>JACTTY020000017.1:0-1325189 GCA_014595695.2 Epargyreus clarus clarus | reverse complement strand
TATACTGGCGATTTGTGTTATGGATCCATGACTTGTCGTAAAGCTTGATACGTGGTCGGTGCGCTTTCATACTAACGACTTTTGGACGCTGCAAAGTTGAGTGATTAAACATTGGCGATTTATATAAATTTTGTTATTTTGCTGTCGTAGAATGGAGACAGGATATAAGAAATGGTTTTTTTTTTTATCTCAACAGATATAAATTAATACAGTTGGACAATTATTATGGACTGTAATATTAAACAAAATAAGAATTCGTAGCGCAAATTATCTTTCCCGTAAACTTTGTAGTAGTAGAAGTAGTGCAGAGCTCGCGCTAAAAACTTATGATATTCATTTAGGAAAACTGCTCGCACTTTAAAATTGATTCCGCATAAATGAGCTTGTAAAATAGCAGCGTGAAACTAATACGCAACTTCCGATTGGCTCGGATTTATTGTCTTTGCGTTATTGCTTGTAAAACCAAGCAACTTTGTGCGCTAGTATACAAGTTGCGCAGAGCTCTGGGGTGCAGTAAACATGTCCGTTGCGATTTCCACGTCACATTTGTTGCGGACAACAAAGGGCGGGCGAGCACGAACGTGCGTTATTTATTTTATGAATGAAGTAACTGGGCTGGCTCGTATCACTTTCAGTATGGATGGACGCTGACCCGCTTTTGAACTCTGGGTAAAGGTGAGTTTATAATGGTTTATACATAAATGTTCTTTTATTCTTCTTTCTTTTGTTTCTTGTTTGAAGAGGGTAATCTTGGAAACAAATGATTCGATTTGTAGTGGACTGGTATTCTGAGGAAGACGGTACGAAACAACTATGTAGATACCATAGATTAATAAAGCTACTTCGCCGCCTTGAACTTGAATGAAGCCATAAACGGCTAATTATTCAGTTATTTTTTTGAATTTTTAATAAATAAAAAACATTTTTGAAGAAAATTTACGAATAAATAACTAATACTGCGTAATTTACATGATAAATAAATAAATATTTCGAATATTTAGGGATATTTTATCACGGAGACGTGGCAAAACTTAGTTACGCAACTATTTCAATTCTCTAAACTGGTTACATTTTCTTGTGTGAGTAATCTTTACTAATCTATGGTAGATACAAAGACTTTTAGTCTGAATGGTGTTAATTTGGAGAGGCTTGAAGAACATTTTATCAATGTTAGTCAAATCAGATAAAAAATCTCCAATGAGTTTTACCTATAGTTAGATTTTTATAACTTTGAAGTAGCTAACGAGCATAAATCATCATCATCAACCCATTATCGTTCCACAGCTCAACACGGGTCTCCTCTCAGAATGAGAAGGATTAGGCCATAGTCCACCACGCTGGCCAAGTGCGTATTGGTAGACTTCGCATACCTTTGAGATTTTTATAAATCTCCTAGGTATGTAGGTTTCATCACGATATTTTCCTTCACTGTTTAAGCAAGTGATAGTTAATTTCTAATACGCACATAATTTGAAAAATCAGAGGTGCGTGCCTGGGATTTAAACCTCGGACCCCTCGATCGAGAGGCCGCGTTTCTTAACCACTAGGCTATCACTGCTTTGCAGTCCACCAGATAGTAAGTGGTTCTGGTCGGTATGGACTCTTAACTAACTGACTAAGGCCAATTATAGATACGTTGCCACTCTTGACCACTAAGATGGTCTCTTTATATGTAAGTCAGTCGGCGTCCACACCCTTCCAAAAACACTTGAACTGTTTCACACTAAAAATGGGTTGCGGTGGTACCTTTCCCAAACCGTACTGGTTCTTCCATCTTTAGATACATGCGTTCTTCTGGACTAAGTTAAACACTGAACAAGTCTACGCTCAGAAAAACACCGGCGTAACAGCAGGCGAACTACAAAGTTCCACCCTTAAACAGACAGATTTAAATAGACTTAAAGATGCAAATGTCTGTATTAAAGAACTTGACCATAACTCAGCGGATCAACTAAGTGGTTTTTTCGACACATTCTGAAGCAATTTATTCTTGATGTTGAGAAAAACACGTAATAAACACATCGTTAGTCTTGGTGTAATATACACTTCTTAATTGTATGTTAATTTACCCACCTCCCGATTTGATGATCAACACCGATCGAGTATTGCGGCGTGTCGGAGAAAAAGTCTAGATTGCACCGATTTAGATATGTCTCACTATGGAAGAGAAAAGGGTAGGCGATTTTTGGTACCCCGTTGTAAAAAATCAAGATATTTGCACAGTGATATTCTAAAGGAGTTTTGTCTTATATTTATTTCTGGTGAGCAGTATCGTCTTTATCATAGGGCTACGGGGTATCCGTGCACAGGTCCGGCCTAACGGGTGCCCTGAATGATCAGTATAAGTATAACTAAAAGGCCAATATAATAGGTCATGCAAATTCTTGAATACTCAAGGGCCCTCGCATTCCTTTGGACACCTTTGATGATTTAATATAGTTATTGTAGATTCCGTTTATACTATAAAAGATGTATAGGTATTCAAAACTTCCGTACAAGATTGATATTAATTTTGATTTTCAAATCATACGCTTTAAAACGCATTTTCATAGAAGAGACCACATGACAGTGAGAAACATAAAGCGTAGCAAGCCCGCTACACTCGGTAAAACAAGTCCCTTAGCAAACAGGCTCATAATGCGACCGGTCCTGGGTTCGGTCCCAGTTCGGATGAATGGTTATACTAAAAATGGCACGGATTTCCGATTACCAACGCTAGTCGTTCTATACGGAGCGCGATTATGCCAATTACTCCTCATTACACAAATTAAATACGTATTGAAAAAGCGTCGCCCTTTCTCGTGATACATGTGTCAATAAGGTTCTACACTACATAGTTACAGGCGACAAGTATGCAAAAACTTGCATGTGCTTGAAACGCGTTCAGAGATGTAGAATTAATTTGATCTTGTGCACATTTTAGTATGTCGTTTAATTTGAAAGTATAACTTCCTTCTGGGTTCAATCTTTCCGTAACAGTGATGTTTATTGGTGTCGTTGTGTATATTTCGCTTTGATGTTGTAGAATTTGTTGTAAATTTGTTCTCGATTACGAAGGATTATATCGGATATGGATTTTATCTACCGTTAAAGGAAAATGTTAGACAAGTTCTAGATGTGTTTAATGTTTTAACAAAGTTCCGAAAAGTCTATGACATACCATTCTTTTTTTATAATATAGGAGTAGCAGACGAGCATGCAGTCCATCTGATGGTAAGTGGTTACTGTCGCCCATGGTCATCTGTAATCAACCACAGATAGGATTAGATATTCCTACCTGAGGTCGGCCACAGATGCGCCGCTACCGCTACTGAGGACTAAGCTGGAACGCCTCGGAAAAGTATGTCTCCCTTACCACACCTATCAAAACGGAACACAGCAGCGCCTAACACTGCTCTTATTAGGCAGAAATAGATGTGGCGGTGGTGCCGCTGGAGTCGAACCACAAAGGGTTCTACCACCTTCAAAATTACAATATTCAATTTAAACGTAAAAAGTTTCTTACACGACTGCAGAGGGTAATGTTTTTTGAGCTTATCTTTGGCAAAGAGAGATCTCAAGTCGAGCTAGGTGATCATGCCCGGGAGCGGCCGTGCACCGACAGTCTTAGTACGGAGCTTGTGTATTACAAGATGTTTAGAAAACTTCGATAGCGTGATGCAGAATACGAGGCGCCATAACCAGACAAGTAGCGGGAAGTCGCTACATATCTGTCTAATTCTTAAACGACTTTGAGAATTTTAACATATTATGGTGTGACCGGATTCGGCTAAATTGTGCGACTGATACAGGCTACATTTCTAAGGAGTCCAGTTTTTAGTTCTTATAACAATTCTTTACTTTGATACCGTAAATAACCATCCAAATTATTTAGAGGTATTCAAAATAAAGTGTCAGTTATAACATTATTTTCTCAATCTGTATTTGACCAGGTAATAAAGATTTAACGCCTGCATATTTTTATCATCATCATCATCAACCCATTACTGTCCTACTGGTGGGCACGGGTCTCCTCTCAGAATGAGAAGGATTAGACCATAGTCCACCGCGCTGGCCAAGTGCGTATTGGTAGACTTCACATACCTTTGAGTTTTTTTTGTATAAATCTCTCAGGTATGCATCAGATATGGTATATTTTCATAAGACCACCGAATTGGACAGGCATATAAATTAAACAGATAACAGATAGTACATATTTCAAAATAACTATCAACAACAAATCTGAAAATTTTACAAGCCATAAACATTCAAAATTCCGCTCCAATCATCCAATCATCAAAGGTCAAATCGTAACATTAGCTAGATGAATAATATAACCATTATATTTGCAATAAAAGCTCATTGTTCCTGCATTCTAGATTCTCAAGCGCAATTTGCAACAAGATTAAGGGTTTACTTACATCGCCGGTGGCTGGCTCACCTTAACCCTTGGTCTAACAAACATTAGATATCAGTTGGCTTCTTGTTACGGTCGCCGCATTCTATCGCGGTAGTAATTAATTGTGCACAATGGTTTACGCACTAGACCTAAGGTAAGCGAGCGAGCGAATGCGATGAGCGCATTCGGAATTACGTTCGTCGATGTGTTTTTTATGTTACGAAACAAGCTGGTACTCTAAAGATGAATGCTATTACAAAGGTGAGGTATACATATAGTTGGGCATAATATGTTAAGATTTTTTCTAAGAAAAGGATAGAAAATGAGCTTGTACTTCACCTGTAAGTTATTGTCGCTCATGGATTTTGTGGCCGAGCCCAAATATTTCTATCTGAATCTATATTGGTTCTATAGCTTCTACATAGTTTCAAAAATCATTATGTCTGATTTGGAGCTTGTATTAAAACAGATTTACTTTAAATTCGACTTTCAGGCTGAAAAATAACTGTATCCTTATTTGATGCTAATTTATAATTGAAAATCTTTGAAAGCAAACATACAATACTTACGGAAGTTGAAGGTTAGCAATATTTTATCTTTGTGAGTGTGTTACATTGTAGAATCAGTTGCAACGGCTTAATATAATCTTCGAATTAGAATCTTACACAACTCATTCTGCCATCAACAAACACTGCTATTTAATTTAGCTTTAAACTCGTACATAGTTATTCGCCGCCACTACGACGAATACTTAACGAAACTTTATTGCGTGTCGCTTGCGGGTGAAGCCGAGAGATACGAGCACAAGCGTCGAATTTATAAAACTTAACGGGAGTGCCTAGCATTTAGATATTAAAGGTATAAAGGTGAGTAGCTTTGATTAGGAAATGCAACGGGCTTTGTTCGGAACAGATATCGCGATTAAATACGTGTAGTATCTAATTCAACGAGAATTAACTAAGAAAAAGCGATTACTAAGCGGGAAACTTGTTTTGAAATTGAAGAACTGTTTTTGCGTGCTAAACTGCGTTGGGCATAGATTTAGCTGCCGATATGCCATAGATTTCTTTTGTCTTTATTGTTCCAGCTATCATTGAGCAGTTGGCTTATCTAGATAATTCCTAGTATTTTTGTGTTGTTGGTACCATTGACACTTGGATATCCTTTTTGGCTTATGCCTAGTATGAATGTATTCTCTCCGTTTCATGGTTATTAAACGGTACTACTAATTTATTACATACATCTGAATTAAAGTGATTTTTCTACACCAACAGCCTCACATTATAGTTGTTTCTTTGTGGAAGTTAGGAAACACATAGACGAATTCATAATCATCTAAACCCAGAACAAAATCTATATTCACCACCCATTGCGTGGCGCGGATATGGTGACCGCTACGCCACGGGTGTCTTTATATTCCCTTTTGCTGTTATCGAAAAAATTATCTTGTTCTGTGTCAAAAAGCAGATGCTACTTACGCTTTCAGCCGTTTTTTTCTATAGACGAAGGTAAGCTGCCAATCAAGGCTTGGTTCCCATGACAACTACACACAATCAGAAATGTCGACTTTCTTGACATCAGCTTGAAATATGATTGGCAGGAATAAGCATGTTCACTTGCGAATTGATTATATTATTTAAAAAACACACTAACTCCTTAGATTTATGTTAGATAAAGAGAAATATAATCACCTTCCCCGTATAAGTAAAGGAACCATAAATATGAAATAATTCCAGCTGTATAAATTTTAACTTAATAAAAGTAAAAAGTGCGATGCGCAATAAAACCAATAAAGTAATGGAATAAAATGGAATGAAAATGCGTAGAATGCACGTCCTACGCGGTGCTATCGCCATACGCAGTTGAAATAATTTAATTCTAACCAACAATATGATACAGTTAAGGAAATTGTTAAAGTGCCAATGGCCGTCACAAAAACGGGGAGATACTCGCATTAATTACAAGAATAATCACTAGATCCCATGTAGGCACCGACACGTTTTTGTGATACGGACGCAAGGATAGTGTTGCCAGGGGATCGCCTTGCGAAGTCCCGATTTTTAGGTGGATTTGTTTATGCTATTCTGGAGAATTGCTATACTTTTGGTATTTATATTTGGTTTTAACTATTGGGTTAGGCACCCATATGAAATATCGAATGTTTGGATTGACAATATTTTAATGTAGGGTTTATATACAAGCATGATTTTGATTCTTAAAGTAGGACGACGTTGTCCGTTCAACTCTTTCAGTCCCAAATTTAATTTTGATTATTGGCGTTTTAAATTTGAAATTTAATATTAAAACATAATTATATTTGCCTTAGTAACATTATCTGTGTTACCAATTTATCAATATATATTATAACGATATATATTTATTATAACGATAAGTACCTACATTTTTTACCTCATTTAAAGTTTTTCCTATGTTTGAAGATTGTGCGCCATATAGACTCCGCAATAGCTATAAAATAATGAAGCCAGTTCGATTTTTAATGAAAATCTTATCATTTCTCTACTCATTACATCTGGCAACACAACAGAAACATCCGATAATTGCAATACTTGCGTTCCGTGCGAGTGTGTGGCTGAGTTTATTAAAATGTTGGCTGTATTTGTCGCTAATCGGCAACATCAGCTTCATTCTAATAAAATGGTATTTCCGACATTGTTTCTTTAACTATTTAGCTTAAGAGGCGTTGCATCTTAGTCCAGGGTAAGTGGTTTTATGGACTTTGCGTAGGACTCTTTATCTATTTGTAGTGACCCCGGACGGTGTTCATTAATATCAGGTTTGGTAATATTAACTTAATATCAGGTAGAATATTCAAGCGTTTTGTGGTGAAACATAGAGAATATATAATAGTGAAGTAACGCGATTCTGATAGTACGAGGCATTCCACCCTAGATTGGATATTAAAGCATTTTAAAAAAATTTAGATCTACTTACATATATAAATCTGTCCTTATTTTTCACCAAAACTCCTTTTTCTCCTTATTTTTAGGTATTTTGAAGAAAATTAAAAAAAAACCATCTCTACTTAATAATGATGCCGCTAATATTTTCTATAGTAAAACTAAGTCTCTGACTTACTAATTAACTCACTTGTAATAACAAATTCATGTGACAGTAACACTGTAAGTACTGGTAAGTTAAAATCAGTGTGGTAAGCGCCTTACATGAGGGTATCATTGTCACACGTCAGATATCTTTAACAATAAGTAAAGATTATTCAAAAGCTTCAGTATATTCAATCTTAAATAATCTCCTAATGAAGTACTTAGTCTTCAGCTATGAGGAAGATATAGCGGTTACGGACATGACAATAGTGTATGTTATTTATATAAAGGCGTAATGGGTTATTTTAATGAAATTTTACTTCATTTCTGAAGTTAACTTCGTCATTTTTACCAACGTATTATTGCCCCACTGCAAGGCATTTTTTCCAGGCTTTAATCTACTAAATTGCGTTAGGCGATTAGTGTGGACTGTAGCCTAACTCCTGCTATGCTGAGATGAGCCCCGTTCTCATCAAAGGGATAGTAATAAATTGACGAAAACTTTTATATTTGTTATAGAAGAAAATTATATTTTTTATATTACAGAATAATTTTTAATAATATACGCACAAGCAGTCCAACTGATGGTAAGTGCCTACCGCCGCCCATGGACATCTGCAATCAATGAGATGTAAATATATGAACATACTTATATATCTCCATACGTTGAATGAGACAAGCATAATGTATATTGTATGGTGGTGGGTGTTCCGAGGAACTATTTGACCTGGTCTACGTCACCATTCCTCCATCGCACTACTCGCCGAAGGATAAAGTTCCATCTACACCAACTGGACTCCTGGCGGTCCTCCACGGTTCGGTTTGAACGGATGTTCTTGCCGCGGACGTCTAAGATGTGGAATGAGCTACCTCAGGAGGTATTCCCGGAGCGCTATGACATGGGGCGCTTCCAAAAAGGTTTCGGCGATGCATTGGCGACTCCTCTTGTGTTGTAAATGCCCATAGGCGGCGTTGACTACTCTCCATCAGGTAGCACGTCTGCCTAATCGTTAGGTTAAACTATAAAAAAAAGTTGTAAGTTCAAAATAAAAACAATTTAAGCTCGAAAAAAAAATCTTGTACAGTAATAAAACACGCATAGAACATACATTATTAGCTCAGTCTACAGAATACGCCGCTTCGACGATGAATTTGCTTGATTTAAACGAAGCATTCTATAAAAGCTCTATAAAGCTCCATTTGTATGTCAGATACACAAAGCTCGTATTTAGGTCCGAGCTTATATTTATCGGAATTTAAACTTGTGGCATGGTGGTCACTACTAAATAAAGCTCGGAAATATAATTCTAGGCATTCAATAGTTAAATTGAAATGTAAACAAATAAATTTAATTTATTTGTCTATAACTTTCAAATAAGCGCCTTCTAAGGTTATAAGTTCATTTAAACGTTATTAAAATGAAAACTTAAAGTGGTGATAGTTCAGTGGGTTTAATTGTGGATTTGCATTCTGTAGTCTTGGGTTTGAATCGTAGGCAAGTATGAGATCAATTCTTTGGAGTTACATGTGTTTAAGATAGTAAAACAATGGATTGATGAGAACTAACGCAGATCAAATTAGAAACTGGATATTTCAGAAAAGGTTTGAAGGTCCGTGGGCAGCAGTAGCCACTTAGCAAACATTATAAAAAGGGTTTACAGAATAAAAAAAAGCTTTACAGAAAATGTCATAAGTTGGTTAATTAAGCATACATTTTATAATTTTGTAAGTAACAACAAAATTATAAAATGTATGCTTAATTAAGTATGCTGGCGGAGCTGTGTGTTGATTTGTTGATTGACAAAATAATTAATAAGTGTCATGGTTTGAGGGCAATGTACTTTAATATAAAACTTATGAACCGAAGAAGTCTAATAATAAGTCTGATAACGCTCGAATTTTTTTCGATGATTTTAAATCAATTTTTCGTTTTTCTCTTAAAGGTAGGTAAAGCGATTTTATTTTGAATTTTCTATATATAAAAAACCTTTACTTACATTGTAACTTTGTTATGCGGTATTTTTCAATATTAATAACAACTAAAAATAACGCTTTCGATTCATGTATTTTTTTTTATGTCTGCATGTCACCTAAAAAGTGGGAATAAGTTCAAATGCCTTAATTCAAATGACAATTATTCAAAGATTCCTAAGCTGCACATTAACTTAAATAACTTTCAACATTTAACATGTAAATGTTGACATTAACGGACCTAGTCACTTCGACAATAGATAAAATATTTTGAATCTAACTTTACGATTTGCACATGTATTGTATAGTAAATGTGGCGCCGACTGTACTCGAATATATGGTGGGCCATTATTATAAATCATTTCGGAAAATTATCGACAATATTCATTGTTTGTTGTTAATCAAATTTAATAGTGAATGATTTATTTTCAGTGTTTAGTTAATGTTGGGCTTGAATAACTGATAGTAATTATGGCTGGTGTCCTAAAAGGCCACTACGACTATCCGCTGAAGATAACGCGCGTGCACGCTCGCGTATTTGTTTAAAAAATAACATGAGTAGGGCTATATATGGCGTGCTATTTCTTGCTATATTACAGAAGCGGACGAGCATGCAGTCCATCTGATGGTACAGTTACCACTGCTTCCGCCGCCCATGGACATCTAAAATCAACCGTAGTAGATTAGATTATTTTAGTAGATTAGAGTCCTACCAGAGGTCAGTCGCAGACGCGCCGCTACCGCTGAGAACAAAGTTAAAATGCCACGGAAAAGGAGATCCTTTCCGTGGCAAGGAAGATTCCTTGTCTCAGACAGAGCGCTCTATCACTTCAACGACTTCACTGTCTGTCCTTCTGTCACAGGGCTTTATCTCCTGAACCGTAATAGATAGATACTTGAATTTTTACAGAGGATGCATAACGGTGCCCGCTATAACAACAAATACTAAAAATAAAATAAGGTTGAATATTAAAGGTCAACCGGTTTTTCAGCATTTTTCGATCTAACTGTTAAACTGTATTAGCCCTTTACACCCGAGATGATATGAGCGTGAGTTTCACTTTAAAAAAATTCCCACGTGATAGCTTCTTATTTTTCGAAACGCAACCGATGCCGATCGATCGTGAGGAGAGTATCGCACGTGCTACCGGCTAAGTGAGCGGGGTGCAGGCGGTCAGTTGTGCTAGGGATTCGTTCAAAGATGGCAGATTTTTTCGACCCGCGCACTGTCACAGGTATGTAATTATTTTTGGTATTAAATGTTTAGTATCTGTTATTAATTATTGCTTATTTAAAAGTTAAAAGAACACTTAATACGTGGACTTTATTAGTTTATTCGATTAACTTGCAATTGAGATACAATTAAGTTGCAAATTTCAACTGTTACGATCGTGTGCCTTCGGTTGTTGGTGCATAATAACGTTTGATGAAAATGCTTTTATTGCTATTACCAGTTATGTGTAAGTTTCGTCAATAACAATTTTGTTTGTTTCAATTTTAGGGGTACATTTAAATGACGATCTAATTTTGCCAGTGCGGGGTGAGGAGAAATATATCGGACATTAAAGATCTTCATGAAAGTGAAGAGCTTCAACCAAATAGATTAGAAGAGTTTCAATTTGAAGAATTGTGCCCTGAAACAGATCCAGAAGCACATGCAGACTCTCAAATAGAAAGTGACCTAGAATTGGATCTGGAACTTGAGCCTGAACCTCAACCATCTACTTCAAAATCATCCCTAGAAATTTCTTGCCGCCGAGCATCTTCAAGTCCAACACATCGAAAAATTGCTTGGAAAAGAATACGTTTTCTGTCTTGAAAAGGTATATACATCCCTACCAACATCTCCAGTAAAGTTTGCACAGAAATATTCATCTTAATATTTGAATTGTGAGGCTCTTGATATGTAACCAGATGCACAAATTTATATTATCTAAGAAGAACCGGTCGAAAACTTAATTTAATTGCAATAGATATGGCTAAAGTTTTCTCCATCTGCATTATCATTGGATGTATTCCCTAGCCAAGAATACCTACGCCTTGGAGACCTGGATTGAAGACGGAGGCAATAACGGAAGGAAGAAGAATGTTGATTTTCATAGAATTACGTAGTTTAGGTTTCATTGCCAAGACAGATTTTTCATAAAGACTAATGAAAATAAAGACAGTGATGTTAAATATCTCCAAATTGTTTTAATTTTCTAATATTTTTTGATAAAAAACTATTTTTTTTTGCAATTTTCACGATCGTGAGTGTGACAGTTCCCACCGGAGACTCACGATCGTGCGGGTCGATTTCTGGATTAAGTATAAACTCTGGATTTTTTTCGTATTTTTTGTGGATCCCTTAAGCTATATAAAAAGCCGTAATAAACGTTTTCAAACGGAAATTGCGAAAAAAAATCTTCGGGTGTAAAGGGTTAGGAAGACAGTTGAAATGTCTACAATGCATTTACTACTATAACTGCCTTTATAATAAATCCATATACAAACAATTAAACATATTTCAATATAGTAAATATGAAAAACATAATGAACATATGGTGGGACTGAAGGCTCCTTGTGCGAGTTCGACTCGTATAGTCCGCTCTGAAGCGGCAGATGTAGTCATACAATTTGATATGGCGACGCGATTCATTTCTATATTCAGAGCAGACTAGCAGTTTTACACGGACTGTACCTACTTGGCGAATTATTCATCATAGTGCGATTCATCGAGCTGATTTAATAACTAAATTCATCAATCAGCGGTCGGTTGTGTCATTAATAATAATTATAACCTGATTTAGATTTATGATATCTATAAAATGATTAAATATTTCACTCTCATTACCATGTTGAATAAATTTTCTGACTGATTTTATTTTATTGGTATACGGTATACTCGTATATTAACATAGTTGATTATCTTTGTATATCTGATCGTGTTTCTGTTAGGATCCGTTGCTCGCATGCATGAAAATGATTTTGCTTTATATTTATGAGTTTACTATCATATATCAACTTTAGGAATATTATAAGGTCTGACGCGCAGAGGGTCCCGGGTTCGATCCCCGGCAAAACAGATTTCTAAATGATGAATTTAGATTTCTGATTCTGGGTCTGGGTGTTTGTCTCTGTGTGTGTACATGGCACCCACGACACAGGGAATCCTAGTGTGGGGCTGTGAGTGTAGAAAGCGTTATTTATAAAGGAGGTGATACACGAACAACAGATCATGTTGACGCCTGTTGCCGCTTGACATCAGCGACCAACGATCGATCATGGTCGCCGACGTGAAGCGGACACAGTTGACGGTCCTAGCTGACGCTTTTCGACCGTCCCGTCGACGCCAGTGACCGACTCCGAATGTTGCCATGTCGCGAGCACCCGCCGGTAGAGATGTCTCAAGTTAAAACACGACTTGATTTTCGACTTGATATTAACGTAACAATCGAATTAACTTGATGAAACTGAGGAGGAGGCTCTTTTTCGACGAGGCTCAACCATCGACCTTAAATACTTTCGAGTTAAGGAACTCGAGTTAACTAGATGAAATAGAGTAAATCTTTTTTAAGTAGGCTCAATTTTTAACGTAGGCAGACTGCGTAGCGACCTGCAACTGTGACGGATTAACTTTGCACCGGTTGATGCGCTACGGTGTCGGTGATCGTTCCGACTCGTACTGCGCCTCGAGTATTAGTATTAAAGAACGACAGCGAGTCTAGGTTCGTGTGTTACCTCCCTTATACCAGGTATTCGAATTTACATGAAATTCGAGTCGTGACACTTTTTTTCATATTAACAAAAACTTTTTCGTGAAAAACGACGTGTTTGAATAATGAAAAGATGATTGCCTTGCCAGCACAAAAAATCATGTTTAGTATAGGTAATTAACGTTGATTTAAAGGTGTTTTTATAAAACCTAATAGATTTAAATATAAACGTGTAATTTGAACTGTCGAAACATTTTTTAGCCCCGTCATTAATTAGTAATAAAAAAAATGGGATATCGCTTATATAAAATAATTGACATAATATGTCTATCGTTGGTAAGTATGTTTTTACTTATCACTTGCTTGCTTGCTTTGACAACCTAAAAAAACATAGTAGACATACCTCATACCTTGTAAACTAAATTTTTTTAACTGAAGGAAGTACAAACTTGATAGTAATTACACATATTCACATAGTAAGAAAGCTGGTTAAAGAATGATAATTATCTATAAATATTTTTATTTTTTATTTAACCGTTTTCTCTTTTAATGCTTAATTCTTTCGAATTTCGACAAAGGCTTCATAATATACACACATATTTCCCTAATATACATGAATGTAAAATTTCATGAAAGTAAATGGCGGTAAAATCAATACTGTAAATTTTTATCTGTATTTCTTTACTTGTCTGTGCAATGAAATGTCAAACAATTAACAGTAGCAAACTTCACATAAATAACGTCGTACAGCGCTCGTAGCCGCAAAATTGCAATGTTCCAAATTCAAATTAAAACCCCAATCACAGAATAAATATACAAAACTATTAAGTAGATAATAAAGACCGGTACAGAATGAATAATGACTGACTAAATAGGGATCACGTGGGGTCGGTCATCGTGACCCATGCTTATAAGGTAGCGCTAATGGCTACTTTAGCGGTTGATTAATATGATCGATCAGATGTTTTATGTATAGAAAGTATTACTTTTAAATTAGGGTGAATATAATGTGAGTTAAATACAGTTTGTGTGTATGATTTGCGAAAAGTAAAACTACTTATATTGATACTAGTTGACCCGGCAAACGTTGTGTTGCCATATAAATAAAAAAAATGTTAAGGGCGAACAACCCTTATCACTTAGGGGTATGAAATAGATAGTAGCCTACAGACCTACTGAATATTCATATAAAATTTGGTGAAAATCGGTAAATCCGTTTCGGAGGAGTACGGTAACTAACATTGTGACACGAGAATTTTATATATAAGACAGAGATGATATGACTAATTTACCACTTATGCATTTCAAGTATTTCTCCCAGTCTGAATATAAATATCAACATTAAAAACGCTTATAGTAAGTTAAAATCATAGGGCTATAAATATTTTGGGGTTAAGAAAGGTATTTTCTTTTTTTCTTATTTTCTTTGACAACTATTTAATTGGCATGCTACCGTATTGTTAGCAGAATAAGAGGACCTAAATTTTTGTAACACCTGATTATGTACCTATTCTATGCAAATAAATTATTCTATTCTATCGAATTGAGTGGAAGGGGATCCGTAAATTAGTATTTGAGCTTCCAAATGCATTCTTAAGTACGATTCTATTACCAATTATCTTTTCACTTATTAATTATTATTTAATCCTAAAATAATAACTTCGGAATTTAATGGCAGTACTGTCTAAAGTCAGTGATAATGGTTACGAAATTCGACCTCTCGATCGAGGAGTCCCAGGTTCAAATTCCAAGGCACGCAAGGATTTTTCGAAATTATGTGCGTATTAGATATTAATAATCATTTGCTAAGTTGGTGAAGGAAAACATCGTGGACTATGGCTTAATCCTTCTCATTCTGAGAGGAGACCCGTGCCCAGCAGTGGGACAATAATGGGTTGTTGTTGATGATGATGATGATGACTGAACAGGCGTACCGTAATTACTGCGCTTGACTATGTATTAGGGATTGTAGATTTTGTAGAAGATTAATAATTGCACAGAGTTATATTAAATAACTTCGTCCACTCCTGTGATAATCATGGTTTGATGAAAGTAGAGTAGTCCTAAGATGTAGGCTATTAAACGGCATAATATAATAAAATTAGAACATATATCTAATAATAGCAGCAAGGAAACGCCGCCAGCGTTTTGGGAACCATGCATCACACGGCAATTTTAGATGGCTTATTTTATTTATAGTTTTCTTGTATATTTTGTAAATAAGTCCTTTTTTTTAGTTTAAAGTTTATTTTATTACTTAACATTTTATGTATTCAGTAATTATAATCTAAATATATATAACTCAAAGGTGACTGACTGACATAGTGATCTATCAACGCACAGCCCAAACCACTGGACGGATCGGGCTGAAATTTGGCATGCAGGTAGATGTTATCACGTAGGGATCCGCTAAGAAAGGATTTTGATCAATTCTACCCTCAAGGGGATAAAATAGGGGATGAAAATATTACTTCGTAACGCGAGCGAAGCCGCAGGCAAAATCTCGTTGGAAATAAATACAAATACACTGATGTAAATATTGAATGATTTCTCAAAGGATATTCGTTGATTTATTCGGCGAATAGCCCCGAACGGAACCTAGATAAAACTATGCGCTTTCTTGTTTCATTCAGAAACAAGTCTAGATATGTGAGCGTGGGCGACAACCGCTTAGATTTAGACAAAAAACTTGAAATATGTCATCTACAGTTTTATTCCGTTACGGTATTAGCATAAAAACATGATTCTTAAATTTAGATATGATTATATGCAGTGGACTGGATTCTATTCATATTTTTAGGGTTCCGTAATCAAAGGGTATAAACGGAAGCCTTACTAACTAAGCTCACTTACCAAGCCTGCCTTTTCATTCGACACAGGGCTCTATCTCTTGAAACGGAATAGATAGATTCTTGTTTTTTTGTACAGTGTGTTTACCATTTTAAAAATAGATACTAAATAAAAATAAGAAATAAAGTTTAAAGTCCAGGCGAAGCTATATACTTCGTTTTATCTATTGAAGTATAAGTAGCCCCTTTAATTCTTGAAAATGTATCTTACTTGTACTTATTAAGCAGCTGTACTAACATATCCTAATTCCTTAAAAAAATAAATAATGAGAATTGGTAATACGGAACCCTGCGTGCGCCAGCTCGACTCACACTTGGCCAATTATTTTTTCTATTTTAATTAATCTTCCGTCGCGAAACTGCATGTCTAATTGTCAACTTAAGGGGATTACATTTAGACATTTATTTGCATAATAATTTGTCTATAGATCGTATGGAGGGTTATAATTAGCAATTCTTTGAGCTTGAATTATCGTACGATCGATTATAGTAACTGTGTCTATCTAATATAGTTTGCTTCTACTAGCGCAATAGCGTTCCAATTTAGTGTTTTTTTTTATCTTACTATAGGCTTGCGTTTGGCTGCAACGTTACCTGATGTTAAGTGAGATGCATCCTTGGATAAAACGTTTGCCTAGAAGTAGAATATTCACCCTTGACTTGTACAATCCCAGGTTCTTTGGCGGTCAGCAAGAATGAGTTGCTAAAACGCTTAGTCCGCACAAAACGGTGTGGTCTGGAGTAGTTCCAGCTCCACATGTACCAACTTAAGTTTAACATTGTAAAAAACATTTTTTTTTAAACATGAGTGTTATGGAGTTTCTTTCGCCGCTTCTTCTCCATAACGAAACACCTTGCAAAGTGGTGGTAGTTCTATTGACATTCAAAAAGTGCTCTGTAAAGAACCTATTTTGAAAAAAAAAATTGGTTTGATTTTAATTTGAAAAACAAAAGACCATCAACCAGATATTGATGGTATTACGCGGTTCGTCTAGATGTCCGATTATGGAAATGGGCAGCAGGAATTAAGTTATGAAGTTCAAACGCACACTCTCCAAAATTTTGTAACAAGTAGCAATGGGTTTACAAATTCTGGTTAACAAAATACCAAAAATAGCTATACACTAGAAGTTACAAGATACGTTCTTATTCAGTCTTCAGGAGTAACATCTTGATCTTCAGTTAGGATTAGTTTTACATAGAGTTGATGAGCGGACGCAGCCTGGATTTTAATTAAATTGTATGTACCTATGATTGTTTTTTATTTCCATTGCATGAAATAATAAGGATACCATCGAACATATATGAAAACTACAGCAAACCCGGTTAACAACATTTTCATTTTTATAAAATCATGTCGATAAATTATCTTCACGTATGAATAGATTAAAAGTAAAAAATATTTTTAAAACCAGCTTTTATTTAAATGCTCTAAAACAATAAAAAAATAAACATACTATACTACTTAAAATAAGAATAAGATCTTGTCGCGAGATTAGGTAATCTTTTTATAAAAAAAAAACATTTTTTCTTAGAATGACTTATGTTAATATCAAGTTACAATTATATTCTTGTTCATCTACAAGTTAATACTTCTTTTTTGAAGTCGGTTAAAAATATCATCTTTCAGCTCACAAAAAATAGACAATTACGCAAATAGCTTGTAACAGAACTGTAAAATGCAGGTGCATAAACAGACAATTAAATTTTATTCCCCGCAATACCACTACCTGTTTATATGGTATTGACACATAATAATAATTTTCATAAGATGAATGCAAGAAGTTGGTTATTTATCGCATTTTTACGTCGATACACCGAATGTTTTTACGAGGTATTATTTAATTTTCATTGCGAATCGTTTAACATTGTTGGTGGTGTTTCATTTGTGTAATTTTTATTCTTTTTTTTTTGTTGTTTTTCTTTATTATTTGTGGTTTTATGCGACGAGCGAGTGTGAATGTTGTCAACAATATAATTTAACGATGGCCAGCTGATTACCTTTCCAGGTTTATCTATCCAGGTTATTTCTTCGCCCTAACTATCACAGTTTAATCTTTGGAAAACGTAAGAGTTTATTTTGTGCTAATGTCAAACAGTAGCACAGAATTTATTGTAATTTCTTGTCAGTCATTCAACCACAATAGGTTCATCTCTGATTATAATATATCAATGAAATATTTTTCCCCGTGTAAATAATCGAATTTGAGTTGGCTGGAATGATAACTATACGAAGAAAAGTACATATGCTTATTTTTAGTTCAAATAAATCTAGAAAATGTAGCGTTCCTATATGCTCGAGCTTACCAATGATTTTTTTTATAGTTAAGCCTTACGATAAAACAACCTGATGGAAAGTAGTCAACGTCGTTTCGAACTTCTTCGAACTTCGAACGATCTTTGCAACACCAGAGAAGTCGCCAATGCATCGCTGGCTTTTGAAGAAGAGCTCTTTTGCATGTTTTTTGAAGTACCCCATGTCATATTGGTCCGGCAATACCTCAGGAGGAAGCTCATTCCACATCTTGCACGTTCGTACGTTTCATATTATATTCGTGCATTTAATATATTATATTCGTCTTTGTATCTATATCATAACATACTAATTTGTATGTCTATATCATAAAATACTAAATGTGCGACTATCATTAAAGGATTATTGATTTTATAGTTCAAATATTGGTTCTATGGTCATTGTGGTATGGTAGCATTACCAGATTTACAGGTGATATCACAAAGCGAACAATAATAGTACGACGATGTCGGACATAACTCTTCCATCTTGTTTTATTTTGTTTATGCCGTATTCAAATTCGAGACAAGCGTGAACATCTTTTTAATACGAGGTTCGGAACATTTATTTAAAATTTAAATTTGCATTTTTATAGCTAAGTCGTAAATATTGCACACCGGGCTGTAAGAAGACATGTGTGGATGGTTTCGACTTCGTAGTATCAATTTCCATTCAAAACGATTTAGTAGCTGATTCAAAAGTTGACAAAATTAGTCATACGGATAAGGGCTCATTTATATTTATATACATATATACATAATATAAATATAAATGAGCGTATATAGACCGTGTCAGATACGTGCCTTGGTAGACAAAATAGTATTCTCCAATAGAATGTGCATAAGTTATTTATTTTTAACTACTGTAACACAGCCGCGCAGATAAGGGTCCTGCCTGTTAAAACTTTAACCAGAAATTATGATTTTGGCTGACATGGCCCGTGTCTGATACATTCAGTGGCTGCACATATAAGCGAAGCCTTAGCCTTATAGACAGCAAAATAGATATATAAGCTTAAATAAAATTGCCCGGTTACATTTTCCTTTTACGGACCCCTAAAATGTAAAATTATTGTGACATTTTCGATGTTACTCGTGATACAGCCAATTGCGTATTGGAACAACTTTATGATCTGGCTGCTGTCTATTGCATATTAAGTGTAAGACTGACAACAATCAACTAGACGTATATATAAGTGTAGAAAGCCTTTTAAGCGTTTCAGCGTTTATATAGGCATAAATTAAATTGCCCGGTAAGTTTTCCTTTTACGGACCCCTAAAATGTAAAGTTATTGTAACACTTTCGATGCAGCTCGTGTATTTATACCGGTGTCCATCAAGTTTTACGATAATGCGCCCGGACTGTCGATCGGGTTACATTCTTACCGGCTTAAGGTGCCGTTCAAACCAATGCGAAGCACGCGCGGAAAGATAATTATGTTCGGGCGAGCGTCGCTAACTCGCTACTTAATTTATTTTACGGTAAGTCATAAAGTTGCAACGGATAGCACACTAAATATTAAAGTTAATTTGGTTACAGATTCCGTTATGTAGTATTCGAACGTCTATATTTACGTTGGTCGTAAAACAGAGTGCTAGTTCTATCAAAGTCACGGTCATTGATTCAAATAAATACCAATATTATAGGGATGCGTGTTAGCTTTGAATAGAGATAAAATGAATTTGGTTGTTTTTTCTTGATGACTATAATGTTATTTATTTATTTATTTATTTATTTACATGCCAACAGCAACACACACAATACATTATATAGTACTTAAAAGTACACTATAGTAGTATTAATAATATAAGGTTCGTATGAGTGCCAATTATAGGCATGAACAACGTTTATATATTAGTCTGTATTTTTAATTTGTATGGAACAAATCGAACCATACGCAACCATTATAATGCTGACTGAGCATGGTAATAATGAAACAACCGCAACTGTTGCCCACTAGTTTCAATCTGTGCCATTTAACTATGATATAAGTTCTACTGATATAAGTAGTGGGACAGTAATGGGTTGCTGATGATGATGATAAGTGCTACTTATGTGCTAAAATTTTATTTTTTAAAATAGATAATGTATCAAAGAAAATGTCGAATTCCTTATCTATATTGCATAGTCGGTTGTATTCGGCGCAAATTCGAGGAAGAGGGGAGTGTTTGAGGATGTTTGTTCTACACGCAGGAATGTGGAAAAGTTTACTAATGTGATGGCGTGGGTACCGAGAAGGAACGTTCAGTTTAACGTCGTTCAGTAGACTGTTGGAAACTATGACTCCACTCAAAAGTTTTTTGAGAAATAATATGTCTGCAAGTGCGCGACGTTTGTGTAGTGATGTCATTTTAAAGTGTTCTAGACGAATATCATAAGTTGCTCTGTGTGAAATATCAGCTGCATGGAACGCCAGGTGTCTTGTGAAAGATCGTTGGATGCTTTCTAAGCGCTGTGAATGTATACAGTATTGGGGATTCCAGACTACAGACGAATACTCAAGTTGACTCCTTACCAGAGCATTGTAAAGAATTATTTTTGTTTTTGGAGAAAAAAACCCTTTGGTGTTTCTTTTAATAAAACCCAGCATTCTGCCTGATTTTTTAATAACAGTATCAATATGAGATGTAAATTTGAGATGTGTATCTAGTGTTATGCCAAGATCTCGGATTTCAGTCACCTCAGACAAATTTTCACTACTTAGGATATATGAAGACTTAATAGGTTTGAGTTTAAGTTATAACATGATGAATTTATTATACTGATTGGTGGTTAAGAGATTACTATATATTTCATTATTTATCTAAACTTTCCCTCCTAATTTTCGGATCGTTTATTATTCATTTTTTTACTCACAATCGTTACCTCGTAAAATATAGAGTTGCCTAGTGCAATATAGTAATTACATGCATTATGCTTAAAATTATTAGGATATATATCCAGATATCTTAAATTGGTGAAATTTACTTCACCCACAAAATATTTATTTAAACCTTTTTCTTAGTTTGGACGTGTCCCCAATTTACAGAGCATTGGGAGTCAGGAGAAGCTCGTGCGTGGGCCGCCTTACGAGCTTCAGATAGCGATTCTGTAATAGTATTTACATATTGTACGATTGTTGACAATGTTCATTTGCTTAGGGAGGAGGTAGGTAGGTAATACAGAAGGAATGTATTTGTGCAATTAACTTTGCAAAGGCCGCCAATAAAATGGTTTTAGCTAATAGGTGCTTATTAGCATAATTTAGAAAATTATAAGCTCGACTTGGCGGAGGCACTGCCGTGCCTCCAGTACAGTTTTTAAAATATCATCATCATCATCATCATCAACCCATCACTGTCCCACTGCTGGGCACGGGTCTCCTCTCAGAATGAGAAGGATTAGGCCATAGTCCACCGCGCTGGCCAAGTGTGTATTGGTAGACTTCACATACCTTTGAGATTTTTTTTTTTATAAATCTCTCAGGTATGCAGGTTTCCTCACGATGTTTTCCTTCACCGTTTTAAGCAAGTGATAATTAATTTCTAATACGCACATAAATTTGAAAATCAGAGGTGCGTGCCTGGGATTTGAACCTCGGACCCCTCGATCGAGAGGCCGCGTTTCTTAACCACTAGGCTATCACTGCTGTTTAAAATATTGTTTTCATGTATGTCATAATTTTACAGGGCTCTAGATTCTACAGGTCACAAAATGAAACTGATTTTTAACTGGAGAATATAATAATTTAATGTCGATAATTTTAGAGAATATCTAAATGACAATTTAAAGTGTGTAGGTACTTGCATAGAGCTTGCATAGGCAACTCGTAAAATATGGAGTTGGTTACAAATATCCAGCACGAACTGCATGCTTGCTTGCTACTCCAGTCTTAAAACATAAATATATTTAGTCAGTACGCGTTTTAAAAAAATAGCAACAGAAATCTCGAACCCGGATGAGAAAAGGCGTGGGTCGTTTACGAGATAGATACAGTGGCTATGGCCTTGCCGACTTTTTATAACATAAACAGCAAATATATGCCAGTAAACTTCTTAAACAATAGCCATTAATGTATAATACGTTATTTAACGAATTGTGTAAGCTACTTTAGAATGGAATTCTTTAAAGATACTTCTTAATATTTTGTAGGTATATGTCTCTACGAAGTTTGTTACAGATATTTGTAGGCTATAGTGACTATTTATTTTCAGATGGACTGTATTCTCATTTCTACCTAGGGTACACGAAAATATAATAAATCTAAAACATTCTAATCATGAAGTTCAAAATAAAGTTTCAAAGTGCTTAGTTGCTTAGTATAGCAAGTGTGTATGCATTGCACCTCATGGTAAACGGCGGATATCAGTCGGTAATCAATCTAAATAGAATTTAAGTCTTTCTTAAGTTTGTCTACACATGCTTTGCTAAGGTTCTTGCTCCGAGGAATAAGATGAATGAATCATGTGAAATGGAATCTGGCTCTCTGAATCTGGCAGTTAAATATTGGTATATTTACCTGGGAAATGGCTACTGCTGCCTGTGACAATCAACCCCAGACAAGACCTGATTTCTGCTTGAGGCTAGCCACAGACGCTGGCTACTCCAAAGGACTACGTTAGAACGCTTCGGATAAGTATGTCTCCTTCAAAGCGGACAGCACTTAACACTACTTATCAAGCAGAAATATATTTATTTAGATTAAAAAGTAACGACCATTATTACCATGTTTACGTAGTTAAGAGATATAAGATAAAAATGTAGTTCTCTTTAATCTGAATTAATAGTGCGACAATCTTGCAGCTAAAGACTGGAATACCGGCTACATTTATTTTATCATCGATAACGCAATCCCACAGTTATGTGACAATGATCGATCTGGTCCGTCTACATTAAGATTGAAATTCTAGGAAGAACTGATTTCTCATGCGCACTACAAATTTATTGATTTATTTCCGTACACAGATAAAAGTGGGTGTAAAAATGTGAGCTTGTTAGAAATTATGCTATACGAGCTTTTGCCCGCGGCTTCGCTCACGTTACGAAGTAATATTTTCATCCCCTATTTTATCCTATTGGGGGTAGAATTGATCAAAATCCATTCTTAGCGGATGCCTACGTCATAACATCTACCTGCATGCCAAATTTCAGCCCGATCCGTCCAGTGGTTTGGGCTGTGCGTTGATAGATCACTATGTCAGTCAGTCATCTTTGAGTTATATATATTTAGATGTATTGATTAAAACAAAAATGCAACTTTATTTTAATAATTAGTAAAGATTACTCGCTCCTAACAAGCAAACGTATCCTTTTGACAATTGTCACTGTCAATTATTTTCGTGGTTGAAAAATATTAAAAAAATTAGTTTTTAGATGATTTACGAATGAAACGATATATCTTCGCACTTCCGATTTCGTGTCGTATTATTCTGCGTAAATTACAACATGACAGCCATTAAACGGCTGACAGAATCGTCAGTCGTTTAAGCCATTTAATGGCTTCCTTCAATTACAAGGCGGTGTGATATCTATACTTATCTAAGGCTATAATTAACTATGAAGAGTTTTGTATTCGATATTGTATACAGCAAAACAGTTATATACGTGTGTATATTCGTGCATACTACGCAATATTGGCAGAACAAGGTCTGCGTCATATTGCTATTCCTAAAGTCTATAAACCAACAAATCGAAATAAACAATCCCCACATATTTCACACCGCTCCAAGAGTTACTGCGCATTCTGAGGTGTAAACCGAAATAAATAAGGTTGATAAAAATGTATCAATGGTTTGCATCGCGTTGCAAGGACACGCGGCGTGGGAGGCCGATTTACATTGAATATTATATCTCACACTTACGCCGCGTCGCCGCCATGTTGCTAGAATTTCGCGGGTTTCCCCACAGATAAAATATTCAACTGGAAATGCGGCTAGGAAGTAAATGACCACAGATTAAATGTATTTTAAGAGACAGATAATTTAATGTAAGTTTTAATGCTATTTATTTCGGATAGTGCCTTTTACATTGTATCGGGTTTACATTCCCATGATAAGAATGTAATGTAATGTAATTTTGTTATATCAACGTGTATAAATTAATGATATACATGTAGTGAACGCATATACGCGTAGATAAAATATAAACAACAATAGAATATAAATAATATAGAATTGATTAATATTTTTTAAGTGTGTTATAGTCCGCGTAAAACTGCCAGTCCGCTCTGAATATAGAAATGAATCGAGTCGCCATAGCAAATTGTATGACTACACCTGCTCGCAACAACATCAGAGCGGACTCGCAGTGTGGCGCGGACTATACTTAATTAATAGTATGCAACTAATTTGAAAAAAAAATAACATGTAGATACCTATAGTGTGCAAAATATTTTTCAAAAAAGTTGATTAGGACCTATAAGTATGTTAACAATAATAACTCATAAAATATACTAATTACAATCAACGACGTGATATTAAATGATTTCATTAAATACATGAAATTATAACGCATATGTGATACTAATTTTAGTTTCTTTTATTTACGTAAATAATTTTATTCGTATTTCCTTTGATTTTAAGAAGATTCAAAACATGAATTTTAACTAGTTTTCAGTATTTTCATACTAAGGTTTATCTATGTTGGTACTTTGTTTCAAATTTACATTGAATAATACCAAGAGGTACATTTCTGTACATTGTCGCATCGATAGTCTTGGAAATAATCGGGAGATTCCCTACATATAACAATCGCAACTAACAATTGTCAAATAAATAACAGATTATAAATCAAAGAAAATATGCAACAGGTTCTCAATTATGATTATAGTCTGAAGACTATTAAAGGTGCATAAATACATTGTGTACATCATAGATTATTAAAGATTACTCACTCCTAACAAGAGAATGTACCCAGTTTTAAGAATTGAAATAGTTGCGTTAAAAAGTTTTACCACGTCTCCGTACTAAAATGTCCCTAAAATATTTGAAATACTTATTTATTTATGATGTAAATTACGCAGTATTAGTTATTTATTCGTATTTTTTTTCTAAAAATGTTTTCATTTGTCAAAAATTCAAAAAAATATACTAATAAGCCGTTTGTAGCTTCATTCAATTTCAAGGCGGCGAAGTATCTTTACTAATCAATCTTCAAAGTTAAGCGACGTTGGTCGCCGTCCGTAGTTGGATTGGTGACCGTTAGTAGTAAAAAAATGACGATGATAGTTTCTAAGACTAAGACGCAATCTACCCGTGAGAATTCAAAGAACATGTAACAGCCCTATCTCATATTAAACTCTCGCTCTCACTATTAATAATAAGCCATATATTCTTAATTTGACTGGAACGAGATGTCACCAGTCCGGATTCGAACTGGCCACGGTTAATCACATACGACAAGTGCCGATGGCGGCGGTGCTACCTGCTACACCATCGGCGAGTTCTTTTAAGATATATCGCTTTAAATTTATACCACACTACGAAAGACTTTGGAGTTTGCAGTTCCCTTGAATAAGTGCTCACTGTCAACTATGGACATGTGTGATCAACACCATAAAACGTGTTCTACTGAAGCCGATCACCAAATACGTTTCCACTTTTGAGGACAGGGAACCGACTTATTTGTAAGTTTTTAGATTAGTCAAACGGAATAACGACATTTTGTTACAATAGGAAAATTTGTTAAGAAAGCGTAAAAATGATCTGAAATCGAAATATTTAACAGTTGGTTAAAATTATTAATGATTAGAATTTTCCAAATGTTATTTGTCTTATTAATTGAAAGAACATTAAAGTATTTTAAAATAAAACTATCAGTATTATACTACTCTACTATTCTTTACAATTATTTCCTGATCACTTGTGAAATGAAATGAAATATATGCCTACAATAATTTACATTATTCTTACATTATTACCGGATCGGGACAATATGGCAATGCAGTCCAAAAGAGCCTTTTTATTTTCAAACTAGCTGACCCAGCAAACTTTGTACCGCCTCAAAATCTATTAATCAAATATATTTCATATAAAATATAGCCTATGTTACTCGTAGATTATGTAGCTTTCGAATGGTGAAAGAATTTTTAAAATCGGTCCAGTAGTTTTTGAGCGTATTCATTACAATCAAACAAACGCTTTCGAAAACGCTTTCCACACTCACAGCCCCACACTAGGATTCCCTGTGTCGTGGGTGCCATGGACACACACATAGACAAATACACAAACACCCAGACCCAGAAACAGAAATCTAAATTCATCATTTAGATATCCGTCTGGCCGGGGATCGAACCCGGGACCCTCTGCGTGTCAGACCGGTATGGTGACTGCTCCGCCACGCGGGTCGTCGCCAACGAACAAAGTTTTCCTCTTTATAATATTAGTGTGGATTAACTATTTTTTTTACCGCTACTAGCTTCTCTCCGGCGACACAACCATTCATTATCACACAGCTGCGCGCGCGCATAAATCTAGCCCCGTGATTAAAACTTAGTTAACAATGACAGCCGTGATGCCGCGGCACTTCTGATCTGTAATATGCGCTAATTTGCATCAAAAACGGCGCAGCCGATCCTGAAACGTAATTAATGAGGCTCGGGAGGATGCTAATTGCGAAAGGGATAATTTATTCATTACTCCCTGTATGTTTAACTCTGTTTTTACATTGTAAGTATTATTTTTCAATTAATTTTAATGTCTTTTTCAACCGCAAGGTGTGTGCTATTTAATAATGTCTAGTTTTGAAATGTCAAATAAATTAAGGGTTATTTATATTTTGTTATCTTTATACAACTTGTCACTTAATACCTATTACAGTGATCATAACCACAATTAGTTTTATAAGTAGGTCGATGATTTGTATCTGTTTAATTTATGGGTATGTGGCATATAGTATTACTTACGGAGTAAATTATGTTGTTGAAGTTACGGCATAAAGTTAAAACGCATGAATGTTTTTTAAGATGGTAGAACCCTTTGTGGTTCAACTCCGGCGTCACCACCGCCACATCTATATCTGCCTATTAACAGTAGTTTCAAGCGCTGCTGTGTTCTGGTTTGAAGGGTGTGGTAAGGGAGACATACTTTTCCGAGGCGTTCCAGCTTAGTCCTCAGGTAGGAATATCTAATCCTATATGGGCTTGATTGCATGTCCATGGACAGCAGTAACAACTTACCATCAGGTGGACTGCATTCTCGTCTGCTACTCCTATATTATAAAAAAGTCTCGTAAATTATAAAAATCTGTAATGGAATTCGTATTCTTCATGAATAGCTGATATCAATGAAATGTT
Organism: Epargyreus clarus clarus; assembly: GCA_014595695.2. Classification (NCBI taxonomy): domain Eukaryota; kingdom Metazoa; phylum Arthropoda; class Insecta; order Lepidoptera; family Hesperiidae; genus Epargyreus; species Epargyreus clarus. The sequence goes on along the minus strand of JACTTY020000017.1, from coordinate 1,297,670 downwards.
GAAAGAGAACGGGTGGAAAGATTTAAATCGCCTCATCTATCGAAAATGTATGTGAGACCCTTTATCTTGAAAATATGAAACTGATACTAAATATGAACTGAACGGATTCGATCCCCGGCCAGACAGATGTCTAAATGATGAATTTAGATTTCTGTTTCTGGGTCTGGGTGTTTGTGTATTTGTCTATGTGTGTGTCCATGGCACCCACGACACAGGGAATCCTAGTGTGTGGCTGTGAGTGTAAAAAGCGTTTATTGTTATTGTTTATATTTACTAATAAAATATAAGCAAAATAGGTCACAACAACACATTTAAATTTTCAAATAATATAATCGTTGATGTCAATCTGGACATTATAATACGATATTAAATGCGTTACCAAAATCTAGAGCCAAGCCTATAGATCTGATACTTGAACATTCCTTAGAATTTACAATCATAATTACTGTAATTATGATAATTCAATCAATGCTATGCGTTCATGCGTTAACATCAATGCATTTATATTTATGCATCAATGCATTTAAATTTATGCGTGAAATCTGTCTTAAATTAAATTTACTTAAAGTTACAAATGTTTATAGTCAGGGACGCTAGATATACCTACATATTAGGGTTGTTGAGAATATCAGCATCAGCATCAGCATCAGCTGATTATCAGCTTATTTTTTAACATCAGCATCAGCATCTGCTGATATAGTAAAAACATGCATCATCAACACCCCTGCTACATATGTATAGGTACATTGTTTTAAAAGTCTTTCTACACCCATATTCAAATATTATAAAAAGTTGCGTACCTATTTATGTATTTTTGTCTTTCTCTTTGTCCTTCATTCCTACACTATTTATACAATCGCCAAAAATTTGAATTATGAACATCATAATTAATCAATGTTATGCGTTCATGCGTTAACATCAATGCATTTATATTTATGCATTGCTGCGAGAAATCTGTCATAAATTAATTTTACTTAGTTGTGCCTTGATTTATAATTGCTTATGGTCGGAGAGGCAAGAGATATTATTTTAATTGTCTGTCTACATCTATTTAGAAATATTTTAAAAATTAATGTATCTATGTCTGTCTGTCTGTTTGTCTGTCTCTTTGTCCTTTGTGCATTCGTACATTAACTATCCAGTCGCCCAAACTGATGTTCATCAGTGATTGAGTACACTTCAAAGAATTTATCCTACGATTATGCTTTACATTCTATGTTTTTGGACCCGATAGATGACATTATTTTTTTTGTGGCAGGACAACAATGTCCAATTCCAGCATAATATGTCCGATTTTACTAGTAGTAAAGTAGTACAATTACATAAAAGACATTTTACTAAGTTCGTACACGGTAACTTCCAAAGTGCTCGCCCGATTTAAATGCTTTTTTTATGCTTATGGTTGATTTCAGGTTTACAAAAATAGAAAGTGGATCAGATGTATTCATTATATTAAAAATAGTGCCTACAGACCAGGTAGGACCTCAATTTATATTTGACGTCTCCCTTTCTTACATTAAAGCACTGAAATTTAATTTTTATTTTTATGTTCATGGTCCTCTAAAAGAGGATATTAACTGAAATATTGTAACATCTATATATTTTCATCTTTATAATTGAATTATCTTGTTAAGTTTGCAAATAAGCACTTTTGTTATAATGAGCAGTTGCCTATTTTCTAGACATAATGTGCAGGCATTATTTTTCCACCAGATGTGTCTCAATGTGGCAATGTAGCTGTTAATATGTTTTACGTAAATATAGAAAATATATAATTCACACGATTACAATCTTGTACCTAATGCAGTTATTACAAATGGGTTCCAACATTGTAGCGCTGACAATTAAAATGATTTAGTAGCTAATCATTTAGTAGGGTTGAGTCGCCAGTGTCGCGACCGACTAGGGTCTCAGTTTTATAATATAGGAGTAGCAGACGAGCATGCAGTCCACCTCATGGTAGGTAAGTGGCTACTGTAATATGACTCAGATACGATTATATCTGAGGTCGTCCAGAGATGCGCCGCTACCTCTAAAGACTAAGTTGGAATGCCTCGGAAAACGATGTCTCCTTTACCACACTCCACAAATCGTAACACAGCAACGCTTAACAATGCTGTGTTTAGGTAGATATAGGTGTGGTGGTGGTGCCGCGCCTGAGTCGACCCACAAAGGGTAGAGTATTTGTTTTTATAGGTAATTATGTCTAGTTTATGTTTGTAAGCAGTTCTCGTGTCGTCAACCCTGTTTTGTGTGCATGTAAATAATCTATGGGTGGTAAATGTCATATCATCATAATGTTAAAGGGACCGATAAAACAAACTTGAGCATGAAAAAACTTCGTCACTACCATTAGATACACAGAAATAACAAAATTATCTTTTAACACTTAATTAATCTGGGGGCACGGCCGTGCTCCCTGCCAAGTCGAACAAAAAAAAAGCGGCACGACATTTCTTTTCTCGATCAATATTCCTTGCAATATAAAATATAGAAGCTTATATCTATGTTAGGTCTTAATTTTTTTGCTGCAGAATAAGTAAATAATTTAAGAAATTCTTGCTAAAAAGAAATAATAAATTTCGCTCACAATAAGACCTTGATCTTTTGTGTCAATTTTTAAACTTCAACTTTCATGTTAACAAAAAAGGAAGCAATGAATATTACTTTGTCTTTTAATAGCCTACTTTCTTTGTGAAAGTCCTTTAATATTGATCCTGTTTTCGATAAATAAAAGGTACAGGACCTATTCATTTGGCGACCTTTAAGTGTAACTACAATTAAGTTAAAAATTCCAGTCTCCCTTATCAATTGAGCGGTACTTTGGGAGCGCAAATGGACTCCTAAAACAACGATAATTTATACTTCAGAGAATACTTGAATGTTTCTTATTGCATAAATTAATGCGACGTATAACTATTAGACTGCGCGCCCATTGCAAAGGTTTTAAATGTCAATATTAATTTATATACATGTATGATAAATAAAGTTATGTATACAGTTCATTCGTAGCGGTACTCTTTGCGCTTTTGTAAATATGATTGGAATATGCAGTGGAATGCCTTATTACATGTGTTTTTATAGTAATTAGTAGTACGAGACGTTCTAACCCTTCGCAAGTGACCTAATACATATTAGATGGGTGTTGTTATTCTACGAGAATCGATTATGTATTTGTATGATGATTTGAAGTCGGCATGGGTGCCGTTTTCAATAGCTATTTTATACTACAGTAGTTGTAATTGGCTTGATACTGATAGAAATTTTATTCAGTTACAAGTTACTAAACACAAATTAAATTGAATTTATTTTATTTTGGGCCGACTTTTTACTTACACACAGCAGACATAAGGTTACCATTAAAAGTAGATTACAGCCATTATTTAAACTGACAGATAAGGCACAAATTAAACACGGCACAATTTAAGGTCCTAAATTTTACATAATCATGCCTTATTTATTACAATTGAGTTATAAAGCATTAAAAAAGAGTTGATCTAAAATTCCCTAAGAAGTAAATAGAGAAAGAAAGCTTCAAATAAATAAAATGTATTCTTATTTAAAAATTACTTGACTTTTTTGTATGTATGTTAATGTAATGTATATGTAATTGTTAATAGTACATTTATAATCTTTAATCAATAATCAATACAAATTATGAACTAATTATAGTGACACACATTCCACTAGCACAAGTTTATATTTGTGGTCACATACAAACGTGATCCATCATGTTCATCTTCTGTGTTGGTTTCCGTGTGGTCCTAAACCGCAAATATGATGAATTATTTCCTTTGAGACATTAATTAGTGAAATCTACTTCTATTAGATGTTTCTGGCGGTGTGAAGATAAGGTCAGCTATTACCGGTGTGCACTCAATGGTCTCTATTAAAAAAATTAAAAACCTTTAATTTTATAGGTAACTAGCTGACTCGGCAAACGTTGTGTTGCCATATAAATAAAAAATGTTAAGGGTGAACAACCCTTATCACTTAGGGGCATCAAAAATAGATTGTAGCCGATTCTCAGACCTACTGAATATGCATATAAAATTTGGTGAAAATCGGTAAAGCCGTTTCCGAGGAGTACGGTAAACTAACATTGTGACACGAGAATTTTATAATATACAAGATTAAAGACCTACGATCTAATGGAACTTTATTTTTTTATACTATAGAAATAGCAAACAAGTATCCTGATGGTAAGTGGCTAATACCACTTATGGATATCTGTAATCAACCCAGGATAATATTATTAATACTACCTAAAATCGGTGTTTGAGCTGTTCATATAGATAAAAACTTTTCAGAAAAACGTTATAAAGTTTCAATCTTTTTCTAGCCATTTACTGGCACTGGCACTGGCACTGGACCTAGATCATGATCTAATAGATCTATTTAGAAAACCAACCAACAGTATGAGACCGTATTTATATTTCTTAGCGAGCTGTGTTTTTAAGGATACAATCTATAATAAGTTCCTTATTACTGTTGAGTTTTAACACTTGATGCACAATGCACATATTAAGACGAATGCTTAGTTTCCCATTTCATTGTATTACTGTATTATATAAGTATAGATATATATATAAGTATAGATATCTCACCGCCTTGTAATTGAAGGAAGCCATTAAATCGCTTAAAAGGCTGACAAATGTGTCAGCCATTTAATGGCTGTCATGGTGTAATTTACGTGGAACAATGCGGACATGTACAGTTGAGTAGTGTAAAAACACGAAATCGAAGAGAAATATCATTTCACTGGTAAATTATCTAAAAACTACATTTTTTAAATATTTTTCAAACACGAAAATAGATGATCAGTAGTGACAATTTCAATTGTCAAAACTGGTTACATTTTCTTGTTAGGAGTGAATAATCTTTACTAATCTATGGCTATATTACTTTTTTTTTCAATTTGAGATTCGAGGGCTTTATTAAGAATACAAAACTATGTCAGAAATCTAAATAAATTTCCCTATTACGTTACAAGTTTATTAAACTTTATTTAAGGTAAGTGGAAATTGTACTTAAAAGTTACTTAAGTTTTTATTACCTTGTAACACTTATAAATATTCAGACCGTTTACTTACTCGGGTAAGTTCAGGTAACTAATCACGGGAGATATGATCGCTAAATTAGTGATTGAAGCGCACCGAAAAGATAGCCGTTTCAGATAATAGGAACACAAATTGCGGTTATAATTAGATCCATGGTAGGGTTGCCACTGAAAAATATTTTTTGTATTCAGATATTTTGTTGTCTATACTAATATTATAAAGAGGAAAACTTTGTTTGTTTGTTTGGTTGTAATGAATAGGCTCTAAAACTACTGGGCCGATTTTAAAAAATCTTTCACCATTCGAAAGCTACATTATCCACGAGTAACATAGGCTATATTTTATATGAAATATATTTGATAAATAGATTTTGGGGCGGTACAGAGTTTGCCGGGTCAGCTAGTATAAAATAAAACATTTGTAAAGATACATTGTCAATCCTTGCTATTAGGGTCATAGAGCTTACGTCCGTTTTTAATAATCAATCTATGTCATACATCTACTTAAGATAAAAATTTGACAATTCGGAGTTTGTAAAATTTCATTGGATAGGCGAAACGTAGGATGGATTGAATATTAATAACAAGCGTTAAACGACTGTGACTAAACAACTTCTATCAGGTGGTCTGACTTATAAACGTCTTCACCTATCAGGTCTATCGGGTTCTATCAGGTTTAGCTATTAAAAATAATAGTCAAGTTATAATGAGTGTAATATAAACTAGTATGCACAGTAGGGCGTGTATTGTGAATTAAATTCCAATAATTATTATTTAATGTTTTAATTACTTAATTACAGAGTAATTTATATCTTTTTAATCTATCGGCGTTATTGCGAAGGAAATGGAATGGAGTAATTAAAAACGGGAGCATTCCCGAGAGCTTATCTATAGCGAGAACTAATTGAAAAACTGCCGCTAAGATGCAGATTCTATTAGTTATCTAACCATAAAATTGCTTTTATTTTTATATTGCTAACTAATAATACAGTAGACGAACTTTATAACTATTAAATTATATTATTTGTTATATGTAAACATAGTATTGCTTTTATTTTTACGTTCTTGAGAAGTAGTATTTGTCGATTTATTTTTAATTTTAAAATTATGTTGTATAATATGTAAAAATCTAGTAGAGCCTGCGGGTTCGCCCGTGTTTTAAAAAAATAACATGACATACTGTTACTGGAAATTTGTACCTTCATTGGAATGACAGTGGTGCCATCTGTCAAAAATTGGTCGTATCATCTCAGAAACCTTCGTGGGCTAATGTACAACAACTTTGTTCAATATCACATGATCAAATGCATAGTTTACGATTGTATAAAGGACATACAGACAAACATCCATAATAGAAACATAATATTGCTTTTATTTTTATGTTTCTAAATGGCAGAGACTCACGTTATAACTTTATTATTATATAATTTGTTATTTGTAAACATAATTTTGCGTTTATTTTTACGATCTTATCCGTTAGAGGACTTTATAACACTTTAATATTATTTTATTTTATGAATAAAATTTTAATGTTATTTGAATTTACTGGCACTCGTTTTAATGCTGGCATGTAACATTAAAAGAAAATAAAGAAAGTCTATTAAAAAGATACGGTAATAAAAATAAACTAACTGCGTTTACTAATAAAACTGCAATTTACGAATAAAAATTATGCGTCTAATAAAATCGAAATAATTGGTATTCTCAACAAACTTATTTTATAAAATAAACAATTGTAATATGGCTAAATGTTTTTTTAAGTAACACTAAAAGTTAAATGTTAATGGCAGTGGTTTATTACCCTCAAGTAATTAAAACTAAATTACTATACTAATTATTTTTAATATTAGTGGGCAAAGTGGTGGAAATTTTATTTAAGAAATACCTTTAGGCTTATACCTTTTAAGGTTTAAGCTTCCTCTGAAGAATCACATATTCATCTTCAGCACATATTTACAATAGATAATATTGAGGTAACCGCAGTTCTACAGGGTGGCGCAAAATTAACCACCCTATTTTGTTTTCGAATAACTTTTGTACTGAATAAAAAAAAGTGATTTTGAGTAATAAAAATCTTTTCCAGGACCAGTATTCGACTGGAATGCGAAGTGTTACTGGCGGAAATCTTAAGGAAAGTCGTGGAAAATATGATAAAACGGGGGTAAATTTGAATCAACGCTGGTGGAAGACTCTTGACAGATATATATTTTCTAATTAGCAAAAAAAAGTTACAGGTCCTGGTAAAGATTTCTATAACTCAAAATTTATTTTTTTATTCATTGCAAAAGTTATTCAAAAACAAAATAGGGTGATTAATTTTGCGCCATCCCATATGAAAGTCGTAATTATATTAACAACAAAGTAATACAATGTTTTAATGTGCCTTTAGCAACAGAACCTTAATTAATATTCCAGTAACGGACCTACAGTGCTAGATTCAGACTAGAAATGACTTAAGGCCCCACACGCCACTTCCAAGACACCTTCCACAAAACAAGGAAAATTGTTAATAAAAATTTACGATGTAACATACGTATTTTCTTGTTAAATATCTTCACGGTAATTTTGTTGTCATAAGTAGTGTTGTACGGAATAAATGTTAGTAAATTCGTTTCCTCGAAACTAGTTATCATTCGTAGTGAAATGCGTTCCGATCCAAAACCAATGCGCTATTCTTTATAGAGACGACACGACATGGCAGCGGCACGGTGCCGGCGCCGACATACAACACCGCCAGCCATTTTTGGCATTTTTTACTCACATAGACACAACACGGCAGGATTTTGATTACTTTTGTCTGTTAACTATTAAATTAAGATTTAAGTTAAGATCGAAATTATTTTATTTAATAAAGTGAAGGATGAAGTATAATTATGCTTACGAGAATAATTAGAAAATACTTTGAAATTGTACTGCGCGCTATCTCACCTGCCGAGAATTAATGATGTGACCTTGGCCGTGCCGGTGTCGTGTCGTCTCATTGAAGAAAAGCCCAGTGTAAACAATGTATATAACTTGGCATTCTTTAACACAATTACCTCAGTGTGACTCCGCATATCAAAAATCAACAACCGTTTAGGGAACTGCCGAAGAACACGGATGTCTACAAATCTTAACGACTCACTTTAATCACGCTTCAAAACATTGGAATTTGGTTAATGAATGGTAATCAGGAAATCGCTGTGAGAAAGTGTGTACCGGGAAGGGAGGAAATGCTTTTTGTTTTGTAATAACATTTATGTTTTTTTTAGTATGAGCTCGAGTATGTAGCTCACCTTGTGGTAATGGTGACGGCAACTCACAGTTATATAAAATAAATTCTACATTAGATTATAATCCTGTACAACCAATCCCAGATCCCAAATCAATTAGAGGAATATAGGTTGAAAGTCGTATGAGATTGGAAACAGATGCGTTCCCACCTGATAACTTAGTTGGAAAGCCTAATATAAGTCTCTCCCTAGCCACACGCTTCAGACTAGGACGCAATATCTATAGCACAGCCTCGTGTGTAAGTGCCTTTAGAGTCAAACCTGAAATAATTCTACCATCATAAAAGGAAGACATGCAGATTTTTTTTTTTTTTTTTATAATATAGGCGTAGCAGACGAGCATGCAGTCCACCTGATGGTAAGTGGCTACTGCCACCCATGGACATCTGTAATCATCCCCAGATAGGATTAGATATTCCTACCTGAGGTCGGCCACAGATGCGCCGCTATCCCTGAGGACTAAGCTGGAACGCCTCGGAAAAGTATGTCTCCCTTACCACACCCTTCAAACCGGAACACAGCAGCGCCTAACACTGCTGTTATTAGGTAGAAATAGGTGTGGCGGTGGTGCCGCCGGAGTCGAACAACAAAGGGCATTACTCTGGCATGGGCACTATTCTGGCATGGTCGCGGGCTCTTATGTATTGAGAGGCGTGTTACTGTGTCGACGTCTTTATTATGACTAACTTAACATTACTCTATTCCTATCTTATATAAGGATGCCTTAGCTCCACACTACATCAGATAGGAATCTAATCTTATCTGGGATTAATTAATCAGATCAGATCAGATGACCCAATTATTCATTATCAACCCATTACTGTCCCACTGCTGGGCATGGGTCTCCTCTCTGAATGAGTTAGAAGGATTAGGCCATAGTCCACCGCGCTGGTCAAGAACGAATTGGTAGACTTCACACATCTTTGGAAACTTTTTTGAAGACTTCTCAGGTATGCAGGTTTCCTCATGATGTTTTCCTTCACCGTTTAAGCAAGTGATAATAATAATTAATTTATAACACGCACAAAACTTTGAAATATCAGAGGTGCCTGGGATTTGAAAATCGAACCCCTCGATTAAGAGGTCGAGTTTCTTAACGACTAGGCTATCACTGCTTTTATTACATCTTGGCTTCGTTTAATTAAACTGAACGGAGATAAGTTAATTCTTATTTCACCAGCGGCTTTGAGACATAAAATTTAATTATATTGAACAAGACCACAATAAAAATGATTGGCATCTTTTCACGCTACTAATAGTTCTATGAAATGGTGGATCATGGTGGTTGTATGTGGTATTAATTACGTGTGTATTATGGGTAAAAACACACCGCATTGTGGGGGCTGTTAATTCAATTAACAAAAACTGGGCAGGTGCGATTTCAACAACATAGTAGGGTTCTGTACCACGAATTTTTAATTTGCTTTTTATTTTTAGTTATTATTATAGCAGCGCAATTTTGAATGTTTTAACTGCTCGAGAAATAACGTAAGCCGAAAAAATACCGGTGACTTGTACGGAACTCTTTGTTTTTAACTTTTTATTTTTAATATTTGTTATTATTGACACACATTATGTAAAAAATGAATATCTATCTATCTATTATGTTGAAGCGGTGGAGCATTGTAACTTGGCAAAATAAATATTGGTTTACCTTGGGCGGTTTAAGTGCACGTGTCTGCAAAAAACTCGTACTTGGTTAGATTATGTTCCAGGCGTAGTGAACAAAGACCCTTGCTAAGAAATGCAAAGAGGGTGGCCGGCACATTTTTGAACAACAAATAAGGGAATAGGCCGATGAGTTAATAAAAAATGCTTTATATTTCCGCTAGGGAACCCTAAAAGGAAACGCGTTTGGTGTTTCTCCCGTTTGTGGGTGCCCCGTCGATAATGGGGCCCTTTTTTGCAATGACCTTTGCAAATGTTGAACATGTGAGCCGGCTTAGTTCATACACAGCATATCAAAAAGGTTGATTGATATGTCACTACGTTAATATACAACAAAGTATTTCTTAAGAACAAAAAATCGAACAACAATTTGTCCAAGTTTGTCGTGATGCCTCACCTGGGTTTGACGGGGTTAAAATTATTTTATTAAACTTACATTTTAATTTTTTATGTTGATATTTTTGGGTTAAAGTCACCTTTTCTTAAATGAGACTTCAAAGTTTATCTTATAAATATAATTATATTTTTATGAAAAAGGATATCTAAATTCACAAATATTTTTGGCCGAGGATCGAACTCGGAACCTTTTGCGCGAGACCGAAGTGAAGACCGCTCCGTCACGCAGATTGTTAAATAATAAACAAAAACTGACTATGTAGGTATTTGTTTACGTATTTTCCTATACATTTCCAATCAGCGCCCCTAGCGGATTGTATCAGAACTGATTGAAAATATATGGGAAATACGTAAACAAAAACCGTCATTTTTGTCAAAATGTAAAAACTCATACTAAGGGTACTGTATTAAATAGAAAGAGGTACTGTATATAATAATATGCTATAATACATAGCACTTAGTAGACTTTGTTCTTATTTAGCTCACCTCAATCTAATCTTGACACGGAACACTTCCGCGTAAAGTGTACTAAGCAAATATTCAAATTATCCGCATTGCATACGAGTCCAGTATGATTATTGTCTGTGAAATAAACCATCGAAATTCACGAAACATTATTTTGTTAAGCACCGTACCTATAAGACCACCAAAATATAATGGGATCTTTAATAACAATTTTTAATTATATTTTACTTAAGTGGACTTTACTATAGGATAAGCATTTATATATTCTTACCATAAATGTCTACCTAATTCATCGGCAGTCATAAAGTTTAAACGATTAAAATGTAGTTGGAATCAATCTAGTCACTTAAATTGAGCGTCAAAAGCAATCTTAACATAAAACTGTTTCAAAATTGACTCTCTATGTAATTCTGTTTTATAACCGATAATGCAACTTATTATATTATTAACATGTACTCGTGCTAGAATAATATTGGCATCGGATTGTTTCAATTAAAACTGACGACCACAGCATATAATCAAGCTCGAGCGGTTGTTTCTTGTTCTACGTACGTTAATTGGCGAAAGAAAATGTTTTGTTATAACTTTCCACACAATTATTCGAAACTAATTTCATATCATACAACCATCATTTATACCTTTCAGCTGGTGGCAATATAATTAATTTTCTCCGCGGAAAGACAGAAGACAGTTTAACGCTATTTTCTTGTATTTTATCGTCGTTAGAGCGACTTTTTGTTGAGAATATCATTTATATTAATTATAATGCCATTGTAATCATTCGTAAATGTAGAGTAAATTTATCGTTAATCTGATTTATATTGATATCAAAATATCGATAAGGTTTGCCACTAAAATTTCGGTTTTGTTTTTCTTTACCGTTCATACTTTATGGAGCGCGAACGAGAGTCAAATACAATACATATTTTGTTAACACAAGTTATATTTGTAAAGCAATCTTGTATGCTGTAAAATACAACTAAGCTTGTAAACAATCGACACTTCTAGAAGTTACTTCCAAACACGATAGAGACAACATACAATCTGTAAACACATCAGCGAAAATTAATATACATCCGAGAAGAAAACTAGAGCATGTACACATCTAGTATATTTCGAATATTTCGGAGGAAAAAACGCGGCGGAATCGCACGGTACGTTGCGCCGTATGTTTTCTCAGACGGAATGCGTTCACTTCAGCTTGACAGGGTAATAAACGTTTACATCCAGTCACTGACGATGTGAGCTGATTGGATGAACCGTTTTTAGATAATCGGCGTAAAGTATGCTAATATATTTATTAACTGGAGCGGAATACGGAATGTCTTGCATCGTAGTTATGTATATTTAACCTGGTAAGTATGTATTTTGGAATATGCCCATTTTGAAAAAGTACCTAATAGGGAATGTGTATACAGCCCATATAATATTTAGACGCAATTGCTGCCCTTAAATTTTAATCGATCGTCTAACAGACAAAGCGGCCCTTTGCTTGTTTACTTTAAGCCTTTTCAGTGACGACAACTTTAATGATAATGATGAAAATTCATTAATACTGTTTTTATATCAGTAATCCGGGTATTAATTTTAACGGTTTTCCCGGACAAAATGCCACCCGCATTGAGATCCAAATAATTCCTACCCACCCCAATATTGACAATGTCTTAGCATATGCTGCATTTGAGGGTAGAAAGCCTTTCATTCATATGAGTTTTACATCGCTTAATAATACAGAAACAGGTGTTGTGTGTTGTAGCATTATAAAAGTACTTTAGAGATTATCACACTTAGCACGTGATAAAGCGCATATAAGTTAGACTTAGATTACTCCTTATTGCAATTACAGTATGTTTAGACAGACACGATTAAAATGATGTGAAATCTATTTACGATTGCCATAAGTTCTCATTATCATGGTTTATGGTACAATAAAGGATAAATAAATACATAAATAAATCAACGTGAATAAACTTGTTGTTATACTAACTTGTGCTCGCGACTTCATCTGCGTAGATTAAACGTAAACTGAGACCTTCAATTATATAATACTAATAGATCGGATATGGGGAGAAAGTTTCATCAATTAGCCATGTAGTAGGTACCAATAATACCTAATAAGTTAGGTTAATAGGAAGATACGTGAGGTGGCAATAGTACTGCTCCAGAGGAAAGTTGGAATGCCTCGGATAAGTACCTATGTCTTCCTTACCACAATTTTTAAACCGGCAAAAATAAGTATGGAGGAGGTGTCGCCAGATTGAAACTACATATTTTACCACAATCAAACTACTATCATCCTTACTTTTTGTAAATGTAGTTTATCAAATTAGGTATATAAGGCTTCCGTAAGTGCACTGAGATAAAATACCTTTAATAGGTACAAATATTTAAATTTAACTTTGATAAAATACTGATCGAAGAAATCTAACCCCAAAATTTTGTGCTAGAGTTTTTGTGTGACACTCAAACAAACAGACAAACAGCTCTATTTATACAGTTTATATACATAAAATATCATAGAGTAGTTGAAAGCCATAAACGGTAAATTGAAATTTCCTCTGTTCCCAGTTTATCTATATTTGTTGGAGATTGAGGAAGATTAATTCAAACTGTGCCGGCGCCCGGATCGCGGACACGCGAGTGTGGTAGCCACCAATCTTGATAAAATGGGACTGGACGAATAGCACAAAGTGGCTTACTAATGCTTGCACATTACGGTGCACCGGAGGTCTACCTTTTTTTTATAATATAGAAGTAGCAGACGAGCATGCAGTCCACCTGATGTTAAGTGGCTACTGCCGCCCATGGACATCTGTAATCAACCCCAGATAGGATTAGATATTCCTACCTGAGGTCGGGCACAGATGCGCCGCTACCCCTGAGGACTAAGCTGGAACGCCTCAGAAAAGTCTGTCTTCCTTACCACACCCTTCAAAACGGAACACAGCAGCGCCTAACACTACTGTTATTAGGTAGAATAGGTGCGGCGGTGGTGCCGCCGGAGTCGAACCCCAAAGGGGTATACTTCAAAAGGGTTCTACCTGTTCAGGTATACCTGCTGAACCGCAATAAAATGAACCCCACGCTTTTTACTCTGAATTGAAAGTCTTTGTCTTTAAAAAATATTTTCTAGTTTTTAGTTAGATTAGCAATAAAAGCGTGTTTTTTTAGTTTTTAAACTATTATTTATTTTTCATTTGTAGTCCGTTACAAACTCATAAATTGGTGAATTAATTAATCTAATAATAGGAAACAGTTATAAAATTAATGCATTGTCATCGTTCCTTGATACGTGTGCAAAGTTTCAAATTAATGAGAGTTGTAGAAGTTGGTGAAAATTATGCTCAAAGATTCCGCTACATACATACATACATACATACATACATACATACATACATACATACATACATACATACATACATACATACATACATACATACATACAACCCAAGCTAATAAAAGCGTGTTAAAGATAAATGAAGACTAGACCGGTTTTAGCAACCGTGTTGTCACCCTGTAATAGAGCCAGCAGGGGGCAAGTCCTGCCAGCTCTATAACGCGCTAAAGACACAAAATGCGGCGCTTGTGTAAATTGCAGAGCAGTAGTTAATTACTTCATGTCCAATACGACGTACGTAATGCTACTTTAGTTAAATAGGCACAAAATAGCAGGCATAAGTAGAACCAATTGTGGTTCGACTCAGACTGCCGGTACATCTATTTCTACCTCATAACAGTGTTAAGCGCTGCTCTGTACCCTTACCATGAGTTTTTACGTTTTGACAAATATGACTGTTTTGGTATTTGTTTAAGTATTTGCCCATACAATTTCCAATCAGTGCCCCTAGCGGATTGTATCAGAACTATAGTGTTAGTAACGTAACATTAAATGTCTAAATTGACAAAATGGCGCTTTATGTTTTGTCTCTCTTTTTTACGAACATGTGAGGTAGACATAAAGACTTGAGCACTTACTTATTGTTACGTTTACTCAGCCTACTGAAGCAAACGGAACAGAATAATTGATTGAGTAAACGTAACGTAAAATTGTGGGATGTTTCTAATACTCATGGTAAGGGTACTGGTTAGACGAGTGGTAAGAAAGATATACTTTTCCGAGGCTTTCCAGCTTAGTCCCCAGGTGGCGGCGCATCTTTCTCCGATCTCAGGTAGGAATCTAAACTTATCTGGGGTTGTTTACCAATAATTAGATGCCAATGGGCGGCAGTAGCCATTTTTTTATAATATTGGAGTAGCTGACGAGCATGCAGTCCACCTGATGGTAAGTGGCTACTGCCGCCCATGGACATCTGCAATCAACCCCTGATAGGATTAGATATTCCTACCTGCTTACTATCAACTACAATTACTTACTATCAAGTGGACTGCATGTTCGTCTGCTACTTTTGTATTATGAAAACGCTTATGTGAATTCACTGATTCTACAAATTACATGTTATTTATATACTTTCAAATTCAAATTCAAATTCTTTATTGCTCATGCTTATTATCATAGGTCTTACAAATTAAATATAGTGCAAGCATGCACCCTGCTAGGGTATTGCAATGTAATATTTACAATTTAATTTTTTAACACCGAAATATCTTTATCATTATTAAACAAATATTTTTAAATTAATAGTAATAATTATATCAATTGTAACATAGTGAAGATAGAATTAATTATACAATGTCAATTATTTTAAAGAATTACTTTCCTTAAAGATTTACAAACACGCGTAATATGTTCCAGATTTCGAAGGTTTGTAATCTGTCCCTGTAGCCTAATAGGAAAGGACCGGCTATTGGTGCCGGAGGTCGAGGGTTCGAATCCCTCCAGGGAACATAGTTTTTCCTACGCATCCTTTTTTTAATCAATTGGAATGTAAATATTTTGAAAATGTTAATGACATAATGAAAGTACTTTAAGTAATCAAAATGTACTTAAAATTAAAATTTATACACCTTATTTTCTTAACAACTTATGCCTCTAAACAGATATATAAATTGCAAAAAAATACAATTTTAAGTTCTAATATCTTCATTAGACTTATAATTATTATACAATCGTAATCGTCAGGCGAGCTTTTAGTAAAGTCCATGGCAGCTACTGAAGTATGGAAAATTCATATCTTAAAAATTCACAACAATTTCACAAGATGGCGTTGTAAGACTTTTGTATTTTTTAATAAATAACTCTTCAGTTTCACAATATTACGTAAGATTTTAGAAATTCATGACAAAAATTTAAACTTTTTTAAGTCACAAGAATCGTGTTCATTTAAACCACAAATAAGATTCACGAAGTTATCGCGAAGGGTTTCTTATAAATTTCGAAAGAGGGCGTTGTTTCCAGTATTTAGGAAATTCATACTTTTCATATACTTTTCTTAATAGGAATACCTAAGAAAAATGAGAGATTGTAAGTATTTACTAAGATAAAAAATCATAACAAAATATCTGGGGCTTATAGAATGACTTAATTATCAATGTTAATCCAAAAGTATCATAAATATATTTTTTTGGAGTTGAGGTGATAGTTTTAATTATCAAATCTATTAAACGTATCATAACTTTCTGTCATTATAAGAATAGGAATATATTTCTCATGAGTTTTCAAGATATCTAATGAAAAAATTTTAATATAACAGAGCAAACATTTCACCACGCCATCTTGTGAAAATTTTCCGAAATTTAAGGAAAGTAGTGTCGTTCCACTTGATGGTAAGTAGCTACTGTTGCCTATGGACATTTGAAATCAATCTCGGACAAGATTACATTCAGACCTAAGGTCGGCTACATATGCATTGTTACCTCTGAGGACTAAGTTAGAACACTTCGGTTATGTATGATCACCCTTTTCAAACCACCGCAGAGTTTTCACCGTGTAAGCAAATAATATAATAATTAATTTCTTGTACGCAAAAAAATTCTATACTAATGAAAAATCATAGGTGCGTGCCTGGGATTCGAACCTCGGGGCCCCCGATTGTGACGCTAGTTCCAACCACTAGGCAATCACTGATAACGAATACAGAATAAAAGCTTGCAAATAAATGACCCCATCGAGTATCTCCAAGATAAATATAATAGTTCTACGCGATCAACCTGACCTGACCTTTCCGCGCATCTGACTCACGACTGAATAAATTAATTAGGTAGATAGTATCTCCCAATATAAATACGGTAGCTTCGAACATTGATTTAATATGTTTACTCGAAGATTTGAACAGGAAATTTATCTTTGTTTTTTGCAATTTATTTATGGCTTACCTCTTCAGTTCTGACGAGGTGGTGTTTCTGCAATTATGTAATTCTGCTTTACAGATGTGGTAAACAAAGTTTTCTTATGGCAATAACGTTGCGTTTTGTCGTCAATTTTCTTCAAATCATTTTACATTTTTTTCATTTTTTAAAAAAATATAAAAAAAAAATGTTAAAGGTATGTGAAGTCTACCAATACGCACTAAGGCCAGCGCGGTGGACTATGGCCTAATCCTTCTCATTCTCAGAGGAGACCCGTGCCCAGCACTGGGACAGTAATGGGTTGATGATGATGATGATGAGGTACCTAATGTGAAAATTTGACTGTCTACCTATCACGGTTCAGTAGATAAAGCAAATTACGTCGAAAAATACCGGTTTCTTGTATAGTGACTCCCATTTATTTTCAACTTTTTTAATACGCTTTTATTATTTTTGGGATTTATTGTTATAGGGCCACCCTTACGCATAAAATTTAAGTCTATTACGCTTGAGAAGATAGAGCAGTGTGACAATGCTCAATTTTCTTTGGATCTAAGGTGATCAAAGGGAGTGAACCCTTTTTTTTGTTTACGTGGTGGAAACCTTCAAAAGGTACCCGGTGTCGTGGGAGCGACGTAGGGTTATGTGGGATATTTACCGCACTAAAACCCCTCCGGTGGCCGTCCTCGGCACTGCGTAGAGGGCTGCGGGATCTCCACAGGAACGCAACCGGAGCCCTCTTAGCGCGTTTCCCCGTCGGGCTCCGCCCAGGTGAGCTTGGCGCTCGCCACACCGTCTGGTGCGTACGATGGTATGCGACCACACATACCGCCGTCCTTCCCGGGGCCGCTGGCTGGGCGGTTCGAGCTCCCACTCTTGCCACCCGCAACCCCGGAAGTCCCCTTTTAGTCGCCTCTTACGACAGGCAGGAGATACCGTAGTCCTATTCTACTCCCGGAACTACAGGGGCGAAAGGGAGTGAACCCAGTACTCACGATGGGACATTATCTCTCACTACGAGAAACACTGGTATAGTTACATTAACTACAGATACTATGTATTATAGTATCAGTTATATGTATCAACATGAAAATCCCCGTGCAATAACTCCGTTCCTCTTTGACCCAGCGGCACGTAACCTGCGAGCTCAGTCACGACTTGGCTGCAATAAATTAATTATCAATGCAAAGCTACTGAAATCGAACAGATATTTCACCCTGATTAGTCATCGCGGGCTTGTCCGATAGAAATCTCGTGGTAGAATGTTAATGCCTCATAAATGTGGTGCTCAAAGTTTTAACATAACTTATGGTAGAACTAGTTCGGTTGACCGGGGAGGTACCGCTACTCCTTTTTCTCGTGTGAAGCAGTTCTGCGATTTGAAAATTGAAAATTAATCAATTAAACTACTTATACACAAATAAAAACGTATATCCAGAATATACATAGATACAAGTATAAAAAAAATGTAAAACCAGAACCATTATCATCAAAATTATAACCATCGCTTTGGACAAGGTTCTCAAGATGCTGGCAGCATCTCTTAGAATTGCAATGCCAATTACCAATACGTTGAGTGAAATGATCCAACTTTATTTTATTCAGTTACCATAATACAAGGAAAAGAATGACTCAAGAAAAAAAGGTTGAGAACCACTGTACCACACAACGTCCGTTTTGATTGAAACGCTCTGTTAACGTTCGATTGTATTCTCGAGGTGACGGCAATAATTTATAATGCAATGAAGTTTTATGACTAATAAATTGAATTAAATTGTACCAACTGTTGCCTAATTCTGCAAATTACACGCCACATTATAGTTTATTGGATGTGATACGTGCAGCAAATTAAAATGTTATTTTCTACTGTCATTGTCATGTTATTTTGTCAAACTGTCATTGTCGTGTCGTTCTAGAAAATATTCGTAATATTTTGCTGGTTTGAATTGTGTTTTTTTGCTTAATAGAAATGGTTGTGCTTTCTAACATGAATTCAATTTATCTTTTCGTTGCAAATAGCAATTAAAAGGCAGAGTATGTTAGTATATATCATTATGCGTTGACTCTTTACGACGGCAATGAGTAGTGTATGTGTTAGTCCTGGTTAAATATCTGGGGGCCAAGTTTTATCCAAATACGATTAGTGTTATTCGTGTGAAACAGTAACACTTATAAAGATCCTCGTAAACTTTTCCGCCTATACTTAATATTATTAAGTAAGAAGTGAAAAATGTATTCCTGCATAATGGTTATCTTCCTGAGATAAATTCTATTTCAGGTTTTTTAAGGGAGACGAGCAAGGGAGTCGAGTCCACACTATGGTTAGTGGCTAATGCTGGGATTGGACATCTATAATTAGAAATTAAACGAACTTACCTAAGTGAAGTTCCAATTTCAATTGTACGAACTGCATAGTCTCGAAATGATAATGTTGACATGTAGTACACCGCCAGTCGTCAGCCTTGTGTCACGTATATTCAGAGCTAAAAACCTCGAATTCAAATAATTTAAAACAATATCCAACCTACTTATAGCGCCCCCTACCGGTAAATGTCATTAAGTTTAGAGATCCTGGGGTCAAGATGTAAGTTCATTAGCTCGATTATTTTACAACATAGATGATATTATGGGTAATACTTATCGTATATAAGTATGGGTGGGTGGGTTATAATATCATTTCGAGACTATGCAGTTCGTACAATTGAAATTGGAACTTCACTTAGGTAAGTTCGTTTAATTTCTAATTGTACTTCACTGCATAGTCTCTTCAATGATAATGTTGACATGTAGATGTTTAGAGATTTGTAAAATAACGAGCCTATTAAACAAAATACAAAAACATTTAAATCCTATTATTTTTAAAATTCCTAATTTAATATATCTATTTAAATATTAATTACAGTTATCAAGTATACGTTTGATGTAACGTCTCTACTACAAAATTGAACTTAGATCTGATCCATTCAGCTATCCTTCTAAGAGGGTCTTAACTGACACTCATATGTTTAGACGTCAGCGTAGCAGCGTGGTAATGCGTGCTCTCTAATGGTATGTATTGTAAAAATGATATATCAATGCCATCATCCTCCGTGGTTGATAAAATCTAGAAACTGTCGTCTGGGAGGTCACTGTATTATAAGATTACATAAAAGAAATAAACTTATTCTTGTAACTCTCAAGTGTTACTAGGCCTATCTAGGTAATTTTATTAAGGATGTGCTGGACAAATACTATGATTACTATGAAATAATGGTAATACTAGATTGTTTGAACACTGGTTATAGTAAGGTTTAAATTCATGTGGCAATTTAATATACAATATCTTCCGCCAAGCTATTTGGTTAATATACAATAATGTTATTATTATGTTTATGTATACTTTTTAGAAGTCTCGACTCAGATGTAGGCGAATCGGTAGTAATAATGGCATTCACGGGCTTACACCAAGTGAACGTCATAATATATACGATATCTATTGTTTTTATATATTACTTATATATATATATATATATATATATATATATATATATATATATATATATATATATATTACTTACTATATGAGTAATTACAATAACCAAAAAAAGTAAATAGTATTTTTTCTTCATCTCCACTAAATAATATATAATATTTTACACTTAACTCGCTAAAAATATTTATACATCAGATGTAACTATCCCAAGTAATAGCATACTTGGGATATGGAGGATAGAAAACCTAAATATGCATTTTAAGAACAAAAAAAAATTTTTAGATATATATCAAAATGAAAAGAATATTTTAACCAGTCTACAGATAGATCTAGTTATTTACACTGTTTAGGCCAAAATATTATGAGCACCAGCATCACGTTTTCATTATTGTGTCTAACATTGCTTGTAGAGCAACAAAATCTTGAGATTCGTGTATAGAAACGAAACGCTCCACGAGGAAGCGAGTAACATACAGGGTAAACCGTTGACGAAAAACAAATGGATTTAGATCTGGTTTTTTTTTTTTTTTTTTTTTTAAAATTCATATGAGACCCAAAATGCAACCCTTCCAAAATGAAAGGTTTCTTTTTTTTTTTTTTTTTTAATACTATTTTCTAGGACTATCTGGACCAGTCTGGTACTACGACAAACTCCCCAACCGTTCAGAGATAATCTTTAACAACAATTATTTTATTAGAAATAAAATGAATATTTCCATTTAAATAGTATAACCTTAGTCACGACATGTAAGTCATACTTCTTGTAGGTTTCCTAGTAAATAAATCTATTTAAAAACCTTTAAAGTGTTAATTCCAAATGTATAATCTTGATTTAGTGATAGCAAATTCATTCTGAAATTATTGAATGTATTAGAGAAATAAAAACATTTTTTGGGTACTCAATAAATCCAATATGTGCCTTGATATTACGGTTAAATGTGGGTATTAAACACCATGCTGTTTCTATATGAAATAACTGTGGAGTTGCCTACACGTATTAGGGTTTCACCGTGTTAAAGATGAATATTGAAAAAATATCTTTCAGCACAAGTAACGCTGCATTTAACTAGTTGATCGGATTTGTTATTTAAATCAAATCACAAAAATACCGAGAATAATGACCATATGTAACATAACTGATTGTGTCCCGATAATAAAAATAATATGACAACTACCACCTGTAATTATATCTATCTGTAAGAGGGATAGTATTTTGATAAACATTATTAAACTTGTTATATATATATATATATATATACATATCTTTGCATTTATTATAATTTTTATTTTTTAATATTATTATTATATATATTTTTTTATTTTTTTTTTTTCTTTTTATTTCACCCTTGTGTTGATTTTTAATCTTTTATCTAATGGTAAAGCAATTTGATTTTTTATTTATTTATTGCTTGTATAATACAATGAACAACCTTAACAGTTGTATTATTTCCAATTATCAAACTATCTTGTAAGTAACCAATAAATCCTAAAGAATGATATAGCTTATTATGTCTATGATCCTAAATTACTAAGTGTCGTTATTGTTCCTTGTCCATTATTATGACATTTCAAATAGGAACTATGTTATATAAATATATAACTGACACAATGTCCCTAGATTAATCAGTTATGTATGGTCTTGTATCTTTTAAAAGGTTAGTAAAAAACATAAATGTAGTGTTCTGCTCAAACCAAAGGAAAGAACTTGAAATGCATAGAATTTCCATTTAACCATAGACATGTAAACACTGTTTAAGGTAATAATGAATTAGTATCAAAATATGCATTCTTGAAAACAATAGTAAGTAGCGAGTGAAATGCCAGGCTTTATTTAAAGCTCAAGATTAAGACCAAGATATTCAATATAAACCAACATCACCATCATCAGGTGTTGGTAAAGTAAAAATATTGTAAAAAATTGGTTAAGAGTAAACAATATGTTACCACTGATGTGAGAAGTCTTTCTACACACATACCGAGTATATTTTGAAAAAATCTTCACTCCTTGAGAATAATGAGTTTAAGTGTTTATACAAATAGACTCTTAAAGCTAACCACTTGCAAAGCTTGGGTCAATTGTTATTTGTTACAACTGGTCTTTAAAAGTATAATTATAATCGACCACATTATTAACCACTCACCTAAAATTTATTCCAAAGGAAACTTCGATCAAGCCTTTCTGTGACACAGGTATTTGTGCATGAGGCTTGTTGTAAGTCAGATAATGACCCTATTTGGTATGAGTATCTCAAACTTTTGAATGAAGTTTATCATAGGATGAAGTGTAAATATCTTCGTTATATTTGTTATTATAAAATATTGTACTATATCAAACACATTGAACAATCATTGTTTCTTAAACCATTTTGCCGATCATTTGTTCCAGTACTTGTACTATGAAATTTCTTCTTATTATTTATTATACATAATAAATGACCAGCACCAGTAATAAGCACCAGTAATAGTATATACATAATAAATGACCAGCACCAGTAATAAGATAATTGATAGCAAATTATCTTTATAAAGGCAAATAATTTAAAATTATTAAGAAACAATCATGTCAAATGCTCGAGAGCAGTAAGCATTCGCCTGATGTGGCATGGCTTTAGACTCTTTACAGCTACAATAGTAACTGCGACTTGTGCAACTTTTAAAGTCTAATCATGTGTTATCCGTCCCACAGTTTCCTAGAGGCCAGTGTTCTTCCTTTAAACTATTTTTTCCTTTAGTCTATCTATCACCATCTAGATAGATAGACAGTTCCTTTAGTAAATTACTCTTTAATATGCTGATCTACCTAGATACCAAATTCTTATGAATGGTTAATACAAATTTAGGTTCTTCTAGAGTATAACAAAAGGATATAAATTGTCATCTCTATATCCTGTATCATGTACATTATTAATCTGAATGATTCTTCAATAAAATGTTCATTCATTAAAATCATTACACCCACTCAATGGTAATAGTTGTGTCTATCTACTGATTATTAGTATTTTGTTATATGGGTTATTTACCCAATGTGAAGGACATAATACCCTATTAGAATGGGTGAATATCCGTTGTATCCGTCTACTTAATAGTAGTATCTTGTTATAGTTGTTATATAGGTAAATATCCAATATGTAATGGTCCCTTATTTGAACGGATGAATATCCATTAGGTATATTCTACTCAATAGTAGATTATTTTATGTGAGTAAATATTTTTTTTTTTTTTTTTTTTTTTATATTTGAACCTGACGATAAAGCAGACGTGCTACCTAATGGAAAGTAGTCAACGTCGCCTATGGACACTTGCAACACCAGAGGAGTCGCCAATGCATCGCCGGCTTTGAAGGAGAGCTCTTTTTGCACCTTTTTTGAAGAGCCCCATGTCATAGCGCTCTGGGAATACCTCAGAAGGAAGTTCATTCCACATTTTGCACGTCCGTGGCAAGAACGTCCGCGCAAATCGAACCGTGGAGGACCGCCACGAGTCCAGTTGGTGTGGATGGAACTTCATCCTTCGGCGAGTGGTGCGATGGAGGAACGGTGATGTAGGCACCAGGTCAAATAGTTCCTGGGAACACTCACCATTGTAAAGCCGGTAGAACACGCAGAGGGAACCTATGTCCCTCCGTAAACTTAAAGGTTCTAGCCGATCGGAAATCCTCGGATCGTTGACGATTCGTACTGCGCGTTTCTGTACGGAGTCAAGTGGGTTAAGTTGGTATTGGGGTGCTCCTGCCCAGAGATGCGAGCAGTACTCCATGTGGGGTCTCACTTGCGCCTTATAAAGCAGAAGGAGTTGCCCCGCAGTGAAGTACCGCTTCGCTCTGTTCAGGACGCCCAGCTTCCTTGATGCCAACTTCGCCTTAACGTCCAAATGACCCCGGTATTGCACATCACACGATATGTCAACTCCTAGGATCCCTATACTTTTATCAATGGTGAGTGGAATTCCCTGGAACCGTGGCGCTATGACGAATGGGGTTTTTTAGCGGTGAACGCGCAGACTTGCGTCTTCGTGGGGTTGAACTCAACAAGGTTAAGTCGACCCCAGACCTGCTCCAGAGAGTTCTCGATTTCAGACACAAGTCGGATTCTGCTTTCCTCCACGAGAGTCCGAGAGGTGTTTGCACGGCCTGTGTACACAGCATCTCCCGTACTATCATCCGCATAGCAATGAATGCTGCTAGATTTTTGCAACATGTCATTGATATGCAGAATGAATAGCGTGGGAGAGAGGACAGAGCCCTGGGGCACGCCAGCATTAACAGGCTTCGTGTCTGAGCAGCATCCGTCAACTACGACTTTGATTTGCCGCTCAGACAGAAAACTGGCTGTCCATGTGCACAACCTCTCGGGAAGACCGTAAGATGGAAGCTTCGCGAGAAGGGCCCTATGCCAGACCCGGTCAAAGGCCTTTGCGATATCCAGGCTAACCGCCAACGCCTCACCATTACTCTCAACGGCTTGCGCCCATCGGTGTGTGAGGTACACCAGAAGATCACCAGCTGAACGGCCCTTGCGGAAACCATATTGGTGATCGCTGATCAGCTGGCGATCCTCGAGGTACCTCAGAAGCTGGGTATTAACCACACGCTCCATTACCTTTGAGAGCAAGGAGGTTATCGCAATAGGCCTGTAATTAGCCGGGTCACTGCGGTCACCCTTTTTAGGAATCGGGTGAACGAGGGCTACCTTCCACGAAGACGGTACTTCACCTGTGGTATAGGAAAGCGAGAATAAACGCGTTAAGATGGGAGTCAACTCGGGAGCACACGTCCTCAGCACCACTGCGGGGATTTCGTCCGGCCCACTCGACTTCTTGACATCAAGGGACAATAGAGCTCGCCTGACAGCTTTCTGCGTAAAGCGTATATCAGGCATAGAACCCTCACACCGCGGGATGGTAGGCGGTGTGGCCCCCTTGTCATCAAGAGTCGAGTTTGAGGCAAAGAGATTGCCCAGAAGATCGGCTTTCCCCTTTGCCGTGTGGGCCAGAGAATCGTCTGATTTCCGCAGGGGCGGTAGTGAGGAGTGACAGAAATTACCCACGACAGCTTTGGCTAGCGACCAGAAGGCTCGACTCCCGGAGGGGTAACCAAGTAGTCGCTCGCCAATTCTGCCAATGTGCCTAGACTTCGCCTTGGCCATATACTTCTTTACTGAACGGGAGGCAGCGTTAAGTGCGGTTCGTAACTCGGGGGTCTTCGGATCCTTGCACGCGTGTGCTGATGCCCAGGCTTGGTAGGCCTCTTGCTTATGACGTGAAGCCTTAGCGCAAGGCCCATCAAACCAGGGCTGACTCCGCCCACCGACGGACACGACAGAGTTTGGAATGAAGCATTCCATACCCTGCCGTATGACGTCGGCCACAGAGTCAGCGCACGTGCTAGGATCACCCGAGACGAAGCATAGCTGCCTCCACGGGTACGAGGCCAGGAATTCCCGGAGCCCGTCCCAATCTGCTGACCTGTAGTGCCAAACTTGTCGCTTCCCCGGTGGTCGAGCCCCCGTGGGACGCGACAAGGGCACAGAAGAACTTACCAAGCAATGGTCAGAAGATCCAAGAGGAGCCTTGACCATCACTTGGTAGTCATCAGGATGGTTGGTTAACAGAAGATCCAGCAAAGACGCAGTATGGGTCTCAATATCAGGTACCCTAGTATGACCGGGTACGACCTGGGAGAGCCCATATGCCAAGGAGAAGTCATACGCAGTTCTTCCGGCGAAGTCCGTGATTCGGGAGCCTAGCCATTCAATATGGTGGGCATTGAAGTCACCCAGAATGACCAACTCCGCCGAAGGGCACTGCTGCAGCATTTTGTCAGTCCCCCACTGGACGTGCTCGAATAGTCGAGTTGTCTCAACATCTCCGCTGTAGGACCTATAAAGGCACGCGTAGACGCGGGTCTGCCCCCCAATATCCACGCGCACCCACAACAAGGATAGGTCCTTGTCTTCGAGGCAGCTGAGACGGCGGCAGCAGATATCATCCCGAACATACACACATACCCCGGCTCGACGCCTGAAGGCATGTTCTAAACTGTAGCCGGGGTAATTTAAATACGATGTTTCGCCCGAGGGCGATATCTGCGTCTCCGTCAAAAAGAGAAAAGTCGGCTTTGCCGTCTCAAGGTGGTGATGGACGGCATCCAGATTGGAATGGAGCCCCCTGATGTTGCACATGTCCACAGTAAGTGTGGAGGAGGTCGCCGCTGAGTAAACGTTTCCCTTATTATTCTGCCTTTTCATTCTGGTGGTATAAGAAAAAGAGGAGGAATTTGAAAGGACTTGCGATGCTCCTTCGACGCCTCTCGGGACAAGGTGTGGATCCCGTAGCGCCGTGCTCACAGTGGTAATGTGGGATGCTGGCGCGGGGGACGGAAGGGCCCCCGGTCCCCCCCGTGCACGACTACCCGGCTCCACTCCGGTCTCTTACTCCGGCAGGGTAATCGTGCAACGGGATTTTTCGCCGGTTGGCGGGACAGCCTCCCGGGCCAGAGGTTGACGGTGTTACCCGGGTTCGGGTCCCCAACTAACCGGCGGGCGGCCAGCGGACAACCGTTTCACCGGGTCTCCCTGGCCCCCGCGCCAATACACCACGCCTCCGAGAGCAACGACGCCTAGAAGGACCCACCGGACCAGAAAGGTACGCCGTCGGAAGCACCACAGAGGATGGGAAGGGAGGATAGGGGATGAACTGGCTCCCAGGCGCACTACCGAAACACGAAGAGTCGTTATTAGCGGTAGACTTCGGCCTGAGGGTGGTAGCTAGCCAGGCAGATCCCACGAAGAGATCTTACCACCAAGCGGGACACCTTTGGGAATTACGCCAGGCAGTGTCAGATCCAGCAACCAGTGGGACCGTCGCAGTAAGATGTTAAATGCCCGAGTAGACGCTGCTGCCCATCTACCCGGTAAAAACCCTTAGTCGCCTTCTACGACACCCACGGGCAGGTATGGGGTGGTCTATTCGCCGCCGGAGCCACACGGCACAAAACTCAATAATACTCAATATAAACAGGTTAGTACCCATGAACGGGGCTAAATAGCACCCTATTTCTTGTTATGTACGTAAATATCCAATATGTAAGGGTCATAACCTTATTTGAACGGGTGAATACCCATTAGGTATATTCTACTCAATAGTAGATTCTTTTATGTGAGTAAATACTCAGTATAAACGGGTTAGTACCCATGCACGGGGCTAAATAGCACCTTATTTCTATGTTCATAGCTTTATATAAGCGAGATTTATATAAGGATTTAAATAAGGATTTATATAAGCGAGATCACCTAAATAGGTGACAAGCTTAGTTAATGAACATAAGACGTCAAATTCCTTGCTACAGAACAATATGGTAATCTAAAAATCCTTTGCTTGGAAAAATATATATGTAAAAATTTACCTTGTCATTCCTCATTAATATATAAGATTATCATCTTATCTTTAATAAATGAAAATAATACATTTTCAATTTGCGACGGCATTCGTAATGGCCGCCTAGTACAAGTCTTCAGAATAATTTCGTCAAAATTCTTTATTTTCCATTGTAACTTTTCTGCACAATATATCACACCTACGTCTTTTATAAATTATTAATTGAAATATTTGTTATAAATTAACAATTTTTACGATAAATTACTTATTTTATTTCTTATTTTGAAAAATCATAAATGTACACAGGCTGCACGAAAAACGATAATGACATTTACCGGTAGGGGGCGCTATAAGTAGGTTGGATATTGTTTTAAATTATTTGAATTCGAGGTTTTTAGCTCTGAATATACGTGACACAAGGCTGACGACTGGCGGTGTACTACATGTCAACATTATCATTGAAGAGACTATGCAGTGAAGTACAATTAGCCCCAAATAGGATTACACATACCTAGATAGACTTGAGGCCGGCTTCAGATGCGCCGCTACTCCTGAGGACTGAGCTGGAACGCCTTGGAAAAGTATGTCTCTCTTACCACACCAGAACACTGTACGCGCTTATGCTGTACGCTGTAAGTACGTAACACTGCTATTATTAAGCAGAAATATGTGTGGCGGTAGTGCCTTCGGAATCTGACCACAAAGGATTCCTTCTCCTCTTTATTCCTCATACAATAATCACGGGTAAAGAAACCACTTAAATATTAGTTACAACATTACAATAATTTACATAAGAATGATCTATGACAATTGTCATTAACGAAGAAACCCATTGGCGATAATTGGGTAATAAATTACCAATAATTTATTGTCATTATTTTTAATTAACTCAGCTGTGCTAAGTGATTTTTGAGCGCACGCGACAATTACTGTTTCATAATTATCATTATTTACCGACGTTGGTGCAATATTCTTTTAAAATAATGAAATAATTGTAAGAATTCATAATTACTTGTGTCTTAAGTTTGTTCATAATAGTTATACTAAATAACACTAAATTTTAAGAGTTTTTAATTCATTTGAGTAGCAAACCAGCTTGCATTGGTAAAAGTTGCTCCAATCTGGTTTGAAGGACCAGCTTTTTTTATAATATAGGAGTAGCAGTTAAGATACTCCTACCTGAGATCAGTCACATGAATAAACCTGAGGACTAAGCTGGAATGCCTCGGAAAAGTATGTCTCCCTTACCACACCCTTCAAACCAGAACACAGTAGCGCTTAACACTGCTGTTATGAAGCAGAAATAGGTGTGGCGGTGGTGCCGCCGGAGTCGAACCACAAAGGGTTCTACCACCTTCAACACATAAGATACATACACTTATACATCGGACCAACATAGTCCTTCATCAACAACCCATTACTGTCCCACTGCTGCTGCTGCTGCACTGCTGGGCACGGGTCTCTTCTATTGGTAGACTTCACATACCTTTGAGATTTTTTTTTATAAATCTCTCAGGTTTCCTCACGATGTTTTCCTTCACCGTTTAGCAAGTGATAATTAATTTCTAATACGCACATAACTTTTGAAAAATTAGAGGTGCGTGCCTGGGATTTGAACCTCGGAGCCCTCGATCAAGAGGCCGAGTTTCTTAACCACTAGGCTATCACTGCTTGGCTATCTCTGCTTAGTCCTTAGAGGCTATTAAAGTATTATCCACTTACCATCAGGACTGCATACACATTTGCTACCCAAAAAACTCAGTGGTTATGGAAACCAAACACTCGATACGTTGATAGCTAGCTGTGCCCATAATAAGACATGCAGTATTTTAGACGCCCGATGCAGTCCACTTAATACAGCCGTTTGGTGAAATGTCAAACAGGACACAGCCGCCATATTGCCATAACTCGAGGATAAACGCACAAATGAGATCGTAAATTAATTTAATAAACAAACGCTGTTTATAAAGGTTAAAGATATTTGCCTGTAATTATTACGTTTTACTGAAGGGTTAATAGTAGATAAAACGACGTAAATTTGACATTATGTGTAGTAATATATAAAGGTCTGACGCTTCGAACTTCGTTTAATAATCTTATTTTGTCATCGATATTATGAAGTTACGAGGTTAAATTTTATTCTTTACTGAACTTGATAATGACGAGGATTGAAAGCTATCCAGAATTATAGACGGACTAGTTTTTGTCCGCGGCTTCGCCTGCGTTTAAGAGAGAATAATATGACACACTTACATACATAAAACTGAAAATTCGTACCTTCATTGGAATGACAGTGGCGCCATCTGGCAAAAAATTGGTCGTAACAACTCTGAAACCTTCGTGGGGTCATAGAAAACAACTTTGCTAAAGATCATCACTTGATCAAATGCTTAGTTTACGATTCAATACTTACTAATATCGATTAACATAATCGATTTTTTTGGTCCAAAAGATCGATTCGCCGATTAATCGATCTTAGATCGCCATCCCTAGTTCCCGTGGCATTTCCGGGATAAAAACTATCCTATGTCCTTTCTCGGGTCGCAGACTATCTTTGTACAAAATTTCATTAAAATCGGTTCATTGGTTTTGGCGTGAAGAAGAGACAACCAGACAGACAGACAGACAGTTACTTTCGAATTTATAATATTAGTAAGGATGTGGTTTTAATTACGTCAATTGTTATAAAAAACAAAAACCCAACAGTTTCACAATAGAGCTTATGTCAATCTCATAATTTAGATGAATCTAAAGTAAGTGCCAATTTATGTTATCAAAAATTTAAATCTTTTCATAGGAACCCATTGTAAAATTTCCATGTTTGGTAAGCAAAATGTTGGATAAATTACAATCTACATATTAACAGGCGTAGGTATGTAACAAAAACTAACTTAGCAAAACGATGAATACTATATGTTCATTCAATATCACTGTATCACTATATAAATGAACGAACTTTTGCCTTTCGGCTTCACTCGCGTTACGAAATAATATTTTCATCCCCTATTTTATCCCCTTGGGGGTAGAATTGATCAAAATCCTTTCTTAACGGATGCCTTCGTCATAACATCTACCTGCATGCCAAATTTCAGCCCGATCCGTCCAGTGGTTTGGGCTGTGCGTTGATAGATCACTATGTCAGTCAGTCACCTTTGAGTTGTATATATTTAGACTGAAATTTAAAATAGAGATACAACAATATAAATTTTTGGCGGCTACCTCCTTAATATATATGCCACTTTTGCCTCAAGAATCAAAATTTTGGAAAAAAAAGCCATTGACTTCGTTTTTTGGTAGGCCAAACATTGTATAATAACAAATAGGTGCATGTAACAAAAAATACTTAGCATCATTGCCCTCCAAGTCGATGAATATTTTTGTTTATCCAGCGTCATTGTATCAACCAACCTGGACTGGAATGCAATCTAAAATAGCGAAACAACGGCTATTAATCTTTGCTGCTACCTCCTCAATCTTTGACCAGGAACATAAACTAGCGTCTATTAGTGATATAATGGCCCTAAGATAAGGTCTAAACGCACAGTTTAAGGGGAAAGCTCTATAATGCCCTAGGAGGCGTAAATGACAGATTTAATGCCTACTAATTAAGTGATTCGAGATACAGCTCCTTAATGCCGGCTTTATCTGATTTTTACTCATCTACAACTAGTCTTTGTGTGCGGGTTCGTTTGAGGGGGCTATTTCAGATAAGATATGTTTTTGCGCGATATGCTGTCGCTTATAACTTCAAGATTTCGTTCAATTTGCTTTTGTTAGCTTGAAGATAACATTAGTCTAGTAGTCTAGTATTTCATATTACAATAAAGCAGACATTTTTCTTATAGTAACAGGGAATATATACCTTCATTTCAACTCTAACCACAAGAACTTTTAAAAGAAATTGTAACAATTATCCAAATGTCCAATTGGCAATTGTCCAATGTCGAAGTGTACCATAATTTAGCGGGACTTCATTGAGTGGACGTTTCATTATAAATATAATTGTTTTTATGGTTATATGGTTCACCTGATAGTAAGTAATCAGTGTCAGCAGACATATACGAATTCCCTATGAACAGGGGTGTAAATGAAGCCGAACACTTCTGCTGCCACTTAAGGACCGAGATACTCGCTAGTATATCGGTCGAATCATACTCGTTCTGTCTATGCGTGTAGAAATATTTTTTGACTTGGTTATTGTTATTCGTCTACGTATTGCACTCATAAAAATAAGTGCTACATGTTGTATATCCCTTATTTCAATTTTTGTACTCCGAGGCAGGCGTAAATATTGGCGACACATACTATTGCCGCTGTTTACGATATCATTTGGTAAACTGTTTTTGCTTTGAAATAAATTTTTAAATCTTTCAAATTGTACTCATAAAAATACATTGTATGTTCCTTACACTTTTAGAGTAAAAGTCAGCCTTAACCAGAGTTAGTCCCTACTGTTACTAAAACATTGTTATTATAACCCGATATCTAGAGTTATGTGGTAGTCTGCGCTACGCTAGTAAAGATTATAGTGGATTAGCATTCACTAATTTATCACCAGCAAGTTATCTGATCTCTAATGTGCGTAGTTTATTCCCGGTGCCGCCTTGATTTTGTCGTTCCCTCTGTAAGCGCAGTTTATGATATGTAAGATCTGTAATAAAAGATCTATCTATAATACGTGGTTATCCCGTTGTCTCACTGCTTGGCAAAGATCTTTGAGAGTAGGTAAGAGTTTACGCTATAGTCCACCGCGCTCGCCAAAGTGCGGATTGGTAGACTTTACACATTCAAGAACTCTCAGGTTTTCTCACGATGTTTTCCGTTACCGTTATAGTAAATTATAATTAATTTCCAATACATATTTTCCTTCAACATTAAATCAAGTTATAATTAATTTAAAATGTGCACATTACTTTGAAATATCAGAGGTGTTTAGGTTTTAAGTATGTTATGCTTTTGAAAATACACATTTTTATTTTCTTTAAAATGAATTTTTTGCTTTGTGATTTATAATTGTTTCCCGAAATGTAATCCTTATAAGATCCGCATATTAAATGGCATAATAATACAGCATGTTAATTTTGTTAAAGATTAATAAGATCCATTTACGACTAGATTTACTTAAATATACTTTAATCTTTTGATTAAGTTTTAGTTTTTATACCGTTTTACATGTTGGACTCAGATTGTTGTAGAATTGTTTTATCATAGCTATTATGTAAACAATATTTCCTAGTTTGTAATTAACATCTAAACGTGTTTTTAGATCACAAAACTTTACTAAATAACAAAGAAAACAATTAACTTAGGATTCTATTAAATCACAAAAACTAAACCCAAGATCATTACTTAATCTCAGCTCAGATTGCAGATAAGCCCTTTGTATTAAGATGTCGAACGGTGGCGTGGGCGTAGAGCATAGCACGCTATACCTTAAACTTTACCAAATGCCAGTAAACAGCTGAGAACATTACACAAACTGACCGAAATGCCACCGGCCGAGATATATCGTGACCTTTCTGGCTATTGAAATCAAAATTAATGTAACTTGCCACCGTAGGCGTATTTGGAGAAAAGAAGAAATTATCGATGCTTGTGTGATAAACGACAGTGTAGTTTCATTATCAACCCATTATTGTCCCACTGCTGGGCACGGATATCTCAGAATGAGAAGGATTAGGCCGTAGTCCATCATGCTAGCCATATGTGTATTGGTAGACTTCACATAACTTTGTAAACATTTTTTTAAGATTTCTCAGGTATGCAGGTTTCCTCGGGATGTTTCCTTCGCCGTTAGAGCAAGCGATAACTAATTTCTAATAAGCACATAACTTTGAAAAATCATAGGTGCGTGAATGAGATTTGAACCTCGGGTCAAGATCAACCGATCAAGGTTTCTTGACTACTAGGCTATCCCTGCTAGTATTTAGTTAGTTAGCATTCGTTGAGATTTATTTTCGTTAAAGGCAAGTAAGGATTAACAGGTTGAAGTGATAAAAAATGGGTACTATAGATTCATACTTAAAGATGTAAGTAATGCATTACCTTTAAAGTTTTAACGTGATTTTAAAGATCCATGCCCAAAAGGTAACTAAAGAATTATTCTTAGTATTATTGAAGACAAAATTAATGTACCTTGCCACTTGACTGTCGTTGGTGGGCGTAAGTGGAATTTTGAGAAAAGGCGAAATTAATAGAGTTTGTGCGATAAGCGATAGTGTAAAATTACGAATGTTTAAATGTTATTTCGGTGATATTTGTTTAAATTTTAAAGTCAAAGATTAAACGGTCATTTGATAGTGATGATAAATAAAAGTATGGACATTTGCAACCTTAAAGTTAAAGGTTGACAACATTACTTTAAATGTTAAATATCGTTTTTTTTTGCTTCCGTAACCAAGGATCAAAACCGGAACTCTGTTACTAAGCCTGTTGTCTGTCCGTATGTCACAGGGCTCTGCGTTTTCTTCAGTTTATCTATTGTACAGTAACAGTGTACTTAACCCTTAAAATATGTACGTAAGTACTAAAAACTAAACATTAGAAATCAAAGGTTATTTGCCAAAGTATATTAAACATGAATCTGTATGGAAAGTTAACCAAATATAGTTCAAAATAACATTTAAGAAATTGAATAGTCCATTTCTTGTAATGTAAATTTGCTATCTGTGATCTAGTTAATAGTTTTCAATTAATTACGAACACAATGCAACTTAAATTTCTTCACTATCTTCGATCTAGTGAGTTGTTGGTTGTATCTGGGCTGAATTCGTTATTATAATGCCGATTTCATTCTGCATGTATTTGATAATTACGATTTGTTGTATGAGTCATCATCATAGTCCATGTTCGAGTTATAGATTCTTTGTTCAACATTCATTTGGTCCTTTGAGCCGGATATAGGACATGATGGATTAGAGGATGTAGAAAACATTCAGAGATAGATTTTTTTTTTTTTTTATAATATAGGAGTAGCAGACGAGCATGCAGTCCACCTGATGGTAAGTGGCTACTGCCGCCCATTGACATCTGTAATCAATCCCAGACAGGATTAGATATTCCTGTCTGAGGTCGGCCACAGATGCGCCGCTACACCTGAGGACTAAGCTGGAACGCCTCGGAAAAGTATGTCTCCCTTACCACACCCTTCAAACCGGAACACAGCAGCGCCTAACACTGCTGTTATTAGGTAGAAATAGATGTGGCGGTGGTGCCGCCGGAGTCGAACCACAATGGGTTCTACCACCTTCAAATGATATGTAATTGCAGCTATGCTTCTAACAATAATAAGCATTGTATGTTCTTGTTAAGTGCGATTTGTCCCTTCAGCTCAGAAGTAGGCTTTCAAGATTACTAGCAGCAAGAGAGCTTGAATCATTCTGCCAGCCATCCAGGGAAGGATGACGCTATGTATGACCGCTTAATGTCGTAAACACCTGAACGGACAGGACTTATACCGGACGGAGCCCGAGAGTTCCGCACAAAGAGGAGTCTGGATCGTTTCGTTAGAGGTCCCGGAATCCTTTATGTAGCCACCTAACTTTAGTGCGGTTGAATACCACATAACCCAGTCTCGTTATTAACAATACCTATTAAGATCTATGTAAAAACTTAATTATATAAGCAAATTATTTACCTCAATAAATCACGTCTCAGTTATTACCAGCAGTTATCAGCATATCTGTAACAGAAAAGAAATATTAAAATATGAAAATTTACGAACAAAAATTATGACCACTAGTAAACCCTACCTTATTTAATTTAATCATTAATAAGGTACCTATCATAAAAACAAAGGCGGTTTATTACATTTCATTTGTATCTATTTGTATGAACTGATGATTATGATGTAATTTTTAAATAAAATCAGACAACTTTGTACTATAAATTGCTACAACCCGCTCTCTATAAACACATATATTAATAGAGCAATTAGCATTAACTCAATAAACAAAACTAATTAATATGCTAATATTACTTGTGGACTTGTTAATAAATACTCCTAGAATCTAATCAACATATTCGAGTCCGGCACCTTTGATAAGTAAATTAAAAAGATACTTCACTGCCTTGAAATTTAATGAAGCCACAAAAGGATTTTATCATTTATTGTTTAAATTATTTCCAAATAAAAAACTTTTTTAGAGAAACTTTGCGTATAAATAACTAATACTACATAATTTACGTAATAAATAAAAAATACGTGTGGCACTCGGAGACTGCCGCGGTAAAGCTATTGCATAGCATTTTTTATGCTATGAAAACGCTCAGAAGGAATTCCAGAAATACAATATATTCTTCCATAATCATCAACATTTACATTAATACATCTTTATCCACTATTTTATCATATCTCCATTATATAAGACATTGCAAATATCAGCTGACATTTCATAACTCCAAGCAAGACTGAACATTCTAAAATATAAAATAGAAAAGTATTTAATAAGTGACGTAAAGTATTAACAACTAGCAATATAAATGGATCAATGCGATGTGCCTGTAACATTTGGCCAAATGTTACAGGTACATCGCATTTTTCATTAATAAATGCACTTTGTTTATTCATATATTAGGAAAATTAGTCAGGAAATAATTTAAAAACAACGTATTAGGAAAACTTGTCAGGAATTTATTGATTAAAAACAAACGTTTATAAACCGAGAACATTTTACTTCACAATTTTACTTTACAAAGTTAACAAAATAACAATTAAGCATACAAATTATAGCTTCTACAAGAAAAGTGGCAGAGTAACGTTCTTTACAATAGTCGGAAAATAACTGCCCAGAAAGCGATCTACAATGCCCTTTTATACGCCCCTTTTTACTGAATACCCTCATTTTAAGATTACATTTTCTATCATCTGTTGACGTTCCTAACACGGCCTCTCCTGACGGTGTGGCGTCCTCGACACACTCTTCTCATGCACCTGTAGACGCCTCGTAGATCCAGGAACTGCCTCGTACGCGTGCAGTAGTGGCACAGGCGCGTTGACTGTCCTGGCTGAAGTAGCAGACGGAGCTGTTGCCACGGCTAGACAAGGTGGTGTAGCGTCGTCTTCAATGAAAAACTCTGTAGATGAAAGAACGATATAAAGAAAACTGACAGAATTCAACCTTCTTAATCTTATCTTACCGATACAAGTACGCCAGAGGAACTTTGATTCGGTAATACAACTGTTTCTGATGGCGAGGCATCCTCAACCGCTTCATCACCCAACAGCGGCATGCCTCGACCAGCTGCATTCAGAGGATTAGATTGTTCACCTTCTGTAATTGAACAGACACATTTAAGGTTTCATACTTATTTGTGTGTAATGTCCTCAGATCGTTGTTTTTGAGAAAGTAATTAGAAACAACAATTCAGAACCCTCATTACAGATGCAAGCGTGCACTCAAGCATCAGCAATAAGTAATTCAATATGAAATTTTGAAAAGAGATATAACAAAGATCTAGGCAAGAGAAAACAAAAAAGATGAATGTCGTGCATATGTCTCAAACTGCGCAATTCAAAGCACAAGCATGACACCTTTACAATGGCTAGCCCGTTCAGAAAACGTTCTAACAAAGTAGCACGCTGTATTCCCAATGCTCACCGATACAATGACCATTAGCAACACATCGCCTTTGCGGTAGGAGAAGCAAAATCCGGCCGAATCCACCTCAGCCTCACCGCAAAGGACGGTAAAGTAAAGCATAAAGATGCTCACCTCTATGCAGGCCACGGCAAAAAGTTTATTCTTTAAGTCAATAAAATTGGACATAGTAATGTCTAAACTCAGCGGATATAAAACAAACAGATACGAGTACCAATCAACCGGGGCAGTTCCTGTCTACGGAGTGCACCCTCATGACTCGTTAGGGGTCTACGAATGAGACATAACTTTGCATGTGTGAATCGGTACCCATAAAAGGTTGTTCCAACCCAAACTAATAATAAAAACAAAATGTTTGCCACACGAACGTCACACACACCGTGACTCATCACAGGTGTCCGTGGGTTCACTCTGCGTGTACGGTTGCACACAGCTCCAGGACCACATGTCTGAGCGACTCCAAGACAGCGTCCGAGCACACAAAGCAAAACACAGCATTCGCTAGGGTATGTTTCATATGCACCCGCAGAGTGAACTTTACTTACGAACAAAGTCCTACACATTGTGTAGTTGAGTACACTAACTAATACGTTTACCATTATTTTTCTTATTATTTCCAACTTGCTATAAATATTACACAGTTTGTTACACTTTGTTACATGTTCAATAGAACCGCGGTAAATGTGCTAAATACTAAAAATGTCTTATTACAAGCTCAGCCAATATCGTCACGCTGTCGTCACTATTATAGCCCTAACACTCGGTACCCAGGCATTACATGGACTTAGTCCACAGAGGCCGCAGCGGGTCTTACACTGTATCCTTCCAAGTACCACAACCCGTCCCGGACAGTACCCAGGCATTACATGGTCTTAGTCCACAGAGGCCGCAGCGGGTCTTACACTGTATCATTCCAAGCACCAAAACCCGTCCTGCAACACAGTACCCAGGCATTACATGATCTTGGTCAACAGAGGCCACAGCGGGTCTTACACCTGTATCTTCCAAGTATCAAAACCCGTCCTGCAACACAGTACCCAGGCATTACATGATCTCGGTCAACAGAGGCCACGGCGGGTCTTACACCTGTATCTTCCAAGTATCAAAACCCGTCCTGTAACAGTACCCAGGCATTACATGGTATTGGTCAACAGAGGCCACGGCGGGTCTTACACTGTTTCTTCCAAGTACCAAAACCCGTCCTGTACGCACGATACCCAGGCATTACATGATTTTGGTCAACAGAGGCCACGGCGGGTCTTACACTGTGTCTTCCAAAAACCATAACCCGTCCCGTGATTGAAGTGACAGTACCCAGGCATTACGTGGGATATAGTCACCTCGAAAGCATAACAATTTTTCGAAGAGTCTTCTATACCAATCCACAACCCGTTGTTGACCTCCAGGCATTACATGAATGATCTTGGTCCTCTCGAAGTCGCGTTAGGCCTTACACGCTCCGTCCTCCCAAGTCATTACAAAACCCGTATATATTGAGCTGATAGCAAACATTGTAACGAGTACGGAAAATACTGATAGAACAAACTTATTTGCACATTGTAACAAAAGTGTAACAATAATAAAATTGTAATTTAATGGAACTCACCCAGGTTCAAATTCAAATCGTCCAATTCCTTACCAAGGACCATTTTAAATTCCATTTGAAGTAC
Organism: Epargyreus clarus clarus; assembly: GCA_014595695.2. Lineage (NCBI taxonomy): Eukaryota > Metazoa > Arthropoda > Insecta > Lepidoptera > Hesperiidae > Epargyreus > Epargyreus clarus. Next base: position 1,258,449 of record JACTTY020000017.1, on the reverse strand, counting down.
CCTTAATGCCAGTATCGCACGGTAGACCATGCAGCACACGTTAGCACCAGCAGTGCTCGCACCGCACAGCATCGCCCGCAGAGCACGGCGGCGACCGCACAGCGCGGCAGCGCCCGCAGACAGCAGTGGCGTCTACACAGCGCAGTGGCGCCCGTAAAGAGCGACAGCGCCCGCAGAGCGCAGCATCCGCAGACAGCAGCAGCACCCGCAGATCGCAGTGGCGCCCGCAAGGCGCAGTGACGCCCGCACAGCACGGTGGCGCCCGTAAAGAGCGGCAGCGTCCGCAGAGCGCAGCACCCGCAGAGAGCGGCAGCGCCCGCAGACCGCAGTGGCGCCCGCAAGGCGCAGTGGCGCCCGCACGGCACAGTGGCGCCCGCACAGCACAGTGGCGCCCGCAGAGCGCACAGCTACCCAACGGCATGCTACGACACGCACAAGTCAGCACTGGGCTCCAACGTGTCAATATTTCACCTGTGCACTGAGAATAATTATTTACAAGACAGTATACATAACATGAATGTAGTGCAGTGAATTTAATAAAAGTTTCATCATCATCGCTCGGCTAAACCTGACCCCGATTTACGTACATGTTAAGTCAAGGTACAGTTTTCCATCATTAGCCTTCAAAGTCTCGAATCTTGTAAACTTTATTTAACAAAATACAAATCTAAAATAATATTTTTAACGTTTAAATAATTTGAGTACAAATGTTTTGAACGATTTCTAGTCATTTACAAAACCAAATGGATAAAGGACTAAAAATGTTTAAAAGATACTAACAATGTTAAAATGTGTGGTACCGTATTGATTTATTAAATGCTACTAGCAAAAAGGTACCTACAAGAAAGTTAATATTTAGTCTGTCTGTCACATAAACATAAAATGTTTTTAAACTCTCACACTAAATATTAGCAATTAACTCTTGAAATTAAGAGTAATAAGAAAATATTGGTTTGATCTTACCAAATTGCCAATCGTGTCTAACTTGCCAGCAATAAGCGAGCCTAAGGTGGAGGACCTTAGGCTCCACAACATGCCCGAGCATTCCACCAGCAGTGAACAGATTCGAGCCGCGCCACGGTGGTGATGCACATGGTTGACGCAATATGTTCCTTTGCCGCAAGCCGCTTTTATAACGCTAAAACCTCACCAATTTCACCTCCAATATAACCTCACCAATATAACCTCTGGAGTACAGGCACAATACTGTTGATCACGACTTCCGTTGTTGTTTTACCGATACACGTGGTCTGCCACTTTTCTTGCTTACTTATTTATTAAGAACAAACATACAAGGGCGGTGGATCAGAACGTGGGGCAGATACAATCCCACTTCTGATATTAGGAAAATTAGTCAGGAAATAATTTAAAAACAACGTATTAGGAAAACTTGTCAGGAATTTATTGATTAAAAACAAACGTTTATAAACCGAGAACATTTTACTTCACAATTTTACTTTACAAAGTTAACAAAATAACAATTAAGCATACAAATTATAGCTTCTACAAGAAAAGTGGCAGAGTAACGTTCTTTACAATAGTCGGAAAATAACTGCCCAGAAAGCGATCTACAATGCCCTTTTATACGCCCCTTTTTACTGAATACCCTCATTTTAAGATTACATTTTCTATCATCTGTTGACGTTCCTAACACATATTTAAAACACTTTGTACATAAATTTATAAATCCAGAATTCAACATAGCTTATGTTGATAAAACATATTATTTGGATAATATGGTAATATATTTTTGAATTTTATAATGGGAATATAAAATATACTTCACGCAATTTTAAGATTTCCGCACGAATTATAAAAAAAATGTGTATTACTGCCATCTGTGTTCAAGTTGACGAATTAAGGTTATCAAATAAAATAATAAGGAATGTAAAATAATACTTTATTCAATTATGTCCATATTTTTCTATTGACAGTCAACAACTCGGTTGCCTGGAGACTTGATATCCAAAAAAGGTGTTATTAATTTTCGTTACGGAATTTCTCGATTCGGTCGCCGCGCTCAAAGCCCATGATAAAAGCTATGCAATAGCTTAATAAGTATTTCAAACATTTTAGGGACATTTTAGAATCGAGACGTGACAACACTTTACGCAACAATTTCAAGTCTCAAAACTGGTTACATTTTGTTGTTAGGAGTGATCAATCTATGTATTTTACTCATCTAAGTGCAGCACATACAATCTTTAATCAAAGAGGTGAGAGGCATGCAATCATAAATTTGGACCATGCTTCGTGACAAAACCCCATTTTGAACTAACGAGCGCAAGTAACGCGTCCTGAATCTAGAATACCTGTATCTTTTATCGCCATTTTGTTTCTAGACGGAAGCGGCGCTGTTGGATCCATTTATCTTTTTTGAAAGATGAAAAGTGCAGTTTTGTAATGTTAGAAACAAAACATATTTTTGAATAAATAGGAAAAAAGTCGTGAAATTTCTATTAAATCCTCCTAAAACTCCTTATTTATTGTTTTTATATGCATCATGTATAACTTAGCCAGCATCCACGCTCTTCCATCGAACTGTTTTACACTTGAAATAGGTGTGGCATTGGAATGCATCGGATCCCTACCTTACCACAATTTTTAAACCAGACCACAATTTTCATATCAATGATCCTATTTCAAAACCATTATAACTTACGTTTACAAACTTGTACGTACTTGTATTTTACGCAAAAAATAAACATTCACAGCCCCACGCTAAGATTCACTGTGTCGTGGGTGCAATGGACAGACACAAAGACGAATAAGGAAATACGGACAGTGGACACACAGACAGAACAGATCTAAATTCAGCATTCAGATGTCTAGCCGGGGTTAAAACCCAGAATCCTTTGCGCGTAAACCGTTATAGCGCTCGCTCCACGGAAGAACCTAAAACCATATTTCTTATTTTAAGGGCATGCGCGGGCGCATCGCCTACCTTCGTCGATATCATATTGAGATCTCAATACAGCGGTGGCCACCAAATTGGTCTAACTGTATTTACAGCGGACCAATATTTGCGGGGTTTTAACCATCGATTACTTGGAAGCGACGGAAACACTTCTTGCTGTAAGATCTAGGCTAGATTGATAAAAACAGCCAAAGTATCCGAGTAGATTTACACGGAACATATAAAACAAATTATTATAAGAGCAACTTCACTGCTTAAAGAGATTTAAGTGAAAGGAAAAAACAATATAAAAAATGTGGGGTACGTATTTAAATAGTGGATTTTAATCGAAATTAAATTTAAAATTTTAATTCGGTTATATTTCATTATTGAAAATAGCGAAAACGTGCGTCTTAATAAAAAACAGATAAAATTTTATACGTTTTTCCTCTTTCAGCCTACATTGGTTGAATACATTTATTTCCCATTCGAATATAATTATCCTATACTGTAAGTATCCATTAATATCAAATCAACAATTAAATCAACCCTTAATTTTATTATGCAAAGAAAATTTCTCGTTCTAAGAGCAGACTTATGCGCAGCAGTGAAACAGTATGGAAAATAATGACTGATCGGAAAACATTAACTGAACGTTAGGTGAACGCCCGGATTCGCAAAGAATGTAATAAAAAGCGTGTTAAAAAATACTGCACCAAATTTCACATAAAATTAACTACCAGTTTGAAAAATAAGCCGTTATGGCTCGTTACAGATTGATTTAGAGTACAGTTATTGGCACCGAACAATGTTTGTAAAATAAATGGATTTACCGGATAACCAATTGGATGAAATTAATCTTTTGTTAGAGACCAGTGGTTATCAAAGTGGGCGAAAACGTTCTTATTGTCGCTGAGAGCCAACAAGATGATAGTGAAGTGATAGGGCTCAGCGAAAATTGGGCGTTCGAGCACGGACGATGACAAATTTGTGTGTTTTCAGCTTTGTAAACCAGAGAAATGTGAGTACCTTTATTTGTTTGATTAGGAAGAGATTCAGGGGCAGATTGTTCTTGTTTCTTATCCTTCTCCTAATATTTGAATAAACACAATTTATTTTGTATTTTATTATTGTATTGCTTTAAATTGTATTAGGAAGCGTCCTGATCCTCAAGTGCGACGCCGTTCGCTCGTTTGGGGCACTAGAAAATAATTGTTCCCAAAAGTGGATGTTACACAAACTTTGAGAACCTCTGTTGTAGATGAATCGCTGGTTTCGGTAGTAATTGGATCAGTTTTAAAGCTTACAGCAGTTTATACAATACGTTTTTATTACTATAACTTACACAAACGATACCCGCCGCCTTTGTTAAATCGAATTACAGAGATCTTAATCGGTGTAAATGTTAACTTTCTCGATGTAAAACAAAAAATTAACTGTCTAAAGTTTGTTAAAGTTAATTGCTAGTAGCTAATCTGTAAATCTACCCCAAATTCGGTTGTTGGGTTTGGTACGTTTTGTATTGCGCGGAAGGTAAATGTATTAATTTCGTGTCGTATTCAACTTATTTATTGTACCATTGTTCCACGGATCTCCTCTCAAAAAAAGAGGCGTTAGGAAACCACGCTAACTAAGTGAGGTTTGATAGACTTCACTCACTCTCAAACACTTATAGAATTAAACTTTAAAAAACTCTCAGGCGTGTGGGTTTCCTAATGATATTTTCATTCATCGTTAAAGCAAGTGAGTAATTTCTAATACTCAACCACTTATAAAAATGGAACTTCGATCACCCAAAGTGAAATATATTCCCTTAATTTTTGCATGTAGAATCGAGCTTTTTATTTAAAATTATATAAACTAGCTGACCCGGCAAACTTTGTACCGCCTCAAAAGCTATTTATCAAATATATTTCATATAAAATATAGCCTATGCTACTCGTAGATAATGTAGCTTTCGAATGGTCAAAGAATTTTTAAAATGGGTCCAGTAGTTTTTGAGCCTATTCATTACAACCAAACAAACAAACAAATTTTTCCTATTTATAATATTAGTGAAGAAGAAAGTTTAATAAGTTATACTTAACGCAAAAAGTTATCTCTATTTAATACGGCTACTAGGAGTACAGGTAGCAGAGACGTCCCTTCGGATAAATAGCCTGACCTTTGATAGCGGGCACATCAAATTCATTTACCATCTCTCGGTTCATATATCAGAGACTACTACACCGATTTAATCGTTCTTTTACTATAAGTGCTATATTCTAATATACGTTTAAATAGTGTAAAAGAATAAAGACTACTTAATTAAAAATAAATATAGATTATCAACACTGTCTAAGCATTTTAATTTGGAAAAACTTATAATAAAATAGAAATTAAATATTACTGGAGGCGGCAACAAAAACCAATTACCTATAGACAACTCTCCACTGTCCTAGTACAGTCGCTATACTTTGAGCAGTACAGTGGGTAGATGTATGAAACCACAAACCTGTATTTGTTTAGATATAAGTAGGTCTGTGATGAAAACTGTATATTATAAAAAATGCGATATATAAAAATGTCCTCCAAATTTTCAAATTCTTTTCTAATTTACATATTAGCAATTGATATTACTACTACTACTGGATAGGATTTCCTTATTACAGAGGTCTAACAAGAGATTGTGATCTAGATAGAGCGAACCCTATTTTATACTAAAACTAGCCATTAAGGAGCTAATTAATACAGAAATTGTTAAAATAAATATAGTCATTCAAATATTTGTTTAATGTAAATATTTTAGTGCACGTTTTAATTGTGATATCGGCCAGGAATTCAGATATTGTAGGTGTCAGCTGAATAAATAGCATGACCTTTAGCAAGTAGCGGAGCGAAATATTTGGTTGAGAACATTATAAATTTTGTTACTTGACCGTTTATTTTATCAGTAAGATAATTTAAGGACAAGCGTCTTAAGCCTTTAAATGAAAAAGCTGTTATAATATTGGTCATATTGTATATATGGGCGGTGAGGCATTTTATAATATATAATATTAATTTTTATCATGTTAATTTTGATTGTCAATGTGGAATTAATATTTAGATTAAAATATGGACGATTTCCGGTAGTACTTCAAAACACTTTGTTAGTCATACCAAATAAATTATATAAATTATAATAATATTAAAATACTTATTCTCGTATTTTTAAAACAATATTTTCAATATAATGTTATTTTATTAACAGTTAAATTTATTGTGAATCACTTCACTTGTTATAACAAAACAAGTGATGTGAGAGGGTAGTTCTTATGCTGTTTGTCACTCGAGTAGTAATTAAGTCCACGCGCTGGTAGAGCGTGGTTCATTCGCATTTAATCAGTCGTGTAAGCCGTTACTCTGCTCGAATTGTAAATAAAAGTGAATAAAAGTGATTCTCATATTAAAGTCGTTTCGTTCAGTTTATTAATAAAGTGCGGTAGTGGGATATCGCCGACATATACTATTCGTAATTGAAGCTGTTTTATTCGACATATTTTATGCTTAATATGCTAGAAATTGGCTTAATATGCTACGCTATGCTTAAGAAGACGTACGTCAATATACGGTTTATTCCGGAAATCCCCACCGAGAAATCCCCACCAGTGGGGATTGTTATTTTTTTTTCCAAAAATCCCCACTAATAAAACTAACTCAGCTTAGTGGGGATTTTTGGAAAAAGAACTAACAATCCCCACCAGGATTTATAGTTTCAGAATTAATAAAAAAATCGTTAATCGTTTAATTAGATCTTTAAGTAATCATGTCAATATTATAATCATCTTTTATTATAAATTGTTTACATTGAAACGATAATGCAGCTATATCGAAAGCTCTTCAAAAAAGGTGCAAAAAGAGCTCTCCTTCATAGCCGGCGATGCATTGGCGACTCCTCTGGTGTTGCAAATGTCCATAGGCGACGTTAACTACTTTCCATCAGGTAGCACGTCTGCTTTATGACGACCTGGCGAGGTCCAAATATAAAAAAAAAAATTACAACAATTAAATGGATAAAAAATATTTCAACATTTTACATCGTCGTCAATTTATCTCATTTTTTCCAAAAAATGTGGCACTGTAATGTTGCCATGGATTAACTCCTGTTGAGCATTTAATATAAATTGGTCATTTTCTTTGCTTCTTGGTGATCGCGGGTTCCGACGGCGACTCTCGTTAGCACTTCTTTCAAAGAACAAAGCGTCTTCATATAAATAATGTAGTAGTTTCAGTAAACTTGGATTTTTCTTCGATATAGCTGCATTAAGCTTTTTATGCCAACCTTCTAAAAAGTTTGTGGTTCTATGTCTCTCTCCGTAAACACATACTACTTTAATGAAATCGTCTTTTATCCATTGGCTCAACATATACCGGCGAAAACGTTCACTGTTTTGATTGTCTGGGCTTTGACTGGCAACATAGAACCAGCCTTCCATAATTTGATTTTCCGGTAACAGTGGTAGTACTGCAGCCAGTTCAATTTACCTCTTCAAAATTTTGGATTTTGTCAAATTTAATTCTCGCCCCTTTTTCCAAATGGCATTTGTATAGTGAAAAAAGCAACCTCTAACAATTACTTCCGGAAATACCTCTTGAATAGCATTAATCGTGGCCTTAAAAGTATAAAACAGTTTTTTGGTACGTTTAAAAGCTGTTGTTTTCCATTTTATCAACTGTATACGGTACATGGTGAACATGGTAGCACAGATGATAATACACACATCGTGCCATTGTTGTACATTTTGATGAGTGACAAAACACAGAAATCTTACAACATAGTTTTTTCCATGATAAAATCTATAATACAAGGCACCCACAAACATTCAGGTGCGATTTTGAAAAGGCCACGATTAATGCTATTCAAGAGGTATTTCCGGAAGTAATTGTTAGAGGTTGCTTTTTTCACTATACAAATGCCATTTGGAAAAAGGGGCGAGAATTAAATTTGACAAAATCCAAAATTTTGAAGAGGCAAATTGAACTGGCTGCAGTACTACCACTGTTACCGGAAAATCAAATTATGGAAGGCTGGTTCTATGTTGCCAGTCAAAGCCCAGACAATCAAAACAGTGAACGTTTTCGCCGGTATATGTTGAGCCAATGGATAAAAGACGATTTCATTAAAGTAGTATGTGTTTACGGAGAGAGACATAGAACCACAAACTTTTTAGAAGGTTGGCATAAAAAGCTTAATGCAGCTATATCGAAGAAAAATCCAAGTTTACTGAAACTACTACATTATTTATATGAAGACGCTTTGTTCTTTGAAAGAAGTGCTAACGAGAGTCGCCGTCGGAACCCGCGATCACCAAGAAGCAAAGAAAATGACCAATTTATATTAAATGCTCAACAGGAGTTAATCCATGGCAACATTACAGTGCCACATTTTTTGGAAAAAATGAGATAAATTGACGACGATGTAAAATGTTGAAATATTTTTTATCCATTTAATTGTTGTAATTTTTTTTTTATATTTGGACCTCGCCAGGTCGTCATAAAGCAGACGTGCTACCTGATGGAAAGTAGTTAACGTCGCCTATGGACATTTGCAACACCAGAGGAGTCGCCAATGCATCGCCGGCTATGAAGGAGAGCTCTTTTTGCACCTTTTTTGAAGAGCTTTCGATATAGCTGCATTATCGTTTCAATGTAAACAATTTATAATAAAAGATGATTATAATATTGACATGATTACTTAAAGATCTAATTAAACGACTAACGATTTTTTTATTAATTTTGAAACTATAAATCCTGGTGGGGATTGTTAGTTCTTTTTCCAAAAATCCCCACTAAGCTGAGTTAGTTTTATTAGTGGGGATTTTTGGAAAAAAAAATAACAATCCCCACTGGTGGGGATTTCTCGGTGGGGATTTCCGGAATAAACCCAATATACGCCCAATCTTTTTAACAATGTCTAGTACCCATGAATAAATGGGAAAATGTTTATCTTTGGTAGGCACAACAGTGGATAGATTGATTATTAATGTATGTACGTACTACATGCACATTAGGTTACCCACATAACAAACGATCTATCATCACTTGAGTGCCTTGATCGAATTCGACCGATCGATCTGGTAGCTTTAATTGTTAAATAGATATTGATCATCGTCGACCGATGATTCAGTTTTGTATAGATATCGCTATCTGCAACAATAGTCTTTTCAAAAGTCAACTGACGATCGTCAGTATTGATCGATTGTAACATCGATGGATGTATTAATCGACGATCGAATGATTATTGTATAGGTACCTTTGGATATCAGTGAAAGGAGGTTATATGTGATATGTGAGTGATCAATCTAAGACAAATGTGTTATAAAATATGAGGTATCCAAGGTTTAGTGACTACTTCGAAAATAACTAGGACCGGCAGGTTAAGATGCCTCCGAAGCACGAAATCATCAACAACCCATAACTGTCCCACTGCTGGGCACGGGTCTCCTCTCAGAATGCACGAAAACATTCTGAAACATAAAAAATTATCCACTAGCGGTCACTTATCCAAATCTTGACCACGCTTAATGTTGCTTATCTTTGTAGATTGGTTAAGTTCTATACAAGTCGATTATGCCTACTTCTTTACTAAGAATTCTTTTTTTTTATAATATAGGAGTATCAGACGAGCATGCAGTTCACCTGATGGTAAATAGCTACTGCCACCCATGGACAACTGTAATCAACCCCAGATAGGATTAGATATTCCTACTTGAAGGCGACCACAGATGCGCCGCTACCCCTGAGGACCAAGCTGTATTGCCTTGGAAAAGTATGTCTCACTTACGATACCCTTCAAACCAGAACACAGCAGCGCTTAATACTGCTGTTATAAGTCAGAAATAGAAGTGGCGGTGGTGCCACTGTCAGCACAAGCCTTAAGCACAAAGGGTCCTACCACCTTCAAAAAAGCACCAAAGCACAAAAACGAACATAAAATTTATTCGCTTATCCAAATCTTGACCAATACTGCCTATCTTTGTAGATTGTTACCCACAACACAAGTCGTCTATGCCCTCTTCACTAGAATCTACAAAGTACAAAGAAACTACTAAGAAGAAGGTGGTAGAACCCTTTGTGGTTCGACTCCGGCGTTACCACCGCCACACCTATTTCTACCTAATAACAGCAGTGTTATACGCTGCTGTGTTCCGGTTTGAAGGGTGTGGTAAGGGAGACAAACTTTTCCGAGGCGTTCCAGCTTAGTCCTCAGGGGTAGCGGCGCATCTGTGGCCGAACTCAGGTAGGAATATCTAATCCTATCTGGGGTTGATTACAGATGTCCATGGGCGGCAGTAGCCACTTACCATTAGGTGGATGTATGCTCGTCTGCTACTCCTATATTATATATATAAAAAAAGTTTACCGACAAATGGAATGCTTGAACTACTTTGTCTGGTAATGAGATGAGAAGTAAGGCATTAGGCATCTAACTCCTACATTAATTACTAAAATAGACAGGGATTAATAACAGTACATTAATTAACATAATTATAATGTCACCAACGCCAACTAATTAGAAATAACGTGTTAAGCTGCTTGTTTAATGCTGGGAGCTTTTCTGCACCTTTTGCATAAGTGAAATGCTACATTCCTTAAGATAAGTATAATATATCCGAAATATGCAACTAATGTCTTCTGTTTATTTCAATGGGGGTACGCACGATAATATACATAAATACACATCATTTACGAAGGCCTGAATAGCTAAAGAATGTATATGGGGTAATGTTAAATGATTGCACTTTATAATGTTTAAATGATTATATAAAGTATCTAAATAAGATTTTTACTTAAAAACCCAAATAGGAAATGGAAGACTAAGATGCGCCGGTAACGGTGTTGCAATAATAGTATCGTTCTTATAATTGTTGTGTTGCAGTCAATACTGACGAAAGATAATCCAATAAACAACAAATCAATGTCATCATCATCATCATCAAGAACCCTGAATAAGATTACTGTCCCACTGCTGGGCACGGGGCTTCTCTCATAATGAGAAGGATTAGGTCATAGTCCACCGCGCTGGCTAAGTGCGTATTGGTAGACTTCACACACCTTTAAGATTTTTTTTAATAAATCTCTCAGGTTTGCAGGTTTCCTCACCATGTTTTCCTTCACCGTTTAGCAAGTGATAATTAATTTCTAATACGCACATAACTTTGAAAAATCTAGGTGCCTGGGATTTCAACCTCGGACCCCTCGATCGAGAGGCCGAGTTTCTTAACCACTAGGCTAGCACTTCTTTTATCAATGTATTCGTCACAAATTAAAATCATTTAGACACAGTAAGAGAGATAACTTTATGCCTTTCCCGTAAACACACATCTCGTCATTACAAAATATGTTATACCCTTTTAGGCGCAGATTGAGGCATTCACTCATTATTTATCACTTTGGCATAAGTGATACACATGACCAAAGTAAGGGTCGCAGCACACATGCTATTTTTGGTATCGGTTTTTTATTAAATCGCCGAACGCCGATGCTACCGCGTCTGCTTATCTGAAACTATTGTAGATGCAGCGATCAAAGCTATAGTGTCCATCGCAGCAACCTTTTGACAGTCGATGCAGTAATGCGAAAAATGCATTGCAGTGTTAAAGCAGTCTTAAATCGTGCGTTTCCAATACAACGACTGTAGCACTACCATGAGTTGGCATAGAAACGCCACTATAGAAATTGTAAATAGAAAACTATTGTCATTTTGCTAGTGAATAACATAACTACTATCGTTACGGTATTTCTTGACAACGTCTGTCAAATTAATGACTCATGGGACCGAATTTGTATGGCAATAGATCATAATGACATTCGCTAGCGATTTGATTTCGATAGGTTTTTTACGTTACGAGTGGCTCACACTACGGAATTTAGTTCTACGAGTAACCACCAGAGGCGCTGTACAATTTTTCATACATTTATTTTACGCAGTCGCTAGCGAGTAATACTTTTGTAAACTCATGGTACTGCTACTGAACGCATCAAGTTTCCAAAACGTGATACCAAACATATTATATTAATGGAATACATATATATTATATAATATCGATGCAAATCAATTCAATCCAAAACGGGAATCGCTGATGTTAAAAGTAGCGCGTGTGCTAGGGCCCCAAGGGTACACACGACCGAAGTAATGTGCATAATTTTGAGCGATTAATATCACACGCATGTTCCTTAGTAATCAATTTTACAAGAGCCAACTTTCAGTTATCATATGTGAGTCATGTAAGTTGATGATAATCGCTTTAATAATCACGATTACGGTAGGTAAAAATAATTAGCGTAGAAAAAATTATATAATTATTGAGTAAGATACTGCTTTGCGTAAAGGCATTTGATTTATTACATAGTATTAGATTTATAACATTTCTATGTATTCAAATTATTTTATAATACTTAGTATTATTTTAATTAAATGCCTTGTGTTGTTTTTATAATAATAAGTTCTTGTAAGCAATCACTGGCTGGTTAGATTTTATGAGTTGGGATCAAAAAGAAAAAGAAGTATCTTTGACGTTGGAGTTATTTTTTTAGCTTTATTTTTTTTTTCAGGGAGTACTTCCGGGAGTAGCAAAAGTTTGTTAAAGAAATAGTTTTATTATGCACATTACATTTAATATTTGTAGAAATGAAATTATTTATGTATTTTAGGCATAGCAAATGATTAGTCTCACATATATATCATAAAAGTTTAAAATTTTATTTTTTCCTACTGTGTTTGATTTCTTTGGAAACAACGTGTTTGATACTTGTAGACCGTCAGATCGGCATGGTGACCGCTCCGCCACGCGGGTCGTCACAAACAATTATTTCCATTATCTTGCAATTATTTATCAATTTGTCCGCGTTCAGGCCAGCTACATTGTTACGTTGATACAGCAGGGTAATGTTTAGAAATGGCAGCATGCGTGCGTAAGGTCGCATTTGCACGCATCTTGATAAAAAAAAGCCATAGGAGCTACATACTGACAGAAAGATATTTAGTTATCTAGTAACGCTCTATGCATTTTAAATAAAAAAAGTTAAAAAAAATCCAATTTTCGTTCCATTTATCTACTAACAGAATTATATCTACAATTTACATAACTGTTTGTTTATAACTTTTAAATAAGTCATACTTGTTAATTTCAATAGACAGTGTAATAACTGTGTTCTAGCAAAGAAAGAATTTGAATTTGAATTTACACAGAACGGTTAAGTCAAGTCATATTAACAAATATAAACCTATTGTTAGGTTTTGGGAAATATTGAATAAATGCTGCATGTTAAAACTTCCCTCCTAACCAAAATTGTACTTGCCACTTCTGATACTCATCAACTCTATGCAAAAATGCACCAGATTGATCGTTCTATAACTGAATAATTAACGCACGAAGCTAACACGTTGATTACTGAGTGTGCGGGGTAAAAAGCTATAAGAGTATTTTATCCCAACTGCATAAACTCAGTAATATGGGTAATAAAAAGCCCAGAGCTCGCATTGGAGGAATCTCGTTCGATCAATATTCATATTTCGTCCGTCTATTACAAATGGTTTAAACTGCTTTTATGGGCTATGCTTTTTGCAGTCCGGTGGTAAGTGGTTACTTATGTATTGGACGTGTGTACAACATATGCTTATTAGATTAGTTCGGGAAACTTGTCAAGATTCGGACTTGTAATTGATTGGTTTATTGATTTATTCAATTAACGGTTATGTTACCGTTATTTTGTATTAATTTTAAATTGATTATGGAGTTGTGTGTATGTTCCAATGGGAGCACTTCATAATAATTAAAGTTAATGGTAGAAAAAAGAAATTCGTCGATACATATATAGCTAATACACTATATACATGTGTCTATTATCACATAATATTAATAAAAAAACTAATAAAACGCTTTCTACACTCACAGCCCCACACTAGGATTCCCTGTATCGTGGGTGCTATGGACACACACAAAGACAAATACACAAACACCCAGACCCAGAAACAGAAATCTAAATTCATCATTTAGAAATCTGTCTGGCCGGGGATCAAACACGGGACCCTCTGCGCGTCAGACCGGCATGGTGACCGCTCCGCCACGCGGGTCGTCATACGAGTATATACGTCATTTTTTTTACTCGAAATAGTAAGTAGGTGCATACATATAATAATTCACTTGATTTTGGTTACTGTAGCTCACAATTACATAACTACATTTTATCCATTGTGGCAGAGATATCGTGAAGGATATAAAAGTGGATCATATAGATATATATATCATATATATATTTAATAAATATCTTATTATTTTAAATTATATTATATTAAACCGATATCCAGTAATGTAAGTAGTTAGTTGTTAGTTACTAATGCACATTGATAAAGTTCGCTGTACTTATCTATAATTAAGATCATGTAAAACATATTTTAAGGTTAAGTATTTAATCATAGTCAAACATGTAATCTTGTTGATAAGTCTTAATAAATAAATAAATAAGTGGAAGAACTGTAGTTTACCTACACTCTGTTCTATAAATAAGTATTCTATTTTGGATATAAAAGTAACACGAGTCTCCTAAGTTGTTCTAAAGACTAAAGCATCTAGGATCAAATTCAGATATGACTCCATATCTATGTGAAGATTTTGACCATGCGGCGGTGCCCATCAAATATCGGGTTTGCTTCCTTGATCTTATCAAAAGTATTATTTCATCTTATTAGTTGTATTTCTTTTATTGATCTCATTTAGATATAGACATGGTATTCAGAAATATAATTTTATAATGTCGTAATCTCAAGCAGTGATAAAATATCAAATTCAAAAGTCGATAGTGTCAATAGCGCACTTTCTGGTGTGAAGATGAAATGAACTGTTGTGTATTAGGCAATGTGCCGCAAAAAATATACTTAGTTAGTCGTTAGCGTTAGTCGAGTTTCATTATACTCGAAACACATATTCATTTGACTTAATTTCAATAGTCAGAGCAATCGTGACTGGAATTTTCGAATCGGCGTTGGTGTTTCGAAATAGCGATACATAATTATAAAAACGATATATCCCGCAACGGACTGCTCTAAATTTATAAATGTCCACAGGTTCAAGAGTCTGACCGGTGTCGTTGAACTTACTTCCATGAAAAGTTGTTAACCGACAAATTTCAATCACACGATGATCGGGCGCTAAGCGACCAATTTTTTGTATATTCGAAAAACATTATAAAATCGCGTTTTTTGTCCCGCACAACACCGTCCATGGAGGCGTTAAAAACTATATTTTTTGTTCAAAAAACCTATCATAAAATATTTATTCTGCTAAATGGCGGGCTTTGCAAAAATAAAAATATTCCTGTAATGCTAAAACGACAACGTATTGGTTGATTTTGTGTGTTAAGCAGAACGGATTTTTATTTTTTGCATCGTCAAAATTAAAGTAACTGTAAGCTATTTCTAGTTAAAGAGATAGCTGTTAACTGTTAAGTTTTGCAAATATAAAACAATTTTACCATTTTGGGGTTAAATTTAGTGAATAATTGACCCATTCAAGCGGCATATTAACATTTAAAACAGCCGTGTAACTTTAAAACGGTCAGAATCGTATCGTATCACAATTAATCTTCACGATTTTGCGTCAATAAAAATAAACGACCGCCATTTGTAATCAGCGCATAATTATTTCGCATTATATACATCGGTTAGGTATTACAAAAGTTATCGGAACTGTAACGGTTGGTGGGCAAAAAGTTTAAATGTAAGGCGACTGCATGCCACCCGCTGTTCGCGAGCGGGTGCCGTTTTTGTAGACGAGATGGTTGATACGCGCTGCATTAAATCTCATAATTAAAGTCGGATAGGCGTGTTATAAGGTACGTTGGCTATTACAAACTCATTGGGCCCTTTAACCAGTACCGGATTCCATGACTAAGAGACATAGATGTCGACTGTCGTGTCTTTCAGGCGTCTGAACTATGTTTTTCCGTTAAGCCTTAGGTGTTATTTTGTAATTATAAGCTTTCATTCACCATTCCTCTCCCTAAAGGGATGAATTTTTAATATTTACTAAGTGTACTTTACTTTGTTGCCTCTCTTATATCTAGTAATGCTTTAATATGAAGCTATAATTACGTCTTATATATTATAATAAATTTTAATGCATTATTTTGAATAGTAAATTTATTTTGTCGCCCGCCTAAGAATTTCAGTCGATGAAAAAAGATTGCTGAATTTTTATTTCACTTATCGCGATCGATAGGACTTAAAAATTCACCTTCAAGAAGACAGGATTACCCTGATTTAAGAAGATGACGACACAATGGCGTTGATACCTAAGTTTTTATCCAAGCATCGATAAACATAATTAGAAATCGTAGTTATTTTCGCCAGACATTATTATGTATAAAATCTCTATTAACACATCTAACATGTGTTGAGTACAGGCCATTAGGAACCTGTTCAACCTTCGACAGGTACATGACTCCACCATCATACGTCTTTGTTGGCCTTACCCCCTCGAGCGTCAGCCGGGACAAGGCTACCCGCAGGCTTACAAGGAGAATACACAGTTTGCATTTGACTAACCTAACTGCAAAATTGCAGTTTGGTGGTTTGTTGTTATAACAGCTATAATAATTCACACTCTGTAAAATAAGTATCTTTCAATTAATGTTTAAGAGAGAACTGTGTCAGACAGACACATAACGGACAGATAGCGGACGATTAGTAATCGGCTCCCGTTTTCACTCTTTATGTAGGTACGGAACCCTGAATATTTTTCTTAATATTTTATATAGCGGTCTATATCGGTTTCTATATCGGTCTAACATGCACTAATTTTGATGAGGCGTTCTCGCCAGGATTATTACCACTTTACAGAAAGTTACATGACTTAACTAGCTGACCCGGCAAACTTTGTACCGCCTCTAAATCTATTTATCAAATATATTTCATATAAAATATAACCTATGTTACTCGTGGATAATGTAGCTTTCGAATGGTGAAAGAATTTTTAAAATCGGTCCAGTAGTCTTTGAGCCTATTCATTACAACCAAACAAACAAACAAAGTTTTCCTCTTTATAATATTATAAGTAGTGTAGATTTATAAAAAAGCTGCACGTACGAGTAGTTGACTGCTAAAGGCACGCAAAAAACTTTCATTCAAATAAATCTTTCAGACTTAAGTTATAACTATGCAGAAATTATAAGGATTATAACAAGAGATTAAAACGAGTTATCTCAGCACTTGTCGGTCGCCATAATTGCTGTTTTAATTAGTTATGGACACGAAAGCCTCGGGAAGTGGCGGCGATCAATCCACCGCTGTTATCATTAGCTCAGTATCTTAGCGAGATGATGTTTAATCGCTACTTTAAAGCTTTTATGTGTTACGTTGTTGTGATAGAGCTAAACATTTTTTTTTGTTAAAAAATATTTTTCTCACTTTCTAGTGATAACATATTCGTACTAACGTTTAAATTAATTAAGTTAAGATTACAACTACTTCGCAACAATCCGCTATAAATATGTATGATGGAATATATTTTAAACCATGCAGTATGTACCACCCTCCCTCAAACAAAAGATGCGTGCAGATGCAATAATACATACCACCACCAACACGTGTTTCGCTCCACAACGGAGCATCATAAGCATAATAACATTAACTTCCGCATCACATCCGCAAAATCATCAAAATCGGTACATAAACGACGAAGTTATCCGCGAACAAACATTAAAGAAATATATATGAAGGTGGTAGAACCCTTTGTGGTCCGACTCCGGCGGCACCACCGCCACACCTATTCCTACATAATAACAGCAGTGTTAGGCGCTGCTGTGTTTCGTATTGAAGGGTGTGGTAAGGGAGACAGACTTTTCTGAGGCGTCCCAGCTTACTCCTCAGGGGTAGCGGTGCATCTGTGGCCGACCTCTGGTAGGAATATCTAATCCTATCTGGGGTTGATTACAGATGTCCATGGGCGGCAGTAGCCACTTACCATCAGGTGGGTTGCATGCTCGTCTGCTACTCTTATATTATAATTAAGAAGACAATAACTTATATACAATTAAGAAGAAGAACTTTCAATCAATGCTTGAAAGTTCTTCTTCTTAATTGTTGTCAAGATTTTTTATAATTTCCCTTGTTAGTTGGTCTACTTATAAGGTCAGATGTTGCAACTGAACTGCAAACTTACATTTTAACCTCAACCGATCGAGCAGAAATTACCAGCGTATGGGTTTCCTCGCAATTATGAGAGCAGTACAAAAGAAATATATAAACACTAACATATTTCTAATTCTAAAATACTATTTTAAGGCTCATCGAGCCACAAACAGTGCCTAACATTCGCAAACATAAATAAAACAAGAATTAATTAGAAAACTATATCGCGGTCTCAATTAAAAGGCAATATTTATTAACCGTAACGATCTTAATATCGGTGATAGGAATAGCAGAACTCCGCTAGGGATGGCGATCTGAGATCGATTAATCGAAGAATCGATTTTTTAGACTAGATCTCCAATAATTCAGTGATTTTTTGATTAATTGAATATTAACTTATGTGTTATAGACATTTTTTGTTGACGGATACGTATTAAACTGATTATTTGGTTCTGATGACCTTTTTGTCGATAGCTTCGCCCTTGAATAGATTGTAGATTGATTTTTGGATAATCGATTCTTCAGGCATCGATTTTTTTGTGGACTCGATTTATCACACTTCGATTCGAATTCAAGAATCGATCTTTTTTTAGAAAGAATCGCCATCCCTACACTCCGCATGACCACTCAATTAAGGATATCTGGAACCAATAACCATGTATGCAAACGGCGATGGATAAGAAAGCAGATTAGATAGTCTATCTGTATGGATAAGATCTATCTTTGAACTGTGCATAATAGTTCTGGTTCTTTATGAGCGTGGAAATATAGATGTGATTGCGTTAATAGAGAGATACACGTGTACTGTTAAGAATACTTGGCTTTTAATGATGTTTTTTTTTAAGTTAAATAGGGTTAAGATTAATTCAATTCTGGTCTTAAGGGCTCGGGATGTTGCCTGTGCGTTCTGTATGCTCACCTTTCGAGATACACCACTGAGAGGGGTCCTGCTCGGGACGTGGCTGGCGTTAACACCAGCGCCGGTTGACGTTGCCAGACCGCAATTGTAATGTTAACGCTTCTTGCGTCTAAAAGAACGCCGGAGAGTTTTAGTCAGTGAGAGTCCAACATACTCCTTGCACTCCTCTGGGGGGAATTCATGAAGACTTCTCGGTAAATAAACGTACAAGGGATTTCTATTTAGGCCTTAAGCAAGATAATTTTGGCCGAGCTATAATTACGATTATGATGATCAAGCGTAGGCGTATTGGCGTAGCGGACACTATACCCGTCTCCCAACTATCACATAAGTTCAGGTTCGATCTCCGGCCAGGCAGATGAAGTGAACAGATAATTACGATTTTTGCTTTTGGTCTGCTTGTTGTTAAGCAGCCATGGTTGAACATACTGTAATATCTTTAAATCTTTAGATCTCTTTACTGTATTGATATTTCAAGAGTCTATGCATTTCAGTTAAAGATATGGAGCCCTTTGACAAACGGATATACAGTGAAGACTTTGGGAATAGGGGCACGTTTTTACCCTTTTGTTACGGAACCCTAAATTGTATTAAATGCGTAACTGACAATTTTGAAAGTGCCCGTAGGCAGTACAAATGTACAACAAGAAATGCATTTCAATTGAATCACCACGAACAAACATATAGACCTCAATACTTATATCATTAGTAAGAAGTAAGAACAATGTGATGTGAACAGACCTGTTTGAGCTGATATAATTGAATGGACATTCATTCATCTCTCATCGCTCAGATGTCGGACCCGATAAGAGTGTACGCTTCAATCAATCTACACATGAAACTTGGTCTGATGGAATTTATACCTATTATATATATTATATATAAAATTCTCGTGTCACAATGTTAGGTACTGTACTCCTCCGAACGGCTGCCGATTTTCACCAAATTTTATACGCATATTCAGTGGGTCTGAGAATCGGATTCAATCTATTTTTCATACCCCTTAGTGATAAGGGTTGTTCACCCTTAACATTTTTTATATACATTGCAACACAACGCTTACCGGGTCAGCTAGTGTACACATAATTATTTACCAACATTAATAAAATTACTGTAGGTATCTATATTTTATCGACCAATTTTCAAGTCAAGTGTGGATTGGTTGAATTCTACATTTTAGATGACTTTTTATAGTCCAGCCAACAAGTTCAAGTGATTATAAAGCTCCTAAAAAAATTAGAGATAGCTCATTCGGTTTAGAATGACAGAAAAATGTAGCTCAAGGATATAACAGTGCATCTACATTTGGATATTTATGACGTCACTAAGCTAATCCTGCATTATCAATTTATTGTTATCCAAATTAAACTTGTATGCAAAATTTTCAACTTAATCGGTTTTGAGGCTTTAAGTTTAGTTGCAAAAATATTCAAGCAACCGAAGAACGCAAGATAAATAAAAACTATTAAAAATGTTTCTTTAGTCCTCAAATAAGTGATTGCAATTAAAATGGTTGTTTATTTTGAAAGCACAAAAAGACACTTAAACTTTATTTATATTACGTATATATCGTAAATAAATCAAGTGACGAACATACAGAATATTTGTTATTCATTAGTCGCAGCGGGCACTTAGTTGGTGTTCGACCACAATTACAATTTATGAACACGGCGTAATTGTGAGCGTCGTGGTGACCACGAGTCGCTCAGCGCTCGCTTATGAATAACCAATGCTTTGGCTTGAGCACTTTAATCAACACGACACGATTATGTAGTTTTTATACAAACTTCCAATTAACTTTTGCCCATTTTGTTGGATTTTCGCATACTGTCGAATTGTGGGTGACTTGTGCACTTACATATATAGAGAAAGGAGATGTTTCAAAATGTATGGGCTCCCGGCCACCTTTTGTACACTATCCTAAAAACTAAGAAAACATGCAAAGAACAATTCGTAGGGGTTTATTTTCTTCAAATCATGTTCGTTTAATGTTTAATTCAAATAATGTTAAAAAACAATAATTTACACTTAAACTTGCAACACAACAGTGGAAAAACATCATGGCGGTACTGATTACCGTACTAATGTCATCTGTCATTCTATTTTACCTTGACTATATACATTATATACGTGTTTATATATTTTTTACGCGAATGGGCGTAGATATATAAATATTGTATTGTATGTATTGAGAAACAATGCCTATATTTGATAAACATTAATTATATTTACTTTCATAAATCTTGACTAAAAACAAACATACCAAAATATGTACTTCTATACCTATTTATTTTAGTTAAAACATTTAAGTATGTAATTAAAAAAACTTTAAGTACACATTTGATAATATTTTACTTATTCTTCACTTAGATACATTATTTATTCATTTTCAATATCTTCCCTTATCCATATTTTCATCCAATCATGTAGCAGGTTCTATAATATCCTGTGACGAGCTCAATCCAAACATCAAACAATGGTCATAATGTGACCGCAACTACCTACGAGTACGGTTCGTTGCCCAGCGATGCAGTTGCAATAATAACTGATTATTTTGTCATCCCAAGAATGTCCTTGCCTTGCTAATGCAATTATCTAAAAAAAGAGAAATGTAAAAAGATTAGCTTCTCTCGTTTAAAATTATTAACGATTATTTCACGATTAATACAACTAACTGATGTATAATTTACCTGATGATGTTGAATCCTTGTCAACGCAATCCACAGCCATCGCACAAAAATCACAAGAGTCCATAAAACATAAGCTGGGTAAACAAGTGAGGTAGAATCAGTCCAAAATCGTAAGCAGCACAGAGCAGAAAACATATTCAGGATTAAAATTGAATCTTCTCACTAGTACATATTGATTCAACGTTTACATTGGAGTCCACTATTATTATATAATATGTATATATCCACTTTACACATATCAAATTGACAACTTCTTCTTTTTTAATTTGACATGTCACTTACATCTATAAAACCAGATACTATTTAAAAGGTGGTTTTGTTATAATTATTATAAATAATTAATTAAATTCAGAAACAATAACGGGATACCCAAAACAAAAGCCAGGTTGTAAAGTACTAAGGTAACAATAACTTTACGACAAAAACAGCGAAATACAGAATTACCGACATCCAAAGAGTATAGTAACCTATGTGTGGAGTACACAATACACATAGGTTACCTGACTGACATCGACAGTTTTTAAAACTTGACATGACAGTATTCAGCCATATTTAATATTTCAATGAGGAATGCTTATTTTAAATATTTTTAAACAGGAATACTTAAGGTTATCAAAATATATGTGTATTTTTCTTCAATTATACAAATTAATCATGTTTTTTAGATATAGTGTACATGAGATGGCCGAAAATGAAACATCTCCTTTCATCATTTTCATCTCAGGAGTTAAAAAGAAAGTAATAATTTTCTACAGTTAGCCGATTAGCTAATTCTGCATCTACTATACGGCATATTAGTAAATATAGTGACTATTGAATGACATGGATTGAAAAATTGCAAATTAATCAGTGAGCATTTAGTTGGTGTTCGACCACAATTACAATTTATGAACACGGCGTAATTGTGAGCGTCGTGGCGACCACGAGTCGCTCAGCGCTCGCTTATGAATAAACAATGCTTTGGCTTGAGCACTTTAATCAACACGACACGATTATATGGTAAAATTATACTTATGTTACAATATTTTCATTCATTTTCATTATCGCACATATGCATAAATTATGGTTGATATGGACATACATACAGAGGAATTCTTGTGCGCTTGTACCAAAACTTACACGGAAGGAAACATTTTTTTATAGTTATCCGATTATTCAGTTATGTATCTTCTGTACGGCATATGAGTAAACATTATGAACACTGAATGATATGGGTTGTAACAATTAAAAATTAGTCGCAGCGGGCACTTAGTTAGATCAAAGTAATGTTACGTTGAGCGCTTTCATCTATACTACACGATTGTGTGCTAAGGAATTTATTTTTTACACATTTACATCACGCATTATGTAGCAGTAACAGTGTAAAATTTAAATAGATAAAGAGCAACATTCATTGGCTCACATACCAAATGATAAATTAATTAACCACTTCGATATCTGCCTGAACGATAATTAAATTAGATATTTAATAGCAAACTGATACATGTGGTTACCACGCCCGAGTCTTGAATATTGCACATTAGTTGCAATTTACGGCACTTACTTCGTATTAGGCCATAATAACATTAAAATTTATGAACAGGGTTTAATTGTGAGTCGTGGCGACCACAAGTCGCTCAACGTTTGGTTAATAAATAACCAATCTCTTTAATCCACACAATGCAATTGTGATGTCGATGATTTTATTTAGCTTTATTATATCTTTCTATTTTTCGGCCGAATAGATGCATACAAAGGAAAGCATCTGCACAAAATACAGGACAAGTAGATAATTAAATGCATTAATTAGATCCACCTTGTTAGGAATGGAATCTGAGAGCACTGGCATCAACTATTAACACTGCTGTTTTACAAATGAACACAAAATAGTTCACGTGACAATTA
Organism: Epargyreus clarus clarus; assembly: GCA_014595695.2. Lineage (NCBI taxonomy): Eukaryota > Metazoa > Arthropoda > Insecta > Lepidoptera > Hesperiidae > Epargyreus > Epargyreus clarus. Next base: position 1,234,909 of record JACTTY020000017.1, on the reverse strand, counting down.
AAAAAGCATCACCCATAAACATTACAAAATTCCTTACCAAATACCTTTAGACCCTATGTCGTGTCGCTTCCGTCCCGGATGGTATAAATCGGGCCACGGAATTAAGACGTCGGCATACTCACGGCAATGCAAACGGTAATTGCGGAGTTAATTAATATGGGGGCAACGAGATTGTACGATGAATACGGAATCCGCTTGTTTACTTAAACGGAGATCGGCGCGATTTCGAAAATCTTAAAGTGATCGAGGAAGCTGCACGTTTTGTCTTTACGGCGGAGTCGAATTACAACGTCATTAGATGGATTGAGAGATTAGAAACAAAGTGTAGCTCTGGTTGATTTAGGTTTCTACTACAAACTTTTAGGCTTTTATAAGGTTTTATTTATAGCTTGAAGCTTGTAATAATAGATTTTTCTAACTTGCTTCATTTTTTCATATGTTTATGAGGTAAAATGTTGGAACTGAATTTTTAACAGCGAAGCCAATCGATTGACGTTGCATTCCGATGGAAATCCCGGAGTCCTCTACAAAGCTCCAAGCAAGGTCACTTCGGTGACGTTCCCATAGTGTCTGGTGCCTTTTGAAGATTAGCCTCCGCCACGAAAAAGGTGTAGTGGACTCATTGAAAATAAACGTCCTGGTAACATGGGTATATATAAAGAAAAGGGGAAAAGGGTTCGAAACCTCTCACCACAGGCGCAAATAAATACGAGTATTTACATTATATATCCCCAGATATCTTAACATATAAGAAAAGCATATCCAAAATATCTATTTATACATACACAAGTGCAATCAGCCAGAAAATGACAATGAAACCTTGAGTTAGAGGATAACACGTTAATATTTACCAATTTCCTAGCCCCAACACAAACCTTTAACTACCTCAGTGTCTCATATCAAAGGACGTCTCATCATCTGATTGCGCTAACTACCGTTACAGAGGTAAGTGGCTATAACATAGAACCAACAATAAAGGATTTTAATCGCAACTGGACTACCAAGTTCGTCCCTTATCGAGCCACTGCCCACACACACCTGTTCGGGTATCAGGTGGCGAATCTCAGCTGAATTAAGTAGTTAGATTTAGTGGAACGTACCAGATAAGCTGGGTGTGAACCGCGCTATTAAAGAGATTATATTAAATTGCACTAGAATTTTGTTTGCAAAAATTACATAAATATTTTAATAATGATGAATTAAAAAGAAAACTTTAGTTTACAAAATGCACAGTATTTTGTCTTTCGGCTACTATATGCTCTTTATGTATGTTCTTTTTTTTAAGCTAAACAATATTACAAAATCAAAAAATCACATCCCAAAAAAAGTTGCTTTTTGTTATTTATTTTTACTTACTGAAAAGGGATACGTAGGCTACATTCCCACAATTTAGACGAGTTTGACGACACCACACTTATTAAAATCCATCAATCTGTTTGGGCTATAGGGCGTGCCAAAGAATGAAACATATGTACTTACATAGGTACATGCAACATTTCCATCCGTAGTCGAAAAATGCACTTTATTATATTGAACTCAATTCATTTATTTATTAATGCTGTTTTTAGAATGTTTGTCTGTCTGTTTAAAATCGTTCCACTTTATCAAAAGTTAAAAGTTAAAAATTCAAAAGTAGCTTTTCTAACATTGCCTGACATGTAAACCAACCTAGGGAGTGAAAAAAATCAATTTACTCGTGTGCTTGATAGATGGCGTTGTACAAATGACGTTATATTCTGAATCCACGCGAGTGTATATAAATATATCCTTTCCTTACTGGTTCATGTTCGTGTGATGGCCCACGCTTCATATTCGGTCTTGTTTGAGCCCACCTTTGTATCTTGTAACCGCAATGTTCGGTATTTGGGCTAAATTCATATTGACTATCTAATAATAATATACAAGTGGTAAAACATCGGAATAATATTGCAACAATATAGCAGGTTTTGCTTGTGGGTTTGCTCGCGGTTCAACAAGCGAAAATTGCATCCCAGATTTTTTTAATTAAAATGTGAAAACGAGATTGTATATTGGCTACAAATCTTTTAATGTTTACCGTTGGACAAAGGTCTCGTTCTAAACTTGAGGGACATAAACTTTTGTTCTTTTATTTTTTTACAACTAATTCATCCACCACATTTGGTGAGCGTGATAGATCATGCCCAAAAATATTTTTAACCTGAGGGAATATTAAACTAACTTGATGGACAAAATAAATTAAGAAGCATAGAAAATATCTTCAAAGTCCAGATAGACAAATTAGTTCTTATTATTTCCCTCTTAATCGATTGATGCACACGTGACGGCCTTAAATTCGCCTTACATATTCTAATATTTACTCCCGTGAGGCAAACGTATTATTATAATTTCGATAACGATATTATAATTTCCACGAGCTAGGTGGTCGAGTGAAATTAGCGGGTGAAGGCGTGTCGGCTAATTAAACGAGATTATACTAGAATGTGATACGTGGAAAATCACTATGCAGGTGCGAGAAATAACTGTCAGGCAGATGGAGGGATTATGCCTGACGGTTTCTAGGAATTTTCAAGATGTTTATACTAGATTTTACCAAGGAAATGATCTGGATGCACAGAGTGCGTACATTAAATCAGTTGATAAATAATTTGAAATTTAAAATTCAAATTTGTCAGTAATTTGTAATTTGTATTTGTAAGTAATTGTCAATATCCCTCGGCTTTAATAATAGTTTAATAGACAAAAAATTGTATTATGATCCATGCACAAGAATGAAACGTAAAATTGTGAAGCGTTTTACATTTCGGCAATGAAGTAATTAAGACCGCGTATTGTGAGTACTGGTTTCATATTATAATAACGCAGAACATGTTCCTAGCAAAAACTAGTGCAATCATAGATAACAAAAAGCTAGGAATTATTTAATAAGTACTATGTAATCAACGCAAATAGGCACCTTTGTGTAACAGAAGAAACAACTTAATAAGGATATGTGGATGGGGCGAGAAGTCATGAAAAGGAAGAGGGACATGTTATTATTGTCAAGTGACATAACGAGACTAATTCATGCCACACAATGTAGCTGACCGGTGTATTGTCAGACTACAATGTTAGGTCCTTTACACCTGGATATTTCTACCTAATAACAGTATTTGTTCCGCTTTGAAGGGTGTGGTAATAGAGACATCCTTATCCGAGCTGTTCAAACTTATTCTTGACAAGTAGTAATGCTATTACGAAACTTATGTAGAACTCTAATCATGTTTGGGTTCGTATACAGACCTTTATGGGCGGCAGTAGCCACTTTCTATCAGAAACATACTCATCTGACTAGTCTTTTTTACACGCTTTATATTAGCTTCACTTGTATGTTTGTCAGTGAGTAACTCCGTTTTTCAGTAGAAAGAGATCAACATACATCCTTATCTTACCCTGCATGTATGAAATAATGAAATAGACTACTTTTCTACTTTTTAGTTGATTTTATCATAAAAGCGTGTTTTTTAGTGTTCTGAACTATATTTATTTTAATTATAATGATACGTCATTATGATAAGAAGCTCGTCAGACGAATCGCTTACTTGCAGAAGTCGTTTTCAATCCCAGAGAAAACACTTAATTGTTTGACACCTGAGTTTGTATTCAAAAGATGACCATTGACTATTGGTGAGCCTTCCATACTTATGGCACTCGCGGCCAACCAAAATCCCTCAAGGCAGCAATCAACAAGGCTCTCGATAAATCAAAGTCGCTCATACGTTGACAGTTGGCTTAATCCACAAAAGGGAGTTAACCTTAAGCAGATGAAGTAGTTCGCAGACGGCAGCAGACTGCCCGTGTAACTGCCCTTACAAATATATCAAGCAATTAAGTCAGGTATTTGCCTTTTTAGCAAATGAGCTTATCAACCAGTTTTTAATTAAAAAACATAAGGATGGGCGTTCTTAATACTACACAAGTATTTTTAATCGGTAATAGGATATCTTCGGAATTAACAGTTTTCAATAATGAACGATGCGACACCACGACTTCGTACTAATTTTGTAGCAGGTTGAAATTCTGGTTTCAATGGTTTAAAGTGCCCTTATGTATAATGAGACATAGTATTCAGGAGATAGCAAGTTAGCGACGCATCTGTTATTAATACCATAACTGACTGTTCTATTTGGAGTTATAGCACTATGAAGGGCTGTAAGTATTGAATGTCAAAATGCAAGTGAACAGATCTACTTTGATTAAGTGAAAAATATTTAACGGGTGTAAATTTGTGGGTGGATTCAACGAATATTGTGTTACCTATATGCTACGAAAACCTTCCGTTTCATAGACCCGGTGAAACATTATAACCACACAGCGCGTTACCTTAAAAGTAACAAAATATTTTTATAAAGGATGTATATTCCTAAAACGCATTTTTTAAATTCTGTAACATAACTATTCGCAGATGAACTCTGCAATTAGTTCAAGATGAGAATTACTTAATTTTACTATAATATAATTTTAACAGCTCGTTTCCCAAAACAATTGTTCTTCAATTGAAAAACTACAAATTCAAACTAAGACGCTATCTACAAGTGCATATTTACAACTATAAAGTGCACAAACACAAGCGCACTAAAATACGTCATAAATACCAATATACGCAGTCATGCTTGCAAACGCTAACCAACGCACCATTACAATGCAATTTCAATTACGAAATGCTACTTAAATCTGAAATCTATCTGTACTAAAAGTGATTAAGTTACCCACTCCACTACGCCCCAGCTCCATGAGGGGGAATGGGATCTACTGTCTGTTTAATAAGTAGGAGGTGTCGCGAAATGCAATAATAGTGGGGAGTGCGTGCGCGCAGATCTATCCTATGGTGTATGTTATAAGCGATAGCGATTAGCGTTTTTTAACTACTTTAAAAAAAAAAATCTGCTTACGTTTATTTTTTTACTAGTTGACTAGGAAATATTTGTACCGTCTCAAAATGATAAATAATATCAAATATATTTAATATATAAAGAAAATATAGCCTATGTTACTCGTAGATAATGTAGCTTTCGAATGGTGAACGAAATTTTGAAATCGGTCCAGGAGTTTTTGAGCCTAAACAAACAAAGTTTTCCTCTTTATAACATTAGTATAGATATATGTTGTTAGTTGTTACTCGTACATTATTTTATAATGGTTTATTATAATAAGGAATAATCTGCTTACGTTTGCGATTTCTTTATATATGTTGTTACATTATTTCTATAGTGCGCTATATTCTAGTTACAATTTTTGTGTCCTGTGTACTTAAACTTCAGTACCTCATATCTGTATTCGTTTTCTTAATTGCGTTTACTATAATTACAAGTACTGCCGATAACTCGTTTAATTTTATAGAGCATTTACGTTGCCTACAATTTTATTGAAGAAATGCTATCACGATTTACTTCTACTAAATGAAACTAATTTTATGCTCGAATCATATAACGGTTAAGCTTAATTAATTGCATTCATAGATTAAAGAGATATGACCTGAGTACCCAGTATAAATATCTCATTAAATTTAAATTGACAGAGCACGGCGATTTGATAATGTTCAATTACCTTAATGGCCACCATCAAACTAAATAACTTCAATCAGGAAGTGTCTTTAATGTAATAAGATCAACTTCAACCATCGTTAACAAAGATAAACAGGAGTAAAATGTATTTATTAGTCTTAGTAGTTTTCTACTCGACTGTGCAAAAATAAATTATATTCCGTTATTTTTAAATTTTGCTAAAAATACTTGAACGAATTTTAGTACATTTAACTTGCAGTGAGTGCCAAAAAATACAGTAATGTGATCAAAAATATTTTTAATGGGAATTATTAATAGTCATAAATTAGTTATTTTTTACAATATACTTTATTATTTCGTTTTTTTGTTCTTTACTTATGTTTTAATGTTTTTTAATAATTTGTAAAAAAATCATTCTGTTTATGAGTAAGAGCACCTATTTCTTTGGTTTAAAGGACGTGGAAAAATAAACATACACAAATCTTCAAATGAGGCTTGCTGAATCCTCAGAAACCTATCTGGTACAGATGTTTATAAGATGCACCGATAATTCTAATGTTGAGCTAGCACAAAAAAGACAAATAACTCTATGTCGAAATTTCTTCTTATGAGCGTGTTTGATCATATATTTACAAAGATACCCAAGAAAAAATAATTTTAGGTACTTACGTAGTACGTTATAACATTTATTTTTACATTACATATATTTAAGTGTACCCAATTAATTGAATTATTTTTTATATAGCCCTCTTATAACTTGTACCACTAATCGCGTTGAAAACACGAGTGGACTAAGTGTTTTCATAACCGCGCTGTCATTTCTGATGCGCGGGAATGACAGAAATCGAAGGTAACTAAGTGACTATAATTTTAAAGTAAAAACATATCTTTAACTGTATTTCTTCTGTGCCAAAAACTAAATAATTGTATGTTTTAGAAAATATTTTTTAAATTTGTTGTGTACATGTAAAACTATTGAACTTATAACTTTAAAATCTAAATTTAGGCATTTTATATTAAGCTATTGCATAGCTTCTATCGCTGGCCTTGAGCGTGGAGACCGAATCCAGAAATTCCGTAACGAAAAAAACCTAACACCCCCCACTCCGACCGGCACAGCGGTGATACTTTTTAGTAGCGATCTGTGCGCCCCGGGGCGCACACGCCAGTTGACGGGTTAATGACTTTTTGCATACTGCATAAATAAAATAAATATATAATTGTAATTGCATAAGTTGATAAAAATGCTATTCTTTGCCACACGTATTTTATATTTTTTTATCTTTACTATTTTGAATCGTGCTTAATACGAATTTACTTAAATATTATTTGAAATATCTTTTAATAAAACTGGCCGAGTTGAAATCTGTGATGGGTTGGGTTGGAGAGTCTAATTTGTTTCTTATTACTCACTCAAAAGACTGCCTAAAATAATGTTTTTTGTAATCGACAACTCCATCAACAACAACACCAACTCATCCAAATAGTAACAAGGTATCATGTTACAAGAACATTATATAACCTTATTTCTTACTCTATTTTATTATTCATGAAATCACATTTATTATTTGCTTATCTTCGGTTCACAGAGATCAGTCTGGTTAGTTACAATTAAAGTTAACCTAACTAAAAATAAATTGAAAATTTCAAAGCTTATAACTTGCACCACACGTCCATAATGAGAACATGAATGCTCTTAATCTTCGCCATTTATGCCCGAGATGCAATTTCGATGCGTGCGCGTAGCGGGCGTAACGTGTTTAGCTATTAGAGATTTGATGGTTTAAGTGGTTCATTTCTTGATACTGAAACGGCTATTCTGTTTATTTTCATTTTTATGTTTGTGTACCTTAAATGAGTTATATTGAAATGCTTTTTTAGAGGTTCGTACTCAAAGGATAAAGACGGAATCCTATTACTAAGCCTCCGCTGTCTGTCCGTCTGTCCATCCGTCACAGGGCTCTATCACTGGAACCAAATTAAATCATTTTTTTTAATTCAAAATAGGTTCTTAACAGATCACTTTTTGAATGTCAAAACAAATACCAGCACTTCACAAGGTGTTACGTTATGGAGAAAAAGCGGTGAAAGAAACTCCATAACACATTTTTTTAAATTAATGTTTACAATGGCAAATTTAATAATAGAAAGTAAACCGCAATAGATAGATACTTGAAATTTTAAAAGGATGTGTTTAATGGTGGTCGCTATAACAAATAAATCTAAAAGTAAAAAGTAAATGAAATTTCGATGGCTCGGAACCCTTGGTCTATAAATTGAACTAGCAAACGATCTTTCGGTCTGTTTGGTAAGTAGCTCTTGATGTCCAAATCTGTGGGCAACTCCAAAAATATCAAATTGTGAGGAGTAAGCTGGTTGTCCTATATTTTGAAAGGCATCCGACCCCTATACATCCTTCAACCGAAATCTAGAACTACTTTATGCTCGCATACCGATTACTACCGCATACTACCCAGTTTTATCATATTCAATAAGTTTCAAAACTCCAAAAATGACTCTACATTTGTAGAGAATCATATTCCTTTCCAATTTATTTCCAACTAACTTTTTTATCATTACAATTGGCAATTTACAACATTTTATTACTCGTTTTTATAATAAAATTCCATGAGCTTACGTTAAACCGATGACGTCAGCGCCAGCGATAACGCAACATGAGCACAACGCCCACAGAAAACACAAATAAATTAAATCTTTCCAGCAATTTATCATCCGAACACTTACAAAACTGGCTCGCTATCGTTCATTTCCGCGTAAATCTATCGCGGAATACTATTCCATTGTTGGGAACCTCTAAATCTTTGTATGGCACCAATAAATATCATGTGAACGCCAAATGAAGTGATAATACGCGATACAATAGTGCTCTTGCTGTTAGATTTGCTAGTGATGGGATGGATGATCGATAGAAAATACGGAAAATAAAAGATTAGTTTTTTTTTGCAATAGAAACAAATATGCAAGGAAATTATGTTTTTCGTAGATAATACAAATTGTAAATTAGAATTTGCAGTCTATGTAATGTTATGTGGTCTTTGGGATTCTAAAATAAATCTAAAACTAAACACGAGTGTACCTGAATTAAATTGAAAAGATTCAATTAGATGCAATTCGTCGAATGTTACATTATGGCTATTGTCGATGTTAATCTAAAACTCGAGTTTTAGAAGGGAGTTGTAAGAAAAAAAAATTGTAGAATAAAAATACTACATCGATTGCCACTGGTTTCTTAATGGAACCGTATTTTCGGGGTAAAGAAACTCACTGGAATTCTTATATTTCGCAATGTTTCAAACCTAATTCTCAATTGACAAATGGACGCTATTCTATAGGTCCTATAGTCCAGAAAAGTACGAAGAATGTTACAAGAATGTAAGAATATAAAACTAATAGCAAATGCAGGGTGCGAGTGAAGTGTAAGAATCCCGTAAACACAATAAAACAGCGGGGTGCTGCATTGTATCTGCAAACATGTCAGAAAAGGAGGTCATTGCCAAGCATTATACCATAGGTCATTGTTTTTAAACAAGATAAACTAACACCTGCTTTTAGGGTTCCGTACCCAAAGGGTGATAGCCTAATGGTTAAGAAACTCGGCCTCTCGAATGAGGGGTCCGAGGTTCAAATCCCAGGACCTCTGATTTTTTTGAAGTTATGTGAGTATTATAGAAATTAATTATCACTTGCTTACAAAACGGTGAAGGAAAACATCGTGCGGAAACCTGCATACCTGAGAGATTTATAAAAAAAAATCGCAACAGTATGTGAAGTCTACTTATACGCACTTGGTCAGCGTAGTAGACTATGGCCTAATCCTTTCATCCTGAGAGGAGACCCGTGCCCAGCAGTGGGACAATAATGGGTTGATGACGACGACCCAAAGGGTAAAAACGGAACTCTATTACTAAGCTTCCGCTGTGTGTCTGTCAGTCACAGGACTCTCTTGAACCGTAACAGATAGACATTTGACATTTTTACAGAGTATACATTGACAACTATAACGACAAATACTAAAAACAAAAAAAATGACAATAAATGAGGGTCACCAAAGAAGAAACTTCGGTTTTTATCTTTATCTATTAAACCGTAATTGGTAGAGAATTCCAATTTTCATAATGCATTTACTTCTATAGCTGCCATGATAACAAAAACAAAAAATAAAAATAAACTTGAATTGGTGGTACTTGGTGGTACCGAATCCACTGTGTGCAAGTTCGGTTCTCACTTGGCCAATTATTCGATATTCGTAAACATTAACATTTAATAATAAGATAAGAACATTTTTATGACAAGGTTTTGCTCTTTCGCAAACAGCTCCTAATATAAACAGTAATAATTAGATTCAGGACACACTCGTAATTCTCGCATCGATAATATCTATCGCCGTCTCATCACTACATGACGTTACGACGCCATAACTCATTGGCGTTGTAGCAATGACAGTTACAGCCGTATGATCTTTAATGAATGGCCGATGACTTTTAATGGACGATGACGTGTTTCATTAAGTCCCAGTGTTAAATTACTGTCCCACTGCTGGGCACGGGTCTTCTCACAGAACGAGAAGGATTAGGCCATAGTCCACCGCGCTGGCCAAGCGCGTATTGGTAGTCTTCACATACCTTTAAGATTTTTTTTTTTTTTTTTTATATAATATGAGAGTAGCAGACGAGCATGCAGTCCACCTGATGGTAAGTGGCTACTGCCGCCCATGGACATCTGTAATCAACCCCAGATAGGATTCGATTTCCTACCTGAGGTCGGCCACAGATGCGCCGCTACCCCTGAGGACTAAGCTGGAACGCCTCGGAAAAGTCTATCTCCCTTACCACACCCTTCAAACCGGAACACAGCAGCGCCTAACACTGCTGTTATTAGGTAGAAATAGGTGTGGCGGTGGTGCCGCCGGAGTCGAACCACAAAGGGTTCTACCACCTTTAAGATTTTTTTTTATAAATCTCTCAGGTATGCAGGTTTCCTCACGATGTTTTCCTTCACCGTCTAAGCAAGTGATAATTAATTTCTAAGTGCTCCTAGTTGATAATTATTAAACTTTTTCAGAACTTAATGACTTTTGAAAAACATATAAGACTGCACATCCATCCATCCATCCATCCATCAGCCTTTTGAGGTCCACTGCTGGACATAGGCCTCCCCTAATTGGCGCCACTCCAACCGGTCCCATGCCCTTTGAAGCCAGCGGTTTCCCGCCGTCTTCTTCAGGTCGTCGGTCCACCTGGTCGAGGGGCGGCCCGAACTCCTATTGCCTACGCGTGGTCGCCACTCGAGGACCTTCCTTCCCCACGTCTCGTAGCGAAATACCAAGCATAGCCCTCTCCATAGCACGCTGAGCGACTCTGAGCTTTCGAACTAGGCCTACAGTAAACGACCACGTTTCGGCGCCGTATGTCATCACTGGCAACACACATTGCTCGAATAATTTCGACTTCAGGCACTGAGGAATTTTGGACGAGAAGATACTCCGTAAGACTGCACAGTCCATCCTTTTTATTATAATTTACTAGCTGACCCGGCTAACGTTGTGTTGCCATATAAATAAAAAAATTAAGGGTGAACAACCCTTATCACTTAGGGGTATGAAAAGTAGATAGTAGCCGATTATCAGACCTACTGAATATGCATAAAATTTGGTGAAAATCGGTAAAGCTGTTTCGGGGGAGTACGGTAACTATCTTTTTGACACGAGAATTATATATATATAAGACTAGTGGTGCCCGCGGCTTCGCCCGCATTTTAAAGAAATAATATGACATACATAAAACGGTAAATTTGTACCTGCATTGGATTGACAGTGGTGCCATCTGTCGAAAATTGGTCTTACCAACTCCCAAACTCTCGTGGGCTCTTGGACAACAACTTTGCTAAAGATCATCACTTGATCAAATGCATAGTTTCCGATTTTATAACTACTTACGAATTAATAAATAATAAAAAAAACCTTTTCCCATGTACTAAATTGTGAATCTAAACCATTCTCAAGCACCCTTGAACACACACAACAAATTTCATCAAAATCAGTCAAGTCGTTTAGGAGGAGTTCAGTGACATACACACGCACATAAGAAATATATATATATAAAGATAATGCCGTCTAAAACTAACGAATTATACAGAAATAGAAGAATTGATACATAATAACATTTTCGCCAATTCTGTCATCGGTAGCGTGGCCGAGCGGTCTAAGGCGCTGGTTTAAGGCACCAGTCTCTTCGGAGGCGTGGGTTCGAATCCCACCGCTGCCATCAGAGGCATGGGTCGCTTTTTTATAGTTTTCATTGAGAATCACTATATTATTTTAAACTTATAATTTTAATATTTCAAACGTAATTTTGAACTTATTATTTTGTATTTTTTCCACTAGTCTCTTTTTCTCAGTACATATTAATATGCATCCCATAGTGCAATACGAAATTGAATGTGATTTCTTTTCCGAGGCGTTCCAGTTTAGTCCTCTGGGGTAGTGGCGCATCTGTGGCCGACCTCAGGTAGGAATCTAATCCTATCTGGGGTTGATTACAGATGCCCATGGGCGGCAGTAGCCACTTACCAGGTGGACTGCATGCTCGTCTGCTACTCCTATATTATAAAAAAAAATCTTTTCACAATTCAAATACACCGTTTCATCATGAGTTTCAAATAACATCATAGGTATTATTTACGTATTTTTCCTCATAATCATCTCGTCCAACTTACTACAGTCCGGCACGAAGCTACCGTTTCGTTGACGCCATAATGGTCGATAAATAACGCGCTGAGAATTATGACGGCGGCTCACAATGGTCGACATCTCGATACACGATAGATAAAGGTCGGGCACATCACTAAAGATTTTATATTTATTCAGAGTCGTCGAGAATAAACTGATTTGAATGCAACTGAAGTTGCGTAACGGTACTTCAATATAAGGACAAAAATAAACATATTTTTTGCAGCTAATGGAATTAAATGGTTAGATTTTTATTTCAATATGTCTTATATTAAATGCATTATTTTGTTTAAAGTCATACGGATCAGGCCACACTAAAATATGTTTAACTCGGGTTCATATAACTTTTAGAAGGCAACGCCTTCAAAATAGGTGACTTCTTCCTCGACATAAGCCGAACATGATGAAGATATATAGAGACTATAAATATTGGTAAAGCTTACAGACAAAGCTTCATTTAGACGCTAGGTTTTATGACACGCTTAAATCATGTTTGAAGGTGGTAGACTCCGGTGGCACCACTGCAACGTCTATTTTAGCCTAATAACAACAGTGTTACGCGCTGTTGCATGTTGGTTTGTTCCATAGGCGGATAGTAGCGGATTAGAAGGTGGTAGAACCCTTTGTAGTTCGACTCAGGTGGCACCACCGCCACACCTATTTCTGCCTAATAACAGCAGTGTTACGCGCTGCTGTGTTCCGTTTTGAAGGGTGTGAGGGAGACATACTTTTCCGAGGCGTTCCAGCTTAGTCCTCAGGGGTAGCGGCGCATCTGTGGCCGACCTCAGGTAGGAATATCTATCCTATCTGGGGTTGATTACGGATGTCCATGGGCAGCAGGAGCCACTTACCATCAGGTGGACTGCATGCTCGTCTGCTACTCCTATATTAAAAAAAAAAGTAGCCACTTACCACGAGGACTGCACGCTCGTCTGCAGCTCCAATATTAAAATAGCCCCCGGATTTATATATAGAATTTAATTTTACCAAGTAGAAGGCCGTAACTAATTGTTAAGCTATTGTTCCTTCTACCTGGACATAGACTTTAAAATACTTATTCGGTACCACGATCACCGCTTCGTTAACCGTCCTTTCCTTAAGGCACAGTGCATGCAGTGGGCGGATCGGTACACTGTCTGGCACAGGTGTTGCATGATGATTTATTGTTTCCATTACAGCGTAAATAGCGTTAGAATTAAAATAATAACAATTACAACATGGAAACATATTCACCTGCGGGCTAAATTAATTATTTGTGCGATTGTGTGATAACAAATTATAAATATGGTGTCACCTGCCTCGCCAGAACTGTAAAACTCATCTGTCCTCATTTTGTTGTGATCGGCGCAATATAATCAATTATGTCCATATTGCATTTGTTAGTGCCTTTTAATTTTATAGCAATTATAGTATATAATGCAGTAGTAGACAGACTTCATCTGATAATGCCATTCAAGAACATCTGTAATCAACTTCTGATATTGGTTATTGCCACTCAAGAACATGTGTAATCAACTCTCTGACTGGCTATGTTAGAAGGTTCTATATAATTTACATTTTTTTCTTTTACAGAAGTATTACAAGGAAGCCTGATCCGGAAGCTGTGTCCGTCTGAGAGCTGTAGGGAGAAGTAGGTATTTGGTTATGGTGTCTAATTCGTTATGAGTAGATTCGTACATGAACAAAATTGAATAGTAAAGCTGAAATTAGCGGATTTCAATGTTCCGATAACCAAAGGAAAATAATGGGGAGTTACTCGACTTGAGGAAATAACTATCTAGATAAGCTGACTGACTGACGGGACGTCTTACCCTCCGGGCGCACATATATTGCGGCAATGTCAACATAAGGGCGGTGGGCAGGAAATTCGGGTCTCGAGGGTACCCTCTTTGCCCGGGCAGATTCTCAGGTGGTCAAATGCCCCCTGGATTTGTAATATTTATTCATAATAATATAATGTTATTTAAAACATTGTAATATAATGAACAAGTATAAAAAATGGACCAACCCCACTGTCAAGTGGGTGGTTCGGTACAAGATAAGCGACCATTCATGAAAAAGGAGTACATCTTCGGGTCAGATGGTCCGTACATCTGAAGAAGACAGTGAGTATCTGCTGAAAGAATACGGCGGGTATTTACTGAGCGAATTCATGCAATAATGATAGCAATAATGCTAAGAGCAAAGGTTTGGTCTGATTGGCTATGACTAAGAGAGTGTTACACTGAGCAAACGATTACCAAAAGATGGAAAGGGATTACTCCTTTCACACCTCAGTACAACAGCAACATTGTTGCTAATAAATAATATAAAAATAAAACGCTTTCTACACTCACAGCCCCACACTAGGATTCCCTGTATCGTAAGTGCTATGGACACACACGGAGATAAATATACAAACACCCAGACCCAGAATCAGAAATCTAAATTCATCATTTTGAAATCTGTCTGGCCGGGGATCGAGCCCAGGACCCTCTCCGCGTCAGACCGGCATGGTAACCGCTCCGCCACGCGGCTCAAATGATGCTATGGTATTCTAATCGTAAAGCGTTTTACCATCTTCTTGTGTTTCTACCGTGATATGCAATAGAAATATTGATCCAAATATACGACCTCCATTATCTTCAGTCATGTCCATAAAATATAAACACAATGTTGCGTTGTAACATAATCAGCGTTTTACTCACATACGCCAAACACATTATCGAATGTATTGAGCTTTTCGATTTTACGTAAACATTTTCTGTATTTATGAGCGGTGGACGTGATAATACCGCAATAAATAAGAGGCGAGATGAGTTACAACGACATCGTACAATAGAGATAGTTATCGCGACTTGCCTTGAAAACTCGGGCCGAAATACGGCGCCTGGTGTACGCGTGGAAGTTATGTGTGTGCTTGCACTAATAAGGTTACTACATATTTATAGCTGTCGCCTTACTATTAAGTTGTCTAAACGCGTTTAGGTAAGGTAAGGCTTTGTATATTTAGCGAAAGGATATTTAAGATATATTTTATAGATTAAAGATTTTTTCGACTACATAAGTGTCACCGATGTGCTCACTTTTTCCCTTATAACAACCAGTAATGCTGCTGTGTTCTGATTTTAAGGGTTTGGTGTTAAGGCTCATAACGTATCGTTCCAACTTACACCCGTTTTCATTAATTATTTTAAGTAATTTTTGCTTACATAAGTGAAATTTTACAATTATTTCCTACATACCTAAGTGATAATTTTTAAACTGTAGTAGGCAAAGTTAAGATTGATTATTACTAACGGATGCAGATGTTCGGAGATTGATCGTACCTATTATATCCGATAAAACTTCAATCATAGCTAGATTACTAGATGGTCATGAACAGCAGTGGTAAGTTACCACCAGATGGAACGTATAAATTGTAACGTGTTACCTCAAATTCATAAAAAACATATTAGTATTAAATAATGCACTACATTACCTCTTAATTGAAAATAAAATATTCTGACACTTCTCGAGGAATTTTTCCTTTTTTCCACCTAATGAACGGTACACTTAGTAGATTTCGTAGAAGCATGCGCAGGTGATGCTAAGTGTCATTCGAAGAAATATTTATAGGGTTCAAAGTAAGGAGTAGTGTTGTTAGCTAACTGAGATCGTTATTAGACTTAATTGACTGAGGAACTTCGACGGTTTGACGTGCCAGCCACAGCTACAGGCGGTGCGGCGAGCGGAGCGTCGAGCAGCGCGATTTACGATGGCATGCCACATTTTTTTTTATAATTTAGGAGTAGCAGACGAGCATACAGTCCACCTGATGGTAAGTGACTACTGCCGCCCATGGACATCTATAATCAACCCCAGATAGGATTAGATACTCCTATCTTCGGTCGACCAAAGATGCGCCGCTACCCCTGAGGACTAAGCTGGAACGCCTCGGAAAAGTCTGCCTCCTTACCACACCCTTCAAACCGGAACACAGCAGCGCCTAACACTGCTGTTATTAGGTAGAAATAGGTGTGGGGGTGGTGCCGCCGGAGTCGAACTACAAAGTGTTCTCCCGCCTTCAAGAATGATTCAAGAATCATCATGATTTGTGATGGCTCGCCGCGGCGGCGACGGCGGTGGACGTATTTAGGACTATTTAATTAATAAAATGTCGCCTTTGCCTTGAAACGAGTGCGTTCTTAGCTCACGATATTTTTCAGTCAAGAATAGGGGCGCGCCCACTTAATCAAAAAAGAAGAGAACTTGGCAAACTTCACAGTCTTTATTATGCATACAGGAACTTTCCCGACATTTTTATGAATATACGAGAGCAAATAATATCTCGTATAGATATTACTTGCTCTCGTATCTAGAAAGTCACTAATAAATTGTTCCATATCCCTACATTTTAACTTAACGCGCGAATAAAACATTTTTTTGTTACAAATACGTCCGCCGATGCCGCCACGCGCGCCGCTGAGCTGTGACCGCAGAGTCTGAAGAGGATATAGGAATTTCAGGATCCGAGGTCATCTTTCATGGAATATAAGTATCTTGCCTCCTTTTTGTATTAATAGTCGTAGTAGCCTTTAAAACATTTACAGTTAAGTAATAACAATTATAAACTATTTTGATATTATGGCAATAAGTCTGCCACCTAATACTGCGACCTAAATAGAAACAGAGTATTTTAATACATCATTTAGATCTACCTGGCCGGGAAAATCCAGATCCGTCAGTGCTTCCGAAAAGTATGTCTCCCTTACCACACGTGTTAAATGAGATCAAAATTCAATATAAAAAACGTAAATTTCATGCATAACCTAATATTAATGGTTAATTGCAATCGCAGATGACAGCACTCCCGCCTCTTGCAAATGATGCAATAGTCACAGAGAACGAAATCAAATAGACACCTAACATCGTATTGTAACTTTATAAAAAAAAAATCTTATTTGTTCTGGCTGACATTAAGTTCATCATAGCAGAGCCGAAAATACTGAAGACAAATTGAAATTTGGACAATATTCATTTTATGAAGTACCTAAAGTGACAGTGATAAGTTTATTTGAAAATCCGCCGATTCTGAAAGCAAGCGCTACGAAACTTAGTATTTGGCTCTCTGGTTATAAATAATGAAACATTCCATTAGAGATTAGGGCTTTAAAAATAATATTAGGTATGCTATGATTAAAGAGCCAGTAATTTTACCACGCTTTTATTAGCTTGACCTGTATGTATTTAACAAAATCTTTGAACTCGTATTTCACCCACTTTGAACGGTCCAATTAATTTAAAATTTTGAACAATTATCAAGAACCGATGACAATACGCGATTTTAATAGTTTTATCCCATTCTCCTCATCAGGATCGTCAGGAATCAGGATTAACGATTTTCCTTGGGCGATTTTAGTGTGGTTTTTAGTTTTTAAACTATAATTATTATAACTATAATTATTTATTTGTACCCTACCTATTCTATCAAATTCATCCACTCTTTAACTCCTCACCATAAGGTTGCCTGACATAAATCGCTGTTTTAGCGATAAGGCCGCCTTTTGTATCGTTCTATATTTGTTTGTTTTTATTCTTGTATTCTATTGTTTTTGGGTACAATAAAGATTATTATTATTATGTTAAAACGAGCGTGCAGTCCTGTAGGACTACCATGAGTTTACAAAAGTATTACTCGCTAGCGACTGCGTAAAATAAATGTATGAAAAATTGTACAGCGCCTCTGGTGGTTACTCGTAGAACTAAAATCCGTAGTGACGTAACTCGATACGTAAAAAACCTATCGAAATCAAATCGCTAGCGAATGTCATTATGATCTATTGCCATACAAATTCGGTCCCATGAGTCATTAATTTGACAGACGTTGTCAAGAAATACCGTAACGATAGTAGTTATGTTATTTACTAGCAAAATGACAATAGTGTTCTATTTACCATTTCTATAGTGGCGTTTCTCTGCCAACTCATGGTAATGCTACTGATTGTCACATTTGATTGTTGCTTACAAGAACATCTGTAACGAACTCCATATAAAACTGTGATTCTACACGAAACCGGTCACAAATGAGTTGCCACTAAGACTAATACAGCCGCCTCATATGTAAGTCATCCCGCATCTCTTACCACCGATACGCAAGAACTGCTTCACACTAGAAATAGTGGTACCTCGCGGGTCAGACCATACTGGTCACCATAAAAAAGTGTACGCTGAATAAAATTGATCTTGTAATGTAGTGTTATGAGACGCAATTATCGTGTAATCCCAGCCAATTAAAGTGTAGTGTAAATTAATCAACCGTATATAGCGGCGACTTCATAGAATCCGTATGAAAAATTGTTAGCCTATTAGGAGTCTGTGATGATGCTACGTCTATGGTAGTGTATTGTTACGTTACAATGGAAACGTAAAAACTATGGCATCTTGGAGTCACTGACGTCTACTGCTTTTATAAAACCAGAATCGATGCGAATCATGATACTAATTATAATTACGTACTCTTAGATAAATTGTAGGTATACGCTCCGCAACTTGTGTAGATCTCCACCGATCTACAAAGTTAAGCAACGTTACGCGCGGTCCGAAATTGGATGGGTGACCGCATGTGACAATATTTCAATCACGGAAATAAGGAAACATAACGTTCAGCAACGTCGGGCGCGGTGCGATAATAGATGGGTGACCACCACTGACAATATTTCACTCACGGAAGTAGGGAAATGACGAAAAATTTCTCTGGTGTTGGAAACTCTGAAAAGTTTCAAAACTGACAAGGCTTTACCACAAATCCGAATCTGCGCATAAAATTAAACAACTTGATAAACACTTGTATAATTTAGACTGTGCTAATTTTGTAATCTCTAAAAGTTTAAACTCTATATGCTAAAGACATATGCCTGCTATCGATTATCAATTAGTGCTAACCTCTAGTTGAAATCCAATCTTATCGGCGGCAGTACTTATCATTAGGTGGTCTACAGTAGGTATACACACTTGTTTGCTACTACATGTTATAAAAACAATGAAATATATGTATTGTACGGACGTTTCCATCATCTTCTTCATATATATAAAATTCTCGTGTCACAATGTTAGTTACCGTACTCTTCAGAAACGGCTTTACCGATTTTTGACCAAATTTTATATGCATTTTCAGTAGGTCTGAGAATCGGCTACTATCTATTTTTCATACCCCTAAGTGATAAGGGTTGTTTACCCTTACATTTTTTTATTTATATGGCAACACAACGTTTGCCAAGTCAGCTGTATTTATAATATATGAGTAGCAGACGAGCATGCAGTCCACCTGATGGTAAGTGGCTACTGCCGCCCATTGACATCTGTAATCAACCCCAGATAAGATTAAATTCCTACCCGAGTTCGACCACAGAAGCGCCGCTACGCTACTTCGAAAAATTATGTCTCCCTTACTACACCCTTCAAACCAGAACACAGCAGCGTTTAACACTACTGTTATGAGACAGAAATAGATGTGGCGGTGGTGCCGCCGGAGTCGAATCACAAAGGGTTCTACCACATTCAAATAAGATTTTCCCTAACAAATTTTAATACGCCCACAGAAGATTTCACTATAAAAATCACTACAAGTGTTGTATGACGTCATAGCTAAGATCACCCAACTACCGTAACTGGGTATTAACTAAATCTGCACGACAAAGTCAGGCGACAGTATTCTGGGGCAAGACGAGATAGCATCGCCATTGTTTAGCCGCGTTATAACTCATCGCGTATCACTGGATGGACCAACAAGTTTATGGCCGTATTCTGGTGAAAATTCCATCAGAATTTTAACGTTAAAGATGAATCTAATACGCTACGTATCCCAAAATTTGAAATGAATACACATATCGTAACACAAGTAATAAAACGCTCAAAGGGTGGCTGAAATTCCTATCCATTCTAGGAACTTCAAGAGAGATGGTTTTAAGTTAGCCCAAACATGGAATCTAGTGGTTAGTTTATGCAAGTCACAAATAGTGCAAAGTACGGTGCGTAAGGATATTGTCAGTGTTGTGTGTCGTGATATGAAACCTAGAATGAAAAACGAACTAGACGTGGGGTAGATAGATTAATCTACCACTAGTACTTGTCAACTGTTTCTCTCCGCCACCGCAGTTTTGCCTTGACCACGATCCATGCAACTGGGTCTAAATATCGGCAATAAAGAAATTTAAAAACGCATATTGTGAGTACCCGTTACATAATAAAATTTCTCAATTCCACGATAATTTTAGTCTAAAATCATATGTGGCAAAAAATATTGTCTGTTATACAGATAAGCCATTTTCTGTTGTGTTATTTGCTACGTAGGTATATTTTATATTACATCAACTACTTGCAACCTATACGGTGTCTATATACACCATTAGGGTCTCCCCATACTTATTAACACGGACTATGTTTGGCTTTGGCTCGAATTGGTTAAACATTCAAATGTATAGGAAGTTTCCGTGATATTCCCTTACTTCCGTTATTGAAAACTGTTTTTCATTTTCATTTATAACATTTTTTTTTATAATATAGAAGTAACAGACGAGCATGCAGTCCAGCTGATGGTAAGTGGCTACTGCCCATGGACATATGTTATTAACCCCAGATAGGATTAGATATTCCTATCTGAGGTCGGCCACAGATGCGCCGCTACCCCTGAGGACTAAGCTGGAACGCCTTGGAAAAGTATACTCCCTTACCACACCCTTCAAAACGGAACACAGTTCTCAACACTACTGTTATTAGGCAGAAATAGATGTGGCGCCAGAGTCGAACAACAAAGGGTTCTACCGCCTTCAAATTTATAACATTTTTATCCCTAATTTGTTATCGAACATGAAATAAATTTAAATTCAAATCGACACCAGCGCCGCAATAAATCGTATTACATCACTTATACTTGTCCACATAAAGGTTTTACGACCGACGACACGACCTGAGCCGCATCGGTACATATAGAGAGTCCCTGCAATATCTCATTTGCACAAAACACACACAGTTTTGAAAGCCATAATAATAATCGCTGATCGGCCTTTAAAAGGAAATTCGCGAATTCATGTAAGCTTATTGACTCCTGACGACGTTTACATTCGGAATCTTAACTAAGAGAATAAAGTGGCTATTTATCTCCATCAAACTCATAATACTGACTTAAGTAAATGAGCGGCGGGCCTTAAAAGGTGCTTTTCTTCATCAACTACTACAAAGTTATCCCCACAATGTCGCAACATCAGTTGAAATTCCCAATATACTTGAGTTATTACACGTTTTGCGACAGGCTACAGGTGGAAAGAGCGTCGAGGAATCCGGATCCCGGCGCAAAAACGGATCGGAATCTCCGTTTGCATCGAAATCTCGGTGCGAGGACGCTGGCGCCAACACCGTTCCACTTGGCTACCAACGGGACTTCCAGGTGGTACAATACTGTAATATGGTACAAGATTTTACACGAATAAAATAAAAGGACATTGTTTCTGGCGTATATAGAGTTAATGTTTATGCAGTTGCAACGTGTTTTGAGTTTAGCCGTATTACAATATTAGTTTGCAATTAATTTTATGAGGCGTCGAGCGCGCTTTTTATGTTCACCATTTTGAATTCAAAGTTTTTCTAAGCAACGAATTTATTTACAAATATGTACATGTGTATCTATGGAAGTGTAACGACGGTAGAACACATCATGGCTGTATCTCTAATCAAAGTTTTAATTGCAAAAACAACATCATTACAATATCAAAATTATTTTTAATTATTAGGTATTCATTACAAACCAACCGAGAATAATCCTAACTAATATTATAAACACGAATGTGTGTTTGTTTGTTTGCTCGCTACACTTTCACATCCTAACTACATAACCGAATGTCATGATTTTTAACCGACTTCAAAAAGGAGGTGGTTATCAATTCGGCCGGTATCCTTTTTTTTAATTTAAATAATTCTTTTTTTATTGTGTAGGGACGAGCTGGAAATTGGTCCCATTTAAATATGGTTAGAATCTATCGATGGGTTCTGGAGAAAATGAGGGGAACTCCTCCTGAATGGCGCTTAATATATTTAGTTGGATAACGATGTAAACAGCGTGTCTAATATGAGCGCCGACTTCACAAATATGTACTAAACCAACATTTATTTCAATTATTTTTTACTTTGTAGTGACATAGAAGTCGGTTGTATTTTTTGTAAAAAAATTTTTTTTTGTATACAAGTTGTCAGGAGCTCAGAAAGGAACATAAGGTACCTTTTATCCTGAATAAAGTTACCATTCCCCAGGGATAGATAGAAACATCTTTTAAGCTGACACTGACCAATAGATGTCATCGACCTCTGACCGCGAGCAGAGCTGCCAATAAAAGTTAGTTAATTAATAAACATGAACGCATTTATTTAATTAAGGAAACTTTACCATAGAGTCTTTAGTAAGTTTTTACATCTATGACCTAGATGAATTATACATAATGCATGAATCACTAGCGGTCACCCATCTTACTCCTGATCGTGCTCAACGTTGCATCGCAATCACAGGGTTATGTGCGCTAAATCAGCGTAAGTCAATCCACGCGTGCGTGTGAGACATGCGGGTATAGCACGCGTGACAAAGAAAGTCCCTATCTATACTTCTATACTAATATTATAAAGAGGAAAACTTTGTTTGTATGTTTGATTGTAATGAATAGGCTCAAAAACTACTGGACCGATTTTAAAAATTCTTTCACCATCCGAAAGCTACATTATCCACGAGTAACATAGGCTATAATTTATATGAAATATACATAGATTTTGAGGCCGTACAAAGCTTGCCGGGTCAGCTAGTATTAGATAAAATTCTTAAATAAGATCGACCACAGATGCGCCGCTCGAAAAAGTATGTCTCTCTTACACCATTCAAACCAGAACTCAGCGGCGCTTAACACTGCTGTTATTAGACAGAAATAAATATGGCGGTTGTGCCGCCGGAGTCTAACAGAGGGTTCTTCAGATTATGAATGTATAGCTCTGTATACAAATCAGCAAGTTATTACCACTGATTGCACCCGGTAAAAGCCTGTGTAAATACTTTTTACACAACATATCGTAATTCGTTTACTATTTAATCACTCACTCGTGACCCATTACCGGCAATTTCTGTCCATTACACAAACATGTTTCTACGATTAATAGAAGTAATAAATTATCGCAAGAAAGTCTTGAATACTTCCAACTTGAATATTTACATTCATTTACATTAATAGCATATTTAATTGTATCATGTAGCCATTAAAACTGGAGTATGCTAATACTTTTATGGTTGGAAACATCATCTGAACTTTAACCGGAAATTTGTTTATTTAAATAAGAATCGAGACGTCTGAGTGGTGAGATATTATAAAACTTAATACAAAAATTAAGAAAATTAATATACTCAACGTATTCTTGAAAGTAGTCACGTATAAGTATAGTCACATATACGGTACGGAGTAACGATGTTACAATTACACGTAAGTAAGTACATTAGTGATTAGAGGTTATAACTATACCCCCGTTATTAAACTGTTCTTGCTGAAATCTCCGACCAGAATGCCGCTCTCTGTTAACTCGAGCGCCGCCATGATATCATTCCCACTTGACATCCCCACTGCATCTGTGTTTGAACTGTAGCAATCAAATGAGTGACTTATTATTTTAAAGTACTATTATACAAATGTATTTCCAACGATAACATTAACATTTTTTTTTCAGTTTTATTTACAAGATTACTTATCACGCTCAGTAGAAGTATATGCTTATTAAATAATCCATACTAATTTTTATATATTAGTATGTATAGTTTTGCAATTGACCGTCAGCTCGCCGTAAGCTGATGGTAAGTAAGCGGTTTGGGATATTACACATTTGCCTTTGATTTGATTTGATTATGACATTACATTTCGCACTCCGGTAAAATAGGAAAATCAAATCACAACTACTTTATACATAAAAATATACATAGTATAGACCACCCGCGTGGCGAAGCGGCCACCATACCGGTCTGACGCGCAAAGGGTCCCGGGTTCGATCCCCGGCCGGACAGATATTTAAAATGATGAATTTAGATTTCTGTTCTGGATCTGGGTGTTTGTGTTTTTGTCTATGTGTGTGTCCATGGCATCCACGACACAGGGAATCCTAGTGTGGGGCTGTGAGTGTAGAAAGTGTTTGATGCCTTACTCCGCTTATTGGAAGTACGAGTATATCTTTAATTATATTGAAAATGCGTACGAGTTTATAAAAAAACATTTTTTTCTATAGCCTTACGGTACTAGGCTTACGCTTGACCGCAATCTAAACTAAAAGTTTGGAAAATCCAAAAGTGCACGACTCATAATGCTCATTTAATTATGAAATATAAAAAAAAAAAAAAAAAAAAACTTAAGTCGTTCAAAATTAATTGCCGAAAAAACAGCTGTAGTAGGAAGAAGGTACTGCACAAACGCCCCTGGTGGAATAAATGTAAATAATATCTATAGATATACAGTCTTGTAGTTTTCGTTTTTTATTAATTGCAATTAAACGACACTGAATTAATTAATCATTCGCATTCAGTGACCTACAATCGTTCATTAGAATTTAAAAAAAAATTAACTCAAATGATGGATTTTTTCACAAGTTACAGTGTTTTCAGGTTTCACACATGACGGACAGGAAAATTTTTTGACCTATTTTGGTGTTTTTTTCCAATTCTATTGCAGTAAATCAATTTTTAAAAAGTATGGAATTAATCTCCATCAACAGTATGCAAAATATCTAGATTCCGTGAACTATCAAGGCTATAATAATAAAAATAGCCGCCAAAATGAAGCGAAAAAAATTTTTCGATCGTAAAGCACTCTCTGATGCTTCGCATCATGAGTCGTGCAATAGTAAGACGTTTATCTCGCTTGCCTATAAGATGCCTAATCTTTCCTTTAATAGTTTTAGGTTATGGCTATCAGGAAATATCTCTTCCTGAATTGTATAGTCAAAAGGAGAAGGTATCTTTTTATCCGAGCCCAAAAAGTATATGCAATTTATGATTCAGAAGGATGCCTAAATGTCCGATTGACAAAAGAGGCAGGTGGATTTAGGTTATGTATTAATATATGCATTATCCGTTTTTGCCATTGTAGTTGTATTGACATTCAAAAAGTGTAAGTAAAAGAACTCTGTAAAGAACCTATTTTGAATAAAAAAAAATGTTTTGATTTGCCTTTGAATAACTGTTGTATTCTATTATATATTTTTCTTTCCTTTTTATAGTTGAACCAAAGAATAAATTAGACGTGCTACCTGACGAAAAGTAGTCAACGTTGTCTATGGACACGTACAGCACCATAGCAGCCAATCGGCTTTGAGGGAGAGTTCTGTTCTACACATTTTTTAAGCCTAAAGGAAGCTGATTCCACATCGTGCATCTTCGTGACAAGCACGTCTATGCAAACCGAACCAGAAGAAACCGTTGTTCAAAACTTATTATAAATCTTAGAAATGCTAGAAATTTTTGCCATTTTTGCTGACCCTACCACGGTGAAACGAAACGTGCAACATAGATGTTTCAATTAAATTGGCAGTGGCGTACTGTCATTACTGCTCTTTGCTGTAAGTGAAGGGCAGGTCTAATAACAGTTGGGATAGGTTAAGAAGATTCTACACTTGATTTTAGTTCACATTTATTATGTAGAGTGCTTTATCATCATCAACTATTATTGGGATTTCTCTGGGTTCTATGTTTTCTCTTAGACTTAGTAGACTTTAGCGCTATGGATTACTGTGGATTGTATTTACACCTTTGGAAATTATAAGAACTCTTAGGCATGTAGCTTCCATAGCGATATTCTTTCACTTATAAAAAAGGTTAAAAATATTATAAATTAATATTTAAGTACTAATGACAAAGTAAAAAGTAATTGTACAACAATTCAATATATTCCCCAAAAATAAGAGAAAATTACTTTACGGGCAACATTAAAGCTAACGATATGTCACCTGTCAATATTTGCCGCCAATTGAACGTCAAATTACATACATTGGAGTCTTCGATTGGAGTACATATTGAGGTATTTATTTATTAATGAACTTTCATTAACATCGCGATAATACATAAAATATATAAAAATGCATTTTTCGGTTTATTATGTCATTTATTTTCAAATTATCATAATAGAAAGTTAATTAACTTTTAAGGAAACAATGGAACAGTTTTGACGCATACAAGATTTTTTTTGTCTGCTAAAAAGTAGATGTATTTTGTAAAAGCCTCTATGGCTTAAAGGCCACGAAATTAAAAAATTAATCCGAAGTTTCGAAACGGTTCCATTTGCTAATTCTTTTAATAGACTCAGCTCAGTCATTTTTTTCTTACTTATCGCCTTCTACGCCGTGTTTTACTATTACCAATACACAAGTGTGCCGTCACCCTAATATAGTTAGGGTACCTAATAACATGCTGCACCGCTTCCACCGTCGCGTCCAATCAGGATAAACGTTATTGAACATTAATTGAGGATGTATCAATATGGATAGGCCGCAGCCACAAGAAACACGTGTATAAGGTTTAATATCACAATTTTTTCAAAGGAAATTGTTCTGTGCAGGAAGCGCGTGTGCTGAAGAACTAGATGTGTGAGTTTTAATACGTTGTCTGATTTATTTTTATTTTATGCTTCCATCGTGTCAGGTTATGCTTCTTGTTGTCTATGGTTTACTTTTTATTTATACTATACGTGTTATTTATATTCATACTTATCTTAGGGAGGTACTTCTTATTATTGCTAATAATTAACAATAACTTAACTTAATAAATATTATGCTTATAATAATAAGCAGAAATAATAACCTGTGTAATTGAGATTCAAAGACTAAACAAAATATTTCTACAGACATTTTCTTTAATTTCAATTATATAGTGCCAATAAAAGAATACCTAAGGATTTAGTTATTTAGCATTTGTCAACGACCCTCACGTATTGCTAAACAATACGGCATTAAAAATTTTAAAATGAGTTCGAACGCGTATTTATTTAAATTCAATAAGTATACCCGTCAAAATTTAATGAGAGGTCCATCTATCAAGCTGGTATTTAGGTATTTCGAATTCTAGACCGGCGTAACGAACGCACCACGGTGGTATGCAGATCGCCTTTGATTTACATCCTGCCTTGTTAGAGAAAAAAACATTGACAGATGTACTGTGAGATCGGAGAAATAAGTCCTAGGTTAGATTTGCCTTACGAGACTACTGCACGAAAATAAGTACACTTTTTGGAAGCGAAATATCAGGATTGAATACGGTCGGTTATGAGACTTGACATAAATAAAATAAGTAAGACCACAATTATTAACGTTTAGAGGGATAATTGTGAAATAAGTCCAACAATTCAGTCAGGTTTTCCTTAAGAGTGTCATCAAAAAATATAAGAACTACTTACGGAGGCCAAGAACGTTTCTTACGATCTATACGTATTTATTATAGCCATAGTCATAGAATGTATCAACGTAACAATTTTATAGTATAGCAATTAAAGAATGCTGCACATTCCCATAGTTATGATACAAGGAATTATGGTATTTGGCACCCGTTGAAATTAAATTCCTTTGTCGGCGAATCGGCAACAACTTTGAACGTCATTTTAATCGAACTCCGGCTCCATAAATATTTTTAGTTAGCTATGACTTTCATGAACGGCAAACATATTTATTTTATGTGTTTTTACTAAACTAACCCAGAGTTGAAATGAAGTGCGTCTCACAGTTTTAATTGTCAAAACTTAATAAGTTAATTAAGTATTGCTTAATAGGTACGTTAACTACAAGACGACCCGCGTGGCGGAGCGGTCACTATACCGGACTGACGCGCAGAGGGTCACGGGTTCGATCCTCCGCCAGACAGAAATTTAAATGATTAATTTAGGTTTCTGTTTCTGAGTCTTGAGTGTTTTTGTAGTTGTCTTTGTGTGTATCCATGGCATCCACGATACAGGGAATCCTAGTGTGGGGCTTTGAGTGTAGAAAGCGTAAAGTGTTAAGTTCCGAGTAGAAAAAAAAATCGATTGTATTTGGAGATATTTTTGGATCACCATTATATTATAGTTCTCTTTGAAAAAGTTTCATGAAGTGCTCTCTGAATAGGCCTGTCATATTTTAGCAACTCTTTCAGTATAGATTTCTAGGCGATAGTCACCTTTAAAAACTGTTAGATGAAATACATTGAAAAATCTCACGTTATAAATTTTACTACGAACATACATCTAAGTCGCTCAAAAGCATCTGTACGGTCATCACATCGGATCGCCCGGATAGAGTCATACATATCTTTTGCGTAGAATTATGGGAGCAAACGCGGATATTTATAGCTCCACTAATAGTCGGGGTCCTAGGCCGTTTGTTGTGCCCATTCCGACTAGCATCGACATTTTTCAATATTGAAATCTTTGAAGTGTACTCAGTAATGTTTTGCTTTCTATGTACTGAATAACATTGTAAGTCACTATAGACATAAAAAAATATTCATTGTATATTACAGGAGCGAATCATTATGTAATGAAGCTAAGAACAATGTGCTTTATTGTTTTTTAAGAACGTTTTACTTTATCTATCAAATTACGACTTATTATGACGTAAGAAAACATATGAATTATTTACCTCATTTCTATTACAGGACGATAAACTATGAAGCTCAACGCAGCATCTGAAACAAAAAGAATGAGTTAGAAAAAAAAACATTTTATTTTGTTTTATAACTTGTGTTCTAAAATGTGTCGACGAGACAATTATTTGACGTATTTGGAAAGTTGACAAATATTTCTTTGCCCTCCACCAGATTAACAAGTTAATCATAAGTTATAAATAAAAACACTCAAAACCAAACCAAAAGCCTGCCTTAAAGGTATTAATAAATTATCGAAACTAAAAAGCAATAATTACTTGCAATCTAGTAACTTGCGATGAGCTTTCTCTAAGGCGCTCGAACAATCTGGCCTCGAAAATCGTTAATCCTGAGGATGTTCATAAGAACAATGGTACAAAATTATTAAAATCGTGTATTGTCATTGGCTTTTGATAATTCTTCAAAATGTTGAATTAAACTGAACATTCAAAGTGGATAGAAATCGGGTTCAAAGATTCCGTTACTTGTTACTTACATACATACAACCCAAGCTAATAAAAGCATGTTAAACACTCAAAAGTATATTGCTGCGTCGGCGCACTTGGCTTATGCGGCAAACTCCAAAATTCTTCAAACATTTGGTTTACTCAAACCTAAGCTACAAGCGATTGCAAATCTACACATATCAAGTCGAACACTATATCCACACACTTGGACGTCTGACAGTTTGGCAAACCCTAGAGGTAACTCATCATCATCATCATAAACCCATTACTGGCCCACTGCGGGTCTCCTCTCAGAATGAGAAGGATTAGGCCATAGTCCACCGCGCTGGCCAAGCGCGTATTGGTAGACTTCACATACCTTTGAGATTTTTTTTTATAAATCTCATGTATGCAGGTTTCCTCACGATGTTTTCCTTCACCGTTTAGCAAGTGATAATTAATTTCTAATACGCACATAACTTTGAAAAATCAGAGGTGTGCGCCTAAGATTTGAACCTCGGACCTCTCGATCGAGAGGCCGAGTTTCTTAACCACTAGGCTATCACTGCTATAGAGGTAACTACACATTATAATGTCGTGAATGAACTAAGTAGTAATTTAGATTCGAGTTTATTACTTGATTCCATGTTCATTACGATAATGTTTCTACCCTTAACTTTGCCATCTGCTTCAGATAATTAAGATAACTCCGCCGATCGTAATTAGCACATTGTCCACAGTTTGTTCGCATACATTATTTAGCACCTTTAGCATTTCTTAGAAGTTCCGAATGCTTGCAGGTCTTAGTTCTTTTACGAGGTAATTAGTCTAGTCGAAGATCAATGACCCTCAACTAAAACATGTGTCTATCATTGATTCTTCATTCTAAGGTAATTTTATTCTTACTTGACTAGCTATCTGACTAAGCGTGGCGTTTTTCGAGCCGATTCTCAGACCTACTGAATATGCATATAAAATTTGGTGAAAATCGGTAAAGCCGTTTCGGAGGAGTACGGTAACTAACATTGTGACACGAGAATTTTATATATAAGGTATCTCTAATTCTTTAGGACGCCTTGCAGCTCAAGCAACTTGACAAATAACAAACATTATGGTGTCGTTAGATACGTAAAAATTTTCGGAATAACATAGGTTATTTTTAAGCATTCGGGTTGTTTATTTTATTGCTTAGAGTTCGCTGCAAACTCCAAGAACCTACAAACATTTGGCTTCAACAAAAGCTTCGCTACAAGCGCTTGCAAACTTACTTGAATCAAGTCAAAATCTATTCACACTCTGGAATTTGTAATAATTTGGATGCGTCTGGACGCGCCGTTAAGCTTATAGAGAAGAGGCGCCAGAAGCTAATTAATATACGTTTTTTACATAAAATAAATATTATGTGCAATTTAATTGCTTATATTATTTTAAGTACCGTAGCCATTTTATATCACACGTTATCATATATGTAGATAGACTAGACACTAGATATTTTGTAGTGTTTAATTTATTTCTCATAACACTTTATAAATATATTCAATAACCTCTAGAGGTGCCAAATGAGGCTGTAGTCCACCTATTGGGTTGTGGCTACTGCTGACCTAGGACATCGATAAATAATCGGTCCTAATTAGGAATTCAGTATTACTTGAGTTCTGCCATAGGTGCGTTCCTACCCTCTGAGAACTTAGTTGGAACGCGTCGGATAAATGTCTCCGTTCAAAGCGGAACACAGCAGCGCTTAACACTGCCGTTATTAGGCAGAAATAGATACGGCAGTGGTGCCCCATGTATATATGGTGATAGGGTCGAATCATGAAAGATTCTACCACCTTCAAAATGGTTATTTCTTTAAGAAATGTATTTTAATACTTAATGAAGTTACCCAATCTAATTCAGGCACCAATAATTTGACATATTATGATTTCTAGTACTTTTTTCAAATCGAAATTCTTTAAATGAGGGTTTTTTTTATATATATAATTGAGGAGTAGCAGACCAGCAGCGCACCTGATGGTAAGTGGCTACTGCCGCCCATGGACATCTGTAATCAACCCAGACAGGATAGATATTAATACCTGTGATCGGCCACAGATGCGCCGCTACCCCTTAGGACTAAGCTGGAACGCCTCGGAAAAGTATGTTTCCCTTACCACATCCTTCAAACCAGAACACAGCAGTATATAACACTACTGTTATGAGGCAGAATTGGTGTGGCGGTGGTACCGCCGGAGTCGAACCACAAAGGGTTTTACCACCTTCGAAGTGATCTTTTAGGAACGATTTATTAACTCAACATCATAACATCAATCATAACCGTCACTAACAATGGTCCGTGTTGATATATAGCTTTATTTGCGATTCAAAAATGCGGCGTGTGGTTCATAAACAAATTTCACTTTTAAATTACACAATGACAGATGTCTCTACATTTGTAACCGTCTAAATATGAAAATTCTTTATTCATCGTATATTGTAAATTCATCGTTCAAAGCGTTTATCTAGCTTCACTTGCACCATATGTTTTACTAACTTATATGTCTCGGCATTACATCAGTTAAATTGACTTACGTCCCGATATCCGATTAAGCTTAAACATACTTTTCCGAGGCGTTCAAGCTTAGTCTTCAGGGGTGGCGGCGCAACTGTGGCTATATGATATACTAAAACACCACTACACAATAACATGTATAACATAATTAATTATGGTGAGCATAACAAAATAAAAATAAAAAGTTGCTGGAAGTATTAATGTAAAATTACTTCGTACTAATGTATAATGTATTTATGTAAAGTTCGTCTTTAAAAGTATTACAGAATAATAAACATTAAAATCAAAGCAAATACTGAATTTAATATGGAACCGTCAATACAAATATATTCTCTTTGACGGCAAAACCGACAGTGTCGTTTTCGTGTGACGGTGTTTCCGCACACCTTATATATCTTAACCTTTTTATCTAACGCACCAAAACAGTGTAAATTAATTATTAATTGATCATATTATTAACAAACAAACGTACCGACAAACCTTACTTGGCGTAAAAATATAATTAGTTATTCACCAGCTATTATAATAAATACCCCGCTGTAATATCTATAAATATTAACAATAATGTTAATTCAATACAAAGTAAAGCGCCTTAAAAGTAAAGTTTATTCTACAAACATTTTTGTACTCCTAATATAGTACTACTTCTACGTAAAAATTAATATGAATCCAAAATTCATAAGTTGGCTTCTTAATGGCACCTTAACACTCCCGCTGTGACAACGGCTCATTAATAAACAATAATAATGTTAATTAACACACTTTGTTCGACCGTAAAAGGAATAATAAATATTTCTGTAGATATATCTTGAAATTTTTTAAATAATTCTACAAATTGAAATACCAGAAAGTGTTCCGCATAAGATGTTTGTTTTTGATCATTTGTTAGTACATATCAGTATTTGTCTCTTCAGGCCTCTTAAATAATAAAAAAACTTAGATAATAAAAAAACAGAGATTGTATAGATCATACTTCATTTTCGTCCTATTAATTACATATGACATTTCATCATCATCATCAACCCATTCCTGTCCCACTACTGGGCACGGGTCTCCTCTCAGAATGAGAAGGATTAGGCCTTAGTCCACCACGCTGGCCAAGTGCGTCTTGGTAGACTTCACATACCTTTAAGATTTTTTTTTTTTTTATAAATCTCTCAGGTATGCAGGTTTCCTCACGATGTTTTCCTTCACCGTTTAAGCAAGTGATAAATAATTTCTAATACGCACATAAATCTGAAAATTGGAGGTGCGAGCCTGGGATTTGAACCTCGGACCCCTCGATCGAGAGGGCGTGTTCCTTAACCACTAGGCTATCACTGCTGTATATCACATGACATGACATGACAATCTAAAATTCATAAGTTGGCTTCTGTTTATAATGGCAACCTATCACTCCCGCTGGGACAACGATAAATAATTAACAATAATGTTAATTAAAACACTTTGTTCGCGCACCGTAATATGAATATTAAAGAGTTGCAATGTTAATATTGTTAAGCAAAGTATACGTGTTTTTTGTTCTGCACTTAGAATATAAATTTCTGTTTACAACCTCCGACACATTTTTTTTATAATATAGGAGTAGCAGACGAGCATGCAGTCCACCTAATGGTAAGTGGCTACGGCCGCCCATGGACATCTGTCAACCCCAGATAGGACTAGATAATCCTACCTGAGGTTGGCCACAGATGCGCCGCTACCTCTGAGGACTAAGCTGGAACGCCTTGGAAAAGTCTGTCTCCCTTACCACACCCTTCAAAACGGAACACAGCAGCACCTAACACTGCTGTTATCAGGCAGAAATAGGTGTGGCGGTGGTGCCGCCGGTCGAACCACAAAGGGTTCTACCACCCTCAATTATAATACTGACATGTACTTTAGTTTGGTCTACTGTTATTACATAACTATTTATGTTTTACGTTTTTATGAAATTGTAGAAAACAAGAAACTAAGTGGTTACTGCCACTCATTGACATAATTATGTAATGGATTTTTAATAGAATTAAAGTCGTACTTAAGTGCCGCTAAAAATATGTCGCTACCCCTAAGGAATAAGTTGGCATGCCTTGTAATTACGGCCGCCGACGTATTCAGAGATATGCTTATTACATACATTATTTATTCAATTTTAAACGACTTCCCAAAGAAGAGAAGTTATAAACTACCTAAAAGTTCAGACTTACATTACCATTGTGAACACTGGACCATCAGGTAAATGACATGCTCAAGCAATCTTAAAAGCTTATAAACCTTTTTTCCCTCTTATAGTAGAATTTCACATTAAAATCCCCTTCGAATTGAAATATCGATAACAAAAAGTAAAAAAGAACTTCTCAAACATTGAAAATTTGTTCATCCGTTACCACAATAGACAGACATAAACACAAACACCCCATTAGGCGTTAGGGGATAAAAATTCTACCCTTTACACTGACAAAAAAATAGAGTTCCCGGCATTGTAATGAGAAGTCGGCATTAACAGTTACAATGTATTCTTTTGAAAAACAAGCAACTTTCAACGGGCATTTACTAGGTGTAACCAATGTCTTAATTGATGGCCTAGCCTTTTTATTTAACTGTAGTAGCAGTAAACAGGTCACCTTAGTGAGTGATCTTTGCCGACAAACGCCCGTTAGTAATGTTTTGCCAACCGAAGAAAGAAATTGAGAATGGGCTGAAATACGAGTAGTCACAAAAGATCGTATTGACTATTCTAATAGGCAGACATTACCAAATTTGAATCTTTAGCAGGCAAAGTATTGGATAGATTGACTATTAATAATGGGTCATAGATATGTTACTAACTCCAAATAGAGTTCAATTTGTTTAAAAAACAGTAGTAATCGAATAGTTTTATATTCGCCTCAATTTTGAGACATACAATTTTGACACAATAAGTTCCTCATGCGTATATTTAAAATTTAGTATTAATTTAAATACATACATGATACATGAAATTTTGACACAATAAGTTACTCATGCATATATTTAAAATTTACTATTTATTTATAGTGTAATTATATTTTATAACGCACAATCTGTACAGTATCAGCTTTTTATTTGTCTATCTGTTGAAATTATTTTTCGCTTATTATTACACACATGGAACAGAAAAAACAAGATTACACATCACAAACCAGAACATAGCACCGCGGGCCCTGCTGCTATTATGCAGAAATAAGTATACTGGTAACACCGCCTTATTTAAGCCACGGAGGGTCTTAAACACTTAATTGATCTTTTTACAATCATTAAATATATGAAGTGATGAACGTCAACTTCTTACTGTCGCTCTGCTGCATGGATTTCCTCTCAGTGGGGTAAAGACCACAATGATCGCCAAGTGCGAGATTGTCATCTTTCGATAAAAAGTTCTTGTAAACTTTTTTTAAACTCTCTGGCGTTTTCCTAATGATTCTTCGCCGTTTAAGCAAGGGATAATTAATTTTTAATACATACATAACTTTGACTAATCAGAGGCGTGTAACTGGGACCAAACCTCGGACCCCTAAATTAAAAGACTGAATTTCAACCGTCTAAGATATCGAAGTTGTAATAAATAAATTAAATATGTGAAATAAATTAAATATGTAGAGGTTTCTCCTCTACATATTTAATTTATTTCACTATTGAAGAACCGAAAGGAAGAAAATGAATAACAAGTGGACTGTTAGGCTGCCTGCCCATTGCCTACTATCTCGACAGCGATAGTCGACAGCAGTCAGCTCTCACAATAGCTGCTGCAGCTCAGACGTTCAATTTATTCTTTTAGCGACTAATAAGCGTTACATGGTATTTAGTTAATAAATCTCTCAACAGCTAATTGCCGTCACCGAGCATCATCTGATAGTGGCGTTAAGCACCTATAATTATTAAACAATGTATAGATTTTCCTATTTTGATCTTTAGTAGGCGAATATTGGATAGATTGATTATTAATAACGGACGTTATTCACTAAATCTACCGGTTCTCAAGCGATAGCTCCTAATGGGTGGTCAGCCTTATACATTTCACAAGAATAACGCAGCGTTCATCATAGATGGTCAATATTTCATACATATGCATACACATCATCAGTATCGGGCTTTGATCATTCGCAAAGGAATAAATTCAATGTTTTTGTCATTGTACTGTCCACCTGCCGGACGGTTTGTTCCGTTCGAGGTAAGGGTGCCCATTGACGAGCAAAAAAATGTTCTACTATTTAACGCATTTCAAAGCACTATTTATTTGAACCGCTAACTCGAATGGTATGTTAATTTGATCGCAAAGCTAAGTATCGACAAGTATGCTGTAAAATTGTTGTATACGTAATTTTGTTTGGGTGTACTTACTCAGAGACTAATAAAAATATATTGTCAATGTACATACATACTTGAAGGTGGTAGAACCCTTTGTGGTTTGACTCCGGCGGCACCACCGCCACACCTATTTCTACCTAATAACAGCAGTGTTGGGCGCTGCTGTATTCCGGTTTGAAGGGTGTGGTAAGGGAGACAGACTTTTCCGAGGCGTTCCACCTTAGTCTGTGGCCGACCTCAGGTGGGAATATCTAATCCTATCTGGGGTTGATTATAGATATCCATGGGCGGCAGTAGCCACTTACCATCAGGTGGACTGTATGCTCGTCTGCTACTCCTATATTATATAAAAAATAGGCGTGTTCCTGAGCCGTCTTTAATAGGTTTCAATATGACATTAAAGTAGTATGACCACATTACCAATTAATGATCAACGGGTAATTATTATTATTGACAAGTATGAGTGTAAAAAAGCTAAGTAACATCAAATAGGAGCTTGATGACGCCACAGCGGACTGTTTGTAAAATATGAAAGAAAATCTATTATCAGACATTTAACACACTTGAAGAGATAAATAGATTATAATTCTATTTCAAGTAAATAATTGGGCAACTACGAGCCCAATGCGCACACGGAGGATTCCGTACCATCAAATTTTCACTTGTTTTTACTTCAACATTATTCAACACGTATAGAGTTATTTGTTTTCATAGCGGCTATAGAAGAAGATGTATTGTAAACAGTTAAAATGTCTTTCTATTACGGTTCAGTAGTTAGTATGGAGAATGCCGCAAAATACCAGTTACTTGTATCGGGACCCTTTTTATTTTTAGTTATTTATTGTTATAGGGGCCATAGTGTTAGACGGGCAGAAGGTCAAACAAACAGATAATGGAAGCTTAGTAATAATTTTTGTCTATTTTATTACGGAACCCTAAAGAGGACAATTTTGTGCATGCAGGCACACGCAGGTCTCAAGTTACCTTTGACTTTTACATTCTGAATAAACCAACTTCTATAACTACCGGAAAATACAAAGAAATTTTTGGCTCTGTACCAGTTTCAAAAACAAAAAACAGGTCTAGTAGCTTAGCAATTATGTACATAATAGGATTCTTCACCCTACGGCACATTATTAGATGTCCTTAGCAGTCCCCCTACGGTAGGGATGGCGATCTGAGATCGATTATAATCGATCTCCAGTATTGAATCGATTTAGTTAATCGCTATTTCAAAATCGAAAATAGATTTTTTCGACGTGGATTGAATATTAACAAATGTGATATAGACATGTTTGCGGACGGATTCGTATTTCATTTATTTTTTTGGATCTGACGACCTTTATTATTTTTTTCGCTAACTGCGCCCTAAATAGATCGATTTTTGTAAATCGATTCTCACTTCGATAATCGCCATCCCTACCTCACGGTTCAACCGTTGACTTGCTACGTTATGCGTGTTTTTATGCTTATTCTGTATATATCAATAATATCAATTAAACCCATTTGGCATTCATATAAATGCGTACGCCTAGCTCAATAAAGTATCCGTCCTGTAAAACAAAAACAGTTGACGTAATGTTAAGCAGGTTTTTGTGTACGCTTTTACGTATGTTTGTCTATATTTATTTGTTTGTTTCATCTTATATATAAAAATCTCGTGTCACAGTTACCGTACTCCTGCGAAACGGCTTTATCAATTTTGACCAAATTTTATATGCAAATTCAGTAGGCTGAATGAGAGTCGGCATTTTTCATACCCCTAAGTGATAAGGGTTGTTCACCATTTACATTTTTTAAAATTTATATGGCAATATAAGGTTTAACGGATCAGCTAGGATATTTAAAAAATCTCGATGGAAGAGTTTTCTATTGCGAGTTTAATATTTTTAAAGATTCGAATGTAACTTCCATATTTACATTTTCGATAGCTTTAGGATGTTAACAAAAACTCTTTCGAATATTTTAAAAGTTCCATTGAAAATGAATGAGCCAGTTAAGATGAGATTTTTATTCCACAACAAAACTTCAGAAACATTACCCATATTTTTCCTCCGAAATACATTGAATTAAAACAATGTTAAATAAGATGAAATACCACTAGTGTATAAAACTTACATGCTTGTAGGTACATTTAGATTTGATAGTACCTATGGTGTTCTCCTATCTTGGTGTTATTAACGGAAATTACAAGTATATCTACCGTAACACGCCCGCGCAGCCATTGGTCATGCCTGTCAAAATATTGTTTCGAAAAATATTATATTGTCTGCTACAACCCGCATCTGACATATTTATCTAAATATATATAACTCAAAGGTGACTGACTGACATAGTGATCTATCAACGCACAACCCAAACCACTGGACGGATCGGGCTGAAATTTGACATGCAGGTAGATGTTATGACGTAGGCATCCGCTAAGAAAGGATTTTGATCAATTCTACCCCCAAGGGGATGAAATAGGGAATGAAAGTATAAATCTTGTTAGTTAATAATATTATTTCGTAACGCGAGTGAAGCCGCGGGCAAAAGCTCGTTTCATATTATAGGAGTAGCAGACGAGCATGCTGTCCACCTCAAGGTAAGTGGATACAGCCGCCCATGGACATCTGTAATCCACCCCAGATAGGATTGATATGCCTACCCTAGGTCGGCCACAGATACGCCGATGCACTGGAACGTGTCGGAAAAGTATGTCTCCCTTAACACACCCTTCAAACCAGAACACAGCAGCGCTTAACTCTGCTGTTATTACGCAGAAAGAGGTGTGGCGGTGGTGTCGCCGGAGTCGAACCACAAAAGGGTTCTACCACCTTCAATGTCTTCGTAGACATGAACGGGCCATATTTCTTAGAAAAATAAGAAAAAAACTTACATCTGTAATCTATGTCTTTAACCGTCGCGTTAATTGCAAACAAACAGTAAATCATGTCAATTATTTTTAATTAACTATATAACAACAAAAAAACTATTTTAACTCAACATATTATCATAATAAAGACGGATGGGGCATCCGCTTAATTATCAATAGGTCTTGTTAATAGCATTAATGTTAAGAATGTGTACCTAGACTGTATTATTACTTTTCTACAGTTCTACATACTTAAAATAACCGAGTTATGAGTAATAAGCAGTTAAATAAGGCGCTTCCTTACAAGTTATAGAACGGAATAATTATGCTGGCATTCGTCATAATTCATTTATGGATATCAACATTTTTTGCAATTATTACTAAGTAAAATAGCAATAATAGCTTAAATGGCAATTTCTTTTTCGTACCGAAGTGAAATATTTAGCCTTTTGCATCGACATTGTAGATTATATTAATGAACAATTATCGTCATACTTCACCAAATTTATGCAAAACTTTAATAAAATATACGCCTAGACCTTATATACGAATTACTTTGTCTATTGCTGAAGGCGGTGGTAGTAGGCGGCCGTTCGGTAGAGTTTGAGTTATAGAATTCAGACAGACGAAGTTCTTTTGATAAATATTTTATTGTATTTATCATAAAAAAATATTGTTCCCTACTTGTCAATTACCTTCTACATTACGGCATATGTGCCGTCGTATGCGACTGAGGGATCGAACTTATTCTAGGTGCAGTATAATGTAAGGTAGAACATTGCAGCTTTACTGCAACAACCCACTGTCATGAAAGAGAAAGAACCCAACCAATACTTGGACAGCACGGTGGACTATAGCCTAAACTTTTCACTCTGGGAGGAGACCCGTACCCAGCAGTGTGACAGTGGGTTGACCAAATTTACACGTTACGACGGGAAGTAAAGTATATTTATCGAATCCAAGACTATCTTACTCAAGTTGGTAACAAAAAACAACTTTTTCCTTAAAAGTGATAATTTAAAATATTTACGAGGATCGTAAAGAGCAATTGAAAGCTTCCGATATTAAAGCCAAGTCGTAAACCAGTCTCTAATGAAGATCTCAGTTGAATCATAAGTGTCTCATCAACGCTTATATTCCTATATCCGGTCATTTAATATCTTTTATACCTTTTTACAAAACCGCAGAGAGTAATGTTTTTCCAACATGTATATATGCGTATACAAAATTAATCATTGTTTGTCTTATTCTTTGGCAAGCCTTCCAACCCTAACAAATCGGTTTTTAACATATATTGCTACTGGCGCCCATGGACATCTGTAAAGCAAATCTGTGAAGAATAATAAGAAGAACCCGGATAAACTTATATATCTACCTGAAATTGGCCACAGATGCATTGCTATTCCTAAGAACTAAGTTCTCGGATAAGTATGTCTTCCTTACTAAGCATCTCAAAGTGGAACACAACAGTGTTTATCACTGTGTGGCAGCGGTGCCTCCAGACGAAGCACAAAGCGTTTTACCACTTTCAAATTCTATCTAACATCATTAATAGAACTTTAAACAGCTCGTTCGATCATTTATCTTTGACGCCAAGAAAATATCAGACCAGTAAACAGCGGAAAAGTGTAAAAAGAATCAATCATAATCGAGGCCGATATCATCAAAAGGAAGTAATAAAATCGTCTGATTGAAAAAATGGCCACATTAAGGACGCTCGCCTTAACATTGTAGTTCTCATAACTAATGCAACGAATCCAATCCCAGTCGTTCCCGCGTTACTTACACACGACTCAACGCCAGGACACATACCGACAAGGGGACACACGGGCCGATAGTTGGGCGAACAATTTCAATTATTTTTAGGAAGTATTATCTTATTTAAATAATAATAATACCCCAAAATAAACGTTTAAATTGTGAAGACTAATTCTAGACAAAGTAGGTAGAGCTAGTTTAGTCCGACCAGAAAAGTCACTGGAGACTGCTGGGCACTGTATCCTCTTATTATGAGAAGGATTAGGTTATAGTCCAACGCGCGGGCCAAGTGTGTATTGGTAGGCTTCAAATGCTTCATTGTAAAGTTTTGCCTGCCAAAATTTGACATTTGACAATTATTTCAAATCAGAAATTATCATGCTGCGATCATTACCCTTACCATGAGTTTTACGTTTTGACAAATATGACTGTTGTGGTATTTCTTTACGTATTGGCCCATACAATTTCCTAGTTCTGACATAATCCGCTAGGGGCGCTGATTGGAAATTGTATAGGCAAATACGTAAATAAAAAACTCATGGTAAGGGTACATATGAGTGCTCTGCTTAGTTACCTATAGAACGAATTGAAGACAATACTGAATGTATCTCATGGGACACGTATTGAGATTGTAGAATAGTAATAACAATAACTTCGCAGGAAGATCGCTACCCATTTCCTAGAATCTAGAATATTCACTATAATTTGCCTAAAAAAATCACGGAAAGAATTTTCAATACCGAGCAGTACTCATCATCCTTCCTGCCAGTATGTCTCAATAACGGTGAGGCGACAAGCCTCTAAACGATAGGCTAACAGGAATCTCGATATAATAACGAGAGCTATGACGTTTTTACCGGCGTTCCTTGAAAAATAATACGTTTAGATACCCGGCACGCTCGGCTTGTGAATGGAATTGATGGGAATGTATCACGTTACATAGCCGTACGATTTACTTGCCAATCGGTTCCGTTGGTACTAGGTTTCGACCTTCTGAAGAATTCCGTCTAATGAAGTGGAATAGCTTGGTGTTTAGACTTCACCCTCCAAATACAGACCTATAATTTATTTCATTCTAAATTGTCATTACAAATACTTCCTTTACATATTTGCCTGGCTTGGAATTGAAACTGGATCCCACTGCATGTCAGACCTGTATGTTAGCCGCTAGACAGTGAGGTCTTCATATTGGTAATATTTTTAGTTCCCACAAATAGTTTAATCTTTTTATATTTATTTCAATTAATTCTCATTTTATAATAGACTAGCTGACCCAGCGAACATTGTACCGCCTCAAAATCTATTTATCAAATATATTTCATATAAAATATAGCCTATGTTACTCGTGGATAATGTAGCTTCCGAAGGGTGAAAGAATTTTTAAAATCGGTACAGTAGTTTTTGAGCCCATTCATTACAATCAAACAAACAAACAAAGTTTTCCTCTTTATAATATTGGTATAGAAGTATAGACAACAAAAAAAAACATTCAGAAGAAAATAAATTCAGCAAGAATCGTTAGCATTTCTCCGACATTATCTAGGAACAATGCTCGTATTCCAGCGAACACACACAACATTTATATCTACATTTACGTGATTTAACCACAACCCGATAGAACAGTAGAGCCACTAATGAAGGTGTCGATATACTAATGTTAGAATGCCTGGAGTGCAATTAAGTTGTGGTATGTCGGCGGACGTTACCGCTGTTTCCTTAATTAAAGCAAGGGCAATAAGTTTGGCTACTTTGTATTCTGAGAAAGAACTTATTTATCTATCT
Organism: Epargyreus clarus clarus; assembly: GCA_014595695.2. Taxonomy (NCBI): domain Eukaryota; kingdom Metazoa; phylum Arthropoda; class Insecta; order Lepidoptera; family Hesperiidae; genus Epargyreus; species Epargyreus clarus. Next base: position 1,192,313 of record JACTTY020000017.1, on the reverse strand, counting down.
ATCTACACATATAATAAGAATGTTTGCGTGTCTCTACATTGAATATATGTATTTGCAAAAAAATTGGAGAATTGTACCTACCTTTAATATGAGTTTTTACGTTTTTACAAAAATGGCCGTTTTTGTATTTGATCATACATTTCCAATTAGCGCCCCTGGCGGGCTGTATTAGAGCTGATTGGAAATGTATGGGAAATAATAATTTAAATAAAAGGTTCCTTTTATGACGTAGACGCACTCTAAGAAAGGATTTTTATAAATTAAAAAAAAATACGAATGTTTACTTACTTAACTTTTTATTTTTAATACAATGAGTATTTTTTTTATTCTCGTAAATCATAAACAGAGCAACATAGAGTCCTAATATTATAAATAGTAGGCGTATTCTGATTTCAAGATTACTTTATGTAGCTATTGGATGTCTATAGGCTATAATGGTCATAGATTAACCAGAAGACAAGCTAGCCATTTATACAATTGCACTATAAACCGACAATAAAATAATATTATAAGAATATATTTGCTTTTTAAGATGTTCTTAACACGCGACTAAAGTGTATCAATATCCGTAGACTCAAAACGCAATTTTACCATTAGTTTTTAGAACGATTATTTAAGTATCCAATGCGTGTTTTAAACGACGAGTCATTTAATACCGCATTCAGTAGCAGCAATGAATGCAAATCAATAGGAAAAGCTCATTACTTGTTTATGATTATGGCGGTCATTTCAAAGGGTTATTTGTTAGCCATACATTCGTTGAGGTTCGTGCCCGACTGATAATGCCCAATAACTTTCGTTCATAAATTTATTTTGTGATAGATTTATATTAGCTCTGTTTGTAATTGACGTCGGTACTGATTGGTAATTGGTATTGTTTTACAACCCATTTGGCTGTACGCGGCCTTTAATGGACTTAGGTACGTTGTCGACTTAATGCTAGTAGCGTAACGCAGTTTGAAGCGATATTTAAGTTAATGTTTTCACGGAATGTTTAGATTTAATTTTTCGCGGCTTATTGTTAAAATATTTAAGGTTGTAGATCATGGTTTCCATTTTAGTTTCTACATTATTATGTATTTATATACCCTTTATGTATATATTTTATTTTAAAGTGGTCCCACTTAAATAACAGATCATAAATTGATACAATCTGGTAATTGCGTTAATAGAATCAAAATTTTATATTTACTTTTCAATTAATAAGATATCCGCTATCATCATCTGGCGTCTGATTACTTAGAAATTTAGACAATCTACAAAAAAGATGTTTATTATTATTTTGATTAAGAATAAATTTGAAGACCCGCGTGGCGGAGCAGTTGGAGTAAAGGTCTGACGCGCGAAGTGTCCCGGGTTCGGTCCCCGGCCAGACAGATATCTGAATAATGAATTTATTGTCTGTATGTCCTTGTCCATGGCAACCACGATACAGAGATTCCTACTGTGGGGCTATGAGTGTAGAAAGCGTTTATATATTTACGAGTCACGCTTAGTGCATCGCTTGTAATTTTCTCTCGATCGGTCGTAAAGTGGGTTTTCGATAGGCTAATTGCTCACAGACCAAATTCTTGTATATGGATAGCCTACATTTTGGACACGTTTCTATATGGACACTTGTAATTAAGACATTACGTATACGGATTCAATTAATAATAGTTTAAAATCAATTAATTCAATATTCAATTGCATAAAATAAACACATTTGAATTGCGAACACATATAAAATGAAAAACAATTAAAAAAATACAGTTTTATAATAAATCATTGACTTAATAAGAATATATATATATATATATATTTTGGTAGTTAAACATTGCAATACTAAATAAACTTCCCTTAAGCAATAATTACGATTAATTAATTATATTATACAAATTATTTGCATAATTATTTAAAAGCAATTGTTCATGGCTTATAAAAAATGTGTAATTTTTAAGCACATAAGCTTTTTTACGCAATAATTACATTTATAATGTTTATTATTATATTAATTAAACATGTCATTTATTTATTTAAACCCATTCAAATTATCTGCATGTATGCGCTTTGCATAAAAATCTTACAATATACTTACTAAATTAATAATAAAATATCGTTATTAGGTACTCATAACATTATAAGTATTAGTGACTATTAACTGTTTAGAATATTATTTCAATATAACATATGCGTATCATTATAGTCATTAATAAACATTTACAAAGCAGGTAGCTACAGCCAGTTACTTCAGTTTTTTTATCCTTTTGCACAGGGGTTCCCAACCAGTGGTCCGCAAAAGCCAAATTATGGTCCGAGAACAATTTTTAAATATAGCAGGCCGTTTATTAAATTTAGTCGTTTGAATGTAAGTTTGCATGTAACTTTGAGTAACAACGTTAGTCCTAGGATTGCACGGACAATCTTGCCGCGGACGTGTAAGATGTGGAATGAGCTTCCTCCTGAGGTATTCTCGGAGCGCTATGACATGGGGCTCCTCAAAAAAGGTGCAAAAAGAGCTCTCATACAAAGCCGGCGATGCATTGGCGACTCCTCTGGTGTTCAAAAATGTCCATAGGCGGCGTTGATTACTTTCCATCAGGTCTACCTAATCTAACGATTAAACTTTAAAAAAAAACTGAACTTGTAAATGTAATGATGCAAGTACCTACAGAAGTTACATTAATACATAACTACAAAAGTTTATCCTATAATATTATTATTTCTTTTTATGTATGTTCCTATTCAGTTTCTCATCAAAAGTTAAAGTTTCAGTTTGAATATTACAGTTTATTTTTATTGTACCTATATAGTGGTTCCCTAACAAGAATGTCATAAACGTGGTCAAGAAAAGGTTGGGAACCTCTGTTTTAATAGATACAGTGAAACTTGGTTAAGTGGGACCTGGATAAGTGAGAAACCTCCATAACTGGAACTCATGCTGAGGTCCCAACACTTTGGCACTGAATTACCTCTGTTAGTGGGACGAGGTAAACCTCTATATCTGGGATTTGTTCTTTCGATTTATCATCATAGTTACCTCTATAACTGAGACAGCATAAACCTCTGTAACTGAGATAACATTGTTTGTTTACTCATTCTTATTCTACCCATAAACTCCACACGTAATTCCAAGTACGTAAGTACAAATTTTGAGCTTCAATTACCTTCAGTTTTAGTTTCGCTTTACTATCATACAGATGTTTATTTGAAAAATGTCAAAACGAAAGCTACAATCGTTATCATTACGTGAAAAACTGAAGTTAATATCCGTTTATGAAAGTGGGAAGACACGCGAAGAAGTTTGTGCCGAATTTAATGTGCCAAAATCTACCTCTATTAATGGAACCCTCTGTAAATGAGACAGATATTTATTTATACCTGTATATCTGAGACACTGGGTAAGTGGAATACCTCTATAAGTGAAACGACATTGCAGGTCCCTTGATGTCTCACTTAACCAGGTTTCACTGTACAACTAATAGCTTCCAATGGTCCGTGACGGTTACAGAAATGCGATTCGCTTTTTAAACTTTGTCAAAGAGATAGCTAAAAGATAGCGTTGCGATGACGATGATCGAGTAAGCTATACTGCGCGAGAACTTTCTCCAACAAAGATAAGATGTGTGAACCATTTAAAATATCGTGTATAATATTACACCATAAAAATTAATCACCATCTTTAATAAAATATATTTTTATAAAGCAAGAAAGTGTCTTACGTAGAAAAGTACAAGAAGGAGGGAGATAATTTTTCGCGTTATTTTACAAAATTTCAAAGTGAATGGTTAATTTACAAATTAATATCATCGCCTCGCCCCACTTTTAGCTCGCTTTCAGTTTAATGCGATCCTTATTCACATAAAAGAATTTTTTTACAGCTACATAAATAAACAGCTGATTGTGAGACGCCATTTTGAAAAATCACTACTAGAACTGATTCGTATTTTAAAAATAAAATGCATGAAGGAAATAAAAAAGCGGCGTTGCTCCGCTTAATTTGAATTCAATGGAAGTTTGAACGTGTACCAGCATTTAAATTTAGAATATAATATGCAGCGTATCAAATGCGCTAAATAGTTGAACGATGAAAAAGTTAGCACGTTTGAGATCAAGGATTCGTTTAATAGTAAGGAAGGAGGAAATAATTTGTTTTTATTACAAAATTGGTTTTAAAACCGACTTACGTCTTTGGCATCTATTGTAGAGCAAAGTGATGTAATGTAGACAAACGTTATTTTGATTTACAGATTATTTACAGTTATTTTGATAACTAATCAGACGCATTTTGAGGATGACAGTTTCACATAGTTGTTGTCATTGCCTGAGCGTTTATGTACCAAAGTCGTTAAAATAAAAATAACTGTTTATGTCTATGGTCACAGCTCAATAAATTAGATAGGCTGAAAGGCAAAAAGCCAAGGCCGTAAAACACCATTTAAAAAAAAAAACAATAAATTAGAATGTTTTTACTACCTAAACAAGATATGAGTTATTAAACACAACATATTATCTAGCTCCAATCAATATAATAATTAAAATTTAATAACAAATAAAGCAATTGAGAGTAATATCATAATAACACAGATAATGTTACATACAACCGCCACAAAACAATGATCGACGCGATTATAAAAACAAATAGCTATTACCGTATTGTTACTGTACAGTTATATCAAGCTTCATCTATAATTAAAATTGGTATGGACAGTACCTACTTTAAAAGTAACTATAATATTATTACAAGCATTGACCCGCGGTATAACCCGTAAATATACTTTGGAGATTTTACAGGCTTTAATTGTTACGCATTTTTTTTAAATATGCTAAAATAAATTACTCCTTATAATATCAGCAACTACCAATGAAAGTCGGTCCACCCGTTTCGGACATAAGCTCGAACAAATAAACGTACAGACAAGAAAATTAATAACTGTTTTTAGGGTTTCGTATACTATTATCTGTTATGTTGGTAAAAAGCTATTATATTTGGCATCAAAACAGACTTCAATTTTAGGTATTTATTTATGAATATGTGTGCACATACTACTAATATGAAAGGTTGGTTTGTTGATTCGAACTATTGTGTTTTCGCTTATTGCTTTTTTTTTGTCATCAGTTTCCTCGTTCATTTTTACGTCCACTGTCAGTATGTGCGTAGGTTCATTCGTCCGTCTATATCCATTCGTACATTTTTCGTCCGTACATGCTTTCATTCGTTCGTTCATTTATCTTAGATTCGTTCGTTCAGTTGTTCACCGTCCCTAGTCTTTCCATCCGCATTCTGTACATGCGTATTTACCTGTGTCCGTACGTCTGTCTGTCCATCCATTGGCTTACATATTCATCTGGCCAGCGCCACGCAGACGAAGCCGTTAGTAAAAGAATATTTAATACAACAATAGAGGCGAAGGCCTGCTCCACATACACAGCCGGGTACTAAAATAACTTTGTTAATGTATCTAATCTTAAATGAAATTTTGTATTTTTTACTCTTTAGTTAATACAGATAGGTATATGCCACAAAATGATTAATATCATTACTTGCGATTATATTGACAGCGAGGAGTAGTGTGCAAAAAATACAAAGTATGTAAAGTTTAATTAGAATTAAGATATGTATATATTGCTGGTATACCGCATTGCTTCATAACAGTATTTATTTACAAAATATTGCAAGGCAGCATCAATTAGAGATCAGATCTTACAGCCCTAGACCACGACTAGAAAGGTACTACTTAGAACATAATAGCAGGTGGCGACTGCCCCACATTACAATATAAATGATGATAATTTGTATCTAATCTAAATTGTAATGAGCTCCTTTGAGCGGAAGGCAGAACAGTGAGCCGACCGTGCTCTTAAAAAAAAACAACGCCACTGATTGGTCCAAATTCTTCAATGACTTGTGCTTTGTAAACAAAGTACCGAGTACAGTTATTAAAGGTTCATAAGAAAAGACGTCAAATGTAAATTTCAATTTTTTTATAGATTTTTTTTAATATTTTAAACGTGTTGATATTTTAAACACGTCAAATTTATTAATGCCGTTTATAATATAAAAAATGTGTTTTTAATTTTAAACATACTAGTCATATTATATTAATGTTGCTCATAATATAATTGTTCTTTTTATTATTTTTTTATATGCGCTACATTTTTTTTCATTAGATATTTGGCACTTTCCGTCATAATTTTTCGAATAATCAGAGGGAAGGAGATAGAAGGTATTATAGAGGAATCACAGATAAGAGTAAAGGGTTAAAAATATTAAAAAATACTCATTAATCCTCTTTTCCCTTTAAGCGATGAATAGTCAGAACTCAGAACTACCTTTAACAAATACAATAATTCTAGTTTCCATTTCAATCTGTAAAAGTCAATATAAATATTTACCAACTTTCTTATCGGCGTTGCGAATATTTCACGTACCTTTCAAAGGGTCTATTTGTAAGGGGAGGGCCCTAAGTACTTTTAGTGTCGGGAACTAATTGGCAATAATTTGCTTGTATATGAAGTGGGCGTAGCAAGATAGTATCGTAAGTCAAATAGTAATTGTACTACAAATTTATATCGGTTTGGAGTGTCATAAACTGTTTTCGCATCAATCTCTGTAGCACTACCATGAGTTTACAAAAGTATTACTCGCTAACGCGACTGCGTAAAATAAATGTATGAAAAATTGTACAGCGCCTCTGGTGGTTACTCGTAGAACTAAAATCCGTAGTGGCGTAACTCGATACGTAAAAAACCTATCGAAATCAAATCGCTAGCGAATGTCATTATGATCTATTGCCATACAAATTCGGTCCCATGAGTAATTAATTTGACAGACGTTGTCAAGAAATACCGTAACGATAGTAGTTATGTTATTCACTAGCAAAATGACAATAGTTTTCTATTTACCATTTCTATAGTGGCGTTTCTATGCCAACTCATGGTAGTGCTACTGGTATCTATGGTGACGTTTCTAAACGGGGTACGTAGGATGCTAAATAAATAGCCTAGACAGGTGGTTATAAGTTCGGCAATTCAATAGGAAGATCTATAGTTGTAGTCCTGAGCACCTCTGATTTTGATGTGCGTGTTAGAAATCAATTATTATTTGCAATTACTACGTAAAAAATATGGTGCATTCTTTATAAAAATAATGACAATCTACATATCGATACCTTAATTCGCAAATCAGCCAACTCCACTTTTTGATTTGGCAATTTGCAAATTAAGGTATCGATATATAAAAATGAATGTGTTTATATGTCCTTTAGAGAGTCGCAAACTATGCATATGATTATTTTTTTATTTATTTTTTAAATATATATATATATATATATATATATATATATATATATATATATATATTTGAGCTTAACGATAAAGCAGACGTGCTACCTGATGGAAAGTAGTCGACGTCGCCTATGGACATTTGCAACACCAGAGGAGTCGCAATGCATCGCCGGCTTTGAAGGAGAGCTCTTTTTGCACCTTTTTTGAAGAGCCCCATGTCATACGAATTTTCGACAGATAGCGGCACTGTATTTCCAATGAAGGTATATATATATATATATATATATATATATATATACATCCCACAAACATTCCTGCGTCCTTCTATTGCCAACTTATCATTTAATGTTGCGTCCACCGCGTTTCTGCTTCCGTATACGGACGCAGTTTTGCAATCGCCGTGAGTTTTTGGTAATGTACTGTGCTGACATCTATGCTACTTAATTTCAATTTTTGTTCGGACGCACTTTTGTTCTAAGAGTGAAATTTTAATTCGCAACTTAGCCGCACCTCGTTGGAGGCGCTGGATGCGCCTACGTATATCTCCTCTCCTCTGTACCTCACCCCTTAAACGTATATTTTGAACCATCTGAACGACTGTTCCGCGTCCTAAGTATTTTATGGATAAACTGGTTCTAACCGGTTATTCTCACCTGTGCTCCTTAAAGGTGCCTCTTTGCTAGGAATCTATGTCTCGATGGAAAGTTTAATCTTCATAACAGAAATAAATTATCAATTAATTTCGTAGGTATTTAGGCACTTCTGCGAAACGTGTATTTGTTTCGCATTTCATAAAAAACAATATTATAATTACTAATTAATAGCAAACTAAACAAACAAAAAAATAAGATGAAGTTCGTTCGCGCAATTTTAGATGTTTGTAGTTTTTTTTAATTGTTTCTTTCACAAGTGCAGTAAATATAAACAAAAGAGCCTTTATGAGCTAAAATAAATGATAAATTATATTAAATTTATTCGTAAGTATATTCAGGCACCTAAAGCATTAAAGTCGGTCATGTCCACTTGAAATACCACAAGAGCAACCGAACATCAAGATTTTCAGTATATTATGAAATGTCCTTTTATTAAGTACTACGCAACATTTAAATCTTGGTTAGCATGTTTTTTCAATGGTTGCTTTATAATAGGTTCTACGGCGATGCATATGATGCTTATATGAGTTTGTGTCTTTATCAGTACTATATTCTGTCTTCCCTTGATTCTGATTACTGAAATCTTTGGTTTTACAGTTTTTGTTCTTTCGGTTAAAATTTGAATGGAAATATTTTCTAATCTTGAAATACTTTTCGCAGTAATTATAATTAGGGATGCTGTTGTGTCTTCCACAAAGAGCGCACTTTATAAACTAGTGAAAAATAATTTCTGAGTCACTACTTTCTGAATTCGTCATGTCTGAATCCACCAAGCTGAACTTTCCTGGTGACATCGAATTTTTACCAGTCAAGAGCTCTGACTCTCTATGACTGTCGTTACTCAAAGATGTTTCAGTATCGCTGCATACTCCAGAGACTCTCGACGGAAGAGCTACGACCCCGGGATCGATCTGATCTAGCACTCATCCTTCAATTATCAATAGAGAAAATGCACAATTTTATTTTATTATTTTAAATCACTTATCACTTCGTCTTAACGTAGTAAAAATATAAACAATGTTATTAGTGTTTCAAATATTTTTTTTTTAATTATTACATAGTGTTTTTTTTTCCGTTTCAAAATAAGTGAAAATACGAAAAAGATGGTGTAAGATAGGAAACAGATAAAGTATCTCTAAAATCGCATTAACATTTGCATTTACTGTAACAAACAATAATTTTAGGTAAATAATTTTAAAATATTGCATTCATCATCTACTTTGTTTGGTACTTATTGACATCTATATGATACACTATCATTTGAAACACACAAAATGCATTAAAATCTATTAGAATATTATAAAGATTAAGATAGGCGAATGTTAACAACATTTAATTTATTTCTGAATTGACCTAAGCATAAAAACTCGTTTATCCATTTTTGCATATTTTTGGTAAATAGTCCGATTGTGCTTTGACAAAACTACTTTCAATCATTGTTCTTGATTATTTCTTATATAGAAAATCGCACTAGGTAATAGTAAAAACTGCAGGAATCTTAATAAAAACATTTTTTATCTCAAACATGCATATTCCCTATTATAAATTAAAACAAAAAACTGAAGATGGGAAGTAAATGTTTAGACATTGCTAATAACAAAGAGGTCGTCTGTTTTTAAGGGATGCCTTTAATGAATAAAGACAATATACAAGTTTTCAAACATCCGTTCCCTAAAAAAATTACCGGAGTTTATTTCGTACGTACGTAGGTAGTTCTTCAAGGACACTTTGGCTGTATACCTACATTTTCGAAGCATTGACCTCTAATGGAGGCAACATTGGCGGCGGAGTATTTGGATGTAATATGGAGGGCGAAATGAAAAATGTGTATAATGTCATTTTTGTCAGTTATGTCTAAATAAATGTGAGTAATGTCATCTATGTAATGTATTAAAGAATATACACAGCAACTATAAGCAAAAAAGAGAAAATAAATAGAGGACGCAGAAATGCTGGTCTGTGGAAGGACGCAGAAATGATACCGGGATTTAAATATATATATATATATATATATATATATATATAATATTATATATATATATATATATATATATATATATATATTTGAGCTTAACGATAAAGCAGACGTGCTACCTGATGGAAAGTAGTCGACGTCGCCTATGGACATTTGCAACACCAGAGGAGTCGCAATGCATCGCCGGCTTTGAAGGAGAGCTCTTTTTGCACCTTTTTTGAAGAGCCCCATGTCATACGAATTTTCGACAGATAGCGGCACTGTATTTCCAATGAAGGTATACATTTTTAATTCCACGTATGTAATTTTATTTTTTAAAAAACCCGGGCGAAGCCGCGTGCCCCACTTGTAATAAATAAAAGAAAGTGTTTTCAAGGGTGTGTTAACATCATACCTGAATGATATTAGACTAATATTATATCATCGCGGAATTGACATGTGTGTTACTTTTTGCCGATATTTCGACCCAGACAAAAAACATATCGAGCCAATAAACTAACTTTACACAACTACTCATTCCCTTTGCATGTTAATTAATCGCTCTTAATTGGTTTCAAATGTTAATACATGTCTTAATTCGATACAAAACTGCATTAAAAGCTATGGCAGGATTAGCCCGCTGAATACCAGTAACACATAATAGGTCGGAGAAAAAGTCTCTTCGCACATAGTCAGTATAAACATGTCATAAAATTTCTTTGGCTGTACTTTTTGTATCTGGCTGGTTTTCATGACATTGACATTAAAAATGTAACTTTTAAAAAGGAAACGTTGTTTCCAGCTAATAACTTTCCCCTACCTTATAAAATATTTTTAACAAATATAAAATATATAAATATTTACATGAAAATCCTACAGACTTACATATAAATAATTGGAAAATCTAAGAAGTATAATACAATTTTGTACTCAAAAACTAAGTGTTTAATAGATTTACTTACAATATTCGTTCATGTATGATAGATGGATCGATATACAGTGGTTAAAATCTTTTTTTCCTTCAAAAGGTACCCGACGATGTGGGAGCGACGCCGGTTTATGTGGGATTTTTACCGCACCAAAACCCCCCCGGTGGCCGTCCTTAGCGCTTGTTGGAGAACTCCGGGATATCCAACGGAACACACGGTGTGCGACCGCACATACCGCCGTCCTGGGGTAGCATACTGGACGGTTCGAGCTCCCACTCTTGCCGCCCGCAACCCCGGAAGCCCGCTTTTAGTCGCTTCTTAAGACAAGCAGGGGATACCGTAGCCCTATTCTAGTCCCGGAACTACAGGGACAAGAGTGGTTAAAACCTACCAAACACCGTTTTCCGTAACAATTCCTTAAATCATAGTTTTAGCGATGTACGATCTTCAACTTATTTAAAATAAAATTCAACTTACATAAAGAAAACTTTACTTACAATATCCGTTCATGTATGATAAATTTTCACCAAATTTTATATGCATATGCAGTAGGTCTGAGAATCGGCTACTATCTATTTTTCATACCCCTGAGTGATAAGGGTTGTTCACCCTTAACATTTTTTTTATTTATATGGCAACACGTTTGCCGGGTCAGCTAGTTTAAAATAAAATTGAACTTACATAAAGAAAACTTTACTTACAATATCCGTTCATATATGATAGATGGATCGATATAGAGCGGTTAAAACCTACCACACACCGGTCAAACCTGTAGAAATAGCGGATTAGAACAAAAAACAGAATAAATCAGATAATTGTGAACATGGAAGACGTTGCATACACCTACGAAGTGCAACTTCGCTTGCATTTTAATTGCCTCTGCATATTCATGGGAGCACGATTGTCGCTAATGACTCCACTACGTGTTAATTATACCGGCTAAATTAATAATAAAATTGTACGTTCGGTTTGTCTTGAGCTAAACAACTGGGGTATGATAATGATATAGATAACTATTTATTGTAGAGATGCGATTTTCAGATATATTTTTAACAGTAATGTAGCGTAAGAAAATGCTTTTTACCGGATGATAGTGACTGCTGCCGCCCATAGACATTATATGTAACTAACAGTACCCTTACCATGAGTTTTACGTTTTGACAAATATTACTGTTTTGGTATTTGTTTACGTATTTGCCCATACAATTTCCAATCAGCGCCCCTAGCGGATTGTATCAGAACTATAGTGTCAATAACGTTACACTAAATGTCTAAATTGACAAAATAGCGCTTTATGTTTTGTCTCTCTTTTTTGCGAACATGTGAGGTAGACAAAAAGACTGGAGCACTTACTTATCGTTACGTTTACTCAGTCTACTAAGTGTTGTTCCGTTTAGGAACAGAATAAGGGATTGAGTAAACGTGGGATGTTTTGAAAACTCATGGTAAGGGTACAGTAGCTATTTACCATCAGGTGGACTGCATGCTCGTCTGCTACTCCTGTTAAAAAAATAACTCAATATATATAACAAAGGTTCTATCCGAAGCCGATCCTCAGTAGGGCTACTGTGGTTACCTCATATGAGTCCCAGTCGCAGTCCCAAACAATAGAGATGATTTATTCATTTTAACGGTCAACAAAACACCATGAGAAAAGTATAATATAAGAGATCTTTAAATTTTTATCAGAGATATGTGAAGTCCACCAACTCGCACCTTAACCGAAACCTCATTGCACTCATTAAAAATAAAAAAAACACGCCCTTGGTAATAAATTGAATGATACGAGTATATCTTATATATAAAATTCTCGTGTCACAATGTTAGTTACCGTACTCCTCCGAAACGGCTGTACCGATTTTCACCAAATTTTTTATGCATATTCAGTAGGTCTGAGAATCGGCTACTATCTATTTTTCATACCACTAAGTGATACGGGTTATTCACCCTTAACATTTTATTATTTATATGGCAACAACGTTTGCCGGGTCATCTAGTTTAAATATAATTTAATTTATTTGTGCAAAAACAGCAAACAAGACTTCCAATATTTGAATTATTGTTTTTGCGTAATCTATAAGAAGCCATCTATAGTCTGAATGCTTCATTTAAATTATTCGACATCTGAATTGCTTAATTAGTAGTGTTTACAAAATCCTCCGTTTTAAACAATTTAGTAACCAACATACAAAATACAGGTTTAAATTTTATTGCTTTTTTATGATATGGTTTTAAGCGCTTTTAAAATTTGTAACGGCATCGTTGCATACACATTATAAAGTGGTTAATCTAGAATACTAAGTTGAGTATTTAAGTTAAACGTCTACATAACGAACTAGATAACGTGAATAAGGAAAATCTTCAAATCCTTATCGTAAATAACCACTCCGATAACCAAAAAATGTATACATTTTTTTATATTATTTATTTCATTTCACTTCATTTAATTCCTTTCCACGTCATTTAATGTCATAGAAGAAGCATTGATTATTGTGTAAAAAATGGACCGCACACTTCGCTCCGTATACAATTGACGAAACAATTTCTCGGAGACAACTATTCCGATTTCAGTGACGTATCGCATACGTATTGTTCGCACGTCACCACGTTACCTGACTCTGTTTCAACCGGTCCAAATGTGAAAAATCGAATTATACCTCGAAGACAACTATTTCGAAGCATGGCGACTATGTCATATGGATTACCCGAATGGACATACCTCACTGGCCCCGGTTGCTTCGTCTGAGTGCAAAAATCGGAATTATATTCAAAACCATTCGATTGCAAATAGCAGTCGCGAAATCAATACGATTGGTACGAATAGTACCAATATTACTAGTTTTTTTCTTTAATATTTGAACCTAACTATAAAGCAGACGTGCTACCTGATGGAAAGTAGTTAACGGCGCCTATGGACATGTGCGACACCAGACGAGTCGCCAATGTATCGCCGGCTTTGAAGGAGAGCTCTTTTTGCACCTTTTTTGAAGAGCCCCATGTCATAGCGCTCCGGGAATACCTCGGGAGGGAGTTTATTCCACATCTTGCACGTCCGTGGCAAGAACGTCCGTACAAACCGAACCGTGTACTACACACTACCACAAACTAATCCGATCCGTACGATACATCCGATGAGGCGCTGTGGACGCTTATCTTTATGAAGCGTTGACAACTGGAAAATTGCAAGCCATTCATCCAGGGGCAACTCTGAGGCCGGTTGAGCTTCGCTTGTATGACACTACATGCATCTTCTGAATGCCCTTACATACGCCAGTTAGTAATAATCAATGTGTGATGACGATGATATAACGTTTAATCGAGGTCAGCGTACCTACTGAGGACGACCATCAGGGGATTATAGTGGGTTAAAATCCCACACAATCCGTGTCGCTCCCGCGGAACTAAATTACTTTATTAAGGAGGAGTGGGTCAAATTAGCAATAACTACACAGTCCAGACAAGTAAAGTCGTAGGTACAACTAGTTTCGCATAAACAGCGGCTACTTACTTGTATATTAGCACGCAGTGGAGAAAACATTTGACACAAACGCCACTGAGTTATTGATTTAACACTTTTGTATAAAATTACATAATTATGAAATTGTGCAAAAAAGTAATAAATGCAATCATTTGCATGTATTTTTTATTATCTTTCTCCTCCATTTAATATGTTTAAATTTATTATGGCTTACGGAAATATTACAAACCGACATTAGTTAAGTACACAATTCTTCAATATTGTAAAAATACTATAAGGTCCTCCAACAGTATATTTAACATAAATATATTGAATAAAAAAATGAACTATGGAATTAAGTAGTTCCAACAAACAGTTCAATTTTACTGCAAAACTTAGGAATACTTTAAAAAATAATCACATCAAAAATTATATGTATTTCCGATTGAAAATTACAAAAAAGGAAAAAGGTTCATTCGAAAATAAGCCATTGTTGGTTTCGTTGATTTGTTAAACATATTTTGGTATACGATGCGCATTCACTGCAGCGGGTGTAGTGAAGCTTGAAAACTCTTAATTTTCCTCGATTCGATATTCAATCAAAAGTAATAATTCAAACAATCGTCCGTTTGTTGCGTGTCCACGCAATCCAATTGTCCAAAAAAATAAAATCAAGAATTTAATAACGTCATTTTATTTTTCGTATTCATCTCGGATTGCAATTTCAAGTTATTTAAAGTTATTTCATAAGTTATGTTAAATTTACTTTTGGATGAATTCAAAAATACTGAAACTATGAGCCCAATAGAGAATCTATTTTTACCAAATAAATTATGGTTTTATCGATGCGATGACGGAAGACACACGAGGCATGTACATATTTTCATCGAACTTGTATTCGGGTGGAATGAACTTCCTCCCGAGGTATTCCCGGAGCGCTATGACATGAGGCTCTTCAAAAAAGGTGCAAAAAGAACCCTCCTTCAAAGCCGGCGATGCATTGACGACTCCTCTGGTGTTGCAAATATCCATAGGCGAAGTTAACTACTTTCCGCCAGGTAGCACGTCCGCTTAAATATAAAAAGAAAACTTAGGCGTCAGTATAAACCTAGTATAAACTGGTCAGTATAAACCTTCCGTAATAGACAACTATCCCATACGGCCTGTCAAAAACAAAACAAGTACATGAAGCTTCTTCAAACACTTTCAAAAACGTCTGAATAATATAGAGCCGCCACAACACTATTTAAACATGTACACGTCACATAAAGCTTCATTTGGAATTAATTAAAAAAACGCACCCATCAGTCCTTTGTTCCCTCAGTGATGCGACATCACGATAAGACCATTTAAGCAAAAGTTAATTAATGCTAAGCTTACGTGCCATGCCTACTGTGTGTAGGGTCGCCAGGAATCCTTTTGACGGCGGACATCCCTGCTTAACGCTTTCTCGGAAAGAGAAGAAAATGTCAACGTAATAACCAAGTCGTTATAGATTCCTATGTACGCGCGGATTATATTAAATTACCAGTGCGTCTGCGACGTTGTCTTGTGTAAAAACGAGATATCAACAACAACGCCACCTAACCTCAAGCTTCTGCACTACAAAAGAACCAAGCATATTTACACGTTCGCATTTTTATTATACTCGGTTTTGCTGTCTTAATGCTTAGCGTGTGTAGATACGCATAGTGACACGTGATTTATGTATATTAAATGTTTTTTCCACAAATTATATACATGTCGTAATGTTACGTCATAACATTATTGTAAACGTCACAACTAAAGATTTTTATTTACACTTTCAAATACCTAGATAAAAACAAAAAAATACTTACCAGATTAAACTTCTATTAGTTTCCCCGAAGTCAAAATTGCAAATTATACAAAAATGATACAATTTTATTTAATTGGCGATCAAATGAGAATTCAGAAGCAAGACTGGTCCGGATTTCCGGCGTACGCCTGGCCACCTCATCAGTATCATTATGCTCAAACTTCCCTACATTAATAACACTGTGTACATCTAAGCACATCAGATGTTTTGCTCTCCATACCCGGCAATCTGGACCAATTAATGCTATCTCCATAACACCAGTTTTTCTAAACGCTCGAACATGTTCTAACGGAAAGCCTTTCCGTCATTTTTTATGGGATGGAAGTGGCAAAGATGTATAAAACCCCAACTTTTTATGTCCACAAGCAGTGTCTCTAATTAACTAACACTTGAATTGGAGTTCTTACTAAAGCGTTGACACGTTGGTATCTCTGAGGACTAAGGGTCGGTACATATCTGACGGAAAATACGTCACGTATTATCGGTCGCGTTACGCCAGAACAAACAATTATATAATAAAACATTCAACCTTTCACACCTAACCGATGATGCGTCAGTGCGTCGAGCATACGACGTCTGTTCCGTTTCGGTCTACGCATTATCAGTCGGTCGGGCACACGCCACGTGTATTTTGACATTTTTGATAGTGTAACATCAGCAGAGATCGTTTGTGTACAGGCAAGACAAGAGGTCTAATTTAACCGAATAGACGCGACCGACGGTACGCTCGACGCATTTTCCGTCATATATGTACCGACCATAAGTTGGAACGTACATGCCTACACATGTCTACCACATCCTTCAGTATAGAAGCGGTTATAGGACAAAATAGATATGGCTATGATGCCTCCACAATGAATATGTATTAACTTACACAAATATTTAAAGTTATGTACGTATTAAATAGAATGATCGCATTTTTAAACGGTGAAAGAAAACATGCATCGTAAGAAACCTTAAAGTTAAGTTAAAGTTTCTGAGATATGTGTAGTCTATTCTGTCTACACTTGATCAATGTGTAAGCTGTGCCAAAATCCTTCTCATTTTAAAGGTCTTAATGAGGTAAGGCCCGTTACTTAGACAGAAATGGGTTGTTGATAATAAAATTCTCATAACCCGACCAAATCAAATAGCACTACTGTAGCTATAAATCAAACAGTGTGGAGGTGTACTTTATTAAGCATCTATTGGCTACTTTATACCTCGGACCATCCAATCAGGCTTAAGTAGAATCCTAGCATTAAATTAACATGTTAAAGCAGTAAAATGTGCATGGTTAACGTTTTTACGATCGTAATTGCCGTAGGAACTGAACAACTTGTATAAATCTACCTTCCATCTTGGATTACAAAAAATGTAGAATCGACACTTTCTAGACCAGAGCAAGTCCTTCTGTTCTGAAGCTCTAAGGTAGTTAAATAGAAGATTTTTGAAGGGAAAACTTCATTAGTGACGTTGTGCCCTTTTGGTGACGGGTAAAAAATGTTAAACTCGCGTCAGGACACGTGGCCTGGTCGAAAATTCGTAAGACGGCAAAACAAATTGCAAAAGTCAAAACGACAACCAGTTTAATTTTTTTATTTATTAAATTTAATTATTCAAGTTAGGTTTCGAAAGTTTTCACTTCTGCCGGCACTCCCGGAGTGCAACTCATTGATTTTTTTACATAGAATTAGACTAAAACTTTTTTTGGAATGTCACAACGGGGTCGACATCACGACATTGGCAATTATATTTTCAGTTTTGATCGATAACGACATGTTTACGTGGGACATGGCAGAGTTTACTTAGTGAAGGATAATTAACTTTTTTATTAAATGAAAGGTGAATTTATGTTATTATTTATTAAAGGGGATATTATTTAGGTATATCATAGAACATGGAAGCTGGTTCAGCAATTATTATAAAGATGCAAGGTATGAAGGTATACCTGTGTCGTGACGGACCAGTGTCGTTCCAATTTAGTCTTTAGAAGTAACGCTCACAGGATCACTGCATTTAATATACAGTACTACTCAAGTTGACACAATGACATGGGTTTTATTATAGGAGTAGAAGACGAACTTGAAGTCCATCTGAAGGTAACTGCTGCCCGTGGACATATGTGATCAACTCCAGATAAGATTAGATTTCTACCGACCACAAATACGCCGCTACCCCCTAAGAACTAAGCTGGAATTCCTCTAAAAAGTATGCCTCCCTTACTACACTCTTCAAATCAAAACACAACAGCGCTTAACACTACTATTATTATACAGAAATAGGTGTAGAGGTGCCCCTAGTGTCAAACCACAGCGTTTCAAATTTGAGAATAAATTTAATATTAAAATTACTTTTATATACCATTTGTGTCACTTTATACTTTGGAAGAATAGATCAAAAACATCGAAGCGCTCTAAAGCTGGCAGAGCATAATCTTATTCAGCATAGAACCGATCGTGGTTCGGATAAAAAATGTAACAATCGCAAAAACTCGTGAAGTTGGTCACGCACGAATGACTCCGCTGAAACCACGACAGATGTCTTTGACATCGGTGACTGATTCATCGCTCTTTGTGTTACTCAGTTGTCACTCTAGGTAAAGCTGTGTTAACGTGGACGACGCGACTGAGCGACTTTGCGACGCGGCTTATGACTTTTAAACTTGTACTTCAGTGTTCGTGTGCGACGCGACTTATGACTTTCAAACTTATGTTTAGTGTTCGTGGGAAACGCGATTGAACGATATTGCGGCGCGACTTAGGATGTTCTAACGTATCGTTAAGTTATGAGTGGAGGCCCTATGATCAGAAGTGGTACATAAAAAGATTTGAAGTTCATAGAGAATGATAGTGATAAGTATGAAGATCCTACCTACCTCTAATTCCATGCCATCATTCAGTGATTACTCTAATTCCTACCTCTAATTCTAATAATTAATTTAATTTTAATTAGTCTACCTCTAATTGGTAGAATTTACACTCTTTTGATAATTTTATAAATAATATTGAAAATATTTCGCACTTTTCATCGTAATCCTCGTATGTTACATATCAATATTATCTATTTATAATTTGCAGTAAGTATTTAACATCGGGTGGACTGCAACTCTTCAATAACTTAGTTTAAATTGTGTTTGTGTATTTCATTATCCGTCGAGCAACCGTCGAATTGAAAATCGTTCATTTCAAATCTATCCATTGAAACGACGCCTAAGTTATTGGGCCTTCATTGTGAGAATCGAACAGGATCTAAATTGGCTCGGTGGCAAATACGTAACAAGGGTTGAAAAAATACGATGAGGCCAATAAAGTTACGTATCAATTATTATCGAATTGGTACTCCTGTACATCCGGTACAAGTTACCGGAGTGTTACTATACGTACATACTACATCTTTTGATAGCGATAAAGCAAACCCTAGAACAGTGATAGCTAGGTTGAAGCACGGCCGCTCCATCGAGAGGTCCGAGGTTCAAATCACGCACCTCTGATTTTTAAAGTTATGTGCGTAATATAAATTAATTATCACTTTTTCTAACGGCGACAACATCGTGTTGAAACATACCTGAGAAATCTTGAAAAAAAAGTTTTCAAAGGTATATGAAGTCCACCAATACGGACTTGGCCAGCGCGGTGAATCTATGGCCTAATCCTTCTCATTCTGAGAGCAGACCTGTACCCTGCTGTGGGACCCTGTTGTGAGTGAGGTAAGCCCTTACTGACCTCAACCAGCAACTAATTGATATCGCGTGAATCGAATCTACGTATATGTGAAAACGTCGTAAGAAAAGTACTACAAGGCAATAAAAGTTTTACAAGTGTGTGCTTGTTACATGTATGTATGTAGTCGAAAGTGTTATTTATCATGTATCATACAAATGCAATATGCATACTATACATAATAATGAATACAATTTAAACTAAGGACGTATTCATACTCATGGTAATTCATGCTCACAGCTCATTAAATAAAAACATGAAAGCATAAATTACAGAAAAAATCCCAAAAAATTACCTCATTAAGCGCTGCTTTATATTATTTCGTAAAATTTGTTTGTACTGACACATGAACCATGATTATCAAACAAAATTTATAAAGACAGGCTTCACATTGAAAAATATATTAGTAATTTTAATTAATTATAATAAAAGAATAAAACTTTAAGAGCAATGAATAATTATTAAAAATATAAATAGATTTGTACCCACAATGACATGTTAAATAGTTAAATAACCATAGTAATAATTGTTACGTTACATTTTGCATATTGCAGCCAGACGTATAGCTTAAAGCGTCTTATCAAAACACATTATTGCATAAATAGACGAGTACGTAAGACAGGAATATGTGTGAATATTATACGCTATTAGAAAGCTACTTTATCTCATTATTATGAAAATGTATACGTGTAAAATATTATAAAGCGGATAAACCCGCAGGGCACAGCTACATGTAAATATAATATAACGTATAATATCGTCGTGTCTTGAAAGTTCATAGCCTCGGGACACGTGTAATTATCACAATTATTTCCAAACTACACCTTTGACACAACAACTCATACTCGCAAAATAAAAAGCACTAAATTGGCTCACTTCTCGAATAAAATTCAATGTGCATCCAGTGTGACATCAGTGTAATCAATCAATATAAACTGTCAATACGCATGCGTTTCATCGACTATACATGTCAATTACTGGCGACTTTTAGTTCCAATTGCGAATGTCAAAATAATTTCCAACATCCCGATCATTAAAGTAGTTCGAAAGGTGTTTTACAATCGTTCACTCATTATCATCTTACAGTAGCGATTAAGAGAGAGGACATTTTAATTGACACCCACCGCGAAATGACGTCTGCTTATCAAGTACGTAAGTATAATTGTAACGTCACAAACCGACTTGTGTATGATTAATAAAACGTCATATGCGTTTACCTGACGTTTTGTGTCATAACAGAAAATAAAGTCGTAATAATAGTGGAATTATGACATATTGTGACCGTTGGGGACGTATTAACATATTTATGCGAGGTACTGTCATTCATTTGTGCCACAGTTATATATTAAATGATTTTTGTAAAAATATCGAAAGTTCAAATTAACATATCATCCATAAATATCATAAGCTGTCATGCACATAGCACATTATTCCACCATAATGACACATTGTGTGACCGCAGGTGTGAACGCATCCTTATAGGATCGCATGACGAGAGTTAATGATGAATGTGATTAATTAATTTTATTTATAAATTAAACATGATTCTGTGAAGATTGTTTAATGAGGAATTAAAAACACATACATTAGGTTTTGATATAAAAATAAAATGATTGATTATTTGAGATTCCACTTCACGCCTATGTCAAAGCCATTTATTAAAATATATTGTTTTTAATAGACGCTGCAAAAGGCAAGTAAACTGACCACCCATGGATACACAAATCAAATATAACAGGATTTTTTCCTGAAAACAAACATAGAAGAGTAGCAACGCTTCTCTCATGGACTAAGTTGAAATGCTTCGTAGAATTAAGTACAGATATCAAACGTGACAAATCTTCGTATCGTCAAAACAACTGCAGTAGCATCTTCGTCAATTCGTCACATTTATTTTTACACCATTATTTTTTTATAATATAAGAGTAGCAGACGAGCATGCAGTCCACCTGATGGTCAACCCCAGATAAGATAAGATATTCCTAGCTGAGGTCGGTCACAGATGCGCCGCTACCCCTGAGGACTAAGCTGGAACGCCTCGGAAAAGTATCACAGCAGCTCCTAACACTGCTGCTAACCTTGGGTAAACTCCTACATGTGGTTTGAAAGACGTGATTAAGCAAATATAATAATGGAAAGCGCCCCAACTAATTCCTTAGAGTCAGCAAAGCATCTGTCTGACGTCAGATAGGACTTCTGTCATAAATTGAGTCAGTTATAAATATCCCTAGGGAGTAATAACCATTTGGGTTGTACAGTTTGCTGCAGGTTCATAAAAATCCGCTTTAACGGATTTAAAAACCATTCAAATCAAACATAGACCGCGAAAAAATGACAAAAAAACAAAAGTAAGTTTCAGTGCCGTACCAAAGCTCGGTTTATTTAATAGAACGGTTATACTAGACTTTGGACCTAACTTTTTGCCTTTTCGCAGTCTGTTGTGTTCTTGATTCATAATTATTTGTGATCTATCAAATAAAAAGCTGTTGAATCTTTGATCCATTAAACTGTACGAACCTTGAAAACGAATAAAATCGATTATTTTTTACACAGTTAAAGTAACAAGATTCTGGTAAATAGTGAATTACTTTTTGTTTAAACGCTGGGAAGATATTGGACTAAGATCTTTCTGAAAAAGAATCCGGTGTTAACTTTTTGTTAGCACGAAAACTACGGTACTTGAATTCTTAAAAAAAGAAAACAAAACCATTGTAGATTTTATGTAATTTAAGGTGCTCTATAGAATATATACTTACCTAGGTATCAAATTGATTATCTTGTGATGCTTAAACCATTAGCTAGGTAATAAAATTCTTCATCATAAACTCATTATTGTCTCACTGTTGGGCAGGAGTCTCCTCTCAGAATAAAAAGGATTAGGCCATAGTCCACCGCGCTGGCCAAGTGCGTATTGGTAGACTTCACATACCTTTGAGATTTATTTTAAATAAATCTCTCAGGTAAACAGGTTTCCTCACGATATTTTTTCACCGTTTTAAGCAAGTGATAATTAATATCTAATACGCACATAACTTTGAAAAATCAGAGAGGTGCGTGCCTAGGATTTGAACCTCGGAGCCCTCGTTCGAGAAGCCGAGTATATAAGCCATTGGGCTATCACTGCTTTCTGCGGAATTTCTAAATTGTTGACATACAAAACGTATAGGAAACAAATTGAACAAACGCCGTTTGACTTTCTAGGACCTAACATTCAGCCTAACGTCTCCTAATAAACGTCGTAAAAACTAAGAGGCCCTTAGGAGGGGTTAGCCCTTGGTCATTTCGCGTCGTTTACCAACGCTTGTGATTATGACTGCTTACCACTGGTTTCTTTACTGCTCAACTGGGTGGTACTTAATTATAGCCTGAATAACTTAGGCCTTGATTAAAATTGCCTAATGCACTTCAAGTATAGTGGGAACGGACGACATCCGTAATTCACGTAATCGAATATGCAAACGAAATAGTATTAGAGATATAAAATTGATGTCTTGTTGAATTGAACTTGTTTAATTGTTGATGCAAAGTCATTGACAAGTTTTTAACGGACTTCATTTAGAGTTACGTAGTAAATAAGTAAAAACGGTGGTCCCGTTTTTATTACTAAACCTCAGCTGTCTGTCCGTTTGTCACAGGGTATATATGTCTTGAACTGTAATAAATGAGTATTTGGAAAATATACTGTATGTATTAGTATAGCTTTTTTTTATAATATAGGGGTTGCAGACGAGCATGCAGTCCACCTGATGGTAAGTGGCGACTGCCGCCCATGGACATCTGTAATCAACCCCAGATAGGATTAGATATTCCTATCTGAGGTCGGCCACAGATGCGCCGCTACCCCCGAGGACTAAGCTGGAACGCCTCGTAAAAGTCTGTCTCCCTTACCACACTCTTACACAAACCGAAACACAGCAGCGCCTAACACTGCTGTTATTAGGTAGAAATAGGTGTGGTGGTAGTGCCACCGGAGTCGAACCACAAAGGGTTCTACCACCTTCAAAATAACTATAACGAAAATACAACAAATAAATAATAGATTAAAATTGAGTGGGATTTTCGATATTGTTGGGTTTATTTATTGAAGCATGATAAACACTTTTCACAATGAATTTACTTCTATAGCTTCTACAATAATAAAATTTAATAGTGCTACGGAACCCTCCGTATGCGAGTCCGACTCGCACTTAACAGTTTGTTCATAAAAATGCAATAACAAACGAGTACGCAATCCACCTGTTTGTAATTGGTCTCTGCCGCCCAACTGTAATCAAATGCAAATAGGATTGAATCCTATACCCTTAGTATGAGTTTTTACGTTTTTAAAAAAATGACTGTTTTTGTATTTGTTTACGCATTTCTCATACATTTCCAATCAGTTCTGATACAGTCCGCTAGGGGCGCTGATTAGAAATATATGGGCAAAAATTATTGTATTTACTATAATACCAGTTACTTATAGCGGATTGTAAAAATTACAACCGTCTTCCTAGTTAGGTTTAACAGTTAGATCGAAAAATGCTAAAAAAAATCCGGCTTATTGTATGGAGATCCCCTTTAATATTCAACTTTATTTTATTTTTAGTATTTGTTGCTATAGCGGCCACTGTTATGCATCTCCTGTAAATTTCATGTGTCTGTCTATTACGGTTCCGGAGATATAGCCCTATGACAGACGGACAGACAGCGAAGTCTTAGTAAATCTTAAGTAATAGGGTTCCGTTTTTACCCTTTGGGTACGGAACCCTAAAAATAGAGAAAAAAATGTGGTACGGAATCCTCCGTGTGTGAGTACAACATGCCTTTGGCCAACTATGTATTAATTCTTTGTTCAAACAGTATAAGCTAATATTAGGGGGTATTAAGGTACCCATTCTGTATCAACATAATCATTAAAGTCACGCAAATGAGTACAACTTACTAAGAACTTAAACAGACTTACATGACTCTGGGTGGTAATGTTAGTAACTTACACTTAACTTTTGCTATATCCAGAGTTATTTCTTAGACGTTTATAAACACAGTTTGTTCGTCAAAGTATGTTCCTTTTAATATAATGCTTACATACTTTTATAAGCTATTAACAACTATTTAATTAAATATTTTTATATTTGCTTACAATCATAGATGTTGAATCAAATCAGTAAGAAGAATTTAGTCATTGATACAAGGGTAGGCTGCGTGGTTAAGCGCTGCTGTGATTTGGTTTGAGGGGTGTGATAAGGGAGATATATTTTTCCGAGGCAATCCAAAGCTTGATTTCTGCTGTCTGTGAGCGGCAGCAGCCACTACCATCAGGTAGACTGCATGCTCGTCTACTACTCTTGTTATAAAAAAGTTACTTACAGATGTCCATGTGCCGCAGTAGCCACTTACCATCAGTACCCTTACCATGAGTTTTCAAAACATCCCACAATTTTACGTTACGTTTACTCAATCCACTATTCTGTTCCGTTAGCTTCAGTAAACTGAGTAAACGTAACAATAAGTAAGTGCTCAAGTCTTTTTGTCTGCCTCACATGTTCGCAAAAAAGGGAGACAAAACATAAAGCGCCATTTTGTCAATTTAGACATTTAATGTTACGTTACTGACACTATAGTTCTGATACAATCCGCTTGGGGCGCTGATTGGAATTTGTATGGGCAAATACGTAAACAAATACCAAAACAGTCATATTTGTCAAAACGTAAACCTCATGGTAAGGGTACAGGTGAACTGCACGGTCGTTTGCTACTTCATTTATATAAATCAAACCTAATCTACATTACAAATTCAAAAACATCAAATTGGACGTGTACTGATCAATTAGGATAGAACGCCGTCAATTAAATGTCCCCGATACATGAAAATCGTATGCTATTTTATGTTATAGTGCAATAAGTCCTCCTTTACATTTAAAAGATCTTGCATAGCTTGATTCTCTGATGAAATCAGTGCAAGCATGTAAATTATATACCGGTCAGTCCAGTGCAGGGGAATTAGGATACATACATAAATACACGTAAGTGGTGGGTAAAGTATAGGAACTTCAAAGTAATTATTGAGGTATATTCTACAAACCTATATACGTTTTTGTGTGTGTGTACATATTACATAAACATACTATTCAGAGAACTAAAATAGTATTCATCTGTTAGAACTGACAGTATGGTCAACATATAGTTTTTTAACTGTAAATAACACAATTAGAACCCTTAGTATGAGTTTTTACTTTTTTACAAAAATGACCGTTTTTGTACTTGTTTACGTATTTGCCTATACATTTCCAATCAGCGCCCCTAGCGGACTGTATCAGAACTGATTGGAAATCTATGGGAAATACGTAAACAAATACAAAAACAGTCATTTTTGTAAAAACGTAAAAAGTCATACTATGGGTACAGATCCGCGAAATTATATTTTTCATGCTCATAAAGAAATCCAAAGAAAATAGAATATGAAAACAAACAATAAAAAGTTCCATAGGTAGTAGATTTCTGTTCAATAGATAAACCGTACAGAAGAGGCACGCAATCTTCGTAAACTATTTAATAGGTCGATTGAGATTAAATGACAGCTACAGATAATATCGGATCTAATCCGGAGAGATTCCGATAAAAGTCAACATTGCAGCACAGTTCCTGCCTGTTTAAAATGGCTGCTTGCAAAGGTAAACTTACAAAAGGTCTAAATTTTTTTTAAAGGTTGAGTTTTTCAAACTTTTAAATAACAATTAAATGCAATTTTCAAACATTTAAAGAAATATTTAATTTCACTCAGTACTCTGAATTGTGTAAATCAACATGTAGTTTTAAATTTAATTATTAATAATTTGTATACACACAAATATTTGCAAATATATATATTGCGCCGCTTCTTCTCCATAGCGAAATACCTTCCAAAGCGGTGGTAGTTTGTTGACTTTCAAAAAGTATTCTATATGAATCAATTTTGAATAAATAGATTTGAATTTGAATTTGAATAAAAAATGTAATGATTATTTACTAGTGGCTTACATATGACATATTTGACTGATACAATCCAAAAATATATTTTTAACTAAAGTAAGAAAAATATTTTGTTACAATTTAAAGCATATAAAAAACAAAATTTAAATAGCAATACAGAATCCTACCATAAAACAAGCGTCTATCAATACACAGAAGACTGAACTACAAAAAAGTAACATAGCCTTACGTCCAACTTTCAAAATATTGGTGAGAGCGAAGCAATATAACACTCAGTGTCAGGTCGGTCTGAGGCTTCGATGTTAAACGGCCTTTACAAAGGGCTCGATTTCAGTTGTTGCATGTCCTAACAAGCTGGCGATTAACGACACGCGAACCGACAGACAGTTGATCGAGTGTACGTATACTTCCCTTTAAGGTTGTGTAGAAGTTTCTAAAAAGGTGTTCCAGTCAAGCTTTTTTCGCAAAGTTGAGCAAAACTTAATTGCGGCACAAAAATATAAATAAACTTGATGTATTAAACTTATATGACGTTTAATATTTAGGGTTTTTTGTTTATTAATTAAAGCTTCGCTTGTGGCTCTGGCCGCGAGTTGAGCGCTTAAATTTCTTTATTTTGACGAATATAAAATATACTAAAAAGTAATTTTAACCCCTTTTATAATTACAGTCTTCAAATTTAAAAATGAAATAAAAAGCAAAAAAGTACAAATATATTTTTTTGATATGAAAAGCAACCGCACGCGTTGATGTCTTTTTTATACAATTCTTAAAATGCAAGAAGTGAAATATTTTCGAATATAAAATTGTTCGCAAATAATATTGTAAAAAGCCCGTAAAGTGTCATAGAAATAGTATAATTGCTGAATAATTAGGTACAAATTGTGTTCAATATTTTTAATACAAGCAGCTCTTAAGACTCAAAGTTAGGGAAACTATGGTTCAGTGCCAAGAAGCATTAAAAACACAAAATCCATTGACTAGAAAAGAAAAAATATTGAAGTATTATATATTTTAAGGAAATATGAAGTCTATCTAAGGAACATTTTTTTTTATAATATGGAGTAGCAGACGAGCATGCAGTCCACCTGATGGTAAGTGGCTACTGCCGCCCATGGACATCTGTAATCAACCCCAGATAGGATTCGATATTCGTACCGGAGGTCGGCCACAGATGCGCCGCTACTCCTAAGGACCAAGCTGGAACGCCTCAGAAAAGTATGTCTCCCTTACCACACCGTTCAAACCAGAACACAGCAGCGGTTAACACTGCGGTCCTAAGGCAGAAATAGGTGTGGCGGTGGTGCCACCGGAGTCGAACCACAAATGGTTCTACCACTTTCAAAACATCCGAACATATTGTATTACAGAAATATTTTAATTTTTGATTGCTCTTAAGTAATTTTATTTTTCAATAAAATATTTTTAAACACACCTATTACGTTACACTTACTTTATACCGGTTAACTTTTTATTTTAACACATAGAATTATATATCATTTTCTACAATTTCTTAACGCAGCTGACCGCGAACTTATTATTATAATACTCTACATAATAATATAATAACTTAATTTCTTTATTTGTATTTATATTTTCTAACACGCTATAATAATATATGTTTAGCTGTTATTAAAATAAACACAAGGAATTTTATCGCACATATTAAAGATACTTACGGTGCGTATAAATATGTGATAACTATTCTATTATAGGTTAACCGCATGTTGTATAGTTATAACTGTTTTTAAGAGTTTTTATGATAATAACTTACACACGCTTGCTAAGAGTCCCAAGGGTTGATACGCAGAATAATAAACCGATAAGGACTTTTAAACAAATGTAGTAAGTGGTCTCAAACTTTAAGTGGTGACTGCTACCTTTTGATATTTGCAACAAATAAACAGGGAGTTATAAGTATACTTAAGTCTGTTTTCATGAATATTGGGAAATTATTATTAAGGCCTATATTACTATTATTAAATAGGCAAATATCATAATGAGGTTTTTATTACTTCACTCGTCTACGTTACTACGTTACTCGTCTCGGTTCATATGTGTGTGCGACACTCACGAATCCTGATGTAGAGCCATGAGTATAATGTAGAAAGCGGTATATATTTTAAAAATCTCTTGAATTTGTAAAAATACAACTAATTTGACTCATTCGACCTCAAATAAAAATAACTAGAGAATTATTTAAAAAAAAATACTCGACTGCTTAAAAACATAGCCTATTTCATTCCCATAATTTAGAAAAGACTTACGATACCACATATGTTAAAGAAATACATATATAAATATGTACATTAATACACGCACACTTACATTCGTAGATACAAAAATACGCGCGATAAACATTGTCTTCCACAGTGGGGACCAATTGGATACGAATGTAACTAAAGTCTATCTAATAGCCCTGACCACAATAGCAAGTCACAAGTTACTTACTTAAGTCCAAATTAAAACAAGTGATATTAATATATTTACACTACAAAACGATATTTTATTTATCTTGAAGGTGGTAGAACCCTTTTGGGATTCGACTCTGGCGGCACCACCGCCACACCTATTTCTATCTCATATCAGTAGTGTTAAACGTTGCTGTGTTCTGGTTTGAAGGGTGTGATTAGGAAGACATACTTTTCCGAGGCGTTCCACCTTAGTCCTCAAAGGAAGCGGCGCATCTGAGGCCGACCTCAGGTACTATAATATAGAATGTATCAGGTCCTATAATATAGGATCGCTAATCCTATCGGGGGTTACTTATAGATGTCCATGGGTGGCAGTGGCCACTTACCATCAGGTGGACGGTACGCTCGTGTGCTACTCCAATATTATAAAAAAATTGTATTAATATATAAATAACACAAACAATATTATCATTAATACTATCTACGTTTATAATATTGCTAGTAAAAACAGCAATATTTGCTTTTTTAATTTAATAAGTCGTAATCCCCGAAACCGGTGTAACATAACGACTTAATTTATATTTTATGGGAAGTTTACGATAATGTGCGATGTTTGTCCCATTATAATGTAACGGGACTGGTTATACATCCAGCGATGAGCTGTGAAATATTAATAAAAATATTTCTAGGCATAATTCGAAGTAGAGCTGTAGAGAGTTATGGTTTCGTATTTGTGCCTTACAGCTAGTAATTGTCAAGTACTTTTGTATTCTGCACTAAGGAACTGCATTAAAGATAACCTTCCTGGAGGAGTTCCAACTGAATTTTCAGGAGTACATACACGTCTGTGGCCGACTTAAAGTGGGCTTTAAATGCTATTTGTAGCGGGAAAATTCGTTTAATACATGTAGTTACATAAAGTGGAGTAATAATTGATATATCAAACAAGCATGCAGTGTTACTGATAATAAACGGACACTGCTGCTCATCGACAACAAGTACAACAGACAAGTAGAATTAGGGACCTGCCTCCTATAAGCCACAGATGCATTGCTACCTTTGAAGACCAAATTAAATCGTCTCTTAGAAGTCTCTACCTTACCACACCCAACAAAGCAGAACACAGAAGCGCGTAACTGTTAAGTGTTCATAAGACAGAAATAAGTGTTGCAATAGTGGCCCCGAAGTAAAACCATGAAGGATTCTATCAAATTTTAACCCTACAGACAACTACTCGTATAATAAAATACATTCAATTGATATTCGTTTTATACAACTCATCGCTTCTTTAGTTTAGTTAGAATTTGTTTTAATTTCTATTTTATTATTATTAGTTTTTTTTTTAATTATTGAAAACATTTATTTACAGGCAGGGATTTGGACCCATTGTTTTATATTTATTTTTTTATATTTCCTTAAGTTGTAATATTTTTTTTGTTTAAATTATATTTTTTGTATATATTGTATATAGATTTATAGTTTGTAAATAGATAGATAGATTATATACTGTAAATAAATGTTTTCGCTTCTTTTATACATAGCTATTTGTTTTATACTGTTCATCGCTTCTATATTAGTAGGACAAATCCATAAAGTCTCAAAATTACGATCTGCGGAAAGCTAATTAAACTTCAATTCAAGAGAATAAGCGGATTATTTTTTATTACAGCAAGTGGTAAACGGCGGAGAGCACTTAATGCCAAATGACTCGAGCAGGCACCTGCATTACTGCATACTTAGAATATAAAATATATAGAAGGCGCCAACTAATGAGTTTTATGAAATGTCACATACCAAAAAAATATATCTAGGGCGAAAAAAGAGCTTATAACGCGAGTACATGAGTCCTCTAGTGGTGTAAGCGATAAGTAACATGACCACTTACCACACAAGATGTACCATTTACTTATTGCTTTGTTTTTTTTTATAAAAACTAGTTTTGTTTCACTTTATTCAATAGATGTTAAAAAATCTTACTTTTTATATTATAACAATAGCATCCACTTAATGATAATTGGCCACTGTCAGCCATGGACATCTGTAATCAACCCCAAGTAGGATTGAAATCCTATCTAAGATCAGCTATAGAAACGTCGCCAATCCGGAGAACTAAATTAGAAAGCCTCGTCTGAAAGTCTTCATTACCACAATTTTCACTTTAAAACTAGGAACGATAATACTACTGTTATAACAAAGCTTTCTACAC
Organism: Epargyreus clarus clarus; assembly: GCA_014595695.2. Taxonomy (NCBI): domain Eukaryota; kingdom Metazoa; phylum Arthropoda; class Insecta; order Lepidoptera; family Hesperiidae; genus Epargyreus; species Epargyreus clarus. The sequence goes on along the minus strand of JACTTY020000017.1, from coordinate 1,160,948 downwards.
TCAGGGGTAGCGGCGCATTTGTGGCCGACCTCAGGTAGGAATATCTAATCCTATCTGGGGTTGATTACAGATGTCCATGGGCGGCAGTAGCCACTTACCATCAGGTGGATAGCATGCTTGTCTGCTACTTCTATATTATAAAAAAATATATATACACTTAAACAAATACGTTAAAATCCTAAATGAACCGACATATTTTATGACAAGAATTTAACATATTTCTATATTCTAAGTCCGTTTACAAGTTTGTAATTGCTTTTGACATTACTTGTTCGCGATACGATTATTACAATATAATTATCGTTTATATGAAAATAAAAAGAATATATTATAAACTTTATATATTCTTGAAGTACTTAAGTGACCCATTTGTAAGTTTAAAATGGTATTTTGAAGCAAAATGCCTTAAATATTATAATGATATTGACCCATTTTACTTCACTGAATGTGGCGATAAATTATAATTATGCATATTATCGCGTATACCTCATATCTTTATAGTTATAACATATTCGTAGTATATAAATTGCAATATTATTCTGAAATGAATGGATCATTTCAGAATAATATTATAATTTAAGAACAACTTTACATTGTTTCTGATCTCGGAAACTGATAAACCGATTTGGGCGAGACTTTCGTACTCATGAAGAAGAACTTCTTCTAGATGCTTCTTTCATAATTTTATAATAAAAATGTAAGCTACGTGTCTGTACATCGAATATATTTCAAAAAAGTATTACGAACTGAGAATAAGTAATAACAGCAATTTCTAGGATTTTTAGATTTTTATCTCTTTGTGAGTTTGAAATCGAATCAAACCGCTATTAAATTGAATTTAATAGATTAACAATATATTCACAGTTCGTATCTAGAGATAACATTAAGACTTTATTTCATTCAAATTGATCTACGTTACCTTATAATATTTTTTCTAACATTACATGACGTAGGTATTTTTTATAATATAGGAATAGAAGACTAGCATGTAGAGATGTTAAACAATAATCGATTATTATTTTCTTATAATCGATTTTTATTGTAATATTAATTGATTTTTTAAAATTATATAAATTACGTGTTTAAATCGATTTTTGGAAACAGTTCGTATCCATGCATCGATGAAAAATCTCGTATTAAGTTCATACGTGTAAGTTGATTAAATAAAAACGGTGTCATCAGTAAACACCTAAAACTTTATATATATATATATATATATATGATTTTATTTGATTTTTAATCTGGAAAATTGTTAATATGGATATTATTGGAATAAGAAAAGCATATACTTTATTATTAAAAAAATAGACTTCTCCCAAAAATAGATTTATTTTTATTAAAATCGATTTTTGACAAATCAATTAATTTTGAATGTAGAAAAATCGATTTTTATTTAATCGATTATCATACAGTCCACCTGATGGTAGATGGATGCTGCCGCCCATGGACGTCTGTAATCAAACCCCAGACAGGATTAGATATCCCTAAATGAAGTCGGGCACAGATGCGCCGGTACCGGTGCGTTCCGTGAATTTGATGGATGGCATTGTATATACAATTGACGTTATATTCTGGATCCACGTGAACGAAGTCACAGGTACACCTCCTTACCCCTTACCTTAATATGCTCATTATTGCTCATGTTGTACGGAATTTACTAGCCCCACTAAGGTTTAAGCTCCAATCAACCGCCTCTGACCATTGATGTTCAAGTGTTAGACAGGAATATTGGTCCCTGTTGTTCCGGGACAAGAAAAGGGGTACGGTTTACTCTGCCTGTAATAAGAGGCGAAAAAAAGAGGGTTTCCGGGATTGCGAGCCGCAGGAGTGGGAGCTCGAACCGTCCAACAAGCGACCCCGGGTAGGACGGCGGGATGTGTTGCCGCATACCGTCGTAAACACCTGATGGTGCTGGAGGAGGAAAAACTGCTCCCCCAAGGGCAGCACCTGATTGGGGTGATCCCGGATTTCTTCACCTAGCGTTGAGGACGGCCCCTACGGCGCCCTACGGCCTCGGGTTCCTTTTGAAAGTTTCCCCCTCGACAACAAAAAATAAAAGCCAGAATTAGAATTTCGCTTATAAAGTAGGTGTACCACTTTCAAAGGTGGTAGAGCCTTCCACCTTTTCTTATTCTCAAAGTATTAATATGCCGCGGGTAAACAATGGTCACATGAAAACATGTATCAATCTATTAAAATGCAAGTCACGACTGCGCGCAAAAGTGTGGCTTTTATTTATGTAATTTTACAGCCAAAATTGTATGATAATTTGAAATAAGGTAGGGACGCATGTCACACTTGTCAGATGGACTTTCGAAGGTTCTAATGAAAGAAATATTAGTAATAATGAACGTTTGTAAAGTGATATATTAAAGTAGAATTCGTTGTGGTGTAACTGCTGAGGCTGATAAGGTTATTGACCCCAGTTATAAGCCAAATAGCTATTTGGCTTATAACAGTTTATAAACTCTACTGTCTTCTGCTTTGTCAATTGTAGTGATAAAGTGATATTTGATGAAGGAGTTCCAATTAAGCCGATGAAAGTTCTGCAGTCGGTCACAGGTGCGCTGCTACCTCTGGGGACCAAGTTGGAACGCCTCGGACCAGTATGATTCCTTTACCCGTCAAACCAGAACATACCAGCCCCGAACACTGCCGTTATTAAGCAGAAAAAGGTATAAAGGTGACACTCCATAGAACTCCATCATAGAACAAGAGTTCTATCTGAAGCCGATCATCATCATCATCATCAACCCATTACTGTTCCACTGCTGGGCACGGGTCTCCTCTCAGAGTAAGAAGGATTAGGCCATAGTCCACCGCGCTGGCCAAGTGCGTATTAGTAGACTTCACGTACCTTTGAAAACTTTTTTTTGATTTTTTTTAAGAATTCTCAGGTTTCCTCACGATGATCCTTCACCGTTTAAGCATGTGATAATTAACACGCACTAACATTCTAATACGCACATAACTTTGAAAAATCAGAGGTGCCTGGGATTTGAACCTCGGACCCTTCCATCAAGAGGCCGCGTTTCTTAACCACTAGGCTATCACTGCTGGTCTGAAGCCGATAACATATATAAACTTTAGCCTTACCACACTTAAGGATTAAGATCAGGTTGATCACTTAACATCCGGTGGTTGCATGCCCATTTGCCATTTCAATTTAAATATATGTAAAAAGATAACCTATATAAGGTAGGTTGTCCTAACACCTTCATGATATATTCTTTATAATAATAAACCAATAATTATTTATTTATCACAGGATGTTACAAAAACCGTTAGATAGTACATGCAAGAATTTATCAATTTAACATTCTACTTTTTATGCGATCGGTACCTATTATTATAATTATCCTACTATTATTATATTACCCTATGGACCGTGACATGCGTACGCCTATTTATCAACAGCTATAAATTATAGCCTTTATGCATGTGTGTGTGGAATGCGTGGCCAATGGCTGAAAACCCTCCATCTGAAGAAAAAAAATAGACAGATGGATTGTTCTAAATTCAAATGAAAAATGACAAGGAGAAAATAAAAGGTTAGGAAAAGGTTTTGATTTTACTTTAGTAATGACACTTTCTAACTTAGTCTAACACGCAAACATTTTCCGTTTAGTAAACTTTAGAAGTTTTTTTTTTATGTTTATACCAAAACGATAAGGCAGACAGGCTATCTGATGGAAAGCAGTCACCGACGCCTATGGACATTTGCAACACCAGAGGAGTCGCCAATGCATCGCCGGCTTTGGAGGAGAACTCTTTTTACACCTTTTTTGAATAAGTTAGTTTGTGTTTGTTCCGTACCACCTTTTTTTATTTTATATCATAGAAATAAATGCACTGTGATAACTTGAACTATCTACCTATTACAGTTGAATAGAAAAACCGAATAATATCGGCGTATTGTATGTCGACCCCATTTATTTTTAAGTTATATTTATTTTTAATATTTGTTACAGTGACCACCGTTATACATAATCTGTAAAAATCTCAAGCGTCATCTATTACGATGCATTAGATAGAGCGCTATGACAGGCAGACAGACAGCAGAGTCTTACTAACAGGGTACCGTTTTTAATTATTGGCTACGGAACCCTATCAAAATGTATGGAACTCCTCCACAGATGTTCGCGTGCCGTAAAACTGATTTCGAAGACATGTAGCGGGTTATGTGCTGGAATTTAGACGATGTGCTGTTGTTGCACGGCAACTCGTATTCCCTCCCACCTACGACTACACTATTTGTTTCTGTTTTATAATATAGGAGTAGCAGGCGAGCATGCAGTCCACGTGATGGTAAATGGCTACTGCCGCCCATGGACATCTGTAATCAACCCCAGATTGGATCAGATATTCCTACCTGAGGTCGGCCACAGATGCGCCGCTACCCCTGAGGACTAAGCTGGAACGCCTCGGAAAAGTCACCTTACCACACCCTTCAAACCGGAACACAGCAGCGCCTAACACTGTTATTAGGTAGAAATAGGTGTGGCGGTGGTGCTGCCAGAGTCGAACCACAAAGGGTTCTACCACCTTCACTTAAAAATGACCTTCACTTGCTTAAAAATATAGCATATGTTTCTCTTACAATTTAGACATATCCAATATATAAGGTCCAATATATAATTGGCTAAGTGCGAGTCGAACTCGCAAACAAAGGTTCCGTACCAATATGTTTATTTTTTTATTTTTAGTATTTTATATCATAGAAATAAATGCACTGTGATAACTATCTACTTCCCATTACGGTTTAATAGAAAAACCGAATAATATCGGCGTATTGTATGTCGACCCCATTTATTTTCAAGTTATATTTATTTTAATATTTGTTACAGTGGCCACCGTTATACATACTCTGTAAAAATCTCAAGCGTCATCTATTCAATAGATAGATTCAATACATAGAGCCCTGTGACAAACAGACAGACGGCAGAGTCTTACTTACATGGGTACCTACCGCTTTTACTTATTGGCTACGGAACCCTAACAAAATGTATGAAACTCGTCCACAGATGTTCGCGTGCCGTAAAACTGATTTCGAAGACACGTAGCGGGTTATGTGCTGGAATTTAGACGATGTGCCGTTGTTGCACGGCAACTCGTAGTGCCTCCCACCTACGAATACACTATTTGTTTCTGTTTTAATAATGTTACGTCTAATGTACTGAATTCAGATAAACATGAAATTTCCTAGGTAAATACTTTTAGCTAATTTCTGACAGTAATGTTTTTGCGCTTATGTATATTATACGTACGTACGTAATATGTATGTACGTCTTATTCTTTAGCACACTATGCAGCCCAAACGGTTTGATGGCATGTAGCACTAGAGGTATTGCTGCATTCGCCTAAATGCGTGGAAGCGACATAGACTATATTTTTTTAAGCAGTCGGTTTTGTTATAATGAATTATATCAGCCGAGACTAGGCACAGGCAGAGGACAGGTCTGAGAAAGGTCTCAAACATAATTCACCACCCTGCTCCAATATGGATTAGTGGAGAAAGATACGCGTGTTAGTGCTTTTCAAAGCCCATAAGATCGGATAAGGTCTACCGACTGATATCTAATATACTAATAGCTAGACGTGATCTGCAGCATGGAAACACGCATTAAAAGCCACCAGCAGTCACCCATCCAATTCTCAAGAGCCTTCATCGCTGTTTTACTTTTTCAATGACATTGTATTTTATCTCTTACTATTAAAATATACAACAATTAAAAGTATAAAACATTCCTCTTTGCAATCCGGTAATAAATCGATCCGGCAATAAATATCTACCTTGCTAAATTTAAACCAAAATATATTAAGGCAAATATTTTCAAAAATTTATCATTACAGGAAATTTTTATACATAATACGCATACAAAAGTAAGCTCTAATAAACTTACAATTATGAAAAAATACATTTATCGACCAATAACAGCGGTGCCTTGCCACGCAATACCTAGATCCTTAACTTGATTGGCTGCTTTGGGGTTTAGCGTCCATTGCAACAGAAACCAGTGTTTTTCAACCTTTTTAAACATAACCTCTATGGTATGTGAAATATTTCGGGAATTTCTTCGTATTTGGGAAATTATTTCAGGACCAACGAACTAACTAAACTGTAATTGACTATGTTACAAATATAAAAATCGTAGTTTTTCCTAATTTTGTATCAGTTAAATACATAAGCTAAGTACCATATCTGTAAATGTCCAAAGCCCTATTTATATAATATTAGCCTTATTTATATAAGAAAACATAATATTTTTGTCCTTTATACTAAGGTTTCGCGAATCCTCCTTTCTTGTGACCTTCATAAATCCTTGTAAACGTTACGACCCCAAGGAGATGGTGACCGGTTGAGAAACACTGTCGTAGGCTATCGCCATTACTTCTTTTTACCTAATGATTACCTAAGAATACACATTTTCACATTAGGTGTCTGTTTTATATACATCGGTACACGCCCTCTGGGGAGTGTAATTGGAACTATCCACGTCTACGTACATATGTACAGCATAAAGGTTATAGGTTAATGCTTAAGATAGTTTTTAACCCTCCATTAGGTTAAAATAGGTATTCAGCCAATTCTCAATACCGGAACATTTTTTTTATATAATATATGAGTAGCAGACGAGCATGCAGTGCACCTGATGGAAAGTGACAACCGCCCATGGACACCTGTAATTAACCCCAGATAGGATTAGATATTCCTACCAGGGGTCGGCTACAGATGCACCGCTATCCCTGAGGACTAAGCCTATCCTACCCTACCCTTCAAATCAGAACAGAGCCGCGTAACACTGCTGTTATGAAACAGAAATAGGTGTAGCGGTGATGCCGCCTACCACCTTCGAACAATAAAACGATGTTTGCTTGCTTGCCGTTCAAAAATAGTTCTATCACTCATAAAGAACAATCAATTATGAATAAATTCAAATTTAATAGGATATTAAATGATTTTCTTCAGCTTATAAAAATCATTACTGTTTCTCTTAACGTTATAATAATCACTTATGAAATACACATTCAGTAAATAATGAAATACACAAACTGGATTCGTTCCAATAATTAAATAGATGTGCGCAGTCCATTAAAATGCACCATTGAAGGTGGAAGAACCCTTTGTGGTTCAACTCCGGCGGCACCACCGCCACACCTATTTCTACCTAATAACAGCAGTGTTAGGCGCTGCCGTGTTCCGGTTTGAAGGGTGTGGTAAGGGAGACATACTTTTCCGAGGCGTTCCAGCTTAATCGTCAGGGGTAGCGGCGCATCTGTGGCCGACCTCAGGTAGGAATATCTAATCCTATCTGGGGTTGATTAGAGATGTCCATGGGCGGCAGTAGCCACTTACCATCAGGTGGACTATATGCTCGTCTGCTACTCTTATATCATAAAAAAAATCAATGAAAAACGTTTTCCACCAAAAGAAAAACCGAAATCTATTGACTCAATATTAGAGTAACTAACGTCTGGATATATATTTTCAATTTTAGACCTAAAATTTTTACACGTTGCGTATTATTCACTAATTCATCATCAATCAATCATCATCTTCTTACATTATTCAAGCAAAATTTAATTTTATATTTGCTTATTAAATTTATATAGAAACTGAATTTTCGTAGGTAGTTGATAGAGTTATAAATTAAGGTGGCAGCTAAATGACTTAACAGTTAATATAAATATTAAGGGATCGCGCCTGAGAGTTTTCCAAATGTTTTTAAAGCCTAAATTGACCGTTCCGCGGACAAATATAACAGAAATACATAGTACAAATAATGTAATAGAAAAACATATGAAGATAACAGAAATCGCAAGTGGTATTATTAAATTTCACGTAGAAAATACGTAAAACTATTAAACACGAATAAATTTACGGGAGTTTAACTAAAAATAAAAGAAAACTTATGATATATAAAAAATATAAATATTTTATCTGTGTTAGATTTACTTACATACATATAATATCTAAGTTATCTATAGACATGCGAACATACAAAAGAATAGATATTATACCTATAATAATAGAATAATACCAATTGATTGACATATATAAACTAAAATTAAAAACAATACATTTTAAATAGTGAGTATTTTTAATATATCCTAGTTTCCTCTGTCTGTGTATACCCTAATTCTTTTCAAATTGACCAATATATGGGTACCAGTCCAAAATACATCTGTACACACAGCCATCATAAAAAACGGATTGTTTTCTTTTCCTTGCATGTGAAGACATAAAATAAGAAAAAGAAACATTTGCATCTGTATTTGAATTTAGAAAATTGAAGATATTTTCGAATACCGAACAGATAAGCAAGTTTAAATGTTACTCATATGTGTTATTATGAGTATAAATAACATGCATATACAGTATTATATGCTATTAATATATTTAAGCCTTGATGAATGAATGCAACGAATTAATTTGAATATCTTAATCAACTTCAGTTTTAGTGTTTTAACATTGTAATATTTTACAACACTTACCCCACTTTCCTCTACTGATTTGTTATTTATTGGTTTTTAATTGAAAATACATTAAATTCTACAGTTTAAGATCTTCCGTCGGGAAACTTTCCAACGGAAGTCGGTGATATATGTGTATTATTCAAATAACTCCGAAAGATGATGATAAATTAGTTACAAAACAGCTATTGATGCTTAATATATTTGAATCGTAAATATATTCTTGTACGAAATAAAACAAAAAATGTTGACTTATTTTGGAATAAGATATGACAGTGATCCATTTTATCGAATATTTCTATGTGATATAGCTATATAAATGTTAATTCTCACTTTCGTCACTTTTCAAGCCGACGGAGAATAAAAAGTAGTTTTGTGCACTTTCCTTAAAACTGCATCGATTTTAAGCGTAAAATATGAAAAACTGACACCTACATTGTCCCTAATATACGAGATTTAAGGATTAGCTGTCACTGTACTGTTCAATAAGTGAATAGTTTAACAGCCATACATACGAGTATTGCATTGATTCAAAAGAAATTCATTCATTACCGAGTGAAAATCGTTGAGTTATTGGCACACGTAAAATTGTGTTAATCAATAATTTCTTCTGTGAACAGTATGTAAAAGATTTTTATAGGTTTATTATTAACTATTAATGTTATTATCAGTGATAAATAATAAGAAATAGATCATCAATACGTACAGTGTGCGTTGGCGCAGGTACAGATGTCACTATCACATTACACTTCACTATTAATCAAAAAAACTCACAGCACATTTTTAAAAATGGAAAATCACTAATCTATATGTTTGTTACACTTAACTTTAGAATTTCGAGCACGGATTCAAAAATTCGTGCATCAGCTGTTCGCCATATTTGGCAAGGACGTTCGGGCGAAAAAAAAATAATGATGGCCGCGTGCGAGGTCGTTGCACCCGAAGAGCTTCCAGACCGTGAATGAACTGGTATCGTATTATTGTTTTTTTAATTTCGTTAGGTCGAACGCGCGCGCTCCGCCCGCGGTCTCCGCAACGAATGAGGAGTCGAAGAACTATTTCAAACATCTTTTCTCTAATCCTTTTCTGCGCGTGAGCAAGTGTGCAAGTTTCTAATACGCGCATCTGTGTGCGTCAGGAAGTGGGGTTATCGGTTTAGACACGGGATTAATATTAATTAATTCCGCAATGCGATTTAACATGGCGTAAAGATGTATGGCGTCGTTTGACGCCACGGCCTAATACGTTCCCCTGATAATTTGTTTCAGACGCCTTTTTAATTGCGGCCGGTACATTAAACTCAGTTATATAGATTAACCGTATAAATTAAAGTGCGTTTACGTCTTCGAACACAGCTGTTGATAAGGCTTAATATCTTTTTTAATCGTTCGTGGTTTATTTGCAAGTGAGTTGTAACCATTTGCATATGCAAACTGCTGGCACTTTTGCTATTGGGATCGGGTGCGGAACATTCAAATGAGGCACAGACATAAATTTGTAAATTAGATCGGGCGCTCCATAGTACTGAGTATGCAAAATATGAGAACCGCAGTTTGTGAACCTATTTTAACCCCGCAGAGTCAGAATTTCCGAAATTGATTTTAGTGCTCATTTGCACTGTATAGGGAACCAATTGTCAAGGTTTAGGGCTCCTAGATTCAACGGTATTGGCTGTACGTCAATCTATGTGTCAGTTATCTTACTCTTATATACGAATATAAGTATAATGAATATACCTATAAACTTGATTTTTGTCATCTTAATTATTCATTAATTTGTCATTTCATATAATTAATTTTCCACCCAGTGATGGGTGCATAATAGAATATTCTAATCTATTTCCCGTAGATATAGATACCTCCAGCCCCTACTGATAAAAGTATCCCAAAAAAAATTACCGGCAGAATCCGGATGATCTTTTAGCTATTCATAGCTAATATTGAAAAAATGCGCTCATATCTTACTCAAATTTTCACTTATTTCATTTACAGATATGCCAATGGATAAAATTAAAGTATACCAAAAATTGACCGACAAGATCCAATTTACAATATTCTGCACACACATCACCCAGCCGCACTAGACATTGAAACAATGTGAGCAGCTGATCCCGTTGATGTCTTTTGTTTGCTCATGTAACCGCATAGGCTTACTTTCAATAAACTGGCTTTTGCGGTAATATCGCCTTCTTATTGTTTTAGTTTTTTCAACGCTCTTCACTTATTATTATGGCTTGCCGTGACATAGTAACTTAATAATAACTTAATGTATTTACTGGAGTATTAAGTGTTTATCTTTTATGATATCATTTACGTTTTCTGTTGGTTTCTAAATATTGATTGGCATGCTTTTAAATATTTGTTTTGAAATTTATATCCACATGGAGTTTATACATTTCAGTACCCTTAATATGAGTTTTACGTTTGGACAAAAATGACTGTTTTGGTATTTGTTTACGTATTTGCCCATACATTTCCAAACAGTTCTGATACAATCCGCTAGGGACGCTGATTGGAAATGGGCAAATACGTAAACAAATACGAAAACAGGAATTTTTGCCCAAACGTAAAAACTCATACTAAGGGTACAATACCGGATAACGAGAAGCAATTTTTAATGTCATTATTGGCCACAGACAAAATGCATAATATAATGTTTAACGATGCATTAAACATTATATAACGCAATATAACGTTTATTACCAACACCCGTTACATTTTATTATTTAATAAATTTGCTTCTCTTAATCAGAAAGTGATTGAATAAACATAATAATAAACAGATAATGAGGATCAATTAATTTGCTGTCATTTATTCCAAAATAGATTTATAACTTATAACTCCAACAACTTTGTATTGAATAATATGATGATATATAAAATGATGTATACATTAGATAACACAGTTATGTAACTGATTTTGAGGAAAATTGAACCTCCAATCTGCGATACGGATGATGGATGATGAATATGATAGAGATCGTTGTCAAACCGTTACTGTCCTACTGGGCACGGGTCTCCTCTCAGTGTGAGGGATTAACGTGCTGGCATTCGAATTGGTAGAAAACGTGATTAAAGGTGATTTGTGGTTAATACTAGATTTAGAAATTAATTATCACTTGCTTAAACTGTGAAGGAAAACATCATGAGAAAACCTGCATACCTGAGAGATTTAAAAAAAATCTCAAAGGTATGTGAAGTCTACCAATACGCACTTTTCCAGCGCGATAGACTATGGCCTAATCCTTCTCATTCTGAGAGGAGACCTCTGAGATAATGTGTTGATAATGATGATGATGACTGGGTTTTAGAACAGACAGTTTTATATTTGGAATGTATTGTTAATTTGCCTGTTTACGGCAGCGGTTCACGTGATGGTAAGTGGTCTCTGCCGTCCATGTACATGGACCAACATCATATATAACAGGGGGCTCTCTCTGAAACCCCTCACTGATGCATTGTTGTTCCTAGGGACTATGATGATGGCCTCATATGGAAGTCAGCTGGCATCCATAGCCACTAAAACGCAAGAAGTACTTTACGCTAGAAATAGGTGTGGCGGTGGTAATTTCATGGCCGAACTTTCAGGCTCTAACACATTCTACTATTAAACTTACTATCTAAACTTTGCTTCTACTACTTAGAAGTTTAAGTTTGGTACATTATAAAAAAAACTAATAATTCACAAAAAATCTCATATAAGAAGTTGCTAAAGACTTGAACTTTACAAAAAATAATATGCGTTCCAATTTTACATACCTATTTTTATAGCAAAACGAATTATAATTTTTAATTTGATAATCGACCATGCATGGTTACTTCTTCCAGAATTTCATTAGCGCTGACGCTTATAGAGTGGCCATTCCCCAAACAATAACACCTTACAAGTCTATACGGTATGCACTTACAGGATATTCTTATACCCAGTGAAGTGTCAATTACAGACTTATCAGCCAGCGAACGTGAAGTTACTACGAAACAACCAGCAGAATAATATACACACTTGAGTACAACATAAGCCCGTATAACCTATACAGGCTTATGTTCTTCATTGTTCACACGTGGCTCGAGCAGGAATATCAGAATTGCTTTTGCTCTTGTATGTCCTGTGATCTGTAACATTACACAAATTTTATAGACTTAGCGGGAAAACTAAAGTTGTAGTAACATAAAAAAAAATCAATTATTCGATGCCATTACTGTGTAAGAATTTCCTGTACATAAATCAGACTTTGCTGTATATAAATTCGAAAAAGACTTTGTAATAGACACCCGCCCAACCTTAAGATGACCACTCGTAGATTAGCTTCCCCAGAAAAGAACAATTTATCATAATCACCCAGATTAACTGATTGTGTTTTCGACAAGTAGTGCAATAACTTCGCATAAAAAATCTACTTCTATGTTTAGGAATTTCATTCCAATTTTTGCCAAAAGAAGATTATAATGTGACAATTTCAAGTTCGCAAAAATTTAAAAAAAAATCAATTTTCGATTTTTGGTAAACAAAGACGGATTAATTATTCATAAATAAGGGGCGTAAGTCGATCTTGTATCATCTACAATAAGAGTGTTTCTGTCATAAACCATGCACCATGCATAAACCGTGTATTTTTTGTGTCTGTTAAATAAGGGAGACTAATTCAATTAGGAGAGTAAGGGACGAATTCCATCTTTGCATGCCTTCGTGTATTATCTATTTGGGCGTATCATACTCCAAAATTATTATGGATCGAAGCAATGTGCTAAGTAGGCAATTGCATATTTCCATAACACATTCAGGGAGTTCCATGTTATAAAATGTTGTCACAACATTGTATTACACAAAGTATGCGTAAGGTTGCCCACGCACTTATCGATTGTCGATCGATGTCTTCGATTAATGGTAGAGTCGATTGTTCATAATCGATCGTAATTGTTACAAAACCAATTGATCGATGTTAGCGATCGATTATGGAATGGATTAAACGACGTTGACCGTCCCTATCGACTTCTTCCTTGGAATACAATGATAGCAGAATCGATCTTTCATAGTCGATCGTTAGTGGTTACAACACTAATCGATCGATTATATCGATTGAAGAAAGAATGAATCAGACGACGTCACTATACGAATACACTCATCGATATTTGACCGTCGTTTTTACACGCTTTTTATTAGCTTCACCTGTATGTTTGTTTGTAACCGACTTCTTTGGGCGCGATTTTGACCCACTTTAAACGACCAGATTTCGTTCAAACTTTACAGATTTATTGAGGACCGATGACAATACACGATTTTAATAATTTTGTACCATTGTCCTTATCAATATCCTCAGGATTAACGATTTTCGAGGCGAGAGAAAGCGCCTTATGGAGCGTTCAGGCAAAGTTACTAGATTGATTTTTAGCTTTGGAAAATAATAATATTATTTCCCTATAACTCAAATGTACTGAAACATATCTATAATGCCATCTTGTAGAATGATTTTTAGGATTCCGTACTCAAAGGATAAAACGAAACCCTCCGCTGTCTGTTCGTGAGTCACAGGGCTTTATCTCTTAAACCGTAATAGATAGAAACTTGATTTTTTTACAAACGATGCATGATGGTGGTCGCTATAACAACAAATACTAAAAATAATAAAATAAATATAGTTTAAAAAACTAAAAAACACGCTTTTATGTTAAAATCAACTAAAAAGCAAAAAATAATCTTCAATCTAGGAATCAATTAAGGAACAGTAAATAGTATAATTGTGGAAAAAGTGTGGGGCGCTTTTCGAACCTGATAAATGGAGCACCCCACACTTTTTCCACAATGATACTATTTACTGTTCTTTAATTGATTCCTAGATTGAAGATTATTTTTTGCTTTTTAGTTGATTTTAACATAAAAGCGTGTTTTTTAGTTTTTTAAACTATATTATATCAATCGATGTCCATCGACAACCAAAGTTACATCAATCGATCGATGTCGACAAAACACTGTTAAACAATCGGTCGATTGGTGTGTTCCCACACCTTACATACATACCACCTTACACCACCCTTACATTTTTCTCAACGAACACTAGTTATCTCGTAAAAAATGACTTATAACTCATTACTTGTGAATGCACGAAATGCAACACCTTTCACAAAACGTCATTTCGTCTGTTTAAGTAATTTTGTAATTAAGGCGCTTGCTCCACCATCGACGTAGAGCGAGTAAGTGATAATTAAGAACTACGAGTTGTGTAGGTTCGAGAGTATTTGTCAGTTCTTATTTCTGACTTAGAATGACGTTGTCAAGCGCTATCGTGTTCTGTGCTCTTACCATGAGTTTTCAAAACATCCCACAATTTTACGTTACGTTTCCTCAATCCATTATTCTGTTCCGTTTGCTTCAGTAGACTGAGTAAATGTAACAATAAGTAAGTGCTCAAGTGACGATGAACTTTTTGTCTCCCTCACATGTTCGCAAAAAAGAGAGACAAAACATAAAGCGTCATTTTGTCAATTTAGACATTTAATGTTACGTTACTGACACTATAGTTCTGATGCAATCCGCTAAGGGCGCTGATTGAAAATTGTATGGGCAAATACGTAAACAAATACCAAAACAGTCATATTTGTCAAAACGTAAAAACTCATGGTAAGGGTACTGTCAGAAAGGAAATGGTAAGGAAAGTATTCCAACAGACTTCTCAGATTTAACCATAGATATAGGATGTCAAAGATACACAATGTCAGTTTAAACGCGTTACCAAAATTGATATGTGTATGTGTGCGTAATAGTGTTGTTACCTTCATACTTTTTATGGATTGACATCCAGTATAAATTTGATGAGCCTGCCGTGGCAACGTAGCTTTCGTATCCAAATTATTACACAAATTAATAAAATACCATATTTTCATAGATGATTATTTATTAATATTATAAAACAAGTATTATGATATACAAATTAATACGACGACTTCCTTGGTATAAGCTATTTTTACTCAAAATGTTTGTCACATATTACCGATGATTTAATAGGAGTCCATTCTGGCCGATTTATTATTCTTATCCACTTTTCACGTACCTCCCTTGATCGACTTGGTATCCTTGAAAAGATATAGGTGATACAAATATTATTCGAGTTATAATAATTATTTACATAAAAATTCAGAATATGTAAATTCCGTTACAATACGTCAACAAAGTTTCCTTTTATACTACTTTTATAATGCATGAAATGATCTTTATTATATTATCGACACATTATTATCGATATAATATGACATCACCATTTTGTCAAGCCCTAGCATAAATAAATAATTTAATTCTCGTATATATTTTAGTAACTTTTTATCTATCTATGAAATATATGTATTTATAGAAAGATAAATGAATATAAAATTCTAACAACTATATATGAAACCAATTAATATGAAATTTGACCAAATATTGCTTAAAAATCTGGGATAGAAAAATCGCATTTACCTGTGAAACGTATACTAACGTGGATTATTTTTCCTTGTAACGGTACACTTGACAATAGAGCAAGACACCCTTGTAACAAAAACTCAGAATATATTAATACTAGTAATAATTTTGGTAAAATAATAAAACGCGCCGTAGTCGGGGGAGCTTAAGGCCGCTTATTCAAAGAGAAATTGACACGCCGTCACTTTTCTTGGCATCTCTTTCTCTCTAGTAGATTGTCTATATGAGTTGACATATGTCTTTCTCATGCTTTTTTGGTCTTTAGCGTAGCGAAAGTCTATGGATTTAACAGTGCGTCTGTAACAGACTCAAGTAGGGTTGTAATCCTATTTGGGGTTGATTGCAGATGTCGATGGGCGAAATAACTTACCATGACTTACCATGCATACAAACTGCGCAGGTTCTGTCTCTACTCTTATATAAAAAATTGACCCACATGTCTGCTACAGCCTGTCTATCATCATACATCTGCCGTCTGAGGACGAAATGTATATTTTATCGTATACAGTCTGCCGTATGACAAGTGCCTTGTGAACCTTATTACACACCGCTACTGTTTAATCGATTCTCAATATTCATACATGTATGTATGTATGTATGTATAAAAACAACAATTAGACTTCAAGTTGTCACATGAGCATGTCTTATACTTTAATTAACACATTTTTAACTCAAACTTCTGACAGTATGATCATGCAATCATACATTGACATTAAAATACAGTTTTTGATCTTCTAATTTTGTACTAGATTGTTTATTTTTTTTAGTATTCCAATGAATTATATAATATCACTAGCTTTCCTGCAAGACGCTGTTTGCCCTTTCCAGTAGATGACGTAATGATCCATTTGTACATTTTAGTTTTAGATAAAATTGGAAGAAAATACATAGTAGTAACTCTAAACGCTACTAAATGTTTTTTTTAAATTCTGTAATAGTTTATTTTTTTACTTAAAAGTAATACAGATTATATTATATTTAATTTAATTACACACTGACATAACACAAAACAAAAGAAATTACGATCCAACATAATGATGCGATAAATGAGTAATGGCGATCCATGAAGACAGAATTAGTTAATAATTTACTGTGCTACGACAAAATGATCGTGAAAAAACAAACAAGGCTAATTAAATTAAAAGGTTATAATGATTATATTATGAATACTTGCTGACCCGGCAAACTTTGTACCGCCTCAAAATCTATTTTATCAAATATATTTCATATGAAATATAGCCTATGTTACTCGTGGATAATGTAGGTTTTGAATGGTGAAAGAATTTTTAAAATCGGTCCAGTAGTTTTTGAGCCTATTCAGTACAATCAAACAAACAAACAAAGTTTTCCTCTTTATAATATTAGTATAGATAAGCTCAATCAATCTTCTGTTAAGTATAAGATAACTGTCTTCCTTACCACACTCTTCAAATAAAAATAAGCGAAATTAAGCAGGAATGGGTGTGGCGATGGTGCTTCCGAAGTCGAACTACAAAGGGATCTACTAGCTTCAAGGTTCAGCCTGTCTATTTAATCCACCACAACCAGCTTTTCAAGTATATGCTTCATACGGACTTCATACACTTTGAAGGTGGTCGAACCCTTCGTGGTTCGACTCCGGCAGCACTACTGCCACATCTATTTACGCCTCATAACAGCACTGTTAAGCGCTGCTGTGTTCTGGTTTAAAGTGTATGGTAAGGGAGATATACTTCTCCGAGGTGTTCCAGCTTAGTCATCAGGAGTAGCGGCGTATCTGTGACCGACCTCAGGTAAGAATATCTAATCCTATCTGTGTTTGATTACGGATGTCCAAGGGCGGCAGTAGCTACCATCAGGTGGACTGCATGCACATCTACTCTTATATTATAAAAAGCTCCACATGAGAGCACATATCAATAAGAAGCCAGCGATTATCGGCTGTTATCGTGCCTCGTTATCCAATAAAATAATTATCCTGTACAACCTGCGGGAATGCCGGGAGCACAGACTTGATTGACGTTGTTTTTGCTTGACATTTAGTTGGCGCAATTTGAAACGTCAGGACAGTATAATTTATCGCCAAAGTCCCAAAGAATCCGTTAACTATTAGCTGGAGACAAGTGTTTTGTTCGCGAAATAATTAAGAAACATCTTCGGATAATTGATCAGAAATAAGTAATTATTTTATTATTTATTCATATAGATTTTTTCGAACATCAACAAACTACTACCGCTTTGGAAAGTAATACGTTATGGAGAGGAAGTGGCGAAAGGAACTCCATATGTGCACAATTTAAAATCCTTTAAATATACAGGGTGAATTTTTAAAACGGGCCTTCAGGGCCAAATCGGAAATTATAAGGATTAGCGAAAAATGCTGAAACGAGTTACGAGGCCGATTTTGATAAAAACTAAAACTGCATCATTAGTTTTTTAAAATATTTTTTTCCTTAGCCGGGAATCGAACGAGTTCATTTTGAAAAAAAATGCACCCTCTATATTATTCCACTATCTGATAGTGTTGCTTACAAGGATCAAAATCTGGGAAGTAATGATAAATGACAAACTAAAAGAAAAGCCTCAATTTTAATAAAATACATATTTTTTCATATTAATTTGGCAGTAAAGTTCCCGCCATTCATCAATTTAAACATTTCGTGTATTAACATTTTTTTTGGCTCAATGTTTCTAATCATTCGAAATGGACGTTTTGTTTCACAATAATTTATATTTTTATGTCCGACTTAGCTAAGGTTATTTTTAGGACCATTAAAATAGATTTACTTGCTATGGGCGGAGTTTCGATTAATACAGATGTAAAGTTGACAATTTGCGAGAATGACTTTTTCGAGTTAAATCCGAGTGATTACTAAACAAAGAGATATAGAAAATCATTTTTATCGTTTAAACGAAGTTGTAAACAACAAACAATAAGGATTTACTATCTAATCAGTTATCTGTTTTTATTAAAAAATATATCCTAAAAAAGGCGGTAACTTATTTGCCAAACTATTACTTTCTCATACTAAGCCGTATGTCATGGTCATAACATCGAATAATTAGTTGATTAACCAACAAATTCTTCAATGGTATGACTTATGTATGTTTCTAAAAAATTACACATAAATCATTTGTTATGTATAATCCTTAAGGATTAGTATGCCAATGTATGGAAAAATATGTATTTTCTTCAAAATTTTCCTTTTCCTTTAATTTGTCACATAACATTACTTCCCAGAATTTGATCCTTATAAGCGACACTATCAGATAGTGGAATAATATAGAGGTGTCATTTTTTTCAAAATGAACTCGTTCGATTCCCGGCTAAGGAAAAAAATATTTTAAAAAACTAATGATGCAGTTTTAGTTTTTATCAAAATCGGCCTCGTAACTCCTTTCAGCATTTTTCGCTAATCCTTATAGTTTCGGATTTGGCCCTGAAGGCCCGTTTTAAAAATTCACCCTGTATATAGTGAATATATTGCTTGTTCGGGATGCTGTGTTCGCCCAGCAAAAAAATAACACTTTAAATTAAAAAATAAATAAATAAGTAATTATTTTGTGATAGCAGTGAAACCTCTAGCGATTTGAAGTTGTATCTCCCAGTCTCGTGGTCCGGTCCGGTTCAAATTCAAATTCATATCGCATGTATTAAAAATTATTCATATATAACGTTTTTAAACGTCAGCAAACTACCACCGCTTTGGAAGGTGTTTCGCTATAGACAAGAAGCAGCGAAAAAATATCTATATTGTGCAAATTGGCATGTTTTAAAAAGCAAAACCAATTCCAATTACATCTTATTATTACATCTTACATTCTAAATAAAACGTTAAATTTAAATTAAATCAATTTTTTTAGTCAAAACAGGTTCTTTACAGACACTTTTTGAATGTCAATACAACTACCACCACTTCACAAGGTGTTTCTTTATGGAGAAGAAGCGGCGAAAGAAACTCCGTAACACACATCTTTTAAAAAGTGTTTTTTACAATGTTAAACTTAACCTAATGGTACTCATGTGGAGCTGGAACTACTTCAGACCACACCGTTTTGTCAGTCAAATAATCACTTAGTTTATAGTACGCTTTTTTACATAGCGTTTGTTTAACGACATGTTTGAACATTTTTTCTGTGAGATTCAAAATGTGATCGGGTTTTTTATTGTAGTAGCGAATACAGTTATCCATGAAACGTCTAGCCACCTAACATAATCTATGTTTAGGAATTGCTAATTTATTTCTATTTCTAGTATTAAATTTATGGTGGTTACTATTTTTTTTTTTCAAACATATCAGTGTGTTTTCTTATATACATAATATTTTCATAGATGTATTGACTATGTACCGTCAATATATTAATAGTGGGAAACAGATCTCTCAGCGACTCACCACGTCGCAGACTATATATTGACCTTATTGCCTTTTTGCTCTTTTTTCGCGAGCAATTAAATATGTTATCTTAAGTTCATTTTCAGTTTAAAATTGTTGAGACATAATAGCTGAACAGGACCTCATAAAAACATCTTCGCCTTCATAAATTACGTTGTTTATCTTAATTAGGAATATTTATAGATTGAAGATAAATCGATAGTGCCGCTGTTTCGCTCAAACTCTTCGCATATTATTTTTAGCATGTAACGAACTGGCTTTACACATTTTATATTAAACGTTTAAAGTATTGGGAGTTATTATGACGTATTTATAATGTAAAGAGGTCCGTTAATAGTTTTAAGGTCAATCTTAATTGGTTTCATATTTTTAATTATTAATTTGAAACATACGATTATAATTTATATTTTGGTACAAATTAGAGCTATTTGAGCACATATTACAAATATTAGAGTATTAAAATATGTATATCTTCTTATATATACAATTCTCGTGTCACAATGTTAGTTACCGTACTCCTCCGAAACAGCTTTACCGATTTTCACGAAATTTTATATGCATATTCAGTAAGTCTGAGTATCGGCTACTATCTATTTTTCGTATCCCCAAGTGATAAGGGTTGTTCACCCTTAACATTTTTTTATTTATATGGCAACACAACGTTTGCCGGGTCAGCTAGTTGTTATATATATACATATGTGTTGAAATGTGTGTGGGCGTGAGACAACTTATCATCAGTTGGACTGCAAGGTTTTATATGACATCAATTTCCTAAAAGAGCAATTTTAAATATGACCTTTTAAACATTATTTTTATAAATGTTTTATTTTAGTCTTCGGAACCTTTAACTTTTAAGGAATGAAGTTTCGCATTCAAATGATAACCATATATAGTCCGTATGTAAATAAGGTGGATCTTATTTCGAAATAAAAATAATTTATACGTACAAGTTGCATGGCACACGCGTACTTCCAGGTGCTAAGATCATGTTTCTAACTTCCATTTGTATATAAAATATAGTGTTATATTTACTATTTGACAGTCATCTGCAGGTGCTTAGGCATGGCAGTAGCTGTAATGCGAACAGCTCCTCGTAGACTAAACATAAATCGATAACTAGCAATTTTATAAAAATAAAAAAACCGACTAATTAGAAAAAAATGAAAGGAGAGGTGATGTAGCCTTTTACCATTTAGACGAATCCAATGACATCCCTTTTTTAAATCTGTAAAACTTGTTAGGCTGGAGATCTTAAAGAATAAGTGATACTTGGCGGAGGCACTGCCGTGCCTCCAGATATACATACATACGCGTCACTCTCACAATCGTCTCAAAGACGAATCTAACGACCTTATATGTTAGATCTGTCAAACCGTTTTGGTTCAAGGATGTCTCAAAGAATTATCGATACATACATACGCTTAAAAAACACCTCCGCAGCAGCGTTAAAAGTTGGAAATATCATATTCTAAGATCATAAGTACACTTCACATGGAATGTTGTTTATAATAGTAGTAAATCAGCATGCAGTCGTGCGAAATGGTAAGTGGCTACTGCCGCCCATGGACATCTGTAATCAACCCCAGATAGGATTAGATATTCCTACCTGAGATCGGCCACAGATGCGCCGCTACCCCTGAGGACTAAGCTGGAACGCCTCGGAAAAGTATGTCTCCCTTACCACAACCTTCAAAACGGAACACAGCAGCGCCTAACACTGCCGTTATTAGGCAGAAATAGGTGTGGCGGTGGTGCCGCCGGAGTCGAACCACAAAGGGTTCTACCACCTGAATCTGAATACAACTGATACGTTGCTACTCCTGGCCCCTGAAATGGTCGCCTCTTAAGTAAGCTGCCCATTTTAAATATATACCTCCATTGTAATAAATGACTTTTCTGTTAATTTTATATTGAATTTTCAGTTCAACTCAGTTCATCGCCTCCAATGGCATATACCTACTATGTATGTGTCCCTAGTTTGATTGCAACTGGCACTGTTTTCCTAATTGGCTCACCAGGTCGCGTGCCAAGCGCATCTAAATCAAGGACTGTAGGGATACCGGGCGATTTGAATTCGATAAACTATGAGTCGCGACTGAATCGTTCAATATGGCATACCGTGAAGCGCCCAGACAGAATATGCCATAAAATTCTTATTATTATTATTTTTTAACATAACGAGGCAGACAGTCTACCTGATGGAAAGTAGTTAACGCCGCCTATGGACATTTGCAACACCAGAGGAGTCGTCAATGCATCGCAGGCTTTGATGAGAGCTCTTTTGGCACCTTTTTGAAGAGCCCCATGTTATAGCGCTCCGGGAATACCTCATGATAATTAATATTTTTTTTGATAAAATGTCAATTAGAGTGGAATCACAGAATCTAATGACCTGATTCGCCCATTCTTTCAGTTACTAAAATAATTATTATAAAATATTTTTTTGATATGCATAAAATGCAGTTCATCTGTTGGTAAGTGGTTACATCCGAGGAGAAAAATAATGCTAATATTATTATATTATTAATTAGAAGGTAGTAGAACCCTTTGTGGTTCAACTCCGGCGGCACCACCGCCAAACCTATTTCTACCTAATAACGGCAGTGTTAGGCGCTGCTGTGTTCCGTTTTGAAGAGTGTGGTAAGGGAGACAGACTTTTCCGAGGCGTTCCAGCTTAGTCCTCAGAGGTAGCGGCGCATCTGCGGCCGACCTCAGGTAGGAATATCTAATCCTATCTGGGGTTGATTACAGATGTCGATGGGCGGCAGTAGCCACTTACCATTAGGTGGACTGCATGCTTGTCTGTAGCGGTGGATCGTTGAAGTTTTTTCGGTCAACGAAACGTCAACGTTAATTTCCATTGATCAACTAGTTGATCAACTAGTTAATTTCTATTGGGTTAACGTTGATTCGTTGAAAGTGAATCAACGGTTGATTTAACTAGTTCGTTGATTCAACGACCACCGCTACTTGTCTGCTACTCCTATATTATACAAAAAAAAATATATATGTAATAAAAGTAGTAGTATCTTAGTGTTTGATTCATCGTCTAAATCGAGGTTCGAGTCCTAGTTACACACTTCCGAATTTTCAAAGTTGTGTGCGCACTACAAAACTAATTATCACCTGCTGAAACAATGAAGGAAAACATTGTTAACATTTCTTAAAAAAAATTCAAGGCATCATGACTGTATGAATTTCAGGTCGCTGGTTTTATTTGAAATGTAATTTTGTATCCTTGTGCGCTAGTGAGAATAAGTCTAGGTGTGAAACAATATATAATACCGAAGAGTGGTGCTCTGCTTCCCTCGGCGACCGATCGTCCTTGATGCACACTCGCGACTTCCGAACAAGTCCTTCGAGGACCTCCCTAAAAAATAATATTATAAATATAGCGTCCCGTGACGAACTCCGAGTGATGACTGTATGTATAATGTATGTGACAGAAACGTCAACATTTCAAATTTTGAATTTACTCTTTCTTTATAATCGGTATTGCAGCCGGTCCGAAATACTGAATATATTATAAACATGTCATATTATCTTATAGCTGTTAATAGGTACTATGAAACGAAACAGGACTCCCATCTGAAATCGATCAAAGATACGATCATTTTGTTCGATCACATCACAAAGGATCTTATCATGAAACCTTTACATAGCCAATATGATCGATTAGAACCTAGCGCACTTAGGAACTTCAAGATAAGCCAGATTTCTCGATCTATCATCCACATGTCTACCCTTATACGACCCATAAGTCGTATTACTCAGTCTTATTTGTCAAACTTCATTTAATTGATGGTAGAAGACCGTAATTATAATTAAATGCGGTTAAGCAGTATCTTATTAAGCGTATCGCGTTAATTAGAATTTGATTCCTTAGATTTAAGTGTAATACTTTAGTAGATATAATCTATGGATGAGGACCTTCGCCTTAACGCAATTCAGAACATAGTTGCATCATCGCTGCTTCACAGAAAAAATATATATAACGGTGGTGCTATAGACAAAATATGAAGAAATTACGCCATGTCATTTTAGTTGAGTTTCTTTATAATTATAAAGCTATATTTCTTAAGTGTATCACAATAAAAGAAACATTTAGGGAAGATAAAATAGTTTTAAAAAAGAGGTACATAAAGTCCTTAATAATCTCCATATTAGTGACTAAGTAAACGTACAATTGAAATATACATATTATTAGTAGGCATAGATTAGTAAAGATTACTCATTCCTAACTAGAAAATGTACCCAGTTTTGTGAATTGAAATAGTTGCGTAAAAAAGTTTTGCCACGTCTCCGTGCTAAAATATACCTGAAATATTTGAAATAATTATTTATTTATTATGTAAATTCATGTAAATTACGCAGTATTAGTTATTTATTCGTAAATTTTCTCTAAAAATGTTTTTATTTGTCAAGAATTCAAAAAAAGAACTTACGATAATAAGCCGTTTGTGGCTTCATTCAATTTCAAGGCGGCGAAGTATCTCTACTAATCTATGTTAGTAGGTATGTAAATTATAATTAACATCTTTAGTACATAGATTAATATTCATATGTGTGTGTTTATCTTTAAAATTAATTATATATTTATAGTATTTACACCTGTATTTATATATATTAATACCTATTATTAATACGCTTTTATTAGCTTCAGACATATGTATGTTAGTATGTTAGTATGTAACGGAATCTTTGAACATGATTTTATCCCCCTTTAAAACGTCGGATTAACTCGAAATATGCCAAACTTATTAAGGACCGATGACAATTCAATATTTTAAACATTCTGACCCGTTATCCTTACTAGGATAATCAGGATCAGCGATTTTTGTTTTCCTGAGACCCGGAAGGTCTGCGTTACCATTTCTTGCTGCCAAATGTAAAGGCATATATGATTTCAGCTCATCGTCATAGTCACAACTTATATTATTAACTCGATCTGTAAAATTAATTAAACTACTAACAGTTTTAAAATCTCTGCAGGCAGCAGCAACACAAAGAGAAGAAATTCTAGAATTATTTTTGATATTAACATCATCATGCTGTAATATTAAATCTATGATTGGACGACGTCCTTTTGAAATGGCTAGATGTAAAGCAGTTGACCGTTTTTCTCTTGAGTATTGCCATCAGCGCCTGTTTTTAAAAGATGCTCTATCATCCTTTTTCCGTGATTACTTTTATCCAAGATAGAGGACCTGGGATATGGTATAAATTATGAAAGAAAGCAGTTAGCATTGGCAATTCGGATGTCATTCAACAACTCCTCTGGGATTTTCACGTTAACAATAAAAATAAACACCAATGTAAAACACCACTTCATACAGCTGTGTTAAACAATGACCCAATATTCATTTTTGCACTACTAAGCAAAGGTGCTGATGCTGATTCGAAAGATAAACTTGATAATACGCTACGTAATAATCGTTAAAATAATCGCTAAAATAATCACTAAAAAATGAAAAATAAATAATAGTTAAAAAAACTAAAAAATACGCTTTTATAAAAAATTCGACCAAAAAATGAAAAATAAATAATAGTTTAAAAAAACTAAAAAAATACACTTTTTATAGAAAATCCAACTAAAAAATAGAAAATATTTTTTTTTAAATTTGAATTAAGAATAGTGTAAATAAGATAAAAATATTTTTTATTGTAAAAAAGCGTGGGGTGCTTTTTAAGATATTATCAAAATGATAATCCTTCTACTCAATATCTATCAATAAAATATTTATAACTATTGTCACCATGCACCCCACGTTTTTTTTTTAACTATTATTTATTTATAAAACTTACTTATTCGTGCTGTTATGTTTAAAAAATTGTACATCCGTAATTGGCTGTAAGGAATACTATATAAGTATTTCTATGATTTTAAGAGCTGTGGATTTTGTAATAATTAAATAAATAAAATAAATAAATAAATAAGATGATATATTTTCATAAATATCTTTTAACAATGACAATTATGACAATTGGCTTCCCGCCAAAACTCAATCGTTCCCGCCACGCCGCACCGCGCCTCACCGCACCACAGATTAAAAATCACTCCGCCACATAATGTTTGTAATTAGTATAACGCAAAGCAGGGTGCATTTCACCTGTCAAATAGCGACTGCAGCTCATGACTCCAATCCTATATGTGGTTGATATACGATTGAAGTTCTACCTGGGGTCAGCCTCAAATGTCTTGTAACCTCTGAGGGTTAAACTGAAATATCTCATGAAAATATCTCCTACCTTACCACACTTTACCAGATCACAACACCGCTTAATACTCTGGTAATAAGGCAGAAATAAGTGCGATGTGCGGTGGTACTATCGTCAATTGAACCACTTTTTTTTCATTTTTATAATATAAGAGTAGCAGACTAGCATGCAGTCCACCTGGTGGTAAGTGGCTACTGCCGCCCATGCACATCTGTAATCGACGCCAGATAGGATTAGATATTCCTACCTGAGGTCGGCCACAGATGCGCCGCTATCCCTGAGGACTAAGCTGGAACGCCTCGGAAAAGTCTGTCTCCCTTACCACACCCATCTAACCGGAACACAGCAGCGCCTAACACTGCTGTTATTAGGTAGAAATAGGTGTGGCGGTGGTGCCGCCGGAGTCGAACCACGAAGGGTTCTACCACCTTCAAAATGGAAATAACCACTAACCACTTAGGGAAATAACACACATACGATAGTTCACGTCGGCGTCGTCAGTTGTCGCTGCTTGTCGTCGGCGACTCTGGTCGGGCGTAGATCACTGACAACAGACGGAGATGGTTGGCGGCAGTCGTTGGCAACACACGGCGACAGTCGCTGTCAACTGACATTCGTATAACATCACCTATAAATTACATTCAGATTTATTCTAGGCGTGAAACTTTCCTCCATAGTAGGCTGAGCCTTTATAAAACAAGCCTTAACAACTCTTAATTATTCAGACACACACATTCACAGTGCCATTAATTAACAAATGCCGTGGTAATTACAGATAAACAATGTTAGAGCGATCAATCATCCACACATACGCAATGCATACCATTTGTATGCAACACACACTAGGGCATCTGTTTATATGTGTGTATATGAAGATATTTCTTTGTTTGTGTAAATAGACACTTTCATCGTTACGCGACACACCCATCATACTAGGATGACATTCAAAGAAATATCTCCCTTAGTGATAGTATGAATATGGGTCTAATTGGCGTGAATCTGAAAGTAAGAGAAGTGGAAATTCTATTAAAATGATATTTTACAGTATTTCTGTCTGTTCGTTAATTTAAAATAATTTTTTATCGCAGTATTGACATATAAAATTGAATTTGTAACTAATTTGTTTACCGTTTTAAGTATAGTTGAGAATACACAATAACAAATAATACACACAACGACGACATTTAAACACCAAAATAACCAAAAAACTAATTAATATATTTTTTTAATTCCTATGACAAAATCATATCTATAAATTTTAAGAAATATTTTAACAGGCATGGCTGATGTCTACGCGATCGCATTACGAGAGATAATAAACGTCACTACACGTTTTAAAGACACATACCTACTATTGCCTGACACGGCACGCGTCTGACACGGTCTATGTCTGTAAATGTAAACTTTCAGTTTTTTTTATAATATAGCAATAACAGACGAGCATGCAGTCCATCTGATGGTAAGTGGTCTACAGCCAGTGGACTACCTAAGGTCGACCACTTATATGATGCTACCCTGGGGACTAAGCTGGAAACACCGCGGAAAGTATGCCACACCCTTAAAACCAGAACACAGCAGCACGGCGCAGCAGCACACAGCAGCACACACCACCTTCTTCTTCACTTACTAACAGTCATTCCTTAGTAACACTCAATTCTTCTTCAATTACTAACAAATAGAGAATTATTATAAAAATAAATACTGGGGGGCTACTACCATCTCTTAAAACAATATTATTTTAATCATACTTTTACATTTTTGCAGGAAAATTAACTTTTTAAGCAAAATATGACAATTTCAGTTGGTTTTATACCATGGCTAAGCGAAAAATTAATAAGGGTTTAAGTTTGTTCAACTGTGTATGACCGAAAATCTTACTGTTTTAAGGAGGAAATAAAGCTTTCCGGAGCTATGATGCTTTTTAAAAGAAGGTGGTAGGCCCGCAGCTTATATCACTTCTACTTACAGACATGCATATGCTCGAAAGACATTACGCGCCGCTGTCTTGATAAATAAATTCAAATCTCATTTATTCAAAATTTATTCGTATAGAATACTTTTTGAAAGTTAACAAAATACAGACAATCCCGCGTGCACTAACAAGTGCGAATGATTACTCAAGTGAAGCAAGTGGCGTCCATGCGAGAGGAGGTGTCGGGGCTGCGTAGAGGGGATGAGGTGGAGTTAACATTTCACTTCATTTTCATACCGATCGGAGGTTTATGATGAAACGCATCGTACAGCGAAAAGGTATAGGTGCCGAGTTCGATTCCCGCGTATCTAAAACGCATACAGGAATAAAGGCGCTAGGTTCGGAAAAAAAAAGGTTCGGCAGGTCATCTAAATTATTTTATTTGAATGCCTAAGAATATATAACTGAAAGTAATAAAATACTTTTTGGCTCGGTTTTGAAGGTACCATTGTCACAATTATTTCTGAGTCCTAGCAGCAGTGCTGTGTGACTTGAAGGATGTGGTACGGAGAGGTTTACACGAAGCGTTCCAACTTAGTCCTCAAGTGCCCATCTCGCTTAGGACTGTAACAATCTGGTTGATTACAGATGTCCATATGGCAGTAGCTACTTACCTAAGTAGTATGCATGCTAGTATGCTACTTAGCTTTCACACACATCGCATGCATGCGTGAAAGAATCTTCAATTTCCAAAGCAAATACTAGCATATGTTATTTACCGGAAAATTCTCTACATTTCCGTGAAATGTGGACATCGCGCCCACTTCAGGGAGTTTCAATATTTTACTTACACTAAACTAAAATTTCATAGACATTTAACAAATAAAATCGGCTATATTATATGCTTCATTCAAAAGAACCTATAAAACATATACAACGTAGATCAAATTGGTCTCAATAGGGTTTTTCAAATATCTTGTCGACTGTCCTGAAGGACTGTTTGCAAGACAGATCAATATAGTAAGCGTTGTTAGTCAACTTATGAAAGTTACTAATGAAAATTCTTTTAGTTGTTGCACTTAATTTCCCAATATTTTTTTTATAATATAAGAGTCCACCTGATGGTAAGTGGCTACTGCCGCCCATGGCTACTGCCCACATCTGTAATCAACCCCAGTTAGGATTAGATAATCCTACCTGAGGTCGGCCACAGATGCGCCGCTACCCCTGACCAAGCTGGAACGCCTCCGAAAAGTCTGTCTCCCTTACCACACCCTTCAAACCGGAACATAGCAGCGCCTAACACTGCTGTTATTAGGGAGAAAGGGTTCTTCCACCACCACCTTCAAATGCGTTTATTTCAATTATGATTTAAAGACTACAAATAGAACCATTTCATTTATATTTCCATTTTATAATAATCTTTCAGACATCAAAACTTAACGCGTATTAAGTAATATAAACAGAGCTTAGCTTGTCGTCCATAACTCCATGTTAAGAGGTGGTAACGTCAGTGGGAGGTGCGCCACACGTCACCGAGCGCCGAGAAAGTCGTGAAAGGCGTTAATCACTAAATACATAGCAACACTGTACACTGTATTAATTATTATATATCAGATCATTACTGTCCCTCTACTAACTTCAGAATTAGGCTGTGTGTGGATTGGTAAAACTCTTGAAAGTCATTTAAATATAGAAAAATACGAGTTGTCATGAGCATCTACATAGCAACACTTTTAGTTGCTAGAAAGCCAAATACTATTTTTCGTTGTATTTGCTTAAAGATCAGTGGAGTTGCAGTCAGTTTTTCAAACCCTATTGACGGCTCACGTGGGTGTTGCGGTCACCATACTGGTCTGACACGGAGGAAGATCTCCGCCCAGACATATCCTTACTAATATTATAAATCCGAAAGTAACTCTGTCTGTCTGTCTCTTCTTCACGCCTAAACCACTGAACCAATTTTAGTAAATTTTGTACAAAGATAGTCTGAGATCCGAGAAAGGTCATAGGATAGTTTTTATCCCGGAAATCCCACTGGAACTTGGAATGTCGATCTAAGATTAATTAATCGGAGAATTGATCTTTTGGACGAAAAAAATCGATTATTTTATTCGATATTAGTAAGGATTGAATCGTAAACTATGCATTTGATCAAGTGATGATCTTTAGCAAAGCTGTTGTCCATCCGAAGGTTTCAGAGTTGGTACGACCAATTTTCGCCAGATGGCGCCACTGTCATTCCAATAAAGGTACGAATTTTCAGTTTTATAGTTTTATGTATGTTATTATGTCATATTATTTTCATGTCATATTAAACGCGGACGAAGTTCGGCCAATAACTCTAAGTATCTAGGATTCTAGAAAAAATGTTTTCATTTAATTTCTGTTGAAAAAGTTCAGGAGGGCTTGCATATGCTCCATAACTCCATGTTAGAAGGTGGTAACGTCAGTGGGAGGTGCGCCACGCGTCACCGAGCGCCGAGAAAGTCGCGAAAGGCGTTAATGACTAAATACATGAATACATAGCAACACTATTAATTATTAAACCATTACTGTCCCTCTACTAGCCGCGGAATTACGAGTAGGCTATGTGCGGATTGGTAGAACACATGAAAGTCGTTTAAACACAGCGTGATACGAATTGAAATGAATACATAGTAACACTGTTTTAATTGCTAGAAAGCCAAACACTATTTTTCGTATAATTAGCTAAGATCTGTGGAGTTTCAGCCAGTGCTTCAACACCTATTTAACTTGCTTAACTTTTCATTATTTCTAGTACTTATTAACGATGAAGATAATGAGGAAACCTACATACTAGAGAGTTTTAAAATGTCCCAAATATGTTATGAAGACTTCGCATTCGTACTTTGCCAACGCGAACTATTACAGTATTATTTTCTTAACTTAATAACAGATCAGAAAAAAATAAAAGGGTCAGGGAGAACCTTAACGAAGCTCTCTTTATTTCGTAGGTCTTCCCACCTCCTAATTGACGATAAGAGATATTCAAAATAATTAACCAAGAAAGTTAAGAAAGTTAAAAATTAATATTGTCTCCAATTTTTCATTAATTTCAATTGCCTTTTAAATTAGATATTACACAAGGATCCCCTCTTCGTTGTCTTATACGTTGGACTATGAACCTCCTTGAAAGAAAGACCTCCTGATGTTTTCTTAAAATAAAAATAAAACATCCTTAATTAGCGAAAGGGTTAACTAATATCTAGTTAGAAGGTGGAGCGATGGAGGTGGTTCGAGTGGGCGACGCCATTACCACGCGTCAATGATTTAGAAAGGTGTTATTATCGTGTCTTCTCTGTGGACATTCGATATGTATTATGGTATATATTATGGTATTTACCTAGTTGACATCCTCTTACTTTCATATCTGTATAATATACCCATACAATTTCCAACGCCCCTAGCGGATTATATCAGAACTTGGAAATCGTATGGGCCAATACGTAAACAAATACCAAAACAGTCATATTTGTCAAAACGTAAAAACTCATGGTAAGGGTACAATATTTGTTTTGTGTAATGACCATATTTACATTTTTTACTGATACCTGATACGCTACAAATAACTATCTAACAAATAACCTAGATACGGTTAAACAGGTGTTATTCGCCGTTGAGAACCACATGCATAACACAATTTATACAGACACCTCCTGCGTATTTTGAAGTCGTTACAGTGCCACCGATTATAATATAAAGCTACACTTAAAACGCAATAATAACAAAATAAAACAGTATGAGTCAGTTACACCATGTAATTTTAACGTTAATAAAACCTTAACCAACCATCAAATCTACAGTACATTTAATAAGTTGCACCATTTTAGTTGCGGTTAACATGACGGCATAACTAACTCTTAACCGGTCGATTTCGGTGGGTTAAAGTTATTTTTTTGATGAATTTCCGTATCTGTCAATGTTGGCTAATCGTGGTGACAGATACACAAATGACATTAATGACATAATATACCTCCAAGCAAGATGGGACTTCGTACCCACCGGTCACTCATATGCCCCGTCTGCGTTTGCAATATGGGGGGTGGGTAGGGATTATTCGGGTCTCGAGGGTACCCTCTTTACCCGGGCAAATTCTCAAGGGAGTGAATACCCCCCGGATTTTCAATATTCTTTCATAATAATACAATATTATTAAATAATATTATAATATAATGAGACAACATTAAAATTATACCAACCCTGCTGTTTAGCGGGGGGTAATATACCTTGGTTCAACACAGAATTGTTACATTATATCGCTAGCGTCATAGTAATTGTTATAATCAAAACGGAAGGCCTGTGTGTTGGACAAATTTCAGCTGTTCGAACTCACTCGTATATAAAAAAAAAGTAGTTTGTAAGACTTATGTGAGAGCCATACATTTAGAACGCCTTAATCGGCATTTTAAATTTTTGGTGTAACAATGGGGCATCCTATATATTGTAACCCAAAAATTTACTAAATAAAGATTATGATTATATTACACGAAACGTTTTAGCGTATTAACTTTAACGCCGACTTACTCAACTTTAACTTTGAACGGGCCTACGGTGCAACCCGCCCTATATAATGTGACCATATTAAACTGCAGTCATCAAGCGCATTTCTAGAATATCCCGCTCGTATGTAATTTTTACACATGTTCAACACATTGTGTCAAAACTTTAAACACATTTTAATTATAAATTACCCTCCTTGTATCGTCGGAACGTTTCTTAAGAGGACGTTGGAAATTATTTTCAGGTTGTCCTTTCGAATGAATTCACATCGCAATTAACAAGTTAATTGTTATTTTTATTAATTACGGTCAGGTGCTAAGTGCATGGTAACGTTTTTGTTTTTTGTTTGTGATTAAAGTAGCGGAGGAAAATTAATATGTCTGTTGTTGTGGCATTGCCGCCATAGACATGCCATAGACATCCGCTTTACAAAATGCCTGGCATGTGGCGCTGTATGTAATAATTTCGGGTAGGATTCCTGAATCCTACCCGAAATTAGTACATATTCAGTTATTAGTAAGTAGTACATGTGGCGATGTATGTAATAATTTAGTACATATTAGTATTAGTACATACATCGCCGCAGCTACCACCCCAAATAGTTTGTACCCAAAAATCTTAGATGAGTAAAATACATAGAATGATCACTCCTAACAAGAAAGTGTAACCAGTTTTGAGAATTGAAATCTTTGCGTAAATTAAGTTTTGCCACGTCTCCGTTTTAAAATGTCCTAAAATGTATAATATATATACATAAATTACGTAGTATTAGTTATTTATACATAAATTTTCTTTAAAAATGTTTTTCATTTGTCAAGAATTTAAAAAAAATTATAAAATCATCCTTTTGTGGCTTCATTCAATTTCAAGGCGGAGAAGTATCTTTCTATTCTACTTATCAAAGCCAAAAATATAAATTATGTAACCTATAAAAATAGTGCTAGCATGCATTTTTATTATTTTTAAAAACAAAATGATGACATAAGTAAAATAATAATAATTTATGTACATAATATCATATCGACTCGTATCGTATCGATATTAAATTATTCATATCATATCACTGAAGTAAATACAAAAAATGTGGGTACTTTATACAAACAGTGACAATTTTAAATCTGTGTTCATGACGTTAACTATCGCATTTAACAGTAATGTTTTGTGAAAATATGGATAGAATAGTGTTAGGAAGAAAAACAGTAAGTACAAACAAAGTTAATATCACATTTTATAATATACTAGCTGACCCGGTAAACTTTGTACCGCCTCAAAATCTATTTATCAAATATGTTTCATATAAAATATAGCCTATGTTACTCGTGAATAATGTGTTAAAATCGGTCCAGTAGTTTTTGAGCTTATTCATTACAATCAAACAAAATAAACAAAGTTTTCCTCTTTATAATATTAGTATAGACAAGAATGAAAAGAGCATGCCACCTGATGGTAAGTGGCTATCGCTGACCATGGACATCTGTAATCAAGGTAATAAGAGTCCTACCCGAGGTCGGCCACAGACCCCCGACCAGGCAGAGATCTAAACAATGTCGTAGTCAACCCATTGCTGTCCCACTGCTGGGCACGGGTTCTCAGAATAAGAAGGATTAAGTCATAATCCATCACGCTGGCCAAGTGTATATTAGTAAACTTCACATACTTTTGAGAACTTGAAGATCTCGCGAGTATGTAGGTTTTCCCATTGTTTTCTTTCGCCGTAAAACAAGTGATAATTAATTTCTAATACGCACATAACTTTAACTTGATCTTATTAAAGATAGAAGATTTCAATGTTTTCCCGTTATCGTGTGTCTTGCACAAACACGTAACATGGAATTATAAGTAGTAATATGAGAGTAGAAAGCGTTTTGTTATAAAATACAAAGGTATAAATAATTGATTATTTCATGGCTTTAAATGATTAAGGCTACCTAGGAAGTGGTTTCGTATTTGTTCTTCTTATCTCTCTTATTGTTTTAAGGCCAAGTTTTAAAGGTTAAAGTTGCATATAAGGCTTCCTATAGACGGTAAGACTTCACGAAGACTGCAGCATTATAACTATGTTTTAATTGCTCAGCTTAGTTTAACTATAAGGTATACTTTTATTTATGTTCAAATAAAGCGTATTTAATACGTGTCTCAATAGATACTGAGACCGAATTATAATAATCTATACATTTCATTAAAATGTTGTTCCCGAAATGATTCAAATTGCCACTACCATTACCACTTATTTCAATATTTTGTTATTCCTTACAAACATGTAGATGTAAGTTCTAATTCAATAAATTATTTTTTAAGCATAACATTAAGGCTGACTTTAAGCCTTCCCTTAAAGGCTGTACCTACAATAATAAACAGTCACACATAACATTAATTCCCAACCCTTTCCATAGATGATAACTTTATTACGAAGTCCTAGCATTTGTCGTTCGTCGTCGTGTTATCGTCCCGTGAACAGCACGCCTGATAGATTATGGGTAAGATAGAAGTCAGGTGGCACATTTAATGTCTTCATACTCGGGGCAGAGCAATTAAAAACAGTTACTGTTAATGTATCAAAATTAGTGGCGACCGGGAAACAAAAGGTGTGACGGAGTTGCCGCGGGCTAACAGACGACGACGATTATTTTCTTATGAGTTCACAATGACAGTCAAGTGTGAACCGGGCTGGGTTGTTGGGGTCCATTCTTTTTTTTTCTACTTATTTTTTATTTAAAAGTTGCACCAACGAAGTGATCACTGACAAATCCAAATAGGTTTACTTTATCTTA
Organism: Epargyreus clarus clarus; assembly: GCA_014595695.2. Classification (NCBI taxonomy): domain Eukaryota; kingdom Metazoa; phylum Arthropoda; class Insecta; order Lepidoptera; family Hesperiidae; genus Epargyreus; species Epargyreus clarus. The sequence goes on along the minus strand of JACTTY020000017.1, from coordinate 1,125,225 downwards.
TATATAAAATTCTCGTGTCACAATGTTAGTTACGGTACTCCTCCGTAACGGCTTTACCGATTTTCACCAAATTTTATTTGCATATTCAGTAGGTCTGAGAATCGGCTACTATCTATTTTTCATACCCCTAAGTAATAAGGGTTGTTCCCTTAACATTTTTTTATTTGTATGGCAACACCACGTTTGCCGGGTCAGCTAGTATGTATATAAACAATACGTATCACTTCACTTATAGGGTATGCAATAAAATTACAAATAAAAGCTAATTGAAAATTACATTACAAAAATATAAATTAAATAAAAACAATACTAACATTACAAACATTCTATTGATTCTAAGCTTCTTATGTCCCACTGATCCGTTTAGTCGAATAATTCTAAAGTACTTTTTCTTATATCCCATTTGCATGTTCTTCGTGCTACTGTGGAAGCCTTGAACTGCTCCAATGCGAATTGGTTAGAGAATAACAATTTGAAATAAAATAAAAAAGTAAATGCTTTCCGTAGTTTAGGTTTATTAGGTTAGGTTAAGGTTAGGCTGAAATAGAAATTTAATGTAACATTTTTTACTGGGATACTTCTCTTAAAAATATATTAAATTTTTGCTAAACAATACTAAGTTTAAAAATTCATTGTAATACAAGGATTACTCTTTTATTACGCCTTCAAGAGATGATTTTTCGAAAATCCCTAATCGAACTTATCGAATTAAGTTATTTTTTTTGTCAATTAATAGTTTAGTAAGTAGATTGAAATAATATTTAGAAGTGATATTTTGTGTGTTTTAGTAAATAGAAATGTTATCAATTCACATAATATACTTCGTTCACATTTTTTAAATATTTTTTACGAAATTCTATTTTTCTTTTTTTAATTTTTTACGGAATTCTAACAATTATAAGTGAGTCGCCTCGCGAGTTGTTATAATATTGTTGAAGTAGTACGATTAATCTTACAGAAATGGCCAATAATGGGTCTCGCGTTATAAGTGTCGCTTCTGACAATAATGGTGTCCAGGAAAATAAGATGTAATATGTTACTTGCAAAAAATTCTTAAATATGTAAAGTATTACAACACAAGACATATGGGAATGATTATGTATGGTCGTAAGGAATAAAGACCTTATTAAGAATAATTGAAGTATGTAGATTGTATGAAAGATTATAAGTAGAAGATGAAATGAAAAATATTTTGTAAGTTTGTTTATTCGTAGCAGATAATCCCTGTAACGTCTGCACTTATTTGAAAACTTTTTCCGTACTAATTGCACCTTATATTTTATTATAATTATGTTATGTACAAATTAGCAAACGTTATTCATTTAAGACGAATAAAAAAATACAAGCTTATAACGTTGTTATTTTATTAGATTTCCTCTCATTTGATACCCACATCTTAGGGGTAAATAAAAATTAACCGATCGGCCATCTTTAAACTATATTGGATTTAGAATAACGTCATTTAATAATAAATGAATGTTCCCTAAAAATTGATTTATCTATTTAAAATTGGCGAAGACATACAATTTTGTAAAATTTCTTGTTATTGATATTTTAGTTTTGATTTCAGCCAACCCGACAGAGGGCGCGAGTGGACAGATTCGTGGCCCCACGTGACGTCATCTCCGACGTGCGCAAGCGCCGGACGCGGCGTAGCACCATCGCTCAGCAAGATGTCGATATTTGGGTAAACCATTTGAAATTTTCAAATGTAATATCAAAGTTTTTATATGTAACTAACTTGTACCAAATTGCTTTAATTAATTGGATAAAAATTTAATTACATTGTTTTACGTAGTTTTTTAAGTCTATCACATAAAAAACTGAAAACTGATAGTAATTTAGCAGTTTATTTTGAATTGGGACTGTAACCATAATACCCTAAGCCCCGCCCCCCTCCCCAAGCGCCCCCGGCGGACTGTATCAGAACTGATTGGAAATGTATGACACATACGTAAACAAATACAAAAACAGTCATTTTTGTAAAAACGTAAAAACTCATACTAAGGGTACTGATATCTTAACGTGGCGTTAGAGACTTGACTTGAAAAATATACCAACGGTCACCCATTCAATTCTCAATCGCGCCAAACATTGTTGAACTCGATCATTTAAGCTTTACAAACAGCGAAGTTAAACCCGCTTTATCAATGCCAATTTCAGTTCACAGAATACCTCCAAAAGAAGAAATACATGAGCTATTTGGACAAAGCGTTCGGCTTGGAGCCGCTGGTCACGCAGCCGGAGAAGCCAGTGGAGCGGGCGCACACCTGGCCCTGCCGGCCGAGGGCCAGGGCCTACCTGTCCACTGCTGACAGTATCCTGGACCTGCCCAGTTACAGCGAGGCCGCTTGTAAGTAGTTCAGGAAAACACACATATAAAATACTTTATTTTTATACTCCCCTAAAAAAGTAAGTATTTCAGGAAAACACAAAGTATTTTATACTCCCCTAAAAATATTAGCTGAGGGCCAACTTACCGCCACAATTTTGGCGGTGCCTTCGAAGTAAAAAGGCCCTTTAGGAATTAATGGAACTAGCTGATAGTAAATGGCCTCTGAAAACTGAAAACTGAAACCTGAAAACCTCTGAAAACTGCCACCCATGGACTTCTGTGTTCAACAATAGTTGATTGTTGTACCATCTGCGCCCCTAGTGGACTGTATCAGTACTAATTGGAAATGTATGGGAAATGTAAACAAATACAAAAACAGTCATTTTTGTAAAAATGTCAAAACTCATACTAAGGGTACTGTATGCCAGATTAGATTAAATTACAGTTACTTACACATACGCACGATGCGTTTAGATACTACATTTTAATATAACAACAATAAGCCTATGAACAAATGATTATATAGTTACTATAGTCTATCTTGGCAATAAAATAGCGCACCAAAAACAGTTCCAGAGCTACTCGATTGGAGTAACGATAACATCCTGGTGGCCGCGCTGGGGAGGAAGTACCACAAATGGAGCTGGCGGAGTCAGAGCCTCATCAGCCAGGGCCTCACGCGCCACAGGATTCAGTGCTGCAAGTTCGATCCTCGCGGGGAACTTCTTGCTGTAAGTAATTTTAAGAAAAATAGGAGAAAATTCTCATTAATTTCATTTTACGAGTACATGACTGACACTCAAAATAAAATTGCCAAACACCCACGGAACAAGAAACACTAAACACTCAAGGTAAATAAATTTATCTAGGTCTACTAGTCTACACTTGGAAAGAGTTATGAACTACGACCTAAAACTTTTATTTTATTCAGACATAAAATACTGATAATGATAACGGCAACCTAAAGGACCATATATTAAATTACAAAACTTACTTTGTAAATATTTAAAGAAATTATATACATGTAAAAAAGAAAATTAAATGTGTTAAACATAGCTATACATATACATATACTATGTTTCCCGAAATAGGCGTACTTTTACACTATTACAAATGTTTACGCCAACAATATTTTTACCATACAAGTTTTAAGAATTTTTTTAAGTTTTAAGAAGTTTTAAGAAATTTTTAAATCTTTCATTTTTCTTTCCTCTCTTGCAGTTAGGAACAGACATGCAGGCGGTGGAACTCCACGACAACGCGCGCAGCAAACGGGTAGGCACCACACGTTGCCACTGCGTAGAGGTCGACTACCACGTGTGCTCCACCACCGCCCTTGACTGGAGCCCTACTGGGAACTCTTTTGCTACGTGAGTGTTAACAATTACTCACATTAACATAATACCACATTAATTCCAAAATAAGTAAGGTTGAAATACTCCTGAAATTACAACAGCAAGGAAAACAACTTAAAATGAAGATAACGTTATTCGTCCATCGCTTGAGCGTTAGTTGCCAAAGCTACCAATTTGTCGCTCACGCTACTGAGCAAGAGTTGAGAGAGAGTTGCAAGAGCGACCGATGAGCGGAAAATCTATCAACAGCCGATTGTTTACACGTCTATATAGATATGCTACTAAATAATCGCTGAGCAGTTTGACTTCAATTTGGACAGTTATGGAAATAGCACTTAATCGCGTTGCTCGAGCGCTAGTAGCCTTTAAGCTGTCAGCGTTAAATCTATAATTATTTATTATACTACAATTTTGACGTATCATACATTCTTTGTTACTCGTACATAATTCTGGAACCTGAGCTTTTACATGAATTTTTGAAGGTGGTAGAACCCTTTGTGGTTCGACTCCGGCGGCACCACCGCCACACCTATTTCTACCTAATAACAGCAGTGTTAGGCGCTGCTGTGTTCCGGTTTGAAGGGTGTGGTAAGGAAGAGAGACTTTTCCGAGGCATTCCAGCTTAGTCCTCAGGGGTAGCGGCGCATCTGTGGCCGACCTGAGGTGGGAATATCTAATCCTATCTGGGGTTGATTACAGATGTCCATGGGCGGCAGCAGCCACTTACCATCAGGTGGACTGTATGCTCGTCTGCTACTCCTATATTATAAAAAAAATAAGTAAGTGTCGAAAGTCATCCATTTTATGAATACAATTCAATTGCGAGTGACCCAATCCGCCTTAACTTTGCTAATATCTATCAATTTCTTTCAGAGGATGTTCATGGGGTGTCGTAGTATCATTCACCCGGAACGCACAGCTCATAAGCTACAGACACGTGGAGAGGACCGCCATCCTCGTGGTCCGCGTGTCCCCCGACGCGAGGTACGTCGCCGTCGCCGCCGTCGGCTCGCCTGCCGTCGTGCTGCTCTCCTGGCCGAGGCTGGAGATGTATTCCAACCTCGAATCTGATACGTGGACTATTAGGGTAAGAAATTGTAGTAATAAAATAAAGAAATAATAGCATATAAGTAAAAGTACTGATAACCTAATAGTTGAAACTCGGCCTCTTATTCGGAGGGTTCAAGGTTTAAATTCATTGATGTTTCATAGTCGAATTAGGAGTTAATTATTACTTGTTGTAACGGAGAAAAAATATCGTAAGGAAATCTATACGAAAAATCGTATTATGAATTAATTATCACTTGCTTTACCGGAGAAAAAACAAGGAAATGTACGTCTAATAATTTAAAGTCTTTAATATGTGTGAAATCTACAAATTTGCACTTGGCCAGCGTGGTGGACTAAGCCCTTCTCAAGTTGAGAAGAGACCTGTTACCTGCAGTATGACAGTAATAAAATTGTTTATACGACGATACAAGTGTATCAATGACAATACGACATCTTTATTGTACATCAAAACAAAAAACAAAGACATTTACAATCAAATATTTATAAGTTTTCAAAAGGCATATTATCTTTTATTTATTAATTGAATGGCCAACATACTGCACTAATTTTATAATTAAATAAATATTAAGTAAACATGGTCCGTAAAAATAAGGGTCGAAGTCAGTAAAGCCAGAGTAAAACCAGGCGACGACATCATGTGAATTTTAACAGCTAATTAACAGCTCATGTACGTCGCGCATTAAAGAGGTAACGTTAAATAATGATGTACTAAAATTGTAAATTAAATATTGCAATAAGAAAATGTCACAACTTTCATCATTGCCATAAAGCCTTGCTATAATCATAAAACATTATATATTACTAATTACAATAAAACGAATCTCCTTTTGATACTTCTCGAAAACATGTTTTCTATGTAATAACACTAAGCTGTTAGTTTTTCTGCGGTGTTCATTACTATGTAAGAAATACTCTACAAGACGCTCCACATATACTATATGTTATTGAATCCCATAATCGTAAAGGTTATGATCCTGGAAAAATTGAAATTCTAATTCTTTTTGCAAAATTTAGTAATTTCGTGGCGACTTTCTGAAGGTGGTAGAACCCTTTATGGTTCGACTCCGATGACTGGTTTCTACCTAATGACAACAGTGTTAAGCGTTGCTGTTCTGGTTTAAAGGGTGTGGTAAGGGAGACATACTTTTCCGTGGCGTTCCAGCTTAGTCCTCAGGAGTAGCGGCGCATCTGTGGCCGACCTCAGGTGGGAATATCTAATCCTATCTGGGGTTTACAGATGTTCATGGGAGGCAGTAGCCACTTACCATCAGGTGGACTGTATGCTCGTCTGCTACTCCTATATTATAAAAAATAAAAAAAGATGGCGTCACGGGTATTCTAAATCACGCTGTCGAACATCTAAACATCTTGCATTTATACAATCTCCGAACTGAGATTGTAGGAGCAAGGCCGTTCCCAGGGTATAATCGCTTAGCTAGGCGGGAGATCTTCCTTTGCCAAATATTAAAGCATAGAGATGGGAGGAGTTTGTCTTACTTTCGCTGACAAATGGATTAAACGTTACAATTCTTAAGTAATACTTAAACCTCCCCCCAATGGGCTAACTAACTTTCCTAATATAATCCTCCGTCCAACTAGACAGTAACATGGCATCCCTGGCGAAGCGCACTGCTAGGTGTGGGCGCGGTGGCAGACAACCGAGCCCAGATCTCGCTGTGGGATGCTCCCTCCTGCGAGACCCGACAGGCCACGATAGGCCACAGTCGGAACAGCCTGGACGCGATGCTGTTCAGCCACAGGACTGGGGAGCTTGTGTTGAGTCTGTGGAATACAGGTACATGGGTTAAATATTATTTGGTAGCAACTAGTAAGTAGTATCAATGGATTGGAGGTCTTTGATTCAAACCTCGACCTCCAGTCCAGGGACGGATGTTTTTCCATTAGTGATGTATCAGGTAGCTAAGCGGTAAGCGATGTCGAATTTAAGTTACGAAACTTTTTGACTGTTTCTCCCAAGACTAAACAGTATTATGTTCTATGTAGGTGCCGGTCGCAGATCCTTAGCTCGAAGCCGTAGATCCAATTGTTCATATTTCCCCCGTAATACAACGTACATTTCTTGAAGCCATTTACACTGAATCTATATAAGCTAATCTAAGCAATAAAAGTAGTGGATTTGAAAATATTTTTTTCATTAATTTAAATCAACTTTAAATTACCAATCATATATTAAAGTAATTATTTTTCAGATCGTGTTACTGTCCACCAAAGATCCTGTTCACAGCTCGTAGTGATGAGTGACCCTAGTACCGTGGTAGATCAGTGGGGCGAGGGTCAGACTGGAGTGGACCGCGTCAGGACCATGGTCTTCAGCCCGGATGGGACCAAACTTGGTAAATGTTTATAATACTCGATTTTACCCAATTAAAACTCTCATGTCATCTTCAGCGTACGTGGAGAAATCTGAAATTTCCACCTGAATTCAACCAGAGTCCTCGGAGCACAGTGCCTCTATTGGGCCTTACTCCTAATGAACATTTACGGTCATCACATCTTCCATTGGTTACGACAGTATGCGACCACATACGGTCCTCCTTCCCGGGGTCGCTGGCTGCGCGATTCGACCTCCCAGAGTACGTTTTTAGGTCGCTGGTTTTATCCGAAATGTAATTTTAAACTATTGTGTGTGAGGTGTGTGTGTGTGTGTGTACTACTGGAAATAAAGCAGGTGAAAAAATATATAGATTATTATTTATTTTATATTAGTATTTCAGCCAATCCAAAATACTGAACACCCTGTTTTTCCGACCGCAACCACGGAAGCCCCTTTTATTCGCGGTGTACTACAGCCTGGATAAACTGTAGCTCTATTAGGTCCCCAGAGAGACAAGTTCTTCTACCACCTATCAAAACTAATTCAGGCCAGACTAGATCCACATAAAACTAATAACGTATCCCAATAACGATCATAATTTGCCATATAAAATTATTTATTATAGATAGATGGTACTAAACTTCATAAATACCCTTCATAATTGGTCAGTATATTACAACTCTTTAGGATGTAATAAATAAATGTTTACTGCGCAAACTAATGAAACGTATTTTATACTTGATACAATTTTACCGGTAGTTGATAGGTAATTGGAGAAGCAAATTTATATATATTTTAAGGTGCGTGTAGCCCCTGAAAATAAACCAGTACTCTTACCATGAGTTTTTACGTTTTGACAAATTTGACTGTTTTGGTATTTGTTTACGTATTTTCCCATACAAATTCCAATCAGCGCTCCTAACGCATTGTATCAGACCTATAGTCTCAGTAACGTAACATTAAATGTCTAAATTGACAAAATGGCCCTTTATGTTTTGTCTCTCTTTTTTGCGAACATGGGAGGAAGCAGACAAAATGACTTGAGCACTTACTTATTGTTACGTTTACTCAGTCTACTGAAGCAACCGGAACAGAATAATGGATTAAGTAAACGTAACGTAAAATTGTAGGATGTTTTGAAAACTCATATGGTAAGGGTACTGCACCTTAGTTACGTTTTACAAAAATATTCGTTGCTAACCATGATAATTATGGAAAAGTCACTTTACATAACCTTCGAACCGGATTCAGTACCCTTAGTATGAGTTTTTACGTATTTGTCCATACATTTCCAATCAGCGCCGCTAGCGGATTGTGTCAGAACTGATTGGAAATATATGGGAAATACGGAAACAAAAACAAAAACAGTTATTTTTGTCAAAACGTAAAAACTCATACTAAGGGTACAGAAGCCATTGTCCATTACCGCTATTGTTACAAGGCAGAAATAGATTTTTTCATAAGATTCAAGTGAAAAACAAACTTACCGTCTACCTGGTGGTTAGTGGTCACTGCCAACCCTAAATATTTGTAAACATCTTCATTAGAAGGTTCTACCTAAAACCAAGCCCATGGCCATTTGTAATCACCTCCGAACAGAATAGCTGCTTTCTGCAGCCGATCTGATCTCACGTTGTCTCTCCTTAGAAGTAAGGTCACCTCAATATAACTCAGCTAACATCAACACCCTTCTACTAAAACGCAGAACTTCACGCTAAAATTATGGCAATGGTACCTTCTCGGTCAAACCATCTGTTCTACCAACAAATGAGAAAATATAAGCGATAGTAACTCCGAAGCGAAACACTAAGTATTCTTCTCCGTTACTTCCTTGAGAAACTATTTTTTTTTAGTTTATCCTAAAGATTAGGCAGACGTGCTACCTGATGGAAAGTAATAAACGCCGCCTATGGACATTTGCAACACCAGAGGAGTCGCCAATGCATCACCGGCTTTGTATGTATCTTTTTGCACATTTTTTGAAGAGCCCCATGTCAGCCCTCTGGAAAGACCTCAGGAAGCTCATTTCACATCATACACTCACGGCAAGAACGTCCGTGCAAATTTAAAAAAAAAATGTGTTTTTGTTTTTACAGCAACAGCAACATTAGACGAGGACCTGATCATCTGGAACTTCCTCCCAGAAGACAAGAAGAAGAAAAAGAAGATAAGATGTAAGAGATTCTCAGCGATACCGGTTTACCTGGATGAGACTTCGTACGGATGTTCCTTGCGATAATTCTACATCAATACTCATTTGTAATTATTGTTTATAAAATTTATTCAATTATGCGCTGGGTGTATTTTATAAATATATTGCTTGTTTCGAATGTGATCTTTACTTAATACCCCACTTGAATTAAGTAAACGACATGCATAAGTAATAATCTTGTCCGTGAAAAAATGTAATTTCAAGAATGTTAATTTGTAAGTTAGTTTGTTTTTCTCGTTTTCATGGGTAATTTCTGCGTTGTAGTACTACTGCCTTTTCCAGGTTTGGAAGATATTTATTTACTGGTATGCGGCTTTCCAACTCAATTCTGAGAAGGAGCATTTGTTATCAGCTTCAGGTAATTCTTGTTTGATTTGGACTGTTTAAATTTCTTTCAGATGACAATCACTTACCATCACAGATACCGTTTTTCCATAAGATATTTCATATTTTTATATTTTTGGACACTCCCATGCCAGGCACTTATTGATACCAAAAAGGATATTAAATACGATCTAAACAATATTTGAATCCTTGTCTTCCCACACCCGTCAAACAAATACTTTTCTTCACAAATAGTTATGACAATATTTTTCGCCACTGCAAACTGAATTTCTTTTGTAGTTAAAATGTATATACGGAAAGATGATCGCTCATCGTCAATAGTAGATAGTAGAACAAGAACCTTAGGTCGGCGTTCGCCACCACGTGTCGTTATTGAGTCGTCAGGGTCGCAGGATCGACGTTGCAATGCGCACTTGGCTAATTTATTCCCTCATTGTGAACCCATCTGAGTGCCAAGCTCCACGTGAACATTTATCCAGACTGCAGACCATGGAAGAATAGATAAATAGACTCCGAACTGAAAGAAAAATATTTAAGTCGCCAGTAATTTATGTTTTTAAATCTTTGTCTGTTAGATTATACATGTAAAGTTATTTAAAGTTATAATAAATAATCAGTCTACTTACCCAATACGTTTTCGGCATTTATCATTATGAAATTTCGACATGAGGAAATTTATGGCTACTAGAAATTGTCACATTTCCATTTTACGTAAAATTTGGAGAGACGCAAAAGGGTCATACACGGAAAAAATGGCCTGTACAGTGAGCATTTATAGTATGCAAATGCATAACAAGAAAATATATATTATTTTTACATACCTGCATCAGTAAATTCATGATATGGGAAGGCAGAAAATCGCAAAAAGGTCAAATAGTATTCTACCAATAATATTCAAAGGCATCTTACATATAACTATATTTAACTGATCTAATACCACTAATAATACCACTAATAAACCGAATGGACTACTAAGTCCATTCGGTTACTATGCCCATGATAGAACTAAAACCTTATTCTTTAAGTCGTCCCTATTGCCTTCACAGGTCAAATCTATAACCACTAAGCAAAACTAGTCGACTTCACGGCTAAACCTTTTCTTCAATAAATCGTTGATATTAAGTGACATTTATATTAATGATAAATACTTATATACTATGTGACCATAATATTACCAATATTAATCAAAATTAAGTACCTGTAAACTGAGATTATAAATCATATTAATAAGCGCAATATCTACCAACATTACGGTAAGTACCTAACCTTATTTTCTGGTCAAGATCAACACCTCTTAGATTATCAGATACCTCAATTAGACGAAACGATAATTCTTTATAAAAAATAAACTTTAAGTTGAACGCAAACTCATAAAAAGTAGACCCCGTTTTTAATAACCACGTGTATAGTCCGCACCAAACTGCTAGTCCGCTCTGAATTTGTTGCGAGCAAGTGTAGTCATATAATTTGCTTTGGCGACGCGATTCATTTCTATATTCAGAGCGGAGTAGCAGTTTTACGCGGACTATACAATGCTATTGCTATCAAAAATTGACATTTGATAATTTTTTCCCCCTACAGATTGACAAAATTCGATCTTTAGATCTTTCGGATCGGTTGCGTTCCTTTGGAGATCCCGGACTCAGCGCTGAGGACGGTCACGGGGGGGGGTTTTAGTGCGGTAAAAGTCCCACATAACCCGTCGTCGCTCCCACGGCGTCGGGTACCTTTTGAAGGTTTCCCCCTCGTCAACAAAAAAAAAGGTAAAAATAGGATATATTCATAATTAATAATGAGCGTTCCATTTACATTTATCCGCTTATCCCTTGCACCAAGTCCTAAATCTCCGATAACCGTTTACGTTAGCGATTGGGCGCCCGCCCCTTGTCGGGGCAACAATTTGAGACGATAAAACAGAAGGTCGGACCGTCAGATATCTTCGGAGACAAAGAGAATCCATTCAACCGAGCGTAATTACTTGTAGCAACAGGTACGTATAAAGCAGAAATAGGTTAGTAATCCTACACCTGTTCTTACTAAGAACTGCAGTTTTAAAGAACCCTGTTTTCTGATTTGAAGGGCGTGGTAAGTTGCTTACCAATATCAATCTTCGATCTTTAGAAGCCGAAAATTAGGTAGGTTGAGTAGTAACAGGCGTAAGTGAATGCTTGTTCTATTATTATCTATGTTAGTGCCAAGGGTTAATATCGTTGTACGAATTTGAATTTTAACCAAATAGTGTTAATGTTAAAAAATAGAATTAGAATTTATTTATATATCTTGTAATACTTAATGCGTATGTGTCAACTTATCAACGATAGAAAAAGGCGTAAAGTTACACGATGTTGGGACGAAAATAAGGTTGCTTGCTATCCATGTAAAATTGTACTAAAAGCTACATTATGCCATTATGTCATATTATTAAGGGAGACATACTTTTCCGAGGCGTTCCAGCTTGGTCCTCAGGGGTAGCGGCGCATCTGTGGCCGACCTCAGGTAGGATTATGTAATCCTATCTGGGGATGATTACAGATGTCCATGGGCGGCAGTAGCCACTTACCATCAGGTGGATTGCATGCTCGTCTGCTACTCCTATATTATAAAAAAAAATCTGATCAAGAACAGTCACAAATGAAATAAATTGGAACTAATCTAAATTTTGTAGATGTGGTTTTGCATAAGACCTTATTAACTGTTCTATTACCAGACAACGGTAACATGAAATATATTGACTCCTTTAGTATGATCCCTTGATTTTTTGTGCATATTTTGTCTTTTGTCTACAAATCCATAAGCATGTGCAAGGAATGCCGTGGACACGTCCAGTTTCTCATGTGTGATATTATCTTTATGATAGCTTACTCCAGGAGCAAAAAGCTAACCGAATAATACATTATTTCTTATTAAACTGATGCCTTCAGGGCAAACGCAATTTACACTTCCCCGCAACCAATTAACTGTAATTTTAACATACAGGATTAATATCTAAAGTTGTCTGTACTTAATTACTGGATTGTAAGACAATAAGTAAATAATAAGTTTTAAAAGTTAAGAGCATTTATAAAATACGTTTTTACCACGCTTTTATTAACTTGGGTTGTATGTATGTATGTAACGGAATATTTGAACTTGATTTTTGCCCACTTTGAACGGTCCGATTAATTTAAAATGTTGAACAATTATCAAGAATCGGTGACAATACACGATTTTAATAATTGTATCCCATTCTCCTCATCAGGATCGTCAAGAATCAGGATTACCTATTTTCCTTGTGCGATTTTAGCGTGGTTTTTAGTTTTTAAACTATAACTATTTAATTAGAGTCCAGCTTAATAAATAAAAAGAAAATATCTGTGTGGTTCGACTCCGGTGGTACCTGTGTTAAGCGCTGCTGTGTTCTGGTTTGAAGATTGTGAGAAGGGAGACATACCTTTCCGAGGTGTTCCAGGCCACCCCTAAATTATAAAAAACCTACCGTGCGTCTTAAGAACTGCACAAATTCTAAACGATCTGCTAAACCACAGTTACGCTGTTTATCCACCGCCACCGTCACCGAGCCGATACCGATAATTAATGACGGCGCCGAAGTAGCGTACATACATTTACTATAGTCGCTTGTCTACCGCACGTCCGTCACCCGAGCACCGTCATCCCGGCCGCCGATATTTCGAGTAGATCGGTGTGACCGCTAGATTGGCACCGACATTTTGACGGGCCGATGTGCCGGCAATGTAAACCACATAGGAACTTGTCCATACACTGCCGTCACACGCGTGACAGCTGGAACAAAATAAACCGCCGATATCGGTCGCGGTGGACAAACTATCGCCGTCACGACATAATTAAAATCGGGCCGAAATAATCTCGTTCTCGATAACGGCTCGGTGACGGTGCAGTGGACAAAATCTCTAGAAACACTTAGATGCAGGTGCGTATTAGCCTATCAAATCTGTGACCAAATCACTAGCGGCTAGCGAAATAGGTGTCACTTTATCCACAATCAATTTAATCCAATTTGTTATAACATATTTTATTGGAAAAATCTTCGCCATCATTCAATAAATTTAAATGAAATAAACATTTTTAAAATAGTTAAGTAAGTTAGGTACTCCAAAACAGGGAAACAATTACTCCTATATTATTAAAATAATATGCAAATAATATAGACATTAAAGTTTTTATTTATGTGTATAATAGTTAAATTAATTAGAATAATATATATATAGTTTACTTTAGAATGTTATATATGTATATAAGTTTTTCAAATATAAATATTTATGTGTTATCTCAATAAATTATAAATATATTATAGACAATCAATGGAAATCTATCCGAGATAAAGTTATTAAGAATTTGATTAAACAAAGATGTTGATTAAACATATACGGAGTATATAATGAGGTCTTAATGCGATCTCTTAAGGCCTCGACACACTACACACAATAAAATGGCTATTAAACTTTGAAAATTCATTTTAATTAATGTAAGAGTTTTACACATAACAGAGTAATTTACATTATCAGCAACGATTATACACGTTCGTAGAATATTTGTTTAAAACTAGCATTTACCCACGGATTTGCTCGCGGCCAGAGATTTTTCTATATCCCTCGGGAACGGTAATTTTTCGGGATATAACGCAACCTATGCCCTCATCTTAACTCCTGACGTGCGTACAAAATTTCAAGACAATCGCTTTTTTATATAATATAGGAGTAGCAAACGCGCATGCAGTCCACCTGATGGTAAGTGGCTACTGCCGCCCATGGATATCTGTAATCAACCCCAGATAGGATTAGATATTTCTACCTGAGGTCGGCCACAGATGCGCCGCTACTTCTGAGCATTCAGCTGGAACGCCTCGGAAAAGTATGTCTCCCTTACCACACCCTTCAAAACGGAACACAGTAGTGCCTAACACTGCTGTTATAAGGCAGAAATAGGTGTGGCGGTGGTGCCGACGGAGTCGAACCACAAGGGGTTCTACCTTCAAATATAGTTAAGCGTGAAAGTGTAGAAAACAAACAAACTCACATTGTATTTTTAATATTAGTTAGGATTAATATTGTATTTTAGTATTTTATTATGAATAAACTTCATATCCCTCTCATTATGTTACACAAAGGCTGGTTTATGATACTAATCTTCGAGCTACTTCATTGAAATATATGACCAGATACATTATAAAATATATTTTACGATAATTATCTGTCATATTAGATTTTAACACAAGTATTAAATGTTTATAGTATCTTTACCGTCTATGAAGCCTTTGCCGTTCATTACGGAAATCGAGCCTAATTAAGATGTAGGTTGATTATGACAACTCAATTTCTACCGAAGATTGTTTGTACGCAAATGCCAGAAAGATAGCATCAACATAATAATACATATTAAAACTGCAAGAATGGTTCCATGAAGGCAGGTTAAATAAGCAATTAGTCGACAAATGGTGAGCACTAGAATTACAAACGAACGCTGAGTAATCACTAATATTACAGAAACACCCTGTTTTGTGGAATACTAGGGTTCACCCTCATTCATCCGCGCTTACAGTCTTATGCGCGTTCGATAACCAAATAATCTTTTTTTATAATATAAGAGTAGAAAACGAGCATGCAGTCCACCTGATGGTAAGTGGCTACTGCCGCCCATGGATCATAATCATCACCATCAATCCATTACTGTCTCACTGCTGGGCACGGGTCTCTTCTCATAATAAGAAGGATTAGGCCGTAGTCCACCGCGCTGGCCAAGTGCGTATTGATAGACTTCACATATCTTTGAGATTAAACAAATCTCTCAGGCATGCAGGTTTCCTCATGATGTTTTCCTTCACCGTTTTAGCAAGTGATAATAATTTCTAATACGCACATAACTGAAAAATCAGAGGTGAAAAAGAGAGCCTTGGATTTGAACCTCGGGCCCCTCGATCGAGAGGCCGAGTTTCTTAACCACTAGGTTATCACTGCACTCGCCCATTGATATTTTTAATCAACCCTAGATAGGATTAAATATTCCTACCTAAGGTCGACCACAGATATGCAGCTACGCTACGCAGCAAGGACTAAGCTGGAACGTCTCGGAAAAGTATGTCACAAACCAGAAAACAGCAGCGCTTGCCACTGGTGTTATTAGGCAGAAATGTAGTGTGGCAAAATTAAGTGTGGCGGTGGTGCCGCCGGAGTCGAACCACCAAGGGTTCTACCACCTTTAAAATTCCAACTTACCCCAAATTCTATTTAAACATAAGGGATATGTACTCAGAGTCTCTGAGTGATATAACATGGGGTAACATCCTAATGCGTGTTGCAGAGTGAAACATCAAAACACGAATTATCGAGTTTAACGTTAGACCCTTGATTGTGTACGCAGAAACATCGTTTACAACAGTCCAACATTTCTGTTATTATACAATTATTATTTTAAATACAGTACTTATAAATATAAACGAGATATTCACCTGTTTATCAAGAAACACAATAGTTATATATTCAAAAATTGCCGTGTGAATGGTTTATTTTACTTATGATTTTCTCTTTTTTACACTTGATTGTATATATTGTAAATTAGAAATCATTTGTATATATATATTTTAGCTATAATTCTTTTTATGTTATTTAGTTATTAAGTTATTATCCTTGTTGTAAACAAATAAATAAATTGATTATATCTTCAGAAGGCGCGATCGCAGCATATTATTTTGAGGACCACTTGTTTCTAACTTTCTAAGGTTAATATTTATTGTAAATTTCTGCATATCTTCTCCGCTACCTCAACCGCAGAGAGGAATCTATATAGGGTTTCCCCAAGAAAAAAAACTGACCAAGTCATTTTCCCTGTGGGAGTCACGGGGTCATGATTTGGTCAGGAACTGCGCCTGACCTTCAGTATGGAATTAAACTTAGGCTAGTTAAAACATTTTTTTATAAATTTTGTTAAGTAAATTGTTAACAATCATTCTTTGACATACCCTGCAGACCAAACGTGATGTATTTTGAAATAAAAGTCGTCGTTCATCATCATCAACCCACTATTGTCCCACTGCTGGGCACAGGTCTCCTCTCAGAATAGGAAGAATTAGGCCATAGTCCACCGCGCTGGCCAAGTGCGTATTGGTAGACTTTACATACCTCTGAGATGTTTTTTTTATAAGTCGTTAGATTCGTCTAAATTGTGAGAGTGACACACACCATATTAATAAGCAATCAGGTTTTTTGTATTTATAATAGTTTACTTCAAATATGTACCTTCTGTAATAATAACCGAACACGGTATGTGCACGAACTGTTAATTTAGTTAATTAACAAATACTCAAAGTTTTGCCACTAACGAATCATCTGCAGGTGAACGACCATTTGTAGTGTGAAACAAAAACTTTGAAAACCCTAGCCGAGCTGCCGGTGAAGTCATTAACACTTATTACGCCTTATCTAAGCATCACCACATCTATGACAATATGCTTACAATGTAAACAGTAGGGACGTGAACAACGAAAATATCGATTAGTCGAGCTTAGGGTTCGTACACAAAACTGCGATGCGACGTCGCATCGCAAAAATCTGCGAGCTCCCTCGACGCATCGCAAGAACTTGCGAATTGATTCGCATCGCACAGTGGTTGTTGTTGTTGGTCACCCTGAGAGACGCTACGCCGCACGATATCGCATCGCAGCAATTCGCATCGCAATTTTCTGCGTTGCGAATTCGCATCGCGTCGCATCGCAGTTTTGTGTTCGAGCCCTTAGACATCGACTTTTGTACCGCTACGCCTTTTTCTGTTTTAAATCAAATGTCGGTGCTGCTGGTTCGACTCCGGCGGCACCACCGCCATACCTATTTCTGCCTAATAACAGCAGTGTTAGGCGCTGCTGTGTTCCGGTTTGAAGGGTGTGGTAAGGGAGACAGACTTTTCAGAGGTGTTTTAGCTTAGTTTTCAAGGGTAGCGGCGCATCTGTGGCCGACCTCAGGTAGGAATATGTAATCCTATCTGGGGTTGATCACAGATGTCCATGGGCGGCAGTAGCCACATACCATCAGGTGGACTGCATGCTCGTCTGCTACTCTTATATTATACTAGCAGGCCCGGCAAACTTTGTACCGCCTCAAAATCTATTTATCAAATATATTTCATATAAAATATAGCCTATGTTACTCGTAAATAATGTAGCTTTCGAATGGTGAAAGATTTTTTAAAATCGGTCCAGTAGTTTTTGAGCCTATTCATTCAACCAAACAAAAAAACAAAGTTTTCCTCTTTATAATATTAGTATAGAAAAAAATGCAGTCCACCTGATGGTAATAGCCACAGCTGGCCATAGACATCTGTAAACAACCCCAGATAGGATTAGATTCCTTCAAACATACTTATATTTGTTTAAATATTTCTTAATAAATATGTCTGAAGTGTAAAGAGGGAAGATCTATGAAACATCCCTATGCTATGAGTTACACTGTGTTGAGCTATTTGTTCACTAATAACATTATCATAGGTATTTTTAACAATTAAAATACATAAATGTCTGATATTTGTCAAACCGTTGACAGTTTTAGTAATTGCGACCGTAGGACTACCATGAGTTTACAAAAGTATTACTCGCTAGCGACTGCGTAAAATAAATGTATGAAAAATTGTACAGCGCCTCTGGTGGTTACTCGTAGAAGTAAAATCCGTAGTGGCGTAACTCGATACGTAAAAAACCTATCGAAATCAAATCGCTAGCGAATGTCATTATGATCTATTGCCATACAAATTCGGTCCCATGAGTCATTAATTTGACAGACGTTGTCAAGAAATACCGTAACGATAGTAGTTATGTTATTCACTAGCAAAATGACAATAGTTTTCTATTTATAATTTCTATAGTGGCGTTTCTATGCCAACTCATGGTAATGCTGCTTTGATGTATATAACACGATTTACACTTACATGTTAAATTAGAATGCGTGGAGAAAAATAAATTCATTTTGCCACTACAGTAGGGTTTAGATTAATCAATTTAATGTTTATATCGTTAAAAATAAAGGCTAGGAAATGGGTGTTTGTGAAAAATTAACCAGAGGTCCTCAAACTTGTTCATATATCGCCCTCTATTTTCTAGCGCTCTCTAAAAGTTGGTAAAAAATAATATAACAATAACTGTGAAAAAATTACTATAACAAAACTGTCTCTGAAATAGTCAGCGAAAAAAAGATTTTACAGTTATGCGTAAGGAATAACAAAAAAACAAATGTACCGTAGTCTCCTTTACCATTTCCACGTCCCCCATTTCTCTCACTCTCTCTCTTTTCTCTGACCTCGTCAACGGTAAGGCTTCCAGCGCCCACAAAGGGACATTGTTCCTTTGAGAAACACTGCTTAAACGAAGCTAGTTAAAATCTTTGAACTTTATCGCTTTATCGTAACGCTTTAATCAGTAATCTAATCTAGAAAGTGTTGTTATCTTTACATCTGTAGGACTACCATGAGTTTACAAAAGTATTACTCGCTAACGACTGCGTAAAATAAATGTATGAAAAATTGTACAGCGCCTCTGGTGGTTACTCGTAGAACTAAAATCCGTAGTGACATAACTCGATACGTAAAAAACCTATCGAAATCAAATCGCTAGCGAATGTCATTATGATCTATTGCCATACAAATTCGGTCCCATGAGTCATTAATTTGACAGACGTTGTCAAGAAATACCGTAACGATAGTAGTTATATTATTCACTAGCAAAATGACAATAGTTTTCTATTTACCATTTCTATAGTGGCGTTTCTATGCCAACTCATGGTAATGCTACTGAAGGCAAGATCTATGAGATAAAGTGTAGAAGTCGAACCTGTCACGATAAAAACAACTATTTCTGACGCTAAATGATTAAAAAGTTGATTAAAATATTAGTAGTGATATGGTTAAGCTGATGTTCTATGGCTTAATGAAGGGGGTAATTTTGATTAAAAGATTAGATTATAGCATTCATCATTCATAGTATATTAATTACATAAGAATGCAACTTTGACGGGCGTACCTATTATGTATGACTGAAACCCGAAATATGCTAAAATAATAACTTATTTTACGTCAAAAAACCGTTTCACGTAAAGTTTTTTTTTATCAAAGAAAATGTAAGATATTTTAGGTATCAACGAAAATTATAGGTACTTTGGCCACATTTTATATAACTTGAAAGGAAATTATTCGATTTGATAACAAAATATTTTTGTTTCATACCAAGTTTCATTAAAACCACGACCTCCATGTCCACATTAACATTGTTAAACGATATAAATAAAAATATTAGTGAAGGTTTTATATATTAATAACGGTCCTAGGTAGGGTCACCACCTGTAGAAGAAAAATAGTACTTGTTAAATTTACTAGTAACTACTGAAAATAGAAACAGAAAATTTGACCAGAAGCTTCCTTTTATGACGTAGGCACTAACTAAGTCAGCATTTTTATATTCTACCTCTAACTATTACCCGCTAATTTTAAAGCAAGCCGTTTAAAAAAATACATTTAACTTACTGCTAAAAATGGAACAATGTTTCACGGTTTTCGTAAAATCAACCCGTGGCACATTAAAATAAGGGTTAAAAGTTCGTTCTATTAAAGTTTGGGTGGCAACCCTATTCCTGGGTCAACTTTTTAATACGACAGCCCATAAAAACTGAAACAAGGCTCGTTCTGTACTCGTTGCGCAAACGTGTTGCGCCAATGATATAATTAAAGCTTCTTATAACATAAGAAGCGCCATTTATAGTTATTCATTATGTTATAATAACCTTTTCTAAGAAGTATAAATATTGACAGCTCATTTCTCAAGGGTGTGTAACTAACTATAAACATGCCAATATGATAAAGTAATACATACGAGTAATATTGGATTTTTATAACTGATTTGCTTACAACAATGTTGTAGAAATATACCCATGGCTTTTTATAGCTATTAATTAAGTGTGAAATACTAATTCGTACTAGATGTCTCCTATTAAAAATACGTGTAAGGAATATTTTTACGCCAATATTGGCTGAGCACAGATAAAGCAAGCAGTGATAGCCTAGTGGTTAAGAAACGCGGCCTCTTGATCGAGAGGTCCGAGGTTCAAATCCTAGGCACGGACCTCTGATTTTTCAAAGTTATGTGTGTATTAGAAAAATATACCTATTCGCACTTGGCCAGCGCGATGGACTATGGCCTAATCCTTCAAATTCTGAGAGGAGACCCGTGCCCAGCAGTGAGACAATCATGGGTTGATGATGATGCTCACAGACACATAGGTACGTAAGTTAACTTGCATCCACACCTTCTACCGAAACACAAGAAACCCTTTAAGCCAGAACTAGGTGTGACGGCGGTGGTACCTTCCTAGTCAAACTGTACTGCTTCTACCTTTCAGTTACAGTTCAAGACCATGATCACATATAGATTTAACGTCCAGTGCGAAATAAAACTTTAAACGACACTTCACTTTTTTAATATGATATAGGAGTAGCAAACACCCAGTCGATAATAGGAGATCGATAATAGGAGTAGCAAACGCCCAGTCCACTTGATGGTAAGTGGCTACCGCCGCCCATGGACATTAGTAATCAACCACAAGGATTAGATATTCCTACCTGGAGTCAGCCACAGCCACGCTGCCATCTCTGAGGACTAAGCTAGAACGCCTCGGAAAAGTAGGTCTCTCTTACCACACCCTTCAAACCGGAACACAGCAGCACCTAACACTGCTGTTATTAGGCAGAAATAGGTGTGGCGGTGGTGCCGCCGGAGTCGGACTTTAAATAGAACACACCTTTAAATAGAACAAGCAAAGCTGCTACAAGAAATTAAATTAGAGTAAAAGAACCAATATCCCGTTATTTGCTGTTTTTTTGGTACCCATTAAGACTTTTTGTTTCGCGACGAGTTAAGAACGGAAGCGTATCTTTACGATCTCGCGGGTAACGTACGAGGTGATTACGACTGCCGTGCGAACACCCGAGAGGTTTACTGCTTCCTCTGTCTTCTATCAGTCTGTTTATATAATGAATAATAATGTTTATTTTTTAGTTAGAGACGAAGTTAGGAATAGTTGCTTAGCTCAACAGTTTTTATTGTATTGTTTTTATTGTATTGTAGACTTGTTTTTAAAGCTATCTCAGGTTTGATATAAAGCCCATTTTGAAGGTGGTAGAACCCTTTGTGGTTCGACTCCGGCGGCACCACCGCCACACCAATTTCTGTCTTACAACAGCAGTGTTAAACGCTGCTGTGTTTCGCTTTAAAGGGAGACATAATTATCCGAGGTGGCCTAACTTCGTCATCAGGGGTAGCAAAACAACTGTGGTCAAACTAAAGAAAGAATGTATTATTATTTAGGCTTGATCACAGATGTCCAGGGACGGCAGTAGGCACTAACCATCAGATGGACCCAATGCTTGTTTACTACGTCTATAAAATAAAATAACCAATATCCCGTGCTTTGCTGTTTTTTCGGTACCCATTAAGACTTTTTGTTTGGCGACGAGAGTTAAGAACGGAAGCGTATCTTTACGATCTCGCGGGTAACGTACGAGGTGATTACGACTGCCGTGCAAACACCCGAGAGGTTTACTGCTTCCTCTGTCTTCTATCAGCCTATTTATATAATGAATTAATGATTACGCAAAAAAAATCCAAATAATGGAATATACCTATGTACCTATACATACGCTTGGAAAACATTACAGTCACAACCAGTCGGTCAAAAAGGAATAGTAGGATTACTCGTCTCGTCCCTGTAGTTCCGGGACTAGAATAGGGCTACGGTATCCCCTGCCTGTCGTAGGAGGCGACTAAAAGGGGGCTTCCGGGATTGCGGACGGCAAGAGTGGGAGCTCGAACCGTCCAGCAAGCGACCCCGGGAAGGACGGCGGTATCTGGGGTCGCATACCGTCGTAAACACTACAAGGTGTGGGAGGAGCGAAAACTGCTCGCCCAGGGTAGAGCCCGATCGGGGCATCGCACTTGGAGGGCTCCGGTTGTGTTCCGTCGGAGATCCCGGAATTCTCGAACAAGCGTTGAGGACGGCCAGCGGGGGCGTTTTAGTGCGATAAAAATCCCACATAACCCGGCGTCGCTCCCGTCGGGTACCTTTTGAAGGTTTCCCCCTCAAAAAACAAAAAAAAAGGATTACTCGTAGAACAATAAATTCGAAAAATTCCTACAAACTCTATATAAAACATAAAATTAAACTAAATGGACTTGAAATACCGTTTTAATATTAATAGATAGTAGATAAATCAAAATGTACTAGAAGATGCTTTGTTCTAAGTACTGAGCTCTGAAATTATGCAAGAATCATGATGTAGGGTATCAGAATAGTGAACTTTAAACGCAATAAAGATGCAAACGGAACAATTACGGACAGTTATAACAATAAAATTTGAAGGCGAGCGGGCCGCCGCGGGCTGCATCGCGATATCGCAGAGCATTTGAACGCTCCTATTGCTATTAGGGCAGAACCAGCAATTGCTAGGAGCTGTCCTTTATATCTATTAGAATTGTCGTTTTATGCAGACGAGCATGTATCTGTAAGTACCTAAGTGGCTACTGCCCATGGACATCTGTAACCCCAAACAAGACCAGATACCTACCTCAGTTCGGCCACAGATGCGCCGCTACCCCTGAGGACTAAGCAGGAATGCCTCGGAAAAGTATGTCTCTTACCACACCCTTCAAACCGCACAGTAGCGAAACACTGCTGTTATGAGGCACAAATATGTCTGGCTCTGGTGGCGCCGGAGTCAAACCATAAAGGGTTCTACCACCTTCTTTATTATAAGTAGTGTATAATAATCATGTTGTAATACTAATTGGTTCATTAATTAACTTTTAAAAATGTCTTGCAATTTATAGAATTACAATATTTATAAATTGATTTGAATAATTTGTAATGCAGAATGGCGGCATTTTAATTTTTCTATGGTATGTTCGATATAAAACACCGCCATATTCAATTATGTTCTTATTAAAAAATGTTACATATTTGTCTTTATACACGTAAGATGTATTTTATAATGTAAAACGTCTCTTATTATAGTTCGCACAAAAAACAGTTTTTCCCCTAGGTACACTCACCTGATGTTTATGTGTTTAATTGTTTATGCAGTTTCGCGTAAAGGTTCAAAATAAAAGCCTCGTCAAAACTTAATTTTTTTGCCAAAATTAACATTCAGAGACAATAAATAAAACAGAATTTCCTAGGTTTAGTATTTTGAACTTACCAAATTAAACTTTAACAATTAATAGACAAAATAGACATAATTTTATTCACTTCTTTAGATAATATTATTAAATTAATTCATTCCTTAGCGCATAATGCCACTTCTACTTAACACGTACTCTGTGATTTCAAACGACGGTCTTTTTGGATAAAATGCATTGTTTTATCGAGCGGAAGAGAAAATAGCGCTAAAAGCCTTGAAACGAGATACAGGTACAAGCCCGGAGGCGGAGGACTCGGTTACAGCTAGCCCTTAGCCGCAGCTGCGCTTGCGCAAGTGCAAAATCTGTTTTTTTTATAATATAGGAGTTGCAGACGAGCGTGTCCACCTTATGGTATGTGGCTACTAACGCTTATGGATATCTGTCAATCCGAGATAGGATTAGATATTCCTACCTGAGGTCAGCCACAAATCTGCCTACTCCTAATTATTAAGCTGGAAAGCCTTAGAAAAGTATGTCTATCTTACCACACCCGAGCACAGCAGCGCGTAAAACTGGTGTTATTAGGCAGAAATAAGAGAAGCGGTGGTGCCGCTGAAGACGAACTATAAAGGGTTCTACCACCTTTAATGGTAGATAATGTGATGAATAGTAACAAAATTTCAAATAATCAGCGATGCCTGGAATTTAATTTTGGTTGCCAAGAGACCAAAAATACACTACCAAAATATCATTTCGATTAAAACAATTCCAAAAAAATAAAGTCTGCAATTTGAATCGCGGTCACAAAAAGGCAAAAATACTGTACAAAAACGCTATCATCTAGTCTAGCTACTTCTCTCAGTAGCAATATCTTTTAGTAATAAAACACCCGTAAATAACAAGCATATTAGTAATAAACAATCGGCGCTCTAAATAGCTATGCACCGTTAAGGAATGCGATGCCGGTACAAAAACGAGTGAGAATCGATTCCATCACACAATTCCGATGAAATTGATTCTCGAGTACGCTTCAGAGAAAACGATTATTAACAATCTATGCGCTTGTGTTACTGTCTTGTGTATTACTTTGCGAGCGTGGTTTTACCTGTGATTTAGAAGACAATAAGGCTATACAAGCATAGCATCCATCACACAATTGAGTTTAGAAATAAATAATAGTTCGAAAAACTAAATAAAACACACTGTTATTGCTAATTGAACTAAAAACTCGATTTACTCTGAATTAAAACACTTTACTCTTAAACTCATTAAAAATATTTTCTAGTTTTTAGTTCAATTAGCAAAAAGTGTATTTTTTTAGTTTTTTAAACTATTATTTATGAAAATGAAAACGAATATAAAATGAAAGTTTTTAGTCTGCGACAAACTCATAAATTGGGGAATTAATGAATGTAATACGGATAATGGGAAACAGTTATCGAATTATTGCATTGACTAATTGTTTGTCAAATGTATCTCTTAGAAACACTTTCAGGTTTTTAATTTCATAAAATTGAATATTTAATTTATCTAGACCCCACTTATTTCCCAATCTCTGCTATATAGAGTCAAAGATAAAATTAAATATATAAAATGATTCAGATCTAGCTGAACAGAATATCTTACGTATTCAAACCGAAATTCAGCTATAATTGGTGATTATCAGCATCAAAGCTTGATGCCTGTCTCAATTGAACGCAATAATCTTTCTGGATACAATTTCATAAATTGCGCTTTGCTTATCAGATATGAACCAAAATGTAAACGTTTTTTGGAACTATCAGGCAATTATTAAACTTTAACCGCAGTAATATAGTGTTAGCCCAATTACAATTCTTGGAATAGTTTTCCTATTAGTATAATTGTCATGAAAAGCCCATTATTGTCCCACTTCCGATCATGGGTCTGTACCCTTACCATGATTTTTTACGTTTTGACAAATATGACTGTTTTGGTATTTGTTTACGTATTGGCCCATACAATTTCCAATCAGCGCTCGTAGCGGATTGTATCAGAACTATAGTTTCAGTACCGTATTAAATGTCTAAATGGACAAAATGGCGCTTAATGTTTTGTCTCTCTTTTTTGCGAACATGTGAGGTAGACAAAAAGTTCATCAGTTCAAGTTTACTCAGTGGTGCGCTTTCGACAACTCATTCTACTGAAGCAAACGGAACAGAATAATGGATTGAGTAAACGTTACGTAAAATTGTGGGATGTTTAGAAAACTCGTTCTACGGGTACTGGTCTCAAAGGAATCAAAGTTAGGTTATCCTCCACTACACTGGCCAAGTGCGAATTGGTAGAGTTACGAGATTCAAACATAGGAGTCCCTGATTGTGAAACAAAATTTAAACTATTAGGCTATCACGGCTATCATCATCATCACCAACACTTTATTGTCCTTGTGCTAAGCTAATATGTTCTCAAAATAATATGAAGAGCTTAGATCAGTGTTTCTCAACCTATGGTCCGCGCCGACACTAGAAGTGATCCGTTAACTTTTGAGTGAATTTACTCTTACTTGTAAATACGTGGTGATCCATGGCAATTAATGTGACCACCACCATACCACCAGACGACCAGACCATATCTATTCAGTGCAATATTCATCCGTCTAATTAAACATACCGCAATCCGAAATGGTAATCACCATAGGAGTTTGGAAGTAAAAGACACCGTAGAAGTCGCAAGTAATGAACCCTTAATTGACTCGATTAAGATTGACAGACCTCTGCCTGATTTACGTAATCGGTACCTAGCCTCATGGAGTTAAAGCACTTTACGCTGGAATTATAAATACTTAGGCTAAAAAGCTGCTTAGTTTCAAATAAAGTCTATTCGATCTTACTGTTTCAACCGTTTTTGGTGGTGGTCGTTGCCGACTACAACATCTGAAATCAGCCTTAGCGTTAAATGACAAAAATTGATCTGTATATCATAATGGGATAGGATTGGATTGGATTGATTGGACACCAAATTGGATTTTTATTCGACAAAATTTCAAATTTCGTTCAATCAAAAATACACCATCCTATCGCAGAATTTAACACACATCCATAGCATAATTATCTCGAACACCTTCAAAATTACCTTATTGATGGAATTGCACCTTAAGGGTATGAACCCTTCAGACATTTAAAATAGATCATAGACAGAGACTGTCGTACACGTGCCGTGTCAAGCAATTTAAATAACTCACCAAAAATAACCAAAAATAACAAAAAGCTGGAATGTAAAGTATGCGTTTTCTACTTGGTAACTTATTCAACTGATACGGAACATGAAGTCTATTAACTTTTTTTATAATATAGGAGTAGCAGACGAGCATGCAGTCCACCTGATGGTAAGTGGCTACTGCCGCCCATGGACATCTCTAATCAACCCCAGATGGGATTGTATATTCCTACCTGAGGTCGGCCACAGATGCGCCGCTACCCTAGAGGACTAAGCTGGAACGCCTCGGAAAAGTATGTCTCCTTTACCACACGCTTCCTAACGGACACAGCAGCGCATAACACTGCTATTATTAGGCAGAAATAGGTGTGGCAGTGGTGCCGCCGGAGTCGAACTACAAAGGGTTCTACCACCTTCAAATATTATTAACTTATTTATATCCATCTTAACACACTCGCGCAGGCGGCAGCCGCTTTGCCTGGTAAAAATATTGTATGTATATTAGAATTGTGTTGCAGATTTTGTCTGCCGAAGCCCCTATATGACATACAATATCTCTCGATATAATCGGCCTAAATCGTAAGAAAGAGTCGTATAGTTATAAATACTCTTACGTCGTGATCACAAACAACGAACCACCTTTAATTGACTGGGTTGAGATTGACAGCCCGCGTTCCGATTTACGCAATCGATTACTGCCAACATTAAGCCTTGAAGCCTTCACAGAGCATCTCGGAATCTTTATAAATGAACACATAAGATCTAGAATCGATTAATCGCCTTTTTGTGTGATGCTTCTGATTACTGTCGTCATTAAATGACTGTAAGTGAGTCCGGTTGGGAATGTTCTGCTAAATTGCGTGTACGCATGCGATCGACTTTTTGACGTGTCGGTTGTTTTTGACGGGCACTTGGCTCTTCACTGTACCAAGCGTTCCGTTTTACGCAGAATCCTTGGTTAAGTATATAATTTTGGGTAATTATTTTTAACTGCGATTACGTTTTTATTGTGCATCTTGCTTGCTTCGAGTAAAATGCTTATTAAGCTATTTTTTTGTTTGTTTCAATATTATCTGTACATAGATGCAGATAAATAAGCATTTTACTTAAAGTATGTAAGATGTTGTATTGTAACTGTATGGAAATGAAACTTTTTTAAAACCTTAGCAGTAGATTTATAATTTTCAGACAGAAAAACAGACATACACGAGATCAGACAGATTAGATAGTAAATAGATTACCACTTGTAAACTAGCGCATATCGCAACATTAAACATTCTCACTGAAAGATTACTGTGTTAATGCTTACCGTCACGCTAATCAAGTATACATGTTCTAGTTGACTTACAACCGATAGAAAAAGTTCTTCGGGTGATAACTATACAAAGGAGCATGGTTTGGAATAACACCATGAAAGCGCTAGGTACAAAAGGATAATTCACGTATATGACTAGTTGACTCCAAGGAGTGATGAAGTGTTGCGCTAGTCAAATAGTTAATTGGATTAAGATCATTTGAAAGACAAAGATGACATTGGCGTAACTGTAGGATGGCAGGAATGACAAATTGCCACGGACCCCCGGATTGACGGGGCCCCCGGCCTGACGGGGCCCCCGGCCTGACGGGGTCCCCGGCCAGAGAAGTTAGAAGTTCAAAACTCACCAAAAATGTGTATTAATCAGCGAAAAAGTAGGTCGCTAGGACCAAAAAGGCTCTATGTAATTAATTTGCTACGTATCTCCTTTGGAATTATGACGTCACTGATAAAAGTTATTGACAATTTCTACCTACTAGAAATTGTCAGATTCCGATATTAAGTAGGCAAAAATGTGATTGATATAACGAGTATTAATCTTCAAGAATAGCAACGTATTTGTGATCTATTTCAGCAAACCCGTTTTGTTTTTGATTGAGGTAGATTATACATGTTCTTGGACAGCTTACAGTTACAAGTTAATATCAGTAGCACTACCATGAGTTGGCATAGAAACGCCACTATAGAGATTGTAAATAGAAAACTATTGTCATTTTGCTAGTGAATAACATAACTACTATCGTTACGGTATTTCTTGACAACGTCTGTCAAATTAATGACTCATGGGACCGAATTTGTATGGCAATAGATCATAATGACATTCGCTAGCGATTTGATTTCGATAGGTTTTTTACGTTACCAGTGGCTCACACTACGGAATTTAGTTCTACGAGTAACCACCAGAGGCGCTGTACAATTTTTCATACATTTATTTTACGCAGTCGCTAGCGAGTAATCCTTTTGTAAACTCATGGTAGTGCTACAGGTGGACTACACGCTAATTTACCGTGTAGTTTCATTTTCACAAAGAAATATCTCAAAAAGTGATGGATGGACTAGTTGACTAGTGACTTCAATTAAAACTATTTTAAAAAGACAAGACCTTATCGCATTTACGTCATTATGTAAAAGGCTATGTATCTACATGATATTTTGTGCACATGTGTATGTAAAGTGGCACGTATTGATGTCTTCATTCTTGGAAGTTATTTCAAACTTCATTATCTTATACATAAATTGTTTATTGAACAAAACCTTTTGTTTACGCCATGACAGCAAAATTATATAGAGCAGGTGTTACAACTGTGCAAACATTTTGACTAAAAAATGTAATGACGTAAAACGTTTTATGTAAAATAAGCACATAGCTACAGAAAATGAGTCTGTCTGTCTTTTTATACATGTTGTTCATAAAACTTTAGTTTTTTTTTAATATATAGATTAGTCGATTTTAATGCGACTTTCAGACAAACGTAACTTGAAACATGATCCTGAAACGATATGTATTGTAGTTTATCTTATTAGGCCTTGATCGTATCAGATGCCCCCAGTTTTAAGTACTCTCATACCAATAATAATATCTATCCCTGTACTACTTCAAGTCGTATCCGACAAGCAAAAGATTCCAAATTCTATTACAGGTTTTTCGTTTTTCTAGTAGATTTTTTTTCTGTTTCTGTAACTTTGACTTTTATGCATCTGTAGCATCCACCCATCGAATCTTAACCTGTTTAAAAACACATTTTTATTAAACTCCACAAAAGCTTTTTGCATGAACCGTCGCAGTTCGAGCCTATCCCTAATAAAACATGCAAAACATCCAATTTACACTTCAGCTCAGCCGCTCATAAACACTAGATAGTTACAGCTCATGACAGGGCGGGCTGTAGGGCGCACTAATTAAGAAGCGTCCCTCACACACGCCCGGCACAATTATGTTTGTAAGGTGTCAATTAAAAGTGCACGGTGCCTGTCTAGCGTAATACATACAGCACAGATAAGTAGGGTTGCCATCTAGAGATAAAGATAAAAAGTTTTGTGCAATTATATAGAAATAACAAATGAACAGTTCAAGTGAGGTAAGTGGCTATTGTCGATGGACATCTGTAATCATCATATGAGATTAAATTCCCACTTAAGGTTGCTAACAGATGCGTTGGTAGCCCTGAAAACTAAGTTAGAACGCCTCGGACAAGTATGTGTAATTTTCCACACCTTCCAGAGCAGTACCCTTACCATAGTTACCATGCGTACCCTTACCATCCAATCAGCGCCCCTAGCGGATTGTGTTAGAACTTGGAAATTCTATGGGCCAATACGTAAACAAATACCAAAACAGTCATATAAACGGTACTGAACCCATTAGCGCTTATCACTGCTGATATCGCGTAGAAATAGGTGTGGCAGCTCAGAGTCAAACCATACAGTGTTCCACCACCTTCATAATCTAATGTTGCATTCTCATTCAAAGCAATCGAGTATGTAAAATTTCTTCTCAATCGTTTGAATTTAAGTTGTTTAAATTTCAGTTGTGAAATTTAACTCTCATATACGAACTAGCCGACCCGGCAAACGTTGTGTTGCCATATAAATAAAAAAATATTAAGGGTGAATATGAAAATTTGATGAAAATCGGTAAAGCCGTTTCCGAGAAGTACAGTAACTAACATTGTGACACGAGAATTTTATATATAAGATATACGAACTCTCACAAAAAACATACAACATACGGACTAACAGGCAAAATTAATAAAAGCTTCTAGAACTACCAAAGATAATTAAGTTTCGACATTTAAAAAAAAACACGGTCCTCAAAAGTATGTGAAGTCTACCAATACGCACTTGGCCAGCGCGGTAGACTACGGCCTACTACTTCTCATTGAGAGGAGACCCGTGCCCAACAGTGAAACTATAATAAATAATACAGAAGGCGGATTCCACGCGTATTGTTCCAAAAGTTTACCTATCACTTTATACACCTAGTATTAAACCCGAAATTTGCTAGATAGAGGCAGCCCTGTCTTTAAGATCCACCTGAAGCTGTCAACTACGAAGTAAGTGGCAAGCAGCGTACCTTCCGACCTTCGCAACTAACTACCAAACTTGTAACAGGCGGCAATTAGCGGCAGCGGATTAAACAATAAGACGTAATGCCATTTTCATATACATTGTGGACGTGTCGTTAAGACGCTGAAATATCATTAACCTATAGGGGATTAAATTATTTATGTTCCTGTCTTTAATGTGCGGTTTTAATTCTAGAATTTTTAAAGTTAGGTCTGCTTGTTACTTCTTGAAAGTTTTTGCAAACAAAAAACTCGGTAGGTATATTAGAAAAAAACTACTGTGTTTACCCCCACAGGCTAAAAATAAACATGATTAACTACATTGATTTAGGATGTACTAAAAAAAATCAAGATCTTTAACCACTAAAGCTTTTCGAAAAAGTGACTTATGTAACTCCCATTTAGATATCATATAGATATCATTTAGAAATCATATCATAATGTAATCAGGATGAAGGCGGATTCCACGCGGATTGTTCGAAAAGATTACCTATCAGTTTATACTCCTAGTATTAAACCCCAAATTTTCTGAATAGAGGCAGCCCTGTCTTTCAGATCCACCTGAAGCTGTCAAGTACAAAGTAAGTGGCAAGCAGCGTACCTTCCGACCTTCGCAACTAACTACCAAACTTGTAACGAGCGGCAATTAGCGGCAGCGGATTAAACAATAAGGCGTAATGCCATTTTCATATACATTGTGGACGTGTCGTTAAGACGCTGAAAATATCATTAACCTATAGGGGATTAAATTATTTATGTTCCTGTCTTTAATGTGCGGTTTTACTTTTAGAAATTCTAAACGTTATGTCTGTTTATTTTTTCATTAAAGTTTGTAGCAAGAGAATTAAGAATTGGTTACCTACTTCGTTGAAGTCTCTTACATAAGAATTAAGATTTGGAGTCAAATCTATTGGAAAAAAAACTATTGTGATTACCTCAATTGGCTAAATAACGAAATAGCTGAAGCTGTCAACTACAAAGTAAGTGGCAAGCAGCGTACCTTCCGACCTTCGCAACTAACTACCAAACTTGTAACAGGCGGCAATTAGCTTTCATATACAATGTGGACGTGTCGTTAAGATGCTTAAAATATCATTAACCTATAAGGGATTAAATTATTTATGTTTCTGTCTTTAATGTGCTGTTTTAATTTTAGAAATTCTATGTTATCTTGACTTGTCATTTTGTTGAAGTTTGTTGCAAAAGAAAATAATATAAAGGGATACATTTTGGAGTGAAATCTATTAGTAAATTTATCGTGTTCACAACAGATCAAAAACAGAAATTGCTAAAGTAATTTAGTTAATTTAATTTTCGACCCCTTAACTTTTTTGAAAATGTATCACTAAAAATATGTCACCCAAAATAAACCATTTAGAAGATTATTTAGGGTTCCATTATAAAAGTTAATAAACTGAAAACGCCTTTCGTGTAAACTATCAAAAGTTTTCTTTGAACTACTAATTATAAGCAGTATTCCCATTTATCTTTCTCCTTTACTACATAATTAATCTTACTAAGCATGATAAAATCTTGACAATGGCCTTCACTCCGCTACAAGCTATCATGCGCACGCGCCGGTCGCGGCCTACTGTTAACCTCTCTCTGTCAGTAACTATAGTCACGCTTCACTGCGCTCGTTTAAATGTAGTTGAAACAGGGTATCCCTTAGTATATGCATTATTGAATCTATATACTTTGATTATTTTACAAGTGTATATTTTTTTGAATTAATTTATTTAAAATCTTGACAATGGTCTTCACTCCGCTACAAGCTATCATGCGCATGCGTTGATCGAGGTCTACTGCTAACTCTCACTGTCAGTAACTATAGTCACGCTTCACTGCGCTCGCTTAAATGTAGTTGAAATAGGGTATACCTTGGATTGTGCATTATTGTTTGCACAATAATGCACTCTTATACTTTTTAATCGGTAGTTATTTAACTCTGTATAAAACAAGTTTTACCTGAAGCGGATGAAAATTTGTTGACACTTCAAAAAACTAAGATGGTTGCAACTAAGAACGAAGATGGTGGTATGATCGTCGACTTTAAATGTTAATCAGCTAACATTCCTTCCACCCTGCCACCAAAACGCCTAACTGCTTTAGCTAGAAATGTATGTGGCGGTGGTACCTCCCCGGTCGAACCATACTGACTCTACCTTTCCAATCAAATTACTACTATGTAGTTCATGGTAAGGAGTTATTGCTGCCCAAGAACATATTACTTATGTATAATAAGATTACAGTCCTGAGATTGGCAATACATGCGCTGCTACCTCAGTCGACTAAGTTGAACCACCTAA
Organism: Epargyreus clarus clarus; assembly: GCA_014595695.2. Taxonomy (NCBI): domain Eukaryota; kingdom Metazoa; phylum Arthropoda; class Insecta; order Lepidoptera; family Hesperiidae; genus Epargyreus; species Epargyreus clarus. The sequence continues at coordinate 1,091,545 of JACTTY020000017.1, read as the reverse complement.
TAAATATTTTTTCTCCTTACCACACCCCTTTAACAAGAATGCAGCAGTGCTAACACTAGCACCAGCGCCCGTATAAAAATTTATAGCACGGAGAACGCGAGAGACACAACACTAAGTGTAACACTATTATTAACATTTCTCTCTCGTGGAATTTATTTATAACAGTTTCCTCGTGTTAACCTCTGATCGCACGCAGGCTTCAAGACTTCAGACTACTGTTGGCCTGTCACTATTGTTAACTACATTCACGCTTCGGTTGACGCATACACGGTAGTTAGCGGCCATTTAAATTACAGTAATAAAATTAGGTTAACATGTACAGATATCAAGATACGTACCGTATGGTGTCGGAATAGAACACTTTATAACCGTTGATGGTATAGGAACCCATTTAACATTAAATCCAGGAGATGAGTAGCGGTGTCTTCCTGTGAAGTTATTCATCTTGTATAGTCTAATAAGTTTATTCAAAGCAAACATAAGCTCCACACATCAAAGCATAAGCCGCCCTAGCGTTACGTGCTAGAATGGCACATATCCGAGAGTCTCATAACCGAGCGTCATATGCCCGAGCGTCACATATCCGAGCGTCACATGCCCGAGCGTCACATACCTGAGCGTCACATGCGCGAACGTCATATACCAGACCGATATATATAATAGCGTCATATACCCGGGCGTCTTTCACCCGAACAACATATATTTGAGCAAATAAATCCTAATTCTCTAGACCTGAACATAACTGTATAGGTATTAGAACCATTTATAATCCTAACATTCAAACTATGCTTTAGTAGAAACGTTCTATCAGCCTCCGACTGTCAGTATCGCATTCACGCTTTGCCGAACGTACCATTTGACGAGAAATATTGTTGCCATTTAATTATAAATAACTATTTTAAATGATAGATGGTGCTTTTAAGTTTGATATCACTTGGATATAATTATTTATCTCTTAATACAAGATAGTGGATGGTTGTTATGGAAGGTGGTAGAAATCTTTGTGGTTCGACTTGGTAGGCAACACCGACTACCTATTTCTGCCTTATAACAGCCTGTAGTGTTGCACTGAGTTCTGTTTTAAGGGGACTACGCTACCAAATATGGATTGGCCTTGAAGACCCTTTGCATACAGTCATATAGATTCCTCAAGACTTTTTTATTCACAAGTTCTAATATACGCATAATTAGAAAACTAAGATATCGAATAGAACACCAGCATAAGCACTTGCATACACACTTAAAAACAGAACTTTTCTTACTTCCAATAATTTCCTTGAAATTTATTTTTAATAAGAAAGAAAGAACAAAGTAAACTCCCGCGGGTCCTCACAATACGCTACGCCGACCTTAACACAAATGTCGTGGCATCCTGAATTCCATTTAAAAATCAAGAAGCGATCCGTCAATGCAAGCGATTCTAGCCATTAGTCGCTTATATCTTAAGTAAAAAGGGCCCTGTTCCCTTGCAGGGCGTATTTCCTGGGTACCGGGCACCTTACATGCATTCCTCGCAACATCTCCGCGGCTCACGATCTGTCCTTGCTATAACTCTCGTAATTGACGTTAGCCACCCAGAACGGAACCGGGCCGGCAAAAGCATGTAACTGAAAAATTAATGGTTTCCGTTAGTATAGGTTTCCTATTGGAATAAATGTTTTAAACATATAGATAAACTTTACGCCGTAATACACCATAAATATGACTATTTTATTAACACGCTAAAGTAGGTATAATGACACAGATTAGACTGCTCATTTACCACCACATGTATATCTGCAACATTATTTCTTTAAACTGCAAGTCATGCCACTCCATTCTTATAGCAATGTAATTTAAAGAAAAATATACCAAGTCAGATCATATAAATCCTTGAAACATTATAACTTGAAGGATATTTTTAATGAATAATTAGTTATAGATCCCAATAGTGAGCAGCTCTGTCATTTTTGCATAAAATAAGTCTTTAGTGTCCCTCTGTTAGGCACGGAGCTCCTCCAAGACCGAGTAAGCTTAAGATTATATAGTCATAATCCAATGCGCCAATTAAGTGCGAATTGGCAGACTTCATATTAACGTCACGATTTTTTAGGAAAACTCTCACGTGCAGGTTTCCTCACGATGCTTTCCTTCACCATTTAAGCAAGTGATAATTAATTTCTAATACGCACATAACTTCGAAAAATCAGGGATTTGAACCTGACATTCCGATCGAAAGGCCGAGTTACTAAGCTATCACTGATTTATTTCCTTTAATTCTTTGCATAAACACATTATCAATATTGTAATTTTCATACTTAGAACCTTTTTGTTTGTTCATATCATCCCGTGGTCATAAATCACGGTCGCATGGTGACTTGCTATGATAATTTAATTGTTGTGCGTGCACTAACATGTACTTCATATTTATAGCGAGAACGGTCCATGTCTTAAGAACATCTAGATTACTCTAAATACAATGCAGATTTTTATGAGAAAAGGTAATTTTAAAATCAAGTTACTATTTAATCACAAAGCTTACTTATTCCTAAGTTAAAAGCCTGAAGTTATTATTATAATTCGTTCAAAGTAAATCACTGATTAGAAACAAAATTCTGTAAGTTAAATATTAACTACCTTATTCTAATCTAATTTATCATAAACCATCGGTTGCATGTTGCATTAGGTATCAATCAGACTTCAGTTACTCCAATAAACTTCCATATTCTTAGCGCCCGTTAGTATCTAATAATGAATCTTGACAAAGCTTTTTCTACCATAATTCTAAATTTAATAAATTTCAAACTTTGGTATTAATTCTATCTTTTATTTATGTAAGGTATGTGCGTCCACGATACTTTAATATTCCTCACTCAAACTACCATAATATAGATTAATTTATTGTACGTTATCTTGTACTTTGCTGTTTGTTCCATTATCCACGCTTCATATTTAAGTAACGAATGTAAGTAGGTGTATACTTTCAATTTTGACACTTAAACTTGCATAGCCTTACATTACGAATACATAAAATAATCAAACGTCGACCAACCAAACCATATTCGTCCAATCCACATACCACGTTTCATATTTACGTAGGTATTTATTCTGGTTCCAATCTATATTTCTATACCTTATCAAAGCCCTATCTATTCTTCCTTAGTCCGCCAGTATATGGAGTACCGGCGGCACCACAAAGGGACTAACGGAGTACAAAGCAGATAACTTGTTACGGATGATATTGCAACGATATCGATAATTGACATGCAATAAGGAATATTTCGTATTTATGCGCTGGACTCGCAACTTCATTGTTTATTTAGTAGACGATATGGAAGATATTTGTTTTTACAAGGTGGCGCAAAAATAATCACACTATTTTGTTTTTGATGTGAAACATCTATAGCCGCACGTAAAACCGATTTCTGGCGTGGCGACGCATGCCATGCCACGCTATACGATGGTATATATATATACAGTCTATATGCAGTAGTGTGTACGGTGTGGCGACGCGTCGCCATGCGCAATCGAATTCAATAAATAGTCATCGTTATCTGGAAAAAAAATGTAATATTTTATTTTATCATTATGACATATTTAGTTCCTATCACAATATGGTCTTTTCTGCATATTACTTTTACAAAATAATGTCGATGTTTCACATCTGCCAGGCGTCCCGTGACGGCTCACATTTTTTTTTAATAACTTTTGTAATGAATAAAAAAATGATTTTGAATAATAGAAATCTTTACCGGGACCTGTAACTTTTTTTTGCTAATTAGAAAATATGATATCTGTCAAGTGTCTTCCACCACACAAATTAGCGAACAAACATTTTTTTATTTCCGCTACAAATTAGCGAGCAAACAATTTTTTAAAGAACGTTAATGCGTGTAGATTTCCACACAAAATTTTCCTTCACCGTTATGGTAAGTGATAACGAATACCTAATAGGTACATAACTTTGAAAGTCCATAAGCAGTTACATTAACCATAAGTAATTGATACATATAAATTCCAAAACACATGGAAGACAAAGGCTGCATCCCTCTCTAATGGCATTCATTACATCGATGAGCAATGTACTCACCGTGGAGATTGCCTAAGTAAGGAGTTTCTCGAGACCCGAAAGCCCTCTACCCTGCGGCGATGTCGGCTGTAGTAAAGAGCGACCACAATTAATTCCTTCTTGATTTGCATGCTCATTTTCCACTTTTATATTGCAAATAACCCATTATTCTAATGACGAAATCAGATGAAAAGCTCTTCCATAACTAAGTCAGAGTTCCCGTAAGACCACCACCTATTTATAATGCATTCTATTGTCACGTGAGCCACGGTCGGGCTTCCCCATTAATTTAAGCGATATCTTTACTGGTACACGACAGACAATAAAACTTGTGATAAGCAACGCTACGTCGTCTGTTAAATAGATTCAACGAGCTTCTATTTAATATGCGAAAGGGCTGCTACCTTATATTTTGTACAAATTTTTGCAACTCTTTCTTACTCCTACACGTTCGATCAGTTTGCTTTACCTCTAAAGCCCGCTCTACATTCTCGCGAGAATCTCGGGAGAATGTCGCGAGAACGCGAGAAAAACTCGATTCGTATAGGCTCCACATTCTCGTTTCTCGTGCTTTTCTCGCGTTCTCGCGAGATTCTCGCGAGAATTTGGAGGACTCTAACATTTGCACCTTAATTGGTAGCTGCCTTGAAATCATTAGGCTTACTGCTGAGCATGAGTCTAATCTCAGGTTGGCAGGAGTTCTGGCCATAGTTCACCGCGGAAAGTGCGAATAAACTTAAAGATGCTTTTAAGAACTTTTTAAAACTTGGCGCCTGGGATTTGAAACTCGGACTCCCCAATAGAAAGGCCAAGTTTCCATTAAGTAGACTATAACTGCTGTTAAGATGCGTGTAATTATGAAGTCTATCAATCCGCACTAACAAACTTGATCTAAACTAACTGTATACCAAATAAATCAATTATTTCCATTAAGTACAAAAAATATTAAATTACCTTATCACACCCTACATTACCGGCCTACAGTTAAAACCAATCAAGCCTAGATATAAGAAGTGGAACCAATCGAGTTCTATATTTACAATTTCATTTACAGTTAAGCTTTTAAAGCAATCCTCAGCAGCCCTGAGATCCGGAAACTTCCTCCAAGCGTTGCCCTGATACAATAAAACATTACGTAATTATGCACTTCGGTACTATGATACACGATCACCTTTATCCGACACGGATTCTCAATACCGGGTATTATACACCTGTTTCACCGCTAGCGATTATGTACAAGCAAAATTAAGCTGGTATATTTTAAGGTATTTGTTCATGAAATAAAATCATTATGATTATTATGGATTTTAAAAAAATAAGCCGAATTATGTTCATCTGACGGTATTACACAATTGAGTCTAATACCGGTAAATAAACAAACCAGAAAAAACATGCGTCACCATTTAGTCGATTAAAGGAAAATATAAGGAATACTCGACACGACAAAGGGAATAATTTAAATTCAACTAATTTACTCCTAATTTCAACTCATAATATTGGCCCACACTATTGTGGGGCTGTGAGTGTAGAGCGTTTTACCTCAAACAACATTTATTTTAGATTCTCTTCTTTTCCACCCAGTCCATTTCATTTCATTTAAATGTACGCTCTGTAACATAAGTGTTACAATTAGAACACGAGATATATATAATTCTATTAACGTGGTAGTTTGTTGACTTTCAAAAAGTATTCTATATGAATCAATTTTGAATAAATGAGATTTGAATTTGAATTTGAACAATCATGAAGCATTTTTACCTCCTCTCCTCTTCTCTGTACTCAAAGGGTATAAACGTAACCCGATTACTAAGCCTCTGCTGCCTGTTTGTGACAATGCTATCTCTTCAATCGCAATAAAGGGACAGTTAAAATTTATCAGAGTATATACTCTGTAAAACATACATATTTTCAACATTCAAGAATACGTACATATCGAAAACTGTTCGTCTCCCTCAAGAAAAAACTCGCTTAATTCATATCGCTATTCGGTATCGGTGAAACCAGCACCTTAATCCCTTGTTGTGAGAATGGCAGCTATTTCATAAAGCCGAGCTCTGCCCGGAGCAGTGGTGTATCAATCAGATTAAAATATATTCTGTCTCAGCACTGGTTTCATACAAACTTGTTTGATATTCAGAATTCAATATAATATCAACTTTGTTGTTTACTGCATAAAAACGAAGTTATGGCTAAACTATTAATATTGTAGTGCGTTTCTGCATTTACTAAGCTTTCGAGTTCGTTTGATGCGCCATAATTCTTCAATAATATTTTTGATTAAGTCGAATACATGATGATCAAACTACAGTCCAAAATATGTCTAGTTATTTTGGACTACCAAAACCAGTTGAGTCGAAATAAACGCTTGACCCTTAGCTTGGCGTGGCGCAAGTCTAATACGCTACTAGTCTAACACGCAAAGTTTTCCGGATCCAGCCAAACAAACATCTGAATGATAAATTTGGATATCTGTCCTGGGAATGGGTGTTTGCGTATTCGTTTTTGTTTGTGTCCATGGCAATTTCAAAATATTTGAATTATTCTAAACTTTATACTCAAAAAAATAAAGGTGGTGACCCTTCGTGGTTTGTCTCAACTAGTTCTGCCTAAAACAGTGTTAAGCGCTGTTGTGTTTGTGTTTTGATTTCTAGGGGGAAACATTATACAATTTTTCAGGTGGTAGAATCCTTTGTGGTTTGACTCCGGCCACATCTATTTCTACCTAATAACAGCAGTGTTAGGCGTTGCTGTGTTCCGGTTTGAAGGGTGTGGTAAGGGAAACAATTTTTTCCGAGTCGTTCCAGCTTAGTCCTCAGGGGTAGCGGCGCATCTGTGGCCGACCTTAGGTAGAAATATCTAATCCTATCTGGGGTTGATTACAGATGTCCATGGGCGGCAGTAGCCACTTACCATCAAGTGGACTGCATGCTCGTCTGCTACTCCTATATTATAAAAAAAATATATATACGAGGTATTCCAAGTTCAGTCAGTGGTAGCAACGCATCAGTGTCATTTGGCACCCTAAATAATATTCCAAAAACATCTGGCACTGATTTCAGATGTCCATAGGCGACAGGGGTCACTTATATTTCGGGAGAGTGCATGTTCGTTTGATGCTCCTACTCGTATTTTATAAAACAATCCTTTTCATCATTTTCCCAGAAGCTAACTTCAAAAACCTATTCTACCACTTTCCCACGAACTAAAATACAGTAACAGATAATCTCGGTAGTATTTCAGCCATATATGGAAGCCAAGACACGACATTATATTTTTGTTGTCGATTTCAGTAGAGGCACAGACCAAAGGGAGCCGTTGCGTTTACTTTACAAATACATATCGGTCACAAGACCCATAACTTGAATAAACAAAGGTGTCACAACTACAAAGGAATATAAGTTTATTTCTAAGGTACATACGCTGTAATAAGTCGTATGCGCCTGAGAATTACACCACAAAGGCTGTTACTAACTAAAATGTGATTATAGAAAGGAAATGTGATCTCTTAATGTGCTTTCGTTGTTATAACTTAGTGAATATAACAGTGTCATACAAATAAACAAAAAATAAGAATGAAATATGATGGAACTTAAAATCGTAAGCCTTAGTTAATCTTAGTATTTGGGGTTCTGATTAGAAATAATTAAAGGTCTATCACCATTTTGGAAATCAACTATACGGGGTTAATATCCCATTTATTTAAATCTTAAATATACTATGACATAGTATATTTAAGATTTACGATATAGTATATTTAATATACTATAATATAGTATATTTAAGATTTCATCATCAAGATCATATTATGATGATGTGATAATTTACGTGTACTGCGTGTACTAAGTCTGGAAAAAGCTAGTAATATCTTAAAATAACTGCTAACAATACTCACTAGACACTCAAGAGAAATTTGGAGATAAATTGAAATTTTGAATCTTAAACATATTCTTGTAATAAATGATATTTTAAATGTTTGGTGCTTGATATTTTAAATATTACAATCATTCTATTTGTAATTATCTCTGAGAGAATAGTTATGAACCGCAGTAAAATTTAGCCCACGCTTTTTACTCTGAATTGAAACTCTTTACTCTAAACTCTTTGTCATTAAAAATATTTTCTAGTTCGATTAGCAATAAAAGTGTGTTTTTTTAGATTTTGAAACTATTATTTATTTTTAATTTTTAGTCTGTGACAACCTCATAAATTGGGGAATTTATTTTATTAATCCTAGCGGTCATATCAAGGATAGTGGGAAACTGTTATCAGATGATTGCGCTGTCATCTGTCCTTGATAAGTGTGCAAAGTTTCAAATTAATCAGAGGTGTGGAAGTTGGTGAAAATTATACTCAAAGATTCCGCTACATACATTCATACATACATACATACATAGATACAACCCAACACAGACCTGTATTTGGTCTGTGCAACCCAAGCTAACAAAATCGTGTTATAAAAAAAGCTTATTTCGTTCAACATAGCATACAACGCACACAATTACAGTCCGCAGAACTGTTAACCAATATATCAGATAAAGAATCCGTTATTCCGCAACCATACGATTTATTCGCGGCATAATCTCGAGCAATTTAAATACTTCCAATACCTTATTGATTCCTAAAACAACTGTAACGCGAAAGCAATGAAGATGATAACTCGCACGTACGAGCGGACGTGATCGCATTTGTACGACCATTGTCATCGGCCGATAAAATCCGAACGGAGCCGAATACTGCCGATACGCATCTCCAACCGCCGCGCATGACACAGATAATCTAAACCACCCGCTGCGACCACAGATATTATATAGCCAACTTAATAAATGCCCATTAAAATAAATTGTTTGGCATTGTTAGCTTCCGAGTGGTTCCGAGTCGCGTGCTCCCTTGGTCTGATTGCATACCTTTATTAGCGATCGTGTGATAACGTATGAATGGTAATATATGTGTTGGATCTAAGGATAGGCAAGGTTTTTATTACACTATTATAATGGATAAATTAGTTTGTAGTAAATTAGCTTTTGCCTTTAATAGTGTCTTAATTTTGCCTTTAATAGTTTTCCATCACAGATGTATAATACCGAAAAAATTCTTAATGATTTATGGCCAATGCTATTTATTTATTTATTTATAACATAACATAAAATGTAATTTACAGGCTTAACCTAAAACATTACATGTGCTCAAGAATACATTCATAAATCTTGTAAAGTTGTCATGAAATATGTCAACATCAGGCATCTGTAAAAGCAGGCGATTGATTAAAGCAGGCGCAGCGCAGTGTGGTGCAGCTGCTGTGCGGCGCGTGCGCAACAAACGTTCTGCCAACAGACGGCCAGGCCTTCTGCCTCCATACCCTCCACGCATATACTGCATCGGAACCTCTATACCACATTTGGCAAGTGCAAGGGGATTATCAATTTTATTATTAAGTAACAGATAGAAATGCACCATTAAAAATAGCTTTCGCCGTAACTCTAATGTATCGAGCCCTATCATACCTGTTACAAAAAGGGATGGGTATAGATAAGGGTAGAACCCAAATTTACGACTGTAGATAAATCTGGCAAGTTTCCTTTGGACTCTTTCCATCATGAGAGAATATTTCTTCTCACAAGGATCGAAAACGACTGCGTTATATTCGAGTCTGGAACGAACGAAGGTATTGTATAGAATGAGCGCTACATTTGCATCAGTGAAGTTTGAAGCCGTTCTTAAAACAAAACCTAATGTTTTGTGTGCCTTAAGACATAAGTCTTTTATATGTTGCCTGAAATTTAGTTGCGAATCGAGTGTTAAACCAAGATCACGTATAACGTTTACGCGTTCGAGAGGTTTGTTTTCAAGGTGGTAAGAGTGTATATACGGTAAACGCAATCTAGAAAAAGTTATAATTTTACATTTTTCGCTGTTTAACGATAATCGATTGTCAATATCAATATGACAATTACCAATATCAATATGAGTGTAAAGCCGTCTTAGATGAAAGCAACATACCACAGAAACCCAAAATTGGTTTGGCGCGTAGCTGTCAAAATGACAGTTAATATCCGTTCATAGACAACGTTATTGCGCTCGTCTCTGGCTAGACTACCTGAGAGATTGCGATCTGCCGCGTGCCGTAGGAATGGACAAAAAATATTACCGGATGACTGCCTGGACAGTGGTTGTCAAAGTCGAACGAAACTATGCCAGTCGTTTTTAAGATGCATTAAACATTCCATTCATTGTTTCCTGAGAGTAGGGTTCTCGAGACTATCAAAGCAGAATAAAATATACAAATGTATTGAATACAATTTTTACAATGTTTCAGTAGTGATAACCATTACTTACCATTTCATGGACAGCTTACCTAATTTAACGTAATTAATTAATGAATAATACCAATGCCTAATTATGTCAAAATGAGATGGAGATCTTCGTATAAGTTTAACAATACTAATAAATGAACAAACAATTATTAAATAGGCATTTCTCAAATCAAATTTTAATATTAAATTGGTCATTTGTTAGACGTCTTTTAATTTTTTTTATATTACTCTACTAATAAACAAAAGCTCAAAGCTTAAGAAGTGTAAACCTACACGCGTCAACAGAAGTTTGAGGGCCACTGGAACAATAGTAGGTTATTAACACGGTATTTTAAAATGGCTCTCAAACGTTTTGAATAATGTTATTATAACAGAGATGTACTGTGACGGTTTATTCTTAAAATCGGTTATTCGGCTGTATCGAGTTACGGTATCATTTTTTCATAGCTATCACGAACTGGACTGGATCTTTTGCTGGCACGTGTACCAATCATCGTGCATAATACAAGCTGAAACTTGTATTAAGTTAAGAATTTTAAAGGTCCTTTGTGGTTCGACTCTAGCGGCACCACCGCCACACCCATTCTTGCCTACTGACAGCAGTGTTAAGCGCCGTGTTCTGGTAAGAAACATGGACTTTTCCATGGCATTCCTTAGTCCTCAGGGGTAGCGGCGCATCTGTGGTCGACTCCGGGTAGGAATCTTTCTTATCTGGGGTTAATGATAGTCACTTAACATCAGATGGACTGCATACTCGTCTGCTGCTTCACTTTATAAAAAAAAACTTTGTACTTTGGAAGGCGATAGAGCTAGTACCTTTCGACCGGCGAGGTACAACCCCACACGTATTTCTATCACTTTAACTTCTTTCATTTAATTGTTTGAGCTGGAAGGACTACGTATGGACTCTATAACTTAATGACACTGCAATGATGTATTGTTTACTTGAAAGCGACAGTTCAGGTAATACCACAACAAAAAGACAATCTAAAACTTTATCAAGGAAAGTTATGAAAGATGACGACCCGCGTGGCGGGGCGGTCACCATGCTGGTCTGACGCGCCGAGGGTCCCGGGTTCGATGCCCGGCCAGACAGATTTCTAAATGATGAATTTAGATTTCTGTTTCTGGGCCTGGGTGTTTGTGTATTTGTCTCTGTGTGTGTCCATAGCACCCACGATACAGGGAATCTTAGTGTGGGGCTGTGAGTTTTCTACAAAGTTCTAGGCGTTGTCTTTATGTGCACATCCCTCTGGTGGACACGTAGTAATGCTGAAAATCTTGACAGTACTCCACCATAACTACATTTAAAATTTTAAATCTACTTGTATTTCTATATAAGAGTTTTATATATTTCGTTCCTAAACTTATCAATGACGGAATCTAAACTTTTATTTAGTTTCCTGATAATTAATAGCAATCTGAGACACAGTAGCCTCATAAAGTTACATTATAAAAAATCCCAACAAAAAACGCAATAAACCAACACAAAAACTATCGAATACGAACAAAAAATAAAACAGTAGCTATACTAGGATAATTAATTGTTATTATTATGTTGAAAACGTCCTAATGTTTAAATAGATCTATGCAGACAGGTCATAATTTAGATATGCGTTACAATTAATCAAAAATTCTAGGCGTAACTAATACAACTGAATACTATACCTGGTTAAACCAGAAAGACGTGCTAAATTCTGAGTTTAAGTATACAGTGAAAAAGTCATATGGTCTTTTATTTCGGCGAATTTCGTTTTATTAGTGCGACTATATATTTTTTTATGTTTAATCAAATGAGAATAGTCCGTAGGATGTAAGAGGTATCTGCAACATGAACATCAGTAAATCGCAAAATTAGATTGGAGCCCTCTAAAACAGAGGTTCAGATTAAGAGGTAGCAAGTAGCAAAGTATTGATCAATATGTAGAATCTTGCTACGTCTACGTTGTAACTAATTGGTAACGCATCGAATCTGTATTAATCAGTAACATTACCATGAGTTGGCATAGAAACGCCACTATAGAAATGGTAAATAGAAAACTATTGTCATTTTGCTAGTGAATAACATAACTACTATCGTTACGTTATTTCTTGACAACGTCTGTCAAATTAATGACTCATGGGACCGAATTTGTATGGCAATAGATCATAATGACATTCGCTAGCGATTTGATTTCGATAGGTTTTTTACGTATCGAGTTACGTTACTACGGATTTTAGTTCTACGAGTAACCACCAGAGGCGCTGTACAATTTTTCATACACTTATTTTACGCAGTCGCTAGCGAGTAATACTTTTGTAAACTCATGGTAGTCCTACTGACCTTTTAAACTGCATTTATGCAAAAATATTTATGGCAACTCTGTGTCTGTATCGGTAAACTACATAGGCTTTTACCGTCCACAATTCTATGACTAATTTCAAATATATTGTCCTAGTAAATCGTAAAGACTACAAGATCACATATTTACGCTACCAACTTGGAACAGCAGCGCAATCATATGTCATAAACTCGAAAGGTGTGCCGGTACTCCATGCTAGGGATGTTTTTTTCGGATCTGGTGGATATGGATACGGATACGGATTCTTTAAAAATATCGTTTGGGTTTCGGATACAATTACGGATATTGAATTACTTCGGATTATCCAACAGCTGACTGATATTCGATTTTAAAAAATTGTGAAAGTGAATAAAATACAAATTGATAATTATTTTATATTATTTTTAAAGTAACGAAAACTTCATTATAGAGTGTCATATTTTATTCTGTCTTTTAAGTTATCAGAAATTATTCCAAACTGTTATATGAGATTCGGTTACGGTTCCAGATATGTTTTCATTCAGTACCCTTACCATGAGTTTTCAAAACATTCCACTATTCTACGTTACGTTTACTCAATCCATTATTCTGTTCCATTTGTAGTAGACTGAGTAAACGTAACAATAAGTAAGTGCTCAAGTATTTTTGTCTGCCTCACATGTTCACAAAGAGAGACAAAACATAAAGCGCCAATTTGTCAATTTAGACATTTAATTTTATATTACTGACTCAACACTATAGTTTTGATACAATCCGCTAGGGGCGCTGATTGGAAATTGTATGTGCAAATACGTAAACAATTACCAAAACAGTCATATTTGACAAAACGTAAAAACTCATGGTAAGGGTACAGATATGTTTTCATTCAGATCCGATAGTTACGGAGCTTCATAACATCTCTACACACAAGTTTATACACAAAAAGCTAATAGATTACAAAGATTTATCAATTGCGATTGATTAATGATATCTCCAGCTTCTGAATCCGGTTTGTTTCTGCATTTGAAGTTATCTTATCGATCAATACGTATCGAAGCTTAAAGGCTTGTGACACAAAAACGCAAAGTGCAACTTTGACAGGTGTATAAAGTGATTGTATTATGGCACGCACAGAGTAATTTTAAAGCAGAGCTTCAGTAACGGTCATTAGTTTGTGTAAATTAAAGGCAGGCGCTGACAAGAGATTTTACATGTAATGTATCAATCAGCATTCGCATTGAAGGTGGCGACTCAGGCGGCGCCACCGCCACACCTAGTTCTACCTAATAACAGCAGTGTTAGGCGCTGCTGTGTTCGGTTTTGAAGGGTGTGTAAGGTCACATTTAGTATGATACCTTGCTGCGTCTTGTAATCTTGTATTCGTCATTTAAAAAAAACAAAAGGGTATTATGACAGGAAACGGCAGATGTTAAGGACGATGTTTGTGGAGGTCTTGGAATTAATTAAAAATAACTAGCTGGATTCAAGTCTTTCATCGGAGATACACCCAACAATAGCAATCGTCATAACAAGCTTCTAGATATACGAGTATACGCGTGGCTGGATTCGACTTCGGGCAATCAATAAGGTGACCGCTACGCCAGGACCCACTGTGAAAAAAGCGCTAGAATGCGTGAGCATAGATTAGTAAAGATACTTCGCCGCCTTGAAATTGAATGAAGCCACAAACGTCTTATTTTAGTAAGTTATTTTTTTGAATTCTTGACAAATAAATACATTTTTAGAGAAAATTTACGAATAAATTACTAATACTGCGTAATTTATGTGATAAATAAATAATTATTTCAAATATTTTTGTGACATTTTAGCACGGAGACGTGACAAAACTTTTTTATATCACGGCGTGCGTAAATGGACGTTTTACGCACGCTTCGCGTGCGTAAAACCCCCATTTCCGACCCCGTAATATAAAATTTTATACAACACGCGGACGAAAAATGTTTTTCTGACTCGTGTGATTGCAGTCCTCGCCTGCGGCTCGGCCTGCAAACTCACACTTGTCAGAAAAAAATTTTTCGTCCTCGTATTGTAATGTACTATTACGCAACAATTTCAATTCTCAAAACTGGGTACATTTTCTTGTTAGGAGTGAGGAATCTTTACTAATCTATGTGCCTGAGTAGGAGATTTGGTAAGAAGTGGGTAGAAGAATTTATATGACTTTCGCGTATTGTTATTGAATTATATTGCACCCTTACACTAGGAAAGTTTTAGTACAATATTGCATCAACATTATTTTTTTTCGTACCACCTCCTCAAAACAGTTTTGTTATATTCCTGCCGAGTGATGTAAAATAATATCTAATTTGTCTATTCCTTCTCCATATCTTTCGCAACTCGGTCTTGATTGTGTTCCGTCATACGAAGTGAACAAACTTAAACCCTTATGCGTTTTCGCATATCCAGTGTATAAAACCAACTGAAATTGTCATATTTTGCTTATAAAATTAAATTCCCTGCAAAAAAAATCGACCAACATCATACAAAACTGGTTATTCTAATATTGTAAAACAATCTTACTTTAACAAGGTCGTGGTACAAAATTTCAATGTATGATTAAAATAATATTGTTTTAAGAGATGGTAGGAAGCCCCTGGACTCGTTTTCATGCTGTCAATTCACAGGAATGCCCTTGGTGAGTACGCATCATAAAACCCACGTATAGTATATTATAAAATGATTGTATAAATTGGCGCTATTATGTCTAAAACATTGCGTGTTTCCACAATCAATTTGAACCATTTATAGACATGAACTTTAGCGAACATGTTCCTCGTAATAAATACTTTACTATCTACGTATGTCGCAATATTCTACAGGAAATTCTGAGAATTTCCTATAAAATCCGTTTTGTACAATTACTGTAAAACAAAAAACTTTAAATCACTTACTACATATTCTGTGATACTTATTAATGAAGGAACACAAACAGATACATATAATAAAAATGACAATCATTGTACTACAAACTGGCCTTCTCTTCAATGTACAAATGAACAACCAAGTTGTAATGTTGAATGCAATTATAAAAATATATTGACGAATGAAAAGGAAACCATTAATACTATGTGTAACAATAATTTAATTGATAATTTTGTAAATGACTTAAAAAATAAAAATAGTTCTAGCAGTAGTGTAAAGGAAAATAATGTCACAGAAATAAATAAAGTGAATAATTATTATAGCACTTTAGGAATAATGCATAAGAATATTGCAGGAGCACTAACTAAACAAGATGAACTATATTTCTGGATAAACAATCTAACTGATACTGGTTACCTCCTGGATACCTCCGTGAATGTCATATGTCTTTGTGAAACCAACTTACAGGCCTGCACAGAAAAAAAACTTAAGAATAAAGGACTTTAGACTGGCTGCCTGGTATTCTAGGAATAAAGTAAGAAAAGGAGAGGTAGCCATTTTAGTACGAAATGATATAGAGTATCAGTGCATTATTAACTTAAATTCTATATCGAAAACATTTTTGTTTAAATGCTGCGGCGTAGAGCTTATAAAACATGACGTAATAATTATATGCGTTTATACTAATAAAACACCAAGCAGCATTAAATCAGAATTCTTCTATAAATTATCTGAATTATTATATAATTTCTGCCGTAACAAAAGAAAAAAATATGTCCTCTGTGGAGACTTAAATATAGATTCAATGAAGGGTTCAAAATTATCAATTGAACTTCAACAAATAATGGAAACCTATAAGTTAACACAACAAATTACAGAGCCAACGCGAATAACGGCAACTACTAGTACTTGCATAGATCATATCTATACAAATATAATTGGTGGTCAAACTCAAGTTTATGACTTGAGCCTTTCAGATCACACTGCTAAAATTTATCATTTTCCAGTTCTTAAGAAGAGAACTAAATGAGTACAATGGTGGTATGAGCTCAAAAGAGATATTTCAACGCACAACTTAAATAAATTTATAGACTGCTTAAGTAGCCTGTCGTTTAATGAAGTGTTTAATGCACAGACAACCTCACAAGCATTTAGTGAATTCTATGAACTATACATACTTTTTTTGAATTATGCTTTCCTATTATTAGAGTGATAGTAACATCATTAAATAGAACTTCGAATTGGATAACTAAAGGTCTTCGTATGTCAACCAAAACTAAAAGAGCTTTATATTATATCGTTACAACAGGAAATACAAAGAAAAATATAAAACATATTCACGTCTATTAAAACGCTGCATGATATACTCACAAAAGAGTAATAATGACGTACATACAAAAAACACGAAATAAATGTAAGGCCGTCTGGAAAGTCATAAAAAACATAATTATAGAAACATTAGCGATAAAATAATACCGAAAATA
Organism: Epargyreus clarus clarus; assembly: GCA_014595695.2. NCBI lineage: Eukaryota > Metazoa > Arthropoda > Insecta > Lepidoptera > Hesperiidae > Epargyreus > Epargyreus clarus. Next base: position 1,074,519 of record JACTTY020000017.1, on the reverse strand, counting down.
AATATAAATGATTTAAACGTATCAGATTCCCAAAAAATAGCAGATTCATTCAATAATTATTTTATATCATCTGTCACTGATCACTGTACAGATAATCAAAATATACCCGACGCCCTTAAAACCGTCCCGTCAGAAGAATCAATGATTTTTGTCACGCCTTTATCTAACTCTGAATTACTTAAGGTAGTAAAGTCACTAAATAATTCAAACGCAGTTGGATATGATGAGATTAATACCAAAATATTCAAAAGCTCCGTTAAAATAATTTCCTATCCACTTTTATATATCATCACTTTATCTCTGAATGAAGGGGTCTTTCCCCAAGAGCTAAAGCAGTCTGTAGTAAAACCAATATATAAAAAAGGTGACAAAACTAACTAATTCCGATCCTCTCAAAAAATTTTGAAAAGGTTATGTATCGGAGGCTACTACACTTCTTCGACAAGAACAAAATTATCAAAGAGGAGCAAAATGGCTTTCGTAAAAATAAGAGCACATCACTAGCAGCATTTAATTTGGTTAAATTTGTGACAGACAGTCTAGATAAAAAAGTACCAATTTTAGAAATTCTACTAGATATGACAAGAGCATTCGATTTTGTTAGGCACGACATATTATTAAGTAAACTGTACAAATATGGCATTAGAGGACCGGCCTTTTACTGGATCAAAACATATTTAATGAACAGAGTACAATGCGTCGAAACATATGGATACACTGAAACTAATAAAACTCTGGAACGTTATAGATCTGGATTTAAACTAAATAACTACGGCGTACCACAAGGAAGCATTTTAGGCCCTCTCCTATTTCTCATATATATAAACGACTTGCCTAATGCCATATCACAACGTATCATTCTCTTTGCAGATGACATTTCTATTATAATACAAGGAAAAAACATGCGTACCTATGAAACTGAAATCTCTAATTAGCTCTATATAAAACAATACATTGGTTAACAATAAATAATTTGAAAGTAAACATAGCGAAAACTAAATACATACAATTTTATACCTCTCAAGGACGTCCTAAAGCACTTAATATTACATATAATGGCATGAAAAATTGCAAAATTTTTGGGTATTATACTAGATCAATCATGCAGTTGGCGTGCCCACATAGATGAGGTATGTACAAAAGTTAATAGCTTAGTCTATGCCTTGAGAAGAGTGAGCCAAACTATATCGCTAGAACGGCTTTGATGGCATATAATGGTTATGTTAGCTCTACACTTCGATACGCAATTATCTGGGGCAACTCGTCTGCATCCCTAAGAGCTTTCCGAATGCAAAAAAGATGCATATCTTTCGTCACAAACAGACTCATGTCGTCCATTATTTCTGAAATACAAAATATTAACCCTAACATGTTTATACATTTTAGACGTCTGTTTGTTCGTCTACAAACACAAAGATCTCTTCCAGGAAGAAAAAAAATATATACACTCGGAAAGCGCGGACACTGAACATCCATAGATTATATCGACCCATAACAAAACTATCAGTGACTGCTAAAAATGGCTAACAACATATATAATAAAATTCCGGATGATTTTAAAGGCCACAACTATATAATATTCAGGAATTTAGTCAAAAATTGGCTAGCTAAAAATGCTTCTATACGATTAAAGAGTACTTTGATGATAATAATTGACATAATTTTCCTAATTTCTCTATTATTATTATATAATGACTTGATTATTATTATTATTGATTGTTAATTTCGACATAATTGCATTCGTCTTAATCTAAATATCATTTACCTTTAATACTTTATTATTTGTTGACATGTGTAACACCTGTAAAGGTAGCATTTAATTGAACTTTATGTATTCTTATTCACCTATTGTACTAAATGCTTTACACAATAAAATAAATAAATCACTACAATAAATAATAAATAAACCAAAAAACTTGAAAGTACAACACTTCGAAATTATTGTATTTGTTACAAATTTAAGTTTATTTATAGTGATGTGAATTTACAAATACTTATAAGTTTTTTTTATAATGTAGGCGTAGCAGACGAGTATGCATGGGCTTCTGTAATCACACAATAATCACAGATATATGGGGCGGCGGCTGTAAGTGCATGATTGCATAATAGGCATGATGGCAAATTTTAAAAACCCCTTCTATAACGTAGGTGCATGTCTACTGATTCCAAAAATCGTATTATTTCGGAAATTTATTTATTTATTTATTTATTCACTCAAAACTTACATCTAACATTACAGGCCAACCTAATGCGTTAGTGTAGTGAAATTGATTAAACTATTGATAATTATACTAAATATTAATTGTTAATAAATACAAATTACATCCAAAATTCAAATTAGTCAAAAAATCCTTAAACATCAAATATATTAAATTAAACAATAGTGCAAGAATAATAATAATGTAAAAAACCAATAAAATGTCAAACTATAATATCAATACTAGAAAAATAAATCGAATAAATTCAGTATTAATGAAAATTATACAAATGGCTATACACACTTGTGTATAGCCATTTTGAATTAAGCGCGAAAACGCTCGCAAGTATCTTGGCGTTCGTTGGTGACGTCACGTTAGAACATCCCATACAAAATTTCAAGCAATTCAGCGACATACCCAAAAATGACCACATTTGCGCCCCGTTAGCGTTTCAGACAAGATGGCTGCAGTATTTTATACTTTTATTTAATTAAAATATAATAAATCTTAAAGTTTTTTTTAAAAATGAATCATTTTTTTGTGTTTATATTGCGTTTTCTTAAATCATTTACTCTTTGATTTTTTAGTGCTGTCATCATGCCAATTGTGTGTACAATACATCCTGCGGATTTCAGGTTGTTTTACAAAGAAAATAGTAAACTCGGTTTTGCTACTTTCTATAAACAATAAAATACAACTTACCGTGGGGAAAAAAATCAAATCAATCCATCAATTTTGTGGTCACTAACATAAGTGATTTTTAGGTTTTCGTACCCAAAGGGTAAAAACGGAACCCTATTACTAAGACTTCGCTGTCTGTCCGTCTGTCTATCCGTCCGTCTGTCACAGGGCTATATCTCCGGAAGCGTAATAGATAGACACATGAAATTTTTACAGAGGATGCATAACTAAAAATAAAATAAAGTTGAATATTAAAGGGGGTCTCCATACAACAAACAGAATTTTTTCGGCGATACGGAAGCCTCCATGTGCGAGTTCGACTCGTACTTGGCGAATTATTTATATACAGATATAAGTTATTTATTCCTTATCAAGGAATTAAATACATATACATCTTTTTAATCTATGCAAGAAAAGTCGTGATCAAAACATATTTATTACATTAAATTCAGTTAGATCTTAAACAACCGTTACCAAAGTAGACAGATGTTGGTTATTCTGTATTTTATACGGTGCTTATCCTGTTCATTTTTTAAGATATTCCCACAAATTAAGCCAGCTCTTACGGTAGTACATACCTAGATTAATACATCAATCAATTAGCTTAGGAGATATAAATCAACCGCTGTCAGTAGTAACGTCAATATGATGCTCTTAATTGCGCTTCAGACGTAAAACCATGTGTAGGTAACATCAAAAAAACTGTAATTGAAATGTTTTCAAAAGTAATGTTATACAACTGTTTGTTTTGTGTAACCTGTATCACTAGAGAATGGAATCTAGAATGGCGTTTTGTTTTGTTATATTTTGTTATATTTACATCATATGATAAGGGAAAGGTGAATATAAAAGCTATATTGAATTATAAGTATTTATTCAAAGTATACATCGAATATTACAAAAAAATAGTTTAAGTATATTTTTTTGTACTACAAATTTAATTTATATAATTTGCTTGTTATCTTAGTAGTGAATAACTGAAAAGTCATTATATTATGTTTATTTACTATTAGGTACAGTTGAAAAAATATAGGCGATGTATATAAGAAGTTATATATTTAACAAGAAATATGTCCAAAAACTGACCAAAAAAGATAGGTTTGATCTTACAAAGGTATGTAATTGCCTTTAAAATTACATTTACTTTAGAATTTTGCTGAAGGCGCATATTGTTCTGCAATAAATGGGCCTAAAAGCTCAAGCAAAAATACAGACCAAAATATTTAAGCATACGAAAATTATGCGTATTGGCGTAGTGCACACGAATTACGCACTAATTATGCTGATTACATTCAAGTTATTATGCGATCGATCATTAAATATCTCTGTCTGTCGCCAAGATTTCTGATACATCCTATAAATCATTTCAAAATGTAACCTTGACCCTAATTTTTCGACTATCACTCAACTTGATTGTATTCATAATTACTATCATAACATACGATATCGGTATGTAAGGTCCCACGGAAATATATTTTTATGCAAATCAACTCACGTTCTGGTAACATATCGGCCAAATGGGTCTAATGTTAAGCCAGGCTTTTATTAGCTAATGTAATCGGAAAATGTATGTTTATGATAAAATTAGTCTATTGAATCTCGTTTTCTATGTTCTGTAATGCAAAATGTGGTTGAACTTCGTTCGATAAAAGTGGGGACACCACAACATTATCTCTGCACAAGGTAAAGCACGGTTGACGGTTTACTCTTAGAACAGTTCCCCCTGCCTGCCAGTGAGTAAGACGGTATTTATGGCATCGTAAACACCCAAAAGATTGGTGAGTGTAAATGCTCACCCGTGTAGAGCCCAATAGAGCACCCGTGTAGAGCCCAATAGAGACCAAGACCCCGGCTGTGTTCCATTGGAGATCACAAATTTATACTGAAGAGCACTGTAGAGAACTGAAGAGCAGATGTTGTGACCACCATAAAATCACATCGAAAGAAGATCGATGCCGAAGAACGAACTCGGATCCCTGCACATCAATCGAAGACCGCTCTTACACATCATACTTCTGAAGTAACATTCGCAGTTGTACAGAGCCGCAAATTATTGGTTTTATCTCACAGCAGTTAACATGTAAAGCGGGCCCGTAGATCACCTCCCCTGCTCTGGTGGTCCGGTCAGCCGCCGCACGATCTCCACATTACTGGCCAGGGCGACCAAATTTACAACATGGGCGCAGACTCGTGATTAATAGGTATTGAGGACTAAATCCACATAAAATCGTTAGTCTTGTAGAGATTGCAAAATTAAGTCGATTTTCATAGCTCTGTATTATTTATAATTTTATTGCCTTTTGAAAATATCCTTTGGTAAAAACATTTAATCATGTTTTTTAACACTTTGATAAATAAATACTTCTATTAACTAGATACTCTTAAACCAATTTTTATGAATTTCTTAAAGCTGGTTTTAGCTCACCTCACTTACGTAATATATTAACACAAGAAAGGGTTTTGGACGACGCTTATATTTTATAAGTTTTTATTTTTAATTTTGTTATTATTTATATTTTAATTTAAAATTGTAGGTTATGTTTAGGTACTTTAATTATTTGTATATAGTTTAATTTATTTTTATTAGTATTTAATGTTTTAAATTCATGTTTTAAATATATAATAAAGTAATATATTTTAACTAGATTAATTAAAATATAAAAAGTAACTTGTATAGTATGGTAGTAAAAAGTAAACATGAAAACTTTCGCGCTATATTCCTATCAATCACACATAAATCAAAATGTATTTCACATCAATATTATCACAATTTCATCACAATCACAATTTAATCGCGAAGAAATAATATGTAAATGTGGAAGCGACGTGAGACACGGATGGAACAGACAGTAAAGACAACGGCGACCACGCTCTATAATCTTTGTATATTTTTTTATAATTTATTTAAATTAGAGGCGCGTTAGCGTTCCAACCGCGCCTCACGTCTCTTCTTAGGCATAACTAACAATAAATTAGCCTGTCCGCGCAAACACTGGTAACCCTATCCGCGTCATGTTTAGATGTTTATAACGGATATAATGTTGGAACGACGCGTGGAATTTTCTCTATCTCTGGAACAGCTCTTAAGTAGTCGCTTTGCATATATTCGTGGGCAATCAGCGAGCAGAGTGTTCACATATTTTTCCCCTAATGTCAGGTTTACACGAAGCTACTTGCCAAGTGGCAACTGTGTACGCACAAAATCTGAAACACGATCGAATAAATGGTTTTATCTGAATGCTCTGGTGTGTACTACTTCGGTATGCTTAATTAGTATATAAATGTAAATATGGTTCAAAAGGTGGTAGAACCCTTTGTGGTTCGACTCCGGCGGCACCACCGCCACAACTATTTCTACCCAATAACAGCAGTTTTAAGCGCTGCTGTGTTCCGTTTTGAAGGGTGTGGTAAGGGAGACATACTTTTCCGAGGCGTTCCAGCTTAGTCCTCAGGGGTAGCGGAGCATCTGGAGCCGACCTCAGATGGGAATATCTAATCCCATCTGGGGTTGATTACAGATGTCCATGGGCGGCAGTAGCCACTTACCATCAGGTGGACTGCAGGCTCGTCTGCTACTCCTATACTATAAAATATATATGATTATATGATTTCGGTATGGTATGACTTCGGGAAGGCTTAACGAATAATGAACGATCAATATCGTATTAGCAAAACTTAATACTGATATAAATTAGGTTACTAAACTGAAGGTGGTTCAACCCTCGACTCCGGCGGTACCTATTTCTGCCTAGTAACAGAAGTGTTAAGCACTGTGTTCTGGTTTGACGGGTTTGGTAAAGAGACATACTTGTCAGGAACGTTCCAACTTAGTCCTCAGGTAGCAACGCATCTGAAGCTGACCTCGAACAGAATTCTAATGTCATCTGGGATTGGTTATAGATGTCCGTGGTCGACAGTATCCACTTGCGAGTACAAGATAAGGTAGAATGGTTCCTAAATTTTATGTTCATGGACCTCTGTGATGTTTACGTTCGTAGCAGACACCGCAAGGTTAGATATATTAAACTGTTATTTACTTAGGGATTCCGACCCTTCTCATTATGAGAGAAATCTCATGTTCAATAGTCAAACAATTACCTTATTAGCCTTATTTCTATACCTGAACAGACACTGTCATACAAATTATCATCTCTAAACACCATACTTAGAAGCCTTTAAATAATTCCCGGTTGCGCCAATTTATTTCAAACACTTCTGCGTACTGGGACACTATGGCTCGAACAAAATCGAATAACAAATTCATTCCCCCCGTTTCTCGTTACAATAATTCTACGCGTAGAATCTGCCACATTAGGGCGCCTTTAGACGCATTAGTTTCAACCGGATTAAACCGGATCCGGGCCGTTAAAATTGACGTTTTTTATTGGTATCCATTTTTTTTAAACAAGTGCATAGTAACTCCAATAACAATTGCGAGCTATAAGGCCTCTTGGTTGAGAAGCTGGGGTTAAACCCCAGGTACGTACCTCAGATTTTTCAAAGTTAATTGCGTATTAGAAATTAATTGTCATCTGCTTTGACGGTAATCTAAGAGATCAAATAAAAAAATCTTAAAGGTATCTGAAGTTTACCAATACGCACTTGGTCAGCATGGTGGACTATTGCCCAATCCTGCTCATACTGAGAGGAGACCCGGGTTCTGCAGTGGGATAGTACTGAATTGATGACGACGATGAAACGAGAGTTGTATAGCAGACGCTTAACAAAAACGACTCTCATTTACACATAAGAGATAATAACTTCGTAAGCAAACATCCTCGATTGGACAATGCCGTATTATTTCTCCCAGCCGCGTGTGCCATTACAGGAATCGATTTGCGAAACGTAAATGTTTAATAAAGCAATATTTATCGGCGAATTGTGAGCATTCTATCCCTACGCTGCCCTGAACGGGAGTTTAGCTAGGCAGACTGTTTCTGTAATAAAATTAGTAATGTATTTTCTTATATTGAAGTGAAGGTAAAACGTTAAATAAGGCGGAGTAATCATCACACCATTTCTGCCGTTTTACAACTGTTTTAGCGCTGCTGTGTTCCGCTTTGAAGGGTGGGTTAGGAAACACGCTTATCCGACTTAGTCCAACTTCGTCCTTAAATATAACTCATCCGTTACCAACCTCAGATAGGATTCTAAACTTATCTGGGGTTGATAACAGTTGTCTGCGAACGGCAGTGTCCACTTACCATCATGTGGATTGCATGCTGGCTATATTTAAAAATCTATTGCAAAGTTAGGTTTACAGAAATTCTTTACCATTTCAAAGTAATCCATTTACCCGACTTCTCGTCTTACTTCTATCCAAATAAATTCCTCCTGAATCTAAAAATAATATAGGTATTTAAAACGCATTATAACTAACAATTTTTATGTTGAATTCTTAACATGCCGCACTGAATCAGGTTAGAAATGCAACCTAAATGTCAGTCTTATTTCGAAAATCGCGTTGAAAAACTGGACGTCAAAATTATACAGCGCACGATTAGTTAGCGTCCAGATAATACCCCTCGGACGAGCGACCGTATCGATCACGATAGGCAGACTACACGCGGAGCAGGTAAAACGTCATAATTCAAAATTTAATTTTTTACGAAGAATCGATAAATAAAATTTATTGTTAATTTAATTTGTTCTATATATTAACTTATGTGATAAATATTTTAATTTGTACAAATATATTAAAAGCGTTAACGCCTCAAAAAGTTTTGAAGTTTTGACTACGAAGCCTCGATGGCTGAGGAAAGTAATAGCTTATCATAGTGCATAAAAAAGGCAAATTAATAAACAAATAAAATTAAAATCCTTCGGTATAACCCCTTAATTATGTTAACTGACTATACATTAATCTGACAAATTGTTAAAAAACGAATGTAATTTGGAAAACAAAATCTGCCATTAAAATAAATTTTATTAGTACGAAAACATATAATTAGAACTATCTGAGAAGTCTGTGAATTTGAATTACTTTTATTATACTCAGAAGAGAAGTAAACATCCTCACTTTAATCATTTAACTTAATCATTCAGGCGTCTTACAACTACGAGCGGTTATAAAACGTTCATTTTGGCCGCTCATAAAAAGCATAGCCTGCGATCAGCCTTAGCCAAAGCGCCGCTAGAGTCAAGAGGTGTTAGACGCCGGGCTTTAACTGCAGTCAAGTGTTCGTGCGACTTTTAACTACTTATAGCTAAACCCGCCTCTAAATTATAGAGTGCGGTTACTTCGGTACACTACGACAAAGTTAAGTAAACCTTCGGGCTTTGCTGTTTTATGGACGTAAATAGTAAATGCGTGTGCAAGCTGACCGCTAAATATTTATTTTTTATTTATAATATAAGAGTAGCAGACGAGCATGCAATCCACCTGATGGTAAGTGGCTACTGCCGCCCATGGACATCTGTAATCAACCTCAGATAGGATTAGATATTCCTACCCGAGGTCGGCCACAGATGCGCTGCTACCCCTGAGGACCAAGTTGGAACGCCTCGGAAAAGTCTCTCTCCCTTACCACACCCTTCAAACCGGAACAAAGCAGCGCCTAACACTTCTTATATGAGGTAAAAATAGGTGTGGCGGTGGTGCTGCCGGAGTTGAACCAGAAAGGGTTCTACCACCTTCAAATGCACTGAAACCCATGATTTCTTTGCTGCTGGTTTGCAATTTCCATCTAGGTACTTAAAGAAGCCCATGATTGTATTCGTCAATTATTTTATACAATGTCGAATCTATAGTTTTCTATGACATTAACCATCATCATCAACCCATTGCTGTCTCATTGCTGGGCACGGATCTCCTCTCAGAATGAGAAATTAGGCCATAGTCCACCGAGCTAGCCAAGTGCGAATTGCTAGACTTCCCTTACCTTTGAAAACACCATAGGTGCCTGATATTTGAACCTCAGACTCCTCGATCAAGAGGCTGAGTTTCTTAACCACTAAGCTATCACTTCCCTTAACGCAACATTAAATCACTCATAATAGGACTCCCTGTATTATGGGTGCCGTGGACACAAACAAAAACGAATACACAAACACCCAGACCCAGAACAGATCTAAATACATCATTTAGATATCGGACTAGCCGGGAATCGGACGCCGGAACCCTTTGCGTGTCAGATCGGTGTGATCGTATGAAGCGAACATCTGAATTCTCCCGAATGGCAATGCATCTGTGCTTAACTTCAGGCAGAACCCCTGCTCCACATGAAGATTCTGTGGTTAACGACTTATTCGAAGTGTTTCAATTTAGTCCTCAAGGGTAGAAACGCTATGGCAAAGCTAATGCCACATGCATGGAGATTGGCTACAAATGCATTGCTACCATTTAACCTCCATTCTTACAAATGTCATGGGCGGCAGTAGCCACTTACCATCAAGTGGACTGCGTGCTCATAAAAGACTAATCTTAATAAAAAGGAATAACAGCCACAATGACTACATAGAAAAACAGTAGGATATTACAAAAATAATTTATTATATAAGTAGTTATAAATGTGCGAAAAATCAGATAACTTAATTTATCATTCGATTAAAGTAGAATCCAGTGAGCTAAGACCACTCGCTGTTTGATATAGGATCGTATGAATCATCTATAATAAAATTGTCTGTACGTACTTAATAGACATCTTGAATTATTCCATCGTTTATTATTCTCTCCGGACCTCTCGTAATTCATCATGATCCTCATCTCTCTCAATTACAACATCAAATTAATTTTATTATCTATATTCGATAAGACAAACAGCGGACAGAGTAAGTTGGGAGTTTAGTAGCGGTGTGGTACAAGTGATAAGGTGAAGCGTGTATGAAATAACCGTTTTGAAAAATCTTTTGATAATCAGTACTCGCGCACGGTATGTCGTTGTTTTGTCGCTGGGCACGGTCCTCCTCTCAGATTGAAAAGGATTAGACCATAGCTTACGGCGCTGGCCAAATGCGAATATATAGAATTCATATGCCGTTGAGAACTTCTTTGAAAGATTTCACAGAGGTGCAGGTTTCCTCTCGATTTTTTTTCTTCAACGTTAAAGCAAGTGATAATTAATATATAATACGCATATTACCTTTTTTTTTTGTTGACGAGGGGGAAACCTTCAAAAGGTACCCGACGCCATGGGAGTGACGCCGGGTTATGTGGGACTTTTACCACACTAAAACCCCCCGGTGGCCGTCCCCGGCGTTTGGTGGAGAACGCCGGGATCTCCAACGGAACACAACCCGGAGGCCTCCTAACGCGATGCCCTTTCTATCGGGCTCTGCCCTGGGGGGAGCAATTTACGCACCTCTCACATCCCCTGGTAATTACAGCGATATGCGAACACACACACCGCTGTCCTTCCCGGGGTCGCTTGCTGGACGGTTTGAGCTCCCACTTTTGCCGCCCGCAACCCCGAAAACCCCTTTTAGTCACCTCTTACGACAGGCAGGGGATACCGTAGCCTTATTCTGGTCCCGGTACTACAGGGACAGATACGCGAATTACCTACTTAGAAATATTAGAGGTGCGTGCCTGAGTTCCAGCCTCGGACCCCTCAATCGAGAGGACGAGTTTCAACCACTAGGCTATGACTACTGTTGTCCGTGTAGTTGTGGGACCAGAATAGGTCTACGGTATCCCCTGCCTGTCGTAAGAGGAGACTAAAACGGGGCTGCCGAGGTTGCGGGCGGCAAGAGTGGGAGCTCGAACCGCCCGGTCAGCGACCCCGGGGTGGACGGCTATATGTGTGGTCGCATACCGTCGTACGCACCAGACAGCATGGCGAGTGCCAAATTCGCCTGGGCGGAGCCCGTCGCAGCAACGCACTAAGAGGACTCCGGTTGCGTTTCTTTGGAGATCCCGGAGCCCTCTACCGCCGAGGACGGCCACCGGGGGTGTTTTAATGCGGTAAGAATCCCACACAACCCTGCGTTGATCCCACGGCACCGGGTACCTTTTGAAGGTTACCCCTCGTAAACAAAAAAAAGGCTATCACTGCTGTACTGCACTTCACTTGCATGCACTATTTATATAAATATCTTCAAAATAGTGAAAGTTCAAATGTTTTAGTTCATACACATGTAAAATGTGATAACACATCTCTATTCTCTTATGACTTAATCCATACGGTCATTAGGCCTGTCGACGATGGATTGGAGATGATCGATCGTGCAGGTACACCTCGTTTGAACCATTTACTGCCGCCTCCTTATCTGTATTCTTTATTATGGCAACATTACGGACTCATTATCAAATGAGCGGTAATTTCATACACATTTTTATAACAGGTAGAAATCGATTGTTTATTTTGTAACATTATATCAGTGTTTTTCAAAGTTGCGACCCCCTGAGATCGCAAAGCTTTTATAAACAAGTCACAGGTCTCGACTTCCTTTTAGTAGAAGTAAAAACAAATTAAACTTGGCTACTATAAAAATGACTACGCCATTTCGTAATGTAAGGACTTCAGAACGACTTCAGAATTATATACTAAACCAACACTTATTTTTTTTTCATTGTAGTGACCTATGTCACTAGACATCTATATGTCTGTTATATTTTCTTGTTATTTTTTTCCAACAACAGTTCGGTGTAACAACTACACCGAACAACCATATATATGGCCATGTTCTGTGTAGTTTCGTACTGAAATTAATTTATAGAAACAGAAGATATACTCGTAGATATAGACATAGATATGTTAATAAATAGATTCGTTAATAAAATAAAATAAATCTATTAAAACAATTTCACAATTCACAATTTCCTTCGAGCTTACCTCAAACAATGTAGGAAGCGCAGTGGATTGGCAATATTTCAGTACAATTGAATAATGTTGGATAACAATGGTCATTGTGGTGGGATTGATGAGCCCCGATGTCCGCGTGACGAAATTATAGCCGTTTGAACAAAGCTCTATGGGTTAATATACACTCGCTTCAACTAGTAAAGTATACGGTTTAATTTAATAATGATTTATAGAAAAATAACTTAGTATTTAGTAACTAAATATACTACCTACACTATATAAGTAGTTAGTTTGTTGTTTTCTTGGTAAAATAGGATATAGAGAATTGAGTACTCGAAAAAAAAGTTATACAGTTTAAAGGTAAAGCAAGAATGGTTCGATCTGGTAGGTGCCACCACACCTGTTTCTAACCTGAAGCTGTTCTTACGTTTCAATTGACGATATTGTGGTGGTCCATGATCCATAGATAAGAATGATTATTATGACTTCATTGAGCAGCCCCTCAAACCCCGTCGGCCCTCATGTTATCAAAAATAAGTGAAGTAAAGACGGGGCATCTTTTGTTGCATATATAATACTTGAATGATCCGTTATACAGATTTTTATACCATTACAGGCGCAGTCCAGCATGCAGTCCACCTGATGGTAAGTGGCTGCTGCCGCCCATGCAGTAGTAATCAACCCCAGGTAAGATTAGAATTCCGACCTGATTTCGCCCAAAAATCCGCCACGAATAAGTATATCTCCCTTACCACACCCTTCAAACCAGAACACAGCAGCGTTTAAAACTGCTATTATTGAATGAAAAATGATGAAAGTATAAAAAAAAATTAAGTTGCTAATATTAAACAATATATTATAACAATAACAGTAGCAACGGAATAAATTATTCGCAGATTACATATCTCAAATGTCAAAGGAGTATATTTACGAACCACCTAATTCCTTATCAGTCATCAGGTCGAATCTAGTGATAATGCACTAGGGAATACCCGTGACTTCGGTTGCGTGGACTTTAGACTTAGGTCTAGATACAATAATAGGGATCAAATTACACTAACGGTATAAATAGACCACTTAATGACTGACGAATGTTTTAACACTGTTTGCAAAGAACAGTTGTTAAGTTACTTTTTTAATGATTATTTCGATAAGCTAAACTTTAAAATCGCATCTTTAAGTAACAAAACATTATTTTGTTAACAATACATGAGAAAAATCGAAATATGGAGACAAAAATAAAATTTAAATAAAGCGCCCTATGTTTCTATCTGCTATTATTAAATGCAAAATTAAATTCAAATCTAAATTGAAATAAGAAACATAAAAGCTTTAAAATTCATAATCCGTCGTAATTCAGAACTTAAACTATTTGTAGACCTTTGAACTATATCAACAAACTTCTTTAAACAAATCGTTTCAACACTTATTGCGTAATTTATTAACAAGCATACAAACTACAAGCTACAATATTATAATAGAGCTCATTTCTTATCAGTCATCAGGTCGAATCCAGTGACAAATTATAATGCATTTTCTTCAGCGAAAATTGGACACTCGATATAACTTAGGCAGCGAATTTTAATGGTTTAATATTTCAAAGGTGTTGGGAAGTTGGAGATTTCATTAGGAGATTGTCAGGTCCAGTTTGGTCCATTTTGCACTGGGCTAATGATGTTATTATTTGATAGGCTTGCCTTATCACGCCTTGCCTTAAGCGCGAATGAAGCGGTGCACCCAGGTAGCCTAGATTCTAGATTTGGATTTTGTAAGGAATATTAATATTAGTTTCCATTGTTCACACCTTTGTTCGTAAATGTGGTGTTACCGAAATAGATAGGTTGTTCGTGACTCCTAACCATGACTTACTAATCAAAAACACACCTAATAAACATTGGCGTTGTTAGTATTCACTTTTGGTTCACTCGAAGTTTTGGGACTATTTTAAAGTAAAGTAAAGTAAAGCCTAAGATCGTTTGTCCACCGCCACCGTCACCAAACCGATACCGAGAAAGATATTATTTCGGGCCGATTTTAATATAACGTGACGGCGATAGTTTTGTTATAGCGATGGACAAACGGCGTAAATAGCTAATCATGGTTCAATTACTTATTAAGGTACTTTGGTCCTTACCAAAGTACCTTAATAAGTAATTGAATTACCTTTAATTGCGGTACTTTGTGGTACCTGGCTAATGCCATCGCTATACTAACAAACACTCACACTTACAAACTTTGAGCACCAGTACTTATAACAATGGTCTACAACAGCAGTGGGAGCTACTGTATTCTAACTTTAAGGGTTTGTTAAGAAAAGAACATACTTATACGAGTATGATGCGTTCCTTTACTTCTAGTGCCAGTAGACATCTATGACTGACTTCAGATTGAGCTCTATGCAGTGATCAAACACCATTCGGTTTCTTATATTCGTCGAACATTAGAAAATAATCCTTTTCAATGGTAGTCTAAAAGATCACAATAACATAAAAATGGTATAACAAGAGAAGACAAGAGAATTATACCATCATCATCATCATCATCATGGTATAACAAGAGAACAATCTTATTGAAAAAAAGCTCTTGAACTTCAATTAAAAATAAAAGTCTAATTATAATAGCGGAGTGTACTCGTTTCAAGTACACGAAAGTCTCATTAGAGGAAATGGGCACCAATCGCAATATTTAATTCTGCGAACAAAACGCTAAAAGCATTTTTAGAATTAATCCAATTAAAAGTAAGTTTAATTGAAACGCCTGCGTATGTTAGTCACGCACGGTTAACGCTTAGGGTTTTATTGAGTCAGGATTACATAAGATACTTAGTTGTATTAAGCGTTACTTTGTTATAATAAAGTTAGGATAAAAACTACTTCGCAACAATCCGCTACTAGTTTGTATGATGGTGTGTATTTAAGCTTTGCAATACACCACCATAAATACCCTCACTAACACGTGTTTTGCTCAAGAACAGAGCATCAGGGTAAGCTGACTCTAGCAGTGATAGCCTAGTGGCTAAGAAACTCGGCCTATCGATCGAAGGGCCCGAGGTTCAAATCCCCTCTGATTTTTCAAAAGTATGTGCGTACCCTTTTTCAAAGTTATGTGCGTATTAGAAATGACTTATCACTTGCTAAACGGTGAAGGAAGTCATCGTGAGGAAACCTGCATACCTGAGAAATTTATAAAAAAAATACCTTAAACTTATGTGAAGTCTACCAATACGCACTTGGCCAGCGCGGTGGACTATGGCCTAATCCTTCTCATTATGAGAGGAGACCCGTGCCCAGCAGTGGGGCATTAATGGGTTGATGATGAAGTTGATTCTACAGTGCGACGGTTAGTCGCTGCACTACGCTAAGTCACACATTCATCATACATATCGGTAGCAGAGTGTTTTATCCAACTTTATACATATAACAAGATTCTACAATCACAACAGCATTTCCTAATGACACACATACACAAACACGCAGGCCCAGAATAGATAGACATACATCATTCAAATATTTTTCAATTACGCTTTGCTTACAACACCCTCGATATCAGAATACAGCAGCGCTTAACACTGCTGTTATGAGGCAAAATAGGTGTGGCTCTACCTTTAAAAACCGCCGGATCCGACAAACGAAAAGTTTTACAACCTTCCATATTATCATGATGTATGTTATGGAAATTACATACATTTAATATTACATAATAACATATTACATAATAACATAAATAAGTCATTTTAACAAAACGATTCAATGAAATCACCGAAGTATTTTTTTATTCCCATTAAACCATTTTATATTCGTTTGTTTCATATTTTTCATTTAAATGTAAGTAAATATCAGATATCTAATGAGTTTAATTCCCAAGACAATGCTCCTACCGTGATAACACATGTTAAGTCGCAATTTGTATGCCAGTAGTAATGGGAGTCAGAGTGACCTCTGAGCTGCAGTCGATTTTCAGAATAAGAAACCTGTAGAGCCGGTATTTATTACATCTTTTGAACGTCCTACAGTCACATGAGTATGAATACAAATTCAGAGCACAGCTTTTTGTTTTTGGAGACAAATGGTGAATAATGTCAGTTTTAAAATTTTGTTTTTTTTTTAATTATATGAGCTTAGAATTTAACAGTTATGAACAGCAACTGTAGAGTGTGTTATTTGAAAGAAAGTATGAAAAATAATTAACGAATATTAAAAATAAATCGAACATTATGATGATGCGTTCATTTTGTGTAATACAAACATAATTTTTTGACGGTTTCCTTATTTTTTCTCATGAAAAATAAGCATAGGTCCTAAAAATGTCATTTGCAAGTAGCCTCGCTTTTAATAGCGGTCGTATTAGCGGGTCAAAAGATAAAATACAAAATGAATACAAATTTCAAAACTTAATCTGCGGTTTTATTTACCAAAACTATTACTTTAATACTACTCCATACCTTTATGTCCATCGATGACATCTGTGGCGTGAAGCCCGTCCATTACCGACCTATCAGCACTTCGTTAGCCCAACACATTCTATCAGCAGCTCGTATAACCGCTAAAGACCATTATCCCATGCGCCGCATCACACTTCACCTCAATTTCCATTCTAATGTCACCGAAACCATTGAAACCAATATAACCTTTACTGCATTGGAATACTTCAATTGTTTGACGTGTCCAGTGGCCGCTGTGGTCTAATATCGTATGGATCACTATTCTTTGTTCAAAGTAAATTGTGCTGCTGTTTCACTGTTTGTGCAAAGGATTCTAGTCCTTAGTGTACTGTAATAGATTCGTGGTAGGATTTTGGATTAGCCCTTAATACAATGGTCGGGCTTTGCCACCCACCAATGGATGGTGTTAGATAAAAGAGGATTTAATGAGACCTCTGTGAATGGGAACCGTTCGTTAGGACTTTACAAAAATGGAACAAATCCTTTTAGAATGGGCGCTATGGAGACGATGTAATCGGTTACTGGACGTCTTTTACAACCTTATAGAGGTTATCATAAATATGTATGTGTATTTTTAATTCTCTATTGTAAAGGGTCTAAGGGTTGTCTGATTCTATACCTAGTCCATATGTAACTTTAAAGCTTGGGCAAACAAGAAAATGTTTTTTCGAGCATTTAATAAGGTATAATAAATGGAGCCTCATATCAGACATTGAACGTATCAAACACGTTACGGGCCGTGGAAGACAGATTTTTTTTTTTCTATAAAATATTTTGACGCTCACGGACCTTTGCTGTCCGACCGTGTCACTATATCTACGTAGACACTATATGTTTATGTATATCTGAAGTAGATTTAAATGAACTCTTAAATTTAAGTTAATCGTGACACTTAGTTATAACTTCCAATTTAGTATAATAAATGAAACAAGTGTATATCTGTGTGCTATATCAAACTAAGTTTGCTATCAACTTAGCCAAGGACGGTACTTTAGAAAGCTATTTATACATTTTTAGGGTAACGTACGAAAAATCGTAAAACGGAACCCTTATTTTATTAACAGTGACTGCTAATTGCAATAATCTATGCAACGATCTGCGATTATTGTAGAGGGTATATTAAACATGTATAATTTAATTCTTTTATATTTTTAAAAATACGAGTAAATATATAAGAATGGTAGCCTGCAGTGTAATGTTAGTGTTTGAACCGTAGTCATTACCATACTAGCGCGTCTTACCGCCACATTTGTTCCAGAATTAATTCCTAAATAAGATGTAATATGTATAAGCAAATTATACGGGCCTGAATACCGTACGACAACGTAGAGGTATTTACTAAAACGCTTATAAGGATTGTAATAGGTAATGTGAATAATAAAGTTTAAATTAATATATTTCTTTAAAAGCACTTTAACTTTTCAACAGACAGACCAGCAGAATATGAGAACGGGTTTTTTGAGTACAATTCATATAGGATAACATATTCAAATGACATATTTTTGATGCATTTTAGATATGTTTAAAATACAGACACTACAGAATAAACATTGAAGATGTTAATTTAATAAAGTTGCTGCTGCAGTGACCCAAGAGCTTACCAACAAATTCGTTTGTCAATTCAGCGAAGTAATGCTGCTAGTATCTTGGGTACACTTCCTCGGGGCAGCGATTTGGCTCATTTATTTTATTTAGAAAATTTTAGTGTTAATTGTAGTAGTTTAAGTTTAAATATTTTTTAATTGATTTTTAAAAATTGTATTGTAATTATTTGTTATTAAATAAAGTTTTTAGAGGGGTTGCTGCACTTATAATTTCAATGTACAGTATTTTCTATTTTGTTTGTTTATTTATCATAGAAGAATGATTTAATACTTGAGTGTCCATCCGTATAAGTAAGTTGCGAGTAGTTTTAAAGTTCATTTATCCCAACGTTGCGTAAACGCAACATTTTGTGGAATATAAACGGAATGATCAATATTTCTTCTGTAATGATTTTCTCCTTTTGAATGTATATGTAACTAATATAAATAATATTTTTTTAAAAAAATCATTTTATTTAAACCCTTGGGAATTAATGGGTTAATGGACCGGCGCCAACTCATTACCCGTATGTTTTTATACAGACTCTAGAGAGACCAGTCTTTACGAATTCGTTCCAAGAACTACTGGAGGCGACGATTTGAAGCTAAATAAAGATATTAGAATTCATTACTGGTTTAATAATTATATTGCTTTCAGTTCCAATACCGTAGCATCAATGTAAAGCCCATAATATTGAAATATGTGAACATACTAAAGATTTAAACTTTTTTGTATAAAATTGAAGGAATAAACGATCTATGATACATGATTTGTGAATTTGATGAAGTTCTCCTGCTGATACGTGGTCCCCGCCAGTCATGTACTATGTAATCATCAAGATGGCTGCCTGGACCTGCACTTACATATAGGTAAGTACTGCTTTACTCTGGCTTGACTGGTGTGGTAAAGGAGAGGCGCTAACACGAGATATTATACTTAGTCATTAAGATTAGCAACGGATCTATGACCGACCTATTTTAAGACTCCGTTCCTGTTTGGAGTGGATTACAAATGTCCATGAATGGCAGTTGCCACTTACCTGTCCCTGTAGTACCGGGACAAGAATAGGGCTACTTTATCCGCTGCCTGTCGTAAGAGGAGACTATAAGGGGCTTCCGGGGTTGCGGACGGTAAGAGTGGGAGCTCAAACGGTCCAGCAAGCGACCCCGGGAAGGACAGCGGTTTGTGTGGTCGCATATCGCTGTAATCACCAGGGGATGTGAGAGGAGCGAAAATTGCTCCCCCCAGGGCAGAGCCCAATAGAAGGGCATCGCGTTAGGAGGACTCTGGTTGTGTTCCGTTAGAGATCCCTGAGTTCTCCACCAAACGCCGAGGACGGCCACCGGGGGGGTTTATAGTGTAGTTTAGTGTGGTCCAACATAACCCGGCGTCACTCCCATGGCATCGGGTACCTTTTGAAGATTTCCCCCTCGTCAACAAAAAAAAAAGGTTGCCACTTACCATCAAATAGATTGCACATTTTTTATTATATAAAAATTACACATTCTTTCTTTCGTTTCATTTATTTCATTTTTTTCAAACACTTGTCGCAAATAAATTAGCAGAAATACACTTGTTATATAGAGACTAAGACTTGTTTCAAGGAAAACATAAACCTTGCATTATATTACCTGTATTGAACTCTACCGTACTCTACCAGATAGAGCTTAGGAGCGGCATTACGCACTCCACCGATATCTCTATCGACGATATTTATTGTCTAACATTATTGTTATTGTTCAAAGCGGTTTAGAACATTACCAGGTTATTCTGGAACTAGGGAGTGCTTCGAGATATTACATTGTTTGCTTAGGCTGACTACACATTGGCTACTATCGCTTTTTTATAATATAGGAGTAGCAAACATGCAGTCCACCTAAGTGGCTACTGTTTTCAATGGACATCTGTAGTCAACCCCAGATAAGATTAGTTTTCTACCGGAGGTCGGCCACAGATGCGCCGCTACCTTTGAGGACTAAGCTGGAACGCCTCGGAATAGTATATCTCCCTTATCAATCACCCTTATAACCCTTCAAACCAGAACACAGCAGCCCCCAACAAAACTATTATTAGACAGTAACTGGTTAGTGTCTGGCTGGGGATCGAACCCGGAATCCTGTGTGTACATGAGACCGATATGGCAACCGCTCTGCCACGCGGGTCGTCAAATTAAAATCAAACATATGCAGTATTTGCACGCCGGTCGTTCAAACAAAAGAGATGCCAGACTCTCCGAGCGCCAAGGAATTAAGTGACTGCTCAGTTGCTTAAAAGACAAGATGGTAGCCTATGCAACTTTTTTCTTTTTTTATATATTATAGGAGTAGCAGGCGAGCATGCAGTCCACCTGATGGTAAGTGGCTACTGCCGCCCATGGACATCTGTAATCAACCCCAAATAGGATTATATATTCCTACCTGAGGTCAGCCACAGATGCGCTGCTACCCCTGAGGACTAAGCTGGAACGCCTCGGAAAAGTCTGTCTCCCTTACCACACCCTTCAAACCGGAACACAGCAGCGCCTAACACTGTTATTAGGTAGTAATAAGTGTACGTTTGCTTCAGTAGACTGAGTAAACGTAACAATAAGTAAGTGCTCAAGTTTTTTTGTCTGCCTCACATGTTCGCAAAAAAGAGAGACAAAACATAAAGCGCCATTTTGTCAATATATATTTAATGTTACTTTATTGACACTATAGTTCTGATACAATCCGCTAGGGGCGCTGATTAGAGTTTGTATGGGCAAATACGTAAACAAATACCAAAACATTCATATTTGTCAAAACGTAAAAACTCATGGTACGGGAACAGAACCCTCTACGTATGGTTACGTAGCTTACTGTTAGTCATCGTACAAACTACCACATTCGCTACTATGTACTACCATATATTATTATTTATCTGTGCAGTGCCACTTAGTCACAAATCGAAAATGTGTGTCACAAATTATAGAATTGTGTAAAGGAACAGCTTATATTTGTTTCAATAGAGATAAAATCATTCGCAAATGCAGTGCACACAAATCTTATTCGAACATAACATCATAGAAATTACACAAATAAATAAAATCAAACTACATGTCTGTAATTAAAAGACATTAGCTTATTAACTGCATACTAAAATACTGATATAAGCAGTTCGCTTTTTTTTTAACGGAACCTGTTATTATGTGACTTTATTTATTTTTATAATATAGGAGTAGTAGACGAACATGCAGTACACCAGATGATAAGTGGGCACTGCCGCCCATGGACATCTGTAATCAACCCTAGATAGTATTAGATATTCCTACCTGAGGTCGGCCACAGATGCGCCGCTACCCCTGAGGACTAAGCTGGAACGCCTCGGAAAAGTCTGTCTCCCTTACCACACCCTTCAAACCGGAACACAATAGCGCCTAACACTGCTGTTATTAGGTAGAAATACGTGTGATCTTGGTGCCGCCGGAGTCGAACCACAAAGGGTTCTACCACCTTCAAATAATCAATGAAATAATAATTAAAATAAATCAAAGTAATAATTACAAGTTTTATTTACATTTACGTTTACTATTAGCTATATACAGAAAAATAATTTTAAATAAAGTTAAGGTATCAGTTTAAAAAAATGAAGGTATAGCGTTTCTTAACGAGATTTTACAGAAATATCTTAATATACACAGTCATCAAAATTGACATTTATCTTACAGTAGCTAGAAAAAAGTTCTCAAAGGTGTAAATGTAAAGTCTACTAATTCGCCCTCGCAAGCGCGGTGGACTCTGGCCTAAGCCTCACTCTAAGAGGAGACCCGTGCTCAGTACTGTGACAGTATTAGGTTGACGACGATCCATTATACTTTTAAGGTAAGGGCCAAATCTAGCAAAACCAAAATGGCCAATACCAGTGCCCTATCGGATCGTGTAGATGTATATGAAATATCCACTAAACAGCAGTTTAACAAACAGATGCTGCGTTGGTCACAGATGCGATAACACAGGTTGAACAGACCTTTGCCCTTACTACCAGTTCGTGTTACGAATGTGAGATAATCTCATCCATGGCTCGAATATTTGTCATTCTAGAGTTACCTATTAGCAAAAGTTGTGTTGAAAGCTTTAGACAGATATCAAGTATATCTACTGAACGTTACTTTATTCATATAAAAATAATGGGTGGCTTATAATTAGTTGTAATTAAACGAATAATATTTATACATGAGGTGCAATATTTGTGTTATTTAAATATCAATTTGAGTGTTATCTTTAATAAACTACCAAATACAAATAGTATTATACAATTAAGAACAAAAATGTGAGTCAAGAGTAATTTAGTTATTATTTTTGGTAGTTTCAATATCATGTAGTCTGAAAACAATATAGTGATAGACTACTGCCTTGTAGTAATAATGTGTTAAATATGTAAAACAAGGCAAAAATAAGACAATAATTTTTCCCCTCAATTTTTTTCCAGTGTCGAAAACCACAAGTACTGTCAAATGTCGATATTATCCACGGGTCTTTAATCAGATATCAGCTGTTTATACCCGGCTGAGAAATTTAAATGTACCGATGCAGCGATGACCTAAGGGTTAAACTTGCCGATAGCCGATATTGTGGTGAGATATGGCACCGGATTAAGAGATTCAGATATTATGCATATAGAGCAAACTTGGAATTGTTAGGCGAAAGGTTAAATGTGAATTGGTGTTAAGCAATTAAAGTGTTAAGTCTGTACAGACGGTTTGCTTTGAAACTGCAATAAAAAGCAAAAAACATACAACACATTAACTGGTTTTGTTGCTGCCCTCATGATCATCTGTAACGTTTGTAACGAACTATAACTATATAATAACTACAAGTAGAATTCGGGTCCTACCTGAGATCAACCACTGATGCGATGTCTAAGACTAAGTTAGACTCTCATAATGCAAAATTGCAGTTTTAATGCGTTTTTTGTCCCGTTCAAATAACAACATAAAACTACTTAATTCATTCATTCATTAGTTAAAACTCAACGCTGATTTGAAATGATTGCGCAATAATTGTGATATTTACCAAAGTTACTTTTGATGCAATTATGTCAACAGCGTAAAAACCGTATCTGAACTGCAATTTTGCACATTGCAGTTCCAATGCAGACCGTCTGTTAAACACTTATAGTGCATGGCGCCTACGTATAATAGCATTATTTGGCGTCGAATAATTTACTTCCTTGCCAGAGGCTTGAAGCTTACTAATGAGATGGTGCAACTTTGCTGGTGGTTGCTCTTATAAGAACACTGAATAGCAATATGTTTAAGAAAGTAATGTCGTAATTTTTAGCGCTTCTTGTTGGTTGAGATTTATGTTGGTTGGTTGGTTGAGCGCTTGAGATTTTCATCACAATTCCTTTACTTATAATTATAATTATAATTGAGTAGGTGGCATTAATCTATATAGAATTTGTATATAAGACATTCATAGCTTATACTCTTTGAAATACCAAAACTTTGACAAGTTGGGTTACAAATTCGAATAATCACAATCGATATAATGGTGTTATATAAACCCGTTTTCAAAAAAATATATATTTTATCCTACATAATCAACAAACCATGTACCTAAGCGTTAGAACGTGTCTACCTGTAACTAATTACACCAAAGCAACACCTTAACAACGTAATAACAAAACATGCTCCTCTGTGCCAATATTTCAAATGTTGCAAAATTACGAAGTAGCTCAACTAGTTACTAAGTTAAACGTTAAGTCAGAGGATAAATAAGGAGGCAGATCGATTAGCGGGTAAGAAAACGAGCACAATGAAACAAGAGTTATGCGCGGTTCCCCAGAGAAATGAGTTGTTACCGAACTGCGAAAAGCGAGCAAAACCAAAAGTCATTAGGGCATTAAGAGTGAGACGGTTGCGGACACCCAGTTGCTCGATTTAATGCTGCAACCGATAGCTGTATGGCACGAATAAGAGACATTAGCGACTTTAGATATAATTTCAAAGTGGACAGCTTATTAGTGGATGAGTCGCAGGTGAACCTGCTACATTCTGATTACTTATTACTTACATGAGACTTTCCTATTTAGTGCATAAGACTAACGACGCGTGTGCCTTCATCAACAGTTATGATTCTGATTGCAATTAACATTGTTTACGAACAATAAAAGTTATGCGCGGTTCCCCAGAGAAATGAGTTGTTACCGAACTGCGAAAAGCGAACAAAACCAAAAGTCATTAGGGCATTAAGAGTGAGACGGTTGCGGAGTTGCTCGATTTAATGCTGCAACCGATAGTTGAAGTGCACAAAAGTAAGACACCGGCGCTTTAAAATTGAAAGATTGACTGACGCATAATCATCAACTGCTTTACCAGTACACCTATTACTTCCTTCTAATCCCGTTGTAGCACTGATATGTTCTGATTTTAACTTCTTAAATTTAAGCAAACTAAGTATACGTTGCAAATTTAGATAATTTTTCGTGTTGATGGTTGATTAATTATAAAAAAAAAAAATTACTTTTAGTTAATTAATACGTCGATATTAAGAGTAAGTGATTGCAGAAACTAATCACACTGTTAGCGTACAGAGTGATTATTTTCTGCAATCATAACTGTACGCTTTAAAACTCAACATTGTATATAAACACTACTACTACTAAATGTACTAAATCTTAACATTTTTTATGATATAGGAGTAGTCTGCTACTCCTATATCCTATATATAGCATGCAGTCCACCTGATGGTAAGTGGCTACTGCCGCCCATGAA
The DNA here is from genome assembly GCA_014595695.2 of Epargyreus clarus clarus. Taxonomy (NCBI): domain Eukaryota; kingdom Metazoa; phylum Arthropoda; class Insecta; order Lepidoptera; family Hesperiidae; genus Epargyreus; species Epargyreus clarus. Next base: position 1,049,136 of record JACTTY020000017.1, on the reverse strand, counting down.
CATCAGTAATCAACCCCGGATAAGATTAGATATTCCTACCTGAGGTTGGCCACAGATGCGCCGGTATCCCTGAGGACTTAGCTGACCTCGGAAAAGTATGTCTCCCTTACGACTCCCTTCAAAACGGAACACAGCAGCTAACACTGTTGTTATTAGGCAGAAAAAGGTGTGGCGGTGGTGCCACCGGAGTCGAACCACAAAGGGTTCTACCACCTTCAGCATTCCATTTGTTCAACATTGTATTTGTTAAAAATCGCTCACATTTCATGACTCAAATCGACCAAAATGGAAGCACGAGCGTAAAATATGGCGGGCGGGAGCGCGTGTGCAGCGCAACATTTGTACACGAGCTTTTGATATTAGCTTCCCCGATAGCAGAGATAATATCGCCTCTTAAGCACATTCAACATTACACTTTACCTTTTTTATTTAGGTAATAGCGGTAGCTAACGTGCATGCAGTCTACCTTATTGTACGGTCTAATAATCTGTAGATATTAGACTGAAAGAGAAAGAAGTGGGAAAATTGCAAAGTACTACAACATGTTAAAATTAATAAAATAAAATGAACGATTCAATTACTTATAGTCAATATCGTCTAAGGCAGCCTAGTGGTTGAGAAACTCGGCCTCTCGAGCGAGGGGTCCGAAGTTCTAATCCCAGGCACGCACCTCTGATTTCTTCAAAGTTATGTGCGTATTACAAATTAATTATCACGTGCTAAACGGTGAAGGAAAACTTCGTGAGGAAACCTGCGTACAATAGTGGCCGACCTCTATAAAAACTTACCCTATTTGGAATTTCATGATTGTTATTAATAACATTAAGTTATTAGTTTAATCAGTTAGGTATTAGTTTTATATGTTTTAAATACGTCTCTAACACAGACCTTACGTGTATGTGGTATGAAATAAAATACGCCTTAGCAATAAAACCATATTTCATATTAAATCGTGAACATTCCAACAAAAACGCCTTTAACATTTTCGTAAAACAAACATTATCAATGACAATAATAAATACCTAATTATAGCAAATCTCAAGACATTTATTCGAAGTTATATCCAAACTAAAACAATTTCATTTGCAACATAAATCCAGATAGAATTATCTTTTTACGCTAAAACCTATAATGGAGCAGCACAGCGAGTCACGCTCACTTAAACTACGATAATGGGGTAAATGCACACATAATGCACCATTTTCATTTTTATTAGTATCAACTTATTTTGTAGATAGATCCGAAAAAAACAATAAATCTTCGTTATTTGACTTAAATCTACGTTAAAATCTATGGGAAGTAAAGTATCTCCTATATTTGGCTAAATTGTAGGATAGCGACGTTTGGTGTAGTTAAGGCTAATTTATAAGCTAAGTCTAGTTTATTAATAAGGGAGACCGAAGGAGGCGAAATAAAGACATCAGTTACATATGACGCGGTTTAATAAACCACAAAGTTTGGCGCGGCGATAAATAGTTAAAAAAAAAGATCATTATATTTCGAATTTCTTCGAATTTCCTAAAAAATACATTTAACAAAATAAAGTGGAGCATTGGCTATATGATGATATCATAATGTTGATCCTATGATATGATGATGCGGAATTAATAATGTATCTCTACATTTTCATGATTAGCTTAAACACTTATTTTTCATCGTACTTAGTAGCTAAATATCTGGGAGTTCTAGGAGATACCTACTACATGAATATATTTCATATTATTATTATATAGTACACTTACGTTTACAAATTTAGAAGTATATTTGTAAATATCAAAAGTGACATGTTAAATCTTTGTTCATAATAATTGGAAATTCCTTTTTTTTATACCTTACCTACGTCAAAACCGTTTAATTTGCAAATTTGTCGATATTTTTACAATAACCGTTTTGACAGTAATTTTGTATATTTATAATTTTCCACACCTTTTATGTTATTTACATTACAACATTGTAACCACCTACGCTATGACACATAAAGCAGCAAGAGATTGATCAACAGTAATTAATTAACCCGTAATTACCAGTACATTTGTTTAATTACTGTTCATAATTTGTTATACCGCAACCATACATGGTCAATGGTGGTGAATGGTACGATAATACTAATTAATTTCGTAGGGACAGTGTGATTGTAAACGCGCCAGAGAACCTTAAACGTAACACAAAGAGCCGGTGGAACAATGCTATTGTTAAAGTAGGGTGGCTATGAATTTTCTTTTTTCCTGATACGAATGGCCTAAAAATTGCGTAATATTGGGCATTTTTGGTGTATTTACCTGCGATATGAAGACTGGGTGCTATGATAAGTATGGTCAATTGGTATCGTTTGCTATGTCCGTTAAGACTATAATGCAGTGATTGTAAATGTTCGCAGGTTTAAACGCTGAAAGATAATATCGTGAAAAATCAGTCTGGCTCATAGAAATTGATGACTCAATAAAATTTACATAGCAATTGGCATTTAGCTATCGATCTGGACTTACTGCTTACGTTATTACCAATACAATAAAGTATTTAAAGATTAAGTGATTCTTATTTTTGTTTAAGTGATTAGGTACTTAAGTGATGCTAACTTAATACAAATTTATCCCATTTCCGTAAAACATATGGGATCTCTATCCAAAACTTAGGTAGCCCACTCTCTAATATGGTCTAGGAAGTACGAATGAACTATTTATTTACAAATGAATTATAGAAATGGTATTTTTCGCCATATACGGGAAATTATTATTCTACCATACTTAAATATATAACTTAAGATAACTCTGATAATTATTTGGCGCATGAAGGAAGTAGTACCTATAATAATTTAAATACAATAAGTATCTCGAAAACAATGAAATACTAATTGAATTTAATATTTATTAAGATTTAGATATTTATGCCTCATAAGATGTATCAAGACTATCTCCTTCTGAAAATAATTATGAAAAATATTTTGTATACAGTTTTAACTTAAATTAAGTATTTTTTTAAACAGAAAGAGACGCAAATACACTATTAAAAAGATAACTTTCAGTAACAATTCTAAAATCCAATTAAATCATTGTTGAATTTATTCCTGAGTTCAACAATAAAAATTGGATGAAGTTAATGCATTATTCAATAATCGGAAATGATAAAGTGCAAAATTAGGAATAAAAAGTTTGAAAAACAAAGAGAGAAAAATTAAACGCAGTCCATACAAGAAAAAAATGAAGATTTAATGAAGGGACACTGGCATATTACACAAAAGATTAATGATTTGATAAAAAATCACGTAACAGAAACCGAATGACATTATAATTTCGCACCTTCCACGCTGAGTGGAGAATAAATCATCACTCTTGTCTGTACAATACAGTGGCTAGATAAGGCAGGTTTGATACTACAAACGATGATCAATACAAACAAAAGATAGGTTAAACAAAGAAAGAAAACGCCAAGGTATAAACAGGTCATTAGAAACTGAATAGTTACACATTCTGAATTAATTAGTAAAGGTAGAGTCAATTTAATTTCCAATTTAATTCTCACATTCCAAGAGAAATACAGGTTGATTTTTTTTAAGAAACTAAAGCAACCTACTTGTTTAGTAGGTATACGGTCTATTTAATAAAATAAATGATTACTACGGTCATCTATACCTAATCTGATAAGTGACACTGAAGTCTTGCCTGAGGTCGACTACAGATGCGTTGTTAGCTCTACAAACTTACTACTAAGGTTTCTAAGAACTTAATAAAGGGTAATACGAGCTCGTACTAGCTGATATTAAGTTGGTGCTAAATCTAACCGCATAGGAAATGGCATCAACATGTCAGGAACGCTTAAAGTTTATTTATTTAATACATAAGGAGGCTTAAAACTAACATTACAGGTAGCCCCAAGTCGTTAGTGCACCTAATTTCAAATTATACAATTAATGCAAAAAAACAATATCACAAATTCATTCAACTATAAAAACAATAATTCAATGTCATAATAACCGCTACTAGTGCAAGTTAGCATCGCTTGCACTATGTTACAAGCTTAACAACTCGGATTGCATTCAGGAAGCCTCGTTTCGGTTTGTAACTGCATGTGAAATCCATTAATTTATCACATTGCCCGCCATTTTGGCATTACGCCGCCATTGCCATGATTTGTTCGCTCGGTGGCCACCGTAATCGCTTTAAAATTGATATTTTGATCTTACACAGCATTTATCATGCCATCTGTCCACATTTATATCCGCTATAAATAGCTACTGCCGTATTTAGGTGTTGACTCACTCATATATTCTATTCAATTCAAATCGATCGGTAGATAAGAAGATGTTTTAAAATTCCTATTTGATATGAACCTAATGTTTGGTTGCGTTCTGCGCATGAACAATTCACACTTTATTACTTACTACAGTAGTAAGTGATACAAGATTAGTATTCCTTTCCTTTATATAGTAGTAATATTTAAATACAAGATGTACGAGAACCAAATGTGGACTACATTACTACCTACTGCGCTACTACGATTTACAGAATTTTTAAAATCTATTATACCTCTACATTTTTGAATTTGAATTCAAAATACTCATTACACATTTTATTATTTTCTAAATGAAAAAAAACACCTCAAATACATCCTGAAAATTAATTGCTAACAAATTCCCGGCTCCAATTTCTTCTATTCTTTATTTCAATTAATTCTGAAAAATGAAATGCCATCAACTTCTCGGTTCCAATTACTATTCTTCAGTTGTTATGAAAACTTACAGGTGCTATTGTTAAACAGGCTAATTTGGAGTCATGACTTTTGTTTGATGGATAGTATTGCACAATATTCGTGGATCGTGCTGGTGTATAGACGTGAGGATGGCTATCAAAGCCATTGTTTGGTATTTCAAGAAATATATCTTTAATATAAGAATACAATAACCTTATACACAAATGTTTATTTCTAAACAGACGCGAAACGTGCTGGGGGCATAGGGGGAGATCAGCCCCGAGCAGCTTTTTATTTGTAATATAGGAATAGCAGACGAGCATGCAGTAGCCACTTACCATCGGGACTGCATGCTTATTTATTTCTTCCATATTAAAAAAAAAGATATAGGGAGCAAAGATTTTTTCTGATACAAGCGGCACGAACGGCTTCGCCACAGTTTTAAATCTGTACCTGTTTTTACGTTTTGACAAATATTACTGTTTCGGTATTTGTTTACGTATTTGCCCGTACATATTCCAATCAGCGCCCCTAGCGGATTATATCAGAACTATAATGACAGTAACATAACATTAAATGTCTAAATTGACAAAATGGCCCTTTATGTTTTGTCTCTCTTTTTTGCGAACAGGTGAGGCAGACAAAAAGAGTTGAGCACTTACTTATGTAACGTTTACTCAGTCTACTGAAGCAAACAGAATAATGGATTGAGTAAACATAACGTAAAATTGAGGAATGTTTAAACACTCATGGTAAGGGTACTTACTGCTCTATTATAGTCACCGATGCAGAAAACCCATGTCAGTTGTTCCAAACTTAGTAACTACTTCAAATTCATATTTTTGAGAGTACATTTATTGGTCGTCCTATATATTAATTAATCTTGCATCAATATGACAATATTGAAGATATTTATATTGCGCACGTGGGCGGCTAACAAGAGCTAGTTAATAGCAATAACTCTAACAATTATAGCTCGCTCACTAATGTTTTATCACCGGCTCATAACATGTTACCGTCTAATAAAATAATATCACATTACACTGATTTCATACAGTATATCAGTAACATGGACGAAGTAGTTGAATAGACTCCCAATAAATATTTTCGTAGAACTCTGATCTTACAATGTGCAAGTGTGGATGCACATGTATGAAATTATAGTAAAAAAAGAATAATATGTAAGTTATGGATATCTTCCAGACATCCATAGACATAATTATAAAAAAACGAAGTTTTTTTTTTGTATAATATAGGAGTAGCAGACGAGCATGCAGTCCACCTGATGGTAAGTGGCTACTGCCGCTCATGGACATCTGTAATCAACCCCAGATAGGATAAGATTTTCCTACCTGAGGTCGGCCACAGATGCGCCGGTACCCCTGAGGACTAAGCTGTAACGCCTCGGAAAAGTCTGTCTCCCTTACCACACCCTTCAAAACGGAACACAGCAGCGCCTAACACTGCTGTTATTAGGTAGAAATAAGTGTGGGGGTGGTGCCGCCGGAGTCGAACCACAAAGGGTTCTACCACCTTCAAGTGGATGCCATTCTAATAGCTTACAAACAATTACAATGGTATTAGATAATATTCCTTCACTTTAGATTTCATAAGTTCCCAACTACATAACGTTATAACTTAATATCTATATCGTTTATTAAAAAAATACACAACTGCTACTTACATGTCTAAATATATATAACTCAAAGGTGACTGACTGACATAGTGATCTATCAACGCACAGCCCAAACCACTTGACGGATCGGGCTGAAATTTGGCATGCAAGTAGATGTTATAATGTAGGCATCCGGTAAGAAAGGATTTTGATCAATTCTACCCCCAAGGAGATAAAATAGGGGATGAAAATATTACTTCGTAAGGCGAGCGAAGCTGCGGGCAAACGCTCGTTCAATATAAATCATTACCATGGTGACAACCAATCTACTAAGCTAATGACAGCAAGATCACTAGGAATCTGTTTCGTTACCACATCCAAGATTTTACTGATGTGACCACCCCGCAATGATGCGAACAGTACAACATCTCTACATTGCACCCCCTGATATTTTCAAACAATCTTAACGCTCTACCATAGAGCTTAGTTCTTCTATCATTCATTTTCATGAACGCAAACCTAAGTTGGTGAATACCGAACATAAAGTTACATGCTTAATAGGTATTGAGCCCATAAATCCACCTGTAACAACTATAGTAGAGGCCGTCCATCATACGTGGCTGAAAGACACCCACTGAGATTATTAACTGACCAGTATAAAACAATGGCTAAGGGCCGACATAGACAAAAGTTGTACGTTGATCTGCGGCATACGTCGCAAAGCGTACTGCTATTGTAGTGTGAGGAGACAGTATTTGAAGCAAATTCTGGAATACGTAGCCGTTGCAAGCCGCTTTCGTGTTGTGTGTCGCCAAATTTGCGCACCGCTTTGATGTGTGTTAGTCCTAAACCTAGCAGTAATAGCCTAGTGGTCTGAAACTCAGCGTCTCAATTGGGGACTCCGATGTCCCAAGGCACTCACCTCTGACTTTCTAAGTTATGAACGTATTAAAAAGTAATTAAAACCTGCTTAAACGGTGTAGGAATACATCCCGAGGAAATCTTTACTCTGTAAAGTGTTCTTTAAAATAAGTTTTCAAGGGAGTTCGACGTCTATCATACCGCACTTGGTCATACCATCAATAGCTTAAAACGCTTCTCACTCTGAGAGGAGACTTATGCTCAGTACCCTTAGTATGAGTTTTTACCTTTTTACAAAAAAAAATGTTTTTTGAATTTATTTACGTATTTGCCCATACATTTCCAGTCAGTGCCCCTAGTGGACTGTATCAGAAGTGATAGGAATTGTATGGGAAATACGTAAACAAATACATAAACAGCCATTTTTGTAAAAAAAGTAAAATCTCATACTAAGGCATAGATTAGTAAAGATTACTCACTCCTAACAAGAAAACATACCCAGTTTTGAGAATTGAAATAGTTGCGTAAAAAAGTTTTGCCACGTCTCCGTGCTAAAATGTCCCTAAAATATTTGAAATAATTATTTATTTATTACGTAAATTACGCAGTATTAGTTATTTATTCGTAAATTTCTCTAAAAATGTTTTTATTTGTCAAGAATTCAAAAAAAGACCTTACTAAAATAAGCCGTTTGTGGCTTCATTCAATTTCAAGGCGGCGAAGTATCTTTACTAATCTATGTACTAAGGGTACAGAAGTTGCGCAATAAAAACTATTAACCAAATAAATCACGACCAGATATCTTAATACACGTTTATAAAATTAACGACCTTATTAAATAAACAGTACTGATTGTATATTGATAAATGATTTGAAAATTCAACGAACTTCAATAATATCGAAATAGTTCAATCTAGATAAATATAAGCACTAAATTGATTGATTTCAGATCACTTATAGTCCAAAATTCTATTTCGGATTCTGGATATCAATATGAATAAACTACTTATCATAAATAAACGATCCCAGATAAAACGATCTCAATCCTACATAATGTTTAACCAACCCACTAATTGAATATTAAGCCTCAATACCAGGTCCTAACCTAAGCAGCTTTGCATAATGTGACCCGAAGAATAATGCCGAAACTTCGCATAAATCACCGTGATATGAATTAGAACAGACAGGCAGATAAAGAAATTTCCGTCCATTGTAGTGGTGTCGCCAAATTGCTGCCTCAATGGCTTATCAGGTGGTATTCGAACATTATTGAAGTATTAGGCCAGTGTTCCACTGCGTAACGTGCGCACGAATTGTTTATGGAAACATTTGAAAAAAGAAAACAGAACATGTTTATGACAATATAATCTAAAAAAGTTTATCAAATTCGAAATTTAATTACTACCTGAAGTCGGCCAAAAATGCGCCGCTACCCCTGAGGACTAAGCTGGAACGCCTCGGAAAAGTAGGTCTCCTTTACCAAAGACAACAAGACCCTTTACCGTAGACATCCTTCAAACCAGAACGCAGCAGCATTGCAACAAATGCGGTAAAGTAATAGACTTAGAGCAGAGGTATGGACTTCATACATACTCATCCAAGGTTTTTCTCAAAACATCGAATTCTGAACAAGTTAAACGAACCCCGAATAAATTATAGCAAAGTTCCCTGAAGTGTTCTGATTGAAAGCAACAAACAATCCTAGCTCGAAGTGTAAAACGGTTTATAGAATCGGTTAGTTATTTGTAATTGGCGCCATAATATCTTAGCTATTTGGTACGCAACAATGGCGGCGATAAGCGGGTGATGTATTATTTTGTAGCACAATTAGTGCGTGCGATGTTGGCTGTACGCAATTTATTCCGGTAACGAGGGACAATGCTACGATGTATTGGGAGACGGCATAGCTATCAAGATACTTGTAATAGAAATCCCTCTTAGGAATACACTAAATTCTTCGATTTATATATAGACATGAAGACTTTGTACAGGGATTTTATCACACGTAACATTTTTAAAATCATTTGTATAATTTCAACATATAAATAGATCGTTACTAACATCGTATGGTAATGCGGATTTTGTCTTTACAAATATCATCACCACACTTATTTAAACCTAGAAATATAGTTTACGTTGTTATTTTGCCTCAATAGTAAAGATTAGGTTTGTAGAAATATGATTTATACATCCTTTAAAGATTCCGTTACTATTATGGGGGATATTGTATGAGAGAGTCGATTTCATTACACACACACATACAGACACACACAATACAGTACACACATTACAGTATTATACTTATTTCTTCTGGTATTACAACGTAGTGCCTTCGCCTCCTCTGTTCTCCTAATGTACTTTATTACACGAACTATACTTAATTTTGAAAGAAAAAAATTGAAATCTTGAAAAAGGAAATCTTCATAATATTTTCAAAGACATTTGAAGTTTTAAACCCCGCACTCAGCCAGTCCAGTATGGCCAGTAACTAAGCCGAAATATGCCATAAGTGGCTTAAAGCTGATGCAAGTTATTCAACGCGTGAAATGTTGGAATGATTCAGTGGTATCTCTCGTCAGGCTTACAGACATTAATTAACGAGAATAGACAATATAGAAACGTTAGGAATCCAGCCCGAACTAAATATAGTCATTGTTTAACTGACAGTTGTCTAGAACGCTTATCTTCTACACGTTGATATGCCCAAAAAGTTAATGGGTAACTTCAAAGCAGTTACGAATGGAGAATAAGATTTATTGAAGACATGGCGAAACCACTGGCATTCAAATTAGGTACTATTACAAATAATGCTCCAACCACGGAACATAGGTTTTCTTGCTCCGTGGCTCCAACACATGCTAGATGTGAAATAAGTTCTTACTCTACTTTTGAAGATGGTAGGACCGTTTGTGTTTTGACTCCGACTTTTTTTTAACTTTCGATTTTATTCGTATCTTAACTTACTAATATTATACTAATATAAAGTAAAGTACTAATGTAAGTTTGTTTGTTTCGCTTTAACGCCTTAACTCACGATTGTCATGATTTTTTGTACACATGTCGTCAAGGATTCAGAAAAGAACATAGGGTTCCATTTATTCTGAAAAAAAAAGTACTGTTCCTGAGAAATAAATAAAAACGTCTGTAAAAGCTAGTAAATAAATAAACGAAGCAGTTAACAGGCACGCAATTTTCAGCTCTTACAAGTTATGTTAGACATAAACCTATATTTCTTAAAATTCGTGCTAAAAACAAATGATATATGTAAGAAAATTGACTTTCAACTTATTCTGTTTTTTAACCTGACATCCGCGGACCCCTGGGGGTCCACCATCTAATCTTTCTGATATTTATTCCTATGTTTTAAAAAGGTTCAGGAACACAGGTCTTTACTACATATATTGTTCAGTACCTGTGAATTCTCCACACTGTTCTTTTTAAATAGAAAACCATTACTTTACTCGCTTTACAACGAAAACATTCAATGCGGTGTTATCTCACTTTCATCGTGTTTATTGCCAATTGCTTTTAAAGCCAATTAGTAAGTCGTTTTAAACAAATACACGTTAAATTGAACATTTACTTGTCGAAGAAACATGCGGAGTGCTATATTGATTTGCGTTTTGCTGCAATTGACGAATCATGTTGGAGTTCGAGGATATATTGTTGGTGCTGGATGTAAGTTTAAGTCCCTGTAGTTCCGGGGCTAGAATAGGGCTACGGTATCCCCTGCCTGTCGTCAGAGGCGACTAAAAGGGGGCTTCCGGGGTTCGGGCGGCAAGAGTGGGAGCTCGAACCGTCAAGCTAGCAACCCTGGGAAGGACGGCATTGTGTGTCGCCGCATACCGTCGTAAACACCAGGTGTGCGGGAGGAGCGTACACTGCTCCCCTCAGGGCAGAGCCCGATACCGGCATCGCGCTCGGAGGACTCCGGGTGTGTTCCATCGGAGATCCCAGAGTTCCAAGCGCTGAGGACGGCCACCGCGCGGTTTAGTGCGGTAAAAATCCCACATAACCCGGTGTCGCTCCCACGTCGTTAGGTACCTTAAGAAAATGTCCCCCTCGTAAACAAAAAAAAAGGTGTAAGTTTAAGAAGCGTACTTTTAGTTCTATATACCAATAGATTGTGCCAGTGGCTTCATACTTATGGATTTTTGCGAATCTTCGTAAGTAACGTAACTTCTCATAAACGAAAGAGAGAAAAAGCTATAATATTTATGTTCAATACCTTAGGTATCTTTCAGCGCCAAAATTAGAGCCACATAGATACAGGAATCTACACCTTATATATAAAATTCTCGAGTCACAATGTTAGTTACCGTACTCCTCCGAAATGGCTTTACCAATTTTCACCAAATATCAGTAGGTCTGAGAATTGGCTACCCCTAAGTGATAAGGGTTGTTCACCCTTAACATTTTTTATTTATATGGCAACATAACGTTTGCCGGGTCAGCTAGTAGTTATATATTTTTTGGTTGTATTCCAAAAATGCTTTATTGCGATATAAAACTTTGAAAGCTGATAGAACCTTCTTCGAAAGCAATAAAAGTCTAGTAATTAGATACTCGGCCTGACAATCGTTTTTCAAAGTAATATGTGTATTAGAAAGTACTTAATGATCACTGAAGGTTTAAGGAAAATATTGTGCGAATACCTACCTAAAAGTAATTAGGTAACAAAAAGTGAAAGTTTCATTTTATTTAATGTCGATATAATGTGATGAAAGTTACGCATAATATGACATATTCAGTTTGATTTACAAATACAGTTACCTATTTCCAATTAATTCCTTTATAGAAAAAATAATTGCTACTTTCATAATAAATTTCAATTAGACAATGATAATGCAATATATCGTAATGTGACAGGAAAACTTTAAGGATAATATTTTTTTTCCTGTAGAAATTATGATAGGGTATTGCAACATGTATCTATTCTTTTTAGGGTTTCGTACTCAAGGGTAAAAAACGGAACCCTATTACTAAGCCGTCTGTCCGTCTGTCCATCTGTCACATGGCTACCTTATACCGTAATAGATAAACTTGAAATGTTTAAAGAGTATGCATAATGGTAACCGCTATAATAACAAATACTAAACATAAAAAATAAGTTAACATTTCGCTGCTTTGCAAGAATAATGCACAAGTAAAAAAGGTAATTTTCCAGAAGAGCCAGTTTATAATTAAACAATGTTTTAGTTTCGAAATCTTTTATTTAAATGTAAATTATAATAAAGATAAATACCATTATAAGTAGTTATGTACATAACCACAGTACTATTAGGACACATTAAAATAGGAAATATTCGGGATTGAAATGTATCTTTAACAGAAAAAATAATTTTGAGTTGTGCTATTATTGTTGCAGCGATTTATTGGTACGGAACCATCCGTGTGTGAGTTCGACTCGCACTTGGCCAATTTTATTTATCTTATTTTATTACTGTGCAATTAAAACACTTGTAAACATCGTATTGTAAGTACTATTACATACTTATTGTGAAAGCAAAGACTTGCAAAAAAATATCATAATCACCTTCTTTTTTATCCATTTGCGGAGGGGAATGTTTTGGTACGCCTTGCAGCTCAAACGGCTTGATGGATTTTAACTTAAAAAATGTTGTTGGACTCGTGTCAATGATGGGAGTGACATAGTAATATGGTTTAATTTTAAGTAGTCTGTTTTTTTAATTTCCCTAGTAAACGTCCGCTTCGCCCAAATACTCCACACGGACTCCAAGTACCAAGTGCTCCGTGAGGAGATGGTGAAGGCTAATACAAGAAACCTGGTCTACCACTGCAGAGCTGATGCCTCCGACTGCTACGCCGCGCTCGCCAAGATGAGATACAAAGCCAGCAAGCACTTTTACGCGCTGTCTAAAGCTGTTGTTGACTATGTGAAGAATAAGCGACAAGCGCGACCCACGGGTTACGTTGGTGAGGTCTTAAGATTTATTTTCTAGTTTGTCTCCTTTTTAAGTGGTTCTACATGCTGCCGGTCTTAAGTGCGTTGACACTCCATTCTCTTTCACGTGGGGAAACCCTACATCGGTTCCTCTCAGCCACGTGGGTCAGCGGAGAGGATATGCCGGACTCCTACGGGCTAAAACCCTACGTTGTTCCTCTGTATGCCCTTTGTCGGGACTGCCGGTACCATAAAAGCATTCGTCCGTGGTCCCGACGGCTGCTCCTAAACAATAAGACGATCGCCTCGTATGTAAGTCAAGTGGTATCCACACCCTTCCAACGAAAAGTAGATTTACTTAACGCTAGAAATGGATTTGGTGATACTTTCTCGGCCGATCCTATCTGACTCTACTTTTCAGAATTTAGAGATGTATTTTTTTGCGCTATTTCTCTCCTGAAAGTACTCGTAGCTGCGTAAGCGATGATAACTCCTATAAAAAATTTACGCTGAACATTAATATGGTGACATTTATGAACTCGATAATACTAACACATTTCGATAAATTAATTTCTGATCCAGGCACTGCCACTTTCTGCCAAGACAACATATGCGTTCCGGACACCGATCCACCCATTGTCTACGGTGGCTGCTACACCCTGATCTCCTGCGGCGGGAACCAAACTTGGCACCTCGACCCCGTCGCTCATAAGAAGAAGAAGTCTAGATTCTTCTAAATGCTGAATACATTTTTGAAACATTATTGAGTTTTCTTTCCAATAAAAGATTATTATAACACTCGCTTAAACTCTTTATTTTTCGTATACATATAAAAATCTACACAATAAGCCAATCCTCAAAACGAATTATCTTCTTATTAATCCATCAAAACACCCAAATAAACAGCAACATATGCAAATAGGAAACAAGATACTCACTAATTTCCTTACGATTTAACCAACGCGAGATTTCCTACGAAACAGAATATCGTGACGACCGATACTCGATAACAATATAAACCACCTGTTTCATTGTGCTAACAACAATGCACGTTTCTCGTATTGTTAGCCCTATCAAGATAATAACCAATAAATACAAAAGGGAGCTTAAAAGACCAGCTTAAACAGATGGCAAAGCCATTAGGAGTGAAGCAGATGATGTCGATGCGATAGGCGACAATGAACGCGTTAGTATTCGTTGCTGTTTTAGAACTGTCTGGGTTCGTGACGCCGGAGATAAGGAGCAGTGTACTCGTTAATAAGTAAGTTTATTAAAAAAATAATTTGAATGCCGAAATGAATTAGTTTGGAGTAGAATTACTTGTAAATATAAGTATAGTCCGCGTAAAACTGCTAGTCCGCTCTGAATATAGAAATGAATTGCATCGCCATAGCAAATTGTATGACTACACCTACTCCCAACAACTTCAGAGCGAACTAGCAGTTTGGCGCGGACTATACCTACGTTATATGAGAAATATATATATATATCTCGAAATACTGCAGCTAATTGAACCTGTACAACTCTATCGTTCGTTTGTGGTGGTACTAACGTCACACGTATTTACGCCTATATTATAACGCTACTATATTCTGTTGGCTATATTCTAAATTTAAAAGCTGCGTTCCAAAATCCTGTTAGCAATGCATCTGTTACCGAAATCAGGTAATTCTAATGCTATTTGGGATTGATTATGAGGACTATGGACAGCGACGGATCAAGAGTTCTAACCGCCCAAGGCTAATTATGAAGACGCGCCCCACCGTTACCTCAAAAGTAATATATTAGTTTTGGCTTTGTTTACTAGCATGAAATTAAAAGTGTCGTAGACACAATTTTGGCGCCATCCTCACGCCCTAGGCTGCAGCCTAATTAGCCTAAGGGTTAATCAGGCCCTGACTATGGACGACAGTTGCCACTGTCCGTCCATGTGCTCGTACTACTTCTATAATATACAAAAGAACCTGTATCCATCACCACAATCCTGTTTAGCAAACGTGAAACTCTTTTCAACAGGTTAAAAAAAGTGAAACCAGTGGGTGGTGTGGTAGCGAGTAACTTTGTCCCCCTGACGGAGATCCCCCCGCCGCACGTCCCCCACCAGCACTCCGGCCGGCGGCATCTCGAAGATGACTGCTCCCAGAAACCGCCCAACAAGGAGATGTATGAAGGCGGCGAGGTTAACATCTTCGGAGAAGACTACGATGACAGAGTGGCTAAAACTGTCGCTACCGTGATCATACCTGATCATATTGATTGTAAGTTAATTATGAAGGTGATAGAACCCTCTGTGATTCGACTCCGGCGGCACCAACGCCACAGTTTCTGCCTAATAAGTAGTGTTAAGCGCTGTTGTGTTCTGGTTTGAAGGGAGTGGTAAGGGAGACATAACTTTTCTGAGGCGTTCTAGCTTAGCCCACAGGGGTAGCGGCACATGTGACGACTTCAAGTAGGAATCTAATCTTATCTGGGGTTGATCAGGTGAATTGCATGCTTGTCTGCTACTCTTATATTATAAAAAACACCCCGTAAATTTTGCATTAAAGTTAAAATTAAACCGTCCCTATAGACAAATTCATTATAATTTTGAATTTCAGGCCTCACCCACTAGAATTTAACGCAAACCGTTTGTTCACTGTCGTTTATAGTTTTCTCTAGCTTTTACCCGTGGCTTCGTTGTCCATGACAATAATTTGATAACATTGTCCTTAAGCTCATCAGGATAATAGATAAGTTTGTTCTTATCCCTCAGGAACGGTACTTTTTTCGGTATAAAAGATACCCTATGTCCTTTGCTAAACCCCTAACAACATGTGTACAAAATTTCATGACAATCGGTTATATAGTTAAGGCGTGAAAGTGTACCAAATAAACATTCACAACTCACGATTCAGAATATTCAAAAACTCACATTCGCAATTTCACAAATTCACAATTATATCATTAGGTGGGATTATGACTCTTTAACCCTTTGGTAAGATTCACCGCCTTGAAATTGGATGCCATAAAACGCTGATTTGTTTTTATTTTTTGATTTCTTGACAAATAAAAAACATTTAAGAGAAAATGTAAGTATAAATAACTAATACTACGTAATTTACGTAATAAATAAATAAGTATTTCAAACATTTTAAGGACATTTCAGCATGGAGACGTGGCAAAACTTTATTTACGTAACAATTTCAATTCTCAAAATTGGTTACGCTTTCTTGTTAGGAGTGATCTAAGGGTGGGTTGCATCATGTAACTTTAACATTTACAGAAGCCTAACCAACCGTCAAATCAATGGTTTAAAAATAATTCGTTGCACCATTTTAGTTGAGGTTGAAATTACGTCATATCTAATACTTAACTTTAACCGCTTGATTTCGATCGGTAAAAATTGCGGTGACAGCGACACAAATGACGTTAATGACAAATCAATTGATGCAACATAGAATTCTTACTTACCATCGCTACCGTCAAAGTTACTGTTATATTTAACTTTAACGCAAACTTTAACCGGGCTTTCGATGCAACGCGACCTAAGTATTTTACTCATAACTTTAACCAAACTCTTTATTAAAAAGCAGCGTAGCTCGATACCACTTATTCAGGCTGCGCGCGCATCCCATACGAATCTGTACCCTACATTTGAAACTGATTTCCATGGCCGTGTGGCCTAATGGATAAGGCGTTGGACTTCGGATCCAAAGATTGCAGGTTCGAGTCCTGTCACGGTCGTGACTTTGCAGATATTGTTTTTTGGTACTAAAATTAATTTAATAGAAATATTTATGTGCGCTGTTTTTAATCAAATTTTTGACATGGTATTTTTTTGTTTGGAATATTAATACGGTATTACACATCATAGTAGGAAGAATCTTAAAATACTTACATATTTTTGATAGATTTTGTTAAAAGTAAACGTAAGACGTTGATTTACATTCGGAACGATCAAATATAATAACAATTCACTTTTACTTTAATTCTAAGTCTGTTCTTGAAATATTTAAAACGCAATAATATTTGCATCATTAGTTCGATAGTAAAAAAATATTTTTAGAGTACCATGCTTATACAATGTTTACAAGCGCAATAACATCACTTCACCCATCCTACTCCCGACTGCGTCAAAAATTACTTAACTTTAATCCGTTAACATGTATCTAGTGCCTTATCACAATTATTTGCCAACAACATTTACGCAAGCTATCTTTACCACTATTAATTCCTATTTTTATCACCCTTTTATTTTATTAGCTTGACCTGTATGTATGTATGTAACGGAATCTTTGAACTCGATTACCCACTTTGAACTGTCCGATTAATTTAAAATCTTGAACAATTATCAAGAACCGATTTACCGGCAATACACGATTTAAATATTTTTTACGCATTCACAATCATTCATCAGGATCGTCAGGAATCAAGATAACGATTGCAATTTTAGCGTGGTTTTTAGTTTTTAATTTTTATTTTACCAGTCAAACACTTCCAAGTAACAACTCAGGTGCCCTACCTGACGTTGGGTCCTATCGACGCTATCGGCTACCACCCCAGCACCACACGAAGCGAATACCCAAATGAGTGCGAGAAGATCTACCAGGACCACATAGCCGAGATGTACTCGGACGAAACGACCGACATGTCTGAAGAATCGCTAGAAATGGCAAGAATGCCGCTGTTCCCCGACAAGAATATAGATAGCGTGGAACAGAGATTCGCACAAATGTACGATGATGTGGATATGTGACTATAGTTTCGTTTTTTACTTTTGTATTTTTAGAAGAATTAAAATTTATATTGTTTGTAATGTCTGTTTGTTATTTCATCGTCAATTCATGCCGGCCCACTGCTGGGCTGGGTCTAGACTTAGAAGGATTGAGTTAAAAATGTATACTAATAAACTCAATACTAAAATGATACAGGAAGTCTACTAAACATGTGGATTTCTTCACTATGTTTTCTTTTTAACATTCCCAATGTTAAACTGTACCCTTAGTACGATTTTTTACGTTTGCTCAAAAACGTTCAACGTTTACGAATTCGCTGATACAGCGCCACCGTGGACCTTATCAGAACTAAAATTTCGCATTGTAAATTTTAAAATACTGAATAGTCAATTGTAACGACATTTAATTTTAGAAATATAAATTGAATGCATTTATATTTACATTTTTAATTTAATTTTGATAGCGTTATAGCACAGTATAAGGATAATTTTTTTTTTAAATATAAATAGAATTTGAAGGTGGTAGAACCCTTTGTGGTTCGACTCCGGCGGCACCACCGCCACACCTATTTCTACCTAATAACTGCAGTGTTCGGTGCTGCTGTGTTCCGGTTTGAAGGGTGTGGTAAGGGAGAAAGACTTTTCCGAGGCATTCACCTACCTCAGGTAGGAATATCTAATCCTATCTGGGGTTTATTACAGATGACCATGGGCGGCAGTAGCCACTTACCATCAGGTGGACTGCATGCTCGTCTGCTACTCTTATATTATAAAAAAAAAGGAATGCATTTATTTTTATATTTTTAATTTAATTTTGATAGCGTTATAGTTCCGTTTTTGAAACTTATGCTGCGGAATTTTAGTACCGATTCGCTCCACGTGGGCGCTGTATTCGCGATTTCGTAAACGTTGAACGTTATCGAACAAACGTAAAAACTCATACTAAGGGTACTGAACTGAATATGACCATAATTTATTACATTAAACTTGCCTAAAACCTACGTTTTCCTGCTTCCTGAAAAATTCAATAAGGTAACTTTAATGTAGCAAATAGTTAGATAAAATATAAATTCAATTTTAGGTTTAATAGCATTACAATGAAATACACCAATTTACGTTACAATGAATGGATTTATTGCTTATCTTAATTTTTTTCTTACACCTAACGTACATGGTAATAAACATAAAACATTTTTATAAATATAATCAACAGACATGCTCACAGATCATAAATTGTATCTGTACTCTATAAATTTTTCACTCAATAAGTTTCCAGAAATTGTGTCCTGTAGGAATACTAGTTATTTCGTCGTAGTTATTAAGCCCTTCAAACGTAGAACTATTTAAAGTCAAGTTAATTGATTTCTAAACAGGCCCCGCCTGTAAATTATATTTATTAGGTAGTTTAACATCTTTGTCTTTATCATCGAAAAATTCCTCCGTTTCATCATCATCAAAATCATCAATGTCCAATGGGTTCCTGAAAAACACAAGCATTAGTAACAGAAGTAGGCTATAGTAGATAGTATGTAATTTGTTATAAATTTCAAAATCATTACTTAAAATTTAAATATGAAAGTATTTTTAACTTACTTGTTCCAGTCGATTTTATGTCTTTTTCTGAAATGTAAAAAATGTTAAATTTTAACAGCTTTCTTATTAATAATTGTCATATAAAAATGAAATGAACATTTTTAAAAAGTGAACTTTACCATTCTTATAAAATTCGTGAACGAACTTAAAGGATAATTAAAAGAATAAGCTTTATGTTATAGGAACTATGTAATACACACATTACATTGTGTAAACTAGACAATTGTCATAAAAACACAAACCCAACTACATAGTTTGCGATATATCCTATGTAACTCCCACAATATAAACGAATCCAACGACACCTCATAATTATGTTAAAATCCGTCAAGCCTTTTGGACTCCAGGGCGTGCCAAAGAACGAGACATACATAGATAAGTACATACATCCACTCGGAAAACATTACCCTCTGCAATTGGGTCAAAATCGGACGTGCATGCCTTATCTTCTTCTTCTAAATATATATAACTCAAAAGGGGGCGTTCAAGTATTACGTAACGCAATTTGGGGGGAGGGGGGTCTTGTAAAACGTTACGATGCGTTACAGGGGCGGGTCTTTCTTAATACACGTTACGTAACATTTTTTAATAAAAAAATAGAGAATTAAAACTCCTAAATTGGCAACCCTTTTCATTTACGTTTTACGGGGAATCCCTTGAATGAGTGGGTTCAGCCGAACTAAGTCCTGAGTATTCTGAGTTAGATTAAGTATAGTACAGTATAGTAGTATATATGCTTTGACTATACTTAAACTAACTTAGAATACTCAGGAGACCTAGTTCGGCTGAACACGCCCAAGGATGAAAACTATAACATAACTTTTTAGCGAGTTTAGGGTAAAAATTGACACTTGAGTGTTACGTAACGTTTAGAGGGGGAGGGGGGGGGTATAGAAAAACGTTACGGCGCGTTACAAGGGGGGGAGGGGGGGTCAAAAATCTTCAAAAATTGCGTTACGTAATACTTGAACGGACCCAAAGTGACTGACTGACATAGTGATCTATCAACGCACAGCCCAAACCACTGGACGGATCGGGCTGAAATTTGGCATGCAGGAAGATTTTATGACGTAGGCATCCGCTAAGAAAGGATTTTGATCTATTCTATCCCCAAGGGGATAAAATAGGGGATGAAAATATTACTTCGTAACGCGAGCGAAGCCGCGGGCAAAAGCTCGTTTGGACATGTAATTCAAGCCCGGACGTCAACATTTATACTATTACTTACTATTTTCATCCATTTTGCCATTGCCTATTTATTAGGTTTCTTACCTATTGGTAGCTATGTAATCCTGGTCCATGTATTCTTCTGATACCTCCACGGATATAGGCTGCCCGCGATGGTCTTGCAGTATACCAAAATACCGGGGCGCTCGTGTCACCGTGAAGAGCAGACCTGGACAGAAATATTTACTTAGCTAATTGAATGAACGATTTAGCCAAAGTCTTCATAGTTTAACTTCAATAGCAACGGCGAAAACACAAAGATGGTAACACCAGTGTGGTCTGATCGGGGGATTACCACCGCCACATCTATTTTTGGCGCAAAATATCGTTTCGGTAAAGACCTGTGAATGCTGGCTGACTTAAATATGAGACGATGATCTTAATCTTTAGGAGTAGCAATGTATCTTTAATCGGGTGTTGTAAACGGAACTCGTTACAGAGATTTTGAAGGTGGTAGAAGCCCTTATCGGTTCGATTACAAAGGCACCACCGCGCTTAATAGTGTTAAGCACTTTCATTGATATATTGATAAGCGCTGTTATGTTCTGGTTTAGAGTAATTACCCGAGGTCTTCCAACTTAGTCCTCAGGGCTACCAAATAATCCCTCTTTAGGGTTTTAAGGGCTGATTACAAATGTCCATGGGTGACGCTGACCACTTACCATCAGGGGTACTATACGCTCGTTTATCATTACGATTTTCAAAATAAGCTACTTACTGTCATCAACAGCATAGATTATTCTAAGGGCTAAACTTAATACGATTAACACAACTTGCAATCTTAATTGTTTTTCACACATTTTGATATTTAAAATAGTTAAACGATAAGTAATAATTCAGTAATATTTCAACTTAACCGAATTATAAAGTGTTTAAAAATCAAATAATAAGGATAAATAGTATGACAGAAATTAACTCATTTTCTCCTGCTATAGCTGAACTTTTAATAGCGAATGAGACTAAAACCAACTTGACTTAGAAAAGTTTGTCAAATATTAACTGTTTACTGAAAACTTGCTATTGTTCCTGTAAGTTTTCGATTTCAGTTGTTGTTGAGAAAACACGTGACTGTTATGTAACTACGTAGGTCTTTTCTAAAAACTTCGTATCTTTTTTACTTTATTGAGCTTTTTTACGTAGTTTGGGCCCCGTAAACCCCCATGAATTGTTTTCTATTTCTTACAAATGCACATCCAAGCTTAAAAAAAGTGACTTAAAATCACTTCTCAAGGTCGCATTTTTTGTATCAATCAACTTCTATGCAAAGAAGAATATATTGCTGTATGGACAAATTACTTATGTACGCATTTTAGAAGCTATTATCGACTTCTTATTAAAGGTAGATTAAAATCTACTAAATAAGCAGTAAGTGGATTTTCGTTAATAACTTTTTCCCCTTAAACCCCTAAAGTAGAATAAACAAAAAAAAATAAACTTCATATCAGAAACCTATAAAAAGCCTGTGTAGCAACAAAACTGATTAAAAATTAGTTTATAAATTTTGTAATGCCGTAAGAAAATTTACAAAACACTTATCGCTGACACAAATCCTACGCATTGTTGCCTAGCCATAAAACCATGTTTTGTAAACCATTTACATCTAGAGATTTGCCCTTTACAACACAGATGCAGTTGCAACGAACAACGGAGGCAAAATGACTTTAATGGCGCTAAGTGTTCAGTGTTATCTTTTATTTTTAATTTCGAACACATTTGTTCTTGGAGGGAAAACTTCTGAAGAATATAATAAACCGGATGTACCTAGAGTTGGCAAGACAATGAAAGCAATGATGGGTTAGTATATATTTTTTTTATTTAGTATTTTTAACACAGCCATATTCAGCCAAATTCTGGATTCAGCCAAGTTGTAAAAAAGGCGCCAAGGAAACATCTAAATGTTTGGCAAGTTAAATATTCAAAAGTGATTAAAAATTATCAAAAAATCTGTGTTTAAACGGTATCCTACCAAAATGCTCTCAACAGGCAGCCATATTTATCAAAGAACACAGAGACAAGCAATTTTAAGTGTAAATAATTTCCAATTTTATTGTGTATATTTATTTTATGATTATATTATTTCAGCTAGAAAAACAGCAGTAGGATCAAATGACAAAGTGATAGTACAGATACAGAATTTACCGACCATGGACCTCGGTCGGAAGTTCAGGACCCCTTGTAAAACTGGAAACAAGTGTGGGAAGGTTACCAACTTTTTAATATCAGTTTTGAATCTATTAAATCCTTTGAATTTGTAGATACTAAGTATAAAATATTTTATACAGAAATCTCTTGTTATTTGTGGTGTATATCAAAATGAGAAGAACAGTGAACAAGGATAAAAATTACATTGTACTTCAATATCTTTATCTCCGTAATTTTCTGCGTGGCGGAGCAGTTACAATATTAGTCTAGCATAGGTAATGAGGGTCCTGGGTTCTACCCTAGTAAGTTAAAAATATAAATGCTAAATATAAATGTCTGGGTATTTATGATATTTGTGTGACCAGGAAATCACAATGTTCACATCACAATGAAACCGTTTGTAAAGAAAGCGTCAAAACATGACCTGGTAATTTAAACTCAAAGCACCCAAATATAAGAAATTAGGAACCCTAATGAAGCAAAATCGAAAAAATGCAAGAGAGGGGGAGGTCTTACTAATTTTGCAAGATCTGATTAATTCCCCACACAGTCTCATACGGCCTATGGGACTGTGAGTATTACTAACAGACCTGTATCTAAATACAGGTATTTGGTATACCTCCTATACGAACCCAATAACATTACGACCTTGACTTGATTCAACACATATTAAGTCCATGCCACACTGCGTATATCCTATCTATATAGAATTTTAAATGTTCAGGTGATCAAAAGACTAATGGTGCCGAAGCTAGCACAACTAGAGAACACCATTATGGGCATCATGAAGGAGCTGTCCAAATTACCGCCTGGCTCCCGTCTACCTGATAAATACACGAAAACTGAACCTATTAAGCTGTTACTGGATCAAAATTACAAGTAATACTTTTTTATTTAATAAAAAAGCAGATTTGAATTACTTCTTAATTCTTCATAAAAATGACAATATCTTTATTCATGTTAATACGTAGGACTAACTAAACCACACTTTTTATTTTTTTTAAGGGAGGAAGTCTGTATGGACAAGCTGGAATCCTGTCTGAAAGAAGACAAGCGGCGTAAGCGAATCCTTAAGAAGTTATTCTTCAAGAAGTACAATGCATTAAGACAAGAACTCATAGGCTATGGCGGACGGCGCCTTTGGGGTGGAGAGGGCAACTTGTTTTATCGCTAGTTGTTTAAAAATAAAATCCTATTTTAAAGATAACACTCATAAGTACGTTTTATTTTGAATAACACATTCCAAACATGGGATTCAAAAGGAATCTTCTATCGCATATATTATAAATATGCGTACTTAATAAGGTGAAAATCTTTTGTATATATCTTGTCCGGGTCCTGACTTATTTGGATATTAGCAATGTTTTGCCGAAGCTTATTATTACAAAAGAACAAAAACACCAGAAGCCATAGCTTCAAGAAAGTAAAAATGAAAGATCTGTACTTTATTTGTCATATGTCATTGTCAACTGTCAAAATTTAATTCCGAAAAAATATTACAAATTTAAATTTACACTGAAGCTAATTTCAAAATACCTGCGTACTACTAAAATTACTAATCGAAAGCATACAAATCAAAACTATGTCAATCCATAAAAATATATTCCATCTACTACTGCAAGTTAAAACAAAGTGAAAATTTCTTTGGTTAGTTTCTCGACTTTTAAAAATAAAAAGATTAGTCGCCGGCGGTGACCTACAAACAACTATAATGAGGCAAATTAACTTTGAATCAATGTGACAATCAGAAATATTTATGTACAATGGAAAAAGAAGAGGACGCACTGATCGAGCGAAATGGTTTTACGAAGTTATTGACGAACATTCATATCACCGTCTTGGACCTCAGCCACCGAAGTATTGCTAATATTGATAACACTAACTTCCCGCCAAACTTGATCGAATTGAACTTATCCCACAATGAGCTAGTATGTGTACCGCCACCGATATTGGACCTTAAGTGTGTTAAGATACTAGATTTGTCTTTCAACAATATTAAGTACTTCGACGAAAGCCCAGCGTTTTGTCACACGATAGAAAAACTCAATTTGGCCTATAATGAGCTTTGTGGACCCCCATATTGGGTGTGGGTTGAAAACCCGAAGAATCTCCAAGAACTAGATATTAGTTGCAATAGAAATATTAAGAAATCCCTCAATGACGCTTATTTCAATGAGTTACTACAGTACAAAACTTCGTTAAGCATTATTAAACTATGTAGTTGTAATTTAAGTACACATTATGAGCTGTTAGGAACATTTCATAAAGCTAAAACACTAGATTTAAGTACAAAAAACTTGTTGCTCTCAAATGTTATGAAGCAGGTTCCTTGCATAGGGCTGGACCAATGTTGTGATATCGAAAGACTGAACTTAAGTCAGACGTGGATATGTACTATTACGTCCAATATAGATATATACAAGAACTTAAAAGAAATAAACCTCTCGCAAAACTCTCTTACTGATGTACCTAAGGAGTTTTGCAATTTAAGTAACTTAGAAATATGTATTCTATCTTCAAATAGTATTATGTTCCTACCTGATGAAATTGTACGATTAAAAAAACTAATCATACTTTGTTTGGATTCCAATAAATTGTGTATGCTTCCGGAAAATATGCATGAGCTGCCAAATCTTATTAAGTTAGATGTATATGATAATTACTTGTATGATGCTCCGGAAAAAATGGAAAAGTTACAGGAATTCGATCTAGCTCAAAACTACTTTGAGGAGCCTGATGATGAGGAATATATTTTGAAAAAGAAGAAATTGAGGTTGAATTTGGAAGAAAGGATTGATGGAAGGTAGGTTTATGCCTTATCTAATACTTTATAAATATATCCATACCAGGCATGAATACGTAATAAGTTGAAAATGCACACATTTCATTGCAGCTTATACTCTTGTGCTGAGAAAGTAATTCAAAAATTATAAGTTGTATGTGTGTAAAAAAGACCCATTAACTTACCTATGTATTTACCCAATAAATTTAGCAATTCTAATGCTTATTTAATGTTAAAAATATATAAATGTATATGTACATATTTGTATATGTAGGTTGATTAACATATTTACGCCTGATATCCATATGATTGGTACATTTATATGGGCCACAGCATTGCTACTAGCCACCGGATTGTTTTTTTCTTATGTTAATAGTCTGCTTACAGCTCAAAAACTATGAAATACTATCCAGTATCTGTTTTGATCTCATAATGGCACAACTTGTGTTAACTCTTGTTTGAAGGCAGTAACAGTAAATCGGTTTTTTAGTTCCCTATCATAGTCCTCCAGAATAGCATCTAACTTATTTTAGACGGGAAATATATTCTTATCAAGCAGCCTACAAGCATATAATAATCATCATCAACCCATTACTGTCCCACTGCTGGGCACGGGTCTCCTCTCATAATTAGAAGGATTAGGCCATAGTCCACTGCGCTGGCCAAGTGCGTATTGGTAGACTTCACATACATTTGATTTTTATTTTTTTTATAAATGTCTAAAGGTTCTCATGCAGGTTTGTTTTCCTTCACCGTTTAAGCAAGTGATAATTCTAGTACGCACATGATTTTGAAAAATCAGAGGTGTATGCCTGGGATTTGAACCTTGGACCCCACGATCGAGAGGCTGAGTTTCTAAACCACTAGGCTATCCACTGCTGTATCATGTAATAATACAGAACAGAGATATAAGAATCAATTAATATAACCAAAATGTCTTCATTTTTCAGGAAATTTGAAATTTTAAGGCCTGAGAGTGCAAAATCGACAACTAGTACAGATGAAGATCTAGCATTGACTGATAATGAAATTAGTAATATAGAGGAGAACAATGGTACGTATCATAAACAATGTAACCACATTTACGACTTATCATTATTAAGATGAAAAATTTAGTTTACTGCTCAACTTTTTGCTCAAGCTCAACGACATTTATGCTCAAGCTCTAAATATTATCAAAAGTAGCCTATATTCCATATAAAATTGTCTAACTTTCCATTTAAAGGAAACTATTGACAAATTACCTTATAACAGTTTCAAGATTAAATAAATCATAATTTATTCACATTTTTAAACTTCCAGATATAAATAATAGAGATCTAAGTTCACCAGAGGATTGGGATTCTGATGAGTACTGGGTACCCCACTTCCTCTGCCCGACCGCACCCTCTCAATCGCCCTGGCTTTTCTTTGTCAAGCGGAAGATGGCAGAGGGCAACTTCTGTCCAATGGACGCCCATCCTATCCCGGTAGTGGAGAAAGTAAGATATGAAAAAATGTGCAAACCCAATTATCAATATGAATCCGATGGACAATTTGACGATTATTCCAGTGACGATAGCTGATAGTTGGATAATTTAGTTATAAGGAAATCTTGCTATAATTTACATCAAAATGTTTTTGCTTTGTTGAATATAATTCTTCATTTTTGAGTTCAGTGACAGTAATATTGAGTGACACTAATATCAACCTACCTGTTTTCTAAATGGAAATTAAAAATAGTAATATAGAACATATTTTTTAGTAGCGACGTTCCGAAAATCCACAAGAGATGGCGCTAGAATGGCTTCTGAATCACGCAATTGATTTTTTTCTCAAGATCTTGCTTAAGCACCTGTAATAACTAATAAAGCATTACCGCTCCTTAAGTATGACCACCGAGCCAACTATAAGATTTACTATATATTCAAATGCAGAAATGGGGTTATTATCACCAATACAAAATTATTGTTAAATGAGAGTAATACTTATTTGTATATTATTAGGTTTTCAAATAATACGCTTATTAATATTAATTGACATTAAACCTCATTTTCACCTAGTCGGTGCTATCCTATCCATGCAAAATAATGATACATAAATAGATTTTTTATACAACTTGTAACACTTAAGACAACAGCATTATAACAACTCTGGTATTTTGTATTTCTACAGTAACATATTTATTTCAGAACGAAAGTTTCACATCAATCGAATATAAAGTTTTTAAGTAAATTTTCATACAGATATGAATGGCCGCTATGTTCTAAAAAGCATCTAATTTATGGAGCAAATTAGTTCGAAAAATGTTTTGGTCGAGTTGTTTCAAAAAATAAATGTAAAAGCGAAATTAATAGATTTTTATGAAACTGATTATTTAAGAGCATAGATATTAAAGTTGATAAATGTCCACTATTATGTACAATACCTAATATTCGTCATATTTCAATTATACAGGTGTGAGTTATTGTTTTATAATGTTGTAAATAGTTAGCTAGTTAGTATTGTTCAATTTAATCTTGGTACTTGACATATGAGCTTCGTTCTCGCTGTTATTGTAGTCTTGTCATGAAGCAGATTGCATTGAAAAAATCGTCATTGCTACCACACTAGCAAAGCTATGTAATGACGCAACAACCTCATACTGGTTAACTACCTAGATTCTAAGATGGAGTTAGTTGGCCTAACAAATCGAAATTATTTGGTCATTTTTGATATTTACATGCAAGTATACTTGTATGCATTCTGTTGTTGTTGTTCTCTTCTGTTTGAAGAATTTGTTTTTCTTGCCTATGCTATGGGGAAATGCTGACCCCCGTAACCTCCCCCAATCTGTCTCTCTTTTATGTATGCCCATTTTACAATGTCATGAATAAATGGTGCTTTATACATTAAGTAACATATCTATATTTATACTACTTAGTACATTGTAATTAACTTACAATTCAGTGATATTATATTTTATTTTAATAGAATCATAACTGGCAATTGGACTATAATATACCAGGTTCATGGGCGACACTTGGGGGCAAGTGTCGCCCATGCAAGTGTCGTCCTGGCCCCAAGTCTGAAATATATCAGCGGAAAAAAGCTTGTCAGAACCAAACAATCTGTTAAAAGCTTATACAGTATATCAATGAAAAAAATATGTATGCCCATGAAAAAGTTTGCCAGAACCAAACAAACATTTCTATAGGATGCACTACGGCCCAAACGGCTATGTACTCAGAAAATAATCGTGGCGACGCCCGTGAACAGGTTGATCAACAAAAAAATAACATATATTAAACATTTATATTGTTAACCTCTAAATAATTACAATGTGTACTATGAACATGAAGTAACAAATTGTTTTTTGTGAACAGTCAAAGCTATGTTCACACAAATTACTGTTTTTGTCTATATTCAAATGCATCATATGCCAGTGCATGATGGCAGCTATAAATATGTGCGGAAAATACTTTTGCTATAGAAAAAGCACTATATTTTGTTACTAAAATTGAGCTCATGTATTAATGTTATCATTGCATGTTTAAAATATTACATATAAGGTTAGTAGCTTCGATCACTAGCTTATTAGTGATCGAAGGTTAATAGTTAAAAAAACTATACTGTTTGTTTATTATCAAATAAATAATTAAAATTAAACTCCCATGTCTTTCCAAACAAAAGTATTTATTGTTAAATAGAGTTGCACTATTTTGTTATATATTGCAAGCTGCATAATAATAGAAAATAATGTTACTTTGGCATCATCAAATGATCTGTTACATAGTTAGTACTTAATAAATAAATTTAGTTCATCCCTAAAGCAGTTTTAATTTCTTGAAAAATAACTTCATGGATGGTATTTCTATTTTCTTTTGTCACCTGAAATAGGGAAATATATTTGTTAATAATTAATATTGTGCTTCGATCTACCAACTGATCTGGAGGTTGGGTCTAATTAATTTACAAAATATCTTTTTCATGGTACAACCTCCTTACGAAGTATAGTGGGGGTCTTAGTATATCAGTAAAAATATTTTGTCCCACTCATATATTTACCATACCCGCTACTGTTTCTCACTTGTACTTTATTGTATTCAAAATATAAAATCCTCACAATTTTTTCCGACACCCAACACCTTTAACTTTTCTACAAATTAAATAAAAATATTTTTTGAACTATATTAAAAAACTATAGGTTTGTTTCATTTTTACTGAGTATAAGAGACCCCCATGCCCCTTTATAGATGTTTTGCAGCCCCTTAGAGGGATAATCAAATGTAAACTAGAATGTTATTGTTATAATGCACAGTAATTAATTGATATGTTAGATATATTATATTGTCCATGTAAAACTGCTAGTCCTCTCTGAATATAGACATAAATCGCGTCACCATAGCAAATTGTATGACTACACCTGCTCGCAACAACTTCGGAGAGGGCTAGCAGTTTGACGATAATTATAATTATACGTATTATAAATAATTTTTGCTTACCATCCAAACTTTAGCCCTTGAATTGTTTCTAATAGATTCAATGAGGGGATCGCCCTTTCTAACAGGTATTGTGGCCAATACTATACCATTAGAATTTGGACTAAAGATTTCCTTTATTCTTTCTTTGAATGGTACACTGAAGAATTCCATTTTGCCAATTTCGTCTATTACCAAGCATGTCTGGACATCTTCAGTCTGTAAAAAAAAAGTTATAATTTTTAATTGATGAGCTGTGCCTGGACTTTGTTGATCCAGAAAAAATAATGTCAATTCTACAACCTCTTCTATCAAACTTATGAAGTCATTATAAGAATAATATTGTACTATAGTGCACAGAATTTGGAAAATCGGTCTTACCTTATTAATAGAGGGCAAAGCAATACTTTCAAACTCCTGAATTAAAACACCATATTTACCAACTTTATACTTTATAGGACCATTCAACAGACTCTGATCTCTTGCCAGGCGGCCGCGAGTACCATCTAAAGTAATTACATCAAACCCTTCTCTCACTCTGTTCTTCCTAACCTCTTCGGTATAAAAACCAGCAGTTTTTATGCCATTATCATTCATAAGAGATGATAGTTTTTTAGTCAAGGTAGTCTTACCGACCCCTGTAATATAAATCTCGTGATAAAACAGGAAATAGGGCAAATAATAGTCACATTTATGGAATATCGGTACCTAACCAGGGTCGCCGGTTAAGATAAAGTATTTCAATCTGATAGCCATATTTAAAAGAATGATAATAATTTCAACACAGGAACAGCCTTAACGTGTACAGTAAAGTAAATTTTATTTAATATTTATGTTGATTTATTATGATTACATTACAGCAAATAATGAATAGTATGGATACATCAGTACACAACTACACAATATGCCAGATGCCAGATGCCAGTGATAACTTGACAGTTGACAAGTGACAATTAGGGATACAGTAGGATGTATAGTGCCACCAACTTTTCTGTTCAGTAGACAAATCTGGAACTAAAACAAAGCCGACCGCCATTTTGAAATGTCATTCCGCTGTCAATTCTTTGAAGTGTGAGTGCTCTTTGTTTTTCGATTCGAAAATAATTGTAATAAGTGATTAAAAATGCCTAAGCCTCTCAAAAGTGATGCACGGGTCATTATTTTAAAGGTTTTAGATTTCATGAGGGAAGAAAAACGCCTGCTAGCTCCGAAAATACCGTTTGAGAAAGTGACAGAACGCGTCGCAGCTGCGACAGGTTAGTGTTGCTATGAAGTGTTGATAGTTAATTAATAGAAAGTCCCGCGTAAATATTTCAGTTATTTTATTTTACTTAGTTAAAGTGTCACTGAGTATTTTTGGTAGTAAATGTTTTTTATACTTCATGTATTTATATTTTTGCTACAGGAGTAAGCGAACGATTTGTTTACAAGCTCATGAATGAAAAGAAAAAAGCTGAAGAAAGTAATGTCAAACTATCTACTCCCGGTAAGAATAGAGAAAGAAAAACAGGAAAATTGGACATTGATGATTTTGACATTGGCGTCATACGGAGAAAAATTCATGAATTTTATTCATTTAGGAAAGAAATTCCGACTATACCAAAATTATTAAACATACTTAGAGAAAAAATTGATTTCTCTGCAAAACGTGAAACACTTAGAAAACTGCTGCATAAAATAGGATTTCGTTTTAAAAAAACTAAAACAAATAGAAAAGTGCTATGTGAGCGTAATGACATAACTGCGTGGAGGGCTGCATACTTACAAAAAATTCGTGAGAATGAGTCTGGAGAAAAAAAACCCGTCGTTTATTTAGATGAGACCTATATACACTCATCTCACTCAACTGACAAATGTTGGCAAGGCCCAGATGTTGAAGGTGATTTGGAGCCAGTATCAAAAGGGAATAGGTGGATTATAGTTCATGCAGGAGGCGAAGAAGGTTTTGTAGAGAATGCTCTTCTTGTGTTTAAATCAAACACTAAGAGCGGTGACTACCATGATGAAATGAATAATGATAATTTTAAAAGATGGACTATTAAGAAATTGCTGCCGAACCTGCATAAGCATACTCTTATAGTGATGGACAATGCCCCCTATCACAGCATTTGTGTTAATAAATGTCCCAATTCAAACCACACTAAGGCTGTCATGCAATTGTGGCTGAGGGAGAGAAATATAGAATTTTCTGAGCAAATGACGAAACCTCAACTGCAAGAATTAATAAAGCGTAATAAACCAGCTCCTGAATATGAAATAGATAATCTATTAAAAAGTCATGGCCATTCTGTTCTCAGGTTACCGCCATACCACTGTGATTTGAACCCAATCGAGATGGTTTGGAGTTCAATGAAGAGAAATGTCGCTGAGCGAAATGTTGGTAAATCTAGTGCTGAAATGCCCCAGTTAATTCAGAATGCATTCGATAAAATAACAAAAGAAGAGTGGAAAAACCATTGTCATCACCACCAAAAGAATTGAAGAAAAATACAGGAACAATGATGGATATTTAGAAGAACCATTCATTATTAAGTTGCATAGTGATAGCGAAAGCGATTCAAGTGACTCTGATGACGAATTATGTAAATCACTTGGCACAGGCACCTCAGGCGCATCGTCATTATTTCGCTCAGGGATGTCTGGTGTGGAGCCCCTCGAAGTTAGAGATCATGACCATAATTATTTTTATAAAATATAAATTTTATTTTTATAAAATATAAATAATTATAGTTAATAATTCTGGATTTTTTATTTTTCCTGTCCTAGAATATCATTTAAGAATTAAAATTTGACATTATTAACCTAATTCTTTTTTTTAGGATGTTTACGAAGGTTATTTATCTTTTTAAATATTTTTTACATATTTTATCTAGTAAAAATCATAGGTCTCAAAGTTGTTGAGCTCCCTCTTCAGTAGGCAAATATAATTATATGGTAACATTGGACGCTGCACTAGCGACCCTGTCAACTGAACAGATAAGTTGGTGGCACTATATAGAAATTTCGATAATATCGAGCTATAAATATAGATATTTAAGTCGATACTACTGCTGATATGATATTATCATATTCTGAGATCATAATGAACGAGATTTTTTTTTACTTTAATAAAATCACAATCTTAAAAACTAGAATATAAATATGTTAAATTAATAATGGTTCACGTATTATATATAAATATTGTTAAAATTTTCTTTTCAGTTTTGACAAGCCAGTGGTGCCTCATAAAATTTGCCAGGAGATATGATATGGTAACACTGTTATCTATAAATATTCAACCTCGCTGTTTCTTATCAGTCAAACAGCAAGTAGATATTTGACTCGTATCAAAGTTCATACATAATTATTTATAAAATTTATATTACTTCGTTAACTGACACGCGGCTGGAGTGGTGTGATATTGGGACTTATCTATATTGTCAAAAATGGCTTCCGTGAGTTCGGTAACCCGTGTTTTATTAGGCAAAAATGTTTTTAATGCCTGCCGTGCCGCAACCTGTACGAATACCGGTTTTATAAAGTTCTACAGCACAGGTAATATTTAAAACGAGTTATTTTGCGTTGTAATTTAGACATGGTAAAACTTCGTTGCACGACTGCGGTGGCGACACCGGCATAACTTAAAATAAAATTAAAATAGTACTATTATTTCCTGATTTGAAATGTAAAGCAGATATATTAATAAAAGGCATTCCAGTTTTGTTCTTTGGGAGTGGTAACGTTTGAAGGCCATGAGTAGAACTTCCGTGTTATTTGATACCGGTTACCGGTATACATGGGCCATACTAACCACATACCATCTATGTTACCACCAAGCTTGTTAATACTACTAAATAAAAAAATAGTCTTAGTTATTAAGTAATTGATATGCATTGGCAATAACATTTATAGATGCTTAAGGCAATTTTCATATCCAATATTTTTATATATGTAATCCTCACAATGATTTAAGTCATCAAGTAATGATTTAAGTTTAAGAGACGTTATAAGTTATCAAAAAATTTGGTTCATACCGGATTTCCAATTTTCATTACGACACAACAAAATCCTAAAGTATCATATTCAAAATAAATTGTGTAGGTTTGGTATGACCTTGAAATAAAAAAATAATAAATAAAATAAAAATTGTACTCTGCCACAATAAAATGACTTATTTAATTTTCAGGCATATATTAGGGATATGTCCGTCCAAAAATACATGATGAATGTATTATCTTAAAATATCCTTTTTTTTTAATTGGAGTTGCCTGCAGTTCACCTGCATCACTGCCATCTACGTACATTTTATACCACCTCTACATAGAACATATTCTTCCATTGAATTAATCATAGATGTGTTGTCCTTGTCACTCCTGTGAACTAAGATCTCATATGTACGTCAGCCGGCATACACACTCTTCCCCTAAAATGTAAGAACTGCACATTAGAAAAAGGTATAGATTAATTATTGATCTATATGTTGCAATCCTTACATCATAAACAGAAAACTGACCTTATGCCTCATGAGTAAAATAATTGAAACAAGTTGTGCACAATTTATCTTCATTATGTGACACTATCTTACATCATATAGGAATATGATATAGCTAGTTACATAACCAACTCTTATCTTGATCACTCTCGCTGTCGCTAACCTTCGCTTTTGTAAACATGAAGCTTATCTATTATCTAAGTATATGGCTCAATATTCATTTTATTTAACAAACATAGGCCGAAATAAAATTTCCTTCTGATGTATGATATGATATCATATAAATAAGTAGCGTGAAATAAATATCTCATTTTCATGTGATTATACTGAAATTTATATACCTAGTTGTAAAATCTTACTGCTATAATTATGTCGACTTATATTTCAACTAATTTTAACAAAAAAACTGACTACTCTTTTATTACTGACTACAAATCATTACAGAATGGTATATGAAAAACATTATTTATCTAGTCTTTCATATTCTAGTTTTATATTGGAAAATAAAGAAATACAAAACTAATAAACACGTTATGTTTAAACATATCTTTAAACTCTAGCGAATGAGTAAAACATAATATTATCTAAGCAAGGCTATAAACATATTCTGTATTAATACAATTTACCCTTTTTTTCTATTCCAGCTCCAACATATGAGAATATTAAAATCGATGTTGTGGGAGCAAAGAAAAATGTAGGCCTGATACAACTGCACAGGCCTAAGGCCCTGAATGCACTCTGCAAAGCCCTCTTCACGGAGCTCGGCAAGGCTGTGAAGGACTTCGACAATGATAACAACATTGCAGCTATAATCATTACAGGTATTTTTTTAAATTACTGTTATATAAACAATTATTTTATATATTACTGGTGTTTTGTTGTGGTAGAAATAATTTAGCTGTAACTCATTATGTCATACACAGACCTGTATTTGTATACAGGTCTGTGATGTCACACTACTGGGTAGCAATCTCTTCCCGTAATTAAAGGAAGCCTGGAATGTACTTCATGCTGCTTCAATGCAGATTGAAAGAAAAAGATTAGTGGCCAACCGGTGTCGAATTTTTTCAAGACCTGTGTCAAAATTGAACAACTTATATCATACTAGATGACCCGGTGAACTTCGTACCACCTAATTATGAGTGACTATCTGTACCTCGTGGTTTCACTCGTGTAATTTATGTATTATGTCCATAAACTACTGGTAAATATTAGGACAGATATTAGCCACAGGAGAACAGGAAAATAAAAAATACAATTAAATAAAATTCACTCTACCTCTCTGCACTCTGTTATTTTTTTACCGACTTCAAAAAGGAGGTGGTTATCAATTCGGCCGGTATCTTTTTTTTATGTATGTACACGAATTACTCCGCCGTTAGTGAACCGATTTTAATAATTCTTTTTTTATTGTGTTATTTTTTATTGTAGGTTCTAATGAAATTACAAAGTCAGTTCATCATTGACTATTAAAGGGTCTGATAATGTGGTTCAGAGACAAAATATGTAACTCCTCAACCGATGGGGATATTTGAGTTGTGTTTGAAGATATTTAGTGTAAGTTCTAACGAAATTGCAAAGTCACTTCATCATTGACTATTTAAGGGTCTGATAATGTGGCTCGGAGACAAAATGTGTAACTCCTCAACCGATGGGAATAATAGAGTCGTGTTTGAAGATATTTGGTGTAGGAGGTTCTAATGAAATTGCAAAGCCAGTTCATCATTGACTATTTAGTTAGGTTAGGTTGGAACACATAAGACAATATAAAACTAAGCGGGCAGGGCGCGGCAGCGCCCTGCGAGCGGGCGGTACCAATCAATGTAAATTCAGACCTTACCTTAATTCATGATCACGTTTATACAATTTTATATTGTATTAATATAAATGTTATTATGTCATCACTAAAAAGGGTAAAAAAAAAATTAACAAATTATACAACCGACTTCTATGTCACTACATAGTAAAAAATAATTCAAATAAATGTTGGTTTAGTACATATTTCTGAAGTCGGCGCTCAATATATTTCGTTCGAATTATTTTTTACTTTGTAGTGACATAGAAGTCGGTTGTATTCTTTGTTATTTTTTTTTACAAACACGCGAAAAGAAGTACCTAAACCTTCAATAACGGTTTTTTTTAAAGAAAGTTTATTTACTTATAGTACTCTAATCGGGTTGTTGAATAGCTAAAAATGCTGAAACAGGTGTGTAAATAGAAAGGCAGTTTATAACAGTCTTAAGGGTTGATCTAAAAAAAACAAACAGTGACTCAGATGCTTCATTATGTCTTATGATAATTTTCTTAGTGCTCCAAATTAACGGATATTAAATTAAAGTTCCATACCCGATTAAACGACCCTAAGGGTTGATTTTCCAAAAACGGTGAAAAATGTGTTCTATTATTTTGAATCAAAAAGCTAAATTCCATTTTTCATAGACTTTGCTTCAAAATCTGCCGACTTCTAAACGAAGTGTCTTCTAAAGCCAAATGCAAATTTTTACAGTCTTTGCTTCCAAATTAACGAATTTTAAAATGAAATTCCAACCCCTACTTAACCATCTTAAGGGTTGATTTTGCAAATATCGTAAAATAGATATTTAATTACTTTCTATCGAAATCCCAAATACCAATTTTCATATAGATTTGCATCAAAACTGGGGGACTTTAATACAAACTTTCAACTCTTATTTATTCACGGAAACGCGGTCGAACAGGATAAAAAGTATCCTATGTCCGTCTCCTGGTTCTAAGCTACCTCTCCACCAATTTTCAGTCAAATTGGTTCAGCCGTTGTTGAGTTATAAAATGCTTCACGAAAACGCGGTCGAACGGGATAAAAAGTATCCTATGTCCTTTTCCTGCTTCTAAGCTACCTCTCGATTAATTTTCAGTGAAATCGGTTCAGCCGTTCTTGAGTTATTTAATGACTTCACGGAAACGCGGTCGAACGGGATAAAAAGTATCCTATGTCCGTTTCCTGGTACTAATCTACCTCTTTACCAATTTTCAGCTAAATCGGTTCAACCGTTCTTGAGTTATTAAATGACTTCACGGAAACGCGGTCGAACGGGATAAAAAGTATCCTATGTCCGTTTCCTGGTTCTAATCTACCTCTTTACCAATTTTCAGCTAAATCGGTTCAACCGTTCTTGAGTTATAAAATGACTTCACGGAAACGCGGTCGAACGGGATAAAAAGTATCCTATGCCCTTCTCCTGGCTCTAAACTACCTCCCTACCATTTTTTAGCTAAATCGGTTCAGCCGTTCTTGAGTTATAAGTGGAGTAACTAACACGACTTTCTTTTATATATATAGATGCAACTTCTTAATGTTAATAATTCGCCCTCTGCTGCTTACCTAGTATAGTATTGATACTATTTACACAAGCTTTTAGACTGAGCACACTTTTATTTACCTGTTTTTCTTCAATTCATATTAAAGTAATGTTGGTTTTATAATAAAGCAATGTTGTGCAGGCAGTGAGAAAGCCTTCGCTGCGGGCGCAGACATCAAGGAGATGCAGAACAACACATACAGCTCGAACCAGAAGGAAGGCTTCCTGCAGGAGTGGGAGGATGTCTCCAACTGCGGCAAGCCTATCATCGCTGCTGTTAACGGATTTGCCGTGAGTAGCTTACTTTTCTTTAGGAATAGGGGTAGAGTATGAGTGATTTTGGCTTGCTGCAAACATCGTCACACGAAAGCGACAGGTTCTATAATCTTTAAATGCCTGTTTGCAGCAGCACAGAAACATACACAAGCTGTAGTGCTTATAAATATTGTACATTATTTTGTATATACTATGATGGTAACAAATATTTTAAAGAAATTACCCATACCCATGTATATAGATAGGTGGAGTTGTGGATGTATAAGACAACCAGAGCACAGCATAAATAAAAATATGATGTGAACTAGCTTAATTGACTGATTTGATTTGATTTAATAGGACATTAAAACAGCGAAGTTTTAAGTTGAGCATCATTTTTCTTTCATTTGTCGTGTTAGATTGAAGCGTTATAGGTAATAACGCTCCATGCACATAGTCAGAAACTAAAAAGTACAATTACCAAAAATGATAGTTATCATCAATGTGTGTAAATACTTGATTAACGTTTTCACTGATAACAATATCGAGATAAAATGCTATCATGATAAAAGATAACTAACATAAGGTTTGTTGAATGTTCACAAATAATGAATAACAATTATCCTGGCAGAAAATAAATTATATATCTTTATCTGTATTTTTATACAACAATACCTATCTATCACACTAAAATGAGGCATTTCTCTTTAGGAGGAACGCATCTGTAACCGAATTTTAATTGGAACTCCTATTGTATGTGGGATTTTGTAATTCAATATGTAGTTTGTAGTTTAAAACACTGAGGTGATATTACTTTCATACTACGGTAGATACTATATAATATCTATGTATGGACGATGAAATTGATAAATTAATTAAACTCATTTCATTTTCGAAATACCTAATACGATAAATTGTAAATGGTTATAATTATTATAGTAATTATCCATTAATTAGGATTAAATCTATTAATTCAAATGTTAATAATTACTTAATAATTGTCAATTATATTTTTCAAAATAAGTATAGTAGCAGATCCGCATTTGGCCATTGTGGCTATGGCGAAGACTATGTCTTAAACTTTTCTGTAGATGGGAAGAGACGCGTGCCTTCTCAGCTTTTTATTTATTTTTAGTATTTTTTGTTATAGCGGCCATCCTTGCTTTTACTGTTCTCTGTAAAAATTTTAAGTGTTCTATTACGGTTCAGGAGATATTCTTCTATTATATTCAGCAGACGGACAGACAGCGGACACAGAAATACAGTTCCGTTTTTACCCTTTGGAAACGGAATCCTAAAAACGCTTCCTTTTTTAAATTCCTTTATACTGAACGACGCATATTTTTAAAGTAATTTAAAATCTTCCACTTTCATAGCTCGGCGGCGGTTGCGAGCTGGCAATGTTGTGCGACATCATCTACGCGGGCGAGAAGGCGAAGTTCGGTCAGCCGGAGATCAACATCGGGACCATCCCCGGCGCGGGCGGCACCCAGCGCCTGCCGCGATACGTCGGCAAGTCCAAAGCCATGGAGATCGTGCTCACCGGCAACTTTATTGACGCTCACGAAGCCGAGAAGATGGGTAAATTTGTCCATACTAAGTCACTCCAACTAAGACTTTCTAATTATTTATTTTTCTTCCTAAGCTTGAACATCGTGCTTCGGTATCTTTATAGACGCTCACGAAGCCGAGAAGATGGGTAAATTTGTCTATACTAAGACATCATCTAAGACTTTCTAAATATTTATACTTTCGCCTGAACGTCGTGCTCCGGTAACTTTATAGACGCTCACGACGCCGAGAAGATGGGTAAACTTGGGTCCTTAGCGAAATAGGCGCAATCGCACCATACATTTTGATCACAGGGTAAATTTGGCTAAATTAGGCCATTTTTTTGTAACGCGTTTTAAATATAAATTTTAGTATTTATTGTATTGTCCCACGTGTCCTCTGCGGCATTGCAGGAATCCATGCAGGGTTTCCAAAAAAAAAACTGACCAAGTGCGAGTCGGACTCAACGGTTTTGGGGTGCGGGGGAGTCATGACCCTATAGCCCCCCTCCCACGGGACCGCACATGTAGCGAAACCAAGATATTTTAGCAACCTTTGCTCATACTTTTCAATCATGTTAACAGACGAGTAGGAAATCACTACCTCCTAAGCAACTTATAGATAATCAGTTAGCTGAGAAAATAGATAAATTTACCATATTTTAGTTTACGACTTTCCATATAAGAGATGCTGCCATAATGATGTTAAAGTTCATCTGTCTGAATCATACTATCCTGGAAATTCAATTGCAGTTTTTAGGTAATACCATAACATTGTAGGAAAATTATACCATTAATTCTGTAACAAACCACACCTACTTCTGGTTTGGTTGCCAGGTCTGGTCAGCCGTGTGTTTCCAGTAGAGAAGCTTCTAGAAGAAACCATCAAGCTAGCTGAGAGGATCGGAACCCACTCCCCACTTATAGTGAAGATGGCCAAACAGTCCGTGAACCAAGCCTATGAAAC
This sequence comes from Epargyreus clarus clarus, assembly GCA_014595695.2. NCBI lineage: Eukaryota > Metazoa > Arthropoda > Insecta > Lepidoptera > Hesperiidae > Epargyreus > Epargyreus clarus. Next base: position 1,008,591 of record JACTTY020000017.1, on the reverse strand, counting down.
CACACTTAGATCTGGCCTGCAATACGAGAAGTCTATCTTCTACGGAACCTTCGCTACGGTATGTCGAATGTTTATTAATAAGTAGGCATAGATTAGTATGTCCCTGTAGTTCCGGGACTAGAATAGGGCTACGGTATCCCCTGCCTGTCGTAAGAGGCGACTAAAAGGGGGCTTCCGGGGTTGCGGCTGGCAAGAGTGGGAGGTCGAACCGTCGCATACCGTCGCATACCGTCGTCATCACCAAATGTTGTGGGAGGAGCGAACGCTCCCCCAGGGCAGAGCCCGATCCGGGCATCGCGCTTGGAGGTCTCCGGTTGTGTTCCGTTGGAGATCCCGGAGTTCTGCAACAAGCGCTGAGGACGGCCACGGGGGGGTTTTTAGTGCGGTAAAAATCCCACATAACCCGGCGTCGCTCCCACGTCGTCAAGGGCCTTTTGAAGGTTTGCCCCTCGAAAAAAAAAAGAGGTATTAGTAAAGATAACTAACTCCTAACAAGAAAATGTAACCAGTTTTGACAATTGAAATTGTCAGTCATCTATTATCTAGTTTGAAAAATATTTAAAAAAATGTAGTTTTTAGATCATTTACGAATGAAACGATACTTCTCTGCACTTTTTCTTTGATTTCGTGTTTTTGCATCACTTACTGCACATGTCGGCATTGTCTCCTCTCAGAATGAGAAGGATTTGGCCACAGTCCAGGTATGCAGGTTTCATCACGAGGTTTTTCTTCACCGTTTAGCAAGTGATAATTAACTTCTAATACGCACATGACTGAAAAATCAGTGGTGCGTGCCTGGGATTTGAACCTCGGACCCCTCGATCGAGAGGCCGAGTTTCTTAACTACCAGGCTATGACTAACCTAATATTAGTATTTTATATATTATTTTTTTTTGTTCTACAGGAGGACCGTAAAGAAGGCATGGGTGCATTTGTTGAAAAGAGACCTCCCAACTTCAAGAATGAATAGACTTCGATTTTTTAAACATTTTATACATCCTGTTGAATCATGTAGTCATAAAAAAATAAGAAAAGGTGCTTTTATATCGTTATAAATATTTGTTAATGGCAATATACACTATATATTTTTAATATGACTTTTATTTGTTACATTTGCTGTCCTCTGTTATAATTTTTAAAATGGCAATATATTAATAAATTGAAGTTACTTATACGACTTAGTTATACTGACGAAGGGGTTCGGGTTCGATCCCCGGCCAGATAGATTTGAATGATGAATTTAGATACCTGTTCTGGGTCTGTCTGCATACAGAATACAGTGCCGCAATGTGCGTATTCGTTAGTTTACTATAAAGTGAAGTAATTTGCTCATAACTTATCATTTTGAAGTTTCGTTCAGAAACGCTAAACGCCATGCTATTTTGGCTCGTAGATGACGTCATTGCGTTAGTAATCGTTAATAATCAGAATACAACGTTGCAAAAAAGAGGTTTATTTCAAAGGTAATAATGAGTTATCATTGGTGTCCTGTGCCTGGATGCAAGAACACTAGCGTAAAATCGCCAGGAAAGCTGTGGATTCAAGTGCCGAATGATATTAAAATGAGAAATACGTGGCTACAACTAGCTGGAAGACATCCGGCGTCTTTGTCCATAAAATCCAGACTGTATTTATGTGAAGATCACTTCGACGTAAGTAATCCTAGTATATAGATATAATAGAAATCGTACAAAATATGTCATATATATTATAGGTTATAAAAAAGTAAAGTTGCCAATATGCATGATGACAGATTTTGAAATACATTATTTTACAAATAAACTTGCATTTTTATGTATTTACTATAATTTATGCGCCGATACTCACGCTGGAATTCATATATTTAATATAAAATAAATTATATTTTTGCAAGATAAAGGTTGGAAGAATAAAACCAAAATATACAGTGCACTATAGTTCTATATTATTTATTGATTGTTTTGATTCGTAATTATCATTACTTTATGGGATAATTATGAATACTAAAGTGTATCGATGGTGTGCGGTTCCTCAATATAATTCGCATTCCTAAAAGTGTGTTAAAGGTGGTAGAACCCTTTGTGGTTCAACTCCGGCGGCACCACCGCCACACCTATTTCTACCTAATAACAGCAGTGTTAGGCGCTGCTGTGTTCCGGTTTGAAGGGTGTGGTAAGGGAGACAGACTTTTCCGAGGCGTTCCAGCTTAGTCCTCAGGGGTAGCGGCGCATCTGTGGCCGACCTCAGGTAGGAATATCTAATCCTATCTGGGGTTGATTACAGATGTCCATAGGCGGCAGTAGCCACATCAGGTGGACTGCATGCTCGTCTGCTATTCTTATATTATAAAAAAAAAAATAAAAAAAAAAAGTGTCGTGTCGTGAAAGTGAAGCATGTCTTGCAAACCGAAACCCCCCAATATGTTCTAACTTTAACATATTATAATAAAAACATATTCGTTGCACACATCTCATGTGTCACTGGAACGAACTGTGGCGAGTAGGCAGGCGGGTGGCCGTGGCACTCGGTGAAGACGTGATCTGTGCGGCGGTGCGCGCGATCATCCCTGCGCGGACTATACCACGCCAAACTTCTAGTCTGCTCTGAAATTGCGCACAGGTTTAGTTGGCATACATATATATTCCGTAACGTAAGGGCACACTAACGCAGCTATGTACCCGTAAGCGAGAGCTGGCAGCGGTCGGGGGCCCGGGGGGGTTCCGCGTTGTCCCGCTAATATCTACTTTTAATTGTCGCGGCTCTTCTCGTTTCTATGTTCGGAGCGGACTAGCATTTTGGCGCTCTACTTCATTAAAATCTTATGTTCAACCATGTACACTTTGCTCTGCCAGCACACTAGCAACAATCAAATAAACGTAAAAATCAATGTTCCACTTTTAAAATACACTATTTTTAGCAAGATTTTTAGCCTGTTCCTCACTGATCGCCATTTTGACGTCAATCCGAGAGTAAACTGAAATTTTTGGGGTGCTGCTAAAATCTATCGTCTTAGTATTAGACATGGTTTGCTATAGTTTTTTTAAATAACTGTAATTAAATTAACATGAAAATATGAATATTACTTTATCGATAAAAAAAATAAGTTGAACGAGTCTGATTTAACTTTACCGGTATAAGTATTCCCAGCGTGGAACTGTTCTTATATTTCAGTGCAAAGGTGTAGTTGCTAGCTGGAAGTCCCAACATCATCCTAAAAACATTATTAAACTGTATGCGCAGAGCGCTTAGTGAGTTTTTGCCATAAGCAATCCATAGTCCTCCCGTATACCTACATTCCCAGACAGTACGGCTTAAAAAGTGTAATTTCGACCTGTCGTGAACAGCGGGCAAACCTACGGGTCCGTACATTACCTTGAACGACAAGCGCTCTGCGTTCCCTCTCGATAACTACATCTATCTATCTAAGGCTGTCTGTAAGGATATGTCCTAGATATTTAAATTGATAAACCCTATTTGAGATTATCACCAGGTAATCGCAGGGAAGGGTTCGGGATATTTACTGGCAGCCTTAAACATCATGTACCTACTCGCTCTTTTTTACATTGTATACGAGACCGTGTGATGCGGCATAGACGTCACAAGCGAGATAATTACCAGTTCTCTGATAGCTCCAACAGTCGTTAACATAGCTAACATTGTTAAATGAAATACCACCGATACGACATCCTACACGCATACCGCTGAGCCCGACTATGAGGTCATTGATGCACAGATTGAAGAGTTTGGACGAGGTTAACCCCCCTGCCTCACTCCACACTCCAATCTGTACGACTCAGAGACACCGTTCGACCACCTAACAAAGTTAGTCTGATTTGCATACCAATACCTGAGCAGATTATTCATTTCCATCGGCATTTCCCTATGTGCCATTTTTGTCCAAAGCACGTCGTAAGAGACGAGATCGAAGGCCTTGAAGAGTTCCAGGAATCAAGCGTACAGCGGTGTTTTACGATCGGTATAGTATTGGACAGCATGCTTAAGACACAGTATTGCACTCTCGGTTGATAGACCAGACTGAAACCCAAACTTTGCATCATGTATGTTTAAGTATATTTGCAAGTAAGAGTCCGACAAATCATCCAACACCTTAGCTGTAACAGTAGCGAGAGAAATAGGCCGATAATTTCCCGCATCAGAGATGTCTCCTGTCCTGCTCTTAACTATGGGCACTACAATGGTTTTCATTAAGTCAGCTGGTAAGTACGAGTGGCTCATGCACATAGAAAAGAACATAGAGAGACCCTCGGTAGATGTAGCCCGCATGTTTTAGATGCTCGACACTGAGCCCATCGTGTTCTGGAAATTTATCACGTTTGCATAGAAGTAGATATCGTTTTTAATACGAGATTTTCTGAGATGATGTTACTGTGAAGCAGAGAAATGAATATAATATAGTGAAGTTATGTCGTTTTATTCTTCCCAATGAATTCCCACTCTCCTTTCAGCTGCCAAATGACATGGAAAATTATATGCGTTATCATTTGATGGGCTCGGTGTCAAAAGTGCGCATGAAACCAGAATGTATTCCCAAAAAATTTGATTGCCGGCCAGATAGAAAAACAGGAACACTTGACTCTATTGAAAAACCAATATATTCAAAAGAAAATATTGTTCTCGAAGAATGTGACAAAAAATTGGAAAAAGGTGAGTAAAACAGCGTTCAAACATTTTTAAGTACAAAAAAATGTGTGTGTGTTCATGTAAACACGTAAAAAGTGGGACTTTTTCGCGAAATATTAGTTATTTTTGTAATTAAAATAAAATAAAAAATGATCAATATATATAATTAATCGACTTATTCAAATTCATTTTTAATAAATAGTGAAACTTTAGATAGATCATAGATTAGTAAAGATACTTAGCCGCCTTGAAATTGAATGAAGCCACAAAAGGCTTATTTTAGTAAGTTCTTTTTTTGAATTCTTGACAAATAAAAACATTTTTAGAGAAAATTTACGAATAAATAACTAATACTGCGTAATTTACGTAATAAATAAATAATTATTTCAAATATTTATATTTAGGGACATTTTAGCACGGAGACGTGGCAAAACTTTTTTACGCAACTATTTCAATTCTCAAAACTGGGTACATTTTCTTGTTAGGAGTGAGTAATCTTTACTAATCTATGAGATAGATAGATAATTTCAATTATTTGCTTAAAACTTGTCCTGTTGATTGGATTACTCTAATTTACTTTTTAAATAAAAACTATTATTACTAGTAGTAATACTACAATACGGGCTTTGAATTTATAATTGATTTTCGGATTCAATGGTTTCTACTGATAAAATAATATATGAAGTTGATGTCCATCGTCGTCATTGTTCACAACTTAGTGGTTCAATAACTACAATTATTAAACGCGCAGCAACACCAGCTGAGCGCTCAAGGGCATACAGAGCTCGTAAGAGAGAAACTTCAGCAGTTAGTGATCATTTGTCAGTCCACTATTAACATCCAGAATCATTAACACATCGTATGCTAGAGTGTAGAGCTCAGGAAACAAGGAAATTTCGGTAGCGAATAGTGGTTTTTCAATTCAACGAAAACGTAGAAAATCAGGTGGAGTGCGTGCAAAATAATATAGAGATCGAAAAAAGGCAGAAGGTAAGATTTTCACTTTTATTTTTTATTTTCATTCATTTGTCCTATAATGAAATGGCTATAATTTGATACGAAATGATTTCTTTTCTGCGTAAACTTCACATGATCAATTCATGTTAAATATATAATAAAAGCAACTAATATATCATGAAAAAGTTTCACTTCTACGTGTGTACATTAATACACCCATTTTTTTTAAATTCTTACCAAAGTGGTATTTTGTCAAATTGTTTTGTGTGTTATACGATATAACGATCCGATTTATATGATAACCGTAGCGAACACAAAATGTAACTTATAAACAGTATATTAAATGTGCAGTAACCCTAAATAGTTAAATCATCGTTTGTTTCCATTTCTCTACGTGAATTTTGGCTTTTCCTTTGGTGAGTATAGTTAATTAATTCTCATGACTTCACAACCGACCATGCCTGTATCGACCGTCGAAAAATGGCCACGCCCCCAAAAGGAGAAGAGAGAGGCGCCCTCTACCCCAACCTTCCCACCCCCTCTGTCTCGCGTCTCTTACCCTTGCCAACGCAAAATTTGAATCCAGCAGCTATGACCCTTCGCTCGTAGGCAAATTGCGTCTACATGCCTGCAAAACGAAATTTCGTTCTCAAGTTAACTCTGGTTTCTATGTCGGTAAAGCGCGCTCTTGTGATATTTACTCTGATCGCTTTGATGTCGAAAACAAAAATAAGGTAACCAGAAATAAGAGAATCCAAGGCACCAATCAAAAAAGATTTTAAAAAGAATCCGACTTGTCAATGTCATTACTGTCACTGTGTTAGTTGCAAACTTGCAAATTCTGAAATTAATTAAATTGTTAAATCAAGTTAAATGGAGAAAGATCAAATAATATTTGTTTTCTCATTACAATTTAATAAATAATATACTCCTAAAGCGATCCTCAATCATTCTAGCTTCTCTAATTCCATCCACTTTGTCATTTATTTGGTAATAACAACACATTACGTACTGACTACTGATTGACTAATCCAAACAAGTACAAACAAGTGTTGTTATGATTGAGTCGTAAATAAAATTCTAAATTCGAATTTTGCGTAATAATGTTCGCACCGTAGCGTGATGTTTGCACAGACTAAAAAGTGTTCGTAAAGTTTATTAGGTGCGTAGAATAAAATAGTTCCCATGTTTTGGGACCTAGTGAACCGAAACCGGCATATTATGCAAGAGTTTGAGGACACTGCCGTCCACAAGACCAGTGTCTCCGTGTTCGTGGCGCTCTTCTACCTGGAGATGCTGTACATCCTTATCATGACTCTCTCGATCCTAAACAGGCTGAATCAAACCAATTCATAAAACATTGTTTATTGATTAAAGTAAGTATAAAACAGTTTGAATAGTATGTAAGATACACATACTGATCCTAAGCATTCCAACTTAGTCTCTTGTGGCCAACCTTAGTTAAGACTTTAATTATGTGATGTCCATGAGCGATAGAAGCCACTTACCAACCAATATAATATAAGTAGCCACAAATGCAGCTTCTGCTCTGGGTCGATATGCAACATCTGCTCTGCCCCCTTTAGTTAACTTGACTATACTGATAGGCTTTGATCTTAGACTCTCTAAGCTGGTAGCTTACTCTTAGGTATCCCAAATGCCAAATTAATAAAAAATATGCTTTTTTACAGCACCCCGTACAGTATACAACAAAATGTCGGGATACATTACTGATGATACCAAGAGGCTTTATCTTGAAGTGGGTCCAAATGGAAACATCTCGGTGCCTGGTATAGGCTTAGCAAAGCATCAGATTGATGGGATACGTTTCCTCTTCGAAAAATATAGAAAGGTAAATACCTCCCCTTCCCCTAAGAGTAGCTAATTATAGACAGCCATGGAAGGAGATGGAGGAGGCCTATGCCGCAAGGCACACCGAGTTGAGAGACATTCTGTGAAAATAGAGTAACTAACCAACTAATGTATTAGGAAAAAAAAATCAAATTCGGAAATATAGGGCTATTATTATTATTAAAAAAATCCTCCACCTTCTGAAGATGTAAGTTTTTTTGAATGGGAGTAGGTTAGAACATCTTTTATTGGGACTTTATTAATTGCATTCTAACCAAATCTCAATTTATTGGCTAATGAATAATTATAATTACATATAACAACTTCACAATTAAAAGGTTTGCCATTGCTTATTGTCATCAGACTTATATAAATAAATTATTATGTTTTTGTTATGTTAGGTTATGGCAATAAATACATGTATGTATAAATAAATAAATACATATAAAATACAATAAATACATACATATGTATTTGTAAGTCCATAAGGGTTGAATATAGAGCACCTTTTGGTAATGTCTAAAAAACCTGTATACCTATATTCACAAATAGTGATATTATTATAATTATTATTTATTTATTTATTACTAGTGGTGCCACTTGGTGCCCGCGGCTTCGCCCGCAGTTTAAAGAAATAATATGACATACATAAAACAGAAAATTTGTACCTTCATTGGAATGACAGTCGTGCCGTCTGTCGAAAATTGATCTTACCAACTCCCAAACCTTCGTGGGGTCTTGACAACAACTTTGCTAAAGATCATCACTTGATCAAATGCATAGTTTCCGATTCTATAAAATATATATAGACAAATATTCATTTTAAATATAAATGGATAGATGATCGACTAACATGGATAAGTAAAGTTCGATTTTTTGGTCAAAAAGATCGATTCTCCCATTAATAGATCTAAGATCGCTATCCCTAGTTCCCGTGGGATTTCCAGGATAAAAACCATCCTATGTCCATTCTAGGGTCTCAGATTATCTTTGTACAGAATTTCATTAAAATCGATTCAGTGGTTTAGGCGTGAAAAAGAGACATACAGACAGACAGACAGAGTTACTTTCGCATTTATAATATTAGTAAGGATTTATGCACAGATATAAGAAAAAAACCAAATATATAAAGAAATAGTATGTATAAAGGCACTGCTTACAAACCTTGTGTAAAACCTTAAAAGTGATTGAATAAATGTTAATTTTGCTATTATCCAGGGAAAACCAGGTGTTCTCGTAAATTATTCGGCGTGCTCTGGCAGACGTGTCATGGTTGTGTTGTTCATAAGTTCTATTATTGAGGAGTTGAAGCGACCTGTGCTCATTATTTATAAGCACAACCAAGAAAAAGAAGATTGGGTACAACTATTTGGCGCGTGGACTACTGTTAAAAAAGGTGAATTATAATAACAATATGAATTATAATAACAATTATGAAGTTACTTTAGTAATAAGCAGTTGTCTGTGTATGGTTCATCTGATGTTAAGTTTGAAGGAAGTAGAGTTTTGAAGGTGGTAGAACCCTTTGTGGTTCAACTCACCTATTTCTGCCTTATAACAGCAGTGTTAAGCGGTGCTGTGTTCCGGTTTAAAGGGTGTGGAAGGGAGACATACTTTTCCAAGGCGTTCCAGCTTAGTCCTCAGGGTTAGCGGCGCATCTTTGGCCGACATCAGATGAGAATATCTAATCATATCTGGGTTGTTAGAGATGTCCATGGGTGGCAGTAGCCACTTACCATCAGGTGGACTGCATGCTTGTCTGCTACTCGTATATTATAAAAAAACCCTCTTTTTATAATAATATCGCCCATGAACATCTGTGATAAACCTCAGATAAGATTTGGTTACCCCTAAGGCTTAAGTTGGAATGCCTTAGAAAAGTATGTCTTTAAACTATTCTCACTACACCCTTCAAACCAGAACACAACAGCGCTTAACACTGCTGTTAATAGACAGGAATGGGTGTGGCGGTGGTGCCGCCACAGTCGAACCACAGGTTTCTACCACCTTTAGACTTAGTGTGTGTTTGCCTGTATGTGTGTGTATGAAAAGATATTTATAGATTTTGTATAGTATAACTGTAGTTTATAATGTATTTGGCTTATTTTCCACATTACAGATGACATTGCCGTTGATCCCGCCAATATTTTTGTAAGAAGCAAAATCGTCTTAAAAAGTATGTCTGATATGTCTACATGCTGTAACCGGGTATGGAGCATGCTTGCAGTGAATATAGAACACGATGACGACACAATGTGCAAAATGCAGCTAAAAGTGGATTTTAAAATATGGATCACCGCAATAGATTTGAAGGTTAATCTTACGTCTTACTAATAATATAAAAGTGCATAATTGTTACACGCTGGTCAGATCAGAATGGTTAAATGGATGTTTGTAACTCTGTCATAAAAAATACTGAAATACCACAGATGCGCCGCTACGCCTGAGGTGCTAAGCTGAAACGCGTTGGAAAAGTATGTCTCCCTTACCACACTTCAAACCAGAACACAGCAGCATTTGACACTTCTGGTATGAGGCAGAATTAGGTGTGGCGGTGGTGCCGTCAGTCAAACCACAAAGGGTTCATGATGTTGTTATAATTGTTACGTATTGGTCAGATCAGGATGGCTATATGGATGTTACACATTCATACAAAAATTACATATTGGTCGGTTGTTGTTTACTTATATAAATGTGGTCCAGCCAAAATATTTTTAAGCGTATGTAACATATGAGGTGTTGTTGGATCCATCTAAATTGTGGGAGTGACATTGGCTATTCTTTTAAGGTTTTACGTATTAATGATAATTTTAATAATATTGGAATTATACCAAAAAGCCTCCATATAACCATCCGAGAATTAGATTTACGAAAATCCATCTTTATGGAGTTACAAAAGACCACAGTCTTGGACACAGCATCCATTGTTCATCGATTTTTAAACATGTCAACGTTAGTAAGCAATTAACAAATTATATTCCACGTAAAACTGCTAGTCCGCTCTGAATATAGAAATGAAACGCGTCGCCATAGCAAATTGTATGACTACACCTGCTCGCAACAACTTCAGAGCGGACTTGCAGGAGATTCGTCAGAGTAACAAGATACTTGCCTTTTGCCCAGTACTTTACGAGTCCAAGTTACCTGGACTCTAAAATACCGATGTAAAACCCGAGTAGAAAAATAATCTTTCTTACGTCATAATTTTGTTTTAAAATTTTCAGGAGCACCTGGAGATACTGGGTCCTATCTATACATGGATCAATGGCCCGCTAGACTCACGTTTGAAAGAGTTGTTCGAGGGAAACATCATTATGTTTGAGGATGAACTTGAGGCTCCTCTTGTTCCGTTAAGCCAGGAATTGTTACTAGATTCATGTCTTGATGAATTCATGATAAGACGCAGCATGTTGAGGCGTTTTATTTATAATAAGGTAGGTTTAATGACTTCATATATTTTATTTATATTAGTAGGAAACGGTCTGTGATGACACAGTATGCAGTGCACCTGATGGTATGTCTACTGTTGGCCATGGACATATGTATTCAATAACTGATACTACCTGCATCAGAGTCCTACCCGAGGTAGGCCACAGATTCATTGCTACCTAAGGACTAACTTAGAACGGCTTATCAGCGTCTGTTCCAGATAATACTTTTCAAAGAACACAGCAGGTAGACATTTTTACAATTTACGAATCTCTTGGCAATTTTAATTTATTTTTAATGGAGGGCATTATCAATCACGATGTGTGGTGCGTAACAACTAAGCTTCTGTTATCACTAGTTGATAAGATCCTAGAGGTTATCTTACACTGGTGACACATGAGCTTTGAATTGCAAAAATGTGCCTAAGTAAAGATGTGTGGCAGGCGAACATTGCCATTGCCATGATTTTAATTTTTTATTTACAAATAGACAAAAATACCAAATGTACCAGATTTTGCTACTTTAATGCCTTTCTTATGAGTAAATTTTAATTTTTAAAAACTATATTGTTAATACACTTGATGTTTCTGTCTATACAGCCAGAGACTAAACATACGTCGCGAAAATCAAAGAATAAAGATGCTTCAGGGACAAAAAGAAAACGCTCCCGCAATTACCCGGATGTACCCAAATTCACAGAAGCACCAGAGCCAGAATGTAGCACAAAAACTGAAAATTCACATGCTGAGGTCGATGATGGTACGAGTACATCTACAAATCACTCTAAAAAACCTAGAACAGATACAAATGAAAAGGAGGAATCTAAAATGGACGTGGAGAGTTTCATACGAGATAATGAACCTTTGGCATCGGATAGTAACTCAAACATGGCTATAGAAAAACTAGATGATAAAGTTTTGGATCCTAACGTGAAAGATACAGTAAAAACAGAAGAAGCAAATACTGACAGCTCGCTGGATTTCGGCAGTGCTGTCGATGACATCGTTAAAGTTGAAAATAACATATCAAACGAAAAAGTTATTGCGCAAAGTTCGCAAAGTTACAGTGTTGTCAAAGACCTGGAAAATACTAAACACTTTGAAGAAGTTGTATTCAATCCAATGGACGTCTACACACCGAAAATCGAAAATGTATTTTCTATTAGTGCGGATGGAGAGAATTCAAAACAAGAATTGGGTAAAGGTGGGGATGGTACTCGCAGTGGCGATGAGATGAATGTAGGTGGAACTTGCATTGGAAATGATAAAGTTGAAAATACTCGCAATGATGGAGGGATAAAAGGTGATGATGAAAGTTGCATTGGAGATGATGGAGATAAAAGTACTTGCAGTGACAATGATGGGACTGAAAATGCAAACATCAGTATTGGAGATAAAGAGATTAAAGGTGAACATGCAAGTTCTCGTGGAGGTGAACCTACTAAAGAAGAAATTACTCAAGGTAAAATTAAAGAAAGTAACAATGAAACAGTGGATCAAGAAAGTAAGTTAAAAGTAACGAACGTAAAGAAAGAGACAGATGATGTTTTTGATTCAAAGATGAAAGAAATAGAAGAGCAAGCTTTAAAGAAATTTAAAGGATCTGTTTTAGATAATATGTTTTAAGCATACGATGGTAGTGTAGCCAAGTATTCTATACCTAATATAATGGATATAAAACTAAATGTCCATTATAAGGACTCGGAGATTACAAATTGATCATGTTTTAAAGTACTTTTTAGGTACAGTAGTTAAAAAGAAACAGACATGTATTTCTCTGTAGAAGTAGGTCTGTGACAGACAAACTGAACGGAAGCATAGTAATAGATTCCCGTGTTTACAGTCTGGTTATGGAACCCTTTAAAAACCAAATTTATAGTAAATTAAATTCATTAGGTAATTTATAGTGAATTTAAATGTATAGTAGCCATTAAAGTACATGCATTGTGAAAACTTGATGTATCTACGTATTACGGTTCAATAGATAAAGGGGCAAACGTCGAAAAGTAGTGTATATTGTATGGCGACCCCTATTTATTTTCAACTTTTTTTTTTATTTTTAGTATTTGGTATTATAGCGGCCACCGTTATACACACTCTGTAAAAAAATCAAGTATCTACAGTTCAGGAGCCCTGTGATGGACAGATAGACTAGAGATGTGCCGAGTCAGGTCGACTCGAGTACTTACATAAACTCGCATACTCAAGTACCAAAAGTGATACTCGAGTACCAGTAATACTCGAATACTGACGATACTCGTACACTACAACTACTACTCGTACAAGTAAAAACTTGTTTAATTTTGTGTAGTGAGTGGCGATTTTTTTTTTTTTGCTCTTCCGTGCTATTGGACTGTATGTTGTGCAAAGTACTCGAGTACTTTGTGAATACTTTGGACTCGAGTACTGACTCGATTCTTTTTTATATTAGTACTAAAGTACTCGAATACCAAAAATGGCCGACTCGGCACATCATTAAGATAGACAGCGGAGGCTTAGTAATAGTTTCGTTTTTACCCTTCGGGTACGAAACTCTGCAAATAATTCCTTTTTTATATTTATACATTCTTCCATTGTTTATTTAAAATTTATTAGCATGTTACTTGTTCCTTATATTTTATTTTTGGTTATAAAATAAAACGTGATATTTTTATTTCTGCATTCATATATTTAAGTAGTAAGATAATGTAGTACTACTAATAATATAAATAATTGTATAATTAGAGTCGGGAATGTATATTTATGGACCATGCCCCTTTTGAGCACTATTCGTTAAGACGAGACACAGATAGTTTTATATAAGCTGTACGCATAAATAAATGAACATTTCATACATTGAGAATATAACAAAACACAATTTTTGAACTGATGTGAACTTAGCTGCCATAAAATTAGTAACTCATGATATAGGACTCATCTTTGTTGAATAATGTTTAAAAGTGGGTTCATGTGCATGGTCCTTTTTGTTTAACTTTTAAGACGTAACATTACAGCTCTATATTTCGTTAAGGTGTAAATCACACGGTGCTGCCACAGTACGACTAAAATTGTTTTAATATCATAAAAACATTACATTTAACATAGTTGTGTTAGTAAATGTTATAATATTTTATAACGGCAATGTGACAGCACCAAATTTAATCTAAATTTGTAAAATTCGGCCTCGTTTGTGCAAACACTTTTTCCAAATAAAAATTCCAAAGTAGTATAAATGTGCGTGTACCTTTAGAACTTGTAATGACAGTACACACGTAACTAACATCATATTATATTGATTTAAACGCCATTTTTTTTTTTTTTTTATACAGCCCAAAAATCTGGTAATTTTGAAATTAGTTAATACATATAAGTAAATTTATTTAGCAAACATAGTAAAGATATGATTATAATATGATTATATTTCAATTAAATTATAATTTAGTTACGTGTGGATGGACCCTTACATATAAGTAATAACATTTAAAAAATGTAAATACATTTTCTGTCACAAAACATATTTATTGTATTTCACTCGGGGAGCAAATAAAAATAAACATCATTATAAATCGCTCCCGAGTGTACATTACATGTAGTTGTAACATATATAAATTAAGTACTATGTAACTGAATGTGGTGATTCTATAAAATAAACCTACTAAAATATACGTTTGTATTTTTTATAAAATTATTTACATAAATTAATATTTAACTATGATAGATAACTCAACAACATGCACAGGAACCATTTCTATTTAATAATAAAAATTATTTCCTCGTTTTCATAATAAAATAGTTATATTTGCTCCGAAGCATTGTTTATTTAGGCGTCTAAAAAGAAAACTTAAGATTACAGATTTCGTAGCCTTATTATACGCTCGCCGTGCATACATCTTACTACAACTCGTTCAGGTTGAAGGTGGTAGAACCCCTTGTGGTTCGACTCCGGCGGCACCACCTCCACACCTATTTCTACCTAATAACAGCAGTGTTAGGCGCTGCTGTGTTCCGGTTTGAAGGGTGTGGTAAGGGAGACAGACTTTTCCGAGGCGTTCCAGCTTAGTCCTCAGGGGTAGCGGCGCATCTGTGGCTGACCTCAGGTAGGAATATCTAATCCTATCTGGGGTTGATTACAGATGTCCATGGGCGGCAGTAGCCACTTACCATCAGGTGGACTGATTGCTCGTCTGCTACTCCTATATTATAAAAAAAAAGGTAATAAGAGTTTAAGAGTAGTTTAGACGTTGTCTTGGTGTAAGTTTTGTACGAGGTCAAAACGCCAGCGTCTTTAGGCCAAGCACGTAGCCAGAGGGTATCTTCAAGACCCGAATCATCCTTTTAAGCACCTTATATTGCAAACAGCCGTGGTATATGAGAGGCAGGAAGGTAAGATCTAAGACGTCATTGAGGAGAGTAAAAATGAGCGGTATGAGACCAAAAATATTAGTAATTGTGAATTCACTGCGATATCCGAAGAGAGCTAAATTTTTTCGAATAAATTGGGTGGATCAAATCTTAGTTGAATTTATTATTAAATTAGCTTATTTAGGGCTTATTTCCAACTGATTGTACAAAAGAACAGTCAAGTAATTTACACTGCTATACTCATATTAATTCACATAACCTTGAAATGCATGCTGACATAATATGTTTAACCATTTATAGTCGACGCATTGACGCCAAGGCAATTATTAGAAAAAAATAATCGTAGAGCAAATTAAATAATTTACATTGCCTTACATAATACGGAAAACATCGAACAGTCTGCGAGCGCAAGAGTACTTATTAAATTGTTATTTTTAATAACAAACGAACATGCAACTCGCCAATGGTATGTGATTACTGCTTATGGTCATCTGTCATAGATTCCAAGTAGGATTGTATTTATAGCTGAAACTAAAGCTGCTTTCTACACTCAGTGCAATACTAGGATTCCTTGTGTTGTGGGTGCCATGGACACATACATAGTATACACTACCACCCAAACACATAAAAGATATCTAAATGTACCATCCAGATATCTGCCTGTACGGGGATAGAACGCGGAACCCCCTGCGCGTGTGACCGCTAAAAGCTCTATCTTGGTAGAAGGCATGGTTGAATATAAGCAGCTATCATAGACTTAGAATTTTGTCGCGACATCCTATATCTATGGCAGCTATACACAAACTTCATATTATTGTTATACTTATGATAATATATCATTCTATATTATAAACGTAAAACAAACATTCAAAATCAAAATAAAAATATCACCACAATCGTTGTAAACATTTTAATTTCACTCAACAATAAATTTATATTAATATATATTTATCATAATTATCTAATGCTCATAATTCCGTTCCACATTTGTACATAATGTTTCATTTTAAGACGAAAAATACAATAATAATAATAAATAGTATTACAATATTATATATTTAAACTTCCACACAAATTCGTATACGTAATAAATATAGTTTTCAAGTAAACCTACCAACTGTAGGTTTATAGCTTATAATAAAATGTCTTCATGTGTAAATAATTACATTAACTAATAATTGTAAAGCTGCACAAACACTTGTGACCGGTTATACAATGTATAAAAATCATGAGTATTATTTTGTATACATATTAAAGTCTGTTACTGTGAATATCAGAAACGCAGTGTATTTTTGAATTTCCATTTTATTAAACATAGTTAATTAGATCGCAATAGATAACGCATAGCTAAACTAGTGAGCTAATCATATTATAAGGCTATTTTCAAACATCAAAATCACGTATCTGTTAACATTTACAATCGTAAATAGTTTTAAAGATGTGTGAAATTGTCTTAGTTAAAGTTAAGTCACTGTTGTATACATACTGTTCTTAACATACACCATTTTGTAACATTCACATTAACTTACTATGTTAAGTACAGTTGTCCTCAATCTACAAGGCTAGTGCTCAGTGGCACAGTAAGGATAGTATATTATAGTACAGAGGTCGGCGACGTAAAGAGTGATATACTAAATTAAAAATCCATGGCGAGCGCCATCTTTTTTTTTTTGACCAAACATAACGTAAGCGCGTCACAGTCGTTGCAGTACACCACCAGAACACAGCAGCGCTTAACACTGCTGTTATGAGGCGTGGCAGTTGTGCCGCCGGAATCGAACCACCTTGTTGTTTTACGTACAGTAGACTCTAGGAATTTTAAAATTTTCTTGTCTAAATTAATAATAGTTTAAGGGCGCACAGAACTTTATTGAAGGGCGCCGCGTTACCGACCTCTGGTATAGTATATTATACTTGTCAGTATATATCAGTACATGTTACTAATAATAGTATCGTTGTAACATCTTGTTTCATATTCATACTAATAAATAAAATTTAAGTATTTCCGTTATTTTCAAAAACAAAACATTTCCTAAGTTTGATATTTTGATATACAATGGTACCAAAACATAATTCTGGTTGTTTATATAATCTAGTCTTACAAGCAGGGAAAATAATTTTTATAAAGAGTTAATGAAGAGTTGGTACCTATGTATGCATCATCAGATTATTATCTCGCTTACATAACAATTGAACAACAACACAATCATTCAAATAAACATCAACATTATCTATTTGAAATGTTGAATTCTGTAAACTCTCCAGTTTCGTCTTAGTTTTCGAATAAAACGGTGTTAGCACATCCAAATGTTCAAAACTGATATTTCTAAATATAACTGTCATTTTTTTTTATTGAAAATATAATACAGATGTAACAAATAAAAACTTTCTTTAACTTAAAATTCTACTAATTACAAATTGCTGCCATTTCGTTTTTTAAAATATGTATCTTCAAAATACAAAGTCATATACCATTTGCCTGCTTTAAAATCATGTTATTCTTGAGGCCATTTTTCTACTTATACATATTAAAATAACAATTACATTATCAACATTGTTTTAGCAACAGGCCATCAGGTCATACGTAAAATTTACTATCGATAAAACTCTTATTGTAATAGGCATAAATACATTGATAACAATATTATAATTTAACTATAACATCATTTACACATTTACTAAGGAACAGTAATTGTAAGATACTCCGCAAAAATGCTGGAAATATCTTAAATCAGCTTTTAACAAGCACTGCAGCATATAATTTTGACATCAATAAATGCACATAAAGGCGCGTTTATATTGACAAACATTGAACGTATTAGACAAAAGAATATTTTCATACACGATGTGTATTTATGTCTATCGTGACACAGCTACTTAGATGCCGACAGACACATTGGTTTCCCCGTTTTGGTCACAGTATTCATATTTGGGAGACACTCCCCCCCTGGTGCGACGTAAGATTTTTGTAATTTTACATATATCAATTATTATGTTAGAACAGCAGTTTCAAAGCTACACATTTCCATTTATAGGTATTATCTATACATATAATAAAATTGTAGATATATTACGTTTTGAAATGTCACGCTACGAAACTTAGAACCCAAGGGGGTTCACAAAATGTCACACTTCGTCGACCCCTTGTATAGAAAAAAATGTCTGACACGACATGTGTCTGGTACGCACAATGTCTGTAACACAAACGAGCCGTAATTTGAACAGTATACCTAATATATTTAGAATTTAGAACATGTTTCTCTCAACTTATCACTGCACTGTCACGTATAATATTCATCATCATTATAAGTCCCGAAGATCATATACCGCTACACGACGTACACGGCGTGGAGGCGCCACCGTCGCTAGGGCTTCACGTGGAGGTACTCCGCGACGAATACACGGAATATCTTGTTCAGGTTCTCGATGGTGTTGAAGTCGAGCGCCGCCATGGTGTCGTGCTCCGTGTGCCACACCGACGGGAACGGGTTCGGGATCACATGTAGGATGTCCACGTCTGAAACGAACGAACAGTACATTATGATACGATGCCATAGATTAGTAAAAATTACTTAGTCCTTGTTAGGAGTAAGCAATCCTTTATTGTTAGAAAATGTAACCACTTTTGGCAATTGAAATTGTCACTGTCATCTATGTTCGTGTTTGAAAAATATTAAAAAATGTAGTTTTTAAATCATTTACGAATGAAATGATATTTCTTTTTCTTCGATTTCACGTTTTTGTACTACTTAACTACGCATGTCGGCATTGTTCCGCATAAATTCCACCATGACAGTTCTGTCAGCTGTTTAAGCCATTTAATGGCTTCCTTCAATTACCAGGCGGTGAGATATGTATACTTAACTATGTGTACAAGGTAAACACTTTTAATGTGTAAAGATGGTAGAATTCTGTGGTTCGACTCCGGTGGCACGATCGCCACATCTACTTCTGCCTAATAACAGCAGTGTTAAACGCTGCTGTATACGTTTCCGAGGCATTCCAGCTTAGTCCTCAGGGGTAGCGGCGCATCTGTGGTTGACCTCGGGTTGGACTCTGGGGTTGATTACAAATGTCCATGGACGGCTGTAAGCGGCAACCATCAGGTGGATTGCATACTCGTCTTCCACTCTAATATTATAAAAAACTCCGAAAATACACTTATAAAGCATTCAAAAGCTGATGGATGGCCTTACTGAGTGCGTAATACGATTTTTGTAATTAAAAAAGTTGTCAAAGCGACAAATGTTTAGAAAATAAATAAACAAAATGTTATATAAGTGCATTTAAGTTTAATGTTATTAAATTTAGCATGTACCATTTTAATCAGGTATAAAGTATATGAAAACTTATACGAAAAATAAACTCATAGTTACAATAATAACAGTGTAACGTCAAACCGTAAACCACTAAAGATAACGCGGTAAATATTATTGAAATTATAGTGCCTACATAGAAAAAGATTATTCTTTTCACAGAACACATAGTCATAAATTATTATTTTAGGGAATAACTTTGTTATTTCCTTGTTTCTTTCAACTGATGCAATCACGATATTCTGTGGCCGAAGTAAACAACTATTACGCACTAAATCATCTAATACGACTTATTATTATCATAAACAATTTAATAGATATAACCTAAACTGATATAATTAAAAATAACTATATGATAAAACGTTATAAAATGTTATTTAATAATTTTAGTACAGATATAATCTAAGAAGCGACTATTTTGAGGAGTTAACGGAGTTTCGCGGTTTTTTCTGTCAGACATACTTAACATGACTTATCACAGCCAACTCTAGCACCTATCATACTTGCTTACTTATACATTTTATATTAAGACGGGCTATCTGGAGGAAAGTAGTATTTTTTTTATTAAATATAGGACGAGCATGAAGTCCACCTGAGGGTACGTGGCTACTGCTGCCCATGAACATCTGTAATCGTGATATTCTTACCTGAGGTCGGCCATAGATTCGCCGCTACCCCTGAGGACTAAGATGGAACGCCTCGGAAAAGTATGTCTCCCTTACCACACCCTTCAAATCAGAACACAGCAGCGCTTAACACTGCTGTTATGAGGCAGAAATAGGTGTGGCAGTGACGCTGCCGGAGTCGAACCCCCTTTTAGTCGCCTCATACGACAGGCAGGGGATACCGTAGCCCTATTCTAGTCCCGAGACTACAGGGACAAAGTTCATTTTACTCCTAGCATGTTCTTGGCAAAACAACTGTTTTGCCAAGAACATGCTAGGTGTAAAATGCTAGGTGTATGTGTACATGGTAGGTCAAAGTAATAATTAACACAGTTATAATCGAATAATCAGATTTTCCAATTACATGCAATGAAATTGAATTGCTATTTACATCACCACTACATGTCATGCTACCATATCGCGTACTATATCACGATAAAAACATGACGTATTTTACAATATAACTGTAGTCTATTATTATGCGGATTCCTATCAATAGTTTTATACCTAGGTACATTATAGTATGCTAATACTCGGGACATTAAAATGCAAATAACTTTGGGGAAATACGAAGGATGTTCAAGAGTACAATGCCAATGCAGTCCACCTGATTGGTGATCAATGCCGCTTATGGACATCTGTAAATAGGTTTAGAGTCCTCCTTGAGGGATGGCCTTACCACACCTTTCAAATCTGAACACAGCAACGCTCAATACTACTATATGGCAGAAATAGCTATATGGCAGAAATAGATGTGGGCGTGGTCCCACTGGTGGTGGTTCATATTCCAAAGGATTAGAATAAAATAAGTGATTTTCAAAACGGAACCCCGAACTCTGAATGCATTTTTTATCAATGTGTATGCTTGCTGATCACTTGATCAATAGATAATATTTATACAATTAAATATACATAGATAACTTTCGAAGACTAATAAAAGTGACTAAAGCAAATTCTTCAAACAGACGGACGTTTTTGGGTTTCAATCGACAAATTTCAGACTTTAGAAGGAAGAGTGGAGAAAGTAAAACCAACGGGCAGTGACTCTAAAAGATGGTCGAATGACATACATACGTTTGCAAAGGCGTCGTATGTAAATATCTTTACGATGCAGTTATATAACATATATCAACAAGTGTAAGTTATAAATAGAAATACACAGTAGGAAAACTTGATGACTTCATGTTTTGCTTTGTACCGTCTGTCTGAATACGGATACATGTAATATTTCCGGTATTCGAAGTTATTTTTTATATATTAAAGTAACAAAAGAGGGTGCAGTCCGTCTGATAAGTGGCTACTGCCGCCCATGGACACCCATAATAAACCCTAGATAAGATAACAATCCTAACCAGAGATCAACCAGTTGCTACCCTTGAAGACGTTGGAACGTCTCGCATAATTACCTATGTCTCCTTTACCACAACCTTTAAACGGGTAGCAGTGACCACTTATTATCAGATGGACTTTAAATTTGCTTATTTCCTACTTTAATACAAAAAACCTTAATTTTATGTCTGATAATAAACCGACTGATCTCAGTAAATTAGCGCACGTGGTAATAATAACAGGGTTATTACAGAACTCCTATCACCAACTAACAATAACAAGGGTAAAATAATAAATAAATATCTACACAAATAATTCGAAGCCGGGAAAACGCCAAAAAATCCAATCCGAATATCAATCGTATTTCCCCGCCATTGATAATATTTATGGCGCGTACAGCACAGATACATAATTTGTAATACAATTTGCGACTAGAACGTCATATCTGCACCAATAGGAATTTACGGGCAATTTCTAGCGACCTTTTGTCTAATTTGTGTACATATTAAATTAGTTGGTCTAGAATTACCTGGAAATATTAATTTTAAGTGATCTACAGTCTATAAATTGTATGCATTCAAGAAGTGTAAAGCTTAATTTAGCCTAACAGTACTTACTTTGTATAAAGGCGACACTAAGTGCAAAGAAAAATATCGTCTAAATGTCTAAGAGAAAAATTGAAATTCATAAATTCATAAGTATCTTTGTAAATTAAACTTTTGTCTGTGCAGTAAATATGTGCAGTTTGACGTGTATATGAATTATGAATGAATGTGCATTAATAATATAACAAAATATCCTGTTACATTAACAGTATCAAACCTCCTACAATGAAATGAAAAATGAATTACTTATCATTCACTTGCATCGGAGGATTTTTGAAACATTACAACATGTGTGTACGAGCGTATTTTTGTACGTGCATGCGTTCGTAGGTGAGTGCACACATAACTGTGTGTATATAACGTATTTTGTGTGTTTGGGCGTGTGTGTGTGTATGTATATAAACAAAAAGAACTCACTCCTCCTCAAGAAGGGTATGTGGTCGTCCTCGATGGAGGCGCTCGAGCTGAGCAGCCTGAAGTACGTCTGCTCGTTCTTGCCCTGCGAGTAGCCGCGCATGTGGCCGAGCTCCGCCAGCCGCTGCTCGGCGCTCGCCAGCCGGATGAACCACTTCTCCGTCGACGCGAAGTAGCTGTAGAAGATCGGGTCCGGGGTGCCCAGCAGGTCCAGCAGCACTAACACGTCCTGATAAACGTTCGACCATTTCAATTCGAATTCGAAGGAAACTTGTACTTTTTAAAGTTTTAATAATAAAATATTCGCTGTTACCGCGACTACGCGCGCAATTTGGTGTCGGTGACAATTGTTTTTAGCTAACCCTCGGGAACTTACGGAATTCGGGAATTTAGGAAATTACGATTAGGATGTTCACCTATAAGTACATATATTATTCAATACGGAGCTATATAAACTTCTAGTTTAACAATATAAAGTATATAATCAAAAAAATAATATCATGGGAAAAACCACAAAGAGCAGATAGGTCATGAACTAGTAAAAAATGCGTGATAAACACCAGCAGTTTCGTAAACATACTGATAAAACGTTTATTAGACAAAATGACACATTCTTATCACTTCTTCCCAGCTGTCAGAGAAAATATATAATAATACGTGTATTGTTATAACAATGAGCTTATCCACGTTGCTTTAGATATTAAATTATTATTTTTGTATGAACTTGGGCGCAACATTTTCTGTTTTCGTATCCTCTTCAATTCTACAGTCAGGCTTAAATGTTTAATTCTACTTAATAGATATTGTTATTTAGTAGTGTGGACTGTGGCTACCTTTTGAAAGATGATAGAGTCAGGATGGACTATGGTTGAAGCGGGGAGGCAGGGCCTAATTTTAGGAAGGGCAAGCGGGGCTGCTGTCCCGGGGCCTCCAAAAGAGAGGGAGCCCCCGCAATATCAAAAAGGTCAAAATATCGACGGGTTATCTTATAAGTTTCTTTTAAACAGTATTAAGTATGTGATTTTTAAAACAGTGTGAAAATAATTTTACTTGTTGAAAGCATTTTTTAAAAGACTCGACGGTAAATAAAGAGCCTTCTCTCCTTCGCTGTCCTAGGGCCTTTATGCCTCTAAATTCAACCCTCCGGGAAGGTACTACCACTACACCTATTTTTAGCTGGAAGCAGTTCTGCGTTTTACTAACATATTATAAATTAATGTTATAAAAATCTGAGAGATCGATAAATAATATAAATACAAAAGATATACTGTCGTCAAGATACTGCATTTTAGTTTGAAGAGTTTAGGAAGGCTATACCTTCCTCGCCACATCAACGCCAACTGCTAGTCCGCTCTGAAGTTGTTGCAGCAGGTGTAGTTGTACAATTTGCTATGGCGATGCGATTCATTTCTATATTCAGAGCGGACTAGCAGTTTTACGCGGACTATACCTACAATTATACAGGGCATTAAGACTTGAGCCTTAAGGGATAGCAACCCACTTGAATATACCCATATCTATGCGACGAAACAAGTTTATTTTTTAATGTAATTACAAACTTTTATGTTATGTTCATACATTCATCGTTACCACCAAACTATTATCATAAACATAGTTTTCCGGTTATTATTGCAAAACCGTGTCACCATTTCACAATACCACGGAACGAGTAAATTGTTGTAGATTACAAAAGGTAGAGAGACATATTGAACTATGTGATAATATGTATATTTTGAGTTAATCTACCTCGCAAAATATCCAAGGTGTTAACAATTTATTATATCAAATGCAAGTGACCCATTATTCTACACGAAAACGTAAAATATTTCTATATTTATTCTACAAATATTAAACTCGAATATTAAAATGTTTAAAATTAAAAAATAATACAAAAAATTAAGTCATTCTCATTGGTCCATTACTGAATTCAGCAGGTCTTTAATAGCTCAATGAAACCTTTTATATCAAACAACAGCAGTACTTACTAAATGTAATAGGTGTGTCGGCGGTGCTACCTGAGTCGAACCCAACAACAAATACAGAAAAATATAATGACGAATTCAGGTGAACAAGATTGATCAGCTTACCATTCTCTGAAGGTGATTGGCACCATCCTTATACTCTGTTCCGTGCCATTGCTTCGCGAGATGCCGCGCGCCGTATATCGAATCATTCGGCCCCCACTGCCTGAAGGCCTCCTCACCGTCGAAGAAAATGAACATGATGCTCAGGGAGTTCTGCTTCAACGGTTCAAGTAGACTGGACATCACTTTGGCGAGGTTGATCATCATCGCGCAAGGCACTGCTGAGTCGGTAGCACCTGGAAAGATTGATTACGGTCAAACTGAGCTCTAGATCCAGGATAAAGCAGTTGAAACATCGCAGCAAATTTTTCCGCCTATTACAAATACCAATTTTCGATATTTAATAGGTAAAAATGGATAGATTGATTATTCGTAACTAATATTTGGGGATAATAGCTAATGGGTGATTAACCTAAAGAATACACAAGCCTCATAGACTTATTCCACTCAAAAGTATTGAAATCCGCAGAAAAAATATTTCCAGTGGGTTAGGAATTTAAACCCCGTTAAGAAAAGCATCTAGATTTAGATTTCTTTTCTGGGTCTGGTTGTTTGTTTATTGGTTTTTGAGTGTGTCCATGACACCCAAGGCAGGAAAACCTAGTGTGGGTCTGTACGCATAAAAACGATATTATTAATTAACCAATTATAATGCAAGGTTTAGACATGATGCATTGTATAAAGAATTATAGAATTATTAAGCAAGAAAAACCGGATTCGTAGTATTTTCAATTCCGATAGGCACTTTATTGTACAAACCCCACAATGGTAGGTAATAAGAAACGTTAATTAATATACTCCAGGAACTTGGAAACTTGATGATATCAGAGGAATTCAGAAAAACGAATGTATATTAATTTGGAATTGGGCAATACCCATTCGAACAGGAAAATCGTTAAGTGGCAATCACAAGTGGTGAGTTACTAATAAACATATTTTTCATAAAACGAACATAGCTTTTGTTGTCGATCAACAAAGTGGAAGACCTGGCGCAGACGGCAGCTGGATGGGTACCTAAATGACATCCGCCTTTTTTTACTTAGTTGTCAAACCTTGTCAAAGGTCGCATAGGCAATTTGACAATGGCCAACACGTATCATCATACAGACCAACCACTAAAAGAACCTTTCCCCAACTACGATAGAGAACAGCTTCGTAGCGTATGTTTACAGTGAAACATAAAAATGGTTTCTGACAACTATAATTCAGTGAAAATCCCATTAACATTTGTGTTAAACCGCTAAGATCTCCAAGATTATTCAAAAAAGCAGTGTTTCAACGCATTGTTCCATTAGACAAAGTTTTTAAGACTGGGTGTCACTTGAATATGAATGAATGATGACGAATGACGGCTGACGGAACGTATGACGGCTATGAATATAAAGCATTAATTACACACTGAACACTCACCAACGAAGACATGTTCCCTCGTATACTTGCTGTCATAGTGGCACGCGAGTACCAAGTACCTATCCGCGTTAGGATTTAACTTAGCGACGATGTTCCTGAAGTTGAGGGTACCGAACACTGGAGTACGATCCGCGAACACGTCCTCTGTCACGTCCCAGCCGAGATCTCGCATCTGCTTCACGATGTAGTTCCCCACCTTCTCATGGTTGGGCGTCCCCACCACCCTCGGTATTAGGATCTCCTCGAGAACAGCTCTAAAATGCTGCTCATCGCTCAATTTGGCTAAATCTCTCACATTCTTGTCTGTCAACTCGTCTGCTTCGTGGAATTTCTGGAGGGGGAACATTTGCGTGTTAATACATAATGTCTATATTATTGACATGACCACACAATACATATCGAAATACACTTAGGTATACCTTAAATACACGCAATTTTTACCCAACTGCGGAGAGTAATGTACCATTCTTGGCCACGCCCTACAGATCAAAAGACTTATAGGATTTTAACATATGAGGTGTGGTTATCACCATATAGAATCTGAATTGTGGTAGTGACACAGGTTTTCCCTTTACAGTAAATTAATTTTAAGCAGTCGGGTTTTTTCTTAGGAAATCTCTAAACTTTCAATTTATTTCGGATTTTTGTTTTTATTTAATAACTAGCTGACCCAGCAAACGTTGTGTTGCCATATAAATAAAAACATGTTAAGGGTGAACAACCCTTATCACTTAGGGGTATAATAAGATAGTAGCCGATTCTCAGACCTACTAATTTGGTGAAAATCGGTAAAGCCGTTTCGGAGGATTACGGTAACTAACATTGTGACACGAGAATTTTATATATAAGATTACTTGTTTGATCAAATTTAAGTATCAAACTGCAGTTTTCCTACATAGGTTACCATACTCTTTGTTGCAGTTCATCTGTAATTAACTTTAAACAGCCGTCAAATACGAGCTCTAAACTCACACTTAGATAAATTGCTCGTAAAGTGGGTACCAATGTTGTGTAGTGAAGTTTTCTGTTATTTGAAGGCATACTACGCATTTATGACAGACTAGCTGACCCGGCAAACTTTGTACCGCCTCAAAATCTATTTATCTAATATATTTCATATAAAATATAGCCTATATTACTTGTAGATAAAGTAGCTTTCGAATGGTGAAAGAATTTTTAAAATCGGTCCAGTAGTTTTTGAGCCTATTCATTACAATCAAACAAACAAACAAAGTTTTCTTCTTTATAATATTATTATTATAGTATATAGTGTAGACGACACACCTCGAGTAGGGCTCTACTCCTTGGGCTAGATACAAACGTCCATGACACTGTGACCTCTTATCTGGTGCAGTACGTGCCCGTTTGTATTTCTATTACATAATACATTCGAAAGTTTTTTCTCAATACCTTTCACGATATCCTTATATAACACAATATTCTCAGAATTGAACTAACTTTTGTGGTAACTGTATTAAAAATACTCATACCAATGGAATAATAAAGTTGATAAGTAATACTTTATGATTCAATTGAAATTCAGTCATTCAATCAAACAGCTAGGCAAATGACTTGGACCGTTGAAGTCAATAATTAAACGAGTAATTAAACTAGTTGGCTGCGACATATTATTATATTTCCTTATAAATAATTGTGCTAAAATGTTAAACTAATATTTTATTGAAAAGATGTGTTATTTCTTACGTCGCTTCTTCACCATTCAACGAAACACCTTGCGAAACGGTGATAGGATTTTGACTTTTAAAAGTTTTCTTTTAAAATAAACTACATTGAATAAAATTTACACATGAGGTGCAAATATACTATTCCTAAGAGCAAAGGGGCCCGTGCTCAGTGCGCCAACATAAGAGGGCCCCCGAAAGTCAATATGTTCGACATGACGACACACTAAGATTTACGTTCAACATTACTAAATTGTTGATCATTCACTGGTCAGGTTTTAATTTTTCGTTACATTATTTCTACCTCCAAGGTCCCCAAATTCTTACGTGCCTAGGGACCCCAGCAAGTTTAAGTTAATTGACTGAATGACGTATTCTTTTAATTAATTACGCGTTGTGAATTACCAGGATTCTTATCTAGAGTCAGTCCAAAGAATCGATAACATAATCTGGAGTAAATTAAAATTATATATTGAGTAACGGAATTAAATTTGAATACCTAATATACCTTATGGACCACGTAAAAATCTGTTGCAATATATTCTAATCAAATAAATTATGGTGTCTGTTTTTTAATATCAAAATAACGTCTTTTTACAGCATATTAAAAATATACATAAAAAGATGATAAAACAAAAGAAGATTATTTTGTGTGTCTATTCATTTGTTCCAGATAATCTCCGTAACGGCTGGACCGATTTTGTCGGGACTTTTACTGGCAGTAAGCTGATGTTTTAGGAGTAACAACGGCTACTATTATTTTAGAAAAAAGATTTGGGGTTCTACTAAAAATTATAACTTAGGAAATTTTCCGAGTATTTGCGCTTATAAATATGGGTAAAACCGTGGTCACAGCTTGTAAAACATATTATCTGTGATATTATCATGGCATAACAATCAGTCGTTGGTTGAAGCGCTGAATAAATAATTGGTTATAGACACTAACTTAATTCTATACAAGGCCGCTAGACGTATACAAACTGATATATGTATAAAAACGATCTGGATACAATAGAGCCGATTTTCCGAGTTCCGGGTTTGGTGTTTGGTCAGGCGACTTAATTGTGAAGCATCTTTAGTCAGGGTCATTTTGTGCCTTTTGAAACTAGAAACTAGGCTCAGTTAAACTAAGAACCTATCTTTTAACAGCAGTGATTGTACTGTTAATTTGATCAGTTAGGAAGCCTACATTAATACATGAGACATTGTAACTTCGCAACTATGGTATGTGATAGTTGTACACTCGCCTATATAGAAATATTTATAAGATCTATTCCTTGCTACTATTATTTGACTAGGGAGGTTCCCCCTGCTTTAACTAGCGTCAAGAAATTCCTAAGTTTCAGGGTGCAGGTGCTGGCTAACTCAGGAGGGAAACCATCTGTGTTTAGCTCCAGGTACACCGCTGTCTTATATGGAATTGGTTACGGATATCCATGGACAGTAACCACTAACCACCAGGTAGACTCGTTACACGTAGTTCTAAATATACATGTTAGTCGCATAGTTGCAAAGTAGTTTTCAAATTTTCAGTTTCTCGAATTGTAGATGTCAGTTACGTACCCCCGAAAGCCACATGACGCGTGAACACCACTTTTAGCCAACGTATATGCACATTTAATTTTGTTGGCTAAATATGCTAATTGTAAACGGTTCGCATATGTTAATAGTTTAAATTATTTAACTAACGGTTCACTATCGCCCTTAAAAGCAGTACATCACTATTGGACAACTATTAAATATATCCAGTCTTAGTTAAGACTTAGTAGCGCACTTTGAACCTTGTAAAGTGAAAGTACTAACGTAAATCATAAGGATACTACCGGTAAGCGTCAGTTCAATGTCGTTAGAAGCTGCACAATTAACAACAGAATATAGGAACACTATATGCAAGTATAAGTATTATTTGGAGGGAGGTCAAGTCACAAGACATTGGCAATTTTGTTGATCGATAAAAATATTTTTTGTTGACGAGGGGAAAACTTTCAAAAAGTACCCGAGGTCGTTGGAGCGACGCCGGATTATGTGGGACTTTTACCGCACTAAATCCCCCCGGTGGCGGTTTTCGCCGTTTGGTAGAGAACTCCCTCTCGGCGTTTGGTAGAGAATTCCGGGATCTCCAACGGAACACAATCGGATTTCTCCTAACGCGATGCCCCTATCGGGCTCTGCCCTGGGGGTAACAAAGTAATTTACGCTCCTCCCACATCCATATATATCGGCATATTGGTATATCTGGTGATATACCTATATGCTACCACACAAATCGCTGTCCTTCCCGGGATCGCTTGCTGGACAGTTTGAGCTCCCACTTTTGCCGCCCGCAACGCCGGAAACCGGTTTTAGTCGCCTCTTACGACAGACAGGAGATACCATAGCCCTGCTGGTCCCGGGACTACAGGGACAAAACCCCAGACCCAGAACAGATATCTAAATCCATCATACAGATAACTGTTTGGCCGGGGATAGAACCCGGAACCCTATGCGCGTCAAACCGGTATGGTAACCGCTCCGCCACGTGGGTCGTCGAATTAAAGTAAAGTTTGGAAATTAAGCCTTTAATCAGCCTCCTAGCTCAGACAGTTCTACAACTATGTTAAACCACTGCAGAAGTTACTGAATCAGAACTCCAACAGTTTTAAAGTGAATTACGAATTAAGCTTTATCTCATAAATCCATTTAAATTAATTGGATTTCACAGGGATATTAAAAAAGGGGCCAATCACATTAGCAAACAAAATCAATAATATAATCAATCAATCAATAATCAAACCAGAGATAAATCACTGTTGTACTTTGGGGACTCAACTGGAATATATAAGTATTTTCATCTACACATCCTACAAGCCTAATCACAGGAATTGCCTCACTTTCAATCATTTAAATGCCTACTGTTAGACATGTCCCTCTTCATAAAAGGGGGCAGCCAAAGCTTACTCCACCATGCTCCAGGGCAGGTTGGTGAAGTACATTGCATGTATGTAACATAGAAATATGCTATCAGCCTTAAAGTTACCCTATTATTAAAATTACCCTACTTCCCTACAAAAATAAGTTTTATGATAGTAATCACTAATAGTGTTCACCCTTAGATATGTGTATTAGTAATCACATTATAACTATTCAGGAAGATACTGCTAAAGTAATCTCCACCAGAAATTTTCATTGCATTTCAGGGTTAACCGCACAAAATAGGGAAATAACACTGTGACGTGATTTCTGAAATATTAATCACTGTTTCAACAGATTGTAATGTAAAGATCCTAAGGGTAAAACCAAGTTGAGTTCCAATTTCCATATAAAATAGGCTTAATGGCAGTGGAAATACTACATATTACTACTAAATTATAGTTAAATGTTAGAATATTATTATGGGTTTATCCAAACATGTTTAATTATACTAGTTGACCGGGCAAATGTGTTATCATATAAATAAAAAAGAGTTAAGGGTGAACAACCCTTATGAGGTAGAGGTATGAAAAATAGATAGTAGCCAATTCTCAGACCTACTGAATATGCATATAAAATTTGGTAACTAACATTATGGCGCAAGAATTTTATATAATATAAGATATATCAACATGCATTGATGCCTAAAGTATTATCAAATCAGATTGACAAAGTGCAAAGATATAAGGTTGATATATTATTGTTATCTCAACCTGTCAATCTGACTACTGTTCCTTATTCAGCCATTTTCAAAATTCTACATTCTAATATTAAAATCAGAATAAAAAGTTACCGATAATATTTTTATGAGATGTATACTTTGTAGATGTATCATATGAGTATGCAGTCACCTGATGGTAAGTAGTCACTGTTGCCTATGGACATATGTAATCACTTCCATGTAGAACAGGAATTATATGCACATCTGTGACCATATAGTTTATCCATATAGACCATATGACCATATAGTCCATAAACTCCATATAGAACTGACAACCTAAGCCTATCTCTGATGCATTACCATTCCTGAAGACTAAGTTGGTCGACTACTTTGTAAGTCAGTACTATTCTTCATATATTATAGCATTTTTTCTACTTTAAGAACCTCTCCTAAGCTGAAGTTTGGTAAAAGAAAAACTTATAAGGTGTTTCAAGTTACTTATATTCCACTTTACTTATGTTCCACTGCTGGGCACAAAATTCCGGGAAACCTGGAGAAGCTCTCAAGCTGTTTGAGGCTGGATTCATACATAGCACAATAAGTACAAGTATCTAATCCTATCTGGCGTTGATTACAGATGTCCATAGGCGGCAGTAAACACTTACCATCAGCTGGACTGCATGCTCGTCTGCTACTCCTATATTATATAAAAAAAATCTTCATTGTTCAGCACAAAAAATACAGATCATTTTCTTAATACATTGTTTATAATTTATAAGCAGGCTTCTGTGTCCATTATACTGGTAAAAAAACTAAGGCTATCAGTTATGTATCCAAAGCTTTAACTTTTAAATTACATTCTTCGTAAATCTAGAAAGGTCAGTACCAAGTACGAAACTGTAGTAAAACTAATATTGTAATATGTAATGATACAGACTTTACTTCACTAACTTTTTACAACATATAATATTGTATTAATAAAAAACTGTAGTCATCTAAGAGCGTAAATTATAAAACAGGTATCATGATGTTAGTATTTCGATAAACTTTCAAAAGAATTAAACTCTATAAGTTACAGCACAAATCAATTTTTACACTAGACATGTAATAATTTACATGTAAATAAATGAAGCTTAAAATGAAGTGTGAAAGTACGTGAGTATTGTACAAAGTTTTCAAACTTTTCTTACCTTTTCTTCGTAAAATTTCAAGGGCTTGTCCGAATCTACGAATGTTAAACTATACGCTACGAGCACTAAACATGTGATCACTTTTGCCATATTTTTCACTTATGAACGGGACTTATATTAGTTTGTTAGAAAAAACAAAACTTAACAAAACATATGTTAGATTACGTCCGTCTTATCGGCAGCACGATACGAGTGGCTTTACCCTCTCCAAAATCCAACTCATTCATTTTTACGTTCGCTCGCAACCCACCCCTCTCCACCCCTTGACTCCGTCACGCACACGAACATGACAGTTATCTTGGTATTGCCAGTTACACATAATAAATTGCAACAAATTAATTATAATATCCATGAAATAACACAAAAAATATTATATCTCAAGAATTTACCACGCTGTTGCTTGGTATTGGGTGAGGATTTTTTTGGTAATACATATCATCACTTTTATTATTTGAAAGAAATAAACTTGTATTATTTGTTTATTTTATTTTACAAATTTTTCACAAAATATTAATCATAAAAAGGTTAACTGAATTAGTTAATGCAAAATAATTAAATCAAATTAATGATTTACTATTAAATAGCTTTTAAATAGGGTAAATACTAGTAATATGGTAACACTAATTTCAAAGATCATGCAACTTGTAGATAATTGAGAACTAAAATCCAAGTATATACATTATTACTAACAATGCCATACATTTTAGCTGCCTTAATTAACCTAAATAATCGTAAGTATTTGTCAAACTCAAAAACTTTACCATTTGTAACGTTTACTTTTGATGCATTTACATATAGTATAACGGACTATACAGCATTATCCTTATTTCTTGTCATCTTGTGTGTTATAGTTGCAGTAAGATATTGAAATAGTTGTATAATTGAAATTAATTCGACCATATCATTTTGAACTACTGCCGTGTTATGTAGTTTTAATCTTTGACTTTGCGTGACGTCAATGGTCGAGCGTGACGCTTGTTCGGAATGGGGATTACTCGTTTTTCCGCAATGTATTTCGTTGTCAAATATTTACGCTGTGAAAATAGGGTTGAAAATTGACCGGGTTTAATTTAGAACTTCATAACGTAGGAGCTTTTCTCGGGAGCTTTTTAATATTCACTCAAGGAGAAAGTTGCGTGGGAAAAATATTATTACCGTCCTCTCAAAGGACGCAAGTTGTTTATACAAGACGCAAATAAGAAACTTAATAACAGGAGAAAAATATGAACCTGGAATACATAATGTAAACGTTATATTGAGTAGTTATCGGCACCTTATACTTGGGTACATTAATATGGGTACAAATGAGCATAGAGTTTAACTGATGGTAGGGAAGTGGAATATACTGCTCATAGACTTATAATCAATCCTAGATAGCATAGAAGCTACTTCAAATCATTGACTCGAACTCTCGAATCCAATCACAAATGCTTCACTTCTCTTACAGCTGTGTTATAATGCCTCTTATAAAGTTCTCGCCATTGCCACGTTCTTTATTGACACCGAAGTTATAAATCAACAGAAGGTATAACTCAGGGTCGTGGAACCCTTCGTAGCTAGACCAGATACAGAGGAATCAAAGCTACAATTAATTTACCTTTAAAACAATGAATACTGTTAAACGGTGCTTATAAAGACGTGTTTATTTAGGTACTTTATTGAAAACGTTACATTTTGCCATATTTTACTGTGAAACGCACGTTTTTTACACACTTTATCATAATATTATAGCACCGATTGCATAATTTAAAGGTGGTGGAACCCTTTGTGTTTCGACTCCACCGCCACACCTATTTCTACCTAATAACAGCAGTGTTAGGCGCTGCGGTGTTCAGTCTCTACATACTCTATGGTCTCTACATACACAACGATCACTACAATCTAATCCTATCTGGGGTTGATTACATATGTCCATGGTCGGCAGTAGCCACTTACCATCAGGTGGACTGCATACTCGTCTGCTACTCCTATATTATAACAAAAAGAGTATTGCATACAGATTTACCTCCTCAGTATATAATAACTTTACATCAGATGGACTCCATTGAAGTGCTACTTCTATCAAGTAGGCGCTTCTATACCTACTATAGGCTTCTATCTATAGGCTACTTCTATCAAAAATTAAAAAGGTCCTTAAGTTTAAACCTGATGTGAAATAAAGTCCTATATTTATAATATATACATTGCGAAAAATCGTTACAAATACGTACCAACCTTTAACAGTGTTTAAGGTATTCTGAAGTTTTACCCTACACCTACGGTTACATCAAAAATAGCTCCTACTTCAGGCGTCTACCCTTCTTCCGTCATCAAATGCTGTAAATTATTAAACATAGAATAAACACCTACACACTGCCCACACACGTCATATAGCGTAAGTTTTAAGATGGTCTTACGTAGGTGATCTTAAGCCAAGTCAGAAGTCAAAGCACCTTTGCCCTTTCCAAATAAAAGTTCTAAAAGAAATATCAGACCTACTGACTTCTTATATTTTAGGTATACAACACCCAAACTTTTCCTGCTATAGTTCTAATGAAATATTGTTTCTCTTTGCTTTAAGTAATAACTTCGTTTATTAGGGATCCGTACCTACCCAAAGAGTAAAAACGGAACCCTATTACTAAGCCTCTGCTGTCGCCTTTGGAACCCTAATAGATAGAAACATAAAATTTTCACAGAATGGTGGCTGCTATCAAACCAAATACTAAAAATGTGCGAGTTCAGCTGCTGTTCGCAGCTCCATCTGTATTTACATTTACGAATATACCTAATAGTGTAAAAAATAAAATCTTGGTGAATCATTGTCATGACACATACCTAAGTCATGTAAATTTAATATGATACTAAAAACAGCAAAATAAATATATCAATTATAGATACCTATCATATGACAGGTACTTACATATTGCGTTGTGATATCTCTTAAGGATAGAATTTTTACACACATTTAGAACCTCAACATAGATTAGTAAAGATACTTCGCCGCCTTGAAATTGAATGAAGCCACAAACGGCTTATTTTAGTAAGTTCTTTTTTTGAATTCTTGACAAATAAAAACATTTTTAGAGAAAATTTACAAATAAATAAAGAATACTGCGTAATTTACGTAATAAATAAATAATTATTTCAAATATTTTAGGCACATTTCAGCAGGGAGACGTGACAAAACTTTTTTACGCAACTATATTAATTCTCAAAACTGGGTACATTTTCTTGTTAGGAGTGAGTAATCTATACTAATCTATGAACCTCAAGTATGATTCCAATTCTATCTATTACAGGCGGCACTAACTTAACCATCACATCACCTGCATGTTCATTCGTAATTTCAATTAAAAAAAACATATGAACATAGAAAATAGGAATTTAAAACTACACAGACGATTAACAATCATTTATATGTATTGGTGGTTGGTAAAAACATATAGGTACTTATCTATTATTTCCACATAACTCAAACGCATTGCTGTGCTCTACATAACTGTGTCCAAACAATTTTATCGCAAATATAATCATCTTCTCTGAAATTGTGGGTTTTCCTATACCAGCCGATATATACCTACTGGGATTCCCAGGAGATATTTCCTTGAGAAAGTTATATAGGACCACGATAGGGCTGTCAAATAGTGTTATCAAAAAAATCTATAAAAGTTATAAAAATAAAAACAATTAGTTTATTGTGCAATTGTTTACATTCTCGCTTTAGAATACATCGATAAGGGTGAAAATGCCTATAGATATAAAGATCAAATTCTGGAAAAGTAATGATACAGTAAGTGGGATACTTACTGTCTGTGGTTGCATTCCGGCGGCACCACCGCCACAACTATTTCTGCCTGATAACAACAGTGTTAACCGTTTCTGTATTCTTTTTTGAAGGGTGTGGTAAGGGAGACATACTTATCCGAGGCTTGCCAACTTAATCCTCAGGATTAGCAACGCATCTGTCGCCGATAGGTATAAATTTAATCTTAACGTAGGTAGCTTTCAGGTATCCATGCGCGGCAGAAGCCATTTACCAACTATTCTTTCTCTACTCTATCTCTTCTTTGCTACATAAATAGAGATAAAAAAGAAATAAAAAAATGTTGATGGGTTTAGCTTTTGGAAATTATTATCTACTAGATTAATTTTGAAATATATGGGTAAGAACTTGTGATCAATAAATTATTTTATTTTTAACTGACTCCGATAAAAAGCAAGTTTTGTATTCGGCCGTATATATTTTTATGTAACGCGCTTATTGTCTATCAAATATCAATTAAACCAAAAATCAAACTTGATTGATGCTTCCACAGAATATTTTACAACTTTATGTTACGTTACGTTTTTTTCGCGAGCTCACAACGAGCTCAATAACGCAAATCCTGCAAAACTTTGCAAACCCTATATTTTTTCTGATATTTTATTAACTAGTATAAATATCACATTCGTCATATTTTCCTGTTCTAATGTTCCCCGTCCGTGCATAAACCGCATATTTAAAAAGGGTTATTTTAGTTATTTACTTGACTTCAAAAACCACAGTTTGCAGTTTTTCCTATTTCCATTGAGGAATTACTTAGAACGTGATAAAGTCGCAACTTCTTGTAACAGTTAATACGGGATTTTTATTAATTGCCGTTTGAATATATACCTTATCCTTTTATTATGTACTTAATTTAAACAATATTTTTTTTTATAATATAGGAGTAGCAGACGAGCATGCAGTCCACCTGATGGTAAGTGGCTACTGCCGCCCATGGACATCTGTAATCA
Organism: Epargyreus clarus clarus; assembly: GCA_014595695.2. Taxonomy (NCBI): domain Eukaryota; kingdom Metazoa; phylum Arthropoda; class Insecta; order Lepidoptera; family Hesperiidae; genus Epargyreus; species Epargyreus clarus. The sequence continues at coordinate 971,331 of JACTTY020000017.1, read as the reverse complement.
ACCCCAGATAGGATTAGATATTCCTACCTGAGGTCGACCATAGATGCGCCGCTACCCCTGAGGACTAAGCTGGACCGCCTCGGACAAGTCTGTCTCCCTTACCACACCCTTCAAACCGGAACACAGCAGCGCCTAACACAGCTGTTATTAGGTAGAAATAGGTGTGGCGGTGGTGCCGCCGGAGTCGTACCATAAAAGGTTCTACCACCTTCAATATACAGACCAAGGAATTTAAATTTGCTAATTAACAAAAACTACTATTAACAAATACCTACTATTAACAAAAAAGTTATACCTACCACATAGGTACCTATTACCTATGCAGATACGAGTATATCATTTTGATAATTCGTTTTGGAGAAAACAAAGATTATTTATATAAAATATATTTAATTTAATAATGTAAAATAATAATAACTTTGGAGGCCACTAATTAAGACTTTTTATAACATGACTTTTTAAATACTTTACTAGATTTTTATCAAATCCGATACTTCGTTTTAAACTGTATTGCGCTATGTGAACTTGTGATTTACCCTCTATCTTCACCTTAATGCTTTTAGGGTAAATACGGCTCGAAAAAACCACCTCGCCTTCGCCGCAAAACACTTCTATGGAACTGGAATCCACAAAAATGTGGAAATATACGTGGTGATTGGGCGACCAATCCGCTCTTCGTATCCCATCCTCGCCTCCACGATCCACCGTAATCTGTCCAGCTTCAGAGGAATATGCTATCGTATATCGACCCCCAGACCACTCCAACAAAATAATAACATCTGAAAACACTGCACTCGTGTTTACTAACATCTCAAAGAATTTCGCACCGGCTAGAAACGCTTCCCCGGGACTGTACCATGCCTCCTCCAATATTTCCGTTCGGAGTTGGGCAGTCTCTCTAACCGGAGTCATTGTGATTCGACCTTGTTTATTCATCCTTACTTCTCTGATTAACGTCAGCATTCCCGCCCAACCAGATTGAGCCTCCAAAAAATCGCTCTCCCACATCCCTAGCCACGCAACTAGCAATATCCTGCCGTCTGGCGCTAACATTGTTTTCGCGGCGTAAAAATCATGCCCATAGTCGAGTTCGTTGAACGTTGCTGTAGAAACTTCCAAGTCATCGAACTGTCCATGTAAGTAGTTGAAACTACCTACGACATAGCCCGTCTGGTATAAGTTTCTGAACCTGTGACCTTCCGACTGGATACCTTGCGCAGAGATTATTAAAACGTATTGATCCTCGATCTCAAATATGTCAGGACTTTCCCAGACGTAGCCCATATCACCGTACGACTCGGCCAATACTCTGTAAAATTTCCAATTAACCAAATCCTGTGACGAATAAAGCAAAAGCTGGCCATTCCTTTCTCTCGAAGTGGTGCCGATTATCATGTACCACGTCTGTCGGAACTTCCACACTTTGGGATTCCTGAACTCTTCAACGCCGTGCGGAGATTCCCTTATAACTGGATTGTATAAATACTTTTGGTACAAGATACCATCAACACTCAAAGCGACACTTTGTGTTTCGAAAGTACGGTTGGAAAATACAAGACTACCCGTATAGAACAAATAAAGATAGTTGTCGTGAACTTGAGCCGAGCCAGCAAAGCAACCGTGTTTGTCATAATATTCTTTGGGGATCAACGCTGGGGGATAGTGCGTCCAGTCAATTAAGTTTTTGCTGGCGGAATGGCCCCAATGCATGTGACCCCAAGCTCCTCTATTGGGGTGATACTGGTAGAAAACGTGGTATTGCTTCTTGAAGTATACGAATCCTGTTGGATTACTGAGCCACCCCTCAGGCGCCGTGATGTGATAGTTCGGTCTGTACTTCTTCTTTACGAAATAACGCCTTTGATTTATGAAGTCCTCAACATGCTCAAAGTCCTTTAACATTGCAAGAACGACAGTTGGAATCCAAACTAGAAAAATAAGTATCTCCATTGCCACTACAGTTCGTACTGAGAAGATTACCGAATGGTCGCCTAGGGATTGTATCGAAACAATAGTAGATTTCAGAGTATAATAATAGGATGGCGTAACCCACTTAGTAATGCTAAACGTAAACAATTACGTTATCTCTCTAGGAATGACGATGATATGTGTAATCTATACAAATAAACTAAGTATCTGTCTTTAATTTAAAAATAAGTACCATTCTCTAATAATCTCATAATAATATTTTGAATAACTTTTATGGACTTTTCTTTACAACTGTAGATTATAGTATTATAACAATTGATAAATATATTTTAGATATTGTCTTCTAAACCTATGCAATGAAATGAAACAAAAACCTAGTTACAAAACGTTTATTATGTATATAAATTTTAATAAAACAGAATATACAGATAAGATTAAGTCAAACTTACTATAAAACTAATATTGCAATATTCGATACATTATTACACTAGTTTAAAACATTCGAATATATCACAGAATGTTATATGTTTGGTGATATCATACTTGTACCAGCCACCAGGGTTAATATAACTGTAAAACAAATTCTACTAAACATAATAATTTAACGAATATAAGTATATGAATAAAATGCAGCCATGGAACATTTCGGCTATAGACTGCTTTGAAAGTTTGAAACACTTCTTACTTGAGCTTTTACTGGCTAGAAAGTGTCCAGGAAATCTATATAGCTATGTAGACTACGGATGGTCCAACGCATTCATAATGAATATTGGAGACAGATGATTTTGCAATCATAAGTCACAGTACCTTCCTAAGAGCACATTTTGTTACAATAGATATTCTCTTCACAAGCTTACACAATGTATGTCCTATCAGGAACATGCATGTACAGAATATTAACACTAATAATAATCATATATAATAAAATAATATGTATATTTAATAAAATATTGGAAAAATATATCAACATATTATAACCGGGAAAACCCCACCCGAATTTTTCAAATGTGAGCTTTTTTATAGTGAGGCAATTCTACTCGTAACGCTACATTTTAATTCATACGATAGCCATACATATTCTATGAATGTAATAAACAGCCTTATATGTAAAAATATTCAAAAAAGTATATTTTCCAAAATTTTCTTATCCATCTAATATAAAACTTTAAAGCATATTTAGTAACGACGAATATACCATTATACACTTACTACTATTAAAAATGAAAGTAAGTTAAAAAGCAAAATTAAATCCTACCAATTCGTAGCTAAAAAATATTGTTTTCACTTCAAACAGCTGCCATATTTTTTGACATCTCTCTAAGAAAATGGTGAAGGAAAACATTGTGAGAAAACCGGCATACCTGAGAAATTTATAAAAAAAGATAAGGTATGTGAAGTCAATAACCAATAACCAATAACCAACCAATAAGCGCTTGGCCAGAGCGATGGACTATAGCCTAATCCTTTATCATTCTGAGAGAAGACCCGTGCCCAGCAGTGGGACAGTAATGGGTTGGTGATGAATTCATGATCTAAGAAAAGTTAAAGAACACAAAAAGAACACAAGGAATCTTCAGACAAATCTAACGATACCTTAATTTTAGAAAACAGTCTAGCGGTTACGATGATATGATAAATATAAAAAATATAACAAACATACAAAAATAGGCTTAAAATATAACCCTTTTCCACAGCAAAAGAGAAAAAAAGCAATAAAACAATATAGTTGCATTTAATTTGGAATAACATAGTTACACTTAAATTGAGCTTATATTTAGGAGTAAACATTCGAGGATTAAAGTATATGTTTATAATATTTATAACAATTCGAGACTAAAAGGCCTAACTTGATTTAGTAAAATTGTATTGATGATACTTATAAAAATATAGTAAAATCATTGCTTCAAATTTTTTACAATTAAAATGGGAAACATTTTCAAATTTGTGATTAAGGTAATTCTAGATTACTTTTTAATGAACCCAAAACAAATTTTCCATTTAAAATGACATTCGAGAAGTAAACCAGATCATTAAGCATTTTGTTATGGATCATAATTAAAATAAATACTTTTATTCAACTGAGAGGTACATTTTGGCCAGGGTACTTACTTCGGAGCTTTCGTATATAGAAACGATTTCAATGTCGATAGCGTCACTTACAACTATCATTAATAACTACCCCCATGTTACCAAAGATGGAAATACAATGTCTAGTAAGACGAAATTGTCAAATGTCGAAACGCCCAATTTTTGGCTCACATTTGGCGCCATCTTTAACCAAATTGTTAAATGTAATGTGCGTAGTGTGGAAGACAATGGCCGGTGTAGCCGAATACTAACACACCCACTGGTGTTCCGTGCAAGTGCGCTAGTTAGTCGTGCGTATCGTGCTGCAGCGCGGCGTGCGGCCTAGCGCGTGCCGCGCGCGTCGTGCTGCAGCGCGGCGTGCGGCCTAGCGCGTGCCGCGCGCGTCGTGCTGCCGCGCGCGTCGTGCTGCAGCGCGGCGTGCGGCCTAGCGCGTGCCGCGCGCGTCGTGCTGCAGCGCGGCGTGCGGCCTAGCGCGTGCCGCGCGCGTCGTGCTGCAGCGCGGCGTGCGGCCTAGCGCGTGCCGCGCGCGTCGTGCTGCAGCGCGGCGTGCAGCGCGGCCCACAGCGAGGCGGCGCGCGCGCGGCCCGCCCCGTGCGCGCGCAGCAGCTCCGGCAGCGCCTCCAGCGCGCACAGCGCGTACGCACGAGCCACGCGCGCCTCCTGCCACACGCATACACAAACAATCACAAATTAACAAATGGAATTTATATTGGATGAAATTAGGAATAGCGGGGTGCCACAAGGAGTTTTGAAGCCGATTATAATAATAAATTTAATTGAATAATTACATGTTAAAAGTAGTAATAATTATAAAAATGAAAATTTGAACGCTTCAAAATAGTAAACCGAAAAGGGAAGTAATGTAGCTTATTTTACTTCCGCAAATTTACCTCAACGGCGGCGGCGAGCGCGTACCGGTGCCGCGCGCGCAGGCGGTGCGAGGCGGCGGTGTGCGGCGCGGCGGCGGCGGCGGCGGCGCGCTCGGCGTGCAGGCCGCGCGTGAGGCGCGCGCACAGCTCGCGGTGCGCCGCCAGCGCGTCCAGCGCTAGCAGCATTATGCCGCCAGCACCCTCCTCAGTGTACTCCGGCTCCACGCCCGGCGACTCGCTCGTCTCCTGCGCTAACCTGCACGTACAATTTATTTACTTATTTATAGTCCGATTCATAATTAGGTGTCCAAAACTTAAACAAAAGTGTTGACCTATTAGTAGCAAGGGAGACATACTTTTCCGAGGCGTTCCAGCTTAGTCCTTAGGGGTAGCGGCGCATCTGTGGCCGACCTCAGGTAGGAATATCTAATCCTATCTGGGGTTGATCACAGATGTCCATGGGCAGCATTAGGTGAACTGCATGCTCTTCTGCTACTCCTATATAAAAAAAGAGTCCTATATATAAAAAAAAATATAGTATGTACGTACTGCGCGGCGTGTCGCATGGCGGCGCGCGCGGCGGCCCAGCGCGGCGGCGCGGCGGGCGCGGGCGCGGCCAGCGCCGCCAGCGCCGCGCCCAGCTCGCGCACGTCCAGCCGCTCCGCCGCGCACCGCGCCTCCGCTGCAGACACAACATTTATATATTTACTAGCTGTACCCCACGCTTAAAAAGAAACAGGGGCACAGCTAGTTCTAAGATATAAGTAGCCTAAGTTACTCCTAATTACATCAGCTACCTGCCAATAAAAATCCCGTCAAAATCTGTCCAGCCATTTCAGAGATTAGCCAGAACAAACAAAGAGACAGACAAAAATTGTAAAAAATGTTATTTTGGCGTATGTACCGTATGTAAATTGATTTGCATGTAGTAAAAAGTCGTTATTTCGATATTAAAAACAGACACTCCAATTTCATTTATACATATGTATAGATTTATTGTAAAAAAATATTATTGTTAATTACTAAGAACGATACTTGAATTACTTATACTGTATTTGTACTAGGTGTATTTGGTAGGTGTTTGTGCGGAAATATTTATTAAATAGACTAATATATTTATGCAACAGCTGAAAGTAAAATTGTAACATTTAAGAATTAAAAATGAATAATATAATAATTAAATAATCGATGTCAATAAGAAATTAAATATTATATAGAAAAGCAACTGCGAATGTAGGTTAGAAATGATCGGTAAACTTAAGGCATAAACTTAAAACTTCCTATCATCTATCAGCAAATAAACGGAAGTCGGCATATTCATCAAGAAGACTTGTCAAATCAGAGAGTGCACGAGATATGGGCGAATTGACCATGCCATCATCATTATCATCAACCCCACAGTCCCACTGCTGGTCACGCGGTTCCTCTCAGAATGAGAAGGATTAGGCCATAGATCAAGTGCGAATTGGTAGACTTTACATACCTCTGAAAATCTTATTTTAAAGATTTGTCAGATATGCAGCTTTCCTCATGAAGTTTCCTTTCACCTGTTTAAGCAAGTGATCATTAATTGTTTTTTCGGATACGCACATACCTTTGAAAAATCAGAGGAGCGTGGCTAAGGACTAAGTTGAAATGCCTCAGATAAGTATCTCCTTTCCCATACCCATCAAAGCAAAACACAGCACAGCAGCACTGTACTACTTAATTATGTATTCGTACCACTTGCGCAAACATACGATAGTCACATAGACGATTGGGGAGTCAGTTTCTACGTAGGAAGACAGTTGTGGGGACAGAGTTGTTTTAATTCCGTCCTAAATGCACGCAAGTAGCTTAATGGTGGTACGGCCGTTGCGCTGATTCAGTTGATGCCTCGGGTTGGAATGGAATAGTAATAATAATAGCTTATACCCACTACAATTATATTTTCAATAATATATAATAAAATAGTACTGTGTAATTTAGTTAACTAAGCGCAGTGTTAGTATTTACACAAATGCGAAATATTCATATCGATCTTAGAGTACACATGAAGAAAAACACATTGTTATTATAATTTAATACTTAGTATTTTACTATGAATACTTTCATAACACATCCCAATATATAACTTTGTAAGATTCAAGTAGAAAATTAGTCACATGATCGCGCCCATGGACGTCAGTGACTTAACTCCATATGGAACAGATTCTACCTGAACCGGTTCACAAATGCACTACCACTCCTAAGGACTATGATGTTTACCTCATATATACGTCAGCCAGTTCATATCCTTCCATGGAAACGCAGAACTGTTTCACGTCAGACATAGGCCTGCCAAACTGGCCCTACCTATCAATGGTTCCTAACTTGAAGCATACCATAAGCCTTATCATAAAATACCTCTTTCGAATATCTTGAAAAGCCTGCCCAGCCCCAACTGCACCAGTCTCAGCTGCTCTTGTTCCGATTCGAACGATGCCTGCATCTCGTCTGTAGTCATGCCTCGCTGAAAAAATATTTCAATTTACCTTTTTGTTACCATATACTCACTGAAGGCCGGCAACGTGACCCAGTGGTAACTACACCAGTCTGACAAGTAAAAGATTCTGTGTTCGATTTCCAAACAAACAAATTTCAAAAGGAATAGCAGTCTTCAAATAGGTGGTCCTTTTTTCTGTATCAACAACATATTTCGAAACAATGCCACACCACTGTTTTTGAGCCCCTTAACAAATACATCATGAAAATATGGTGTTTTAATTTTATTTAATAACCCACAGGATTATCCTCCTGAGTTCCAGCGAGCACAAATTCGTCATGTTTAGGCTTGTCCAGGCGAAGTGAGGTTTCACACAGGAACATCCTGAGGTCCGCGTCGTGAGCCAGCACCGGGTGTCGCGCCACCAGCGTCAGCCAGCGCTGCAGCGCGGCGCGGCGCCGCTGCAGGAACAGCGGGCTGCCTCCGCCGACCACCACACGTTTAGGGGGCAAACGGCAAACAGCGCTGGAAATTATGGAAGTTTTAAATATGCCATATTCAATGAATCTTGATAGCGTAATACAGTTGTCCACAGATTGATTTTGTATTTAAATTCATAGTTTTAAGGATGCGGAAAAGAAGATATAGTTAAATAATAAAAAATAGTTCATCTGTGGCAATCTTAGGATACTATGATGTTCATGCTGCACATGCACATTTGATGTTCTCTTATCAAAATGGAACATTATGTTACTACAATATTTAAAAAAAAATATACTTCATAGTGCAGTTGGCTTTTAAAACAAAGTGCAGTGACCCGAGTTAGGTCACTTGTAAAAATCTTATTTTGGACTGTAGATAGCATAGATAGTAGGTCCTGACTTAATCATAGGTCTATTTATATTAGAAGTTAAGCGATCAAAATAGGATGAACAATTTTGAAGCAGGTTTGAAATAGGGATTTTTTTCTGTCATAACATTGGAATAACCTGAAATGTAAATTTATTATATACCTAAATATTGAATGATCACAATGTTGATTCTGCTTATCAAACTTATCTGCTGTTATGTATAAATGGCCGGATACATTTACACCGCAATTAATATGTACATATGAATATGAAAACATTATTTTATTACATGTTGTGATAAGAGATGTTATTTATATTACAACAACACAATTTACATTGTCATGTAATTAAATCACAAATGAATTCATTTTATATGAAAACTCTGTAAAAATATAATTAATATCCATAATTTGAATCTTTATTTCGAAGATATTAGGAGAAACAAAATAGATAACATAAATATAGGAGACTCAATTATTTATAAGAAACTACACTGCTGCAAATTTATTGAAATAGTATGAGGCAAACAGCAAGAAATTGGAGTTATAGCATAAATAATATTGATTAATTTAAAAGGGGAGAGTCCACTCATAATTAATTATATTAAGAATTTGAGAAAATACAGAAAAGATGTGTTTGACGTTCTTTGATTGACGTTCTTTATTTAACATATAATTTACTTTATGTCACAAATAGATGTCTCTGTACCAAAATTAGAACACGGTGACGAGATTTTTTACTGGGCATATATATACCCCAAAGAAATAAATATCAGTGCTCATTTGGAAGAGTTGTTTCATTGCGTTTGCCCCCTTTGGACCCTTGGACATTATTTTGGGCCTTACGAGTCGGATATTAAGACTAGTTTTCCATGTCCGGGACCAATTTTTGTTAAGGCACAGAAACCAGTGGCCAATTGTCACTGAAGTGCCTGAGTGCTGCACGAGTTGCAGCCTCACCCCAGCAGCGACCGCCGAAGGTGCTGCCGCGCGTCACTCCGAGCAAGGAGTCGACGGACTGTTCTGGCAGAGGGTGCCACTTGGAGGTGGTGTCCACTGTCTATCAAGGAAGCAGACGCAATAAGATGTGGAATCGGATGAAGCCTTAAATGGAATATCAAGTGGAGTAAAACAACAAAGGTGGTTATAGAGCAAGATCCCAGGGCTACCAGACGTCACGTATTTTCTGACGAAGGAAATGTGGACGATTGAGTAGTGTTAGTATGTACTAAGAACGCATGCCTACCTGCTAGCTTGCTCAGACGGCCAATTTTCAGGTATCAGGTAATCAAGGTGCATAAAAACTTTACTTACCTCACGTAAATTCTCCAAGCTGATTTTTACGTATATTTTAGGCAATATCCTTAAAAATAAGTCGCCAATACTCCCAGACACTTTCCGTCGGCCGTATTGCTTTGCAGACGCTTTAAAGCTCCCCAAATAATTACTTAACTTCACGTAAATTCTGATGCTCCATTTTTATATATGTCTACCAGACAACTATTTTAAAATCTTTTACAAGAAGACAGACCGATCCAAGGGGCCAATCATCCCCTAAGCTCAATTTTAATGCCTCTGTGGGTAGGAGCGCGAGGGCATTATCCACGCGCATGAGACTGAGTGAGACATGTATTAGGATATATTGACCTCTCTCTCTCTCTCACTCCGTTACAATTTACTCATATAACTTAATTATTAATATTAAAAAAAATCAGCTAAAAAATAAAAAATCAGGTAAACAATTAAAAATTAACTTGTAAAAAAATGCTCATTTGACTACAATAATTCTAGATTTTTATCCTACAAGCTGTTTTGATAAATTCGAAAAAACTTCAATTTTTTTTTAAGCAATATCAAATACTCGATAGTGTTAACGAATTCATTGAATAACAGCAATTTTTTTTTAATTATTTATTTATTGGGAATTAATCATAAGTAAAATACAAAGTAGAAAAATATTAATCTCTCAAAATTTCTGAGTAGTGCCTCTAATCTTCATTATCATCGTCATTGAAATTAGACAATTTATCATCCAGCCAATCTTGATATTGAATATCTAAATCGTCATTGTCGCTATCAACATTGTCCTCATTTCCTTCCACTGTAAAAAAAAAATCAAACAATGAAGATCTGAAAAAACTAAACTGACACAAAAAATATGAGAAACGAAAATAAATTACCTGATTGTTCTTCTAGCGACTCACTGACAAAACCCGGTAATTCATCTCCGTCGAACCAATGAAAATCATATGTTCCATCTTTTAATGTCCAGCCATTATTTTCGGGTTTGAAAATATTTATCATCTTCATAGTTGCATTGTTCCAAAGACTAGCAATATAGTTAGCTCGTCGGAACTGTTGCCAAAGCTCACTTTTGCAAGGTGGTAAGCTGCTAGCATCGAAGTTTTTCAATTTTTTCCGATTGAATTCTTCATTAATGTCAGAAACCATATAATTGTTAATAAACAGTTGGAGTCTGGCAGCATCTACATCAATTATTCCAGGAACGTTGTATACATCACAGATAAATTTTTGTATTATGTTGAATACACGTTCTTCTTCATCTACATCACCAACAAAATCCAAGGAACCAAAACGGTGAAATGCTTGTTGGTATTCTTCATTTTTCTTCAAAATATTAAACGGCCTTTGTTTGCCCTTTTTGAAAAATGCTGGATTAAAATCACATCCTGTGATAGCATGGAATGCTGGTAAACTTTGACACAACGACGATTGAACAACGATGTCATTTTTGACCAGTATTTTTCTCCTTCTATAAAAGATTACGAAAGATTTCGTCGACATGAATCATCACAACTAGAATTCAACATTACTGGACCAGATCAAGTTCGTCCATCAGATTTCGTCCAACAAGCATTTCACCGTTTTGGTTCCTTGGATTTTGTTGGTGATGTAGATGAAGAAGAACGTGTATTCAACATAATACAAAAATTTATCTGTGATGTATACAACGTTCCTGGAATAATTGATGTAGATGCTGCCAGACTCCAACTGTTTATTAACAATTATATGGTTTCTGACATTAATGAAGAATTCAATCGGAAAAATTTGAAAAACTTCGATGCTAGCAGCTTACCACCTTGCAAAAGTGAGCTTTGGCAACAGTTCCGACGAGCTAACTATATTGCTAGTCTTTGGAACAATGCAACTATGAAGATGATAAATATTTTCAAACCCGAAAATAATGGCTGGACATTAAAAGATGGAACATATGATTTTCATTGGTTCGACGGAGATGAATTACCGGGTTTTGTCAGTGAGTCGCTAGAAGAACAATCAGGTAATTTATTTTCGTTTCTCATATTTTTTGTGTCAGTTTAGTTTTTTCAGATCTTCATTGTTTGATTTTTTTTTTTACAGTGGAAGGAAATGAGGACAATGTTGATAGCGACAATGACGATTTAGATATTCAATATCAAGATTGGCTGGATGATAAATTGTCTAATTTCAATGACGATGATAATGAAGATTAGAGGCACTACTCAGAAATTTTGAGAGATTAATATTTTTCTACTTTGTATTTTACTTATGATTAATTCCCAATAAATAAATAATTAAAAAAAAATTGCTGTTATTCAATGAATTCGTTAACACTATCGAGTATTTGATATTGCTTAAAAAAAATTGAAGTTTTTTCGAATTTATCAAAACAGCTTGTAGGATAAAAATCTAGAATTATTGTAGTCAAATGAGCATTTTTTTACAAGTTAATTTTTAATTGTTTACCTGATTTTTTATTTTTTAGTTGATTTTTTTTATATTAATAATTAAGTTATATGAGTAGATTGTAACGGAGTGAGAGAGAGAGAGAGGTCAATATATCCTAATACATGTCTCACTCAGTCTCATGCGCGTGGATAATGCCCTCGCGCTCCTACCCACAGAGGCATTAAAATTGAGCTTAGGGGATGATTGGCCCCTTGGATCGGTCTGTCTTCTTGTAAAAGATTTTAAAATAGTTGTCTGGTAGACATATATAAAAATGGAGCATCAGAATTTACGTGAAGTTAAGTAATTATTTGGGGAGCTTTAAAGCGTCTGCAAAGCAATACGGCCGACGGAAAGTGTCTGGGAGTATTGGCGACTTATTTTTAAGGATATTGCCTAAAATATACGTAAAAATCAGCTTGGAGAATTTACGTGAGGTAAGTAAAGTTTTTATGCACCTTGATTACCTGATACCTGAAAATTGGCCGTCTGAGCAAGCTAGCAGGTAGGCATGCGTTCTTAGTACATACTAACACTACTCAATCGTCCACATTTCCTTCGTCAGAAAATACGTGACGTCTGGTAGCCCTGGGATCTTGGACTATTACTTGGCAACAGCGTGAGTTGACTTTGAATAATTTGTGCTGTGCTCAAACAATTTTCAACTTTATCTTTTCAGTCAGTAGAGTCATTTTATTGTTTGTGTGTCCTTACTAAAGACTTGTAATTTTTAGGTAGAAATTGGACTTAGAATATTTTCATTAAAATTGTTCAGACGTGGAATCCATGTCCAATTTTCTATTTCTTTAAATTAATTTTAAAAACACTTGTAAAACTTGCAATTTTCTTTCCTTAATATGTTTGTGCTGTGCTGATTTTAGTTTAAGTCAAAAACACTTGTAATTTTTTCGGTTCAACGAAAATACAATATTTAAATTTAAAATAATTATACAATTATGGAGTCTTTCCTGAAGGTCCAGTTGGAGAACAAAAAGTTAATTGAGAAGGCGAGAATTAATTTTAAAAAATCACCAAAGGATAGGCTTAGGGCTCGAACACAAAACTGCGATGCGACGCGATGCGAATTCGCAACGCAGAAAATTGCGATGCGAATTGCTGCGATGCGATATCGTGCGGCGTAGCGTCTCTCAGGGTGACCAACAACAACAACCACTGTGCGATGCGAATCAATTCGCAAGTTCTTGCGATGCGTCGAGGGAGCTCGCAGATTTTTGCGATGCGACGTCGCATCGCAGTTTTGTGTACGAACCCTTACTCAAGTCTTATCTAGAAACGCGATTAGAATCACTTGAAGACCGCTGGAAAGATTTCATTAAAATCCATAAAAATATTATAGAAGTAGCTACTGATGACGATTTAAATAATTCATATTTTACGAAGGAAATGTATGACCAAACAGAGGAATTTTATTTTATGTATAAGACTGAGTTAAAGGAGTGCATGCGTGGTAGCACGTCTGTAAGTAGTGAAGGTAAACAGGTTAAAATAAATAATAGTAATGTAAAGTTACCAAAAATTTCTTTGCCAACATTTTCAGGACAATACACAGAATGGACGACGTTCCGTGATTTGTTTCTGTCACTTATTGATAAAAATGATGCATTAGATGACGTTCAGAAGTTACATTATTTAAAGAGTCATTTATCAGGGGAAGCAGAACAACTGCTACGCCACACTCCAGTAACTGCTTCGAATTATAAAGAATGTTGGTCAATTTTAACAAAGCGTTATAATAATAAACGGTTTTTGTCTAATTGTATGGTTAAAACGTCTTTTTAATCAACCGACAATTCCCAAAGAATCTTCATTAGCAATAAAAAATCTGTTAGATACTACTGTGGATTGTCTTCATGGCTTGCGCACACTTGATATTAATCTTAACTGTTGGGATACTATTATTGTTTTTATGATAAGTGCCAAACTAGATTTTGAGTCTCGTAAGCTATGGGAGTCACAGATTAGCGCAAAGATTTTTTAGAATCTAGGTTTAGATCGTTAGAGTACTTAGATAGTAAGTCAGAAAAGCCTAATGTCAACCGATATAATACAAAGTCGTTCCATGTAGCTTCTCAAATATGTATGTTATGTTCCGGTGACCATAAGTTATGTCATTGCAAGGACTTTGCAAAAAAGGACACTGACTCTCGTCGTGAGTTCGCTCGAGTTAATAAAATATGTTTTAATTGCTTGTCTAAAACTCACAATGTTTATTCTTGCCGCCAAGCCACTAGATGCCATTTACAACACCCTAAATCTATCACCACTGCTGCACCAATTAATACAAACAATTTTGTTGCACCCGTAGCCACATCATCCAACCAAATTGAGCCCACCGCTGGTGTATGTTGTTACGCAGATGTTCACAACCATGGACTGTTAGCCACAGCCTTGGTCGACGTCGAGTCAAAGACTGGATCACCAATTGTCTTAAGGGCCCTGATGGATCAGGGCTCTCAGGTCTCTTTTATTACAGAGTCCGCGGTTCAGTTGCTCGGCCTGAAGAAAACATCAGCTCACACTGACATTATCCGACTAGGCGATGATGAAGGTGCTACAATGCCCTCTAGATGGATAGTAAGTTTTAAAATACAATCACGCCTAGATCCCAATTTTGTTTTACCCGTCAGTGCTTATGTGTTGAGAAGACTCACATCACTTCTTCCTGAAAGGAAGATTATTCAGGTTTTACCATCATCGTTTGCATCCTTAGAATTAGCTGATCCATCGTTCAATACTCCTGGTAAGATTGACTTACTGTTGAGTACGCGTATAGTGGGCGAGATTCTTCAGGAAGGTTTAGTTAAAGGTCCGCCTGGTACACCTATTGCGCAGAAAACTAAACTTGGGTGGATTTTATCAGGCGAAGTCAGCAAAACGATGACAGTACCAGTATGTTGTAGCGTAGTCGCACGTACAAATGTTGACGAGCTTTTACGAAAGTTTTGGGAGTTAGAATCCGACGAGTCTTCAACCCGACATCAGGTCATACTGACAGAAGAAGAGCAGAGATGCGAAGACTTCTACTCTAGCTCAACTATACGTGATGCTACCGGAAGATACATTGTCAAGCTGCCCTTCAAATCTGAAGAGCCGCAGAGTCAATATGGTAGATCAGAGGAGATAGCTCGAAAACGTTTCCACATACTGGAGAAGAAGTTTATGAAAAATCCTGAACTGGGAATGCAGTACAAGTCAGTCATTCAAGAGTATCTTCAACTGGGACATGCTGAGATTGTTCCCCAGTCGGAAATTGAGAAGATTGCGGTATATCTACCGCATCACGCCGTGGTACGCGGAAATAAGAGTACCACTAAGGTCAGGGTCGTCTTCGATGCTTCTTGTTCGGGATGCAATGGAGTTTCGTTGAATGATGATGGTAGGCCCTACCTTACAACCCGATTTACGTCATACCATCATGCGTTGGCGTTGCCATCCAATATGTTTAGTTGCTGACATCGTGAAGATTTATCGTCAAATAAAAATGTCCGACGAACATGTGGATTATCAGCGTATCTTATGGCGCGAAAGCCCAGAATACTGAATTGCTACATTTGAGGTTATTACGTGTCACATTTGGTACGTCCTCAGCTCCTTACCTTGCAGTTCGCACTCTTCAACAGGTAGCATATGATGAAGGAAAAGATTTCCCTTTAGTGTCAGAACGAGTTTTAAAGGACTTCTACGTTGACGATTTTCTCTCAGGTTGTGAATCTGTGGCGAAAGGTGAACAGATTTATCATCAAATGAATGAGATGCTCGGTCGAGGAGGTTTCCAGCTTCAGAAGTGGTCGAACAATAGCAACGATCTTCTGACTAAATTACAATTCTCCGAATCGAAAGATGACGAAACTCTTCATTTTGAAATAAATGCGTCTTTGAAAATTTTAGCATTGAAGTGGAACAGAAGTTCAGACGAATTCCAGTATGCTGTCCATCTCCCTCCACTGGAGACACCCGTGACCAAGCGAAGGGCACTCTCTCTCTGATATCGCACGCCTTTACGATCCTCTTGGTTGGGTTGCACCTGTAATAATAACAGCTAAGGTGTTCATCCAACGATTGTGGCTCTCAGGCATTGATTGGGATGAAGAATTGCCTAATTGCCTATTAAGAGATTGGCTGGATTACAGAAGTAACCTTCATAATCTTCAGAGCTTTCGTCTGCCAAGATGGATTCATACAAGTCGTCAAGACAAGTCTCTTGAATTGCACGGGTTCTGCGATGCTACTTTAAATGCATACTCAGCTGTGGTCTACACGCGATCTATTGATTCGAATGGCTATGTTCACGTCAGTCTAGTAGCCTCGACAACTAAAGTGGCTCCCATCAAACAGGTTTCTATACCACGTTTGGAATTGTGCGGCGCTGTGCTGCTTTCAAAACTTCTGCTAGAAGTTTCAGACACTTTAGGAATTGTGAGGGATAATATACAGGCTTGGACTGATTCTTCAGTGGTACTTGCTTGGTTGAGTAGCCACCCCAGTCGTTGGAAAACGTTCATAGGCAATTGATTGTTAGAGATTCTTAGAGTAATGAATAATAATCAATGGTTTCATGTCCAGTCAAAGGAAAACCCAGCAGACTGCGCGTCACGTGGGGTGAATCCGTGTGATTTAGACAAACTTGATCTATGGGTGTCCGGACCTAGTTGGCTTAGAAATGAAGTGATTGAATATAAGAAGAGTTGTTGAGAAGGATATAAGAGAGTACTTGATACTAATTTAGAAGAAAGAAAATCAAATGTTGTAGTTAATTTAGTGAAAGAGCAAGAGGAAAAAGATGATTTTATATCGAAATTCTACTTTATATCGAGATTTTCGACTTTACATAGATTAACTCGAGTAACCGCTATCAGCTGTTCTGCAGAGGATCCATGTCCTTTAACCCCTGGACATTTTTTGGTTGGGGAACCGTTATTACTTGTTCCCGATGCTAATTTTGAAAATTCAAATATAAGCACCTTAAAAAGGTGGCATTTCACTCAACGTATGGTCCAGGACTTTTGGCGCAGATGGTCTCGTGAATATCTGGTTCAATTTCATCAAAGGCATCATTAGTCACGCGATTTACCTGAACCAAACGTGGGTGATGTAGTGTTAGTCATTGAGGATGACTTGCCTCCTGCAAGATGGCTTCACGGGCTTATTGTCGAAAAACATTGCGGTCCAGATCACATTACGAGAGTCGTGTCTTTACGTTGCAAAGGGTCTATAATAAAAAGACCTATTTCAAAACTAATTGTATTACCCATAGCAAGTTAAAAAAGCATATTTTTTTATTAGATTATTCTATGGTGTAATTTTAAGGCTATTATTTATTTCAATTGAATGTTTTTTAATTTAATTTAAGTTATTGAATTGTATACAGTCCGCTTATTTCGAAGTGCCCAATTGTCAACGTTTTTCATGGTGGGCGGTAATTTGGAGACATGATGTAGTTAATTAACTTTAAGATTATGGACATTTTGTCCATGGTGGGCGGAATGTTTGACGTTCTTTGATTGACGTTCTTTATTTAACATATAATTTACTTTATGTCACAAATAGATGTCTCTGTACCAAAATTAGAACACGGTGACGAGATTTTTTACTGGGCATATATATACCCCAAAGAAATAAATATCAGTGCTCATTTGGAAAAGTTGTTTCATTGCGTTTGCCCCCTTTGGACCCTTGGACAGATGATTTTCCTCATTTAAGTGTCCGGATCTTAACTTAACTGAATGCTTTACAACAATAATCAATCCGATTAAATAAAAAATACATGATAAATCTTTACCGGTAAGGGTACTTGGCGTACAAAATGTCATGGAGCTGCACAAACTCATTGTATCTCCTGGTGACGGTGGTGCCATGTCTCCGGGAGCTTACATAATATTCACAGTGCTTCAGTATCAGGCCCTTACGCTCAGGCACCAGCTCCACGCTTATAACATCAGTGGCCTCCAGATCCTCAAATGTTATTTCTATGTTCGTTGTCATTTTTAATAGCTGTGATAAAAAAACATTCCTTATAAAGTTTCCTGATTAAGTTAACACTTAAAGAGTTGTCAATGCATCAACAGTTTTCAAGCGCTATTAGTAGATTATTAAAGAGTTCGAATGCAAAACGTGTCAGAATTTTTTAGGCGGAAACTCATTTAATATGTTATATAAATATTGCCTAATATTAATATTGCATTATATTACCTAAATTTTACAAACCTGATATTAAATTACCTACGGCATTAAATTTACATGTGTTTTAGTGAGTACAAATTAATGTATTGTTACTATAAAAAGTAATAGAAACTTCGTAAGTAACTTTCTACTTACTTAGAGCAAATAAATGAAATGTTAAGAGAAATATTATTTTCAATTAAAAAGCTAATTTTAAGAATTACCAACATCATTTATATTAACTCACCGTATAGAAGTATTATTCATGGAATAATGTCGATACAAAAACAAAACTTTTAAACTAAGTTATATTTAAGTAAAACATTAGCCATTTCGAGGTCGTAATAAGTGTCGATTTCCAAGCTCTCTGCAGTCGACACTTCCCATACAGTGCAACTGGAACATTCGGTTAATAAAAAAGCATACGCAAATTCCTTATTACGAAACATACCAAACACGTAAACACAAATTCTTTTCAATTCCCATACTTCACGTAAAAGTTTGCCACGTTCGGAAACCGGAATTGATTTGAAACATCGCACAAAAAGTTTTTTGAATTGACAATGACAAGCATAGATAAAAAAAAGTACTATATTTATTCATTTTACACCACAGATTAAATTGTGAGAATCACTTTACTTTTCTTCGTATTTATTCGTATAGTTGGGACTGATAGTATCACTTATAAGCATGAATCCCTGGGCACTAATGATGCATTACAAACTGAAGGAAAATGCTTATTTTTAGGAAAATACATTCATACGTTCTCATACTATATTTTTTTCAAATCATCAGAATAAGAAATTTCCCCGCTGAATCGAAAAATATCATATAACCTTTTCTTCATTCTAATGTCTAATCTATACAATCGTATAGGTACCAATGACGCTCGAGTTTTTACACATTTAGCATTCTAAAGTACGCGTTCTGTTTGGCCAGGCCTTTAAAGTATACCTGATTATTACATACATTTATTGTTTTTTATTATTATTTATTACTCACTTATTATTTTGCAGTTTACCGTCTTGTATGAGAGCCGTCCTCGTTATATAAAATGCCCCAGTTTCTAAAAGTTCTCCGTCCCAATCCTGTCTTCTTGGCCGTTGACCACTTAAGAAATTCGCGGCAAGAAGGCTTCCATTTTCAAAACGCCATCGTAATTTGTAGCTACTAGAAGATTATATAAAATTATTCAAATCAGTTTATACATATGTAAATACATTTAAAATAATCAAAATTTACTTACCGAGTAACTGAAAAAACGCAATCTTTTGCTAAAGGCTCTTCCAATCGCCTTATAGCTTTATGCAAATGATCAGCTCTAATAAATGGTGATGTGACTTGTATTAGAATTAATTTTTGGATATCTTTTCTACTGTTCACAAATTCAGAAACACCCCATATCGAAGGAGCCCAATCTGTGGCCGTGATCTGACTACGCCGAAAAACAGCAGCGCCATCTATGCGTTATTAAAGGTTTTTTTAGAACGAATTGGGTTCACTGAAGGGAATTCTAATTACATCGCACGAGTGCGTTCACGTAATTATATTTGAAAATTTTATTTTACATATGGGTCAACCGGGAGCGACATAGGACCGCCATTGTATACAGTCCTATGTCGCAGGTCTTCCCAACATGTATAAAAATAATATCTATATATAAGAACAGCCCCGTCAAACTGCTAGTCAGTCAGTCAGTCAGTCCGCTCTGAAGTTCAAAGCGGACTGAATTTGTATGACAATACCTATTTTCATACAATTTCAGAGCGGATTAGCAGTTTTACGCGGACTATTACTAATGATTAAGATGATAAAGGCGACAGGTAATACCTACCACGCACGATCATACATTAAGAGACCGTGTATTGTCGTACCGCGATTTAATAGAGATACGATGGGACATGTTTCAATCCATGCAATTTACCCATATAAGTAACAAATAAATAAATAAATTAATAAAATAAATACAATAAAGTAAAATAGATATATATTGCGCATGGATGGACTACACTTTTGGTTCTCTTAGCCGCCTATTACGGCACCCACGGGAAGAGAGGGGGAGGCCCTATTCTACAACACCTGGGCCTCACGAGGGTTGTAGTTATTAAAGGTTTAAATGTACATAATATATGTATGTTCAAATTAAAACAACGAAAACAAGAATTCACTACGTTTACTTTACTTACGTTTTATAGACTCCAGGGCTATTAAAGGATGATCGGTAGAAACTGTAACATCATAAAATCCAGCTTCTTTCGCTGTGCAAATAGCACGTGCAAGCAAACTTACATCACCCACTTTTTGCAGATTTTTTAATCGAATACATTTTGAACCTCCTCTTGCCAGTATAAGGACCGCTACACTCTCTTTACCATCAAGCGGAAAAATACTAAAGTAAAAAAAATACAAAAGAAAGATGCAATTACTACAAATAAAGTAGGTCGAATAAGATAACATAATAATCATTTATAATTATGGTTCAATATACACTTACATAAGCAAGAGAAGAAATGATACGTTCAACATGGTTAAATTCAATGTAGAGCATGCAAGAGGTCGGTATTTCGTTACCACTTGTTACTAATGGATAATTTCCTTATTTACTGGTCAATGATATGATAATGTGTATTTGTGTAAGTAACCGTCTTATGCTTAGAGACATCCGTATTACATTAGTTTGTAGATATAAGCTATTTGCTTCATTTATATGACTTTACTGAATTGGACTAGATACGATTCCTAGTCAAGCAGATATATACGAAGAGTTTAGTAAATTTATGAGTTTATTAATAGTTTTAAGATAGCACCTGTGTGGTTCAACTTTGTCAGCATCAAAGCACCACTACCACGTGAGCTGGAATGCCTCGGAAAATATGTCTCCCTCGAGGCAGAAATAGGTGCGTCGGTGGTGCCTTTGGAACCCTAAGGAGGTTTACAAAGCCGATTATTATAATTTTCTTTTTGTGCAATTATATCTTTAAAATACGTTTAGTGCGAATAAGATATAAGACGTATATTAAAATCTACGCGTTTTACCAGTGTCCAGTATAGTTCGCGCCAAACTGCTAGTTCGCTCTGAAGTTGTTGTGAGCATGTGTAATCATACAATCTACTATGGCGACGCGATTCAATTCTATATTCAGAGCGGACTAGCAGTTTTACGCGGACTAATAATACCAGTGTGTTAATTCCACATATTACTGTTTTGTGGTATCGTCAATACATAATGTGTAGACGATTTTTTTTTCGCCAACAAATACACGTTTTTAGAGCTTACTGTTATTTTAAGGACGATTAATTTGATGCTTTTTAGTTCGGAATGGTTGGCAACATTAATCTAATTAAATTTTTAGTCTCCTAGGACCATCTATAATCTATGTATTAGTCAATGTCAGTAATGTCACTGACTCACTGTCACTGGTGATAACTTGATAAGTGATAACAAGTAGGCGCTATTATAACTAAAGCTTTATACTAAAAAAATATTCGCTGCCGGTCAACTGATTACAATAAAATGTTGTGACTGTCCGGTTGATTCAGTTTGAAGGATAAACTACTTTTGGACTAGACAGAAGGTGCAGTTATCGTGATACATATTTTTTGTAGCAGGATAATATAAGGTCCACCCGACCCCTGCGTTTTAAATAAAATGAAAACCATTGACGAACTCGAACAAGAGATAGCAAATGTAGAAAAACAACTGGGTGAAGTTGATGCAGAACTCACAAAATGGAAATCCCGTCAGCGAGAGTTACACATGAAGAGGGATTTAATAATAAAATGCATTGATAAAATAAAATCTGACGCTTTATCTCAGAAAGATTGGTCCGGAATTAGTTATGACTGGTATGAGGAAGTAAAAAAAAAACTGAAGGATGTTTTTAAAATTAAATCTTTCAGACCGAGGCAACTGAGTGTTATTAACTGCACTCTGTCGGGAGAAGATGCTTTGGTGGTGATGCCTACAGGAGCGGGAAAAAGTTTATGCTTCCAACTACCAGCACTGGTGAAACCTGGACTCACTGTTGTAATATCTCCCCTTGTGTCCCTTATGGAGGACCAAGTTAGATCTTTGACTGAAAAGAATATACCAGCAATGCTCATAAGCAGTGGCTCCAAAGACGCAAATATAGCATTAAATGCTTTGAAAGACACAAATGCACCAATAAAGTTACTTTATGTAACACCTGAAAGACTCGCCAAAAGTAAAAGATTTATGGCAAACTTGCAGAAATGCTATGAACAAGGTAGGCTGCAGAGAATTGCGATAGATGAGGTTCACTGCTGCTCCCAGTGGGGACATGATTTCAGACCAGATTATAAACATTTAGGAATACTTAGAAAAACATTCCCAAATGTACCAATCCTGGGTCTAACAGCGACAGCAACCTCTCATGTTTTAACAGATGTACAAAAGATACTCAACATCTCTGGATGCTTAGTGATTAAGTCGACATTCAACAGACCAAATTTGTTCTACCAAATACTTGAAAAACCATCATCAAAAGATGAATGTTTAAATATTCTAGAATCCTTACTGAAGCATAGATATAAGAATGAAAGTGGTATAATATACACTTACAGTATCAAAGATTCTCAAGATATTACAGAGGGATTGCGTAAAAGAGGTTTAAAAGTAGGATGCTATCATGCGGAAATGGAAGCAGATATGAAGTCAAAAATGCATACAAAATGGCACGAGGGCTATTATCAAGCTATTGTAGCCACACTTGCTTTTGGTATGGGAATTGATAAGCCAAATGTAAGATTTGTAATACATCACACTATAAGTAAAACTATGGAGAACTATTATCAAGAAAGTGGGAGAGCAGGAAGGGATGGTCTTAGAGCAGAATGTGTGATGTTATATAGAATGCAGGATATTTTTAAAATCAGTAGTATGGTGATGCCCTCTATTGAAAATAAAGACCAACTGTATGGAATGATAAAGTACTGTATCAGTGGAAATCGGTGCAGGAGGCAGTTACTAGCTGAATATTTCGATGAAAATTGGGGTGACACTGATTGTGATGAAATGTGTGATATTTGTTGTAACTCGCAAACTCCTGCCCAAGAATTGGATCTTGAGCTACATTGTAAAACACTGGCCAGCATTTTTTCAAATGCCAATAAGCAGGATGTCAAATTAACTGCACAAAAATTGCTTGATGCATGGTTTCTTAAGGGTTCTGTACCCCTGCGCCACAAAGGCTTAGAGCCCCGAATTTCCAGAAGCTTAGCTGAAGATGTAATTGCATATTTATTAACTGAAGGTTACCTGGAAGAAGACTACCATTATACTGCATATACCACTATTGTGTACATTAAGGCTGGTCCAAATATGTACCTGATTAATGATCCTGATTTTAAGTTGAAAATGAGTATTCGAAGATACTGTACTTTTGATACAAGAAAGCGTGCACCAGCTGATGATGAAAGTGAACCATCACCAAAAAAATCAAAAATATTAGTTATAGATTGATAATCTAATTTATTTAATAAATAAACATATTGAATTATTTGGAACAACTTTTTTTGGATTCAACTTCATACTTTACATACATATATTTTCGCTAAACAATGAATGGTGCTACACTCTGCGTCGAGGTGAATACTGTAATGGTGACAGCTTGTTGTATGCCATAACATTCTCCTCCTTACATTTTCTTGTAGGATCACCTAATATGCGCTTATTTTGCGAAGATGTAGACTTACTGGAGTGCACTGCAAATAAGTTTATTTATTGAACCTTACACTTAATATTTTTCTAATTCACTATTTTAGATAAAAAATAAATATAATTTGTGTTGATAGCAACAGTGTTGGTAATAACACAAATGCATAATTAAATGTTTAGAAAACAAGATATTATATATATGTAAAAGTGAAGCACTTGCTTTTATTTTTTTAAACAAATCAATTTCAATTTAAATAAAGCTGCTTTCAACCAACCTTAATAATCATAATATTTTATATCTTTTAAAATTATAGATTAACACTATGGGTTTTCTTTTTATAATTATACCTAAACGATGAGGCAGACGGGCTACCTGATGGAAAGCAGTCACCGTCGCCTATGAACATTTGCAACACTAGAGGAGTCGCCAATGCATCGCCGGCTATTTATTTTTACTATTCTAATCATTCTTATATTTCTATTGATAGCGTCCACAGACATTGATATATTCGAACATAATCACGGCAATATACTAATCACTAACCAGATTTTGCCACACTCCCTTTGGACCTGTCGCTTTTGGGTTCGTAATCCAAAACGCTGAAACCAGACTTGTTGGAGCGCGCGGAAGAGCACACGCTGTCTATACCCAAAGCATCAAGGGCTCGGAGACGCTCGGCTATTTGGTCCTTGACCATCTCCCTGTGAGGTCCTGCTTCACCCAATTCTTCCATCTCTGC
Organism: Epargyreus clarus clarus; assembly: GCA_014595695.2. Lineage (NCBI taxonomy): Eukaryota > Metazoa > Arthropoda > Insecta > Lepidoptera > Hesperiidae > Epargyreus > Epargyreus clarus. The sequence goes on along the minus strand of JACTTY020000017.1, from coordinate 946,805 downwards.
CAACCATTCAGCGCGCTCACGAATTTGGGTCACCACTGGGAAAAAATATTGGTATATAAACAGTTATAATGTAATAATAATAAATCTACCCTCAGACAGTAGAAGAGTCCTATAAGACGTGTAAGCTAAATCTAATTCAAAATGGGAACAGAACCTAAAATAATACCTTGTAGGCCAAGTGCCCATAATGAATTAATAAATTATAGCCGAAGCTAAATACATTTTAATAGTTGGCTGGCCGGGGATCGAACCTGAAACCCACTGAGCGTTTGATCGATATAGTAACCGTTTCGCTATGCAGGGCCACAAATAAGGAAAAAGTAAAAATAATCTAAAACGTACAATTGTTCCATTTTTCCTTGTTCGTGGGTAGTTTAGGCGGTGGTTTAATAAGGCGCGGCGCTGGTGGCGGTCTCTGTTCGTCGTCGCCGTACGTCATTGCGTTCGCTAGTCGTTCTTTCAGCAGCTCGCGATCTTCGCCTCGTTTCATTGGCCTATATCTGAAATAAACCAAATAGACTATACGATCTATCCGATCCAAAAAGTTGTTTTAGAAGAACAGGCCCCTAATTATTCCCCGAATAACAGGAACCATTTTCAACAACCAAGCCAACAGCAAAGAACAAAGTGTTTCTAGAATAAATTGCCGAAAAATTAAATTGTTTCAGTAAATAATTTACGTAAAAATGCGAAAAATTATTATTTGATAAAAAAAAACGTATTTTTTGATGTGAAACATCTATAGCCGCACGTAAAACCGATTTCTGGCGTGGCGACGCATGCCGCATACAGTCTATATGCAGTAGTGTGTACGGTGTGGCGACGCGTCGCCATGCGCAATCGTAATATTTTATTTTATCATTATGACATATTTAGTTCCTACCACAATATGTTCTTTTCTGCATATTACTTTTACAAAATAATGTCGATGTTTCACATCTGCCAGGCGTCCCGTGACGGCTCACATTTTTTTTTTCATTTTACCTGACTCATCCAAATATTATTTAAGTATTCATTATATTTTTTTTTGTTAAAATTACCCGTCGGATTCCAAAGCTCCCGACTGTCTTATCGCGGACAAAGATCTGCGGCGTGAGGTGCGCGGTCGTACAGTTGGCGCCTCATAGCGTGGCACTTCTTTACACTCATATTCTCGCAAAGCAAGGGCAGACTTCCGACGCTGGGCAACAGTCAACTTTGATTCTTCTAAAAGAACCCTCAGAAACTGCTGCTGAGTTGAAGATGGATCTACAACCCTTGTATGAAAGATACCCCCGTGTGGAACGCTTTTGCTAGGCCATGTTACATTTACAAAACCGTTAGCGTCAGCCTTTTCCATTATAAATAAAGAAAGTTTATTTCAATGAACTTTACTACAAAGATAGTATAAATTATATAAATGATCGAATGGCGTTTTGGCATATACTCAGGTTCTGTTTTCGAATAACCCGGGTAACGCAATCAATAGACAAAATATATGTTCCATTTTACGATGCTGCTTATCTTACCCGCTTGCTTACCCATTTTACTTATAATATTTTTTATAATTTATATTTGTCGTGAAAAACTGACATGCTCTTTTTTATGAGATAATATACTTGAAGTTTTATGTGTACGTGGAGGAAGTACGTTTTTAAAGCATAGACAAAAGGATTATTGTTTTTGGCGGCAAACTCAATTTTATACTCCATTATTACAAGATACATTTTTATTTACTATTTAATAAAAACAATAATTACAATTACGTGGTAGAAGTTGGGTTTAAATATTAAGAAGTTAATATGGATCAGTCTGTAGGTTCCACTATTGAAAAAATTAAACAGCAAGAACAAGACTTAGAAATTAAATTAAAAGAAAAACGCAAGTGTAAGACAAATAAGCAGGAGTAAATTGTAATAATATTTTGATATAAATATGGTAGAATATTGAAATTTTAATTGTGTGAACAGATGAAGCAACAGTATTATCTTTAAATCGAGCTATTCGAGACGCATATTCCCAAGCTGAAAAGTCAGACCAGGAACAATGCGAAATAACAAAGAGGATTGAAAAACTGCGACCTTTGTTAGAAATTGAGAAAATAAGACGTAACGCTCTCTTATTTCAATTACAAACAGTTACTGCTATTTTAGGCGACCTAAGAGCGAGATCTGTAAGTTATAATAGTTTGAATATTGTTTTATTATATAAACTCCCATTTTCAACGGGCACAATGCATAATATAATTCCCGGAGCGCTATGACATGGGGCTCTTCAAAAAAGGTGCAAAAAGAGGTCTCATACAAAGCCGGCGATGCATTGGCGACTCCTCTGGTGTTGCAAATGTCCATAGGCGGCGTTGACTACTTTCCATCAGGTAGCACGTCTGCCTAATCGTTAGGTTATACGATAAAAAAAATATATATCACATTAATCAATAATATTAGAATAATATTTTTTTTATCAATGTTACTTTAGCAATATTCAATTTCAGTAATGTTAGATCATATGTTCGATCTAACATTTGTTACTGACTACGGTATTCTCAAATATTATTATTGTTTATAAAGCTAATTTATATGGCGCTAATTCAGAGATAGGGTAATGTTTCGAGTGGATTTGTAAACGGTATAAAATAAAGATATAAAAAGCCAGTTCCTGAACTTGACTTGATTATCTTACCACCCGTGTGTATTTTAATAATTTGATTATAAATTTCACACCTATTTAATAGTTAAAAATACTTGAATACTTATTTAATAGTTAAAATACAGGATAGAGGCATAACAAATGTATGGAGCCTCCGTTCTACGCTATGCGAAGCAGTTCATAATGTATCAAATGAATGCGACATTTGGGGTCTTCTTATAAGACCCGTAAACACCGAACCGTTGCCGTTTGTAGTCGGTGATACTGTTGATAATAAGGAAAATGATCTAATAAATGAAGGTAGACTCCAATCAGCTTTAGCACGACGCGCAACAGCTGAGACAGAACGCGAAAGATTGTTGGTTGAACCAGACGTCGGAGAGGAGTTTGTTCGGTAGCTGTTTATCCTTTATGAATAATGTAAACTCTTTCAATTAAACCTTACGAACATATTTACATCTGTCCATTCATAAAAACAAATAAGTATGGTTCGCAAAACTATTTTCTTCACATAATCGCAGACTCCCTTAACTACTTCTTGCGGAAAATGTTGTATTTAACATACAATAACATAGTTATTAATATATGTTTTAATTTTACTTTATATTATTTCAGAATAAAGAATGCTCTGCGCTATTCACTGGATAAGATTAAGAATCTCAAAAAATAATATAGCTACATTTAATTTTTCACTTAAAAAAACTATAGATACGTTTAAATGCTACAAGAATCAATGTGGGTTTTAAAGTATTAAATTAACTGCTTATAATTTTAATTTTAAGTTAATGTTTGTTGCATAAATGTCGATTTTAACTGTCAATATCAGCTGCTCAACTCAATTGAAGTAAATTGTCATTGTCAAGCGAATCAACAAAAGTGTCTTTTATAATTAACTCATAATGTATAAAAGCTAAAAATTACTGAAATTAGAATCAATCCATTTTAAACAAAAAATGTACCGGAGTCTGAACCAAGTCAGGTAGTAAATTCCATTTTTATTACATTTCATTTATTACATAGTGTGTAATTCAATTTACACTTCTATTTTACTTATAATAATATTCTTCTATTTTACCAATAATAATTGGTCATTAGTTAGATCTTATATTTCATCGTATTTAGGATTGGATTATATTATACAAATATTATTTATTCAAAAGAGAATCAAAATATAACCTATATTTTATGCATCTAGAGTCAGGGTAACCTAGGCGAAGATTTGTGAAGACTGGTCTACACACGTAACTGTATTTATCACCTCTACTTTTTTAGCATCAAAAGAACTATACGTGGTAGCCCTTTCATTATGATAGACATTTGCACTTAGTATTTTTTACGATATTTTCATGATGTCACCATCAAAACCAAAAAGTGATGTAATTAAATTAGTTCATTAATGATGATGAATATTCCATAGATGATTCATACTGTAAATGAATTTCCATAATTATTATTCAAGAACTGTTCCAGGAAATTCCATTATCATTATTTGTTCAATAATAATAATTTGTGGTGTGTTGTGTTCATGTCTAGTGTAATGTTTTTCCGAGGAACAATTGTCATAAAGCATAACTTTCCTTATAAAATCAATTTCAAAGTTCCTCATAGAATTATATTTCTATAAATGCATGCAGTCATTTAATCTTTTTGGCCTATAAACATGTATTTACTACAGTCATGTATTTTAGGAATACGATAAAATCAAATCAACTAAAGAGATTGTTCAGCAGTAATGTAGAGCCCAATGAAAATGCACCAATAAAGTTTTCTACGAGTGAAGCTGCGAAACGGCGAGTTTCCCCCATCGTAAGGTACACACCTACTCAAACTACGCCGTGGTATCAACCTTATAGCGTTGTGGGCAGTGTTGCAGTATTTCTTATATATTTTTGTTTTATAAGAGAAGAAAACGATGTGGATAAAGAGTTTGATAAAACCCTATATGAGAGAATAAAAGGCTTAGAAAAGGCTCAACTGTTACAAACCTACAAATATAATAAAGAACATGGTAAGAGTGTGGCAGATATTGAAAAAAGGTTGAAAGAAATCGAAGCAGATGAGGCAAAGCTTGCAATGTAGTGTAAGATAGTATCCATTTAGTGAATTATTAGTATTAATAAAATAAATATTTAACATACAATATTTCTTTTCTTAACATTACTCATGAATCAATTATCCTGTCTACTACGATTGACTTTAAAAATATTGTTATATTAATCTTCAAATTCCACTATATACATATATGTATTTCTTTGTCAATTCATTATTACTGAAGGTAAATAAGGATACCTAAAGGTATAAATGTAAGATGTTTATAAATCTCTCTGGAGGGAGGCCCCTTTGGTTCAGATATACTGATTACTGACCAATATTATTACTGTCAATCAAAACAAAATGAAATAACTTTATAATATTACTTGTATTTAGAAACTCTCTTCTGTTATGTAAGATAAAATTCTTTGAATTCCTAAGAAAATGTTATTACTCACTTATGAAAGGACTATGTTGAAAATCTCTAAAATAAAAAAAAATATACCTTGTTGAAATAAAACACAATATACTCCTAAGTTCGTATTTATTAACACCAAATTATCAATTACACATAAATCATTAAGGGCCTAATACATCGAGCACTCCAAGCAAATTACTGTTTCTCACAGACACGATTGGTTTTGCCTGTTGGGTCCCTTTGCCTAGTTCTAAGACACTACATAGACATACCACGAGTCACTTAAATATAAGGCTATGAAATGCGTTGTAAACTAATAGTGTAGATGTTATAATGTTCTAAATAAGCTGTGGTATAAACAAGTTACACACGCCACTATTAGTACAATGCAGACAACACAGTAAAACTTATAAGAGAATATGACAAAATATTTATAAAAAAAAATTCAGTTCTGATGTCTCCTTACAATAATTGTATGATTATGATGTTGAAAATGTGAGACATTACAAAAACAGGTTATAGAATTTATGTCTATTTGAATTACAAATAATTTATAATAAGATAAACTAAAATTAAATTATGCTCGCTCGCCGCGGATTCGCCGTGCCAGCTGAATGTCTTTAGGCATGATGGTGACACGCTTGGCGTGGATAGCGCACAAGTTTGTGTCTTCAAACAGACCCACTAAATAGGCCTCACTGGCTTCCTGAAATAACAAAGAAAGTTATTATTATTGAACATACAAGTAATAGAATAGATAGAAAGTACTATGAAGGAAATAATATAAATATAATTTTTTCAACAATATTCTCAATTCCAAGTGGTTTCTAGCTATGAGGTTAACGTATCTCTAAGATATATTTGTGATATTAGGCACTTAATACTCTAATAATTTGTATTCATACTGGATTCCCTCACTGTTAATAGTATTACAATAAATGCATAAATAAACACAAAAACGTGCTAAAGTATAAAGGAATTATTACATTTAAAAAATGAAGGTTGCAATGCTATCTACGATAGAAGGGGTACTTGGTATTTACTTATAATAAGTAACAATGAGTACATAAACAATATATACTTCATTAAGCTAATAGATATGATATTATTGCCGAACTGCAGACTATGAAATAAAAATGTCGGCATTATACTGACCTGCAAAGCGCCAATAGCAGCAGACTGGAAACGCAGATCAGTTTTGAAATCTTGGGCGATTTCTCTCACAAGTCGTTGGAATGGCAGTTTGCGGATAAGCAACTCAGTAGATTTCTGGTAGCGACGGATTTCTCGCAAGGCCACGGTACCAGGGCGGTAACGATGAGGTTTCTTGACCCCACCAGTGCTAGGCGCTGATTTACGCGCGGCTTTGGTAGCCAACTGTTTGCGAGGAGCTTTACCTCCCGTTGACTTACGCGCGGTCTGCTTGGTACGAGCCATGTTTACTAGAATATAAGAAATAGACAATTAGCCATTACTAATACACGATAAACAAGTAGATGTTGCAATACAAGTTGCAACAGCCTCCAAAATTTGAACTTTCGAAATATAACAACATACACTATTATTTTTCGAGTATTTAATGTTCAAATGATAGTTTATGCATTTATCTACAAATTTACACACCTTTTCACGGAATTTACGTTAAATAGAGAATAAATGACACAATTTACACGAGCTGGTCACAACAAAGATCATATGCTCAAAATGGCGTCAACTAAGAGAATGGATGGCGGGCAAAGGGAGGGAGACAGTGACGCCAATATTCTGAACATCGATTGGTTGACCTTTGGGAAATTCTGATGCCGTCATTGGCTATAAATATTGCACGCCATTGGTCAACAAATTGGTACATGAATTAAACGAGCTCCTATTGGTCCGTCTAAAATTACCGGTGTTGCCATCTAAAAATCCCAAAAAAATTGCAGGAATGATAAGAATTTAAATTCCAATATATTTTATAATATTGTACATGATTATTATCTACTATTTAAAAATTAAGTGTAAATTCGATAAAACATTGACTTCTTGAACAATAACGAATAAGCTGTAAATTTGAGAAACTTTTATTTGAGTTATAATAACATTTAACAAAAGCCTCAGTAAATTAATAGTAATAGGTATTTGCATTGAACATATTATACCCTTTATAAACAATGTTTGTATTCAAGAACGATGAATATTATCAATACGTTTTATATTTTATGAAAAACTACAAATAAGAAAAATGTAAAAAAAAATACAATTTATCTTCAAAATAATTTGATATATTATGACCTATTTTTTGTTTTTGTCTTACAACAAAAGTTTGTTGTAGGAGCAAGTGAGACAAATAGAAAACACTACGTGACGTTTCTGTCATTTCTGTCAATGATGATTGCGTTTTTATTATTTTCTGTGATTCAGTGAAGCCAGATAGCGAATGTAGCGATAAACGTATTTTAAGTTCAAGGTCGTTTAAATCTAAAATGTTTAGTGCATCTTCACGATTTTTACAACGTATTTGCTTTTATTTACATTTTTTACCTTTCTAAAATATTTGGTATCACGTGATCTTATATTGAATTTTAATTGGTCATCGGTGAGCGTGCCCTGCGCGACGCGAGAGGCGCAATAATAGTTCACCAAAATGCCGTCGGAATCTAAGCCTTTGTTGACAGCTCAAACAGAAAAACCTAATCATTATAAGTAATTCGATGTTTTGATACATATTTTAGTTAAATGTAAATGTACTAAACATGTAGATTTCGGCGACATACGATTCACTAAGTTCGGCGGTCTTGTGTTGCAGATATCTCAAGGAGTTCCGAGTGGAGCAGTGTCCGTCGTTCCTACAACATAAATGTACACAACATAGGCCTTTCACATGTTTTCACTGGCATTTTAATAACCAGAGAAGAAGAAGGCCCGTTAGGAAAAGAGATGGCTCGTTCAATTATAGCGCAGATAACTATTGTACCAAATATAACGAGACTTCGGGCATTTGCGAGGATGGTGACGAGTGAGTACATATATTGTCATTGCTTTGTTTTGTTTCATTTTGGGAATTCTTGTTGTTATTTTGTATGCCTGCAAGTCGTCAGAACTCCGTTGAACGTTAATATCGTTCAGTTACAGTGTTAAATTACGATGGACTAAAGTTTATGGGCGAAACATTTTGTTTACCAATAGCCCGATTATAACACGGCCGAATTGTGTGCGCGTTCAATTTCGGTGAATGTTGGGCGTAGCTGTATCTCTTCAATTTGATGTCTTTGTGTGTTCCATTGTTCTCTGGAGAAAATATAGGTATCACATAGCACTACTATCGTTTTCTAAAAACAAGTTGGGCCAAGTAAATTTGTTGTTAATGTACCTCATTCAAAGTTTTCGCACACCTTTTTCTTAATATTGTGTTATGATAACTATTTTTGAGGAGCATTATACATAAAAATGCTCTTATTGGAATGTCTTTGACATATTTACAAGGGACTTTTTTTTTAATAATTATGGCTACAATTATTATTTGGTTAAATCATAATACAGAATTATGGACAGGAATGAAATACCTTGTCTGTAAAGTCAATTATAAAATCATTTGTGTAATTATAAGTTTATCTTAATGATGGTAATCACATCACACTTTCTATTGCAAGCACATAGATAGACCTCTATATTCCCTAATGTTTCCTATAGTTAACAATGATAACTGTTTATGCCCTGATGTAGTAATACTAAAATGTATTTCTAGAAATAGTGACTACTACTACTACTACTACTACTACTACTACTACTACTAGTAGTCACTATTTTTAGTTACAATATACACTACTACTACAGTTAAAATATACATTATTGACAATAGTGACCAAGTGAATTTTGCTTACTACAGTATACTAATAGCCCCTAAATCCACCTAGGAAAACTGACTGTAAATTTCTTGGTTTGATTTTCTATAATGTTTCATCAAAAATAAGAAAAGAGAAATTTCATAGATTTTTCATCAATTAATATCTTTAGAGGATATATATGGATGCTGTAATCATTTAAAAAAAAGGCAGATGTAACAAGACTTTATTGAATCAACAAAAATGGCATATTATAAAGAATGGTACATATTAAAATTGAATCTTATGCCACAGATAAAACAAGTATATTTGTTTATTCACTGTTTATTCACACATTTCTTTTGTTTGAGATACTACAAATTCCGTTTGTTTACTTATTATCTATTGAGCCAAACATTTGGTACCCAATGTAAATCATTAGTTAACATAATATATTACTGGTAAAATAATCAATTTGTATGTCATATTGGTCATATTATTTATTTATTTGGTGATTTTATTATAATAAAAATGGTCTTAGGTGAGCATGTTATCAATTTGTTCACTCCCAAATTTTAAAAAGTTTATGCATATTAATTTAAAATAACTTTCTTTAGTTATTTAGGATGCTTGTAGAAATTTCCATAAATCAAAGTACACTATCTGGCCCTGTTTATGTATATGGACATTAAATTTATGAAATTCTAATTTTTCTGTACAAAATCTTGACAGGCTAGTTCTGTGTCTGCATGGCTGTCTTACAGTAGATTAATATGTGTCCATACAAATTGTATATGACTGTATTTTTTTGTCTGATGTGGCATATTGTCTGACTTTAATATTAGTAGTTACACATTTCAAAGTTATTTCAATTAAACATAGATAGTATAATAAGGATCATTTAAATTGTAAAGAGTAATCATATTTTTGTACCAACTTCTCATATAATAATAATTATTACTAATTGACGTAATTTTATTCAACTATATTGTTAGCTGACCAAGATTTAAGTTGAGTAGAGACCATTTATAAGGAAAATAAACAACAATGAACATGATAACATAATGATGTGTTTGTAAAAAATGCAGTGATTGAGGATAATTTGTAAAGGTCATTAGGATTTTTAGAATTTCATTCTTATAAATTTATGAACAATTGATTTTTATATTAATTTGGTTCAATAACTAATACATGAAAATATGATATAAGTAGTTGCAACTAAAAAAACAAACATTTTATTCATTAGAGTGCTCTATATGAAATAATTGGTTAATATTGATTTATAATATGAATGACGTTTTTGGTCCAAAATTTCAATTAACTACATCAACAATTCATTACTAGGCTTACATTTTATTATAATATGTAACGGCTGCTCGCAATATGCGGTTTTAATAGTTTACTCTCAATATTTCGACCCAGTTAAATGGAACTAGTTACATATTAAAACCATATATTAGTAAAGATTACTCAATCCTAACAAGGAAATGTAATTGGTTTTGACAATTTCAATTGTCACTGTCGTCTATTTTTCGTGTTTGAAAAATATTTAAAAAATTTAGTTTTTAGATCATTTACGAATGAAACAATATTAATCCAAACTTTTTCTTCGAAGTGTTTTCGCTCACCACTTAACTGCACATGTCGGCATTGTTCCTCGTAAATAATACCATGACAACCTTAATGACTGACACATTTGTCAGCCGTTTAAGCCATTCAATGGCTTCCTTTAATTACAATGCGGTGATATATCTATACTTATCTACGATTAAAACGTCCAACGTCCACCAGGTGTCCGTACTTGCACCGCACCGCCGGCGACACGGAGCGGCGCTACCACCTGCGCTACTACAAGACGTGCATGTGCGTGCACGACACGGACGCGCGGGGGCTGTGCACGAAGAACGGCGCGCACTGCGCCTTCGCCCACGGCGCGCCCGACCTGCGCCCGCCCGTGCTCGACGTGCGCGAGCTGCAGGCGCTCGACAACCCAGACGCGGCCGACGGGGACGCCGCCGCGCCCAACGCCCTCGACAGGGAACGGAACCTCATGAACGAAGACCCCAAGTGGCAAGGTTGTCCATCTTACATATAAATATATAGATTCCTTTTTTTAATCTTGACAGGGTTGTTGCTTTTTTCGTTGTAGCATATAATGGGAGGATTGGTTGTAAATACCTAAATTGCTTAATTTTTTTAAGTGATTGTAAAATTTCATCTGATTGCCATTTGTCTACATTAGAATCATTGCACTATTATTGATACATATGTACATATGCTAAGAAGATACATTGTTAGATTCACACCTGTTAATGCTACACATTTAGCTCATATTTTGTTTTCATTTTACAAAATTTTATTATACTTAGCTTCCTTAGAGATGTAATTAAAAGAATATTGGCCTAATAATGATCACATTTTTACAATGTTTTTTCTTTCATTTCAGATACAAATCATGTGTTATCATCATATAAAACAGAACCATGTAAAAGACCACCTAGATTATGTAGACAAGGGTATGCTTGCCCACAGTATCACAATAGTAAAGTGAGTTCAATTTCATAATGTAAAGTGAGTTATCCCTATATTCTGCAATTTACTAATGGGTAACGTTTTTCAGGATAAGCGTAGATCTCCAAGAAAATACAAGTATCGTAGCACGCCATGTCCCAACGTGAAGCACGGGGAGGAGTGGGGCGAACCTAATAATTGTGAGGCCGGTGACGCCTGCGGGTACTGCCACACGCGCACGGAGCAGCAATTTCACCCTGAGATATATAAGTCCACGAAGTGCAATGACGTGCAGCAGGCAGGCTACTGTCCGCGAGGACTGTTTTGTGCATTTGCACATGTCGAACGTGAGTAAAGCAGAAATTTCCGGGATCTGTATAAGTCAGTATAATATATTTCGCGCGTAAAGTTGCCGATTATATACTTTTTTATATTGCAGCCGACGAAATCGGCGGCCGCGAGCTGACCGGGCCGCTGGAGTGCGGCACCAGCCTGGCCGACCTGCTGTCGTCCGCCCTGCCGCCCGACAAGAAGGGCGCCGACGCCGTGAGCCTGCTCGGCAACGCGCTCAGCCTGGAGCGCGCGCGCCCGCCCTCGCCCGCCGCGCCGCACACCAACGGCAGCGGCGACGGCTCCGAGTGCGCCTCCACGTCCAGCGGCGGCTCCAGCGGCGGCCGCGCGCCCGGCCCGCCGCCGCGCGCGCCGCCCGCCTTCGACGACAAGCCGCTCGCCTCCGTGTGGGCGCCGCGCTCCACCTTCGACGCCACCGTGCTGCAGGAGGTCGTCGGCAACGCGCTCGACGACCTGCACCTCGACGACCCGCTCAACCTGGTCGCGTCGCTCGACCGCGACCTGTCCGACGGCGAGGGGCTGCTCGGCGGCTCCGCGCCCGTGAACATCCCGCACGCGCGCGGCGCGCTGCGCGGCTTCAGCCCGCCCGGCGGCGGCTCCCCGCTGCCGCCGTTCCTGCGGTACGCGCAGGCGGAGCCCGAGCGGCAGTTCAACTCGCACGCGATGAAGGCGGGCAGCTTCGGCGCCGTGCCGGCGGGCCCGTTCGAGTTCGCGGCGACGTCGCCGTCGGGCGGCGGCGAGCTGGGCCGGCTGCGCGAGGAGGTGGCCGCGTCGCGCGCGTGCGCCGCGCGCTGGGACGAGCGCATCGCGCAGGCGCGCTCGGCGTGCGAGGCGTGGCAGCGCGAGGCGGACGAGGCGGCGCGCAAGGCGGCGCTGGCGGAGCGGCAGCGCGACGAGGCGCTGGCGCACGCGGGGGCGCTGCGGCGCGAGCTGGAGGCGGCGCGGGGCGGCGCGCGCGGGGCGGCGCGGGAGGCGCGCGGGCTGCCGCTGGCCGCGCTGAAGGCGCTGCAGGCGCAGGCGCGCGCCGAGCTGGAGGAGATCGAGAAGGTGCTGTACCTGGAGACGGCCACGAAGTGCATGGTGTGCGAGGAGCGGCCGCGCAGCGTGACGCTGGCGCCGTGCAACCACTACGTGCTGTGCGAGGGCTGCGCGGGCTCGGCGGACGAGTGCCCGTACTGCCAGACGCCGGTGCAGCGCCACCAGTAGCCGCCGCCCGCTCTCTACCCGCATTCGTCTCAAAAATGTAACAGGAAGTATGCTCGTGTTCCGGATCTATGTATCGATGCGAATAAATTGACTTGATATATTTTTATATGTAAGCAAATGAAGCTTCACCGATGGCAAGTATCACTTTGTAATGTGTAGGATATTTAGTCGTACAGAAAATAGTAAGACTTATTCGAATATAAAACGTATGATGAGCACGTTTGAAAATGTTTTAAATATTCCTACATTTGAGTAGCTCGATTGTAGAAGATTGCTGTATCTTATGCAGGATACGGTGATTGTTACAATTATGAATTTGAATGTTTCATAACAAGTCTTATCTTAACTATGATACTAAAGGGGGTCTATGCCTCGACTTTTATAAGTGTTCGACTAACGTATATTCTTCACTGTAACACAGTAACAGACTGTTACACCAAAGCTAAATGATATAATGATAAAAGACAGAATGTTAAAATACAAAAGATTACATTTTTATATTTCTCTATTTAACATAAATATAACGTTTACTCAATATTTTTGGTAAAAATAAAAATATATATTATTGTACGCATATATATTTAGTGCATGTTTAAACACAGTAGAGATTTTGATGTTGGAGTAATATGCTTTTGATGTTGACTAATTTACGTTTATTTAGACTCGTGTACTTGTGGCTCGTTGCTTTCTGTCTGATAAATGAAGACTATTTATAGATATTTATGAGATCTACATTACGTTGACGTGCTTTCACCAACATTCTCGATTACTGAAATGCTACAATGCTACAAATTAGTGATGTGCCAGAATCCGTATCCGCGGATATTCGATAAATATCTTGAATGATTTTTTTTCATTATTAAATTACGATTTTTAAATTAGGTTGTACTTTTACCCTTGTGAAAATACTTGCTGCCCTAAATTTTACCTTTCGCTTTTTTATAAATAATACTGTATTGCATATCCGGATGGACTGTGTAAAAATTTGAGATCCGTATCTGTATTCGCGGATCTAGAAATTTCTTATGATCTGACACATCACTACTACAAATAATATGGATGTTGGTGAATGAGACGCGCATATAGAATTAGTGTTTATAAACGATATTTGAGAATTTATTGAAATGGTAGATTTAGTTTTATATTTGACATAAACTTTCATGTTCAGATTAGAATATTGCATAAACGTAGTAACGAAATGCATGTATGATCAAATTTAATCAGATGTTGTTGATTGTTACTTTTTGCATTTTCTTAACAATAATAGTGATAAGGAAAAGTGAATACTATCTAAACATTGCTTCCTCCGTTCGATTATGTAGCACAATGATTTTATGATCTTGTTTTAGTCACCTAAGGACCAATCTAGATATACTCTCTGGGTGGTCGTTCCTCTAAGGGTGCCTCCTTAACACAAATACTAGGAATGCGTGGAATATGGCTTTAATAATATAGTGTTTGATTTCGTTATTTCCATAATAGTGCTTCTCTGTGTATATCTCCCCAAACTTGTCCACCCTTTTTTTTGTCAATAAAACTGAATTTACAAGTAGAGAAAGAACTACCAAATTGAGAATTATAAAAAAAAAATGTAATTTTGGGACATTTCATGGGAAAATTGGAACTTTCTGGAGGCAAACTTAGAGAGACACGTTGGTTTCCTATTCGCCCCTAATTTATATTTTTATATGACCTGATATCTGGATGTCACATGGGGCTATAATATTGTAAGCAAATTTGACCGAAAATCGCAATCATCTTTCTTCGCTAGAAATAAAATTACAAATGCCTATCGTGTAGGATGACGAAGAAAAGGAATTGCTTCGTAGCGCAAAGAATTTGAAAACTTAGATTGTTGTCTTTGATCGCTTCCATGGACTAGAGATTTTTTATTATTACAAACGAAGGAATGTACCGGTCGATATTTTTTCTTTGTTCTTTTCTTGTTTTTAAACATATTGTAGTGCATTTTACATGTACATTCCCAATAAATAATTGCGTTGATCATAATATTATTTCAATTATGGCTGAAGGTAGAAATATGATGATACCAAATGCATTTAGTTTAAAACTTGTAATCCTAAAATCATTTGGAGACCAGGTAACATGGTTGGCATAATGTGGCCACATGAGTCTATGGTAATTGACAAAAAAATCTGAAATTTCATTAATTACTAATAAAACAATTGGTTTAATATATTACAATGATGAATGAATGTATTTTCATAGGCTTATAATTACACCAAGAAATGTGTTTTTGTTAGATGACGGGACAAGCAAAACATCAATTTTTTGGTCATTATTCAATTCACTTCCAAAGCTGTCTTATGGTTTCATGTGTTTATGATGTTCTCATAGATTAGTAAAGATTACTCACTCCTAACAAGAAAATGTACCCAGTTTTGAGAATTGAAATAGTTGCCTAAAAAAGTTTAACCACGTCTCCGTGCTAAAATGTCACAAAAATATTTAAAATAATTATTTATTTATTATGTAAATTACGCAGTATTAGGTATTTATTCGTAAATTTTCTCTAAAAATGATTTTATATGTCAAGAATTCAAAAAAAGAACTTACTAATAAGCCGTTTGTGGCTTCATTCAATTTCAAGGCGGCGAAGTATCTTTACTAATCTATGGATGTTCTATAAAATACATACGACGGTTTTGAGTGGGATGTTCGAATTTTTTTTTAGTTATTATGACGTTTCGAGAGCAAATATTCTAATAAATAATCGTATTTCGTATTAAATTTTTTTTCGAACGTCGGCATTAGGATCGGTTATAGAAAGAGAAAGCTATAACTTGTTCAAGCAATGTAAGCCATCGAAAAAATACGTTTTTTAAATATTGAACAATTATTATTAACATACTATTACTACGCATACACAATTAATTTAGGTATGAGGAACTCTAATTTTTTCAATTTTACTACATTTAAAGATATTAATATTTATATATTTTGAAGATAAAAATCTTAAAATGTTTTTGTATCGGTATATTATAATAGTAATAACAAATTTAACTTAGATTTATATGACATAGTGTTAAGTAGTGTTTTCAAATTGTAATGGACATATTTTAAGAGTGTAGTTGCAAGCGTCGTGCATTGTAATCTGAAGCAATATGACCACAGCCGCCTTTTACTCAATAATAATCAGAATATATAGTCTATATAGTGAGGGCTTCCGTCGCAAATATGTTCGAAATTTATATATTATACTTACAATTATTGACAAAAGTTTCGTCTAATTGTATAAGAGAATTGTACTAATCCTACTACATTTTTTACTATTTAAATGTCTTAAAAATTTGTATACGGTTATTTTTATAATATCGCTGATAATTTCAAACGTGTACCTTATTATAAACGGTCAGCAGCAACGACGGTCGCCCTCCAAAAGTACATGTCAACACAGCACATTTTGCTTTGGTATGAATAATATAGGAAAGAAAATATTTCGGAATGGCTATTGTATGTATTTGTATTGTGTATTTAACGATTGTAAGGTAATGGAAGCAACAACCTGTGTAAGTGACATGAATTGCCACACTTTTTGGATGTTATCGCCATACCGCCGTTTGAAACACTTACCTTATTATAAAATGCATTTTTCTTAACATAACATTCAGACATTGAAGAAATATATTGATAATTTGTATTTCGTAATTTGACTAGACATAATTTGCAGAGGTTTTACAAATCGAATTATATGAATACAGTATTAAATCTCCAACAAGTGTGGTACAGGCCTAAATTGTCACAAATTAACAATGGATAGTGTGGGTTTGTTAAGTCTCAAAATGTATTTATTGGTAATGGTTGAGCGTAGTGTGTGTAATACAAAATGTCCTGTGTGGCCATCGCCTATAGTAGCTTGCTAGTGTTTGTAATTCTAATTATTTAAAATTTAGATGTGTATTAGAGTCACACTTATTTTTATATAGAATCTTTATCACATGGAAAGTACTTGCAACTAATAAATTTATTGACAAAATTATATTATTTATGCGAATAATATTGGATTATAATTATGAATAGAATCTGAATATGCGAGCACTTTTATTTTCATAAGTGATGAGAATAGATTGTTTGGAATATAATTAATTGGTATTATTGTAATTTATTGAATTATTGTGGAACATATCAGGAAAAGATGATTATTTTTATTTATTTGTCTTGTTAAGGGATGCAGCAGTGGAATGCAATTCGTTTCAATTATTGATTAAAAATTATTAAATTGAAAATATTCAGGTTCGTCATATTAATCATAAATATAAAATGACTTGTCATATAAACTAAATTATATAAAATTGATGTTTAAAAATCTTTCCAATTTCCATATAAATCGTATTTTTAAATAATCTGGTAAGTCTATTTTATGTATGAAAAGTACTCTTGGAACGACCCTATAACTGCCACTGTTAGAGCGATAAGATAAACTTCAGTGTGACACATATATAGTCTGATTCATAATTAGGTGTCAAAAATGTAAACAAAGAAATGTCACTGTCAAAATTGACAAGAAACAAAAACTTTAACAAACTCAACAAAAAAACGAAAATTTAACAAACATACACAATTTAGCAAACGCATTATGTAAACGAGAAAACATTCGACTTCGATCACAATCACGAAAATTAATAATATCAGTTACGAAACTTAAAAATGACAGCACAAGAAATGTCTTGGATTTCGGTTGTGTTACCATTATCACATTTTAATTTTCTACCATAAACTTTGTTTTTTATTATTATTACAGTATGGATCGAAATTGAGGTGATATAAATATTAGAAAATGTGAATTAATCTTAATTTATTTAGATTATTATTTTATTATTGTTGTCTTACTTTAATATCGACAAAAATAAGAAACTACCATTTCTAACTTATTTTCTTGATAGGTCAACACCTTTGTTTACATTTTGGACACCTAATTATGAATCAGACTATAGTTTACTACAAAAGTAGAAAAAAATAATACTTGGGGACTAAATAGTCTTCTTATTATACTTGCTTCGTCCGGTAGCCACAAGAGTCAATTTCCACCAATTGACCAGTTTTTTTGTTCTTTTCTTCCGGTGAAGACATTGATGACTTTAATTTTGTGCAAGTAGTGGATCGAGACATATCTCAAGATTTATTGATTAAAAATCTCATACTTGAGATCATAATATTTTGGTTTCACCCTCGTTGCTAGTCCTATCGTACACTTGAATATAAAGGTAAAATATATAAAAACATGATAAATTCGCATTCCACTGCTGATACAACTGTCCACTTTGCATCACTTTGGATAAAAGTGCAACTCACCGAGTAATTATTTATTAAATTTAAATATATAGAATGCAGGTATTAGTTTGTCTGTTTGTATTGAATCGACAGGCGCGATGTGGTTCTTGTTGTTGTTTTATGATGATTATTATTATATTTGTTTTAAGCAATTATTTTACGCTATATAAATCCATTTTGCAGTTTGCATTTTATGTTATTTTTTACGTAAGGACCAATTTTGTTTATATGATTGAAGTTTGTTGCGTACGCATAATAACCCCTTTTTATATATTTTTAATATAATTTTTTTCAATTATTTAATCTTAGGTAGGTAGGTCCAACAAATTCTTTCAAATTTATTATTGTTAATTAGACATAGCTAAATGTTATAGTAGAAACCAATTCGCGTTCACACTCGCATAAGATCAAATAAATTATGTTTTTCGATTTTTATATTTATTACTATGCATTCAAGCTTTTATTACTATCATAGTAGGTATTTTATAACAAATAATTTTCAAATCCATGTGATACAACATGTAACAGAGACGTGAACATTATAATTACTCTAGGTAGGTAGGTTTAATAAATTTTAAATTCCATTCAATAAACATGTGTTTTATTTGACTTCCCTATCCCATTTCTCATTTTGGCATTTGAAATACAATCTTTAGAACATACCTTTGAGGTTTTCATGTCTTCTTAAAAGAAATGTTTTGTGGTTTCTATTAATACAATTTATTATACCACTTAAAATATTTCTGTTTAAATTAAAACCCATGTTATTTTATATATTTTAATAAATAAAAAGTTACAATATTGCATTGTTTGAAAGTGTTAAAAAAAGTTAAATAATGTCATAATAATAAAACATAATTAACAAAATTACCGATCCGTGTTGCCAACATTGGTCTTGTTCTTTATATTATTTTGTTGCTGGTACCTAAAGGTAAATACCTTTAATAAGCAATAACAAACGCACAACTAAAAAAATAAAGTTAATTTCAATGAAAAACTAAATCCAAAATGGTAGCTGTTGTATGTTTTTCGCCAACTCAAAAAAGTAAATAGAAATACAGCCATTTTGGATTGCCATCTTTACTAAAACAATTCATACTAAAAATAATAAACCTTTACAAAACAATATGTATAGTCATTTTTCACTTACTAGTAATAAAGCGGCTTCAATTTGAATTAACAGGACGGAGGTTGATTGGATCGGTCAAAACAATAAGCTGCCAATGAATATAAGCATTAAGGGTAAATTAAAAGTAGTGTAGGTATTAAAATGTCTTACTTTGGCCTAAGAAAAATAACTACAACAAACCTTCGTAATATTGCAACGTTATTTGTACACTTTGGCTGTGAGTATGTAATTATTCTTAGTTGCTGGTGATTGTGCATATACATCATTTAAAATATACAGGAATACATTTGAAAAAATACATTAAATTAGCTAGCAATATATAAAATAAATAAACAATGTGTCCTAACTAGATAAATAGAAATCAGAGGTCTTATGTAAGAAATTGGGATATTTATATAGAATGGACGTTACTTTTAATCTAAATGAATGAATGAAATGAACGAATAAATATAACAAGTTATTTTACGGCAATTCAGCATGAAGGTAATACAAAAGTAATACCCATAAATTTGTAAGTTTTAATTTAGCGAGCCTTTTTACTCGACTGCGGGGGTAAGGTCTTTCGAGCGTATGTGTTCTTTGGCACGCTACATGGCTTGACAGATATAACATATTATGAAACATGGAGTAAATAAATTATGGAAATAACGTGCCTACTGTTTTTTAAGCAGTCGGTTTTTATTTAAACAATAATTCTCTAGTTACAGCATACTTGCAAGAAACGAACTTCGTACTTATACAGGCATGTCTAAAAGGCTATAAAATCTTCGACTATCTTAATATATGAGACGAATTGGGTACTTGACACTAATAACAATAAAATATGAAATATGTTGGATATGATAGCTTATAAGTAAACATAAATTATGCAGTATTTTGTTTATTTTTTAATACGTTCTAAGTATTTTAATTTTTAAAAAGAAATTTTCGATTTTTTATCTGTGGATTTTAAATCCCAAAACGGCGACAGTGCTGCCTCAAATGTCATGTGACGTCACTACATCGAAACCAAACAAGACTGAAGTATGTGTAGCGTCGAAGTTTATTTCTATATTTTCAATGTGTTGACGTCACGCTACGAAATGACACTTGACCGCCTGTTTTGGCGTAACGTTCCGTTTACCGTAATAAAAATATGTTTTTTATTAATAAATAGCCCTTTTTTCGAAAAATGATCAATGAAAGGCATATATAATACGTATATGAATTCATTAAAACAGTTTCCCAAAAAGTGTCAAGTAGCCAATTATGGATTGTTTCTATCGTTGTATCACCATTCTTAGAGGTTACAACATTTTTCAGGCAAAAATTGTGTATATGAATAACGGACCTCTGATTTAAAACGAATACAATTACATTACGTATACAATATTTCAAAGTAGGAAGAAAATGTGATAATATACATATTGCTGTCTATAGATTATGATATCATCATATCCCAATTAAAAGAATTGTATGATAGTTGATTAAATGCAAATATAATGTACTTATACTAATGTATATTTTCTTAGATAGCGAATTAAAATGAAATGAGTATAAAATTGAAATGTATTTTAAAACTAAATACTAAAACTAAAATAAAATTAATTAATATGATATCTAATTAAAGTAAGCTTTGTATAATAATGAATGACGAGTCAAATCAAATTTTTTTAATTGGAATACTACTATATGATTTATCTAAATTAGCACGGGGAACATATAAACTGTCCCATAGGTATTCCGTAATTATGAAACATTTATTAGTTCTAGCTAGAGACAAATTATTTAGTACAAAATAAATTGATTTTATAAGTATTTTATTTTAACGAAATTTTTTGGATCGATTTTTATTAATAAACGGACGTTAATGGATTTTTTAATATATTTGCACTCAACAATAGATTTTATGGAGATACTATATAAAAAAGAAAATATCATGAAATGCAGATTAATAAATTATTTCACGTATTTTATTATATAAAAGTAAAGAGATTTGATTTGAAACTAACTTCACTGTGAATAAGAATAAAATAACATAAATAATGGTCATCAAGAAGCGTTCTTATTGCTAAATTAACGATTTATGCACTTAAAACATAGAAGGAAGAACACAAGTAAAATACAAGGAGTTATGAAATAATTGTGATATATTGAAAAATAGTGAAATAAATAAAAATAGTCTTGGAATAAATCATTGGAAAACAACAACGATATTTATGATTTTGACTTACCATTCATCTTAACAAAGCGATCAGATCCTTAAAAAGTAATTACGATACACAATACATAATTTGCATTTTATTTGGCTTTACAATTTATTAGAGAGCTTATTATAAGTGTCAATATCATAATACAAATAAGATTTATTATGCTACGTCAAGTTGCTTTAGACTTATGTTTGAAAATATATTAAAACTTTTATTTAACAGAGGCAATCATATGAAGTAATTCTCTGTAACAATATAATTTAACAGTGATACTCTTAGGAAATGAAATCCCAAGTAAATTTAGGTTGCGTTAACAGTAAATAAGGCACAACTAAATAAAAATATGACTTTAATATAGCAAATTGAGTCTTTAAATAAAATATATATGGCGGAAATGTCTGCTCATAAGAAATAGTCACACAAATCCTACAAGTAAAATAAAGAAGTGATATTTCATCTAAAACAACCTCACGCTTACATATACACAATAATAATAATTTATTATAATTATAAAGATAATAATATATACTATAATCTCTGATGTTGTATTTCATACCGTAATAAATATAATCCTAACCTAAATTAATCCTAACTAAAGCTTAACGCCATGGTCACGTGCAGTCGGCGACAATCAAACGTAAAATGCTGGTTTCAGATAAAGACATTATTAACTATAGACTGGAAGTTACTACGTCATGCGTGTAACGCGTTGTCCACGAAAAGTAATACGACATAAGCAAGGGAATTTTTAATCAATTAAAAAGAATTTAATTGTTTTTATATATTGAAAATATATTGCTAATATAATGTCGCATCCATACGCTAACGAACATCAACAAACCGTCACAAATTCAAACATGTGGCTAAGTATTTGTCAAATTACAACAAATAAATAAACTTAAACTTTCACTAAAATATTACAAGAGATGCACGTAGTAATTGATTAATTAAAGCATAATTGCTAATTTAGTGTATAAAAAAATCAAAAAAGGTGCACGATGTCGTTTCTAAGTGCAGAAACACTAAAAATTAACAGGCACTTTCATATTATGACGACTTAAATATAATATGCGTATTATTTTAAATCCTATATTTATAAATTATAGTGATGGACAGTATGTATTAGGCAGATCTATTCATCCTATATTATTAGGGTGCTCACTCATCGAGAGCATTTGCATTGTAATGTAATGATGTAAAATTCGATTTTTAACATTGAACGGTAATGGGTAGACGATTAAAATTTTCTATGATAACGAATACTAAAAATAAAAAATAATAATTTCGTGGAACTGAACTCTCCGTGTGCGAGTTTGATTAGTCCTAGGCCAACCAGTTACAAATTGTATCATTACAAGTAGCGCGCTTTAAATGCTTAGATTTCGTTATTCAATGATGTAACACTGGTTCTGAATTGTTACATTACATCATAGATTAGTAAAGATTACTCACTCCTAACAAGAAAATGTAACCAGTTTTGACAATTGAAATTGGCTACTTGACACTTTTTGGGAAACTGTTTTAATGAATTCATATACGTATTATATATGCCTTTCATTGATCATTTTTTCGAAAAAGGGCTATTTATTAATAAAAAACATATTTTTATTACGGTAAACGGAACGTTACGCCAAAACAGGCGGTCAAGTGTCATTTCGTAGCGTGACGTCAACACATTGAAAATATAGAAATAAACTTCGACGTTACACATACTTCAGGTTTCGATGTGATCGACAGGTTTCGATGTAGTGACGTCACATGACATTTGAGGCAGCACTGTCGCCGTTTTGGGATTTAAAATCCACAGATAAAAAATCGAAAATTTCTTTTTAAAAATTAAAATACTTAGAACATATTAAAAAATAAACGAAATACTGCATAATTTATGTTTACTTATAAGCTATCATATCCAACATATTTCATATTTTATTGTTATAACTGTCAAGTACCCAATTGTCACTGTTAAATATTTTCGTGTTTGAAAAATATTTAAAAATGTAGTTTTTAAAGCATTACGAATGAAACGATATTTCTCCGCACTTTTTCTCAAGTTCGTGTTTTTGCACCACTAACTGCACATGTCGGCATTGTACCGCGTAAATTACACCATGATAGCCATTACTACGTCTGACAATGTGTCAGCGAAAGCCATTTAATGGCTTCCTTCAATTACAAGGCGGTAAGATATCTATACTTATCTAAGCATTACATGCAAATGATTCCGTTGAAGGAGCGCCCCAACAATTTACTCATTGTATTATGTATCATTAGTTACAAATACTCCACCATATAGGACAACGGACCGATGTACCTATATAACAAGTAAGATTCTGTTCTCTAATATAAGAAGCTGCTTAGTGAACTTAATGTACTATTTCTTATAAAACAAGTGTATCGTTTAAATTAACTCCATTTCTTTGTAGTTATACAAATTACTTGTACATAATAGAGAGCGTTTATGACAAATTTTAAAAATATCTGGGCTTATTTTTTAGGCCGTCAAATTGGATTAAAATTTGATATATTAAAATGTATGTAAAAAAATCGACAGATAATAAAATAGAATTACTGAGAGCTGCTATGAGCTAAAATAAATACTACTTATTAATATAATAAATCAGAAATTATTTTGGTGTGATATTGTTACATTAGTTAGAATTGATTTGAGCCCATCGCTTGTCCAAAGTTGATAACACTTTATTTCAACTAAAATAAAGGTTATAATTATAAAACTAGAATCGTTTTTGCAATTTTATTTCATTTTATAATTTTAGAGTGTCCTCTGTATTTCACGAAAATACTAATAAAATCTAAGTTAATAAATGTAATGATTCATTAGTATTGGTGAGTGTACCGGTCATTTAACTTCTCCTAATAGTTTATTAAATGAAAAGTATAACATAAAGTTCTCTGTAGATGGCGCTACAGGTCCATCAAAGGCAGTCAATATTTAGACGTAGTTTAGTTTTAGCACTGAAATATTTTTATATGCTCAATAGCCCTGAAAAAGTTGAGTACATTTCGTAATTCCATTCTGTGTCAGACCGACACAAAAACCGCCGCCATGTGAACGGATTAGTATTATTCGCCGTTTTTAATAATCAATCCATCCAATGGTCTTCCTCCCAAAGATTAACATTTGACAATTTCTTCATACTAGTCGTTGTCATTTTTCGATCTTTGGTAAGAAATAATGTCAAAACATACCTATCATATGTCATGGTATTGCAATTTCATGTATTTGTCCAAATGCTTTACTAGGGTAACATTGACAAGAAATATAGCTGAATCTACCAAGTGCGTGAAGTAATCCCTCTAAATAATAATTAACATCCACGTATAAATAATAATCTCATCATCTTACGAGTACAATAAAAAGTTATGCGTAATTATTCTATCATTGTAGATTTATATAAAGAAAAAAATAAATTTAAATATTTATTTTTATATCACTAAAGAACTTTTAAATATGAACAAAACATTAGACTTATAACAAAATTTATGCTTAAATAATAATGCATAAATTATAGTCCTTTGCAAATATCAATAAATTATAAATAAAATTAAAATAAAACAGGTATGAAGAAACATTAAAAAGCTATTTATACTTTGGATATGCATAATTATGTAATTATTATGTGTAATATTGATATTTGATTCAGTCTAAGATAAAATAATTGTTCAATAGACACACAAGATCATTCATTCATTCAATGTTTCAAGGTGGGATTAAAAAAAATCATATAGCGATATTACAAATTAAAGTCCCATAACCTATATTTAACTCAATTTCGCGTGTTTATTAGTGTGTATTTGCTAATATATATAACCGCTTTTTACTACATGCATATGAATATACATAGGGTACATATACCAAAATAACATTTTTACAATTTTTGTCTGTCTGTCTGTCTGTTTGTTCTGGCTAATCGCTGAAATGGCTGGACAGATTTTGACGGGACTTTTATTGGCAGGTAGCTGATGTAATAAGGAATAACTTAGGCTATTTATAATTTAATACTAGCTGTGCCCCGCGGTTTTCTTTTTAATGCGGGTGAAGCCGCGGGGCACAGCTTTTGTTTAAATAAAGCTAGCTAGACTCCGTTGCTGTCGGGGACACAAGACTCGAACTCAAAGCGGTGGGAAGGGACATGAGAAACTTACATCATTAATAAGAAACGACATGGACATCAATACTCTTATTACTACTAAACTAAGCAAAACACGTTTCATACATCGGCTGTCATACATAAAATACTTGCATACAAATGATAGCCAGTGATTGTCATAAATAAAGAAATTAATTATATCAAAACCATTTAAAATTGCTTTCCTTAAAAACCTAAGATTGTGTTATATAAAAAGGTGACTTTATTATTATAAAAAAAAAACAAAAAATTGATAAACGAACACTTTCAAACGACATATACCACAATACAACCTTACATATCTATGCGCTGTCGTTGTTTAAAAAGTGCACTTAACATGAGGTACTAATAATTCCATACGTTCCTATATCCGTCAATAGCTTAATATTAATCTTCGACATTACTTATTATTACACTTACCGTTCACGATCGATCTAAGCTACGTGGTCGATTAAATCCAATTGATAATCTATTCGAGTACTATAGTCTTATATAATGAGCTCAATTTTAAGGCAATCTTAGGCAAATCAAAGTCTTTTATGAACGTAACACGGTTCAGCTTGCTAGTCGTAAGCGTCCTTACAATCTAGTAGAATGCTCATTCTCTATATAACTAACTTTCTGTTGGTTAAAGATAGATGTATCGTTTACGTAAATTTACCGTTTAAATTCAGGCTGTTTTATCTATGAGCCAATTAGTAATAGTAATAAGTTGGTAAAGCCCGTCATCACTAATTCTAAGATTGCATGGGATCGTCTAAAACTATGTCGTAACCGCCATGAAATTCGACAAAACCTCTATAATTTCACCGATTATTAAATAGTTAGTCGAATTGTTTATTTGTTGTACGTATAGTTGACGCATATAACACGTGTTTAAATTCATATTGTGTACCATTTTTTATATTGAGTTTCCCTAGTTTATGATTATTTAGTACACGCGTACCTGAAGTTTCGAATCCGTCTAAAATTTCTACTATCTTGCTCCATTCACTTATCATTGACTCTTTGTTACGCCAGAGTAGGATGTGCTTTTAAAACTAAAAACACATTATGCAGAAAATTTGTGCATACAAAATAGATAATCTGACCAGTGTGACCTAACCTAGTGTGAGTTTACACGTATTAACCAAAAATGACTGTTTTAGTAATTGTTTACGTATTTGCCCATACATTTACAATCAGTGCCCCAGCGGACTGTATTAGAACTGATTGGAAATATATGGGAAATACGTAAACAAATGCGAAAATAGTCATTTTTGTAAAACCGTATAAACTCATACTAAGGGTACAGGACTACCATAGGGCACGAAGCACTAGGTTAAAAATGAACACAAATGAATGGTACTATACTATCATATCCAATAGAATATGGGCATTTAAGCACTAAATTCTTAAAAGCACGTTAGCAGACGTACTTACAGCCCATTCAATATTGTTAGCGAGGTAACTTTATAACCAAGCAAAAATATGAGACGTGTTTTATCTGACGCTGGTGAAAGGTGTAGAAGAATGTAGTCTTGCGAAGACATAGCTCAATTTTGACTAAATTTTGGCGTAACCTGAGTACAGGTTGAAACGGAAGTCCTGGAAAGACTAAGGTCTAATCCAGACGAGAGTCCCGGTTAAATAAGGCTTAATTCAAAGGGAGGTCTCGCATGGATAAACGTCGTTTCGAAAGGAGATTTTTTGCCAGCTAAGGTTTAGTTAGATCAAGTTGCGATATAGAGGCTCTATCCAGCCGAAAGCCCTGCAACCTGAGTGCAGTTAGACGTAGGATCCGTGCAAGCATGCCAGACAGAAGTCACGTGTTATTTGATTCCTGATGCAGCCAAATTACCCACGTCTGGTCTACACCAGGCTGAAATCTGGCTACCCAGATTACCACCGCTAGCTAAGTTCTGGTCTAATAGGAAATCCCGTACCAGCGGGATTTGTCAACGGGGTTGTCTGGCGGAGGTCCCGTGTATACACTATGGGGTTAAACTGACATCCTATGCTAATTTCGACAGCGCGCGAGGCAGTCAAACGCCGGTCACGCGCACACATATCGGGATTCATGGGAAGTTCCGTGCTAATCGCGGCAGTGCTGGCGGGCGGTCAGGCGGTGGCCCGCGTACACACTGTGGGGTTAAAGGTGACATCCCATGCTAATTTTGGCAGTGCGCGACACAGTCAGACGCTGGTCCCGCGTGCACAGCGCGGGGTTGTCGGCGACGTGCCGTGTGAGTGTGGGTGGCGCGCGCGGCGGTCAGACGGAGGTGCCGACGTGGCGGTCGGCGTCGAGCGACACGTCCTCGGGGCTGGCCAGGTCGGCGCGCAGCCGCACGCCGCGCCCCGTCAGCGTCCAGCGGCATGCCGCGCGCTCCGTGCGCGGGGATATCCTGCACGCAATTATAATATCACATCACACATCATATCTTGCCAGATCCTGCCTGGGGAGCGCCCGACACTCTTAGAAAGTTTGATGCATGTATACAGGGTGAAATTTTCAAATAGGCCTTCAGGGCCAAATCCGAAACTATAAGGATTAGCGAAAAATGCTGAAAGGAGTTACGAGGCATATTTTAATAAAAACTAATACTGCATCATTCATTTTTTAAAATATCTCTTTCCATAGCCGGGAATCGAACGAGTTCATTTTGAAAAAAATATTAGGTACGCGCGACAAGCGTACGCGCTCTGTGACCGCCCAGTAGAAACCCCGCACAAACTCGGTGCGGCGTCAGGATTTTGTTCTATCGCTGACGCCTAGCGCAGCGCTAAAATACGCGTTCTGTTTGGCCGGGCCTTAACTGCTGGTAGTCGTACTAGCGGCGGTTACCTGCAGAGCTGGTCGGCGTCGGGCGAGCGCGGCGGCGAGGCGCGCGGCGCGGCGGGCGACTCCGAGCCGCTCGCCGAGCTGCTCGCCGAGCTGCCGCCGCCGCGGTACCGCTCCACGCCCTCTGCGGCACACACACACAAACATGCATACTACGCACTACTTTGTAATGTTTGAATTTGAATTAATGCAATTATTATATATGAACAACTTTATAACCGTATGCTTTTACAAATAAATAAATTCATTCATTCATTCGTATACACATACATAAATATTGGCGCTGTAGTGTGGAGCTATGATATCCTATGTGTGCTGATCCACACTTAAAAATAACTCGCCATCAAAGTCAGCGATGCATTAGCTATTCTTCTAGTGTTACAATGGTATATTGTGTAAGTAATAATATTATAAACCATTTCCTTTGTCATAACTTGTTTGACTGCACACAAAGTGTAGTTATAAAACTGCGACCAAACTAATAATATTATGTATGCCCAATTTGTACAATGTTATGCTTTGATTTTAAAGTAGAGTTAATTTCCTTATTAATTACAGATATCAAAATATATTATTCATTTGCTGGCGCGATTATACATAAAAAATAAAGTTACCTCTCCTACCATCATCACAATCGGGTGCGTCTTCTAATGTCTTCAGTATTTCGGTACAAAGTTCAGAGTCCAGCGGCACGGGATTGTCAGATTCTCTGAAATAGAAAATATTGGTAAATTTTCATAAAAGGAGAACATTCGTTTTGGTATATATGGTAGTTTAAGGATACTTAGCTATTCGCACGTATTTACGCCCGTACGCATATTTTATACTTGTATTATAATGCGTGTGCGGCTATAAACATGGAAAACACGTAAAGCACCTTAATCGTTCAGGCATTATCCGAAAAATCATGCGTAGTCATGTGTGTATGTGTGTATGTTTGCGTGTGTATGCGCGCACGTATCACTGTCCTTCTCTGTGCCTTGGCAATGCATGCAGCACATGCGGCACCGCGTCGCTCCACAGCAGGGACGCCACCAGCTGGAAAGGTGCGCACAGCAGCGGCAGCGGTGTTGTGTGTGTGCACGAGCACTCGTAAGTTTTCTTTTATTCTCTGCGTGGTCAGTGTGTATGTGTGCGTGGGCTGTGTGTATGCGCGCTGGTATGTTTTCATCGCGTGGTCAGTGCGTGTGTGTGTGTATGCGTGCGTGGTCTGTGTGTCTGGGCGCTTGTATGTTTTCATCGCGTGGTCAGTGTGTGTGTGTGTGTGTGTGTGTGTGTGTGTGTGTGTGTGTGTGTGCGCGCGTACCGGTTGTGCAGCACTAGCGCGACGGTGGCGGGGTGCGGCACGGGCGGCTGGTGCGGCGCGCGCGGGCTGAAGGCGCTCGCCTCCAGCGCGGGCGCGCGCACGCGGGGCGCAGCCGCGCCGCCCCACTCGCCCCACACACCTGCGGGGAGGAACGCCTTGTTGTATGATATATTAGCGTAATCCATAGATTAGACTTAAATATTTAAAATACTTTTTTTTATTTAGGAGTAGCAGAAGAGCATGAAGTCCACCTGATGGAAAGTGGCTACTGCCGCCCATGGACATCTGTAATCAATCCCAGATGATTAGATATTCCTACCTAAGGTCGGCCACAGATGCGCCGCTACCCCTTAGGACTAAGCTGGAACGCCTCGGAAAAGTATGTCTCCCTTACCACACCCTTCAAATCAGAACACAGCAGCGCTTAACCACAGATTAATAAATAGTTACTACGTAACAGATACATCACTCCCATACAAAAGCGAAAATACCTACGCTATAATAGCCTACAAGATCTTTTTAATTATACCTGCTATGCAGAACGAGAAAAAATGTACTATAAGTACGAGTACATAGAGTCGAGATTGTGTTGCCTGCCGCACGAAACACGTCATCGTAAGAATGCGCTAGGGTTGTAGTTATGATGATAATTGTAATAAAACGAATGTTGCGATTCAATCATATTACAATACAATACAATACAATACAATCATATTACAATAATAATACAATATTCAATTTTGGCGACCATTTTCATTTTTTTTTCCTTCACACACACCTATATTTCACAGATTATTTCGTCCTGACAAACTCTTTTTTATTCGTTGTTACTTGACTATATATCGATTGGTAAACTGACATCATCGCAAAATAGTTCTAATTATCAGGAATGTTTTAATTTGTTCACAATTTCCTAATATTCGCCACTCTGTGTCTAAAATCGCTAAAAAAAAATATGGTGATAATTTGCATTCTCTGAAATCGTGAATAAATCTATGTAATTTGGTATTTCGGTAGGATATGGCCAATATCGTTAGAAATACCGAAAATCGCTTCGAGAACACTTGGCGGCCCTCTGTCCGTTGTATCGTCGACGATACGCCGAGCGGTAGGTAGATAACGCGTCGCTTTGAGCGAGTGACGTAGGCCTGGCTTAACACTGCTGTTATAAGGCAGAAATAGATGTGGCAGTGGTGCCGCCGGAATCACAAAGGGTTCTACCACCTTCAAAACTACAGACTACAGACTATAGTTAGATATATAAGTGTGTGTGTACCGGGCGCGGCGGCCCAGTCTGCGCGCTCGGCGAGCACGTCGGGCGGCGCGAGCGCGCGGGCGCAGCGCGCCTCCCACGCGCGCGCGCCCGCGCCCGCCTCCAGCGGCAGCCGCGCCTCGCGCTCCTCCAGCGCCACCAGCGTCTCCGCGTCGAACACCTGCAGTGTGCGTGAGACGCATACTTACATAAGTTAGGTTAAGCTTAGCATTAGGACAGTTACAGTAAAGACTTAAATATAGTAACACGCCTCTCAATACCTAAGAGCCTGTTTGTACACTACACACCTGTCAACGCACGTGACATATAGCTGAACGCGTCTGTAGTTATAGTCCGCACCAAACTGCTAGTCCTCTCTGAATATATAAATGAATCGCGTCGCCGTAGAAAATTGTATGACTACACTTGCTCGCAACAACTTCAGCGCGGACTAGCAGTTTGGCGCGGATTATACTGTAATACGCAAATATGGCTTTTGTTACGAATGGTGGCAGCCACATAATTTTTTCAAAACTTAACTTGTAAACATTTCAGAGGATAAACACGTACGATGAAAAATACTTATTATATGAAACAAACTGTGTCGGATCCAGCATTTTAGTTTGAAAGAGCTCTTTCTATAGAGAGTGATATAAGTATGCAATGTCATGGTTCGTTCTCTGCCCGCACCACACCCGCCCGGCGTTACCTCGACGAGCATGTTGGCGGCGAGCGCGTGCCAGTCGCCGGGCGCCAGGCCGCGCGCCGCCCACCACTCCCCCCGCGTCCCCCACACCCGCCCCGCGTTACCTCGACGAGCATGTTGGCGGCGAGCGCGTGCCAGTCGCCGGGCGCCAGGCCGCGCGCCGCCCACCACTCCCCCCGCGTCCCCCACACCCGCCCCGCGTTACCTCGACGAGCATGTTGGCGGCGAGCGCGTGCCAGTCGCCGGGCGCCAGGCCGCGCGCCGCCCACCACTCCCCCCCGCGTCCCCCACACCCGCCCCCGCGTTACCTCGACGAGCATGTTGGCGGCGAGCGCGTGCCAGTCGCCGGGCGCCAGGCCGCGCGCCGCCCACCACTCCCCCCGCGTCCCCCACACCCGCCCCGCGTTACCTCGACGAGCATGTTGGCGGCGAGCGCGTGCCAGTCGCCGGGCGCCAGGCCGCGCGCCGCCCACCACTCCCCCCGCGTCCCCCACACCCGCCCCGCGTTACCTCGACGAGCATGTTGGCGGCGAGCGCGTGCCAGTCGCCGGGCGCCAGGCCGCGCGCCGCCCACCACTCCCCCCGCGTCCCCCACACCCGCCCCGCGTTACCTCGACGAGCATGTTGGCGGCGAGCGCGTGCCAGTCGCCGGGCGCCAGGCCGCGCGCCGCCCACCACTCCCCCCGCGTCCCCCACACCCGCCCCCGCGTTACCTCGACGAGCATGTTGGCGGCGAGCGCGTGCCAGTCGCCGGGCGCCAGGCCGCGCGCCGCCCACCACTCCCCCGCGTCCCCCACACCCGCCCCGCGTTACCTCGACGAGCATGTTGGCGGCGAGCGCGTGCCAGTCGCCGGGCGCCAGGCCGCGCGCCGCCCACCACTCCCCCCGCGTCCCCCACACCCGCCCCGCGTTACCTCGACGAGCATGTTGGCGGCGAGCGCGTGCCAGTCGCCGGGCGCCAGGCCGCGCGCCGCCCACCACTCCCCCCGCGTCCCCCACACCCGCCCCGCGTTACCTCGACGAGCATGTTGGGCGGCGAGCGCGTGCCAGTCGCCGGGCGCCAGGCCGCGCGCCGCCCACCACTCCCCCCGCGTCCCCCACACCCGCCCCGCGTTACCTCGACGAGCATGTTGGCGGCGAGCGCGTGCCAGTCGCCGGGCGCCAGGCCGCGCGCCGCCCACCACTCCCCCCGCGTCCCCCACACCCGCCCCGCTTACCTCGACGAGCATGTTGGCGGCGAGCGCGTGCCAGTCGCCGGGCGCCAGGCCGCGCGCCGCCCACCACTCCCCCCGCGTCCCCCACACCCGCCCCGCGTTACCTCGACGAGCATGTTGGCGGCGAGCGCGTGCCAGTCGCCGGGCGCCAGGCCGCGCGCCGCCCACCACTCCTCCCCGCGCGCCGCCTCGCCCCACGCACGCGACAGTTCCAGTGCCGACGCGTGGATTGCTTTCTATGGAAATACCGTTCTAAATAGTATTTACGCATACATAAATTATTTCTTGCGAAAAGATTTTTATTTTTTAATCCTTTGCAACATTTTTCTATTGATATTTTTCTATTCGCCATTGTCATCGTACGGTTACAATTAAATTTATCGTTATCTTACAACGTGTTTGGATTTGTATCTTATCTGTGTTTGGTCCTTCGAGTCAGATTTGTTAAGATAAGCGAATAAGAGATGTTGAACAAAATTCAATTATATAATACTTACCAAAATGAATAAAGGAAAGTGTCCTAGGGTGCCACCTTAAAAATGGTCTGAAGAAGCTAATCATAATATGTTTCAATTAAAAATAATGTCACGGTCCTCACCCTCAAATCTTGAGCCGGTAATCGAACCCGAGCCCGTGCGGCGTCGGACAGCGGCAAGGCGAGCTCGCGCCGCCGCGACGCCAGCTTCTCCCGCGCCGACGCCACCAGCTCGCTGCACTCCTTTTCTAGCTGCTTGTAGGCTCCGGTCTACATAAAATTAAAATTTATATAAAATTAATACATAAAATTAAAATTTATATAATAAGATCTTTAAACATTATCTTGCGTGAAATTATACAATTTGTGTTGCTCTAAAAATATAGAGAAACAAAATTTAAGCTTGAACAATTCACAAATTATGAAATTGATATTTTTCTTATGAAAATGTCCTATTGACTTTTTTATATTTCATCGGTGTCGGCTGCCCACAGTCCCAACGCCCCCAGCAGTGCCGCACCAGTAGCCGCGAGCGACGGGAGCACCGACCTTGGCGATCTGCACGGAGAAGGGTCCGAAACAGGCGTCGACGAAGTGCGCGTAGTCCCGCAGCGGGCGCTCGATGGCCGCCTCGGTGTCGGCCGCCCACAGCGCCAGCGCCTCCAGCTCGCCGCGCGCGCACACCGCCGCCAGCGCTTGCGCCGCACTGCAACACATTCAACAAGTGTATTTGTAGTGTAAGTGATAGTGTTTTTAATATTTTTTTGTATATCATGATATAGGTGTAGTAAACGAGCATGCATTCCACTTTAGTAAGTGGCTACTGCCGCTCATGGATATCTGTAATCAACCCCTGATAAGACGAGATTCCTATTTGCGTTCGGTGACTGCATCGTTAGCCCTATGAACTAAATTGGAATGCCTTGGTATGTCTTCCTTACCACATCTTTCAAAACAGAACATAGTTGCCCTTAACACTGAAATTAAACAGGAATAGGAGTAGCAGTGGTGCCACCCAGATGAAACCACTTCTAGGCTAGGTACTTCGAATCACACCATGTTATCAGTACGATGTGTGTGTACTCACGTGATCTGGTACTATGTCTTGCAGTGCAGGCCGGGGCCGGCCACGCGGCGGCAGAAGGCGGAGTCGTGCGCGGGCACGCGGGCGGCGCGCGAGATCACGGCGCGCCACGCCAGCGCATGTGTGTGTACTGTGTGTACTCACGTGATCTGGTACCAGGTCTTGCAGTGCAGGCCGGGGCCGGCCACGCGGCGGCAGAAGGCGGAGTCGTGCGCGGGCACGCGGGCGGCGCGCGAGATCACGGCGCGCCACGCCAGCGCATGTGTGTGTACTGTGTGTACTCACGTGATCTGGTACCAGGTCTTGCAGTGCAGGCCGGGGCCGGCCACGCGGCGGCAGAAGGCGGAGTCGTGCGCGGGCACGCGGGCGGCGCGCGAGATCACGGCGCGCCACGCCAGCGCATGTGTGTGTACTGTGTGTACTCACGTGATCTGGTACCAGGTCTTGCAGTGCAGGCCGGGGCCGGCCACGCGGCGGCAGAAGGCGGAGTCGTGCGCGGGCACGCGGGCGGCGCGCGAGATCACGGCGCGCCACGCCAGCGCATGTGTGTGTACTGTGTGTACTCACGTGATCTGGTACCAGGTCTTGCAGTGCAGGCCGGGGCCGGCCACGCGGCGGCAGAAGGCGGAGTCGTGCGCGGGCACGCGGGCGGCGCGCGAGATCACGGCGCGCCACGCCAGCGCATGTGTGTGTACTGTGTGTACTCACGTGATCTGGTACCAGGTCTTGCAGTGCAGGCCGGGGCCGGCCACGCGGCGGCAGAAGGCGGAGTCGTGCGCGGGCACGCGGGCGGCGCGCGAGATCACGGCGCGCCACGCCAGCGCCTCCCACACGCCGCGCGCCGCCCACCAGCTCACGCCGCCTGGGGGGCGAAAAGTGGCCAAATCTACCATGATTTTGAAATCGACTTTTATAATGTAGCTACAGATATACTGTTTTTACCATGCCTTGATTAGATTTTATGTAACAGAATCTTTAAAATCGACTTTTACCCATTTTAAACGGTCAGATTAATTCAATATGAGAACCGTACTTACATTTATACACTTTAAATTTTAACTCAGTGTGCGAGTTCGACCTGCACTTAGTTAATAATAACATGGCCATATACATGTTAAACAGCGTACCAACAAGCAGCACGAGCGCGGCGAGCGGGCACAGCACGAGCGCCACGCAGAGCGCCAGCGCCGGCTGCAGCACGCCCAGCAGCCCGATGCGCCACAACAACACCTCGAACAGCACCAGCCATCTGCAACAAACCATTACACGTCATAGTCAGCGGGCTAGAGCGGGCAGCGGACGGGTACCGGGTGGGTACCGCATGGTCTTCGTCCTGCTAATATCTATAATTTGCTGTTGCGACGCGACTAGTTTCTATATTAAGTGCGGACTAGCAATTTGGCGCGGACTATACTTATTTCGACAAGTACACATGTAGCACATGTAGCTATGTAGGTAAAGAGAATCAGATAAGTTATGTCAACGCAACAACATTATGCCGACATGCGCAGTTGAGTGATATAAATACACAAAATAGAAGAAAAAAGTGCGGAGAAATATCGTTTCATTTGTAAATAATAGATGAAATTGTCAAAACTGGTTACATTTTCTTGTTAGGAGTGAGTAATCTATAGTAATCTAGGACTACTCCTATATCTTTATTTATATATATATATATATATATATATATATATATATATATATATATATATATATATATATATTTCTTATGTGCGTGTGTATGTCACTGAACTCCTTCTAAACGGCTGGACTGATTTTGATGAAATTTGTTGTGTGTGTTCAAGGGGAGTTGAGAATGGTTTAGATTCACAATTTAGTCCGTGGGAAAAGGTGTTTTTAATTAATTAATTCGTAAGTAGTTGTTGATTTTGGAATGTTTCACATTGGATTCGACAGACTTCGCTACCATCGCAGTTTTATAGAATCGGAAACTATGCATTTGATCAAGTGACGTGAAGTCTTTAGCAAAGTTTTTGTCCAAGAACCCACGAAGGTTTGGGAGTTGGTAAGACAAATTTTCGACAGATGGCGCCACTGTCATTCCAATGAAGGTACAAATTTTCTGTTTTATGTATGTCATATTATTTCTTTAAAATGCGGGCGAAGCCGCGAGCACCACTAGTAATATATAAAAACAGTTACCTGTTCAGCCTGGCGGGGTCCGGGCAGTCGAGCTCGTACACGAGCGCGTTGAGCGCGTGCAGCGCGAGCGTGAGCGCGGGCATCCAGAGCGGCACCGTGGCGGCGGCGGCCAGCGACAGCGCGCTCGCCAGCAGCGCCGCCAGCGGGAACAGCAGCAGCAGCGCCAGCGAGCCCAGCCCGCCCACCACGCCGTAGTTCCACAGCCGGTTCGCTTGACGGCTCAGACCCTTGCCGAGGAGACCTGCGTTACAAAAAAAAGATATTTCCGTATTTCAAATGTCTTTCAAATGATTTGTTTTAAATTGTCTGCATTTTTACCCCGGCTACAGACTCACGCCGAGAAACCCCGAGAAAAAAGAACGGCATCACATTCTTCTTCGGTCTCAGTGCGACCTTAACATTGTATATTGTTGTGTAGATATGGCCGCTGCATTGACGTCCATTCTGAATAACGACCGAGAATGCGAATGAGAAGGTCGCATGAATGTAAATACTTTAACGGTTCTCGTGCAATTTTTTGGCGAGATTTCTCAGCAAGACATCTCACACACACACGAGATTCTGTAGCCGGCTTTACATGTAATAAATTTTTTAACGTCTATTATGACGTCATAATCTTTTAAGATTACAACATTTTTTTTTATGAAATACATGATTAAAATAAGTTCGTAAAAATGACCCTATTAAAAAAATATGACTTATATTTAGCGTAGTCTCAATTAAGACTACACGAACCTGTATCCGGTTCTGTCTCGAATCTCGTCCGTTCTTTCGATATATGCCTCCACAGCTTCAGCAACCGGGACCACATCGTTTGTGTTTCACTACTGCGTTTCGGGAACAGAGTGCCGTTCACCTGTAATTAATTCAACAAAACATTATTACAAAATACACTACAATATTGCAATATTTTACAAGTAAGGCGCGGCATGTAGGTTTTTAATACTTTTTTCTAAACTGTATAGTCAAAATAGGAATACTACCCATAGTGGTACATACCGACCACATTGTTTACAGCTTTTGGTCATCTAAATGGATATATTTTAGTGTTAGTGTTGCGTGTCGTACCTGCGAGAGCTCGAGGTCGGGCACGAAGGGCTTGACGCTGAGCAGCGTGCGCAGCGCCAGCGGCGACCACCACGGCACCACCACGCCCAGCACGAACATCATGTTCCAGCACCAGCACCACGTCCTGTGCAACATGTCATATTTATATATTATGTGAACATATCGAATAAATAGGGTGAAGGCGGACTAAAAAAAAATCAATATATTTTCTTTGATGTACAGAAACGAGTGTGTATAAGTTCTTTTAGACACTTCATCCAATCACGGACTTAGGAAACGGGCGCCAGGCCGGCCAGCGCGGGGCGGTGGCGGGGGGACACGCACCTGTGCGCCAGGGCGAGCAGGCGCCAGGCGGCCAGCGCGGGGCGGCGGTGGCGGGGGGACACGCACCTGTGCGCCAGGGCGAGCAGGCGCCAGGCGGCCAGCGCGGGGCGGTGGCGGGGGGACACGCACCTGTGCGCCAGGGCGAGCAGGCGCCAGGCGGCCAGCGCGGGGCGGTGGCGGGGGGGACACGCACCTGTGCGCCAGGGCGAGCAGGCGCCAGGCGGCCAGCGCGGGGCGGTGGCGGGGGGACACGCACCTGTGCGCCAGGGCGAGCAGGCGCCAGGCGGCCAGCGCGGGGCGGTGGCGGGGGGACACGCACCTGTGCGCCAGGGCGAGCAGGCGCCAGGCGGCCAGCGCGGGGCGGTGGCGGGGGGACACGCACCTGTGCGCCAGGGCGAGCAGGCGCCAGGCGGCCAGCGCGGGGCGGCGGTGGCGGGGGGACACGCACCTGTGCGCCAGGGCGAGCAGGCGCCAGGCGGCCAGCGCGGGGCGGCGGTGGCGGGGGGACACGCACCTGTGCGCCAGGGCGAGCAGGCGCCAGGCGGCCAGCGCGGGGCGGTGGCGGGGGGACACGCACCTGTGCGCCAGGGCGAGCAGGCGCCAGGCGGCCAGCGCGGGGCGGTGGCGGGGGGACACGCACCTGTGCGCCAGGGCGAGCAGGCGCCAGGCGGCCAGCGCG
Organism: Epargyreus clarus clarus; assembly: GCA_014595695.2. Lineage (NCBI taxonomy): Eukaryota > Metazoa > Arthropoda > Insecta > Lepidoptera > Hesperiidae > Epargyreus > Epargyreus clarus. Next base: position 908,007 of record JACTTY020000017.1, on the reverse strand, counting down.
GGGCGGTGGCGGGGGGACACGCACCTGTGCGCCAGGGCGAGCAGGCGCCAGGCGGCCAGCGCGGGGCGGTGGCGAGGGGACACGCACCTGTGCGCCAGGGCGAGCAGGCGCCAGGCGGCCAGCGCGGGGCGGTGGCGGGGGGACACGCACCTGTGCGCCAGGGCGAGCAGGCGCCAGGCGGGCCAGCGCGTGGTGGTGGTGGCGGTGGAGTCGCGCTCGGCGAGGAACACGGGCTGCGAGGGGTCGGAGCGCGGCGTGACGATGGAGGTGGCGCGCGCGCTGATGACAGTGGGGATGCGCTCGGCGCGTCCGCGGAAGTGCCGCGTTACGGTCCAGTTGCGCGCGAACCAGATGCGCGTCGCCCAGCGGAACTCGCGTGTCGGAGTCTTCGCTGCGCGGAGCTCCTGTCGAATTAATTGTTATTATAATATCATTCTAAAAACAAATTAAAAAGCGAAAAGTTCCAATACACCGTTTGTCCAGGGACGAAATATTACAATAAAAATATTTTTTATTGAACATAGTAACTTAATAATATTACGTCATAGTAGCAAATTTTGAAGTAGCAAAATAACAATATTTTTTGTATCATTTTATCACCACTAACGGTGTATTATTGTTAGACTTATAGTGTCAAGAAACTTCCATTGGTATAATTCGTCCAACATAATTGACTAACTACGAGCTGATTACATAAAAACGGTAAATCTCGGTACATACAAAGCCTGCCGTTAATATTTTTCAAACGAAATATGTTGCGCGTTGCAAATTACTGCATCGCCATGGGCCGTGTCGCCGGTTCTGTGCGGCAGGGTACCTTCATGAGCAGCGGCTCGCGGTCGCGCAGGAAGGCGAGGTCGCGCAGCAGGAAGTATCTGTGCTGGTGCAGGCGGTGCGCCTGCATGGCCTGCGCGGCGTCCTCGGCGGGCGCCCAGCGCAGCTCGGCGCGCAGGCGGCGCGCGGCGGCGGCCAGGCGCTCGCGCCGCCACGCGCCCGCGCGCGCCAGCACCGGGTGCGCCGCGCACACGCGCGCCTCCGCCGTCGCCAGACCCGCTTCCAGCTTGCGACGGACCCCCTCCTCCGCTCTGCAAAGGATAGACAGACGAAAATGTAGACTAACAAAATGTAATTACCTATGTATTAGTATATTCTTATATATAAAATTCTCGTGTCACAATGTTAGTTACCGTACTCCTCCGAAACGGCTATACCGAATTTCACCAAATTTTATATGCATATTCAGTAGGTCTGAGAATCGGCTACTATCTATTTTTCATACCCCTAAGTGATAAGAGTTATTCACCCTTAACATTTTTTTTTTATTTACATGGCAACACTACGTTTGCCGGATCAGCTAGTCATATTATAATATTTATCAAATGCAACATCTTTCGGCTTTTAAAGACGCCGCTTAAGCATTAAATACTAATATTACAATATAATTCTGTTGTTAAGATTTAACAAAAAATATCTAATAAGGGAAAACACCAAAAACGACGTTCTACCATCGAAAATCGATGTGACCACCTCCACACCTTATTCTTCATTCGTTAACATGGGATGCTGGTTCATTACTAATTCATATCTAGGTGAAAACCGCGGTATGTGTGGTTGTATACCGTCGTAAACACTACACGGTGTAGGAGGAGTGAAAACTGCTTCCTAGGGCAGAGCCCGATCGGGGCAACGCGCTGGAAGGACTCCGGTTGTGTTCCGTCAGAGATCCCGGAGTTCTCCAACAAGCGGTGAAGATAGCTAACAGGGCGGTTTTAGTGCGATAAAATTCCCACATACCCTGACGTCGCTCCCACGGCGTCGGGCACCTTTTGAAGGTTTCCCCCTTGAAAACAAAAGGTGAAAATAGCACTCCACATGGTTCCCTGACCGTGAGTCACGTACTCCCCCCCGCTCCCCTCACCTGTTGACGATGACGGCGGCTCTGAGCTGCGCGGTGAGCAGCTCCGGCAGCTGCGAGCCGAGCGCGCGCAGCTGCTCGCACGCCAGCACCGCGTTGCACACGCGCGTCACGTACTCCCCCCGCTCCCCTCACCTGTTGACGATGACGGCGGCTCTGAGCTGCGCGGTGAGCAGCTCCGGCAGCTGCGAGCCGAGCGCGCGCAGCTGCTCGCACGCCAGCACCGCGTTGCACACGCGCGTCACGTACTCCCCCCGCTCCCCTCACCTGTTGACGATGACGGCGGCTCTGAGCTGCGCGGTGAGCAGCTCCGGCAGCTGCGAGCCGAGCGCGCGCAGCTGCTCGCACGCCAGCACCGCGTTGCACACCCGCGTCACGTACTCACGCATCGCCGCTGCGCTCACCTCCTGACGTTTATTCATTAAAATTACTCAAAAATAAAAAATAAAACCTTAATAATAACAGCTAACAACTAAAAAAGCACAGACTTGGAAGGAAGATTTGCCTGTCTTTTAGCTATTTGATTTTAATAAAGAAATCGAAAAAAGGAATGAGATGGAGAAAAGGGGGTATGTTCCGGTGGTTTTACATATCTAGGGAGGCAACTGCTTTCCTTTGCGGTGTGTAACTGTAGAAATTAAGTATATCAGAATTGTCGCTTTCTTATCTCTTCAGTTGGCTTCATTTGACCCTCCGCCCCTTGGCGAAGTCTTTAGATGGGGACTCGTAAGTAAAGGGATAATGGATATTAAGGAGAAAAAATTGGCTAAATGCGAGTCAAACTTGCACACGGAGGGTTTCGTACCACCAAATTTAAATTATTAATTTTATTATTAGTATTTTTATAATTAATAAGGTTCCGTTTTTTACCTTTGAGCACGAAACCCAAAAAATGAGATAGTATGAAACGGTGTACGTCGTGTGGTACCTCCTCGATGTCCTTGAGCGGCATCTTCTGGCTGGCGAGGTGCGCGGCGCGGCGCTCGCGGAAGTGCAGGAACCAGCCGCGCGCCTCGCGCTCCAGGATGGCCTGCAGCGGGCCCGCCGCGCGCCGCAGCACCTCGCGCTTGTACAGCCGCAGGTCCACCTGCCCACACAAATAACAATGATGGCTTGTTGACGTAGATACAGTTAAAAAAGTGAGACCAAGGGAAGATATCTTTTAGCATGGAAAACCTTTTATTTTGAGACATTTTGCAATTATTTCAACTAATTACTTACGAGTATAACGAGCTTTTCTGTGCACACACTGTTTACGAGGTAAAAAAAAATATTATCAACGCATTTGTATTCTACTGAGCATCGGCCGGTATCCAAGTTTCCTCATGGTTTCATAAAATGGGTCTGGAAGAAATCTTCCAAACCTTAGAGAAGGGTTTTTTCCAGCAAGCCCATATTTTTCGAGAGTCGAACCAAAGTCGGAAACCCCATAAATAAGCAGTAGCTATTACACGTCTTGCTCAGTGGGACACAACACTCGCCTGCGTCCGCTGCGGCGTGGTGTAGAGGCAGGGCACGCGCGGCGCGGTGCGCGGCAAGTCCCGCGCGTCCGTCTTCTCGGCCGCGGCGCGCCGCATCGCGCGCGTCACCCACGCCGCCAGCGCCGCTATGTCCTCTTGGTTTTCTGGCTGCACAGTACGAATCAGAAAGGTTCATGGTAAATATCGATGTGGGTATGAGGCAACTTTGGGGAAAATAATTAGAGAATCATTCAAAGAAAATTACCGAAAGAGGAAGAAAGTGTACAAAGCGGTAGTACAATCTCTCTGAGATTCGACTCTGGAGACACCACCGCCCCTTTTTTCTACCTATTAATGCCTATAGCCAGACGTTAGGTAGGACTTTTATCTGGCGTTTGGACAAGTGACATAGGCGGCAGTAGCCCTTTTTGCTACTTCTAAATTGTAATAACATATTTTAGGTGATGTTAAAAATGAAAGTAGATTATCTACAGATTCTTGGTATTTCGGTTGCAAGTCTAAAAAAGGCTTTGACCAAGTCAATCATAGTGCTGATTTAAAGCATTTCACATACCCCTCTTAACACCTTTGTTCTAATAGTTTCGTATACAGATGACGTCTTGAATAGATTATTTTATTGACAAACAGATACCGATACATATTAAGGAATTAGTTTACAGATATGACATACTGGATAAATAAAATACGCAATACAATTTACGGATTGAAACATTTCAAGACACTTAGGTAATATACATTACTTCCGAAAACAAGTACCCATCCTCACCTTACAAATAAGTTCAGCGACTAAATACCGCGACCGTTCCTCACGTATTTTCTTGTCAAGGTCGCGCGCCTCCAACGAGGGCATCCCGAAAGCTAGGTCTAGCAACCTGAAACGTATTTGCATATTACATTTAGCCTGATATTGCCAACCAAATGAAATTCGGGACTGCTTCGCCGTTACGCAATTTTGAGAATGTTAATAAATCCTCCGGACAAATAGGTACGCCTTTATTACTTTAATTTAAATATTCTAATATTGTAGGGAATTTAAATTTTACTAACTTTAGCGTTTTGTTAGAGAATGTTAAGATTTTAGCAACTAGAGATTAAATTGTATTTTTTATCATTCTACTCTATGATTCTACGATACGAAAATGATCGAAAACATAATTAATTGGTTCCAGAGTTGGCTCAAGAATTAGGTGCCCACGGCCATTTCGTTCTGAACACCGTTAAATAGGTTAAAGCAATTCTTTATATAGGTGCATGACCTATATCGCTGAATTTATATCCAAACTTGTCGCCAAAGGACAAAAGAAAGTCACTTTACGTAACCTACAAGAGTCTCCTTGAGGTGAACCGTATGACACTGCTCTCGTAAAGATGGTAAATTGTCAAAGGGTACCCGGCTTCCACGGCACCTTTTGATGGTTTCAGAGTTTAGGGCCAATACTTTAGCACTTACCTATGCAACCCTTGGAGTAGGGACTTAGCTCCAGCTATTACAGAGAGGGGCTCGTCCCGCAGCAGTCGGTCCCTCGCCACAACCACCAGTAAGGCCACGGCCCGCGCCACGTGACAGTAGAGCTCTTCCCTCGCGCGCGCCCTCCCCCTCTGGAGCCAGCCAGCCACCCTCCACAGGTGCGTTTGTCCCGGGAAATGCCGTGACGGTACCTCGAACTCCCTGTCACATTTCAAACATCCTGCTTACAAAACACATGATAAATTTGTGAAATCCTTGAATATCATTCTTGTGTTAGGTTTTGTAACTCAACAAGATTGGTCGTACAGTTTTCATCATTTCGAGCGCGTTCAAAGCCTCATTTGAATTCAATCCATTGAAATTTGGACAAAAGTCTGTCACAAAGAACGATGTTCAAGTTACACGAGGACGCATCAATACGGTTATTTCTGTTCATCAAACCATATTGTTAGTTTTTGAATTTGTCTCTTGAATAGAATCGCCAATCGCCATTGCCAATCAACGATGCGTAAATTGTCCCAAAAATTTTACCATTCAATTCCACGTACAGTACAGGAAAGATAGGGTTTATTCACATCTACAGACATAGAGCGTGTCAGACGCCCGTCGGGGCAGACAAAAATATGTGTATAATATGTGCCCGCGCAAAAGTATAGTGTAATAAAAATAGTATAGTAAAATATAATCTTGTCGGCCACGGCCCGTGTCTGACACGTTCACTGTCTGTATATATTAACGGGGCCTGATACATACGAACTGTCGCCGTGCTGAACACAATTCACCATTAAAAAGCAGAAGTCGTAATGCCTACGATGATATGTATGTACCACTTTCTAACGACATACCATGCCTCGGTCTGGGAGATTTCATTTCTATGCAACATTGGCGGCTACTATGAGATGGTTCTACCACGTATGAATTCTATGTACTTACGTAAATAGTTACATTCATTTATGTATTGTAGAAGCGCTAATGCACGAATATAGGACCATGCTGTGGATAGGGGAGAAACATTGGCGCCAACATTGGCCTAGAGACATAATTTCTCTAGTCAGAATCCGTTCATTATTAAGTGAAAATTGGTGCAATGCGCCTAGAATTTGGATGACACGAAGGTCATACATATATTTATGTTTGTGCGAAATCCCACAAGCAAAATAATGTACAATACATATTATGATTATGTTGGCATGACAAGAATATTAAGCCACAATGCAAATGAGGTACAGTCACGCGGGCAAGTGCTATAAAAAATCTACAATTAAGAATTGTTTTGCGAAAAATGTTGGCGCCAACGTTTGTTATATCGAATACACATAAATAAACGGTACATATATTTGGGCGACATACCCCCATTCGCGTATCGATTCCAATTGTTTAGTACTTAGCTTCTTCGGCATATATACTTTGTCCATGTGCAAGCTTTATAAGAAAAAAATATTTGTAATAGTATGATGACTAGAAAATAATAGTTCTGGTTTGTTAACATTTATGGAAAATAGATATCTATTGCCCTTAATGGCACTGATATAATGTTGATTGCTCTTTATGTGAATAACCCGTGATAATATTTATACTTATAATTTTTATAAAATATTAGCGAGTGAATGAACGGTGTGTCAATCACAGCAGTAATCGCAATTCGTAAGCTCAAGTTAAACTAAAATTAATGACTATGCCCATTTTCATTTTTTCATGTTCAAATTTTCACAAACACAATGAATAACTTATTACGCTCTTTGAACCACGCGACCCACGCGTTTAAATGTCTTGTAAAAAAATGTTATAATTTATTAACCGACTAAAGAAATATGCATGTTACAATTATCCATCCTGATAAAAATCTTTATAATAACTAAACTTTATGCTCTACATTTCAAATGTATACGATTCCTGTGAATGTATGTACGATACCTAAAACTTCTCACAGCGAATGAATGAAAATGAGCAATCTAGATTACATATAATCGTAATATCTCCAATAGCTTTATGTGTGTGATTGTACTACAATGTAATCAATATGGCACTGCTGTTGTAATCTAATGCTCTATGAAGCAGCAAAAATTAAAACGATATAGTAATGCTAAATAATATAACATGATTATAGTATATGTTAATCCATTTCAGCACGTCGAAAAATATTACAAATATTATAAAAGTGTAATTGAAAAATATTAGAATATTTTCAAGAGAGTCGAGACAACATAAAAATCTTATACAAAATTGTCTTATGCTATTCATCATTACAACCCATTACTGTCCCACTGCTGGGCACGGGTCTCCTCTCATAATGAGAAGGATTAGGCCATAGTCCACCGCGCTGGCCAAGTGCGTATTGGTAGACTTCACATACCTTTGAGATTTTTTTTATAAATCTCTCAGGTATGCAGGTTTCCTCTCGATGTTTTCCTTCACCGTTTAGCAAGTGATAATTAATTTCTAATACGCACGTGATAATTAATTTCTAATACGTCTTATGCTATTATATTAATACTAATAGAAAATTAATTAATTTACAATTTTATTAATCATACGATACTTTGGGCAAAATATGTGCAGATACCAATCTACAACTAGTTTCGTAAAAGACTCTTTGGCAAAGGGAGATCTCCCGCCGGGCTAGGTGATCATGCCCGGGGAGCGGCCGTGCTCCGACAGTCTCAATTCGGAACTTGTATATATGCAGGATATTTAGAATACTTCGATAGCGTGATTCAGAATACTCGTGGCGCCATCTCTTGTCGAGTAGTGGGAGGTCGCCACATCACCCCCTGCTCAGACCGGAGGTCGATACCAGTTGATTTCAGTGTTCCGTACTTGTGAATACTTCGCCTAAGCTTACAAGCGCCCCGGCACGCCCTCTGTCTGCGGTGAGTCGAGATGTGAGGGAGAACCGGGGCCTTGAGGTTGGAGTGAAGTGAGGAGGGCGAGTAATGGCACTCGAGCCGTCCGTGAAGTACCGGAGAGTAGCTGCATCAGGATCAGGAAGCGTGTCTTCGTGCGCTGCGATGAACCTGATGAGCAGCTGAACTGGTGCTGTGAGGATGCAATCCATGCAGGGAGTGAGGTTGCCACCTTCGATGAGGGTCAGAAGGGACGTATTCTTTGTCAGAGGTCACCACTTTGGCAAAGGGAGATCTCCCGCCGGGCTAGGTGATCATGCCCGGGGAGCAGCCGCGCTCCGACAGTCTCAATTCGGAACTTGTATATATGCAGGATATTTAGAATACTTCGATAGCGTGATTCTGAATACTCGTGGCGCCATCTCTTGTCGAGTAGTGGGAGGTCGCCACAACTCCAGACTCGTATACTTCTAGAGAACTTCCCGAAACCTCCATAACCAGATTGGGTGGGCTTAATTCATACCGGTACTACTTACTACCTAGTACTTTAAAACTCAATTCAATCGAGCACTCGCTCAATCTAATCGCCAGCTCGGAAGCTCGATTCGATGCTTTAGTAGTAGGTAAGAATTCGAGACCGAAGATGATATTTTATTCTTATTTTTGTATGTATAGTTGTATACTTTTCTTTAAGTCATTTTGTAATTAAATACTTTGTGGTTGATTATAGCAAACCTGACATCTATATAAAATAAAATGCTTACATCGTGTGTTCGTTTCGTAATTGTACTCGAGTCAATTGTAAGCTAATGGAATGTTTTTGTATGAACATTGTTCTATCGCCGCGGTATTAATACAACGCCATGTATGGCACTGTTTCAGACTGTTTGACGTGAATATTATGCAAGTTAAACGCTTGCTTATATTGAAAACAGTTTAGTAAAATTTTTAGAACGAAATGTAGAGCCAGTATGGTTCGGTATAGTTCTGCATTTCATACATATAGTTCTGCATTTCATACATAAGGAGCAGAGGTTTCAGGGAAAATCCATCGTATATGGAAATGGTCAGTGTGGAGGGCGACAAATCTTTGATAAACCCAACTTCAAAACTTATAAAAGAAAATCCTGAATCCGCTATTAGTTAGCAGTTATTTCCATATACTCGTAGTTATAGAACTAAATACGAAATTAATTAAGATGAGTCGACATTTTAACGGGAGCGAAGCCGCAGACAACACTAGATTCTCAAACTAACACAGAATCTATAAAACGTTTTGATTGTTTTCAATTGAAGATGTCTCCTACGTCACCAATCAATTAATATTGAAGAATTGATACGAGGCAATGATTTTTATGAAATCGAAATAGCAAACAAGAATACAGTCGATCTAAAGTGACCACTGTTCGTGGACATCTGTAATCAATCTCTAATAAGAATCCTAACATATGATAGACTCAAATAGGAATTCAATTTTACTACATTTGATATCTAAGTTGCTTCGTGTAGCAATTTTATAAGTATTTGAATCATCGTGATAATAATACATAGGCTCTCTTTTGTTCAATGATATTCTAGAAATTTTAGGGGAGGAGGCGTTTGAACATGCGCACTACAGCCCTTAATAGTCACAAAGGAAACAAAGAGTTTTACTGAGTACTGACCAGACCTCTGACCACTCTCGAAAAAAGAGGAAAAAGTTTTTTCTGTTGAATTGTTTAATTCAATGTTACGAAGAAATTATGTTTGACGTTTTTTCTTGGCGTAGGTTATATTTTCTAAATACACGTGACCCAGTTCCATAGGAATTTATTGTATCTATTGATTTTTGAAAACGCACTAATTTTATCAGAAGAGGCAGGATTTTTAGCATACGTCGTCGGGAAAAAAGTATATACGCGCATGGCAATAAAATAAAACATACATCTCTTTGAACTTATTAGATGGAAGCGATCTGCGGTCATTAACACGCTTTTTTCATAATAAGTACTTAGAGATTGAGTATGGGGACTAAGTTGGGACGTCTCGACTCGCTATTGTACCCTTCAAGGTAAAACACAACATATTTCCCCAATAACACATGTTATTAGGCAGACATAAGCCGTGGCTCCTTTGCAGCAAAAGGGTTCCACCTTCCAAATATTTCTAAGCCTAAGGGTTTGACACCTTAGGCATATCAAAAATAACGTAATACCCGTTGAACAAGTTGCCTTGCAAAGCGCTCTGAAGTGTAAAATGTAAGCGAATTTTTCTAACCCTACAAGAGCCTTTTGGGATCCTAATCAATCACTGAACCCTATCGTTCAGTACTTATACAAGCTACACAATCATATCGTTAACGTGATTCAGAACACTACTGACGCCATCTATTGGTCTTCAGAATAGACGGTATTTTAAAACGAGGTATGTAGGTAGCAGCACCTGAGCTGTTTATGAGTAACTCATTCACCTAGGAATAGTGTCGACTGACGTAACTGATTTCAATCTAGGTTCAATTCTCTGCGTTTTTGGAAATGTAGTAGTTGAAAATTTGATGCTGTTGTTATGAGGCAGACGTAGGTGTAGCGGTAGTGCTTTCGGAATCGAACCACGCAATATTCTACCACCTCGAAACATTTAAATTTCGATTTTTCTCTCGCTTCGGATGTTATATCGTATGAAGTGGCTATCTTAGTGGTGGTTCGGTCTAAAGTCCTAGTAGTTAACTATATGAAGTTGACTGGAGATTTTTATAGTCGGCAGTGATCACTTATCATCAGCTAGAATGATCTCGTTTGGTACTTCAATCTTATAAAAAAGATAAACGTTTGTAAACTTTGAATTTATCAACACAGGTCCCTTGCAGACGATACGTCCTTCTACTTTATTCCAACAAGTTATAATATAATATAATGAACAGGATACTGTCATTCGGAATGGTTTTTATTCGTCCGAGTGAAAACATTAATTGATACTAATGAGTCAGGACTGCAGGCGGAGGGGCCACCACGCTTTTGTTTAAGCACGCAATGTTTTTATAACAAGCCGTCGCCCCGCGGTTTAACTTGTGGACACATTTTCTAATCTTACGAGAGTAAAAGACGCTTTCTTCACTTACAGCCCACAGTAGGATTCCGTGTGTCTGGTCACACTAGGATGACTGTGTCATGGGTGCCAAGGATACACATAATGACGAATACACAAACACACAAACATAGAACTATAATCTAAATTCATCATTCAGACATCTGTCTGACTGGGGATCGAACCCTGTACGTGTCGACATATTAATTTTCAGTAAAAAAAAATAAACTACCTTACTACCCGTAAAACCTTCTGTAAGTCGATGAAGACGAGTCGTTGAAATTTACGTCGTCGAAATATTTGTAACACGTCGACAGTCCCGTCAAAATCGCGTCAGACAGGTCTGCGATACCTTGTAGCGTAAAAATATGACTAATAAAAAAGTATTAATGTTCCCCATTGTATTAATGGTAAGTCAAAGCCCACTGAAATCTGTAATCAATTCCTAATTAGCTTGCACCCTACCTAAAGGTACCTAAAGGTAGGGTGCAAGCTCATTTGTGGAGGACACAAATGAGTTGCTATCCCTACGACCCCCCTTTATAAGTAACAACAACATTTTTATAACACTTCAGTAGTCTGAACAGTTTGACCACCTCCATATCTTTTCTAATACCAGTGATGCAATGATAGCCATTTAGACTAAGAAAAAGGCAAATATATTACAGACGCACACATTTTATACTCCACAGATTTAAAGGCATGATGTGAGTCACCACACAGGTTTGAAGGTGGTAGAACCCTTTGTGGTTCGACTCCGGCGGCACCACCGCCACTCCTATTTCTACCTAATAACAGCAGTGTTAGGCGCTGCTGTGTTCCGGTTTGAAGGGTGTGGTAAGGGAGATAGACTTTTCCGAGGCGTTCCAGCTTAGTCCTCAGGGGTAGCGGCGCATCTGTGGCCGACCTCAGGTAGGAATATCTAATCCTATCTGGGGTTGATTACAGATGTCCATGGGCGGCAGTAGCCACTTACCATCAGGTGGACTGCATGCTCGTCTGCTACTCTCATATTATAAAAAAAAAAAAAAAAAAAAAAAAACCATCTTGCAGGAAATTGCAAGCAGTTTCTTTATCTTCTGTTTCCGCCGTCGCGCCAAGTAGATCGGTAATATTTCTATTGTTTCTACGACTCCCAAAGGAACGGTATTGAACGATCGGTCTTATTATCTTAATTATTATGGCTAAAGCGTAACTGCATGTTGGCAGGCTAGTCAAAGGAATGGCGAGCACATTTAGAGGCCTGAAGGTGTAAGGAAAATTTAAAACTTGACCAATTTAGAAATTTTGAACGTAAATCTTACCGTGTCGCGTTAGCGAATATTTCTCGTGATTACAGTAGCTGTGTGCTCAAACATTAAAGAAAAAAACTTAAAAAATGAAATACCCTAATCTCTTTAATATTCTATTTTATTATAATTATTTGTCAATATGTGCCACAAAAACGTAATCCCATACTTATTATGATAGTTAAAGAAACAGCTTTTACAGCAGACAGACAAGTGTAAGGACAGACGGACAGACAGGCGTAGTCTAAGTAAAAAGCTTCAGTACATAACCTTGACAAGGTTACCATTTCGCAATAATCTATACGGCTAAATCTAACCCAAATTTAGATCGGACGTGCAGACCAAAAGCAAAACAAAAGCTCGTTGTAAAGGTCCGCAGTAATTCCGTAAGCTCGCTCAAGCGGATATAGTAATTTAACTGTCACAAATCATATGAACCTATCAGTGGCATCTGATATAACAGGCCATCTTTATTGGAGCGTAGCCTCTCACATACACACTCATGCCGGTAACCGCCTACGCGCAGTAGTAAAGTAGGCTATCATGTAGCCGTGACATTGACAACGCTACTGGGTTTGATTCTCGGTCAGGTCTTGTGTGTCAAACAGGTACTTTTTAGTACACAAAACTCAAACCCTCAAACCCTTCTGTCATATGCCATATTATAGTTATTAATAGGGGTAATCTGTTTTAAAATATCGTATGTTATCTTTTCGTTAACGAGCTGAAATTAACATAGGAGAACTCTACATATTTTCTTGCTAAAGAGCGCTTAGAGGCTTAGAGCACTCTCTAAATAGAGATCTCGTTTTCAGTTAAACTATAAATCAAAATAATTTTTACTAGTCCTAAGATTCACCCGTAAAAACAGGCAGACACTAATTCTAAACCAGGTTTTTTTACATTTTACAATAGAAATTTAATTTCTGTATTAACTTTTGTGGCGCTGTCTACGATTCCGTAGAATGTGTATGAGTTCGGTGAGATTTATGCCTAAAGACCTGAAACTTAGTTCATCATTCAACACTATAATTTCACACACTCGTGTATATAGAAGACGACCAATCAACGTATAAGTGTTGCAGTAGAATATCAGTGTCGCCCACAATTCAATGAGTTTCCTTTTGTGAGTAAATAAGGTCGCTGCAATCATTGATGCTTCACTGTAACTCGATCCCTGCATTCGTTTGTCAAGTACCCACCTCATCATGGCGTCTGAGAGCAAGTCAGTTGACGGATATTTTATTATTATTGACGGAGTTTTTATTATTATTGACTTTTTAGAACTTTGGTACAGGTAATCTCGTTCAATACAGGTGGAATGAGAAAGGTTAATCGGTTGACTGATGACTACCAATTATACAGTGATTCCCTCTAACAGCACTTTCCGCCTACTACCACAGTACGTCACAGGAGATATTAGTTCAGAACAAACGACCGGCAAACAAAAAGCGAAGTATGCGTATTTTGCGAGTCCCCGACGTCAGATAAGATCAGCTCCCGAGACGCGCGACAATTAATTCGATTGACCCACACCTCCGCTTGGAGAACACGATTGCAGATTCGAGCTGTAATAAGTGTGGTATTAAAGACTTCTCACTTTTCAAGCATTTTGAAGACTATTCTCACGTTTTCATGAAGTTGTAGTAAATTACGCATAGAAATAAATATGTTTACATTTCCATCTTGAAGGATTAGTGTGATGTGCGTACGATGAACACACATGATCACCCTTAGATCTAAAGCAGGCCGTTACAAATCCGTTTGATTGGGATCAAACCCAGAATTTTGTGTAGAGTATTCGAGATGATCTAGTAGATAAGATGACCGAGATGCAATACAACTAATGCGATTGACCTCCGCCTCCGCTGCTGGACGCGGCGCGGAGGCAGGACTCAGATTGGATAACAACCTATAAGTATCCTCTGATTTGATATTATTATGCACCCTTTGTCTACGTTTACTGGAATTTAATGTTATAATGAGGTACGCCAGCTGACGTCACACAATGGATACCTGAAGGCCTAACAAAACATGACGTGACAGCTATGATTTGATGGTCTTGGGACAAAACAGAGCAGTAGAGGCATTTGGGGAAGCCCCCGGTAGTGGGATAATGTAGGTTAAACTGAAAGAAAAATAGTCATAGCCTGTGTCAATTTAAAGATATAAAATTTTTTACTTTTACTACCATCATGTAGTCATTGGATCATATGGATAAGTACAATTTTTACGATTGTGTTGCATCCAAAATCTTTACAGGGAAATCATCATGTTTTGGTTGCTATTAAAATTTTATCATAGTTATTTCTTCATTTAACATGTGATTTATTACCTAAAACTCAAATAATTCACCTTAAATTAAATAATTTCAATTAGCTCTTTAATTTATAAATTAAAAATCTTTGGGATTTATTATGTATTAAATAAATCTTTCCTTATTATTATAAAACATGACTAGATCAGATACACACATTTTTTGTCACTCAATTCTCACACTTATATTATATACACTGATGTGAACAACTTACCAACACAATGTAGTACCAAAACTTCACATCATTGTACTTAATCCAAAGTAATTATTAGGTATAATAAATTTGTGTAAGCTTCTGATGAAGTCACTGGTTATTTTATGTACCCATTCATCTGCCTTTGAACTGGGTGAAATGCTTTTGAGGCCCACCCCAGTTGCGGCAGTAACCTTCTTTCATTCGTAGGTCATAATAGGGAGTTGTAGCTAATTTAGTCTACCTAAATTATGGCAGTGAATTAGCATTTTTTCAAATGCTACAGAAAAACCATCTTTAACCAAGACAATTGTTTAGTAATAACCACATCAATTTCACAGTCTCACATAGAGACTCCCCGTGACTCAGGGGAGTTCCAAGTAGTAATACAGCAGTAATACAGTAGTGTGGCTTTATACCTGAGGTAGAAGTTTGAAGTCACATTTATCAGTGAAGAAAAGGTTCTTATAAGTGCCCATAGGCATTCAAAGACATTATATTTCCACAGAACAAGAATTAATTAGACTTGTGACATTTTTCTAAACTGCTGTGCACATCACTATAACACATTTTAGACACAATTATAGGTGTGTTACAATACTTACAATTAAATTTTCATAACTTACCCTTTCTCTCGTATAGAGTGAAGCTGCTTTGGTGAAAGTGGATGTGGCTCCATGCCAGCATCCAGTGCTGCTGCGTCCAGTTCATCGCAGGGTGGTGCTACTATGATGTCTGAGGGGCGGTTACCTTGGCCCGTGAAGCGGGACTGAGGGAGCACTGTTACAAAAGATTTAAATGTTTAAAAATGTTTTGATATTTATAGTAAATAGAGTTTCTAGCCACATTTAAAGGGAATCACAGTCAGATTAAATATATAAAGAGGGTCACCGCCAGGACATATGTGGCAGAAATTCTACAAAAAAAATTTACATCATTGTTCCAAAGACAGTCAGAGCATCTAATTGTAACAATCTAATTGATCATCTTTACCGCCTATCGGCATTTGAAATTAGAGAACTTCCAATACATAATCATTTTCTAAATAGTCCCTTATGCTTTCAAGAGGAGCTTTATATTATATCACTATGGGTGTTACAACTTCACTTCTAAAATAAATGTTATACTGCATGCTTACCGATGGGAAAAGTCTTCCAGTGATAGAGAAAGTCCTCAGCGACCTGTTTGATGTTGTTGACGAGCTGCTCCACTTCGGGCGGCGCGCCCACCAGCTGCACGTCAAAGCGCAGCGGCTCGCGCTCCGGCGCCGGCGGCTCCAGCAGCAGCGAGTTCGGCCGCGACGCCCGCTCCTCCGCCATCGCCATCAGACCACCACTAAACGCATAATCATTTCACGCCGACCACTTATTGTTTCACTATTCAAATATTCACACATTTCAACTATACAACCCGATACACCTCGACATAACACCTAACATGCCGCACGATAACGAGCTATATTTACAGAGGGAGGCGACAAAACTCAAAATAGTTAACAAAAAGACGGGAAAGAAAAGCGATACGGTGATACTCCAATCAGATTTGACAAACTGACACTGACAGTAATTATTTATTTGCCGCTTGACAGCTTGTCAAATGATACGCCATCTTGATTAATAAAGCTTGCTTTCCAGTTCGATTTCTAATGTCGGTTGTCTATTCTATACTGTCTATTAATATTTTAATGCATTTTCATGTAAATAATTTATTACTAGCATTTACTTAAAAAAAAATGTACATAGTTTCATTAAAGATACATCAAACCCTTGGTACAAAATCAGTACAATTTTTAATTATCTGTGTTCTTTGATTCTTGATTCGATGGTTATTAAAATACTCTTATCTTATCTGTGTTTCGATGTTTCTTGTCAATGTGGTGAATTCGATTTTGTTTATTAAAAGTACGGGTTTTATTTATGAAATTCAATTATAATCGTTAATAGCGTTATACATTCCAGCATTTTTATAATTTACCCACCTTTAGTTAAACAATTAGTGTTCAAATACATAACATTCGTGATCGTAAAGGAAACTGAAGGTGATCGAGTTAGGTATGTCCTACATTGTACACTTCCTATCATCAGAGTTTTATCATTTCACGTTTGCGTCGCGCGTTTTTCGTTCGTTTATTTGTGAAAGTCCACGTTAATCCCTAACTTTTGTTTCGATGGTAAGTTTTTAGTTCCTACGTCTTTTTTGTTTGATTTCTTTTGTTATCAAAACATCTTGGTTTTTAGAGCGATGGAGGCAATGGACATCCAGGCTGTGGAGTCGAAGCTGAGCGACGTGACCGTGACCGCCATACCGATGAGCGGGAAAGCCATTCACAAGGAGTTAAGCCATACGGGAAGCAGCCACGCTACGATATCCACAGTTCCGGCCGCATCGCCTTCTTCGAAAGATAAAGACAATGGGATGTCGAAGTACGCTCAACTGTTAGCCGTCATCGAAGAGATGGGTAAGGAAGTGAGACCTAGTTACTCGGGCAGTCGCAGCTCCGCGGAACGTCTGAAACGCGGCATCGTCCACGCCCGCATCCTCGTGAGGGAGTGCCTGCTAGAAACCGAGAGATCGGCTCGGCAGTAACTCTCTGTGATAAGTTATTTCAGTCAATTTCTAGTGTACCTCAATATGACACTCAAGGATAGTTGAGATTCCCCAACTGATTCAGATTGCATACTTGCTAGTGTTTATACCAATTGTAATGCCATAGTCATCTACAAATTTAAATAATACCTAGTTAAATTGATATGATGAGAATTTATTGCCCACTTATAGCTAGACGAATGAACCCGTAGACTATCAGAATAGACCACAATGAAACTTAAAAGAAACCACACTTATAATAACCAAATTTTATTATATATTTGTCATTCTATTTATACATAAGTTTTACCAATAACAAAATGTAGCTGAAAAATATACAAACCACTTATTAAGGAAAAAATATATTTATTAATGATAATGAAGGTATCTCCGTTTTAATTAACATAATTGTAGCTGATAACCATCAGTTCTCAGGATGGGTTTATAGACCTGAAACTTACACAGTGGAATTAGTTAACCAATTACCATATTTATACTATTGAATGTAAAATGAGATGATAGTTTTAAATTTAAATTTGTTTAATTATAGTTATTACAAAGTTAGACGTTGCTCATGAATGATATTTGCAATTTTACATTTGGCATTTTTAATCATGTTATTGAAATATAAATTGACATTATCTAACAAGAGTTAATATTATTAGATTTAAACGAAATATATAATTCAGGGTACTTAGACATTAAATTTAAGATGTCAAAATTATGAAAATTGGGACACTTTCATTGTTTAATTGCATTGCAAACATTTTTGGAACAATTTTTTAAACAAAGTATCTATAATGACTTACCCAAAGAACATTCTCTGCTTTAAAATGTATACTCTTTCTCTAAATACATATTGATAATATAGTGATAAATTAAAATTAAGTAATTGGCAGTTGTGAATTCATATATTGTACTTCTTACCTTAAAATAATGTAATTTTGTTTTTTGTTGTGTTGGTGTTAGTAACTATTGGTATGTACTGTATTGACACTGTTCATTATGTATAGTGCCTATAAGTATATGCATTAAACTACAAAACAATTTTTAAAACAAAATCAACAACAGTCTGTAAGAAATAAAGATGCACCATATTATTTTAATCATCTTATTGACCAGTGTAAACTTCTTATAGGCAAGCCAGTGATCTGAGAATGTATTATTTTTTAATATGTGGAACATCAAACCAAATAACTTTTAATTGAAAACTCAATTATAGATATTTGATACGCAGATTTTTTAAATATCATTATTGTTATTATAATAGTGATATAAAGTTTACAAATGACATTGTCTGTACAACCATTTCACCACTATCCACCATTGTCTCCACAAAGAGCCTTAATTAAAAAAACAGCAAAAAAAATCATAAATCAGGTAATAGGGGCAAATTATCATTCTAAGTTTTGAAGAAGATTTACATTAGTCAATACATGCTATACAAGAGAATATATGTTCAAAATAGTAAAAAAAGTAGTAAAAGCGATTTTCAGGTGCAGTATTTGAATTTCCCCAAGTCCAAATATGTATGTATGTATCTTTGTCATAAATAATACATTTATTTATTTCTAAGATACTCTTTATCTACTATACTTATATATATAAAACTACATTCACGTATCTATCTTTTCCTTAACAAGAACATTTCAACTCCCATTGGGAAGACTCATACAATACAAACACTAGTTAATAAATAAGTTGATATTATGTCCTGATAGAACTCGGGCTGTGATCGCAACATTTATTGTGAATATCTACCTCAAATGCAAACAAAATATTAATTATTTTTAACATTAATAATGGATGTTGTAATTTAAGCAGTGACATGTGTTACTATCGAAGACAGTTTAATGAATGTGTGCAACATGTTAGTATCATGTACAGTGAACTGGAAATGATTATGCAGTGATATTATTGTTGTGTGGCTGTTCGGAGGACATTAGTCAGACGCTGATATTGTTACTTGTATGCATTGGGAGGCCATAGGTGCACTGTATAATAGTAAAATAAGTCACTAAGTCGTAAAAATCAAATTATAAATAAATCTAAAATGTTTACTTATATCATGTACAAAGTAATGATGTATTGAGACATTTAATATTTTTGTTTTAATTAGCGAAAGAATTAATAAAAACAAAAAAGTCAAAATGTGTGTGTAAAATCATTTAAATTGTAGTGGAATAGTGACTTATAATATTAATGACTTTTATTGGCTTTACAAATCTCTCAGTACTGCAGTCAGCCTATTGATATATTTTAGGTACCGCAATGATACAGTGTACCTCCAGCCTCACAAAGCCAGTCTCATACATGACCTCAGCATAGGATATTATAGTTTGTAAGACAATGTGCTCATTGATTTCGTTCGTAATATTAATTTCGTGTAGATTAAGTTGTATATATTTTACTTTTAATTAACCAATCCACCTTGTGACTACATTCAATACAATAGCTCCGTGTTTGTGTATGATAAATGAATTACCTTAAACATGCGTTTTTTAAACCGTTGCGATTTAATACTGTTTGGGTGAATGTAATGTTTATAACAATACAAAAAATCTTGTGTAACATGTGATTGCACCTAATAAATGATAAATAAATAAATGTAGTTGTTGATTAATTCATATATTTAAAAATAAAAAAAAATCATCAGTTTTTCTTCATCAGTTGTGGATATGATTTGTTAGAAAATTAATCGCATTTCAAATATGTACTACATCAACGTTTTGGATTTGTTCTATGTACGTGTAGCAATGGTTTAAAAAACGTTTGTATTTACAAGTCAGCATTTTAATCAAAGTTTAAAACGATACGATAGTTAAGATGTCGGTCCAACTGCCGTTGAAGTATACTTGATAGTGTATAACTAGCCTTAAGAAGAAATTACGAAATAGTTTTAATTACTAGATATAAAATAAGTTACCATTAATGAATAGTACTTACTTGAATGTTAATGTCCTGAAGTCCATTTCAATTGAATTTTTATATTATATCGGATTTTCCTATACACGTGAATGATTTGTTCATATTAGATATCCAATTGTGGATTATTAATATGTTTATCTATTTATAAAAGATATACGATTCGATGTTTAAGCTGAAAGCATTTCACGTCTAGGGCTGCTAACCGGCAGTGGTTATATTTCAGGCTGCTAACCAGTGAATCCAAAAATATAATTATAAGTTAATTTAATACAAAACTGAACTAAAGACGCGGTTTAAACTCTACGTTGCTTTACGTGCATTGCATATACAATCTACACCATGTTTTAAGTAATTTCAAATAATATTTATTAGATCAAATTATAAAATAAAATTTATTTACAGAAAATCATATATTTCCGAAAAATATTGTATACCACTTATATTGCTGGCTTAGCAGTCTTAGCGAAGAGACAAATTAGTACCAATTTATACCCTGTTACCTTAAGGATAAGCAGAGTTTTACCATTTACCTTTCCGCAAACCCCCAAACTAATTGTAAGTGATGAACCATAAGACAGTACAAATTTTAGAGGTTTAGTAAAGACGTGCGTTGAACATGTGAAACGAGATATAAGTATATGTTAAATTTGTAACTGTTCGATGTAAGCGTTAGTATACCGTATTTATTCACGTATGGACTTATTTTTTATTATAAATATAGATAATTATATGGGTTTAAAATAGTAACGGTCGTTTTATTTCATTTTTCCACTTGAACCTGTTAAGAATAATAACTATATTTATTACTAACATTATGTAATGGATAACGTAATGTTAACTACATATAGGTTGAATGTTATGAAACTACTAAGAAGCAGATATAGTCTAGGAGCATCTAGGCTGGGTTCGATCCCGGCCAAGCAGGGATCCAAATGTTAAATGTACATTTTAATGACATAAGAAATCCTAGTGAGTGCCTTTGGAAGTAATGCGCTAATTAATGCGACACTTCAGGGATTTTTTTTTGGACGAATACTAGATATTTTTCTTTATATAATTTTAGCTAATACCTTTTTACTCCTTTGGTATAACGCACAGCTCATACACATTCATTTTTACCAAATAGGCACTATAAAATAAAATAATTTTATATACATGCATAATTAATTAGCCCCACGACCATTTTAATGGAAGGTTCCGAATAAGATTTAGTACCTTAAATACTGTTAAATCTCGAAAAACTGTTCCTATAAAATTATGATTAATATAGCCATTATCATCCAGTGATAGTCCAAAATGGCGGTGAGCTGGACGTGCAAATGGCGTTGGGACGCCGGATACAGCGCAGACTCAGTGGAGTGGTGTCCTGTAGCACCGTACCACGACGTGCTGGTCTGTGGGACTTATCAGCTGGAGAGAAAAGACGAAGGTGCATATGATTCACTTTTTGAGGCCTGATAGCTCTGTATAAACAAGGTAATATAGGTAATTGGAAATTATAATTATGCTTAAATATCTTACGTTTAATCTTTCAGACTCTTTGCAGCAAGGAGTAACACAGAGACGACTGGGCAGGATATATCTTTTCAAATTCGACAAATATTCTACTGAAGTAACACCTTTGCAAACCATTGACACATCAGGCATATTAGACCAAAAATGGTGTTATCACACCGTAAAAGGCTTTGCGATCTTAGCGGCTGTTACATCAGAAGGTTATATAGAGTTGTACCGGCTTCTTGAAGAAAAAACCTTGAATTTAAAATTGTGGATAAATGTTTCTATAGGAGAGAATATTCTAGCTCTTTCGGTCGACTGGTCATCAAACAAAGAACATTCAGACGAGCCTTGTTTAATAGTCAGTGACTCATCAGGCAGTGTTTCCTTGTGGAAGATAGTTGGGGACGCTTTGCAGAAGATCGACACCTGGAAAGCACATGGGTTTGAAGCATGGGTTGCTGCTTTTAATTATTGGAATACGAATATATTTTATTCAGGTACGATTTATTAGTTTTTTAAAATGATTGCTATATAGTTATCGCTATAATATGTTTCCATATTTAAATAGTTCAGAGAAATCTTATATTAATTTATAAAGATGACAGGATCTTCCGTGAATCCATTTGAGCAGGACACTTATTTTGTTCTTTGGAATGTAAGATATTGGAATAGAATCACACATTAACCCATTAAATTTTGCTGTTTTCTTAACTTACTTAATAAGGTGGGGATGACTGCGTGTTCAAGAGTTTTGACGTAAGAATGCCAGAACCTGTGACGAGTAACCGCACCCATGAAGCCGGTGTAACGGCGGTCAGATCCCACATCGAGGTGGAACATCAGTTACTAACTGGCAGGTTCGCTATCTTGGGAAATGTATAGTAAACTCCAATAATTATATGTATACTCGCTGGATTTAGTTGATTTAAATATAACCTGGCAAGTACTTTAAAAATTGATTTTTTTAAAGTAAGTAAGCGATAACACCCCACTGTGAGCGGCCTAGAGGGGGCGGAGGCATACATGGAAGTTAACGGTCCAAAGAAAAACAGGGGGAGTTGAAGCGGTTTAGTTGTAACGGTTGTTTTGTGTTTTACTAAATAGGACTATTTCACATACAGATTATTGTTATAGGATATTCTTATGTTTGAGAACCCCTATATTAAATTTATAATTCGTATTTTAGTATTTGTAAAGAAATAAGTGGTACATATATCTTAACTTTGTATTTTTTCAGTTATGACGAAAAGGTGCGGCTATGGGACACAAGGAACTTAAAACGTAGCGTGACAGACAACAACGTCAGCGGCGGCGTGTGGCGTCTTAAGTGGCATCCTAATTGCGGCAGCGTCATTTTAGCTGCCTGCATGTATGGCGGGTTTAGAACTTTGCGGAATGACGGCGAAATATCTGTTATAGGCGAATATTTAGAGCATGACAGCATAGCGTATGGAGCCGATTGGAGCTTCTCGAACGATTACTCAGCTGAAGTATCTTTGATCGCCACGTGTTCTTTTTACGATTGTAAAATGCATATTAGTGAGTTGAATTATAGACAATAAATGTGACTAAATATTTATATTTCTATGTCATTAAATACATTCTTTTAAATCCTTTTCCTTCACAACGAAACAGCTGGCAAAGCAGTGGGATGTTATACCTTCTAAAAGTGTTCTGTAAAGAAACCGTCTGTAACGCACCATTCTGGCAAACCGCGGGTCTTACAATTTCTCTGTGGCTCACGATTTTTTTATTCGTCAATGAATTTCAGAGACGAAATGAGGCTCGTTAATTATACCTCATGTAGCTTACCATGTGGCCCGTGATGCCGATGAAGGTTGACGGCCGATTCTGTAAATAATCTGCTTTGAATACAATCTTTTTATTTTTACAGAACAAATTTGCGATAGAAATATGATTTTAATTTTATTTTAATGTTATCTTTCGCGGTGTAAGATTCAGATAAACGTATCTACAAAAAATTAAAAAAACTTTTTTTTTCACAAAACGGTTCACAATGTAGTCCTTTATGAAATGGCAAAACGACGTAACGCTATATTCAATATTTCACAAGTTACAAAAAAAGAAATAACATAAGACCCACTTTCAAATGAACCATCGTATTATGAGTACCGTTAAATTAGTTTTAATTATCATGTTAACTGTTTGACCTATAAGAACGTATTTGCAAAAATACGTTTTTAATCATAGATTATTGTATGTCCTAACTACAATATCATAACTGAATATAATCTCTATTAATCAGCTGGCAAAGTTTGAAATGGCGAATTGTCACACTATTTTTGCTCTCCTGTAAAATTGACAAAATGAAGATACGTTCATCTGACTCTTACACAGCGCTTTGCTTCATCTGATATAGGTGTATAAAGAAAATCTAGATTTAACAATAATTTTTAATAACAAAATTAGGTTTACTTGTTATGAAAAATAACTTAGATATTAGATGTACATATTATTCATTTATAATAACACAATTAAAATATTGTCCCAATTTTCGTAACTTCCTATACAGCCCCTGTGGCCTAATGGATAAGGCATCGGCCTCCTAAGCCGGGGATTGTGGGTTCGAGTCCCACCAGGGGTATTAATCAGATAATGTTATTTGTTTTTACTTCTATTTTTAATTTTATGTTTAAAAGTAGTGTAGTATCATTATCATTAAAGAATTGTCTCGAAATATAATTTTCATATAATTTAGTAATACTGATGTCATATCCATACATTTTACCACGTTTGTATTCAATTACGAATATGGAAATATTCAAATTTTATAACAAAGGTTTCCCCTATTATACTTATAAGTTAGCTTCTCACTCAAAAACTGGAGACCAAAAAAAAGACAAATAAAAGATTGCATACGTTTTAAACATATTGTATTTCAATTTGCTTATGTCATGATAAATATAATTTATAACAATTACATACTTAATAAAGTAATCATTTGCCGTAAGTGATTAAAAAAAACTTACAACATTTACAATATTATGATGGCTTGGGATGTTCCGATCTTCCTTTTGCTGACAGTATCCGCTCTTACCCGACACATTTTAAAAACATTAAAACTGGCCTGATTATTTCTACAATAAATTTGTACCTTAATGTTCGCTACATGTATACCGTCTATTTTCTATTCACTGGAATTAAAGTACACGATTTTCCTTTGAAAGCAATTATGGGATCCCAAAATAGTTCGTTTCGCCACCGGTTTGTAACCCAACTTTTTTTTAAACTTCTAATAACAGCTAAAATGGACACAGGTTAATTATGATTTAAAGGAGCTTCCAATTTTCATGCGATTAACAAGTTTCAGTACACTTTTAAATTATAATGCATCTTGCATTTGTTTAAAAATCTTCCTGTTAAATTGTATGCCAGGTACCATCGGTTACTAACCGGTAACCGATATCAACGCTTGTAATTTTGTTCTTTGATAAATTTAACTATTAAAAAAAATAGGATTGTTATTTAGAAGTCTTAAACAGAATTTGGTCTAATATGAAAAAAAAAAAACAAAATTGTGTTTCATGAAAATCTCGTGTTTCAGCTGACTACATATATCGCTTCCATTTACTTACTTTTTATTATTTCTCTAATACGCTGCGAAAGAAACTCCATTATCCTGAAAATTGTTTCCTAATTTAGGACCACATAATCAAAAAGTGGCCTACTATGGGTAGATAAATAATGTATGATAGATAAATGTATGAATTAATGTATGTAGAATTAACACATTTTCAACATTAATGCTACAATAAGTATCAATTATTAGTGGCAGTAGTAAGTTTCTGTCGTCTGAATAAGAATAATGTAGGTATGTTGCTACAATATATATGTACATATATACCAGACAAGTTTTGTCAGTAACCACTGTTTGGTAGACTTCACATCTCACACATGTGAGAACATTAAAAAGTACAGTAAAGCTTGTAGGTTTATTCACAATCTTTTCCCTTCACCTTTAAAACCTCTATCTACCCTTACATAACTTTGAAAAATCAGTGACACAAACCTGCTATTTCTTGCACCCTCCAAACAATTAACTAGTACTTGATTCTCATTACCTACTAAGTACATAATAATAAGTTCAGGATAGAACATTTCCCGAAAACAGGATACGTCTAATCTTATGAGATAGACGTTTTTAGTTGATCTTCAAGGTTTGAAATACTACCAAAATACTCAAAACAATCTCAGTTCAATAGACATATTATTTTTCATTAACCTACTTTAAGCTCACTTCCTTTATTTATTATTACTTTATATTGTCAGAACCAAATTAAGTACTTCGGAAGAAAGTGGCGTATAAAAAAGGCAATTTAGCTGCCAATTAGTATTTAAACGCCACAAGAAGTTTGGATACATATCGATTTGAGGCAAAATCGCATGAAAATTGAAATTCGATTTCCGTGTTAAAATTTAAGCGTATTTATTTTCACAGTAAAGTTACATTTAACAACATAATTCTACACGATCAGTGCGATACCCATCGATAACAATGCAGTACGATCACCGCATGTACGACCACATAACGAGTATCGAGATGAAATTCCTGTATAATTTTCGTATTAAAAAGATTTAATGTAGTAAACATTTAATATTGCGTAACAAAAACTATTCTATCGCTATTGCTGAGAAACTAGATGTTTGTTATAATTATAATTCTTCTATACATTTTTATACTGCTTGTAGTTTTAGTATTGAGCTACATTTAGTTATACATGATACGAGAAATTAATACATGACCACAGAGACATTTGGGAGCACGGTAGTGCCCTGCAAATTAAGATTTACACCAAGAATTTATGGCAGTCCAAGGTTGTCACAAAAAAACACCTTTTACCTTCATTCATTTATAGTCTGCCAAAGATCTAAGATTTTATTTACAGGAGATATTTTCATGGAATATAACTGGTTGAACAAACGAATAGACACTAGAAGTATGAAAAAACATACTGTATATTCATTTATATTTCTATGCAAAATGTAAAGTTAATTTTTATCATTTTTCTAATTACATATTTACTGTTGTATGTAAAGTCGCGTAGATAATATTGCCTTGCTCAGGAAACTTATAGTTTGTCATTTCATGTATATTAATTTTTGAGCAGACTTGTTTTTCTTATTTTAAGTACATCTTGTATTAGGTCAATTTCTATTACACACAAATTTTTGAAAGTCCTTATGTCCAAAAATGAACTTTTCGCTAGCCCTGGGTTATAAGATATATTATAGACAAGACATTCCTACTCGATACCCGTTCAAAGTTTACTACTATGCAGCTATATTATATTGTAAATTTTCATTAGACCAAAAACAATTTCATATTTTCTTTAAATCACAAGATACTATTTAGACTAGTTCTCATTCTAAGATGGCAACTAAATAAGTTGTTACGAGTTATATAAAATATACTCATCACACATTATTATGTAACTTTTTTCATTATTTTAATATCACGCTGCATTGTTACATATACACAAAAAATATTGAACAGCAAGAGTTACATTAAAATGGTTTACAATAAATGAAACATAGTTGCCAGTATTTTATACAATCACTTTCGTGATCAAAGAATCTGATATAAATTATGAATTCAATGCAACACACATGCATATATTTTTTTAAAGATATTTAATTTTTATACTTTAGATTTATACATAGTCAACATATCCCTAGGTAAGTGATCCCGTTTTTTAAATATAATTTTTTGGAAAAAAAGAAATATATATAAACGGGGTCTGACAACACATTTTAAAATCTGATTATTATATTGATAAAATACTAAGCACGGATTAAAATGTTAAACAGTTCTTGACAGTATACATTTATTGTACAACATAATATTTATTATATCACGGCGTGCGTAAATGGACGTTTTACGCACGCTTCGCGTGCGCAAAACCCCCATTTCCGACCCCGTAATATAAAATTTTATACAACACGCGGACGAAAAATGTTTTTCTGACTCGTGTGATTGCAGTCCTCGCCTGCGGCTCGGCCTGCAAACTCACACTTGTCAGAAAAAAATTTTTCGTCCTCGTATCGTAATGTACTATTAGTTTGCCTCACAACATTATTACACAATAAGCATCTTTATTCAATTACAATTTGCTTTGAATAAAAATAGTGTTGCCAGAGTGAGTTACATTAAAGCGTTCCACTAAACGACGGGAATGACCGTGATTGTGTCGATGTCACATTCTAATACACAGAGTGAGAGTAGGCCATTTACAATAGTGTCTAGTGGAATGTGGCGATGGTTCGCTAAGATATGGATAAGACATTGCGTTCAAATATACACTGATAAGAGAATATTCTCATGACTTTAACAGACGACTTAACCGAGACTTTAATAGATGCATTATTGTTTATATATCAGGAAAAAAATAGCAAAATATTCCTACAACAACACATTTTACTCGACATCGATGAATGTAACTAGGTACTTGTTATATTACATTTATTGTAAACATATATTATGGTACCCAATGTAACCCCTAATTACATATTATATTGTATGGTACGAAATACTGTAATTTCACCTTGATTATAATGTTACATTTTTTTCATAGAAACGGTGTTCTGATGCATTCAACTGCTATTTACATTAACGCTATATTTACACACACATAACCCATTTTCCAGTTTTGTATAGCTTACAATATTACCACCGTATTTCACTAGTGTATATCGTAAATACTCTGTACATATATATGTAATGATTTCAGATATCAGTGTAGAATAAATTAGTTCTAAAACATTAACAAAGAAATTTATCTACAATTCTCCTATATTACATTAACCATTTCAACGTCTACAGTGGGCGATGTCGTTTTAATATCTATGATAGGTCCATTTCATACCTAAATAGTCTGGCCGAAGTACATTACATAATAACTTTAGCTCACCAATAGTTGACCGATTAGTATAGTGGACTATAGAGTCCCGTTAAATAACTATTATCTATCCTGGATGTGGGCAGGTAGCTCGGCAGGTGGGCATCAGAACACCATCGCGGCACGACGTCGAATCGACGTCGCACGCGACATAATACCGCATAACGCTCAATTCTTAAAGTAAACAACATTAATGTCTCTTCAATTTTAATCTCTGTACACATACTTATACGATAAAAGCGCTCACGTCGTTGGTTCATCTCGAACACTTCTGTCCATCGGTAACAAGAGATTCGGACATCAGATTGTACGAAACAAGTTCTTCGTTGAACATTCACAGTTGCGTATTTATATATGACACACACGTCCGTTGGCTAAGTGTAGGATCACTGCAATGTTAACGAATAGTCACTTGAGTATTGTTTGTGCAATGCAAATAAGCATTTAAAGCGGAACTGGACCGTTATATCTGATTGTGCTTTATCATGGTTACGATATCAATTTAGAAGTAGGCAACTATTTATACAGATTATTAGACACCTGAAAATAATAAAATATAAAATGGTAGTCAGTGTATATTAGTTATATTCAATTTCATTTCTGGATCTTGATCTTTTACTAGTAAATGATATTATACATTCACTTCTATACATCAACTCATTTTTAGCTAAACTATTGAAAAAAATGCCCGTAAAAAATCAGGTGAATTATTAAATAACGTTACGATACAGCACAATCAGTTTACTAATCCATTATTGTCCTCCACCATCACTGTCCAAGCCGCACTAAACGCGCACCCCGTATTGTTCAACCACCGCACACGTATCGCCGCCCCGCCCAGTGTTAGAAGTCCCGAGCGTGCAACAGCGCCGCTTACTGGCACGCCCCGCTGCCCTGCCACCTCGAGTGTGCGCCAGCGCCGCCTAGTGGCAGACGGTGTTGGCGCGGGCGCGGGGCTTGGCGCGCGGCGGCGGCGGGGGCGGCGGTGCGGGGCGCTAGGCGTGTCGCGGGCACAGCGCGCGGTAGTCGCGGTGCAGCGCCCAGCGCGCGCGCTCGGCGCACGGCAGGTGCACGCGCGCGCGACACGCCCGCGCCGCGCACGACACTGACGCACCCTGGAAACACACGACGATCATGGCGCTGCTTTGCAAGAATAATGGCACAAGTAAAAAAGGTAATTTTCCAGGAGAGCCAGTTTAAAATTAAATAATGTTTTATTACGAAATTTTATATTTAAATGAGAATTAATTCCTAACAAGATTATGTAACCTGTTTTGACAATTAATTGTCATTGTCTTTCATTGTTTGAAAAATGTTTAAAAAAATGTAGTTTATAGATCATTTACGAATGAAATAATATTTCTCCGCACTTTTTCTTCAATTTCATATTTTTGCACCACTTACCTGCGCATGTCGGCATCGTTCCGCGTAAATTACACCATGACAGCTATTAAATGGCTGACAGAATTGTCCGCCGTTTAAGTATTTTAATGGCTTCTTTCAATTACAAAACGGTGAGATATCTATACTTATCTATGGCAAGAGCATATTATTCATGAACTTGTACCTGTTTGGAGCAGTGCGCGCAGCGTGCCGCGCGCGCCGCCCACACGGCGGGCGCCAGCCCCCACAGCCGCGCGCCGGCCGCCAGCACGCCGGGCGCCCACACGCCGCAGGCCTCGTGGAACCACACCTCCGCGCCGCCGCCGCCGCCGCCCGCCGTGCGCACGTCGAACCGACGCCGCGACGCCTCGTCCAACGCCCTGGAAACATACAGCATCAACTTTAAGCAAAATTTACATACTCGCGAACGATGCGCCAAATACCTTGCGGAAACAATGACGACTAGGTAAACGCCACATAAAAATACAATCAGGTAATCCTTTTAGTTTATAGCGCTAAAGATGGATACCGTCCAAGATTGGGTGAATATTCGGGGCTAGTACCAAATACCCCTTTTTTTTTTTTTTTTTTGTTGACGAGGGGGAAACCTTCAAAAGGTACCCGATGCCTTGGGAGCGACACAGGGTTATGTGGGACTCTTACCGCACTAAAAACCCCCCGGTGGCCGTCCTCAGCGCTGCATAGAGGACTCCGGGATCTCCAAAGGAACGCAACCGGAGTCCTCTTAGCGCATTGCCCCGTCGGGCTCCGCCCAGGTGAGCTTATCGCTCACCGCACCGTCTGGTGCATACGACGGTATGCGACCACACATACCGCCGTCCTTCCCGGGGCCGTTGGCTGGGTGGTTCGAGCTCCCACTCTTGCCACCCACGACCCCAGAAGCCCCCTTTTAGTCGCCTCTTACGACAGGCAGGGGATACCGTAGCCCTATTCTTGTCCCGGAACTACAGGGATAAGTACCAAATACCCCTAAGTTGTTTACTTTCTGATATTGACATTTTTTCGTAGTCGTAGTCGTAGCGCAGGTCGAGCGTGCTCGCGTGCAAGCCGCACGCCAACTGACTCATACTCATCGCATTCGCGTCACACTTCACTGAGCACCCACTGACCTGTACTCATCGCAGTCTATATCCGCGACGTACGGGCCGAACAGATCGCCGCGGCCCTGGTGGTGGGGGCCGGCGTCGCAGAACGCACAGAGCCAGGTGACGTCGGGCGTTGTGGCGTCGTAGCGCAGACCCAGCGTGCTCGCATGTAGGCCGCGCGCTCGCAACCCGTTCCGGCCGCGCCACTCCTCCCCGCGCCGCTCCTCCTCCGCGCCCGCGTTCACGACGCACACGGATACCGGTGATGCGCGCGGACCCACGATCTGGATGCAACACGAACGTGAATAAGGATGAGATTTGAAAAAAGATCGCCAGGATTAAACGATCACTAAAATAAGGATTCGTCAGCGGTAAATGTCCGAGACTAAAAGTGTGTGAAATTCAATCAACTTTTTAGACTCGGGGCCTTATTGAACATCCTGCCCTGGGTCTCATTCAACATTTCCGTCCCAGGCCTCCAGTTCTTAATCCGCCACTGATGTATATAAGATCATTTCGATAGTACGCGGTACGGCCCAAGCGGGTATACATCTTATACATTAATATTGCTATATTTTATATTGGTTAATAGTATGCGTAGGTGCAGTTGCACGTCCCCTGAAAATAATCTCACTCCTTAAATACAATTAACTGAAAAAGGAAACCAACGACATGTTATATGTTAAAATCCGTTAACTGCTTTTGGGCTATAGGGCGTGGCACAATTTGGTAAAAAAAAGGGTAAAAACAAGTGAATTTTAGCTTGTCTCTTGATATGATAAATATTTATATACTTTTTTCTATAAGAAAATATTATATAAGACAGGCTTTTGTTTAACAAACATCAATAATAATTATAAAGAACTTACTTGGACGTATGGCCCTCGCGATTTACTCGAACTCGCGTTGCTTCCTGAATCATACGCATCCTTGACAGATTCTTTCGGTTTCTTAATTTTTTCTGAACCCTTCTTTTTAAGCCCCTTTCGTCGGGGCGGGGACTTCTTCCGCGGCGGCGTCTTCTGTCGCGGCGGCGGCTCGTCCACCGCCATGGTGAGCGCCCGCCGCGCGCGCTTCGCCGGCTTCTTGGGCGGGTCCTTCGACGGGACGGATTTTCTTCGATTCCTCGGCTTTGCCGCCTTCTTTTTTGTGGAGTCTACGTCGTCCGCCGTCCCTTCCGCGGGTTCTTCCTCGAGACCGGCGAACATCTTTTCCAGCTGATTCTCCACCTCGACGAAGCTAGCCGCGGTGGGCTCCGCACTCCTCGCCTCAGCCGCCTCCGTTTCGGCCGGCTTCGCCTCCGACGGTGATTCCACGGGGACGTTGGCGGATTCCGCGGTCGACGTCCGCGCGCTCCGACGTCGGGGCGCCGCGGCCGCGACCGGCGGGGGCGGCCCTGGCTCGGGATTCGCGTCCGGTTTCGGGGGCGATTTCGCTTCGGGTCGAGGAGTTTCGAGCTCCGGAGGCGGGGACTTCCCGGGCGAGTCCGGAGCGGGGGCGGGCTGGGGGCTCGCGAGGACGCTCTCGAGCATGTCGACGGTGACGGGTACGTCGGGCTCGGGCGCGGGCGGCGGCTCCGCGACGGGCTCGCGGCTCGCGATCATGGCGGCGATGTCGTCGATGGTCTCGGCGGAGTTGGCGCGCGTTTTTCTTCTGGCGTGGGGCTCGGGGGCGGGCGGGGAGCGCGGCGAGGGCGGGCGCGGGGGCCCGTTGAGCGCGGCGCGCGGGGCGGCGGGCGCGGGCAGCGGCGAGGCGCGCGGCGCGGCGGGCGGGGCGGCGGGCGGCGCGGCGGCCGCGTGCGGCGCGTCGCCGTTCTCCAGCGGCGGCGGCTCGCGTTGCGGCGGCAGCGGCGGCGGGGAGGGCGCCACGGCGGGCGGCGGGGGCGCCGGCACGCGTATCGTGCGCTCCGGCTTTCTTTTCCGCTTCGAGCCGGGGGGTGCTCCGCAGGAATCCGCCGAGTCCTGAAATGCGGACGAGCGAAATTATTACGTGGAGTGTCGCAAGTTCGCAACTAAGTTTTGATTTTTTATTTTGATTTTTTTATTGATTGTTTTGGGAAACAAACAATTCATACTATATAACATAGGTAAACGGTTCATACATATAAACAGAGGATAAAATTACAGTTTCCACTATTAAATTTGACAAAAAGATATAAAGCAAAATAAACATCAAGTACCACAATGAAAAGGAAGTGAAACATAAACATTAAAATAATGCAAAAAATAGAATGTAAAAATCTATTTAAGTTTTTGTATTATCTGTCGTACACTCCTCCTGTAGAAACCTACAGTTACACAAAGGGTCGACGCTTCGAAGGGGCTTTCCAAAGAAACATGACCGAGATTACCTCGTTGGAGGAGGGCGGCGAGGGGGTGGGCGCGGCGCGCGAGTGCACGATGACGGAGTGCGGCGAGGCGGGCGCGGGCGCGGCGGCGAGGCGCTCGAGCAGCGCGTCGACGCGCGCGTGCGCGGGGCGGGCGTGCGGCGCGGCGCGCGCGATCAGGCTGTTGATGGTGGGCGCGTCGCGCACGGACAGCGCGGGCGGCGCGGCGGCCGGCGCGGCGGGCGGCGCGGGCGGCGCGGCGGGCGAGCCGTTGGCGCCGCGCGGCCCGCCCAGCGTCAGGTCCACGCCGCCCCGCGCGTACGCCAGCAGCTCCTCGGCGCGGACCAGCTTGTCAGCTGGAAATTGAAACGCGAAAAGATTTTATGCAATTCAACACAATATAGTGGCTCACTACGAAGTGCATTCATGGCATGTCTCTATGAATGCGTATCAATGACTTAAGTTTCGTCGAAAAGTAATTAAAACTGGCTGTGATAATTATGAAGTCCTTACTTTAATAATAATTCTATTATAATTGTCAAATTTCTTGTACCATATGTTTTATAAATATCTGATGTATACATAATGAACCTATGCAACACGTAAAATATATCACTGAAATACAATAAAAATAAAGTATTAAAAAAAGACAGAATAAAGACCTCTTTTTTTACCTCTGCCGGTTCCTAGATGTGGGTATAGGTCTGTGGGAGGTAGAGATGCGCCTGTTTTCACATCGCCCGGTGAAGGCGTATGCCTGAAAACATTAAAAAGATATTTTTAAAATACAAAGAACAATATTATGTGAGAGAAAGTATACTATATACTTTGCTATTTGACAGCATAGACTTCTGACTTTTATTAAGGGTTAAGTCATTAATCATTATATTATCTTATTTAAGTTCAGGATATCAATTCTTGATATAGTTCATTTATATATTTAAAAACTATTAAACACATTAGTTGCTTGGGACAATATTTAATCACGAATTTTATTCCAGTTAAAGTAAAAAATTGATATTTTTGATGTGAAACATCTATAGCCGCACGTAAAAAAGATTTCTGGCGTGGCGACGATTACCTTTAACTACATAGACAAATGTTCTATAAGGGACAGAGCTATTAGAACAATGTGATAAAAAAAGACAACTAGTGTTTGACCTTGCGTTTCAAGTGTACGCAAACGTAAATATTGACCATGGAATATAGTGACCAATGATTACTTCAGTCAAAACGGGACATCGATTTTTTTATGTCAAATACTTTTTACTTGAAAAAATATAGTTAGAAATAATAAAAAACACGCTTTTATGATAAAATTAACTAAAAAGTAGAAAATAATTTTCAATCTAGGAATCATTTAAGGAAAAGTAAATAGTATAATTGTGCAAAAAATGTGGGGCGCTTTATGAAAACTGATAAATGGAGCACCCCATGTTTTTTTCACAATTATAATATTTACTGTTACTTAATTGACAATGGCAACGGTTCATTTCGGAGACAACGGCACGAAGCATCGAAAAAAGGGACTGTCCCGTTAAAAACGGGACGTATGGACGTATATTTCTCATTGATACTCATGCTTGTCAAAGACAATGAAATAATGGAACAGAAGGTAAAAAATGTCCAGAACTGTCGATAATAGTTTTAGTACATCGTTTACGTAGAAATGTTATAGTACAGTTTAACTAAATAAATTATTATTATATAAATATATAATTTGATGAAAGAATGTATCTATACAGATGTATCGACTGGTTTAAAATATACGATTTAAAAATTGTTTATATTTATTATCGTATATTAGTAAAGATTACTCACTCCTAACAAGAAAATGTACCCAGTTTTGAGAATTGAAATAGTTGCGTAAAAAAGTTTTGCCACGTCTCCGTGCTAAAATGTCCCTAAAATATTTGAAATAATTATTTATCTATTATGTAAATTACGCAGTATTAGTTATTTATTTGTAAATTTTCTCTAAAAATGTTTTTATTTGTCAAGAATTCAAAAAAAACTTACTAATAAGCCGTTTGTGGCTTCATTCAATTTCAAGGCGGCGAAGTATCTTTACTAATTTATGTTTATTGTTTTATTTTACACACGACCATTAATTGCAAAGTTGTGTACATTTTATAAATGTACTAGCTGACCCAGCAAACATTGTGTTGCCATATAAATAAAAAAATGTTAAGGGTGAACAACCCTTATCACTTAAGAGATATGAAAATTGATAGATAGTAGCCAATTCTCAGACTTACTGAATATGCATATAAATTTTGATGAAAATCAGTAAGAGCGTTTCGCAGGAGTACAGTAACTAACATCGTGACATGCGAATTTTATATAATCTTACCGTGGTCTTTTTGAGGATTAATTTCTGGCTATACAAAGATTGTTTATTAAATTATGTTTAGGTTAATTTATTCAATTAAAGAAATTTTAAAATACCGTATACTATCCTATATAAATTTTATGGTAATATTTTTTATTATTTACCACAGATATCGAAGAAAATTTAGAGATTAGGATACAGAATTTCCCATATATCGATTTTATTTTATTAAAATAAACTATAAAAAGTTATATTTTGACTAAAACACACTAATATAAAAATTAAGCAGTGGGATCTTAAACTATAACATACACGTATGAACATCGTGAGCTTCAATAAAATGTCACTTCTGTTCTGTTGATCTATGGTCATAGATCAATGAAATTTTTTTCATTGATCTATGACAGTTCAATTCAATCAATGAAAGTTTTTGTCAATGACATGACATGTCAATGACAAAAACATACTTTGTCTCTTTCTGGTTACTCGTGTAATCATGGCGGATCGAACACGAAAAATAAACAAAATTTAATAATTTCTCTTCATTTACGTGTGATAGGTGATTCCATGAATCTTGTTTCTTTTTCGAGCATAATTTTTGCATTTATGCATTGCACAAGAAGGCATTTTGAGGCTTAAAATTCAAAATAATGACGTTTAACGTGTTCAGTGACATTCGTGTGTATTACTACGCCGCGCGAGAGCGACTGGAGTCGTTTTAACTCGTTTTACACCACTTGACGTATTTTGTATGTTTTAAGTATTGCCCGCTTATTTTTCTGATAATAAAATGTCTGACCGTGATAATTTAGAGAGTGAAAGTGATCAGCCTTCTGCAAAGAAAGCAAAATCACACTATGACACACCATCAAGTCATCAGTAAGTTAATTATTTTTTTATAATTAAAGTATGCATTTATCTGTGCATTAAGCACGCGTATATTTGGTGTGTTTTGAGCGCCAGCAAATGTAAAATCTACTATCTTGGTAGATTAAAATTCACATAAAAATCATTGCATACAATGTTTTTAAATTATTAATTAATTTTAATGTCATTCTTCTCAGAGAATAAATTTATTAAGACTGACAGAATTGTATTTCAAAATCAGCTGATGGCGTGCAGCGCACGAAAGTTTTTTCTTATTTGTTATAAATATGAACATTAAAAAATTAATTAATTTTTCTAATCATAGTGGCATTTATTGTGAAACATTCATTATTGATACTTATAATTTACGATTTTAGTAATATATTGAAATAACTAGCTAAGATTCTTGAGTTTACTAATATATTGGAGCCAATTTATTTTTTTCTGTATATTTTAATAACATATTTTTGATGTGAAACATCTATAGCCGCACGTAAAACCGATTTCTGGCGTGGCGACGCATGACGTGTACAGTAGTGTGTACGGTGTGGCGACGCGTCGCCATGCGCAATCGAATTCAATAAATAGTCATCGTTATCTGGAAAAAAATCGTAATATTTTATTTTATCATTATGACATATTTAGTTCCTATCACAATATGTTCTTATCTGCATATTACTTTTACAAAATAATGTCGATGTTTCACATCTGCCAGGCGTCCCGTGACGGCTCACATTTTTTTGTATTGTTGAACGATTCTAATATTATGTAGGTACATATATTATGAAATTTAATCTGTGAATCAAATTTAGGTAAAATAGAGAAATAACATACTGTCTACTTGGATATTCTTTTATTTTACACCATCCATCGTCTATTTGGAACAGAAGTAACATATATGTACGTAAAATATAATTACGGAAGTGCTTCAACTGTCGTTTTTGCAATTGTGTACTTTAGCACAAAACAATTTAGTGTGCAATGCAGAAAATAAGTCAATATGTTAAGTAATTTTGTTGAAGCATGTATAATTAAGTCAATTTCAATACTAAATAGGTAACGCGAAAATTACTGCAGACACAAGGTTTCCACTGCATTATGTACAATTTTTAGATAAAGAAATTTATATCATAACTATTTTTATGCCACAAAAAATAATCTATATATATAAAAGCGAAAAGATACTCACGTTCGAAACGTATTAATCAAGGTTTTGACTAAACTATTGAAGCTACAATCATGAAATTTGGAATATAGCTTCATTTTATAATGTAGATGCGCACTAAGAACGGATTTTTTGATATTCCACCATTAAGGGGGTTAAATGGGGGTTGAAAGTTAATATGAAAGTCCGTCAGTTTTAAAGCAAACTGAATGAAAATTGGTATTTAGCTTTCTGATTTAAAGTAATAAAAATCTAATCTAAGGGTTTTTTCAAAATCAACCCTAAAGGTGGTTAAATAGGGGTTGACAGCTTATTTTAAATTTTGCCATTTTGAAAGCCAGCACTATGAAAGTTAGCCATTGCTTTACTGGTTAGATATAATAGAACTTTAGTTCTACTGTTTTTGGAAAATCAACCCCTATGTGGGTTAAATAAGGGTTGTAAGTTTGTATGGAATTCCCCCAGTTTTGATGTAAACTCTATGAAAATCGGTATTTGGGGTTTCGATTAAAAACAATTAAATACCTATTTCACCACTTTTGGAAAATCAACCCTTAAGTTGGTAAAATAAGGGTTGACAGCTTATTATAAAATTTGCCAATTTGAAAGCCAGAACTATGAAAGTTAGCCATTGCTTTACTGGTTAGATATAGTGGAACTTTAATTCTACGGTTTATGGAAAATCAACCCTTATGTGAGTTAAATAAGGGTTGTAAGTTTGTATGAAAATCCCCCAGTTTTGATCTAATCTCTATGAAAATCTGTATTTAGCTTTTTGGTAGAAAATAATTAAACACCTATTTCATCGTTTTTGGAAAATCAACCCTTAAGTTGGTAAAATAAGGGTTGACAGTTTATTTTAGAATTTGCCAATTTGAAAGCCAGCACTACGAAAGTTAGTCATTGCCTTACTGATTAGATATAGTGGAACTTTAATTCTAGCGTTTTTGGGAAAATCAACCCTTATATGGGTTAAATAAGGGTTGTTAGTTTGTATGAAAGTCCCCCAGTTTTGATGTAAACTGTACGAAAATCGGTATTTGGGTTTTCGATAAAAAAATAATTAAACACCTATTTCACCATTTTTGGAAAATCAACCCTTAAGTTGGTAAAATAAGGGTTGACAGCTTATTTTAAAAATTTCGGATTTGAAAGCCAGCACTATGAAAGTTAGCCATTGCCTCACTGGTAAGATATAGTGGAACTTTAATTCTATCGTTTTTGGAAAATCAACCCTTATTTGGGTTAAATACGGGTTGTAGGTTTGTATGAGAGTCCCCCAGATTTGACGTAAACTGTATAAAAATCGGTATTTGGGTTTTTGATAGAAAATAATTAATCACCTATTTCATTGTTTTTGGAAAATCATCCCTTAAGGTCGTTAAATGGGGGTTGGAATTTTATTTCAAACTCCGTTAATTCGGAAGCAAGGTCTATAAAAATTTGCATTTGGCTTTCCTGTTGGAAATAATAGAACTTTTTTAACACCATTTATGGAAAATCTACCCTTGAGAGGGTAAAATAGGGGTTGAAAGTTTGTTGGGAAGTCCGCAGATTTTGAAACAAAGTCTATGAAAATTAGTATTCAGCTTTCTGATTGTAAATAATAGAACACCTAT
This sequence comes from Epargyreus clarus clarus, assembly GCA_014595695.2. Taxonomy (NCBI): domain Eukaryota; kingdom Metazoa; phylum Arthropoda; class Insecta; order Lepidoptera; family Hesperiidae; genus Epargyreus; species Epargyreus clarus. The sequence continues at coordinate 868,709 of JACTTY020000017.1, read as the reverse complement.
TTTACCGTTTTAGGCAAATCAACCCTTAAGTTCGATTAATAGGGAATAGAACTTTATTTTAAAATCCGTTCATTTGGAAACAAGGATTGTAAAAACAGTATGTAGCGTTCTGGTTCGAAATAATATAGCTTATTTAACACCGTTTATGGAAAATCTACCCTTAAGAAGGTAAAATAGGGGTGGAAACTTCGTTTAGAAGTCCGCAGATTTTGAAGCAAAGTCTATGAAAATTGGTAAATTGCTTTCTGGTTGTAAATAATATATCACTATTTTTCCATTTTCACACACCAAATCAACCCTTGAGGTCGTTAAATTGGAGTTGGAACTTTATATATTTTATAATCCGTGAATTTGGAAGCAACCATTATGAAAAACTATCATTGGACTTAATGAAGCATCTGAGTCACTGTTTTTTTTAGATCAACCCTTAAGACGGCTATAAAAGGGTGTATGCATCATGCCTTTCTGTTTACACATCTGTTTCAGCATTTTTAGCAACTCAACAATCAACCCCATTAGGGTGCTATAAGTAAAGAAAGTTTCTTTAAAAACCGTTATTGAAGTTACTTCCTTTGGCGTGACTGGAAAAAGAACAGAGTGCAGAGAAGTTTAGTGTAGGGCGAAATTCCACGGGCCGTAGTAACATATATTTTTAACATGGCAATGTATTGCGCGTGCTGAAGTGCAGAACAGCGGTTTTTTAGGGTTCCGTACCTAAAGGATAAAAACGGAACCCTATTACTAAGACTTCGCTGTCTGTCCGTCTATCCGTGTGTCACAGGGCTCTATCTCTGGAACCGTAATAGATAGACATGTGAAATTTTTACAGAGGTTGCATAACGGTGGCTGCTATAACAACAAATACTAAAAATAAAAACAAAAAAGTTGAAAACAAAAAGGGGACCCCATATAACAAACTGCTATTCGTTATTTTTCCAACCAACTTTTGAACCGTTAGAGGTAGACAGTTCAAATTTTCGCAATGTGTGTACTTTAATGGTTGCTGTAATATTAAATACTAGAAATTTAAAAAAATGAAAATTTTGGTTGTACTGAACCCTCCAGGTGCGGGTTTGACTTGCACTTGACCAATTATTAGTAACGCACAGATCCGCGGGCCACAAGGGAAAGTCGCGGGCCACACACCACCTGTGGGTGTCGGGTTGCCGACCGCTGGTGTTGAATATTAGCTTCCAGAAATTTGCTGATAAAGTATTTATTGATGCATATGTACATAGGATGTTTTTGAAATTCTACTAAGGAGGTAAAGTTAGTGTTATATGTATGTATACGGGAATCTTTTAAGTTCGAACTTAGAAACGTGAAATTTCAGATAACGTCTATTTAGACAAATTCACGACCACGTGGACGGCTGCAAATTCTATATATGATAATGCGTAAGTTTATTCAAATTGGCCTTCCTTTTTGGTATACTGATTAGATACGTCGCAACTACTTTGGACACACTATGTGCCAACATTTTGTCCTGCCGTGGGGTATGGTTGTGGTTATGCGTGGATTAGTGATGGTGATGTGATAGATACATAGATCTTGGATTAAAATTTTGAGCTAGAACAGGGCTACAGTATCCCCTGCCTGTCGTACGAGACTAAAGGGGGACTTCTGGAGTTGCGGGTGGTAAGAATGAGAGCTCTAATCACCCAGTCAGAGATCCTGGTAAGAACCACTGTATGAAAGGCCCCATAGATGGACGGTTCCTATGGAATAGTGTAAATAATAAATATTGTATCCTACATGAAACTTATATTTTTAAATAAAGTTTCATTACAGTCCACTAATTAGAGTTTTAGTGTATGTTTCTGAAGAAACCTTAACCAATTTAGGTACACAGTGACGAAAAGCTTTTATTAATTAAATATTAATGCCACTTTATCGTTAAAATTGTTAAAGGTACAAACAAATTTACGATTACAGTTATTTGTATGTCATATCATATTTTTTTACGCGGGTGAAGCCGCGGGTTCTGCTAGTAATCATATACTTATTTAAAGTCAATAATTATAATTATGCCACAACAAAGGAACGGTAAAAAGAGTAGACTATATAGTTGTAAATATTTCATATTTTCATTCATACATTAAAATTTCTCAAACTTTGTCTTAATAAGAAATTCTTCTCCAAGTCAAGTAAATGAATATCATATTGTTACCTTTTCCTACCTGTTATGGAGTCATTTATGTACTAGGTACGTAAGCACTAAGATTGGTAGGGTCTTTGATTTCTTATTTATTTTTTACATGACATGGGGTGTTGATTACAATTACATTAGGAATATTAATTTAATTTAATACTTTTTCAAGTTAGCAGGTTCCAATTAAAAATGTTAACGTAAGGACGCAATGACGTTACACGTTACAACGTAAGGACTTTGTTACGTGTTGTTACCTCAGCATGTGCTTCTCGGGAGGCGTGGGCGTGTGTCGGTAGAGCTCGGGGGGCGTGGCCGTGTGCCGGAACACCGAGTTGCTCGCGCTCTTCATCGCCTGCAATTGCGAGAGGGCCTACCCACATCATTATTAGGCATTGTTTTAAACTGGTATTATAGGCTTTAACTAGTATCCACGTGAAAAATAATTTCGGGCCCTAATGCTTGGTTCTCACATAGAAACAATTTCTAGATAAGCATTGCGGATTATGCCATATTTAAGTTGTTGTGCAGTTTTATACTATATCGGGTCAAATCCGGACCGCGATTCACTATTGTTCAACCCTGTATGATATTAAGATGTTGTACGTCTATGGTGGGAAACTATCCTCCTAACAGCTGATAGTCGTTGTCAGTGCAAATAGGGCATTGGTTTGACTTATTCGGTTCTCTAGGGTGTGCCCTCTTTGCCCGGGCGAATTCTCAAGGGCGTGAACACCCCTATCTTTTTCCACCTATCTTTATTTACATAAAAATCCCACTTTCGTATGCTCGTCTATAAAACTCGAAAAATAGTATATGTTAATCCATTGGATAAATTTTCCCAACGTTGCATTTTTCTATAAGAGTGTTTTTATGTACTCCCATCCCGACGTTCCCAAGTATACTATCAAATTATACTATAGCGAATCGTATCATAGTTTGTGGGTATTAAAAAATCCAGCGTACTCACTTGCAGGGGGTCCGGGGGAGAAGGCGCGGGTACATGGTAGAGGTGCGGCGGCGGCGTCGGCGTGTGCCACGTGACGCCGCGCTCCGACGCCATGTGGGCCTGGGGCGCGCGCGCCAGCAGATTCGCCACCTGTAACTGAGTGGGACGCTACGTTAATGACAAACCACTGTTAGGCAGTTTCAAGGCCAGGCCGTACTGTTTGGCCAGGTCTTTAGGGCTCTAATCGTTCTGCCGTCGAGTCGGCGACGGCCGTCGGCACGGGCTGTTGCACGTGTGTTACCACCCTAAGGAGAAGGATTTAGGCCATGGTCCAACATAAATTTGTGGAGATCATAGATCTTTGAGATCTCTCTTTTATAAGATTTTTTTAACCTACAGGTTTCTTCACGATATTTTGTTCACCGCTAAAGCATGTATTTCATTGTTAAAAATAATATGATGACTGATGACTTTTTCGGATCTCAAAACTTTTTGAGATTCGAATAGAGCCTCATCAGCCATCATCACAAAACAAAATTGTCATGATGGTATATTACATATTATAGTGATAGCAACATATAGATGAAAAAAGAAAATCACAGAAGGGTGTATAGTGTATAACTCTATTAACCTCTAAATACACGTGGCCAGCTTTTCTAATAGCAATAATCTTTTCAAATAGCAATAATCTTAATTGATATTATTATTTAAAATATAGATATAGGCGATAGCACCAGTAATTTCCATGAAAATATAACATTTATTTACAGTAACATTATTATCAACACCATTTCAAAGAATTGATAAAATTCTGATTTAATTATCAATTAATTAATTATGATTTAAATTCGCTATTGATATTTTACGCCTTTAGTATTTTAATGGAAAGACTTCCAAATATCAAGCTTTTTAGAAGCAATCAGCATCACTCTGGTTAGCTCTCGTGCGACTAAAATTTTCTACCATTTCTACCATTTCCATTACAGAATTTAGAGTCGAATAAAAGTGGCAATATCTCTCATAGCTTTCTAAGGGTTATATGAAACGAGGACGTGTTTAACCCTTGTCATCCCTATACTTTTCCGTCTAAAAGATTAATTAATGCGATGGGATAACTGCGACGAGGACATCTGAAGTTTTTCGAGATTAAGTATTAATATTATGAAAACATTGTTTTGGTATCATATTTATAAATATGGTTATGTAGGTTATTGAAAGTAGGTACTGAATATTATAACTACCGCTATCCGATATCATTTAGGCTACAGTACTGTTGCGGTGTTAATTCCGAGGACTTAGTCAGAATGGCTATTATAAGTGCGTCTGCTTTATTCTTCCTTCAAACACACACCGCAGCGGTTAACAGTGCTGTTATAAGCAAGTGTAGCTGTGGTGCCTTCGAGACGAACGAACGAAAGCGGTCGTCCTATGCCGCGGCGTGACTTCGCCGCTTGGCGCAGGGTCTACGGGCCTCGAGGGATCCCTCCTTACCCGGGCAATCTCCTCAGTGGGTTCACTGCCCACCGGTGTTGTAGGCTGCCGTGAGGCAGCGTAACGAAGCATTTATCATCATAAAATATAAGTACCGCTCAATAAACATGTAAACTTCTTTGATTATTCTAATTCAGATTACAGATAAGAGCTTGCGACACACCAGCGTGGCGTACCAACGCGTAAGTGGCACGTCACCATCTGGATACGACCTAAGATTAGAAAATGAGATAATTCGCAATTAAGTCCGCGGGGAAACAAGGTCAATGAATCCATTCGGCCTGGTGACGCGTAATCTGTTGCGAAAACTGTTTAGGCTTATACTCCAACTATGATATTTTATGGTTTGGCGTAGATCATAAATGAGTAACGCCAATTTGGCTGCAAAAGATCAAAAATTGACTATTTCCAATAGACCGAAATTGTCAAAATAATTCGTTCTATATTTAAATTTTGACAGGACTAAGTTAAATCAGCTCAGCCAGGACAGGTTAATTCCAGAGCCGTAGATATATAAGTCCGTGTAGTCCCGAGACCAGAATAGGGCTATGGTATCTCCCGCTTGTCGTAAGAGGCGGCTTAAACGGATTCCGGGGTTGCGGGCGGCAAGAGTGGGAGCTCGAACCGTCCAGCAAGCAACCCCGGAAGGACTGCGGTTTGTGTGGTCGCATATCGCTGTAATCACCAGAGGACGTGAGAGGAGCGCAAATTACTTTGCTCCTCCAGGGCAGAGCCCGATAGGTGCATCACGTTAGGAGTACTCCGGTTGTGTTCCGTTGGGGATCCCGGAGTTCTCCAATAAGCGCCGAGGACGGCCAACTTGGTTTAGTGCGATAAGGTCTTTGGTTTAGTCCCACATAACCCGGCCTCGCTCCCGCGGCCTCGGGTTAGAAGGTTTCTCGTCTCCTCTCGTCAACGAAAAAAAGATATATAAATAAGTATATGAATATTAAATAAGTCAAAAATACCACGATCGTAGACTGAAAATTCAATCATAATGGACATAACCTACAATATCGATTGCTAGTTCTCTACTCCACTGTTTTTTTATTATTCATACAAGCATTCTTCATTCGACGAGCAGTAAAGATGCATATCGTTTCAGTCCTTTCACCGTTAAACTGCTGTATAATTCATTGGAACTATAACGTCAGGCGTCTGTAACGTATGTTTACAAGTTCTTATTCTTATCGCCATTATCATCGCCCAATGATTCCACAGCTGGGCATGGACTGTTCAGAATAAAACTCATAGTCCAACCCTGGCCTTATCTGGTCACGTCATAGTATGAAATTCATACATTCCACACACTTGCCCCTGTGAGATTTTACGTATTGTTTTCCTCCTTGTTTACAAATGAATCATGATATCAAAATTGTGCTTTTACTCTTATATGTCCCGTGATGTACAAGATCACATGCTTTTCGCTTTCGCATGACTTATCGGGAAGATTTCAGTCTCAGAGTCCATAATTCATACCATTTAAAACTAGGTCAAAATCCATATTACTAATTAAAATGTCAGTATCAATAATATTGTGTAATATTATAATATATGCCATATATGGCATGTTAGCAAGATTTATCATAAAGATTACGAGCGTAGGTAAATATTATTTTTATAAATTACCAGAAGAGATTATCTTATGGATTTTTGTATGTTAAGGAACCTTTAGATGTAACAAGAATATTTGCAACTAAACCAAAAGAGTCGTAGAAAGAACACTTTGAAGGACAAATTTAAGCCTCCTCTTTGTACCGAAAGCCTTAGAAGGAAGTGAGTCTTCAACTATTCGGAATTGAAACGAGCTAATGTCATACACCTATTCATTACAAATGTCCATACTAGGAAAATGAATCACCTGATCAAATTTCTCGGAATCCTTAAATCAATAGCTTGGGAAATGGACTTCAATCCGATTATAGAAAAATATTTATTACTATGACATGTTCTGCCTTGTAACTGGTGTTGATGGGTACTTGTTTGAACGATAAAGTGTAAAGGAGGATGAGGATTGTCAGTTCCCATTTACCATCAGTTGAGCTTCTTACTCACTTGTATCTTAAAATTCATAAAAAAGTAAAGAGGAGTGTAACCGGACATTTAAGGACGTTCTATCTTAAATAGTTTATAGACGTATTGCGACTTCTGATTATTAATTTAAATGACTCGAAAATGTTAATCTTTACCATACTCTTGAACTACAACACAGCGGTGCTACACTCCTGGCGAAGGCAGACGTCGGTACGACAATCGTACCAATGCAAGCAAATGTCGAGTCCTACCACCTACAACACAGTATTGTTTTACCCTCTCAGCAACAATACCTCAGCGTCACACGTCTCGATAGCGATATATCAGTTTCGCAACCCATACTAGTTGGATGACAGTTACTGGCATTTTATCTTGAACGCTTCCGGCGAATGACTATCCTTGGCACTATTCGACTAATGGATGCAATAGCGCAACGCAAAACAACCTCAAAACCACCACTGCTAATAATAATATCACTAGTTGTTGTTCAAAGGTAGGCTGAACTAAAATAACCTAACATGAAAATGTTTGTCAAAAATTTAGGAGTAATATGCGTTGCAATTGTATAATTTTCACAGTTGCAGCTTAGATATCATAATCATATAACGTTTAGCTATAAATATAATAAATTAATTACTATCAGCAAATAATAAAGCACAACAAGTGTACAGTTGTCCAAATTCGACAAATTTACATCACATATACCAGTTTAAGAAAAGAAGAGCAATTTACCGAATTCAACAACGATGCTGCTAGGACATCTGAGGGACTCGTCGGTTTTACTCCATCTCTATTCTTATCTTCAGCAGAATTACAGAAAAATCTCACTTTACTTCTATCACACACTTGCACAACATTTAAACATCAAATTCAAGTACTCGAAATCACTCAATATACTCCTTATCACATGACTGTTTGTCGTCGTCGTCATTATTAAATTGCTCCACTTATTATACACTTCTTCATTCTACGACAGATTTAAGTTTTTCCGGTACGTGATTATATATAAACGAATGCACCAACATCCGCATATTTATGTGAGTATGATACATAATTGTGACTTCCGGCTTGTATAATTATCTGTTTAACGGCCCACATATAATGTGACTGGTTGAATCTGGATCATCGTAATCATCATTATTCTATTGAAGGGTTAAGACTATTGTATCATGCCGGCCACGTTCTTCTTTTTTCTTTTTCTTACATGAGATTGTCGGAGCGAACGAGCATACAGTACACATATTGAACGGCATCAATGTCACCCATGGATATCTCTTACAAACTCTATATAGAACGGGAGTACTACATGAAGCCGATCACAGATGCTTTGCCACTCCCGCAGATTAAGATGGTAGCCTGAAGGAGTTATAGGATAATATAAACGAACTTGCAGGATTAATCACGATATATTACTTGGAATCTGTACACTACATTATACATACACTTGACAGACAGACTGATCAAATCAAAGAGTGACACATAGATATATTTAAAAGTAAATTAATTTACATTGAGTTTATATATGTATCTTCAACACTAGCCCTTAAACCAATATAAATTAAACTATGTGTCGCTTTACACTTTAACAATCTCAATACAACATAACAATAGATCTTTAAAAACAACTAACTTAACCTTTGAACAATTGACTTACAAAATTATTGTGAATTTCTTTTGACAATGGTTTGGTTAATAAATCGGCTAACATTTCCTTAGAGCATAAATATTTTACATCTATAAAACCATCACAAATGTGTTGCCTAATGAAATGGTGGCGAATGTCTATGTGCTTAGTTCTAGCATGAAAGACAGTATTCTTACATAGTTTTTGTGCAGATTGGTTATCATTAAAAATTGTAACTTTAGATGACATACCTAATATTTCCTGCAAAAGATTACGAAGAAAAATAGCCTCCTTGCAAGTGTCAGAGAGACACATGTACTCCGCCTCAGTACTTGACAACGCTACGGTTCTCTGCTTTCTGCTCTCCCAGGAAACTACAGATTTACCGACTCGAAAGATATACCCGGTGTAGGATTTTCTATCAACGTCATTTCTCCCCCAATCAGCATCTGCATAGCCTGTTATTATTGTTCCACTCTTCTCAAAGTTCAAACATAATTCTTTTGTTCCTTTAAGATAACGAAGTACTCTTTTGGCACATATCCAATGAGATTTGTTGTAGCAATTGTTAAACTGGCTCAGATAGCTGACCGCGTGTGCAATATCTGGACGCGATCCTACCGCAATATACATCAGCGATCCTATTAGACTCCTGTACTCAAACTTACCACTTTCATCATTAAGTGATTTTTCAAGTTTTATACCAGTCTCCATAGGCGTCACTGCGGGTTTACAATCTTCTATTTTAAACCTCTGTAAAACTTTCTCAATATAGTTAGTTTGATCTAGGGTTATCTTATCTTTCAACTTACAGATTCTCATTCCTAGGACGTGTCTTGCTGGCCCTAAATCTGTAATTTCGAACTCACTGTTGAGTTTCTTCTTAATTTCAATTACTTCCTGAAAAGTATTAGGTGTTGACATTACCAAAATGTCATCAACATAAAGTGCTATTATAATAAGCTTATCTTTGCTATGTTTATAATAAACACATGCTTCTAATGTTGACCTCGAAAATTTTAACTTGTCACACAAAACCATATTAATCTTCTCATTCCATGCTTTAGCTGCTTGCTTTAAGCCATAAATAGCTTTATTAAGCTTAAAAATCTTATTCTCACTTCCTTTAATTTTAAAGGATTCCGGCTGCTCCATATATACTAATTCTTGGAGATCACCATGAAGAAAAGCTGTCTTTACATCCAAGTGTTGAATATCCATATTATATTCAGCAGCTATTGCTAACAGTGTTCGAATACTTGAATAACGAACAACAGGAGAGAACGTCTCATTATAGTCTATCCCGTATTTTTGTGTGAAGCCTTTAGCTACTAATCTAGCTTTATATTTAAGAAGTTCACCATTGAGACCTAGTTTCTTTTTAAATATCCACTTACATTTTACCGGTGTGCGACCACTAATTCGATCAGTAAGTGTCCAACATTTGTTGACAAGAAATGAATTATACTCATCTTGCATTGCCTTTTTCCAGTTGTCTGCTTCTGGACCACTCAAGGCTTCCTTTACTGTCTGTGGTTCATCACCGTCAGTAGTACGTGACATTTCATTGACCATATAGGACAACATAGAATCGGAGTTCATTTCTTCTTCCGCGTATGAACTAGAAGATGACTCCTCTTCCTCTGGAACATAAGTTTTATCCGCAGTATCATTTGAATAAAAACTCTCCTCGCTGTCAGAATCATGTACTGATATCACGCTATATCTCGGTTCAAGCTGAATTAAAGATGTGTCATCAGAATTAACCGTAACTGAGATATTTTCCTCAGTAGATGATTCCTTAGGAGGTTCCTTGTCATTTAAATTGAAAGTCACTCGTTTAAATGATTCTTTATGATTATTATCATCATTTGACACATTCATAAATCTATCCTCTAAAAATGTAACATCCCTAGCTTTAGTACAGTCCCTAGGGTTGTCAGGGTCTAATAATCTATACCCCTTAGTATCTTCGCAATAGCCTACGAAAATATACTTCTTAGCTTTGGCTTGCAATTTGTTTCTTTTATTTATATGTACATATGCAATACAGCCAAAAGTACGTAAATGTGATATGGATACCTTTTTATTCATCCACTTCTCCTCCGGAGTGCAGCCTCTAATTGCCAAAGTTGGAGATCTATTCTTGAGATAGACAGCTGTGTTTACGGCTTCAGCCCAAAAGTTCTGCCCAAGGTTGGCTTCTCGAAGCATGCAGCGTGTCTTCTCCATTATGCTCCTATTAGCACGTTCAGCAACTCCGTTTTGCTGAGGAGAGTATGGCACTGTTGTCTGGTGTACAATACCATTCTGCTTCAGAAATGTCTGAAATCTAAAATTACAATATTCAGTTCCATTATCACTACGTATACGTTTTAATTTCTTATTCGTCTGATTTTCAACTAAAACCTTCCAAAATTTAAATGTTTCAAAAACTTCATCTTTCCTCTTCAAAAAATAAACAAAAGTCTTCCTAGAAAAATCGTCAATAAACGTTACGAAATATCTAGCTCCACCAATCGACGTAGAAGGCATTGGACCACACAAGTCAGTGTGAACCAACTCTAAGACTTCTGTCGCTCTATTAAAAGAACGCTTAGGAAATGATGCACGAGTTTGCTTTCCCTCGATACATGATACACATTTTTGGAAATTAGTTTTATCATATGAAATTCCTGTAACCATACCTTGTCTTAATAACTCCATACTACGAACATTAAGATGTGCAAGACGACGATGCCATACCTGCTGAGAAACACTATCTTTCTCAGTAACGGCAGGTATCGCCACAGCTGTACCTGTATCTTGCTTATTCACATCTAATTTCTTCTTAGTACAACCTGAATCTGAAATGCTATTAAGACTAATGTTACAGTTAAATTTAGACGAATCAACTGTGTCTAAGCAATAGACACCATTACATAAAGTGGCTGTAGCAATTACATTCTTATTATCAAAAATATTGCACTTGCTATTGTTAAAGACCAATTTAAGCCCTTTTGCAGTCATAGCGCTAACAGATAACAAATTTGTTGTTAAATTGGGTACATAATATACGTTATTTATTGTTCTAACGTTACCTTTTCGCATATTGACCCTCACTGTACCTCTGCCAGCGGTATATAGCTTATCACCGTTCGCTATGGTTACATCTATTTTGTCTTCATTTACAAAATTCCTTATAATACTTTTGTCACCGCTCATGTGTTCTGTGGCACCGCTGTCCACATACCAAGAACCATGCATAATGTTCGCTGACAACGCAGATAATAGGCCTTTCGATTTGTCAGTATTGGTCTTCTTTTTACAGCTCGACTTGTGACAATCTTTAATGACATGACCTAATTTCTTGCACCGGAAACATCTTGTTTGTTTTCGAACAAACAAGGCGGAAGCATCTTCACCCTTGTCATATCTTCGGATATTCTCCTGCAATAACTTTCCTTTAACAATTTCACTGGATAGTACCACATTCGAATTCTCTAAAGCCATTATAAGAGGATCGTAGTCAGATGTTAAACCGCTTAACATAATCACTGCTACAAAATCATCCTCTAAAGGTGCGCCTATCTCGCTCAACTGCTGTGACAATCCCGTAATTTTGTTAATGTAGCTTTCCATGTCCTCACTCTCATTGAGTTTTATTGCAAATAACTTTCTGAGGAGACCCAGCCTGCGACATAAACCTTTGTCCTCATATGCTTTCGACAAGCTGGTCCAGGCTTCATGTGCTGACTTCGCGATGCGTATGTGTGGAATCACTGATGATTCAACAGACAAAGCAATTCGGGCTAACGCTTTCTGTTGTTTCTTACTATCATCTTCCTTATTTTCCACGCATTCCCACAAATCTTCTTGTATTAAAATCATCTTCATCATGAATTTCCAGGAAATGTAATTTTCCATTCCTTTTAATTTTTCAAAGGAAATAAAATTCGAAGACATTTTGTGAAAATTCGCCGTATTTTGTTTTTGTAGGCGACTTTTATTTTTACAAGATATTATTCAATATTATCCAATATTAATATTCGCGCGGTGTTCTTGTGATCTGGGAACCATAACCTGAAGGAGTTATAGGATAATATAAACGAACTTGCAGGATTAATCACGATATATTACTTGGAATCTGTACACTACATTATACATACACTTGACAGACAGACTGATCAAATCAAAGAGTGACACATAGATATATTTAAAAGTAAATTAATTTACATTGAGTTTATATATGTATCTTCAACATAGCCTCATTTATCCTCACCCTTCTACCGAAATACAGAGTTTGAAAAGACATTAAAAAATATCCAATTTTATATGTTATTTCGTTTTGCCCCTGTGCTACTATAAACATATATATTATTGCTTTGTATTTCAAATATAAATATTTGTATGTGCGGTTTAACCAATTTCATTGTTGGATATGACTAAAACCACCTGACAGCATTGCTTAACCAGCAATTTAATAAGCCGTTATCATTTGTCGTTGCCAATGTATCCTTTGGTGCATGAAAAGGCACATGATGAAACATGAACAACCGCCAATCATAGCATAACTTGTGCTCTTCATCTGACATTAAATAAACAATGTAGACGATGAATGTTATAGTCCAGGTCGGGACTCCTATTTGAGGTTGATCTTAGACACTGCTGAGAACTAAGATGAAATGCCTAATATATTACCGAGAGTCAGCTTCTTGGGTTAAGGGGCAAGACATCTTCTCTAATTTAAAATCATGAAGGCCGGCATAGTTTCAGTAATATGAGGAACCTTTTACGACCCACTTCCGAGCCGGCATACGTACATTTCTTCCAATAGGAAGATTTATTTCGCCAACAATTTTTTTAACGACTACTTTCGGCTGGATCGAGCCCTAGCTACGAGTATCTCAGTACACACTTCAAACCAGGATGAATTTACGCCTAATTAAATCTATACAAACTTTGGATAACACATTAAGTTTATCAGTCCCAATTATCATTGGATAGCAGTCGTGCCTTGCAGGCGGTTACTAAAACGTTCTTACAGTTTTATAGTATAGTGGAAATGTTCAGCATCGCCAGCAGAAGAATTAGCATTTCTGTAAGATATGCATTGTTAGTTTTTACGTCATATGGCCTTCTTTATAGCATAATTGCAAAAAATTAGGCCACATATCCTTGTCATATATGTACAACTTTGTACCAAGTTGTTGCAACAGACGTGTCACAAAACGTATAAACGATACCGTTACTTATCATTAGCGTATGCCGTGAAAGTATACACCTAAGCTGTTCAATTATTACTTAGGCGTGAAGCAATTGGTATTTAGTGCACAGCTGAATGATTTAGCAAAGTCAGTGTAGCAGTTGTGAATTATGCTTTCGGCGATGTCCTGTAGTTTAAAGTAACTGAATGGACTCCTAGACGTTTCTACATTCACTGCCCTTCATGAGGATTTCCTGTCGTAGGTGCCATGGACACATACGTAGACGAATACAAGAACTTCCAGACTTAGAACAGATATCTAAATTCATCATTCAGATATCTGCCTGGACGGGGATTGGGAATCCAGGACCCTCTGTGCGTCATATCGGTTTGGTGACCGCTCCGCCTCGCGGGTCGTCAAAATAGGTGCGACCGAATATTCGTCACTTCATTCCTGTTGCCATGCTTAGCGTGGCAGAGAGATTAAGGGCATATCCCACTGCGATGGTCAGTTGCGGATTGGTAGACGTTACACACCCTTGAGATGTTTTTTTATGAATTCCTAGGAGTGCACGTTTCCTGAAGATGTTTTCGTTCGCCGTTTAGGCAAGTATTAGTTAATTTTTAAAAGGCACATCTTGCTTGGGACTCGAACCTCGGACCCCCCCGATTAAGAGGCCGAGCTTCTAACCATTAGGTTATATCGCTGCTTATGGCAAATTATGGGTTCGTAATGGCAATCAGGGTGCAAGGTGAATTGGTGTATTTCGTTGAACATTGCCTACAATCAGCAAAAACTTTTGCTGCTACAGGGCTTAACTCAGAATAATATTAAAAAAAAATAGTTCAAAGCATGACGTGGAAATTTCTAGAAAATTTAGTAACGCGGATTTCTAACTAAATCCGCTATCAGATGCAAAGACGTTGGATTCATTTTACAAAAATAGAAATAAAATACAGAGCACCTTTTCATCTAGCTGCATTATGAAAATACGTCGCATTTTCAAAGAAAAATCGTAGGTAACAGATTAGTCGAGGGCATCAAAAGCGACAGATCCCTCTACAGGCTTAGGATAAGGAACTTATGGGTAAAATCAGTCTTTTTCCTACTGAGCGATAATGTCTTGTTGTGTATATGGCGGTGGTGAAAGGAACAGATGTAAGGGGTGATGGCTATATTTTTATTTATATTTTATTATGCCTACTATGCTTGTTGTTTATGAATTATGTACAATTGATTATGAATGTAAATCTTAAGATGTTGTGAAATTGAAAAAAAATGAGGGCGTTACAAAATAACTGAAATGAGACCATTTGAACCAAGTGAACCAACTGAAGGGTGTGAAGTGTGAAGCGACATAGATTAGATCCTCACAAAGCGACGTGTTCAAAAAGTCACTGTCTTGCTTTGTGTTAATGACTGTGGTAGATAAATCATTTACAGGAAGACTCTTGCCCATCTAATGGATTTAATCCCTTAATTCAGTCGTATGGCCTTGAAAGTCATTTCCTAATTTCTCTACATAATTCAAAATCTCATGGTTATTTTTTCATAAAATAGTAATGTCCTTTCAATGTCCTTAGACTATGGTGACGACATCATAAGACATATGTGTAGGTAATTTTAATAATTTTATTCATGAAATAATAAAAAAATATTTTGAAGTATACTTATAGTGCATACTTATCCATGAATAAAATTTGCTCGAAAATGTATTGTTTAATAAATAATCCGATAGAGAAGGTATAACCTTCAATAAAAATTAATTCATTATTAACGTTTAACAATACAAGAATACGAAATTCGAGGAAATTATTTCCAGTTTCATGTTTGAATAATTCATAGATTTACAACAAACAAACTGACGGCCTATCTAACGTTACTTGATCATTTTGCCAAATTGGATATACGCATCGGCTTAATATCTAATTAATGACATAGATATCTGACAACATGTCGTGTGGTGACTCTAGTCTAATCTATAAAATCTAGAAGACGGTAAAGGGAGACCAGATGCATTCTACTGTTCTACTGTACTTTTCGTAGGGTTGGGTAAGGCAGGGTTATATGAGGCATTCCCATCTAGTGATTAGCAGTAACTGTGGTCGATAGGCAGTAGTACTCTTGACATAATTATGTGCAAAACGCATAGCCAAGCGCGATTACTATAGACAAACAGGGTAAGCATCCTGCCCTCCCTCGTTTCCTACTCAGAAAAGTCCCAAGTCCAAGATGCGGCTTCCATGGTCTGGGGGATGAATGAAATTCATAGGGGATGAACCCATATAGACCTCTAGAAAATATTATATATTTTTGTAAACTCGCCTCAGCATCGGGGGCAGAGGGGCTGATAGGTTACGACCGCACAACCATATCGCACCACAATGAAAATCATTTTAACCATTCTCCATCCAAATAGCATATAACGTGCATTATATTTATGCGTAAAAATACCACAAGTATAGTAAAAAAAAATGTTATTCAGAGAATTCTAAAAAGGTTTCCATGAATTCTTTATAATATAGAAGGTCAGTCTATTATACAATTCCCTTTAAAGTTAATACATATTAAAACGATAGGTGTATTTCTAGCAAGGTTTTATCGACCAATTGCTATATTATTAATATCTTTGAGAATTGTCAGCATTCGAACTTGGAAATGAAAGTACTTCTTGTACATTTATTGAATCTGTAGCAGATTTTATTTCATATAATAAGGGAGTACCAGATGAGCATGCAGTCCACCTAATGGTAAGTGGCTACTGCCGCCCATGGACATCTGTAATCAACCCCAGATAGGATTAGATATTTCTACCTGGAGTCGGCCACAGGTGCGCCGCTACCCCTGAGGATGTATGTATGTGCATTGTTTTCGTTTTTGGCAAATTCGAAACACATTACTCTCCATAGTCCGGTAAAAAAGGAGGCAACTAATATGATGTTAAGTGCTTATTGCTACTCATAGAACTCTATAAGCTATTCTAAGATACGTCTTCATTCGTAGTGAACCTTTAGGACTAAGTTGCAACACATGCTTTATTTTTCGAGGGGGAACCCTTCAAAAGGTACCAGACGACGTGGGAGCGACGCCGGGTTATGTGGGATTTTTGCCGCACTAAAATCCCTCTGGTGGCCGTCATCAGTGCTTGTTGGAGAACTCCGGGATCTCCGTTGGAACACAACCGGAGTCCTCCGAGCGCGATGCCCCTATCGGACTCTGTCCTGGGAGGGAGCAGTTTACGCTCCTCCCGCACACTTTGTGTTTACGACGGTATACGGCCACACACCGCCGTCCCTCCCGGGGTTGCTTACTGGACGGTTTGAGCTCTTGCCGCCCGCAACCTCGGAAGCACCCTTTTAGTCGCCTTTTATGACAGGCAGGCGATACCGTAGCCCTATTCTAGTCCCGGGACTACATAGACAAACACATATTACCTACCAAAATAAATGCAAGCAGTCCCATTAAAAAGTTTTGAAGTGGTAGAACTAATGCGTTTCGATTGAACTGTCATCAGCACGCGTATTTCTACTATGAATCATTTCTTTCAATTCGGTGGAAGTGTGGATGCCGCTTGACGGTTATGTGGCGACTATTGTCCTTACCAAATAGCAATGCTTTAAAGCGGTTGCCAGCAGAACTTATCTTCTATATGGAGTAGGTCGCAGATGTCCATGGGCGGCAGCTGCCATTTACCATCAGATAGGTCATATGCTCATTTGCTACTTCTAGTTAGTTAGTTAAATCATTGAATAAAACACAGCAGCGCAAGCATATACTACGACAAAGGAATAGGGCAAATACTTTTCATTTGTAAACCTTTATGTACTACGAGTACATCGAAACGTGGTTTGCAACAAACTACCTATCTGGCACACCTCACCTGATATTATGTATTAACAATAATTAACACACACAGGATTTATATGCCAAATTACTAATATCGTTAATTCTTAAGAAAGCCCGCCCGTACACAATATCAGTAAGTAATACGCAGTAGGAAATCCCAGGAGCTTCCGATGAATCTACGTATTTCGATCATTCAATATACGCCTGTAATAATAATATATTCAATGGTACCAATGATCTAAATTCGGCAATTTCTGCTTACAAGAAATTATCATTTTTTTATTGTATAGTAGTAGCAGACGAGCATGCAGTCCACCTGATGGTAAGTGGCTACTGAGTTTAACTATGTCTCTCTTACCACATTTTTCAAACCAGAACACAGCAGTGCTTAAACACTGCTTGTTATTAGGCAGAGATAAGTGTAACGGTGGTGCCGCCGGAGTCGAACCACAAAGGGTTCTACCACCTTCCAATAAGCAAAAATTGGATATATTAAGGGCAATGGTATTCTTATAACCAAAACAAAATAGGTATAGTCCACGTAAAACTGCTAGTCCACTCTGAATATAGAATTGTGTGTTAAATATAATTTTTTTGGTAACATATACAAAAATTAATATTATTTAAGAGTCCAAATAAATACTATCCACAAGACATTAATACTGTACATTTAATTTACTTAACAATTATAATGCATATTAATACTGAATAATAAATACTTCTTACCAAAGTCAATTGCGTAAAGTTTATTGATAGGTCACTTAGTAACAACAAAAAATAATAAATAAACATATTTTCTACTATTAGAGTCTTTTTTCTTTATAAGATGGAGCTTTTTTTTATAAGTAGTAAATTAGTTTACAATCCACCAGATGGTAAGTGGTCACTGCCGTTCACAATTATTTGTTACGAACTCCGTGTGAACAGGAGTTCTACCTAAAGTCAAAATAATTTGCTGCCACTTCAGAGGCACTGCTGCCTGTTAGGGAATGCAATTCCGATCTCGTGAGATCCCGTGTAATTTTTCGGGATCAATCCCGAAGCATAATATGACGAGATCTACGTTCGAGATTGACGGGATTGTGGAGGAACAAAGGGGAGATATTTGCAGTTTGTATATAATTGTTAAATCACGCTGTTGTCAACCAGTGTTGAGTCGGAGAGGGCCTTCTCAGCAGCTGGCTACATTGCAAGGGATATTAGATGCCAGTTGGCAGATAGTACACTTGATATTCCTTGTTTTTTAAGAAGTTATTTTCAAAATCACCCATAACTACTTTTTAATCTTTAACTATTATATACCTTGTTTTGAGCAGTGATAGCCTAGTGGTTAAGAAACTCGGCCTCTCGATCCGGTCCGAGGTTAAAATATCAGGCACGCGCCTCTGATTTTTCAAAGTTATGTGCGTATTAAAATTAATTATCACTTGCTTAAACGGTGAAGGAAAACATCGTGATGAAACCTGCATACCTGAGAGATTAAAAAAATCTCAAAGGTATGTGAAGTATATCAATACGCACTTGGCCAACGCGGTGGACTATGGCCTAATCCTTCTCATTCTGAGAGGAGACCCGTGCCCAGCAGTGGGACAGTGATGGGTTGTTGATGATAATTATGATACCTTGTTTTGATTATTTTAGTAAAACTGTTAATTATTTCGTCACTTTAGTTAAATTAAAGAATAAAGGTTTTTGTTTCCAAGAATATTTTGTTTTATTTAACCTCACTATAACCAACAAGCAGTTTTCATCTATAAGCGGGATTGTGATTGTGACTAATCCCGCGGGATCTCGACTTTACGATCTCGACTCGGGATTGCATTAACTGCCTCTGTGTGTGTGTGTGTGTGTGTGTGTGTGTGTGTGTGTGTGTGCGTGCGTGCGTGCGTGCTTGCGTGCGTGCTTGCGTGCATTCGTGCCTGCGCGTGTGTGAGTGCCTGCCTCCCTGGTCAATCCATACTGTACCAACCATAAAAGCAGCTAACAATTTTTTATGGCATACCAGCTACATCTATTTCTACAGAATAACAATGTTATGCTCTGCTGTGTTCTGGATTATAACGTATTTGGACTTTGGTAAGGGAAGGTGGTAAAACCCTTTGTAGTTCGATTCTGGCAGCACCAATGTCACACCTATTTCTCCCTGAAAACATCAGTGTAAAGCGCTGCTGTTCTTCACCGAGGCATTCCAGCTTAGACCTCATGGGTATTGCCATATCTTTGGCCGATCTAAGGAAGAATCTAATTTTATGTGATGTTCAGGTGCAGCGGTAACTTACCATCGGGTGGACTGGATGTTTGTTTGCTACTTCTATGTTACCCAAAAAGGCAGTTCTTTTCTTATGCATGGTATTACTTATACTGGAACCAAATATATTATTGAAACAGTTGTCATGCAGCAATCTAAGGCTGTAGTGTTCTGAAATGTAGGGTGTAAATTTGAGACACTAAAATGAGCTGTTTAAAATTAGTAGAGTTTAAATCCGGTTGTTGTCAACCCATTATTGTCCAGCAGCTCGGAACCGGTCTACCCTCAGACTGAGAAGAGTTTAGGGCATAGTCCATTATAGATAGAGTTAACTCACCATTGAGAACTATCAGAAACTATAAGGTGTATAGGTTTCTTCACAACATGACAGTTTTTAAGCAAGTGAATATTAATTTTTAATATACACATTGCTTAGAAAATCAGAGGTAACCTGGCGTTCAAATCTCGGATCCCCAATTGGAGGTTAAGTTTAGAACCACTGGGCTATCACTACTTTATAACAGGTGGACCTATTATATTCGGGGTCACTTTAAAATTTCCATAAACGGCAGTCACCTTTACCTAACCTTAGGTCAAAAGTTTTTGTTGTTTCTATTATATAATGTATTAACTTAGGAAAATGTTTGAATGAAGTTACAGACAGCCACATAAATTATTAAATGGTTACAATGGGATAAGCAAAACCAAAGAAAGTTGGATTGACCTTGCTTTAGCATAGACATCATATCTATCACCTCAAGGGGGTCAATCCAAATGGTCATTATTTTATCAATATGCAAAGAATTTTTATTTTGTAAATAAATGTACAGAATGTACTGTACAAGGTTTATAATCTATAAATATGTATATATTTATTTTAAATATTGAAAAAATATAATATATTATGGTCCGTGTGGCAAAATTGCAAGCATAAATAATAATTTATTAAATTAAATTTAATATAATTATTTAAGTCTTATAGTTAAGTAAGTATAGTTATAGTAAGTAACATGCTCCTTAAGATTTATTACTTTAATTTTTATTGGTTAATTATGTTTAAGGTTTTTTAGGTGTATCATGAAGAATATTTAATTATTTTAATAAATGTTAATGTTTACACTAGCATTATTGAACAAATGATTTTGTTAATTAATACAGACACTATATTTTTTTATTCATTAAAACATGGTAAATATTGAACAATAAGTTTACAATGTACTGGCAACATTGAAAGGAAAAGCAGAATGTGCATATGCTTTAACCTGTTTCACTGCTGAAATTGTAAACATTATCAACACAAACAGCTGATCCAATTGCCCACATACAACACCTGCTCTGACTGTATGAATATTGTAATGTCTGGTTTAACTACGATTTCGAAGCAAGAATTAATTTTAATTGTTATTCCACAAAAACTGTTAGTGTTAAAGTTCAATGACGAATCGTATTTTATTTTCTTATTTGTTAGCGCACGTAGCCTCGACACAGTATATGCATGCGTTATTTTGATAATAAGGCTTTAGTCATATCGTTAACTCGTAAATGTTTATGAAAATGCAATAAAGGTTATGAAGTATAAATGAAAAAAGAATAAAAGGCACCACCTGCAGAGGGCTCCAACCAGGGGCGAGTTGCGACTGTCGACCATTGGGATTGTGCTGGGAACCGCCTGACATTGTGCGCGTACTCCTCGCGGCACTGTTTACAACGAGTAATTAGCTCCGAACCGTCCACAAACACGCCTTCAGTCCACCATAATGATGCCGGCAACTTTCAAGCCTTCGCCCGCGTAACTGCACTGCCTTACGACGTGTACAGAAACTCCTGAAACGTTCTCATATGCAAAAGTATTTTACGCGATTATCCACCATTTCTCAACACTGTTCTCCACTAATGACAACACTTATACACTGTCTGTGAAACGTTCAATTCAAAGAAAACCACATTTATTTTATGTGTGGTATGGTGTTCACGAAACTGATGCTCACTTCGCGTGACATTTTGAACGCATTTATGGTTTGAAAATATGCACTATAAACACATAAAAAGACTTTTTTAGTATTCGACGTACTACGTTCACTGTGCCTTACCGTGGAAATTGTTAAATATCACCGTTATGTTGGAGAAAAATGCAGTTTTTACGAAACTAGGCACAAGGATCACGTCCAACAATGGTGGCCGATTGGGATTTTGAAAGCACGCTCAGCGCCATCTTGTGGCAGTACCATCAAAATATTATGAACTGTCGGTAAAGCAGTTTAACGGAAACATGCTTACTTTTCATTGTCTATGGGTTATAAAAATCCTGGTAACCTTTTTTATTCTAGTTTAATAAAACAATAAATTATCACTTGTAACTAAATCATTAGACATATATAAGCTATCAATAAATTGTGAAAATACTTTAACTAATAACATTACCATTAGTTTTAATTTTCATGGAGTACTTTATTGTTTCATGGCTACACTGGTTACCATAACAACGTTTGTTTTGATGATAATGGTTGTCAAAGTATGCAACTATTTACGTATTCGCGAGCTTGAAACTTTACCCGTTTGAAACTAACTTTACTCTATAGCACAAATAAGTTTCGCCTCGTGATCTAAATGAAAGACACTGTCACCAAGTTTTTAGTATCTTTCAATGGTCAAATAGAGCATGTAACATTTCCCGCGGGAGTATTTGATGAACGGTTGTATATCCATTACGAAGTTGTATGGGGTCCGGATTGGGACCCTATATCGGGGTTAAATTCAGGAACAAGTCAAATGGCATGTGCAGGAACTAACCCTGAAAGAGTAATTTTTAATTTTCCCATGGAAATGACTTTTGGCAGTACAAATTTATATGGATGTAAGTTTCGTAAAAATATGTATACAAATAATGCTTTTAAAGGGTTTCAAAATAAGAAAAAAATAAGTACATATCTGATTGTTGGGATTTTTATGTACTTATATAGCATGTAAATTTAATTTGTTTTATAAGTAAGTATGCCGATAATTAAGTTTATTATTCGTCTTAAAAGTTTTACCTACATTAATGTATCAAGTAAGTTCTTATTAAGTAATTATTTTGTATAAGTACCTACAGATTTTCATATTAGCGGTGCACACTTCTGCCTTCCTGTTTAACTTTAATTGTATAAAAAAAACATTCGACTTCTTTAAATAGTCGTCAGAATTATCGCGCTTAATAAAATAATCAAGGACACATAATTATAATTAATCACATGTTTAATAAATGACGTCACCCGTGCTGGGCTTTGCCTCCGTGAACATCTGCATTTGGTTTCAATTTTTTTCATACCGGCATCATTCTCTGTAAAGTACAATTTTTTTCCTGAAACTGTACACAGGAAAACCCACATTGACTGTTTCTTCGTATTCGTATGTTACAAAAACAATGCAAAAATCGGATGCCTAGAAATAGATTCGTAATACAGTAAATACACTAATAAACTAAAGGTTTCCATACCTTTTTTAAAATTCTTGTCTTGACGTTGCAAATAACAGAATTAAATCAATACAAAAAAAATGCACGATGTTTGTGTTATAGTTTATTTAATTACCTACAACTTGTAGGTACCACATCATGTATTTTATTTTAAAGCGTAATTAAACCTTTAGAAGATCTCGCTTTTTTAGAATCTATGGGTAAGTCATATCTAGGATTACCAATGTCTTTGTCAAATTCAGATTTACCCGCACGGGTCTCTTTTAGATTGAAAGGGGCTTATAATAGTCTACCGCGCTGGCCAAGAGCGTAGGTCTAGTTGATGTCTAGTAGACTTCACATATTTACAGAATATACTTAAGAACTCAGGCGTGTAGGTTAGGTCGCAAAGATTTCCTTCAGAGTTAAAACAAATTAGAGGTTACAAAATTTCTAATGTGCCGTTGCGCACCGATATCTTTGGATAATCAAAGCTATCACCAGCAAGGAATAACATTGTAACTTAGTTTTAGGCAGTTTTGAGTTACGATTACATTCTTACTAAGCAAAAAATTCTGAATTTTTCTATACTATCGATGTATCTGAATTGTTTATAGTTTGAAAGTTAGGTAGTGTAGTAACATCGTAACTGGTGGTAAAATGCAGTTATTAAATTGTATATAGAGTTACTATAATTGCATATGTAATTTTTTACTGCAATTTTTTATTATTCAAAAATTGTGTCTCAGTTAAATGGTTCATCTAATACCTATAATAATTTGATACAAAATAACATCGTATGTCTGAATTACAATGTCGTTTTATAAAGCGCATGTAACTGCATTGAGGGATCCATGTCATTGTAACTCGCAAAATCATTAAATAAGTCAACCAATATACCTATACATTTATTAAATCTTTTTCATAACATGCTGTTGTTCTTACTTTATTTACTTACATTTACGAGAAAAAATAGCATTAGGGTTTAACAGAAATCTGCAAGATTTTTTTAACACTTTGTCGCGCTCTCCCGTGAAATGCCTAAAACTTAATTACGATGTTTTTCCTTGCGGGTGTCGCTATATTCAATCGATGAATCCAAAAACTTTAAGGCCCTATTCCTTACCCAGAAGTGTAGATGGACTAAATGACGGACAGACTTCACAGGCTTAGTAATACTGTCCCGTTTATACATGGTTTGGGTACGAAACCTAAACAAAACGATGTTACTATTTTTGTCTTAAATATAACGTCCCTACGTAATTACTTTTTTTAAATTGAGTAATTAAATTCAATAGGCATTGTTACAACAATTAAAAACTAATGAGATCATAGACATGGGTAGGTAGGTACCTACCTACATTATGTGTTAATTGGGAACCGGGCAAATTAAGGAAAACGATCTTGCTTTTCGGAAATTTTACCGTCAATTTTATTGTTTTTGGGAAGAGGAAATCATTCTATAGTGTGTAGTGAAATAATAAAAGCGTCGAAATTCAATCTGCCGTATTAAGGAAAAATTATAGGTAGATCTATCGGAAATACCCGTGGGCAGTTTCAGAATCGTACTTACATAGGCAGGAAACAAGACATACACGACGAATAGATAACCTCTTACCTTTGGGACGTCGATTAAAAATGAATTCTCAAAGTAAAATGAAGAAATAAAGAAAAATAGTCTTTATTAGTTTCTGTCTGCCCGGATTCGCGATATCATCACATAATTTACAAAAATAAACTTTCTGACTGATTGATCGAGAATGGTGGCAATACTCAATCTATTGCAGCATCAATCTGTTCAAATCAATCTATTGTATAGTAGCATTATTAAAAAAACATTGCTGGGTACACGTTTATTCTCAGAGTACGATGGGGTAAAGCCATAGTCCACGGCGCGTGCCTAGAGTGAAGCGGTGGTGAGACTTCATATATCTACGAGTATGAGTTTTTTAAACTTTGAGGCGTGCACGTTACCTCACGACGGTTTAATACTATACGCAGAAATTCTTAACAATGTTAATTAATAAATATTAGCTCCTATTTCTAAGTTTTAGGAGTATGTATTAATTAATATCCAAAAAAAGTGGTGTCGTTCTAAAGTGATGTGATCAATTCCAGGGCCACAAGTTGTCATAACAGTGCGAGCGCAGAATTTCTTCAGCGGCGATTCCTTACGAGGATACGCTGTAGTCCTCCTGCCACCGACGACGGGAACGCACCAGCTAACTGCGCCGCTGTTCCGGCCACGACCGGCCACGGGGCTCGGGGACTGGCTGGCCTGGATCACCGGCCGGTACCCAGAGTTAGCTGATCCTAAGATGCTCGCTCATGGGAAAGAGAATTATTGTACGTATTTAAATTATCATTAATCAGTGCTCTACAAGTCTACACTAACTTCAGCGAGTCCTTGTTGTGTGTTATACTTATGGGTAGGGTAATTACAACGGCAAGACCAGCAGATCTCAGGTAGGACTGGAGGCGAAATATGCTTAATTACTGGTTAGATAATGACCGCTCTACATTAGGACCGGAGTAAGTAAGTAAAAGTTTCCTACAACTTGTCACTTGCACTACCCTAATGGATATACTATGCGGTCAACTTCAAATAGGACGAAAGTCCTACCTGATTCGTTTATAGATAACATAATATAGCCGCGTTTCACTTTATCATTATAAGGCAGAAACAGAAGCGACAGTGGCACCGCCGCAGTCGAGGCACGACAAGTTCTTCCACCTTTCGTAGTCGTGTATTGTAATTGATAAGTATTGTAAAGTATAATTAGTAATCACATTTTTAGGTGTTTCATTTCGGCCCTTAGAAGTAGCAACGCAATTTGTAATCAATTTCATGTAAGATTGCTCTTTAGCCACAGTATTCAGCTGCCATATTTGCTGTCAGTTACAGATGTCCATGGGTGATAGTAACGTCAGGTTGGCTCCAACCATTCTGTAACTTAAACATGTGAAGAGGTAACCCAGCAATCTATTTATCACAGAGCCCTCAAGAGGTTGGGTTGAGACCTTGACCCCCTTCGTAATTCCCTGTAAACGCTATCTTATCTATAATTAATGTATTCGGATTTTACACGCAATAGTAATTTATCTCGCTTGTTCAATAAATTAACTGTTACGATCTTCTGCTAATTGCAAAACAATACAATAATCTGAGAACAATACAAAAATAAAAAAAGTTAATTTAATGTGACAAATATTATGTAAATAACTTTTTAGTAATAGTAAACGAGCATGCAAAATCATTACTAATGATGAAAAGTGTTATTATTATTATTAAGTTTTGTGATTGGGATGATCTAAATGACCTTGTAATAGGGTAATTAGCGTTGGTTCCATGTCACTGAAATTGGAAATCGAATTTTTCAGTATTTTTCAGCGGAACTAACTACTTATGTACTAAAGGAACATTTATAATATTAAATTATAATGATACAGAAGATGGTTGAACGTTAAAAATATATATTCTGTTAAAATGTTGTGGTAAATATTATTTGCAGTGTTGAGGACGGAGTCGTACGGGAGTGTGACGTCACGTTTCACTATGATCTCGAAGGAGCTTCGGAAACTTGGCTACGACAACCAGCCGGGTGTTAGAACCTGTAACAAGTAGCGATTAAGGAATAAATATTTATAAATAATATAAGTTATTTTTCTTTTATATACGGTATCCTTCAAATCCGAATATAGAAGTGCTTAACACTGCTGTTATTATTACTTCTGCAGTAGTGACTTCAGACTCGAACCACAAAGGGTTTCCCCACATCAAATTTAAATCTGGCATTGGCATTTGACATTGGATCAGAAAAAAACGCTTAAAAAGAAAAGTAATCAAAGAGACTCTCAGCAGTTAATTAATATATACCGACATTGACAATGACACTCCTACTGATTAGGTAGGCGCTGCTACCGTCTAGGGGTTCCGGTTTCGATTTCCGGTGGATGTACAACATATACATAATCAATTACGAGAAACAAAGCAGTGATCGAGGATCGAATCCCATGCGTACACTTCAGTTTTTTTAAATATTATGCCCGTATTCTAAATTAGATCTTGCTGTAACAGTGAAGGAAACATCGCGTTAAAACTATACCTACGTTTGAGTACTATCTAAAATAAAGTTCTCAAACTTGGTGACCAACACCATACCCAGCGAGGGGCCGACATAGATGTTAAGATGACCTAAATTCGTGTGTCGATTAACACAGAATTGCAACTGCTTACGTCAAGGTCAATGCAACTACGCACATCACTACTCTAGAAAGATTAGCTCGTAATGGCCGGGATTGCGCCCGCATGCCCCATTCCTACCGAGACACACCTCCCTGATAACACGTCAATTTAATGTACTAGTACTATGACGAATCGATAAGCGTTTCACTTGATCACACAGTCGACCATTATTTTATTAAAATTATCAAACTCTTTTGGACTCGTTGAAAGTTTGCGTTAACTTTAACTATTACAATAACTCTTACGATAGTAATGGAATGTAATAATTCTCCGTTGCACCTGTGGTTGCACCAAGTTATTTGTGACTATCTTCTTTTGTGTATCTGACAGCGGCGTTGTCGTAATGGAATTTGACAAAAGCAATAACATTAACCGACCAAAATCGACCGGTTAACGTTCAGTGCTAGTTATGACGTAATTAAAACCTTAACTAAAATGGTGCAACTAATTTTGTAACGATAAATTTGACGGTTGGTTAGACTATTGTAAACGTTAAAGTTATATGGTGCATTATATAATGCATATATGCTTCCAAAAACTGTAGAATTGCCCGGTGCAGCGATCAACATCCAGGTTTCCCATGGAGAAGTTTCGTAGTTCAATTATTGGCAGACAAAAATATAACTTAAGATTTCTTTCCTGTTTACGTAGCATTTACATTATCAGATATATTGTTGTCCCCGGGGAATACATGGAACGCCGCATTCGTGTCTCCTATCCAACTTTTCAAATCAGAACACAGTAACTTGAAATATAAGGCAGAAATAGGTGTGGCGGTGGTGGAACCGTGGTCGAATCACAGAATTCTATTATATTCTATTCTACACCGTTAAACCCAAAATAACTTTAGGATTAAGTTGTATTGAATACATATGTTATATAAATAATATAAATAATGCTTTATATCTTTTGAAAAATTTTAAACATTTGCTGCTACAATATAACCAAACAGTAACTTATCGCAATATAATTCTATATTACGAGAATTTAAAATATAATTCATCGCACGTCTGACCGTTGCAGAATAAATTATATCTTGTTTGTTGCACGGCGCTTAAAATTGGCCCACATATTTGTATTAGACATTTAAAAGCAACACAATAAATATCACAGAAATTTTAGTGGTCATTAAGGCTTTGATTCTATAGAGCACTTCATCAGCAGCACTTCATCATAAGCTTACAGTGGAGTGGGAGATTACCAGATTTGCTCCAATTATGGTAAACTAGTTCCTGAGCATGTTTTTTGACGTATCTTACACGAAAATAATTTAGAGCTATCCAGTAACTGAAACGAAAATAGCGATAATTCCAATGAAAATAAAACAAAACATTTTTTGTAAAAAGTTTTGGAATCACGCAGATAAAATCAATTAATCAATTTGAAACAGTCAGACATTTGTGCGTACATGTACGTGCGTATGTTATTTACAAGACTAAACAGATTTTAAAATGGAATAAAGTATAATAATATATGTATTTAATTTTATCTTCACACTTGAGTATAATTTTGTATTATTTAAGTATACCCAGTTATCAAGAATAATATACATATGTATATGATCGGTAGGTTAAGGTATAGATTGTCCCTGTAGTTCCGGGACTAGAATAGGGCTACGAACTAAAAAAATTAGACTTCTAACAGATGTAGAAACAGCTAGAATAGTTTATTTTAGTTACTTTCATAGCATTATGACTTATGGTATATTGCTATGGGGGTGCTCGTCACACCTAAATGATATATTTATATTGCAAAAGAGAGCTATACGAGCTATCTACAGCCTGCCTCCAAGAGCTTCACTAAAAGAACTATTTAAAGAAATAAATATTCTAACTGTTATATCCCAATACATATATGAAAACCTAATTTATGTAAGGAAAAATATTGATAAATTTGTAAAACGGTGTGACACGCATAATGTAAATACAAGGAACAAACTTAACCTTTCTACACATGTTACTCGTCTCCACAAAATAAGTAATTCTTTTGTGGGTCAATGTATACGTTTTTATAATAAACTGCCCATCAAAATCAGAAATTTGTCAATTAATAAATTTAAAGTTATTATCAAAAGCACACTTAGTCGTAAAGCTTATTATAAAATTTCTGATTATATTAATGACTAGATGACCCGGTGAACTTCGTACCACCTAATTATGAGTGACTATCTGTACCTCGTGGTTTCACTCGTGTAATTTATGTATTATGTCCATAAACTACTGGTAAATATTAGGAAATGGCCACAGGAGAACAGGAAAATAAAAAATACAATTAAATAAAATTCACTCTACCTCTCTGCACTCTGTTATTTTTTTACCGACTTCAAAAAGGAGGTGGTTATCAATTCGGCCGGTATCTTTTTTTTATGTATGTACACGAATTACTCCGCCGTTAGTGAACCGATTTTAATAATTATTTTTTTATTGTGTTATTTTTTATTGTAGGTTCTAATGAAATTACAAAGTCAGTTCATCATTGACTATTTAAGGGTCTGATAATGTGGCTCGGAGACAAAATATGTAACTCCTCAACCGATGGGGATATTTGAGTTGTGTTTGAAGATATTTGGTGTAAGTTCTAACGAAATTGCAAAGTCAGTTCATCATTGACTATTTAAGGGTCTGATAATGTGGCTAGGAGACAAAATATGTAACTCCTCAACCGATGGGAATAATTGAGTCGTGTTTGAAGATATTTGGTGTAGGAGGTTCTAATGAAATTGTAAATCATTGACTATTTAGTTAGGTTAGGTTGGAACACATAAGACAATATAAAACTAAGCGGGCAGGGCGCGGCAGCGCCCTGCGAGCGGGCGGTTCCAATCAATGTAAATTCAGACCGTACCTTAATTCATGATCACGTTTATACAATTTTATATTGTATTAATATAAATGTTATTATGTCATCACTAAAAAGGGTAAAAAAAAATTTAACAAAAAATACAACCGACTTCTATGTCACTACATAGTAAAAAATAATTCAAATAAATGTTGGTTTAGTACATATTTCTGAAGTCGGCGCTCAATATATTTCGTTCGAATTATTTTTTACTTTGTAGTGACATAGAAGTCGGTTGTATTTTTTGTTATTTTTTTTACAAACACGCGAAAAGAAGTACCTATAACTTCAATAACGGTTTTTTTTAAAGAAAGTTTATTTACTTATAGTACTCTAATCGGGTTGTTGAATAGCTAAAAATTCTGAAACAGGTGTGTAAATAGACAGGCGATTTATAACAGTCTTAAGGGTTGATCTAAAAAAAACAAACAGTGACTCAGATGCTTCATTATGTCTTATGATAATTTTCTTAGTGCTCCAAATTAACGGATATTAAATTAAAGTTCCATACCCGATTAAACGACCCTAAAGGTTGATTTTCCAAAAACGGTGAAAAATGTGTTCTATTATTTTGAATCAAAAAGCTAAATTCCAATTTTCATAGACTTTGCTTCAAAATCTGCCGATTTCTAAACGAAGTGTCTTCTAAAGCCAAATGCAAATTTTTACAGTTTTTGCTTCCAAATTAACGGATTTTAATATAAAATTCCAACCCCTACTTAACCAACTTAAGGGTTGATTTTGCAAATATCGTAAAATAGATATTTAATTACTTTCTATCGAAATCCTATCAAATACCAATTTTCATATAGATTTGCATCAAAACTGGGGGACTTTAATACAAACTTTCAACTCTTATTTATTCACGGAAACGCGGTCGAACAGGATAAAAAGTATCCTATGTCCGTCTCCTGTTTCTAAGCTACCTCTCCACCAATTTTCAGTCAAATTGGTTCAGCCGTTGTTGAGTTATAAAATGCTTCACGAAAACGCGGTCGAACGGGATAAAAAGTATCCTATGTCCTTTTCCTGCTTCTAAGCTACCTCTCGATTAATTTTCAGTCAAATTGGTTCAGCCGTTCTTGAGTTATAAAATGACTTCACGGAAACGCGGTCGAACGGGATAAAAAGTATCCTATGTCCGTTTCCTGGTTCTAAGCTACCTCTCCACCAATTTTCAGCCAAATCGGTTCAGCCGTTCTTGAGTTATAAGTGGAGTAACTAACACGACTTTCTTTTATATATATAGATAAAACAGCTTGGGACTGATCAATAACATAATTATTAGTTAATTAAGAAAATGTCAAAGTGTAGCGTATCTTGCTGAACAAACTTCTTTTTTTTTAGATAAATGTAAAGCAAGATACTGGAGCTAATGCTTTATTAATTATATGTAAAAATAATGGCATTTAAAAAAAAAATTAAAAAGAGAAAAATTATTTTTAAAATTAAAAAAGACAAACCCACTGAGTTTCTTACCGGATCTTCTCAGTAGAGGTCGCGTTCCGATCCGGTAGTAGTTTAAGAAAATATTGTAACTGACAATTTGTAAGTGCCGCCGTTGGCCTATACAAAATAAATATATTTCATTTCATTTCATTTCATTTCATTTCATTTCATTTCATTTCATTTCATTTCATTTCATTTCTACGGTATCCCCTGCCTGTCGTAGGAGGCGACTAAAAGGGGGCTTCCGGGGTTGCGGACGGCAAGAGTGGGAGTTCGAACCATCCAGCAAGCGACCCCGGGAAGGACGGCGGTATGTGTGGTCGCATACCGTCGTAAACACTACATGGTGTGGGAGGAGCGAAAACTGCTCCCCAGGGTAGAGCCCGTTGGGCATCGCGCTTGGAGGGCTCCGGTTGTGTTCCGTTGGAGATCCCGGAGTTCTCCAACAAGCGTTGAGGACGGCCACCGGGGGGGTTTTAGTGCGGTAAAAATCCCACATAACCCGGCGTCGCTCCCACGTCGTTGGGTACCTTTGGAAGGTTTCCCCCTCGAGAAAAAAAAAAAAGGTTAAGGTATAGATATTGTACGCATATGTACACAAATTGGCTAGAGTCAAATAGCGACAATAAGGAAAAAAATATTTATTGAAAAAATGAGCGCAACGTATCATAATTTATAATTTATAACTCCACGGTTGTACTAATTACCTAGTAATTACTTCATTACAGTTAACTCCATGTGGGTGCCTATCGATTGTTAAATCCGTGTCAATGTTACTCCGATCTATCGACGTAATCTCATTGCTGCCCCACTGCTGGGCACGGGTTTTCAGAGTTAGATAAGCTTAGACATACAATGTTACATACCATGAGAACTCGTTACATACCATCAGAACGTTTTTCTAAAACCCATGGACAGAATTTCAAATTCAATATTTACTTATAGGTATTAGATAGAGAAAATAGAACCTGGATACCTCCTAATACCTGAATAGTGGGACGGTAGTGTGACCACTAGGTACAACGCAGATTATCGTTAACTTTACAAGCAGATTTTAAATTCATATGTAAATACCGTTTATTGGATGTAAATGGTAATAACCGCCATTCGACATCTGTTATCTGCGTTACTTAATGCATTCCAAGAAAGTGGCCCGGAAAAACCAATTTAAAATTAATAATGTGACACTGTAATTGAAAAAGTCCATATTATTTAACTGGTCGGAAACATGGATTTCAAAGCGGGAAATTCAGATCATAATTCAAATTATAATAAATATTTAATATACCTAGTGACGGCATTGTGACGATGTTCGTAATCCAATAATTAATTAATGAAATTCCAATATCATAATCAGGTCCATAACACGCTGTTCTTTTTCCTGTTAATTAGAATAAGCTTATTTCTATGAGTATTTACTTAATATTAATGTAAGTAGGTACCATTAAAATTAAAACATAATTATGTAATTTTTTTATATACTATGTTTCCTTTTTTTAATATTGTAGCTGTTAATGAGCTTGCAGTATATCTGGTGGTCATCTGCAATCAACACCCGATAAGCTTAGAATCCTACTTGAGGTTGGCAACATGCGTTCTTACGCTTGAGAGCTTCAATAAGAATATAGCGCTTAACACTGTTGTTATTATTGATAGGTACCGACAGTATTTCAACGTAAAAGAAAAACAATGTTTGAAAGAACCATACAAAAAATCCTTATTAGCTAATTATCATAAACAATCAAAAACACTCAGTATTTTTCTATGCTTGTATTTAAAAATAATCAAAGAATATGAAATGGGTAGAGGTGATAACAAAACAGAGTCTTAGTTCAAGGTGCTCAGAGCTTTTTGGATACTAATCCAATATACTTAAGTTAAATAGAACGCGAAAGAGCAATCAGGTCAATATATAGTCTGCGGCGTGGTGAGTCCCTAAGAGAACTGTTTCCCACTATTAATATATTGACGGTGCATAGTCAATACATTTATGAAAATATTATGTATGTAAGAAAACACACTGATATGTTTGAAAAAAATAGTAACCAC
The DNA here is from genome assembly GCA_014595695.2 of Epargyreus clarus clarus. Classification (NCBI taxonomy): domain Eukaryota; kingdom Metazoa; phylum Arthropoda; class Insecta; order Lepidoptera; family Hesperiidae; genus Epargyreus; species Epargyreus clarus. The sequence goes on along the minus strand of JACTTY020000017.1, from coordinate 835,167 downwards.
CATAACTTTAATACCAGAAATAGAAATAAATTAGCAATTCCTAAACATAGATTATGTAAGGTGGCCAGATCTTTCGTGGGCAACTGTATTCGCTACTACAATAAAATACCCGACCACATCTTGAATCTCACAGAAAAAAAGTTTAAACATGTCGTTAAACTAACGCTATGTAAAAAAGCGTACTGTAAAGTAAGTGATTATTTGACTGACAAAACGGTGTGGTCTGAATTAGCTCCAGCTCCACATGTACCATTACGTTAAGTTAACATTGTCAAAAACATTTTTTTTTAAAAAGATGTGTGTTATGGAGTTTCTTTCGCCGCTTCTTCTCCATAACGAAACACCTTGTGAAGTGGTGGTAGTTGCTGTGACATTCAAAAAGTGATCTGTAAAGAACCTATTTTGAATAAAAAATTTTGATTTGATTTGATTTGACATGTAAACGCTAATATTGCCTATTGGTGGTACTAGTTTATGGGTAGTATAATACACCTCGGCTTTGAATTTCGGTCTCTCTTTCAACTTTCAACTTTCAACTTTCTTTCAAGAGTTCAACGTTCGATTCCCAGATTTTCTGATATCAAAACTTAATTATATAATAAACTAATCATAACTTATTTTAACAGTAAAGATAAATGAGCAAAGTTACATGCCTCAGGGGCTTTTCACAATAATTTCAAAAATGTATTTCACGAATTCAATGTAATTCATTCATATCATTACGCATTTCGTTAGCAGTGTAAAAGCACTCACGCTTTAAATAATCTATTACGAATTTAGGAGTCTATTCAGTTACTTCTTCCATGGATTAAACACGTAAAACAAAAAACAGACAGGTAGTTTTTATAAGCAGAAACTTGAATTAAGTATAATGAATAATATTATTTTTAAAACATTTGATACGACCGGTATGATAATTAGTGATCCGCACTCAATCAATAATGTGAGTCAATTAATTAGAATCTCGTTTGCAATGAAGTTAATTATTATTGAACAAAAAATAAATAAAATTTGTTTATCTTCTAATATATAAAATTCTCGTGTCACAGTTTTCGTTGCCATACTCCTCCGAAACGGCTTGACCGATTTTGATGAAATTTTTTGTGCTTATCCGGTATCTATGAGAATCGGCCAACATCTATTTTTCATCCCCCTAAATGTTAGGGGTAGTACAACCCTATTTTTTTTTTATTTATATGGCAACGCAACATTTGCTGGGTCACCTAGTCTAATATATAAAATTCTCGTGTCACAGTTTTCGTTGCCATACTCCTACGAAACGGCTTGACCGATTTTGATGAAATTTTTTGTGCTTATCCGGTATCTATGAGAATCGGCCAACATCTATTTTTCATCCCCCTAAGTGATAAGGGTGATAAGGGTTGTTCACCCTTAACATTTTTTTATTTATATGGCAACACAACGTTTGCCGGGTCAGCTAGTTGATTTATATTATTTCAATATTTCGGTAAACTTCTCGGTTAGTAAGAGCAGTGTTGTGTTCCGGTTGGAAGGGTGTGGAAAGGGAGACATAGTTTTTCCGAGGCGTTCCATCTTGGTCCTCAAGGGTAGCAAAGCACCTGTAGCTGATATCAGGTATGATTTTAATCTTATCTGGGATTGATTGCAAATGTCCATAGGATACTTACAAGTATCATCAGGTGCTTCTATGTTAAAGAAAAAGCTCACTAACTTAATTGAGCTGTAAGGTTTACAACCTTATATATATTTTTTCCTAATACTTACTATAATAGATTTTTAACCCTTACATTCTGATATGAAAGATGTGGTCAGGCACATACATTAATACGAGACGATATGGGGTTACATTGCGTCAGTACCTGTAAGGTGAATGAGTGTGTCAGTGGTGCCGTCAGTTAAACCACAAAAGGTTCTTCCACCTTATGTTTCCTACAAGATTTTCCGTCGCCGTTTGTGGGAATGACAATACATTTTTGGCAAGTACCTACGTGATTTCGAAAGAGTTATCCCGGATTTCATTATTAAACATAATAATCACATGCATAGGTGCATACGACTAAACTACTGCGTTTGACGGTTATCATTTCCAGTTATCATATCGCTCGCTTAACAATCACCGTTCCGATCAATGATACCTATTACAAGTTAAAATCGTTATTGTATCACCGCGTGTGGTTGTATTAAGCTAATGTTTCGGCTTATCATTATAAATGTGGTATAAAAACGCTGCGCAGGCGCAAATAACCTGTCATAAGTTCTACAATCAGTCGAGGTCTGACCGTGGTGTGTCGCGCGTGTCGGCTTCGAGACAATGTCGCGATAAAAACATCGATAAATTATTTTATTGTAAAAGCTCGTGCCCGTAAAAAGTGCCCGTGCTATTGGTGATATTAAATTTTCAAGGTACGTTTCAATTTGTTACTTTTTATTAAAAATATAATTATTGAATCTGTTTGAAAAGTATAATCGAAAAAAACGAATTTATTATTATTTTAATATTAAAGTTTTTAGGTAAATTTTGCGTAATAAATGATAGAAACGCATTGAAACAATTAAGTAAATTTAAAGAAATGCCTTGTTTTGGTAAATTTCGTCCCAACTATTAAAATATACATATTTACTCGGCATTATGGTCGTAGTAAGACAGTGAATTTAATTGATATATGTAAACAATTATAATATCTAATGGAATTATCTTGAGGATAAGGTAAAACCTACTTTATATATTCACTCAAGTCGTTAAATTTAAATATCTATTAATAGAAAATAAACATGTGTATCTTATAATCAGTCGTAGTTATTTTTAAACTCACGTGAGGGATGAACCTTCTTTAGCTAAAGCGCTGAACATTAGCTCCATACACCCTTAGTTATGGGGTTTACAGGCGCGCCAGACTTTCCCTGCCTGTCGTAAGAGGCGACTAAAAGGGGGCTGCCGGGGTTGCGGACGGCAAGAGTGGGAGCTCGAACCGCCCGGCCAGCGACCCCGGGATGGACGGCGGTATGTGTGGTCGCATACCGTCGTGAACACCAGATGGTGTGGTGAGTTTCAAGCTCACCTGGGCGGAGCCCGACGGGGCAACGCGCCAAGTGGACTCCGGTTGCGTTCCGTTGGAGATCCCGGAGTCCTCTACGCAGCGCCGAGGACGGCCACCGGGGGGGTTTTAGTGCGGTAAGAATCCCACATAACCCCGTGCCGCTCCCACGGCATAGGGTACCTTTTGAAGGTTTCCCCCTCGTCAACAAAAAAAAATAATAAAAAAAAAATAAAAAAAATAAAGGCGCGCCAGACTTTGATAGGCCGCAATATGTAACAATCAAAATACACTTATGCAATTTTCCCTTGATAAACATATTTATGAACGAATTACTGTCCCAGCATTGGGCAACTTTTAAAAAGTGAAAGCTTTAATACAATGTTGGGCAAATGCAGGTTATTAGAGTTCAAACATGTGAGAACATTACGTAGAATTGTCATGTAGGGTTTCCTTACGATATTTTCCTTCACAGTTCCTTCACAGTCATGTACCTAAGTAGGAATATAATTTTTTTAATATATATTTATCTAAGTTATTTCGAACATCAATGGTGCATCCCTGGAGCTTATCTGGGGTTCTGAGGTCATCCTTGTGGATTACAGATGTCCATTGGTAGCGGTGACATTTCATATTCGTTTGCTGTTTTAATTTCATAATAGAGTTCCTAGACAGTGGGGAAGTAATTTTTTTTATAACATAGGAGTAGCAGACGAGCATGCAGTCCACCTCATGGTAAATGGCTACTGCCGCCCATGGACATCTGTAATCAACCCCAAATAGGATTACATATTCCTACCTGAGGTCAGCCACAGATCCGCTGCTACCCCTGAGAACTAAACTTCCAGTTTCGCCTCGGAAAGTCTGTCTCCCTTACCACACCCTTCAAAACGGAACACAGCAGCGCCTAACACTGTTATTAGGTAGAAATAGGCGTGGCGGTGGTGCCGCCGTGGAGTCGAACCAAATTTATCGAGAAATTTATCGACGAGTATCATTTTATTTATATACATAGGTATTATTATCATTCACTTTATTCAGTATGTATGTTACTTGACAACATTTACAAAACTCAATAATTTACGTGGTTAAATAAAACAGACAAAAGACGCTTTTGACGTTGGAAATTTTTCATTTATTTTTTTCTAATGTCTAAGTCATTAAAGGTATCCATCCAAATAATATTAATTGATGTTCTACTATTAATTAAGGATTAATAACATATTATGTATAACATAATTAGGTACATATTTATATTATCATTAATATTCGACCTGAAAAACAGATTTTAGTCTACTTAAGATTCTCCTGAGTCTTCGCAAATCTTTTAAAAGTTATAGGTGCCTATGTGTACATTATATAAGTACTTAAAATAGGGAGAATAACTGATCGATAAAATATAAGTTCATTTCTTTTTATTTTATCGTAAACGCGTGTTTTGTACCTACTTTCATTTTGACATCATAATACCTCGGTAGACCAGATTGCGAAGAATGATGGAATTCCTCTTAAATGTGTAAAATAAAAATTAAGTTCTACTTATCTTCAAATATATATTTTTTAATTTTAAATGAATTTGGTGTTACTTTAAAATTTAAAATTATTTTTTAAAATGCTTTATTGGTAAAAAGTCCTTTTATTGGTAGTCATTGATCCATAAATTAAATATTCGTAATAATAAGTTTAAACATGCTAAGTAAATTACATTTCTATAACATAGAGCAGCGACACTTGTACAAATTTTACTGTGTACAATATACATATAATGGTATATACTCAGGTGAAATAAAGACGTAATTGCGTTTTCTGAAATAACAAAATCTTTTATTCATCACTTTTATACACAAGTTTACTACAATTAACATATTTTAAACAGAATAGCTTACCTGAAATAACAAAAACAACATTTAAAGCCTTTACTTCTAGTTTAAATAATATTATACTTCTTTTTTACATTAAGCAGGAGAATATTTTCCACGTATTTCTTTTATCTTCTAAAATTGATCGCCGGTGTCACTCACGTCACACTCACAGCTAATAGTTCCGTAGATTATATGATCACTGCATAAATAATAGAAATAGAATGTCACTAGCACAGATAGTGATATCCTTTACATACATATTTCTGGTGTTGTAGTTTATAGATATATCTGGTACCTACTGTTCGTGGAATCCAATCAAGTAAGTAACATATTATTACAAAATTTCTTCGGAAACTACTACATTCATACGCAAAAGTCTAAAAGTAGACTAAATTGCCTTAAAGTTATTTTTAGCTAGGCGTCTGCAATAACCTAGATCAGAATGATGTGACCAATATTTCCTTATCTGAAACAGGATATTATATAGGTACTTAATGTTCATCTTACAGATGTTCCGACTTTATTAAATGATGGTCATAATAATTTTTAAGTTCAACCAATACTACTACTAATTTTTAAGTCTATTGTTACAAAAAGTTTCAGTTATTTTCATATAACTAGTTAATGTTTCTTTCAATTCCCTTAAAAAAATTAAATTATCTTCGAGATGCTTTGTTTTTGTTTAAAAAACGTTTACAGAGAGTTAATGGAAAGAACTTTCCGTTTAAATAAGAAATCATGGTCACCAATATATTGGGCAAGTCTGGGTAAAGCGGGTGACTAATCTTTAGATGTAAGTATCTAAGTAAGATAAGTTTCCTTGTAAATGTTATCTTAAATGTTACCTATTAACTGGAGCTTGTGTGTTTGTTCGTCTATAAAATAGTAGTACCTAATAGATACCTGATCTACTGACATTCATTTTTTGTTTCATTTTACGTCACAACTTTTATTATAAATAATAATATAATTAATCATTTGATCACGATAAGGAAGTAATTGTTGTGTTATATAGTGATTCTATTAGCGTAAAAAAACAACATATTTTGAATATAATAGCTAATACTATACTGATACCTTAACATGGCGTTAATTAGCATAACGAAACGGAATAATTTGAATGTGAAAAGAAATGCTTTGTAACACCTAAATAAACTTGGGAAGTAAATATTATATTTTATTATTTAACTTAGAATATAAAATTTAATTGAAAATATTAGACCCGTTTCCGAGAAAACAATAATTTTGGTATTGTTATCTCCAAACAAGAGTTAAATATTATTTGAAAAATATTGAGTTATTTATTTAATAAAAGTAGCATACAGTAATGTAATAAGAAGTAATACAAGAAGCTAATTTATTCAAAATTGTCAAGGAAACCTCCGCTGAAGATGGTAGAACCCTTTGTGGTTCAACTCTGGAGGCATCCCCACCGCACCATTACCTTGACCTTCAAGCTCCACTGAAATTCTTTACACGCTAATATAAATGTATGAATAAGGTACTTAGAATATTATAAATGTTATTTCATATAGGTACTTAATAAATGGAAGAATGTTTTTCTTTATGAAAACCCTCACATTGAGGAATGGTTTAGGTACGAATTTGATTAATTATCTCTATCAACAAAAAATATTTAACCTCACGAGTATACTGCCTAAAACATAATTGTAAGTTTGTTTATATAACAATAATCTTTAAAAACAAGTAATACGAGTAACTACCCAATGATAATATATTTAGGGACCTACCTACTTAATAATGAAAAACTTGTTTATTTATAACTTCCGACTTAATCAACCTTGCTCAATTTAATACCATATTAATGCTTATCTTTATTTTTGTGCTTATGTATGATTGACATATCAGATTGACCCAAATTGTAATTTCGAAAGTTACAGTAATAGAAGCTGCGTATGTTTACGATTACGTTTATTATGATTATTATATAACAGCCAATGATATAATTGTAACTTTAAAAGTCGACTGGTTTACTCAACTATCGATATGCGAGGGTCAAATCTTGCAACTGAATTTTAAACTAGTTGGCATATTGCATAGATGCATATTTTTTGTGATGATTTTCATTACTCTTCACTGCAGTTCGATTCATGTATTTAATGAATTTAGATTAATAGCTACTTGTCAGTTCTAATTACACGGTATTATTTAATATTTTCATTTTCCTATTGTTATTATTGGCCCCCTCATACTCACTTCGGTACACCTATAGCACAAAAGATCTAGGGTTCAAACTGCAAAATATTGTAGGAAGTTAATTATTAGGTTGTAAGTATTTTTTATAATAACGTTTTATATTAACTACTATCGTTAATATCGCTAAAGTTTATTTACCTTTCAAAATGTCCTCAATTTAATAATGCCAATATCACTCATACAATTCAAAATAAATAAATTGTAGGTGGTAGAACCCTTTGTGGTTCGACTCTGGCGGCACCACCGCCATACCTATTTCTACCTAATAACAGCAGTATTAGGCGCTGCTGTATTCCGGTTTGAAGGGTGTGGTAAGGGAGACAGACTTTTCCGAGGCATTCTAGCTTAGTCCTCAGGGGTAGCGGCGCATTTGTGGCCGATCTCAGGGAATATCTAATCCTATCTGGGGTTGATTACAGATGTCCATGGGCGGCAGTAGCCACTTGCCATCAGGTGGACTGTATGCTCGTCTGATACCCCTATATTATAAAAAAAGGCTTAATTCATTTGTTTTATAGCGAATCTTTTTTGGTACCATTATTTAAGTACCTGCTTCATTTAATTTCCTTCGTCGATTTGGGTAACTATTGTTATGCTAAGTGGTATTAATTACTTATCGAGAAAACAACTAAAATTTTAAAGGTATTTTAAAGTAAACATTATTATTAAATATTTATCGTTAACGCACATCATAATAAATGTGGAATATAAATTTGTATGGTTATTTGATATTAACATAAGCAACTACTTAGGTAGCTAGGTACTCAATATTTTGGTATAAAAACTATTGTCTTTGTTACGGCCCATTGTTTCAGCCTTTTCCAACATTAGAATGAGAACAAACTAGAGAAAAATGTATTTTTAAGTTTTCTTACTTAAGCCCAAAATAACCCTAGGTGCAAACTAAAAATAATTCAACCCTAAATGTGATTTTACCGCGTATTTAATTTCTACTTTTGTCCAAGTAATTCTTATTTTTTCCTCTTTTAATAAATTAAATTATAATACACAACTTGTACCTACTGTATTACATATTAACATTAATACGCCATAGAGTATAAATAGTGTAACTAAGAAAACCTGGTAATTTTCCTGAATAAAATTATAGGTAATCTTAGTAAAATATTATAAATAATAAAAATCACGTGTCATTTACCATCACGTTTCTTCCCGACATTATGCCTGTGTTAAATCAAATAACAATTACCAATAATTTCTATTACATACGTAACTACTTGTTACATTTTCTGTTTCAAATGATCATAATTAATCTCGTGTTCAAAACAAGAAATATCTATTTCGCGACCGCGCGCCGTGTCTCCCTCTATAATCAAATCGAATGATATTAATTTTCTAACAGGCAATAATTTCTAAAAATAAACTGACTGATATATGCTTATAGGATTTGATCCTTCAACGTAAAGCGACGAAAGTATAATTATTATATGTTCGTGTTTACTTAAAAATTTACAAACACGAAACTTGTTAATTTGCATGTAGATAAGTAAATTGGTGCATCGTCTGACAAGTGCGGTAATTACACGCAGGAAACTGTTCCCCGTATCAATTTTGACAAGAACGTTTGACAAGAATATTAAGTAAAAGTAATACGAGGAATTAAAAAAACAATTTGTGAGTTTGTATTTCTTTAACGCTGTACAGCTTGATCCTGTACTAGCATACTAAAGTTAATTAGCTTGTCAAGTGAAATATTTTTCTATGGTTTATTGTACCTAGTGTTATTGTAACCCGCGGACCTCAAGTGTTCCGAAAAGTTTTAGATGAATCATTAATTACGTCTATTTTTAACACTAATGAGTACATCGCCGAAAATGAAGGACTTTTTCATAATCAGACGAATACTTATGTAATGAATCCGCATGTAAGATTTGTCCGATTTGTTCCGTGAAGAAATTCCAAGCTTCCACAATATTCTACATCTCCTTATGTTCCTTTCATCCGTCAAATCTGTAATCGGTAATTGCTATTCTAATTACGCGTGTATTTGTCACAGGAGATGTTCTCATTGGCACATTAGAATACCAGGAAAAGTGATGCCATGATGGCCTCAGGACCATGATTTGGAGGTCGATGGTTAAAAATTCATATAGTTGGTTCACTGAATCACAAACTCTGACATGTGATGAGAATATGTTCCGTCACCTATTTCCTTATGTGTGATTTCTGTGACAAACTGCTTGATCTTACCGAGTGACCTACTTATAACTATTTATTAATGAATAATTTGTGATTCGGGAATCGGAAACATTAAATAATCTTCACATGACTCTTCATTCATGCAATTTTTTAGATAAACTCGATTGAACCATTTGCAATAAGTATATGAGGTAAAGGAGTGATAACTGCATCTTAGGTAGCAATATAGATTCAAATGTTTCATAAATTTTGACCTAACCTTATCTAAAACAAGTCTATCTTCCGAAACCATCATACACGGCATGTAAAACATTTTGGAGTTAATCTTCTTCAACATTTCTTAATTGAATTTGATTTGCAAAGCTAGCCACAGTAACCAATAAGCTGTGAATGCATAATTATAATTATGATCGAACACTGTCATTTTTACGGCGATAATCCGGTATTCTGGTAGCTGCAAGTATGTGCTATGTTTCGGATATAATTATATTATTAAATTCGAGCCAACATTAACAGAGAAATAGCGTTCATGTTAAATATTCTTACAAAAATAATTAGGTAGGTACCTGCTTACGAAATAAATATCATTGGGTACTTACCTATTTCTATTTATGTGCAATATTCACAAAACCATTCGGTGTGCAATGTGGTTTTCACTTTTGACTGATAATCTTTCTTTGTTATCGTTATCAGCACTTGTTTTTCATGTTATCTGTCTGTCGAGAGGTTTCCATCATAAACAACATTATTTTCAGCAAATAATGTTTTCTTAACGTGGATGTTTAACTATAATATATTTATTAGACCAGAAAATAAAACTTAAGTATCTACTTATCTTTTAAGGACATTGTAATATTGTTACTGAAATACTGTTTATATACTAATTATTCATTTTTCCGTCAAGGGCATTTGTCTAGTGATGTGGATAGATAAATTTTAAAATTTTACAAATAACATACATGTTCCAATCTTCCAATGATCTTTGAATATCACTGAAACATGTAGGTATGTAAATTATAATACCCTGTGTGCCGCCTAATGATATCTTTGACCTGAAGACGATCACATAAATGTTGCTATATCCGAGAACTATGCAATGCTTTACATACTTGAATACTCTTACCACACCCATAATAGGCGTGGCAGTGGTACTGTCGCGGTGGACGTCGGAGCTCTGCCACTTTTCCTCAAACTCACCAAAAATAATAAAATAGATCTATAATACATGTAATTTACCTTCTTATTCTATGTAAATACGTAGTTGACTTATTTATTTATGAGCAGACATTGCTTCGTGCGGTCAAAATTGAGGAAAATATAAGCCAAGTAAGTCGAAATTGAGGATAAAATAGAATAAAAATACCTGTTTTCGTTAGACTGAGTATAAAAAGTATTATTTACGTAATTTTTTAGGTGTGTGAGTGACACATACAAAGGAAAATAAAACAAAGTTAAAAACGAAACAACAGGGGATTTACTTAAAGAATGGGTATTTCATTCTTATATAATTTACTGATTACGTGTCCTTGGCAATAGATTCTAAATTATATCAGCATTAGATGATGTTTCATAGAGCAATAGTTACATAGACAATGGGTCATTATTTTTCTGTGCACACTAATTATTGTTTGTCTGTTCACCATTATGGAGGGATTTACGACTTTCTTATAGACCTTCTTACACTATATAGGAAGAATCCCTTGATACATGCATTGATTTTATTAGCAAGATAACGTGTTCATATTAAAGATACCTATAGGTATCTATAGTTTAGACTCCTCTACCCAAAAATAAAAATTAATATAAGTACATAAGTAATTGCTGTTTTGATATTCTGGTCGTTTCTGATATTATTTTTGGCAATTAATTTTATAATTTAATGAAAAGTGTACCTTTATTGAGTTATAAAATTTAATTTAAGCAGCAAAATCGCCCTTGGTCCGCCAACAAGGGGGAGGGGGAGAAGAGAGCCGCGTGCTTAGTGCTCCGGCAAATAAACACTTAAAAATTTAAAATTTAGTTTTAATTAATGTCGGGTGTTCAACATGACCTTTGCAATTATTTGGCAAACGTGTTTTCAATGTCAAATGTTAATTTAGTATTTTATTGCTAAACGATTTCTTAGCTTTTTCGTTGTAATCCGGTTTACAATTTTTTAAATTATGTTTTATTCTAAAATCTGCGCAAATTATCATAACACTGATTGATTTATGAATGTTATCTTACCTTGGGCAAAGCATGTTGGTATTACCTAAATAGAGCTTTTTCTGTCAATGACAACAGTTACAAAGTTATTGTTATTGTCTCACTATCACAATTTAGGTTTCAATGATACCTCATCATTCGCCAAGCCGAATGGGCTGGAGCATGCCAAAAATTGATTAAAAATATTGTTTTATTCACATATATAGGTATAAGTCATAATTCACCTTATTTTAAATCTGAAACAATTTTGACAAAATTTTTACACAAATCTAGCTTCAAGCAATAAAGATTAATCGCTGTAAACTTATTAACAGATATGAAGAAAGTAGATTGTTATTTAATTACCCTTACAATCAAACATCTAGGTTAATTGAGTCAGAACAAATACAAAGCGTTGTTTTACGAAGATTTTATATTTGGTTTAAAATAATTATGTGTTATAATTTCTGTTGCTCAAGGTTATTCGGTAGAGTAATTGAATAACTTAAGTTAAATATCTTTTTAATTATGTTTTGGGCATCATATTTTATGTTTGAAATAGGTATATTTTTTATATATTATTGTCGAGAGTAAAGCAGCAAGTAGGTATCCATAAGACCGTCCCTGTAGTTCCGTGATTAGAATAGGGCTACGGTATCTCCTGCTTGCTTGTTAGGTTAGGTGGGGCTTCCGGGGTTGCGGGCGGCAAGAGTGGGAGCTCGAACCGCCCGGTCAGCGACCCCGGGACGGAAGGCTGTATGTGTGGTCGCATACCGTCGTACACATCAGTCGGTGCGGTGAGCGTCAAGCTCACCTGGGCGAAGCCCGACGGGGCAACGCGCTAAGAGGACTCTGGTTGCGTTCCTTTGGAGATCCCGGAGTCCTCTACGCAGCGCCGAGGACGGCCACCGGGGGGGTTTTAGTGCGGTAAGAATCCCACATAACCTCGTGTCGCTCCCACCGCATGGGGTACCTTTTGAAGGTTTCCCACTCGTAAAAAAAAGGTATCCATAAGACGCGCATTCAATGAACTTTAAAACTGAAAACATCGCTGGAACACAACTTACATTTTAAATATGTAGGTATTACGTAGATAGGTTATATAGACGTGTGAGGACTAAAAATAGAACGATTCGGATAAATATATCTCCCTTACCCTACAAACCAGAGCACAGCAGCGCTTAACAGGACACTGTTATTAGGCAGAATTCGGTTTGGCGGTAGTGCTACCGGAGTCAAGAGGTTTCTACCTCCGTCGAAAGTATTACGTCACATGATGACCGTTGTTTGTTGTATGTAAAGTCCCTAACTACTTTAGAAACCGTGTAGTGAGCGAACTATTTAGGTAGGTACCGTTGTTAATTGGAATCGTTGACGTATATATGGGACAAGTGTAAGGAAACATTACCATCATATTGTTGTCATTCATACAGCAAGGTATTCATTGATAAAAACCAAGGGCAAGGCTAAACTTAATGTGTCACGTTATGGTCACGTTTCACTAAACGATGTAACTTTTCTATTGTGTAGAACAAATGATGGAGCTGAATAGGTAGTCGTTTTATAGTCGTTGGACATTATGCATCGCAATCGTAATTACTGAAGTTGTCAATAGGCGTAGCATATGCGTTCTTAATTTTACTGTCATGGTCTGTGGCCGTGGCCAAGACGCATCTTTGTGACTAAAACCGTCATATAAAAATGATTTGATGTGAACTTTTTATTAGTAGACACCATAGATTAGTAAAGATACTTCGCCGCCTTGAAATTGAATGAAGCCACAAACGGCTTATTAGTAAGTTCTTTTTTTGAATTCTTGACAAATTAAAACATTTTAGAGAAAATTTACGAATAAATAACTAATACCGCGTAATTTACATAATAAATAAATAATTATTTTAAATATATTGGGGACATTTTAGCACGGAGACGTGGCAAAACTTTTTTACGCAACTATTTCAATTCTCAAAACTGGGTACCTACATTTTCTTGTTAGGAGTGAGTAATCTTCACTTATCTATGGTAGACACATAGATTAATCTATGAGTAGACAGAATAAAACCATTTACCGAATTTACCGAATACAACTATTTACCGAATATTACTAACATGCGTGATTTCATTTAATTCTTAAAAGTAATGTACGTAGGTACTAAAAGCTTTGTGGGTTTTTTTATACTTACGTATATAATGTTTGAAAATGGCCCAGTCGTGGTTGTTCCATTAGTTACTTGCTTACTTTTGCAAGTTGAGCAAAAACTGAGCAAGCATTTCAAGGATTTATAGAAAAGTAAAAAATCTAACCAATGTTAATATTATTAACACAGCGACGTTCCATTGCCGAACGAATGTACGAACTTAGACGAAGAAAAAATAGACTCTTAATAGTAGTGTAACATATTTTATAAATCTCTCCTTGATATAGTCGTTTCTTATTATATATATTGTTAATGACGAACTTTTAATTTGTGAAATTGCAAAGAACTCCTCTATTATGTAGTGTTGAACCCACATGTAAAATGTAGTAGGTGTCTATTTAGTTCGTCGTCTTAGGCGCGGTCACGGTCAGCGCTTTTCGCACGTTTAGCTTAATCATTATAACATGCATTAGATTCGCATATTTATATATTTTTTTCCCTAACAAACTTAATATATTTACAACACAGTAAAATATAATTATGAATTGTTTTATTTTCATAGATTTTATTTATTTATTTTTTAGTAAGTACCTTCTTAGTGTTCTTTGATTATTTATTCTGTTTCATGATTTAAAGTTATACATCAAATAAATTAATTTAACATAGATACTAATAATATATTTTAATACTTTAAAAAATGAGATATTTTCAATACAATGTAAAGTTTTGCTGAGTTTAGAGCTCCAATTTACGAATTCAGCATTTTCGTGAGACCTTAAAACATTGTACAAATAATCTGACAGACGTGAGGTACCCTTACTTAACTATTTGTAAACCGATTGTATTAATTTAAATTATTTGTTGAATCAAATTATAGTTTTTCACTCTTTGTTGATGACGCGTGTCATTGAGTGAAAGATAGAATTTGCATTTGTCTGAGATCTCATGACAAACTTTAAAAATAATATTAGTAATAAGGCAAATACGGCAGCTCACAATACGTGTACATAGTTAACTAAAATAAGTCACTTTAACCTAAGTATATTTATTTGTTTCAGATGAAGCACCTCCTACTCTTGGCTCTGGTGGCGACTGTCGTCCTCACCGACGATCTTCCACCGTCGTGCAACAAGCCAGTCTACTGCAACAGTAAACTTTTACATCACATCCAGATGTCTTCGTTGTTTCCGGAGGACTCGAAAACTTTTGTCGATCTACAACTTCGAAATGATGAAGAAACCACGTTAAAAGCTTTCGACGAACTTCTAAACAAAACTAACGACAATCCCACTGAAAAAGATTTAAAAGAATTCGTTGATCAGTACTTCAATACAGCTAGCGAGCTCGAGAATTGGAAGCCTACAGACTATTCCGACAATCCAGCGTTCCTCAAGGGAATCAAAGACGAGACTTTGAGGCAGTACGCTAAAGACATCAATGCTATTTGGCCTACCCTAGGCAGAAAGGTAAAATCGATAGTTTTGGAAAAACCTGAATTATTTAGTTTTATTCCTGTAACTCACGGCTTCATCATTCCTGGAGGCCGTTTTAGGGAAATCTACTACTGGGACACTTATTGGATAATTGAAGGCCTACTAATCAGTGGAATGAAAGACACAGCTCGAGGTATGATAGAAAATCTTATTCAGTTACTTAAGAAAGTAGGACACATACCCAATGGAAGCAGATGGTATTATCAAGAGCGCAGTCAACCACCACTATTGTCAGCTATGATGGCATTATATTATAGAGTAACAAACGATCTCGATTTTTTGAAGGCTAACATAGGTGCTTTAGAAGAAGAGTTAGATTACTGGCTGGACACACAGTTGATAACATTCGAGAAAGGTAAAAGAACTTACACGTTACTTAGGTACTATGCTCCTAGTCAAGGCCCCCGACCTGAGTCATACCGTGAGGACTATAAGAATGCGCAATATTTCAAGGACGAAGATGAGCAAGCAGATTTTTACACTGAAATCAAGAGTGCGGCTGAAAGTGGCTGGGACTTTTCTTCTCGTTGGTTCAAGAATCCCGATGGGAGCAATACGGGTAACCTGTCGACGATTCACACTCAAGATATAATTCCTGTAGATTTGAATGCTATTTTTGCAGATGCACTACACAATGCTGCTTATTTCCAATTATCTCTGATGAATCCTCGCAGAAGCGCTCATTGGGCGTATTTAGCTAAACAATGGCGCAATAACATCAGAGACGTATTGTGGGACGATGATGATGGAATCTGGTATGATTACGACCTGGTTCAGGAGCAACATCGCAAATATTTCTACCCAAGCAACGTGGCTCCACTTTGGATGAAAGCTGTTGATAGAGCAGTAATAAAAGATCATTCTTCAAAGGTGTTAAATTATTTGAAAAATTCTCATGGTCTGGACTATCCTGGCGGTGTTCCCTCCTCTTTAATACACAGCAACGAACAATGGGACTTTCCTAATGCCTGGCCCCCACTAATCAGTATTGTGGTCAATGCCATAAAAGCCCTAGGAACAAAAGAGGCTCATGATGTAGCTTTTCAGGTAGCCCAAAACTGGGTACGTTCCTGCCACAAAGGATTTGTTGACAATAAACAGATGTTTGAGAAATATAACGCAGAAGTACCTGGCAGATATGGCGAAGGTGGGGAATACTTAGTTCAAGATGGTTTCGGCTGGTCCAATGGGGTTGTCTTGGAGTTCTTAAGTACGTACGGGGACTCGCTAACTGCGGTTGATGAGATTAACAATAACATAAGTAACACTAGCGAGAATTCAAATGAAGCTGAGATTGCGGCGTCATCCAAAGAAAGCGGTCCTGAAGAAGTTGAGTTTAATCCTTTGGTTATTCCATTAGCTGCCTCATATAGATCAGTGAGTCATTATTGAAATAAGTAACAAAATTAATATTTGACTCACCTTAGAAGCAAGTTGAGTCATAAGGACCCATCACGCGTTTATTATTTGTTTTTTAAGCAAACTGTTTTGCCTTTTAGTAAGAATTATTAGGATCGTTTTTAATACGTTTAATTCTTTAATTAGGCTTCATTTTTAGGCCATTGTAAAATAATAGGTACAATAGAGTCAAACGTCTTATGTTAAAACTAACAAACGTTATCAATTCATGCAAAGTTTTGTCTAATAAAATCGACATTTAACATGTCTGTATAGGAACTATAGTTCCTATACAGTTCCTAATTTGATTGAGTTTTAAAAACGAGCGTGAGTGTTACTCTAATCATAGCGTGAAAACAGTGTTTATAATGTTATTATCTGTTATTATATTACTTAATTAATGAGTTATTGTTATGTAGCAATACTTATAGAAATCTAATTGAAAATTAAGAAAAGCAACGAAAACAGTATTTTTGCATATGCTACAATGTGATAATTGACATATTGTTAAAATATACGTTCAATCGAGAACCTTTCTGATTAAGAACTTAGTGAATTAAATGCCAATAAATGTACAATTTGTTAGTACATAATAAGGTAATTTTACTGAAGTATTAGGTGCTTTATATTATAGTGTACTTTTGAACAAAATGTAGTTCAAATATGTGTTACTATTATTTCTAACCGTAACTTATATGCTAATTGAAATAAATAGTTACCTGAGACCAATTTAGATTTATAGGAAGCAAGTTTATTATTATGTTGTTTATATTATGTATTTATATTATGTATTATGTATATATGGAGTGCCATAAATAATATATACTTTGTTATATAATTTATGAAATAATAAAGTACAAGCGTTCCATTTGAAATAAATAGACTATTTAAGTTAGCGTGAAATGAGTATTTTATGTATTTATTTGTATTTTACTACAATGTTAGTGTACATTAATCTACAAGTTTTTAACCTACAAATAATAGAATTATATAAAGCAGGGGTTCCCAATCTTTTGTAACCCGCGGCGCAGTTACAAGTTTAATATTCTTCCACGGCGCCCTGTACCCTGTCCTAACTACTATTTGAAGAAGACAGTCGGAAGAAATAGGTAACTACAATAATAATAGTTACCTTAGGTGGATCGAAACGAATTTAAAACACCACAATATGAAATTGTACAATACGTTATTATAAAATCATTTAAACGGATAACAAAAATAAAATACGATATTTATTCAGTCAAATCAATGATGAAGGGTGAGCTTAGTTATCACCGTGCAGTTTTTCAAAGCGGGGAATATGACTTGACACTGCTATTCTCATTTCTTGCTCCACATTGATCCTTAGCGATATTTGTTCTTTATCACAGCTACATCTGAAAACCCAGCTTCACATAGATATGATGTTGCAAACGGAATGAAAAATTTTAATGCTTTGGATGTTAAATTTGGATATTCATTTTGAATCGATAACCAAAACGCCAATATCTGTGGTGTCCAATAATTAGAGGATCGACTCACGGCGCCCCTCTTTACTTTCTACGGCGCACCAGGGCGCCGCGGCGCACACTTTGGGAACCCCTGATATAAAGCATTTATTGTTTGTGTTAAGTTTAATGAGGATTTTATAAAAGTATTTGAAGATGAAAATAAAAATATTGTTGTGCAAAAAATTATATCTCGTTTTTATTTCATTCCCGCAAATCAAATATTTATTACTTATATCTGTGTTTGTCCGCTACGTTTGTACATAGGTACTCGTAATTGTTCGGCAAGTTATTCGGCGAGTTGTTCATAAGTACCTAAATATTGCAAGACAATGTAATTAAATAAAATCTGATTAATCACATCAAAAGTGCAAATCTAAAATTCCAAATAGAAATAATGAAATGAAATGAAATGAAATGAAATGAAATGAAAT
The DNA here is from genome assembly GCA_014595695.2 of Epargyreus clarus clarus. Classification (NCBI taxonomy): domain Eukaryota; kingdom Metazoa; phylum Arthropoda; class Insecta; order Lepidoptera; family Hesperiidae; genus Epargyreus; species Epargyreus clarus. The sequence goes on along the minus strand of JACTTY020000017.1, from coordinate 816,780 downwards.
ATCTTTATTTGTTGCAATGTGGTTACAATTTGATGTTGGTTACAGACTTATAAGAATCTCACATTTCATCATGGTGGCGTACAAATTGAGGCAATTAAAATTAAAATTAAATAATAACTTACATTAAGATATACATTAGAAAACTGATATATTAAATTATTATTTATATTAGTCAATGGCATACTGAATTTATCATAAATATAAGAGATTGTTCATTGGATAAATTCTTCTAGTGCATAAAAGCATTTGTCAACTAGCCAACTACGTAGTGATTTTTTAAACATGTTACATTTTAATTCTTTTATATTATTAGGTAATTTATTATATATTTTTACACTCATACATTTAAAGTTTCTAGAACGCAGAACCGTTCGGGCAGATGGTATACAAATTTTATTTTGGTTTCTAACAGGAAAATAACAATTGTCTTTTTTGTGTTTGAATAGATTCATATGGTTTCTTACAAAGATACAAGTCTCATAGATGTATAAACCAGTCAATGTGAGCAAATTCAATCTTTTAAAAAGAGGCTTGCAACTCGTGTCTTGAGTTACGTTATAGATTGCCCGTATACAACGTTTTTGTACTATGAAAACTTTGTTCACATCTACGGAGTTTCCCCATACGAGTATACCATATCTTAAGTTAGACGCAACGTAACCGTGGTAGACTTTTAGAGCTGTTGATATATTACTAATTTTAGGGAGGCGCCATAGAGGATAGATGAAACGACTAATTTCCATGCAAAGTTTGTTAATATGTTCTTTCCAAGTAATAGTGTGATCTATAATAATACCTAGGAATGTAATGGAATCCGTTTCAGCTATAGTTTGGCTCCCAGAACGCACGTTCAAATTAAATTTTTTTGATCCTCTATTTCCGAATTTTATATATTTAGTCTTATTTATATTAATTTTAAGATTATTATCTTTAAGCCAATTTTGTCAATTGTATCGTTAATTATATTATTATGATTGTCAGTAGTATTATCCCGTACAATTATGGCAATATCGTCCGCAAATAAAGAAAATTGGTGATTGGTTACGTCAATGATGTCATTTATGTAAATAATAAATAAAAGCGGTCCTAAAATACTTCATTGAGGAACTCCGACTCTATTGTATTATAAATCTGATTGGTAAGTTTCCTCTTCTCTCCTAATCGGATTAATGCTCTTTATTTCGATACATTGCTTCCGGTCACTTAGATAGCTAATTAAAAAATACAGTTAAGTTTTTCTGAGTGGAAAGATGGTGATGCATATTTATACTAATAGATTTAAAAATTGCGCAAGGTGAAATATTTACATACATTTGAGAAATTACGTGTTTTGTCTATTCGCCTATTGCTGTAGTTCTTTTAATCTGAGTCTGAAAGAACCGAAAGACCCGTGTCCAGCTGCGGCACAATAATGATGTGGCGATGATGAGATATAATTTGCAGTTATAACAGCTGGTAATAACACAGCAAAGTGTAGGTTAATTTACAGCAGTGATTGCTATAAAAATAAATCGTTTGGTAGCATATACCTAAACCTATGCATAATTACGAACACATACTCTGTTATTATGGCTTACGTGATTTTCAATATTTTATTTGTCGTCTATTTTTTTTTATAAAACTAACACTAACGAGCATTATTATGTATTTACCTAATCGATGCTAGGTGGAAGTGAAGCCGTACCTAAAATTCGATTTCGACAACGATTAATTTGCTACATCTGAGAAGAAAACGGAAGGTGTTTCTGAACCTAAGTGTGTCTTCCTTACCTAAAATTAGAACACATGAGCGCTACAAGGCAGAAATTAGCGTGACGGTGACTCTGCAGACATCTGCAAAGTTTAACCATGCGTCGGCGTAGCGTGGGTTCCCGTCGCCCCTTTTTAAATTTGACGCCCCTACATTAGTCAGCGCCCCCCTTAATGTGCCGCTCAGAGGTAAAATTGAGCTTTAAAACTCCTACTTTATAAAATACACTTAGAAATAATTACGAAAACCTTTTTTTGCCGCCCCAGAAACGTGTCGGCCGGGACCATTTGCCGTCGTCCTCAACGTTACGTTACTTGTAAAAACAGATTAAATAACCATTTTAATACACGTAATGATGTGCCCAGATAATGATTTGGAATATATTAGTGCAGTACAAATTTGTTAAGTAGTAAAAATATGACCACAAAACACAATAATGACTAGTAATTTGCATGAAAACACCTTGCAATATGAATAGTGTAATGTCATGCTAATTAACATCATTAGTGTAAACGAAAGATTTTCGGTATTTTCCATGTTTTCTCATTTTTAATGAGCGTTGTTAATTTAACTCCTAAACTCATGGACGCCGTACGTACTTTTTATTGATGATGTAAAATTTTGATAATTTCAAACGTTTTTCCTGCTAATTATATGAATATTACCCAGTCTAAAGTTTTTTGAGACTTATTGGGACTTGAGCTATTTTATTTTTTAATTACATGGGTTGTTATCTGTCTTGAGTAATTAATACATAAATAGATATTTGGTTTGGCATCTCTATCGATGTGTATCTAAAGAGATCTGCGAGCATGTCGCTAGTGCCTTTTAAATCAACATATTAAATATTGTATCATGATAGATATACCGAACTATGAGAAAAATAATAGGCGCATTTAATTTATTATTGCTTTCGTTAGCACCCATAAATTTAGATATTAGGTATTTTAATCAGATAAATTAATAAACGTCCCGCTGTAGATTAGATCTGATCTGTCTAATAAACATCTAATAAATTAAACTCAATATATTATTGTAGAAGCCGTAAAAAAATTACGTTAAGTTGTTAAATTAATTCCAAGTCACGATTTGTTGATTAATGATCTGAACTCACAGATACTTATAAAATGTTTTTCGTTATGTATGTATATTCGTTATGTAGCAGCTAATACGCAAAAAGAAGAAATAATAAAAATTAACGTAGGAATAATACGATTCAATACCATATCCTTCTTATAATACATTATGTCATTATAATTATTAATTTCATTATGTTATCAAATTAACTTTAACTGTGCGTTTATAAATAGTATATAACAAAATGCCAAACATGAGAACAGATAATAGCGATAGGATTACAACGCATGCGCTAATTGAACACACGGGGCAACATCCAGCTGAGATCACGAGATAACGATTTACGACTGACACTGACAGTTGTCTTCCCGCTTCTGAGAAGGAGGCACGCGTGATCTCTACATCAAACTATCGCCAGTTTTACTACAACACAGTAGTGAAAGTGCATCGTATCAGCTGTGATGGGACGCAGAGGCTGGACGCGCTGACACACATCGACCATGGCGCGTTCGATGCACTTAATAGCAGTTGCGGATCGGACATTCACGCATTCGGTCCTTATCGCGCGCTGTCGCTCCGCCTACATAGGAGGGTTATGTTTATCGCGCGCTGTCCTACACGTGCCGGCTAGCGTCCGACGGAGACTTTGACAAGAATCAAACATGCTGATGCAGAGGCTCCACCGATACGCGCCCCTGTACCCGGTGCTAGGGCTGCTCGGTGCGTGTGCCCAAGCGTTCTCAGTTGTTCCCATTTGCAACTCATCCATCTACTGCCATAGTGAACTCCTTCATAAAGTGCAACTGGCTCGTATATTTCCGGACTCAAAAACCTTCGTCGATTTGAAATTACTTCATCCAGAAAATGTAACGTTGTCTGATTTTGAAAAATTAATGCACGAAACAAATAGAAACCCGTCACGAGAGGAACTTGCTAAATTTCTTGATCAACATTTCCTGGATGGGGATGAACTCGAGGTCTGGCGACCAACCGACTTTACCCCAGACCCGCCAATACTGCAACAAATATCTGATCCAAAGCTTCGAGACTTTGCAAAAAACGTAATCGGAATATGGGCAAAGCTGGGTCGCAAAGTTAATCCAGATGTAGATAAATATCCCGATTTATATAGTTTTCTCTATGTCCCTAACGGCTTTATTGTACCTGGAGGCCGGTTCAAGGAACTATATTACTGGGATTCATTTTGGATGATACGCGGACTATTGATAAGTAACATGACAGAAACTGCGAAGGGTATGATAGAAAATCTTTTGCATCTGGTCGATAAATTGGGGTATATTCCAAATGGCAGCCGGATTTACTACCTCGGACGAAGCCAACCACCTCTCCTAGCTGCAATGGTTGCTAGTTATTATGCCGTTACTGGTGACCTTGCATGGCTTGAACGTCATATTGGTACTGTGGAAAACGAATTACAATATTGGCTCGATAAGAAGAAAGTGACAGTGCAAGTAAAGGGAAAGGACTATGTTTTATTACGGTACCTGGCGGATAAGAGAGGAAAAGGACCTCGCCCCGAGTCCTATTATGAAGACTATACTAATGCTCGTATTTTACCCAATGAAGATATGCGGGAGGACTTTTACACGGAGATGAAAAGTGCAGCTGAAAGTGGATGGGACTTTTCATCGCGATGGTTCGTAACAGCGGATAACGCAGTCGGCAACTTGACAGACGTGCATGCGTCACGAATTCTTCCTGTTGATCTAAACGCAATATTTGCCGGCGCTTTGGAATTAGTAGGCGATTTCCGAAATCGACTAAAAGATAGACGAGAGGCTCAAAAGTGGTGGAGCTTAGCCAAATACTGGCGAAATTCGATTGAAAATGTTCTTTGGGATCCTGTTGATGGAGTTTGGTACGACTATGATGCTCAGACGGGATCACCTAGAAGACACTTCTACCCTAGTTGTGTTACGCCGCTGTGGGCGGGCGCTGTTGAAACTTACGAAGCTCCTAAATACGCTGCAAGATTAGTGAAATATCTTTTGTCTTCAGGAGCATTGGATTACCCTGGTGGTGTGCCTGCATCGGTGCTACATTCAGGGGAACAATGGGACTACCCTAACGCATGGCCACCGCTCCAGAGCATTCTTATAGGCGGGTTGGAGATGAGTGGAAATGAGGAGGCGAAACAATTAGCAAGAGAACAGGCCACGTTGTGGATCAGGTCTAACTACATCGGTTATAGCATGTGGCATAAGATGTTTGAAAAGTACAGCGCCATCGAGCCGGGGCATAACGGCGGTGGAGGGGAGTATGGAGTACAGGATGGTTTTGGGTGGACGAACGGCGTAGCACTGGAACTCTTACAGATGTATGGAAAAGATCTGAAACTGTACGAAGAACCCCCCATCATAATTCCCAATTTGCGTCAATTTGTTTAAATTCTCGTGTAATTATAGTATAGTACATAGATCAAAAATAGTTTCTGAATGTTTATTAGTATTTTTATCAATATATGTATTTATAAAATTGTTAAAAACTAGATATAGATTATAGCCTTACTAAAGTGATAGATGTTTGACATAATCATTGTTAATTTATTGTAAGTTAAACCTAAGGTAATTGTGATATTTGGTGTAATTATATGAGTGTATTACAATACAGGAAATTATAATTAAGAAAACAAGTAACTTCTTTCATTTCATTCTGTTCTGTAAAACAGAACAGACATATGTATACGTATGTGTTTATAGCGTGTAAATACAACATTATATATAGGTATTTTTTCCTTTTTACTACAATTTTGTTTTTTCTTTTTGTATTTAAAATATTTTTATAATACCTTTGGACGTTTATAAAGTTTTACCATCGCTTCTAAATAAAGGCTTAAATAGCATGTTGATAGGCATCACCCTCCTAGTTACTGATAATTATGGTATATCTTATTCATTACCATATACTAATTAACCGATTAAAGTTTTTCGAATTAATTTAATTACAATGACAAACACAAAATGTAAAACATTTACTTATCGTAACGATAAGCCACTGTATTACGTACACATAAAATAATCATTTAAAAACTTATAGTACGCAGGATGTTCATTCTATAATTACAAATAAATAAATAATAATTTAGCTGAAAAAAACTAAAATTTTCAAAGCGTTTAGCGCTTATTCAGCCAATAATTCAATAGCAAAACCTAAACTCCCTTATTTATTTAAACTTTATTGTAAACCTGGTGGTTACAAAGGGTGACCTTAATGCATAGCCGCATTCTCCACCAGTTAACCCTTGTTGATTATGAAATGTTGTGGTGGGTGATACATTAAAATAAATGAGAAAACAAAGGCAACAAAACAGAATATAACCTTTATCACCGGAATTAAAACTTTGTGCTAAATTTATTATATGTTATAGGAGTTTTATTTTGACTTCTTAGGAGTAGTAGGTACCTATGAACTACTTTTATCAGAAGGCAATTTACGTGAAATTAAAAATATACGCAGGTAAACCCAGGCTGGGAAGTTTATATTTCATATAAAACAAACAAACATAGCAGGATGTTCACAATGTTTTATCGGAATTTATAAATAAACGACAGTATCCTATGTTAGGTGTAGGTAAAATATGATACCTAGGTACTTAGAGACACATTGAAATTCATTAGCGCATATTAACTACCTACTTTACAATAAATGTGCATTTGATTTATTAATACACAACGAGTTATAGGTATTATTAATTATCATTGGGGCCATTCCAAATTACTAAAAAGTGCTCTGTAAAGAACCTATTTTGAATAAAAAAAATTGATTTGATTTGACTATAAACTGCCAAGTATCTCGCTAACTGGGAGTTATGTGCAGCTCACGCTATATATAGGTACCTATGTTTTATATTATACAATTAGGAAGAGAATAATTCACCTTTTTTATAATATAGGAGTAGCAGACGAGCATGCAGTCCACCTGATGGTAAGTGGCTACTGCCGCCCATGGACATCTGTAATCAACCCCTGATAGGATTAGATATTCCTACCCGAGGTCGGCCACAGATGCGCCGCTACACCTGAGGAGTAAGCTGGAACGGCTCGGAAAAATCTATCTCCCTTACCACACCCTTCAAAACGGAACACAGCAGCGCCTCACACTGCTGTTATTAGGCAGAAATAGGTGTGGCGGTGGTGCCACCGGAGTCGAACCACAAAGGGTTCTACCACCTTCAGTAGTTCTACTACCTCATAGTAAGCGGTAACTGCCTTCCATAGACATCTGTACCAACTATACCAATCCAAATAGGATTGGAGTACTAACGTAGGTCGATAACAAATGCGGTGCTACCTCTGCTATTATTCTTAACATTGTTACCAAAAGCCAGAAATAAGTTGTGGCGGTGGTACATCCGAATTTGGGCCAGTAAGTATTCTACCGCCTTTATTATATTTACTAGGGTACAATACAGGTCTGTGGTAGGTATTTACATTATTTAAAGATATTTTACTTAAAGGACTTAAAATACGACGAAGAGCGGAATTGGCTAGTATTATAAAGTGCATACTGAAATATTTGGAATTGGCTACCAGTTTTAATTACCTATATACCGACTGCATAGTCTATTGCAGATAAAGCCACAGATTATAGTTAGATAGTTGCTCCATTTGTTATGTCATGTCTATCAACCCATTGAGAAATAGTAGGTAACTTCGTCACGTGTGCAATAGAATAGTGCACGTGTCTTATATGCAATTAATTAATTGCCTTGCGAAATCCAGCTTTTGAAGTATGTAAATAAAATCTTTATTTTAATCGAGCTGTATCCCGCGGTTTTACCTGCGTTTACAAAATGTAAATGGTGTGGAAGTTTCGTGAGATTTACTATTGTTGCGCGGAACCCTATTTTTATTTTATTAAAAGTAGTTTTAAGTTACTCCTTATAAAATCGGGTGAATGTCCTGTCTAAACCGGTCGAGTTTTTTCGGTTAAACGGCTGGGACAAACAGACAGATTGACACACAGATGTAAAGACCGATAAAAACTTTAATAATTATTTGTTTTTATAAATGTCGTAATAAGTAATAAGTACAAAGCTGTTTTTTCGAAATTAAATTCGTATAGATTATATTCGTATAGATTGCTAAAGGAAAAATAAATGTTACCTTACCATAAATATTATTGTTCTGTACAAAAAATGATATTTATAAGTTAATACTGTCTTTTGAACCGTAAGGATGCCTTTCCACTATAAATGTGTGAGGTAAGGGTAGTAGGCTGCTATTATGATTTATGGCTGCATTTGTATGACTGATGAATTGGGGAGCAGAATAGCTTATTTATAACTTAATACTAGACATTTCGTTAACGTAACAGTTAATATCAAAAATGTGACTACATTGTATAAGTTGATTACTCTGTAGGAATCTACTCTGTGCAATAACGATCACATTTCAATAACATATTAATTACCTAGGTACTTATAATGCAGAAATTTGAATCCTTCAAAACGTAAATATGGTAATAGCTATTAGGTAATAGGTTTCTATATCTATAATAAATTTTCCATAATGAATTGTCATATTCCTAGATGTTTCTCAAGTCCTCAACTGATAATAACAAATACTTAGCGTATCCCATGGGTCTCCCACGTTGTAGGTACTGATCTTGGTGATCCCAACTTTCAATTGCAAGTGATTTTTTTTTAAATATAGGAGTAGCAGACCAGCATGCAGTCCACCTGCGGGTAAGTGGCTACTGCCGCTCGTGTACCTACGTCTGTAATCAACCCCAGATAAGATTAGATTCCTACCTGAGGAGGGCAACAGATGCGCCACGCCACTACTTCTGAGAACTAAGCTGGAATACCTCGGAAAAGTGTGTTTCCCTTACCATACCTTTCAAAGTAGCGCTTAACACTGTTGTGTTACTTTTAACATAGAAGAAACGCCTCAAAAATATGTCAATATTGTGAGTAGTACAATTATAAAAGTACATTGAGAGTCAAATTCCGTTTGAATGGTGATACTTAGAGCAATGTCAAATCAATTTATTTCTGCAATAATAATTGTCTACGTTCCAGGCAGCGGATGGAAGTTCACATGTAAGCATGACTGCTGCGACTTGTTACGTCTTTATGAAATTTGTGATCAAAAATGGTAATATGTCCAGGGATATCTCTATATTGCAAAACAAACTAGAGCCCTGCACTATGTGCTCATTGAAAGATTTTTTGTGAATAAATCTTAAATATGTCTAAAAGTTAGATTTATCTTATTTGAAAAAAATATTTATTTTCTTTAGAATGCCGATAAGAAAAACAAATTTTGGAAAATCTATTTCTGTTTGAAATAATTACATAATTTTATTTTGAGATCTAATAACTTTAAGTAATGAAAAAGGTATGAAAATAAAAAGGAACATCATAAATATTTCGTAACTTGTCAATCATGGGCAGAGCTTTGTTCTTAGCCTTCCCTTAACCTTGCGTTAAATAACTTCCGACAGTTAAGTTAGATTAATTCGATACTATAGTTACTTATGCCTGGCACTGTTCTGCGCGCTTGGCCCTTCATTAGCCTTCAACTGTCAGATAATTGGCCACGAGCGGTTACGGTTAGAGCGTGGAATGTGCGTAACGTGATCCGTGATGCTACTGTACGATCAACATATTCATGTGTGTACGCATTGCTGTCATAGTTAGGTAATAGATATACCTATAGGCTGGGGCAGATGTGGTGGAGGGTAGCCTAGCTTCAACACCGGGGCCTCCACAAGAGAGCCCCTCACAATAGTGATTAAAAAATATCCAAATTTTGACGGGTCTGCATCTTTTCAACTTTATATTTTTAGTTGAAATAAATTGATTTGCTGGAAATATTTTTTGAAAGATGTAACGAAAAAATGTTCCTTTTATTCTGAGAATTATAAGAGGGTCCGCTTATTCCTTGCTCCAGGGTCGCCAGACCTTCAAATCTGGTTCTGTTTGTAAGTAGCATAAATAATGACACTACCGATCTGATAAAATTTAATTATGCTTACAGAATTGAATTGTTTATTGTACACTTAAGTTTTTATCAGTTTAAGTAGTACATTTTATCAGGATTCGTAGAGGGACTAGGACTTGTTCCAAGAATATTTCTGTTGCAAGATAAAGCTGTTGAAGTCAATATCCCGTAACTATCATATTGATGAGAATGATTAGACTCTTTCGACCATGCTTCGATAGGTACCTATAGTATATGAATTTTAAGTCGCTGGTTTTGATCCGTATTTAAAATATTTTTGAATGTTCGTGTAGGTACAGTATGTAGTGATAATAGATGCTGGTGATAAATATATATATTGTAAATACCTCAGAATATCGGCCTATTACTTGGCTACCGGTCAACCTGATACTTCATGCACTATACCTGCATCCCAAGGTCCCGTGAACACCAAAAAATAATATTAATAAATCGTCCCGTACCTAATGAATAAAGTAATGACGGACTGTATTTTGTGTTTAATGAATGAAACGTCAAATTTAAATTTAGAATTTATATAGTTTAGTTTTTTAGTATTGCGGCCAGTCCGAAATATTAAACACAAAGGTAAATAGACATTTTGACGTATTCAGATAGTTATGAAAAAAAAAGTTCGTATACAAAATCCTCAGGATGACTTTTCATTTCTTTAAGAACAAGCGCTTGTCAGTCGCCCTATTCGTTCTTCGCCAACCCCTATAACCGCCCCTGTGAAAGTAGTACATCATAATAGTTCAAAGTGAATACTATGGATCGCAGACATTTACTTACAAATAATCCGCGCGGTTAGGAACTTTACTTCCATGATTGTATGTTAATCCTTTATTTGCATAGCTACTATTGCAATGCTAATATTATCTTTGTGGTATGCTACCTGTATATACGTTAATACCTTAACTTAAGGTTTAACTTCTATTAATATAACAGTAAAGTGATAAGGTAGTAAGTTCCGTGCGATACGCACCTAAGCGGGGTCGACTAATTTCCTTAACAAATTCAGAGAAAGTTCAGTTGTGACCTTTCTGTTTGAAGAATGGAGCTGGGAAAGGTAGAAGACATGTAGGATAATAATACACTATGTTTGGTTAAATCCATATTAAAAATATGTTTTGCAAAACATTTTTATAATTAAGGCCCACTTCCTTCAAACTGGAACAAAGCAGCGCTTAACACTTAACACTATTATTAGGAAGATACAAGTGTGACAGCGGTGCTTCTGGAATCGAGCTGCAAAGGGTTCTACCACGTTTAAAAGTAAAGCAAAGGTACACAAATAAATCGCCAACGACAAATTGGGATATTCACTTTGTTATGAAAAATTCGGTTCACATACTTCCAATAAATTAATGCTATTCTTAACATAACAAAGATATTTAATCTTAAAATATGAACTAGAGATCACTGTTGGCAGATATTCGTTGCTTACCTAAATTTAAAAGATTGCTTCAAAATCGTAAGACACTTGTTTTAAATAGAGAGTATTTTGACTTAAGATCATTAACTTTGTACTAAAAGGTCTGTTAAGACAAATGTTGGACACGTTTTAATATTAAAAGGGACAGCCGAAGGTGGCAATTCGTAGCTTCCTAAATAACTTCTGGTTATTTGCATGAACAAACCTTAAATTACCTTTATAAAAAATGAATACCATTTGGTTATTAATAAAGTTATGATATTGGTGTGTTAAATTCATGTCAACGTGAACTTGTAACTTGTGAAATATTGTACTTAAATTCCATTTAAGGAATCAGCTTTCTGACGTACTTATTATTAATATTTGTGTTAAATACATCCAAACAAAAATCATTCAATCACAAGAGATGGCACCTTATTTATCCTTAATCTGACTCACACTATTATTTGTTGGTAGAATGACAATTATTGCTAAAATCTTAAAAAAATACTGTACAGTCATTAAATATTATATCTAGTGAATAAATATAGTGCGAAAACTACATATATGTCTATTTTTTGGCCTTGCTTGGGTCATTGGAAGAAATATCGATTTTTTAATTACAGGTCATCATTTTACTTTACAGCGCTAATCACTAACAGATTTTAGAGTAAATCATTTCTTAATTATTTTTAAGGATGTAATTTATATATTAAAATATTAAAAATGTAAACCTTTATTCTATTGTTGCATTTTTGAGCAAATAATATTAAAATAACTGGTTTTCTATTGACTTGTTTCTACTTCAATACCTACATAGATGACATTATCAAAGTGGTCAAAAGTAAATAATAATCTTACAATTAGAAATGACCTGCTCTTATTTATTCATATGACATGATCACCATCTAAATCGCTAGTTGGTGAGACAGACGGCATATTATTATGTGGCGTATTTCCAAATTCTGCTTCTAGGAGAACCTGTTGGATTTTTAACCTGGCGACTGCGCTCTGTTTTTTGTTCAGCCGCTTCAAGATGGGAGCACAACTCAGTAGGAACAGTTCGTCGGTGTCGTTTCTGGAACAGTGGCAAGGATTTTCGTCGTCTGTCGAGCTTTGACGAGCCTGCTTCGCTGCCGGGGAGTCTTCGTCATCTTCATCTTCGTCCTCGTCGTATTGCTTCCGCTTCGCTGTCACGCGTTTTCTGCTCCCGTCTGAATCTGTGTCTTCGTCGTCTTTTTTCCTAAAAAATAAAAGCAGTTATTTTTTGTAGTCCAAACACAAAGTTATGTTAAGTTCTGTTAAGTTTAAAAAAAAAACAAAGTTATGTGATGGGTGGTCACAAAAACAAAGATCGCGCATCGCTGCCTACGGGGGGCTGCCTGAAAACCAAACAAAACCAAGATTGCCAAGAAAAGTACAAAAACACCGGAGAACGAATCCGTAACTTTTCATTTACCGGATTGTTATGGGACTACTGTGCCACGCGAATCGCCTTTGGAGTTATTAGTATTACACAGTTTGGGCCCTAGTTCCAGAGCCAAATATCTAGGACGTGAAAATAGGTTGCTATAGCTAAATAGCTGATTCAACTGTTTGTTTCGCTAGTTTTGTTTTTCTGTAGTCACTTACGGGAAATCCGGCCGTGGCTCTACATGCGGTATGAGAAATCGCATTGCGTGGTGGTATGGCCATCGTGTGCGGTTCCCGTGGGTGCGCTGCAGCTTGATGAACGAGTCTCGTAGCGATCGCCAGCGTTTTTTGCACTCGGTGTCTGGAAATATTTAATAGTTTCGTTAGTTATTCCGTTAATATGATACAGTGGTGATAGCTTAGTGGTTAAGAAACTCCCTCTCATTCGGAGGGAACGAGGTTCAAATCCCAAGCACACATGTATGATTGTTCAATGTTATGTGTGTAGTATAAATTAATTATCACCTGCTTTAACGGTGAAGCAGACCGAGAGTATCCGCAAGGCTCTATAATCATTGGTTGTGCCTGGGGAGAGGCTGTGCTTCGACAGTTATACTCGACTTACAGGGCTTCTATATTTACAAGTTGAGATAACTCCAGCGGTGTTTATCAGAAATAGTAGCGCCATCTCTTGACGAGTTGCAGAAAGTCACAAGGTGTCATTTCTTACTCTAAGGTAGTTCTTATATTTCTATATTGGCGAGAATGATAAAATTTGACATTAACCACTACATTTTTAATGTAAAGAGAAAGTGCTTTCGAAAATTTTGGATATTTTTTCTGAGTTAAAAATTGAGGTTGATCATATAAACCATATAAACAATTTTATTTTATTTATTACTGTTATTCAAGCTGATTTCAACTTACCTGTTACGTCAAGAACTTTGGCTACCTCTTTCCACGCATCATCTCTTAATTTTGCTTTATTAAATCCTTTCACGTTTTTGTCGTACAATATGGGATGCTTCTCCACTTCCTTTATTAAATCAAGTTCATTCATTGTGCTTTCTTTTTCTGTGTCGGTTCCGATCGGAATCGTAATGGTATTTTTCAAAAAATGTTCAAAATGGTTGTTGGTAACCGCGGGAATGTGTACATAAATATAGAATATGGATTTTTTTGCAAACAACTTCGTTAGGGGTAGGTACGTACGTTGGGGTTTGGATATCCCGACTGGGGCGCACGCCCCCGCGCGGCACGTGCGCGCCGTACGTATCGAGCGGTGCGCCGCCGCGCCACGTCAGCCGCATCGTGACGTAGTTATAGGGGCGCATTCCGAATAAAGTAAATGGGATTGGCTTTGCCAGTGCATTAAGAGCCCTAAGATTAAAGAGCATGTCGATGTGATTACCAAAATTTCCTATCTTTTTAGAATTTTCATTTTCGATACATATATCACATAGGTGCGAAAATTATATATTACAGATGTAACCTGTACCTATATTAAAATACTAACTTTATGTAAAGTACTCTAAATCTATGAAGAAGCAGAATAATACTGTAAAGGTGTTTGAACTCATAATATTTCAGTGTCTTGCGCAGTACATGTACTAGGCAACAATATACTTGAATATGTATTGCATAAGCGCAAATTTTGTTAATTTAATTTGTCTATGATTTTTAATAAGTATTATTTTTATTATACCAGCAGATTAACAGTAACTAAGCGTGCCAAAAAAGATGCTAACAAAAGTGAAGGATAAGTCATTAAATGGAATAATGAGCAGGCTTCTGTTTAATTGTAATTACCCATATTTGTGTGGTTTAATTATACATTTATTGAACGTATAATTGAAATGATGCTGTTGAAAGTGAAAAATTTACAACAATGACATGTTTCAAATAAATATATGAACATATCGGCTGTGTAAACTGTAAAATCTTTACCTGTCATATTCTCTAATTATGTCAGCTGTTACTATTTGTGATGTCCATGTCAATGTCACTTAACTGTCTGTTGTCAATGTCATTCATTCTCATTGTCATTCTTGTTCATGATTTCAGCAAGTAATTCCAGTGTTTATTTTGTATTTGTACATAGTTATTTTACAAATAAACAAATTGGCCTATTCTTCTATTGAAGGTAAATGGAACATTTATACAAACTTAACTCATATCTTTCATTACTTAACTCTGATGTCTTTCATAACTTTAAAAGATCATGTTAAAATTACATCGCTGCACCGGCTGTTATAACAATGGAATTGCAAATTCATTACATATTTCATAGAATTTTTAAAATACCTTCTTTGTGAATTATGCGTTGTCTGTGGACCGACGGTCGTGAAGTAATAATATTCACAATAACCTATTTTATCAATATTTTGGCGGCTTTTTTCAGTTATCATTTAAAAATACGTTATATTTGTATCAAAACACTCAAAAATAATTAAAGACAAAATTAGAATTAGCTACAATACATTATTGGAAAATACAATATTAGAATAGTATTAATTTCATTATATATAATTTAACTGTCTCAAGATAAGCATATCATATAACATTGTCATAAAACGAACTCTAATATTGCCCTTATCTGGTTGAATATTGTAGTGAATGTAAGCCCTATGTAAATACTTTGCAGAAATGATAAGGAACTTGTAACCACATATCAGTATTTTGATTTTGTTTGTGGTATAATTTTATTTCTAACTAATTTATATTAAGTAATTAATTGTTAATGATTTACCTCATTTCTGTTTTAATTTGGTTAACGGCTGTGTGTTCTGTTAAGGGTTTTACATATCAAAATTAATTGGAAGACATTGGATTATTACAGTATGTTTATTTCATTTGATAAGATCAATTAAATACTTAGCATAAATTCTTTTTACTCACTGATGATATGGGGATTAGCTTATGCAAGTTGGATGATTTACTTGCATCCATGTCAGATTATGAAAAATAGATTTTCCAAGACTGCTCCTAAGTATCCATAATAATAATTATTCTAGTATTTATAGCAAGGGCTGTGACAGAGATAGGCAATAAAGTATTATATAACAATTTGCTATTATAATTGAAACTTACATATAACATTATTATTAAATTTCTTTATTTCAGATCTGCTCAAATAATCTTCATGTTTAAAATGTCTTCTCAGGTAAGACTATTTTACAGTCACATTTTTATAAAGATTTTAACACTATTTTTTTAAATAGAAAAATATCTTCTTACACAATACAAGTCGGTACATTTAAATGCAGAAACTCAATGAATCTTTTTTCTTCTAAATAACATTTAATTTTTCATTTAAGTTTTAAAATTGGAATAGTTTTTAGTGTATGAAAATACCTGCTTAATTTATTTAAATTTGTAGATTGAGACAATAGTTAATGCATACAAGACACTATCAAAGATCCCGTCAGTGTTGGGCGGAAAGTTAAGTAAAGATGGAACTAAAGGTACAGCTAAGTGGTCGGTGCGTAATTTTGACAAAGGAAGAACTACAAAGTATATGCACAACTATGTACTTGATACAGCCAAGGAGGATATATCTGTTCTAGCCAGTAGTGACTTTGGAATAGATGTTAGTAATGAGTAAGTATGTTTTCTTTAATATTTTTACTAAATTGTCTTAAGAAAGTGAGATTTAGTATAACTAAGGTGACTACCTCCAAACCTTTTTCTAACTTCTAAAATCAGATTTTCGAATTTGATATATACTTGTATGGCACACTTTACGAATCCTATCATACTTAGAATGGGTTTTAAATTATGCTCATGGGCTGGACCGTCTACATGAAATATATTCCATGAACTTTTGCTACCTGTACAAAATATAATACTGTCAACTTACGGGCTCATCATTGTGTGATCATAAAGTGAAATAATTTGAACTATATTTCTGTTACATATTAAATATCTTATTCAGTAAGTCATGATGTGGATGTACTACATAAAATTATTTCCCACCAAATATCTTTAAAGGGTGGATATAGGTTAGTTATTTGTAATATAAACATTTTACATAATCAACATTTGAGAATACAGAAAAGAATCTAATTTCTCCCAGGTTATTGTCTGCAATTTCGCCATCAGAAGCTTTCAGAGCGGTGATCAGAGAGGACAGAGATGGCAAAGATAACAAGAAGCAGTACATGGAAGTGTGGTCTAAGAACACACTAGTCCACAGCGTAGACCTCAGTGCTCTGGAAGTACATGGGGATGTGTATACTGATTGTAAGGATTTTATACAAATTTTCTCAATAGATTTCTAATACATAATACATATTCTGTTATAGCATCAGTCTAATGGATCTTAATAAATCCCGAAAATGATAAAGTCCCTGCGAAGTAGATGATTTTTGATTCACTAGGAAAATTTAATTTGTCATATTAAAAAACATATATAAGCTATATATAAACATATATATAAGAGTTTCATATAAAAAATTAAAGTATATTTAGAATGATAATATCTTTTCTTGTAAGTAAGAAATGTTTTTAGCGGAGTTGGGTGGTCTTGAATGGTCACCTGATGAGACAGCTTTGGTTTATGTTGCTGAAAAGAAGTTGAAGAAATCAGAACCTTACATCAAACGGAAAGCTGAGGAGAAGAATGAGAGTGAGGTCAACTTACCTAAGAAGGTTAGTTAAAGATAGAGATCTAAAAAGTATGAGGGTTTCAGAAAGTTAACATTTTATGGTGCCTTTGTTTAAGATGACAAAACTTTATTTTAACATCCAACTTTACTTTTGTTCTAAAGTAAATCTATGGTTCGTGCTGTTACTAAGTGTCATATGAAGTATTAAAGCCATTTTAAGTATCAGTGCATCTAGGAGCAAACACTAGATTTCAAAATTTTTAGGATTTGATATAAATTTTATAAATATTACGTTTATTTGGCATCTCATATATTGCCTGATTGTTACTTACTTTGCAACATAAAGAAAGGTTGAGGAAGAATTAATCAAGAAAAATTTACCATCAGTAACAGAAAATAAGACATATTTATGATGATGATGATGATTCTTATCCATTTTCCAGGGTGAAGAATTTATATACAGACAGGATTGGGGCGAGCAGCTGGTGGGGCGCTACCTATCCGTGATCGTTGTGTTTCGGCTGCAAAACGAATCCCTTACCGTCCTCCAAGGGCTGCCAGACTACTGGTGTCCAGGACAGGTAAATGTTAGACTAAGATTTTTAGGGTGTTGTTACAATAGCAGATTAGGGCAAGTGATTAAAAAGCGAACTAAATCATTGCTTCCCCTTTTGCGAATAAATAAATTGGATGTAAACATTGGAATAATATCTCTATCTTTTGTGGTTAATTGCGATAATTTATGAATCGTTATAATCTAGGTTTGAGAAAACCGTACATCAAGGGTTAAGAAAGATACAAATTGTTCATTAACTTTATGATAATATGTGACTTTTAATCAATATCTACATGTTGCAATAATCTTAGACCACCTATCTGATTCATATAATGTATAAATATTGCAAAAAAATGATCTAAACCTTTTAGTTTTTAGTGGTACCTCCAATCCCGCTCCATAGACCAACGAATTTACTAATATATTTTTTTAGGTTCGTTTCACACCTAAAGGCGACGGTGTGGTCGGTATAGCCCTGGAGACGGAGCCGCGGCGTCTGGGACTCATATTCTGCACAAACCGTCCTGGATATATCTTCCAACTGACACTCGATGGGGTTTTGAGTGAGTTTTTATATATATAATGTACAATCTTTGTAGCTGGGAAAGTAACAATGTATGAAATTACTGGTTTAAAGTACATATTTAGTTTTTTTTTTTTATATAGTATGCTGAATAAGATAGAACTTATGACTTTTCGTGGATTATGATTGATTACAAAATATAGGTGTAATTTTGTTCAAAATAAGAATTGAATCCAAAATGGCCCTCGTTTGTGTGTCTCACTCATTCATATAGAAAACGGGCGAGGCGCAAATAGAAATATCGCCATCATGGATTATTTTATTTATTGTAACATTAATAATTTAATTTATTAATACTAATTATGATTTTATTTTAATTTTTTACCATATAATTTTAAGCCATATCAATGTGCAGGTAGCACATTGATATGGCATCTAAACACATTTAAAAAGCAGATCAGCAAGCAGTCACATACTTACTTGGCATGTTATTTGTGAATATCATTATTAATTATTATATGATTGTTATTTCCAGCGAAGATATCTCACGAGGGTATGTCAGTGCGATCGCCTCGGACCACCCCGGACGGAGGGTTAGTATGGCTTCAGCGTAAAGCTGACGGTCCGCACCACGCCTGCCACGAGCTGGTCAGGTGGAAACGGGATGAGGTAACTTTGGTCTTAATAACTTTAGTGGGTGGTTAAAGTTGTAATTTTTTTTTTATAATTTGGAGTAGCAGACAAGCATGCAGTCCACCTGATGGTAAGTGGCTTTTGCCGCCCATGGACATCTGTAATCAACCCCAGATAGAATTAGTTAATTCTGCGGATTAAGTTAGAATTTCCTTAGCAAGCCTTAATATCCTCTTTAAAACAGAACACAGTGAGCTGCATTACCGCTTCATACTGAATAGGGTAATATTTTAATCACAAGAGCTTTATGCTAAATGCTTCAAGAGGATGCCTGTTTTCGCAATAAGCCACTAAGGCATAACCGAAGCATACATGGTACCTTATTGGAATATTTTTTGCAGGGAACACAAGAAACTCTAATACCTATAGTGGACACCGTGAGGGTTATAGAGAACGGAGAGAATTTCTACGGCCTATACTGCCAAGCTTTACCGAACCCGTGCTTCAGCGCTGACGGCAAGAAGCTGGTGTTTAGTACGCAGCAGCAGAATGAAGTTAGGGTGTATATGCTGGATATGGGTGGGTAGTATAATATCTTAAGTATAAGATGTGAACTTCGTTTCTTGCAGGTTGTTTTAAAATGTGTGTGTTGCATTTCGATTTTAGAACTTTGTGTTACTGAACACTTGCATCAGAATGAAAGTGGTGAAACGAAACCTGATTTTGCCCTCATTTATGAAATTGTTCTTTTGCGAATAAAAACAGCGTACTTCCTAAGCAGATGATTTAAGTGATATTACTATGACAACTACCCCGCCCACCGAAAAAAATATGTTTAAATTGAAGTTATAAATATTTTCATGGAGATGGAGAGTACAAATGTGATATGTTGGATATTCAAGTCCTAGGAATAGTAAAATAAGTGTTCAATTTAAAAACGATAAATATATTCTTTGGCCTTAAGCAAGTGTTATATTATTACAAATTTAATAAAATGATTCCCATTGTTGCAGAGAGCCACCTTATCACGGATATATCAAATAAGAGTCAGCCGGGATCTACAACAGTTTTGGATCTTAAGTCAGATGTTATTCTCGGTGTGTGCTCTAATATGACCTCACCTCCACAGGTAAAAGTTATTCCATATTTTGAGAGTTCCGTACCAAAGGGTAAATACGGAACCCTATTACTTAGCCTCTGCTGTCTGTCTGTCCGTCTGTCATAGGAATTTTTGAAACTGTAACAGATAAACACTTGAAATGTTCACAGAATATTTGTTATGGTGGCTGCTATAGCAACAAACATTCAAAATAAAAATAAAACTTCAAAATAAATGGGGGTGGACATACAAGAAATCGCTCTTGTTCGGCGTTTTTTTGCTTTATCTATTGAACCATAATAGATAGACAGTTTAAATTTTCACAATCGATTTACTATTATGGCTGCTTTAATGACAAATACTAAAAATAAAAAAAATATAAAACGGAAACCTACGGGTGCGACTTAAACTCGCACTTGGCAATTTGTTAATTACGAGTGTTTGGAATTGTGCGACAATTATATAGCATCGGTTTTCTTCGGCGTCGTTATTTTGAAATCAAAGTTAAACATTTAAGTTTAATTTATTGATATTCATAGTTTGATTCCAGGTGTACGCAGCAAAACTACCATCTTCAGGTGAAAGCATCAAATGGGTGAAAGTCAGCTCTTCCGTTGAAATCCCAGAGACATTAGCCAAGTCTAAGGTTGAGTACCTATTTTTGGAGCATGAAGGTTCACAGGATAGCGTTAGTAAGTGTATTTAGTTGGTATATTTTATAGTTAGTATAATTTACAAGTTACAGATTAGCTAGAAAAGTAAGTAACATAAAAATTTTGGTAACAAGGCATCTTGGTAATAACATAAGTAATCTTATGTTGCTAAGCAATTCGATATGATGATGTTTTTTTTAATCTCGTGAGGTGGTAGAACCTTTTATGATTCGACAGTGGAAGCCATTTCTGCCCAATAACAGCATGGTTAAACCTGGCTAGGAAAGTAGATTTTTAAAAAACTATTGATGCAGTTTTAGTTTTTATAAAAATCGGCCGCTTTCAGCATTTATGAAAGCCTATTTGAAAAAAATAAGTATATTTTTTTATAATATAGGAGACGCATGCAGTTCACCTAATGGTAAGTGGCTACTGCCGCCCATGGACATCTGTAATCAACCCCAGATAGGATTAGATATTCCTACCTGAGGTCGGCCACAGATGTGCCGCTATCCCGGAGGACTAAGCGGGAACGCCTCGGAAAAGTATGTCTCCCTTACCACATCCTTCAAAACGGAACGCAGCAGCGCCTAACACTGCTGTTATTAGGCAGAAATAGGCGTGACGGTATTGCCGCCGGAGTCGAACCACAAGGGGTTAACCTTCATTTATATAAATATGTTTCATACAGAATCGTTTACGGCGTTATACTTGTCCGGCGGCGAGCGCAACGCCCCGCTGGTGGTGTGGCCGCACGGCGGGCCGCACTCTGGCTTCGTCAATGCGTATTCATTAGAAGCTGCTCTATTCAATTTGCTGGGTGAGTTATATTTATATTTTAGAACTTTTTACTAGTTTTACGCCTATCATATGTTGTAAAGTAACAAATATTAAAAATAAATCAAAATACACAAGTTATTCATTTTTTTGTCTATTTCTCGATGTGTTGTTAAATTGAAAACTGTAGGATCGAGTTATATGATACTTTTATTTTATACATACGTTACTTTGTACTCTCTTAAAGTTAAAATTTAGGGCAGTTATAAAAAGTGTATGCGTGAATTAAGCTTTCATCCCGATTAGTCATTTAAATTAATTAAAATCTTTATAAAACAGTTATAAAAAATGCATGGTTGAATTAAGTTTTAATCCAGATTTCAAATATTTTTTACTTCTTGAAATTAAATGACTATTATATAAATCATATTAGTTATACAAAAACCACTTTGAAGTGAGGTTACCTTACGTTTTAGTTAGGACTAATATAATTTTGACAAGATATCTAAGATATTTCATCTTAGATATCTTGTCAAAATTATATTGTGTTCAGCATAAGTAAAGGCCTGGTCAAACAGAACGCGTATTTTAACGTAATCGCGCGTACTTAGCGCGATTAGCGTATATCGTGCTTACTTTTTCCTTAACAATGATGCTAGTACGCAAATCTATAAAAAATACAACGTCTGGTGACTTGTATTTTTACAAGGTAGGTTACTGCTAACTCGTTACAATACTATTCAGTGGCGTCAGGATTTACTTCTAGCGCTTACGCCCTAGCGCGGCGCTAGAACACGCGTTCTGCATGGCCAGGCCTTTTGATCAGTTTGGATCAGTTATGGCCTTCAGTTTGGGTACACTGCATACGAATTGCAGGGTTCGCGGCGATACAGATAAACTATCGCGGGTCAACCGGCGCGGGCGACGCTTCAGTTCGCTTCCTACCCTCACGTGCCGGTGACGCCGACGTGAAGGACTGCAAGTTAGCTACCGACGAAGCCGTGAGGCGATACCTCCTCAACGACAGAGCGTTGTGTTTGTTCGGGGGCTCGCACGGCGGCTTCCTTGTCACACACCTCAGTGGACAGTATCCAGAACTGTACTGCGCTGTGGTCTCCCGCAACCCGGTTGTAGATGTTGCTAGTATGGTCGGCGTCACTGATATACCTGATTGGTAAGAATATTTCGTTCGGTTGTTCTCTGTAGTTCCGCCGAATGCCTATTTGCGGACTTAGACGATACTAGTATGAGTATACACTTACAGTAAATAATATACTATGAGCAATATACATACACAGGTCAAGCAGTATGCACTAGGCGGTCTTAACGTAGCAATAAATAAGTAGTACGAATACTTAAATCAAATACTAAGCGCGCTGGGTCTGTTCGGGGGTTCACATGGCGTCTTCCTTGTCACACACCTCAGTGGCCAGTACCCAGAACTGTACTGTTGTGTTGTAGAAGTCGCTAGTATGGTCGGCGTCACTGATATACCTGATTGGTAGGATAACGTCATTTCGGTTGCTCCCTTTGGTTCGGTTGCATATGTCGAATGTATGAATATACTGGCTAGAAGGACCAAGTATTTTAATCAGTTAGTAATAATTTTAACATATAATCTATATAATTTTTTAATACATTTTGAAAATACTTTAGCGGTAAATAAACGTCATTACATTGACCTATTTGATTATTCTTTAAACAATAACTGCTCAATTAAGTATCATTAGGAAGGTTTACTATCAATTTAACCAAAATATTGCTGACAAGAATAAATGACCTGATATTTATCAATTGAGTTATAATTATTATCACATGCTTAATCTGGATGGAAGCTTAACATTACAAATATTATTGATCACCCGCGTAGCATAATGGTTCGGATTTAATTCCTAGCCGGACCAAATTTAAATAAATGTATTTTTTATTGTAAAGTAAAGCCAAATCACATATTTTTATCTGTGGCCTCAAAATATGGGAAATCTTAATGTGGGGTTATAATATAACATTATATTATCTAAATCTGGAAAAACCCCAGGTTTTGCGTCCGTTCGGATCAATTTCCGCGGCTCCACCGGCAGCGGGGACACCTCCGTACGTTGTCTTATTGGCAACGTGGGGAAGTATGACGCAGCAGACTGCTATCTCGCTCTAACCACCTTGAAAGAGAGAGACAGATGCAAGACGTACGTCCTGTACGGTGGGAGTTACGGTGGGTTCACGGCGGGACACCTCGCTGGGAGATACCCCAATGTGTTTGAGGCGATGGTACTGAGGAACCCTTTGATTGATTTGGCCACGAAAGGCGAATATGCCGACAATTCGGATGGGTGAGTGTTATGTTGGCAAATAATAGTAATCTTTAGTTCCTCTTTCCATCTTTACTTATTATCATTTTATCTTGCGTTTTTAGTTCGATGTTATTACCTAAAATATATCTGGTATTACAACTTTTTTTTATTAATGTTTCCCTTGTTTCGTAGTATGAAAAATGTAATGACGTTTATTTACCAAAATATACTGGAAAAGGTTAATTATTTACTTGCGATAATTGCAATATAAAATGAATTATTATCAATTATTGTATGGGCATATGGAGGTAGTTACAAATTGTCAGTTACAATATATTTTCTTTTACAACTACCCCATATAGGTCCGGACTTGTGCTGACTTAACATTATTTTGATCAGGTGCGCAGTGGAAGCGGGCTTCGAGTACACGGAGAGTGGTCCGCCGTCCGACGAGCAGTTGCTAGCGATGCGGCGGTGTTCGCCGTTAGCTCACGTGCATAATGTACGAGCGCCCACCGCGCTAATGTTGGGCAACGGCGACCGCCGCGTGCCCGCTGCACAGGGGCTGATGTATGCGCGGCGGTTGAAGGCGAATGACGTGAAAACCAGGTGATCATATCATGATCATTGTCAACGTCATTATTATTAACAGAGCAGCATTAGCAGCAGGAAAATCAGTTCATTATCAATCAATTTAATAATCAATGACCTTGAACGTCACATTAAGGGGCATCTGTATGCAAGATGGTTCATAGCGAGCTGGGTGAAAATTATGTTCACTACGCTATTGTCGTTACTATTATTATCAAAATCTTTGTCGTAATAATCATAATGATCGTTTTCGCGGAAATCATCGTTGCCATGATCATGGTTCGGCTGGAACATCCGTTAGTCATGTGACGCTGCTCGAGGGAAACAATGACGCCATATAGTATTATTCCTCCTCGTATTCATTCAATCAGAAAACATAGAAAACGAATGTATAGTTTGAGGCAATGAAAGTATTCCTAAATCTTATAGATAATTTTATTTCCAGAGTATACATGTACGATGACAACCATTCGCTGTCGTCCCTCCCCGCGGAAATGGACAACCTCATCAACAGCGCTGATTGGTTGCTCACACACTTGCATAAAGACGCTTAAATATTCCGTGGGAATTTATAAGTTTGCCGGTGTGAACTTAGCAAGTGACGTCATATTTGTCGATTATTATTATACCGTTCGTTATTCTAAGGTTCAAAATGTAAATGGCTTGCGAGCAATAGATACGTATAAAAAAGAACAAATTAATCGGATCAGCGTTTAATTTATACATTCTGGAGAAAGGTTATTAGATAAATAACTTATTGTGTGTATAAAAAAAATGTTTGTTTAATACCAAATAATAGATATTCGAAAGATTATAAAGTTGGTTAATTTTAAACATAGTTGTACAAATGTAAATCAAGGGGGTGACCGCCCATCAATTGCAAATATGTACGTAACGAAAATACTTAAAGTATTACTTTCTTACTCTCAAGTTTATATTTTTTATGCCTGTATCTCGCTCGCACAGGAATTTATTAGGTGCTACGTGAGGAATTCTTGAAATATTGTTATCTAAGTTATGATAATCTATACCTCATTTTAATTCCGAACGGCTGGTCAATTTGTGTAGGTAAATATCAAATGAGCTTAATTAATAGATATTTAACTTCAGGTCTATCCTAACTATCATTAAATCATGTAATTACTATACGATATTAGAAAAATAAATAATTGGTCTATATCTAACTGTTCAATTTATATTTTATAAGGTGCTATAAGAGATAATGTAGGCGAAATATTATTTGTGAGCCTATTAATACTAAAAACTTCATTTTTTTCATTATTTCGTCTAAATCTGAAAATTGTTAGTAAAACTTATTCAGAAACTAGTATTTTACGATCAGATTGTAAACATTTTTTGTTTTTATTTCATAATCGGAAGAAAATGTGCATTTTATGTAGCATTTACCCTAATTGGTCAATTATTGTTCAAAACTACGTAAAAGTGTTCCTAGGTTAAGAGTATGTTTCTAAACTCTTGTAATTTTTCTACTGTCTTGTATTATACCAATATGGAATAAATATTTATATGCCAGTTGAGCGTTTTATTACGTCTTCATTTACTTAAACATATTGAAATAATTTATATTAACAGCTTCATTACTTTGATAAACAAATACAGTAATGGTGCATTACTGTTTTATTTTAAAAATAATCATCTAGAGCGCAAAAATATCTGACATGATATTTGTGAATACCCTTTAACAGAAAAATTGGTTCTCTCTACATTTACTACCCCCTCGAATGTCTAATGATTATTGCGTCACTTGTAGGGTGTCTAATAATAATTTGTTGCATGGACACATGTCGACACGCACCTGCCAGCGCAGGGGTTGTTTTACGGTAAAGTGCGCACCATATAACGGTATTGTTTTATTGGCATTCACCCTATTTAACTCTAAAAGCATTGATATTAAAATTTAAAACGGTTGTAGCCACACGGTAAATAATGTATGTATGTTTAGATTCTACATCTGTTTATATTTCACAACTATATATTATCATTCGAAAAGTCCAGTTTCGTATATATCAAAATATGTTTTTATCTACTTTAATTTTATAGTACTTTTGGATTGGACTTTTGGCGCTAACCTGGTGTTCATTAGTTTATATTTAGGGTTGTTGCGAATATCAGCATCAGCATCAGCATCCGCTGATTATCAGCTTTCTTTTAAATATCAGCATCAGCATCAGCATCCGCATCCGCAACAAAAGATGCTGATATTTAATGCTGATATTGAAATTGTAACGTGTTCGTTGAAGGCGGGACTGAACTTAAATCACGTGGAGCTTTAGCCAATCACAGAAGTTTATAAACACAAGTTGTCATCAAACAATCATTCGATTGTATTGACAACGTAATTTGGTCAGACATCAATAACTTTCGATCATAGTTCAATCAATCAATAACAGAATAATGTATTCAATTCATAATGCCACATCCATGAAAAGTGCAATATGACCAAATATTTCGTTCTTGAACAAAGATACGGCACAGTGTAGTTTTTGTAAAAAAAATAACAAATAAATGCCGACTTTTGTGTCACTGCAGAGTGGAGGGTAGTTGAAGTGGATGTTGGTTTGGTACATGGTTCTGAAGTCGGTGCTAAATATATTTCGTTGGATAACGGCGTAAACAGCGTGTTCAATATGAGCGCCGGCTTCGGCGCTCATATTGAACTTCTTTGAAATTTGTTTCAGTTGATTTTTGCTTTGTAGTGACATGGATAGCAGTCATAGCCTAGTGGTTAAGAAACTCGGCCTCTCGATCGAGGGGTCCGAGGTTCAAATCCCAGGCACGCACCTCTGATTTTTCAAAGTTATGTGTGTATTAGAAATTAATTATCACTTGCTAAACGGTGAAGGAAAACATCGTGAGGAAACCTGCATACCTGAGATATTTATAAAAAAAAATCTCAAAGGTATGTGAAGTCTACCAATACGCACTTGGCCAGCGCGGTGGACTATGGCCTAATCCTTCTCATTATGAGAGGAGACCCGTGCCCAGCAGTGGGACAGTGATGGGTTGTTGATGATGATGATGATGAGTGACATGGAAGTCGATTGTATTTTTTAATTAATTTTTTTTTCACCTTTTTTAGTGATGACATACTAAAAATCTTACAAATGCACTAGTCGCCCTTAGGATTTTTGAAAGTTCCCCTCGATTTCTCTGGTCATCAGTCCCTAATTTTCTTATAATGGAACTACTTTGGAAATATCTTTTTTTCCAACAAAATAAAAATCATCCAGTTCGATTCATAAACGACGAAGTTATCCGCGAACAAACATAAAAGAGACATATATACGGTAGAATTGAGAAACCGCCTCATTTTGTAAAGTTGGTTAAAAAAGACTATTCTAGTAAGGGACGTACAAATACCTCAGTATAAAATATATTTATTATTTAGTATTTTTAAATATCAGCATCAGCATCAGCTGATATTAATCTGAAAAAATCGGCATCAGCATCAGCATCCGCTGATCTAGTAAAAACCTGCATCAGCAACAACCCTGGTTTATATGAGTAAGACAAAGTTCATAGATTACCTACATATAAATATTTGTTATAGTGCCACTAAAAGAAAATGAAATACCCTGTCCATATATTGCAGTAATTGTTTAATCAATAGATAGGTATATTATTCATTATTATAATTTTGTAATTATGGCTATTTCATGTTATCGAAGGAAGGAAGTTAAATACCTAAATATCTATAAGGTAAGTTATTGGCTTGTAAAATTACCGATATCGACTGCTTGATTGGATGGCATTGGATGACTGTGCGAGGGGAGAATGATTGACACGTAGGCGCCACAAATGTATGTTAGTATGTGTATGTGGTTGGTTAATTATTTATTGGTTGGGTATGTACTGCTTCCGAGAACGTAATAGTTTTAATACCTACACCTTTGTACGTTTACTTAAAGGTAATAATGCCGACTTTTATGTTGTGTAGGTTCTATTAACTACGCATTTCTTCCTTTAAAATCACTGATTAATAATGTCTGATCGAAATGATGAAATTCAATTCATATTTAGTTCAATTAAAATTAGTTTAACCGTTTCAAAGTTTAGACGAATTTAAAAATACGGTTATTCAATATTACGCAAATACGCAATAGGTTTGGTAAGAAAATATTTAATTAGTAACTTTGACATTTTGTTTTCAGTACTTATCTATGTTTTCAATAGGTAATAGTCGTCAGCAATCCATAATTGTCTCTAATTTTGAGCATGGGTCTCATCTCAGATCGTAGAGCCAACGCGCTAGACAAGTGCATATTGGGAGACTTAAAATTCCAGAAACTTTTTTTAAAACCTTCACTGCCCTGTCTGGCAGTCTTTTTACCTTTGGCCTGTAATATTAAGCACGTATTAATTTACCTACTTAAAATATATTGCAGCAGTAGGTACCTAGAGTTCAACCGCTAATGGTGTTTAAAAATGAATGAACATGTCCACGTCGACTCGGCATTACGAGTATATGCTGCGAGACAACTGATTCATTAAGGGTCGTGAACTTTAGACGCAGTACGTATCAATATTATATTGAACTATTTATTGCTGACACACAATACAACCACGCTGTTATTATTAACATCGATTGACATGACTGTTATGTAGGCATTGTTGACAACAAATGTATTTAAAAAAATTGTAATTGAGAACTTTTATTGAAAATTCGTAATCTAATATCGATCGATAGAAGAGAATTGATTTAGCAGAAGTAGATAGTGGCAATCAATTGAAAAAGCCTGGGATAGTACAATCATTTCCATTTCATTCAATTCTTGAAAAAATTGGAAAAAGACGGATATTTCAAACTAAATTTGATTATTAATTCATTTCCCGCATGACCAGGTATTTTAAAATTTCAGGCATAGATACTAATCTATGATTTCAGTAGAGAAATAATAGCAAAAACAAAACAGACTTAAGTTTTTCGCTGCACTAGTCCGTAGGTATACTTACCATTTGATTTAAATTTTGTTTAAATAATTCGAACCACGCGCCAAAAGTAGGAAATAATTTAATCTATTAATACTATGTATTTTGATCGATGTTACAAAGTAGACCTTACTTTTATACACTTTTAAAAGAAAAGGCTTAAGTGCTTAACACTTTAGCCTTTAAAAAAATATCGAAAAATAGTTTGTGCTTTTTCTACAAATGCGTAATGATTAGGGTGGTTGCAAGGGATAAGATAATTTCGGGAAACGGGAGCCGTGGCTGGCACCGGGACGTTCCGCTTCGCCGCCGCCATCACAATATGAACGTAGGTGACGGGTAAAAGCGCGGGAAAAGGGTGCAATACTGTATTTAGTTTTTTTTTTCATTTTATCTTTATAACACAAAAGTAGCACGTGTATATGAAAAGTGATTTGAAAGGTTGAAAATTGGTTTAAAGGTAAAATTGTTCGTGGTTTTCAGCTCTAGTCACTACCGTCTACGCTATTTTTAATTTAACACGCTTTTATTAGCTTGGGTTGTATGTATGTATGTAGGTATGTACATATGTAACTGAGTAACGGAATCTTTAAACCCGATTTCTATCCACTTTGAACGTTGTTTAATTCAAAATTTTGAAGAATTATCAAAAACCGATGACAATAAACGATTTTAATAATTTTGTACCATTGTCCTTATCAACCTCCTGAGGATTAACGATTTTCGAGGCGAGATTTTTCGAGCACCTTAGAGAAAGTTCATCGCAAAGTTACTAGATTGCAACAATTATTGCCTTTTAGTTTTGTTATAGCGTGATATTTAGTTTTGAAAATAATAATGTTATTTCCCTATAACTCAAATGTTCTAAAACATATCTATAATGCCCTCTTGTACAATGATTTTTAGGATTCCGTACTCAAAGAGTAAAACGAAACCCTCCGCTGTCTGTTCGTGTGTCACAAGGCTTTATCTCTTAAACCGTAATAGATAGACACTTGTTTTTTTAGGTATATAAATTATTTCACAACATTTTTTTCAAGTTTTCCAATTGACTTAAGTGATTGTTTTCGTACTAATCTCTTATTATAATCAACCCTCTACCGAACGGGGTGGGCAAATAAAATTAAATGTACAAGCACTTGCTGTAATGTTCGATTCATTTGGAGGGTGCAAGGGCATTTGTTTACTCTCGACAAATAACTTGATAGGAAATCGATTCTGTGAAGTCATCGTTATAAACGGAATATGACGGAAGTATAACTTCTTTGTTAAAGTGTAAGTATGTTGCAGGTCCGCGATATATAGATATTTAAATAAAAATGTCGACTTAGGCTTTTGTGTCGTTTGCGATATTAAAAAAATATACTTACAGAATTATCACATATTTATATAAGTATGTGATATTTCTATCTAAGTTCTAAGTAAAATACTTCTATGTACGCATAGATTAGTAAAGATTACTCACTCCTAACAGGAAAATGTTGAGATGTTTTGAGAATTGAAATAGTTGCGTAAAGAATTTTGGCCACGTCTCCGTGCTAAAATGTCCTTAAAATATTTGAAATAATTATTTATTTATTATTTAAATTACGCAGTATTAGACATTTATTCGTAAATTTTCTCTAAAAATGTTTTTATATCACGGCGTGCGTAAATGGACGTTTTACGCACGCTTCGCGTGCGCAAAACCCCCATTTCCGACCCCGTAATATAATAGTACATTACGATACGAGGACGAAAAATGTTTTTCTGACTCGTGTGATTGCAGTCCTCGCCTGCGGCTCGGCCTGCAAACTCACACTTGTCAGAAAAAAATTTTTCGTCCTCGTATTGTAATGTACTATTATTTGTCAAGAGTTCAAAAAAAGAACTTACTAATAAGCCATTTGTGGCTTCATTCAATTTCAAGGCGGCGAAGTATCTTTACTAATCTATGTATGTACGTTAAATAATAAAAACTTTCATATTATTGGTCAGCAACGTGTATTACTTTTTTTATTCAGCGTTTCAGCGTCTTTCTAACAAATTAAAGGTATAGTTTGTTGATTCATATATTATTCAAGAACCAATTAGATAATGTGCCTGGATCTAGGTAAGTTATTTAGGTACTCAGGCATTTTTTGCTACGGAAAAAAGGCACGTGTAAAGACGTCGAGCATTCATTAACTCAAGGAAGTACCCGCAGTCTGCGGGTCTTCCACGATAACACATCCACGGGTGCTCCGATAACCGTGACTAATTGTCCGGAGCTATCGGCGATGCGGGCCGGCCGTATGGCGGCCGCCGGAAAAATATCGATCGGTCGACACCACCTGTTCGCCACCGCCACAATGGGGCCCGCGCACCTGCCCGCACAACCGAGCGCGCCGCCGGCACGCGCGCACATACGCACCACCACCACCACTGCCCGCGCGGGGGGCTGACCGTCGCGACGTCACAGCGGCCGCGCGCCGCCGCGATCGATCGCAGTCCGGCATCTTACCGCACCATCTTCGCCATCACCGCTCAGGTAACTCACCGTCGGTTTTAAAATCCTCGCTACTCAAAACGAAAAACCAGTGTATCAGTTTAATTCTAGAAATTTAAATCGTGAGTGAAGGTATGACGCATCAGATCTGATGAATCAGAATATGAAACGTGACTCACCACTTTCTTTGTCGCTTGCAGGGATGTAAGTGGCCGCGATGCACATAACATCGGGTCTGTCACCGGCGTCCGGCGAGATGCTGGACACGTCTCTCCTGAATCTCTATGGCGACTCCGGAGAACAATGCGGCAGTTTCTTCGCCGTGGACCACACCGTGCCGGAATCTTCGCATACGGTGGAGATCGAATACGTATACGAACAACCCGAGGCGTACGCACAAAGCTTAGGAGATTTGGTCATAAATCAAACTCCAGTTGAACCAGTGATTTCAGAGCAAACTACGGAATCCTCTAAAAAAGCTCGAGTGAGATATAAGCCAGAGAAAGTGATCGAAGAACCAGAGACTGATTTAACGAATTTGACATGGCTGCAGAATATAACGAATATAATGGCCGTGCCGCAGTTCCCAATTCCACCGGTGTCGCCCAACCCTCAAGTTAAGGTTCAGCCTCCGAACACGAGGTTGCAAAAGTTCAACCAGACTATAGCTAAGTGCCAGAAAGATTTTATGGAAAATAAGGAAGAATACCAAAGTAATAGTGATAAGAAGCCTCCATACTCCTATAGCACCTTAATTTGCATGGCCATGAGGTACAACAACGATAAGATGACGCTATCAGCTATCTATACCTGGATTAGGGAGAATTTCAAGTACTACAGGAACGCGGATCCCACATGGCAGGTAAGTAATCAATTATGTAGATAGCAGGCTCTGTATGATCTGATTTTAATAACGTTAAATCTGTAAACAGGAGATAAGATACGGTCTAATTACATTATGGATGAATAAATTGGGGCTATCAGTGCTTATCCTACTTATCCTACTTACATGCATGCAATTTGGTTTACAAAAGCTACAAAGAAAGTAACTGTTTCTAAATAAAGCATGAATATTAACGTTTATTTAAATTAAATAGGGTTGTTCTTTTGTTTACAGAATTCCATACGACACAATTTGTCACTGAATAAAGTGTTTGTTAAAGTGGCTCGATCAAAACATGAACCAGGCAAAGGTGGTTTCTGGAAGCTAGATCTCGCCCATTTAGAGGGCACGAAGCGCATATCCAATAGACCTCATAAGAAAAAGAAGAATTCCCCAAACGAGACTAAAGTAGACCCGAAGGTAAATGAAGCGAAGACAACAGTTGCGAATGTATCTCAAGCTGATAACGAAGCCATTGCAAGTGTTGCAAATGTTGGCGATGTCGTGGGTCTGCATTTACCAGATCTTACACTATCAGGAATGGACATTGACACAAATATTGGAGCCAATGTCATTGTAGAGCCGGCAGTGCCTCCGCCTCTGATCCCTGAAGATGACCTATCGTCGCTGCTACTGACGCCTACAGAATGGGCTGATCTCCAACTCGATATGTTGGACAACTATCTCGACTCGTGTTTCAAGTAAGTTGTTATTTTATTATGCGAAGTGAACGCAACGTTTGAATTCTTGCAGTATCTCTAATTGCATTAAGCAATCATTGTGATTGTATGATTATTACGAAAAAAATGAAAGAAAGTAGCATTTGTCGAGCAATATTAATGTTTGGTGATCTACCGGCAAATGTCTATGTAACGATTCAGGATCAATTAAGAAAATATGCGTACGAAACGGCTGTGTGATCCCTTTATAAATCAGCTCAACCTAAATGTATGAGCTTTGAGTGTAATAAGATGTTTGGTTCTTATTTGTACTTTTGCCTTAATGTGGTTAGTCTTTAAAACAACTTTTGTGGTGCAAAACAGGCATGTCATAAAGTGAAGTCATTTTATTTTTATTATTGTGTAGAGTTTAACTCAAATTAATTATGAAACGTAGTAGTTGTAGAGTATAATAGACTTACAGACGTATTTAGCCCGGTCTAGATACCTAAATGCTACTACTGTTTTATATAATAATGTTAAGGAATATTAGTACTTCGGCCTCAGCGAAAGAACTTGAGCTTGATTAGTTTAGTCACGGATGACTATTTTTGCACAAATATATTTAATGTTCTTATTAGGATTGTTAAATGAGTAATAATGGTAACAGTATTAATAAATCCGGTGAAATATTTAAAATGTATCATGGATTTTGTCTCTAATAACGTGGTTTGCTCAAAACGGCTCAGAATATTATAATTGTGTTAGAATTTCAAAAAGCTCACAATAAAATCAAATTGTTATTTTTATACAATGAAATATGTTAAATTTGTATTTCATGAGTTATTGAATAAATGAAAATATATTACAAAGGTTTTGAAAACTATGAACGTCTGCTGCTCAAAACTTGTATGCAATCTTAATGGATAAATAATAAAATAAAACATAAATAATTATAAACATGAAAATTTCATAAAAAAATAAACAAGAAAATAATATTTTTATTTAATATCAACTAATTTTAGTTTTTAAATTGGATGTCCTTAGATTTATAGTAATTGTATTTTATTATGTAAATAATAATTATTAAAATTATGTAATTAATAATAATGTTGTACCTATGAATTATCAGACATTCCGTCCAGTATTATTGAGTGCAGTTGCTGCATTGTGTGAATAAATTGCTCAGCACAATTTTATTTAACATATATTTACACTATGCTTAGAAATAAGTTAATAACTATTATTATTTAGTAATCAGTTAGATATGTAAGTGTTTTGTCACGTATAATTTGTAGAACAGACATTGCTGAATGAATTTGAGCTTTGAATAAGATGATTTTGTGATACCTTAAATTAAGTGCGATACATTGCTCAGATGGCAGAACATAGAATAACAGTATCACGGAACTTCGCACAACTCTTACTTTTGTGAGGAACTTTTGACACCGTAGAATTCGTGAATAATGCCTATGTGAACGTTTTATGTCCAATAATATGTACACCACTGACACATTTTAATCTGCCATTTACTGTGAGTTTGCTTTATACTAAACAATTTTGGATTTCAAGATCTTGTGCATCTCGTGAGCCCTATACAATTATTGATATTTATTACTATATTTTGTTTGAAATACAGTTTGAGATTTGCAGATAAAATGGTTATATTGGATAGGTATTACCCTTTTAACAGTAATTGCGCCGTTAAGTGATGTCAGGTGGGCTGAATAAAGGTTTGTTATATCAATATCATAAAAGTAATTTATGAGTGTATGCCACCCTACAAAAACGGTTCGGTATTATAATGTTGTAGGTACTTAATAAAGTAGTCACTTGTATAACACATATTCTTGCCGGAACATTCAAAGATGTAACTAGATAATTATACGGCACATATCTTATATCTAAATTAATGTATATAATCGACTATTGTTTCCGTCCCTAAGTGTCTTTTATCGTATTATTAATAATATATGTGGGTTTAAAATTAAACGTATAATATAATACCGTTTTTATAAATGTGTAAAAAAAAGTATAAATTATTATTAGGTGTATTTTGTGCATTACCTCTTTCCAAATAAGTATTATGATGGAATTTGTAGAGTTATAACTCTGTTTTATATTAAGTTCTTTGTAATTTTTTTAAGAAGCACGCATTTAATACAACACAAGAGCGTAAAATTTTTTATTTTGTGTTTTGTAACGAAAATTAAGATATGTAATAGTAGAGTCATAACGAGTATCTAGTGTAAGATCTAGTCAGTTTAGTATTATTAGATTTAGAATTAAGCATTTGATTTGTGACTAAACTACTAATCCAAAATTACTTGGGCATTTTTGTATTTCAGTGGAATCTGTGGAGGAATTTTCATAGCCTAACTGTAATGTGTAGGTACATTTTGTGATCATCACCAAGCGGTTTTATATTCTATTAGATGCAGTCAGCCAGTGCATACCAGAAACATGCACAATTCTACTTTGTATTATATAAAACATTTTTTTTAAATAACTTAGAATTAGTCAATTGTGATGTCACAACAACACATTTTTCGATGATGCGTGAAAGTGGCAAAAAACTATTGAGGTACGTAAGGTAGTCTCTATATTTCGTCCAAAATAAACGATTCGGAGAGCGTCGTCGTAGTTTCAAGAGATCATCAGAATTCAGATGCTAATATTAGGCGTTTTAACTTAGTTCTCATCAATGGTTCTCATGGATGAAGACACGTCTGTCGTTCCAAGATCCGGCTCCTGTTCGGTTTTATATAAATATCTACAGCAGTTACCACTTCAAATCAGGTGGGCTGTAAAATTTGCTGTTTCTGTTAGAAAAATGTGACATGTTTTTGATGGGACAATTCTTATGGGTGACTACTCTTGATCTTGAACTTGATCAATTTTGTAATAAGGTTGTCCTGGACATGAGGCTCAAAGTACTTTGTATGCAATACTTAATGTGTAGAGGTGTAATAAATACATTAAAGTGTTAGAACAAATGTTTTATTTGACAAATAACCTGATAAACATATTGGATATATAGTAAATATGATTACAGACAGTAGATACAATAAAATATTCAAAATAAATAATCCTAAATTAAGTTTTCTTATACATTTTCCTATTCTATTTACATTTTACCAAACTTATGGTATTAAATACTATTAGCTATGTACTTGAACATTTTATCGCCGGCTATTATATTTGACTAATCACTTGCCCGTATCTACCAAGCAATATGGGAGAACATTCGGTAAGCTTAAATTTCTACGGGAATCGGATAGTATAAAGCAAGTACGAGAGCCCGACTCGCCCTTGACTTGTTTAGTATTTAAAATGTATTATTATTATATTATTAAATCGTTGTGATTGATTTATAGTAAGACTTAATTAAGTAACACAAGTTTTTAAGAACACGTTATCCTTAGGACAAAAGTAACCCTTCCTTTTATAACCTTCACGTTTTAATTTTATATTAGATTCAAAAAATACACTTGCCATCATTGCCACAGCAGCGTTGATATTGCCACTAGGTAAACTTGGCAACACTGAACTGTCCGCTACAAATAATCCTTCAATACCTATAACTTTGAATGACGTGTCCACTACAGATTTTTTCGAGTGTGGCAACCCCATGGAACAAGTTCCTACTGGATGATAGCTTGTTAGTGTTAAATGTCTTACATAGCATTCCCAGTAAGAATCTGAGAATATGATATGCTTTTCACAACCTGGAAACGGTATTGGATTTATTTCAGCTCCTAAACCCATCATGGCATCTGTTTCTACAAACTGTTTGACTAATTTTAAACCATTCACTAACACTTCAATATCATTTTTGTTCGAAAAATATTTAGGATCAATTAAAGGCTTGTGGAAGGGATCTTTGCTAGCAATAAACACCTCTCCTTTGCTTTTTGGGTGTAAAATTGTGGCAAATATAGTAGCTGTATGTTTATTA
The DNA here is from genome assembly GCA_014595695.2 of Epargyreus clarus clarus. Classification (NCBI taxonomy): domain Eukaryota; kingdom Metazoa; phylum Arthropoda; class Insecta; order Lepidoptera; family Hesperiidae; genus Epargyreus; species Epargyreus clarus. Next base: position 779,514 of record JACTTY020000017.1, on the reverse strand, counting down.
AATAGTTTTGCAAAATAATTTTGCCATACAGAATCTTTTAAGGCTAAATTATTTTTTAACTTGCTACCCCGATCAGCTGATATTCCTGTGGGCAACACCATGAACTGTATGTCTGGTATAGTATCGTTTTTCGTCGATAAAAACCCAACGACTTCACACCCTGACGATGTGAATGGACCTTTACCTTGCAAGAAGTATTTAAAAATATTTAATGGGTTCAACATATTCCATGGACTTACAGATAAAGATTTTTCAAATAGTACTAAGTCTAAACCAGATCCTATATGATCTTGTAGATTCTTACCTACTGGCAAATCTTTAACTATAGGTATATTTAGAGATTTAAGCAATTTTGCAGGTCCTATACCAGATAATTGTAGTATTTTTGGTGAATTAAATGCCCCAGCAGAGAGAATTACACCTTTCTTAGCATACAATTCATTAAGCTTGTTGGCTATTTTTACTCCAACACATTTTTTATTTTTTATTAACATCTTTTCAACACATGTATTAGTTACAATATATTTAGAAATATCTAAATTGTCTGAAGTGGTCCATCTCCTACCATCCTTTTGTGAGAGTCTACTTTTCATGAATCCCTCTTTGAATTCTTTACTCACGGCATCATATCCTAATTCCTTTGCAGCATTCAGAATTATGTCACTAAGTTCACTTTCATGTTGAACATCATTTATATTAATTATTTCATGCTCCAAAAAGTTAAATTGTTTTTTAAAGTATTCCTTAGTGTAAATACCTTGAAACCAGTTGACATAATGTGATATGTTTCCTTGGACATGTATCATATTGTTGAGTTTTGATGATCCACCCACTATTTTACCCTGAGTCTGCGTACATTTCTGAAAGAATGTTCTTGATATGTAATTTAATTAAATGAATAGAAGAATAAGGATGACTGTAAATGTTACTGACATAAGTAAGTTAAAATAACATTATAATACAAAGACTGATATTTTTCACCAAAAAATCAATAAATTACATAAAAACTTTATTGTTACAGTCAATTATTTTAAGACCATCTTTTCATTAAATTATTCAAAGAGACTTTGTTGCAATTTATTATTTATTTAAAAGGTAGGTAAGTTGTTTTAGTAATTTTTAATGTTTAATTTGAGTACAATAAAATAATGTACTAGCAAAATTAACTTACATTATCCACCATAGCGAGGCAGGCATCTGTCTGTGGTACAGTTTCAAACTGCCAGTCATGTACAGAACCGTGCAGCAATGGTCCCAGGACAGGTATCTCGAGCAGCGCATGACTCTTGCTCCCTGCTTCCAGTACTACGAATGTGTGGTTGGTTTCGGTTGCTAGCCGGTGCGCTATGAGGGAACCTGCTGTGCCTGCTCCAACTGGAAGAATGGAAATGTTAATAAGTAGTTTTTTTATATAGGCAATGTAATTGCAGTCTACACAATAAAAAGAAACTAACAAAACAAGTCAAGGAGATAGAGAAACAAGAACATTTACAATAACAAATAATTTGTTGAAATATAGCAGTATAAAAATATAGCACTTGAAATATAGCAATTTATAGCAATTGGATTTTAAACATTGGAACAAAGAAATCATTAAAACTATTGTTGTATAAATAACGAAAAACAACTACAAATTTATTTAGTTGAATATATTTCATTTATAGTAAATGCTACCTTATATAAATATGGATATTTTTATTTAATCAAAATGCGAAAATCAAAAGTAATATAAATGTATAAGAAAAATACTATTAATAAAGTTTCAGCTTACCAATTATAAAATCATATTCACGCTGTAATTTATTTTGAAAAGTTGATGCCAGTAAATCACCATAATACACAAAATACGCAAACAATGTAAACAAATTTATGCAAATACTGAAAATAATCCATTGAAATATAATTGGCGTCATTTATGATATATTATTGTACTACATTAAAACGTGTATTAAAATGTAATGAGGGTTTCTTTTAGAATATTTATGGAGTTTCGAGGTTATATTTTTTGTATTTGGCGGCTTACTCTCCTTAGCTTAGGGCCAATCTTTTGGCTTTGACAGACTTGTTTTTACTTTTTAGTATTTGGTTCACAGAATAAAAGTACCGTGACTTGGATTATTAATAAATATTGAATTCTCTTGGATTTAAAATAATTAAACAAAAATTCAGTCTTCAATAAAATTATAAATAACATATGTATTTTATAAAAAGGTGTTCCGGTTTAAAAGTAAAGAGTTCAAAGACTGAAAAGCCTTAGATTTATCAATGAACATATTTAAAAAAATATAATCCTTGCATATCATTTCATTGACAAATTGTCACTGTCATGTCATATGTTAAATGTCATTCAATTAGGATTTTGGGTTAACAATATTACAGTTTTCAATAGTTTAATCAAATAGTATTCTTTAATTATTTTAATTATAGTGACAATTAAACTTCGGTGATAAGTATCGCTTTAAAACTTTATAATAGTTACGCTATAAAATGTCTTTCAGCACGAAAGATGTTGTGCTTTCCGAGGATCGCCCGAAGTCGTTGCTTCTTGAGAAACATTCGGATTACCTCGCCGGTTATGGGCTTAATAAGGACGATTTCGAGTACTGCATGACAGAATATCTGCGAATGTCTGGAGTGTACTGGGCTCTGACTGCTATGGAGATTATGAACCAGTCTTCAAGGTACATTTTGTATATAAGTGGTGCATTGTTATTGTTACCCGTGGACATTTCTAACATCCACTGTCCTCCGCAAGGCCGGGTGTGTTTTGTGTGACGGCAGGAATGAATAACTATACTGTTTTTATTGGTGCATATCTTCTGGATTCCTCAATTAGTTCCTATGAATGTACGAATATTATGATATTTGATGCAAGAACTCTACTACTTTGTTATCAGAGCTAAATAGAACAGGTCCTATGTAAAGTAGATCAAATATTAAGGTAGCTAGGTATACTACACTAGCTGACCTGGCAAACTTTGTACTGCCTCAAAATCTATTTAACAAATATATTTCATATAAAATATAGCCTATGTTACTCGTGGATAATGTAGCTTTCGAATGGTGAAAGAATTTTTAAAATCGGTCCAGTAGTTTTTGAGCCTATTCATTACAATCAAACAAACAAACAAAGTTTTCCTCTTTATAATATTAGTATAGATAACTAATGTATGCTCAGTCCACCTTTACTTTCATCATATCAGTTCTTATTATCCTTTACACAATTAAATTAACAAACTATACTGTACATGATTCCAGAATGCCCAAAGACGAGATAATAGAGTTCATAACCTCATGCCAGGACAATGAGAGTGGGGGCATCAGTGCTAGCAATGGACATGACCCACACATGCTTTACACCCTCAGTGCAGTTCAGGTCAGTAAAGGCACAATCTATTTATCTATATTATTATTGCAGCACTTTTTGAGTCATTGAAACTAAGTATAGTTACAATATAGGTACATGTTTGATATGAAAACATTATGTGTACTTTAAGAATTTTATAGGTGACTATATCTGACACATTTCTTATATGCATCTGTGATCCAGAGGTCATTTGGAGCCATTTGTCAGTTTGTTGTCATTGGCAGTAATAAAATATAATATAACAAAGTTCTTGTTTTCTATGGTCATATATTTATTTGCACTTGGGGTTGATGTGGGTATGTATTGTATTAGAAATTAATTATCACTTGCTACTGGTGTGAGAAAACCATTGTAAGGACATATACATGTATAATAGTCCCCAAAGATGTGTGAAGTCTTCTAATTTGCACTTGGACAGGCCGGTGGACTAAAGGTAAAGCCCTCTTAGTCTGAGAGGAGACCAGTGCCTAGCCATGGGATAGTAATGTGGTGAAGGAGTATGTATTGTAGTCCACCTGATGGTAAGTGGATACTGCCGCCCATGGACATCTGTGATCGATGGTACCGCCAGAGTCAAACCATAGAGGATTCTACTACGTCTAAATATTGATACTATTATCTTATTTTGTAATATATTCTTACAGGTGCTAACAATGTATGATAGACTGGATGCAATTGATGTGGAGGGTGTAGTTAAATATATTTCGTCGTTACAACAGGAGGATGGCAGTTTCTTTGGTAACTTAATTATATTTGTATTTGAATACAAACACAATAAAATACTTTGTATATTATACCGGAACTAGCACTGTTTGGTACCCAGAGTCTGACACCTATTAACAATTATTATTACCTTGGACTTTACCTTTGATATTACAAATTGTGATTTAGTATCCTAATGTTATTAAAATTTAATCTAAATATACAACCTACAATGTTTTGCGTTTGCCTATCAAAGATTGTCATTTAACAAATTAACAAGTTGTTCATACTAGACATTGTCTAATTTCGATCTCTTGTAGGTAAAAAACTTGATAGATTGCTTAGAAAATAATTTAATTGACAACACTAGGTGATCCTTGTTGTTTATTTTCAGGGGACAAGTGGGGTGAGGTGGACACGAGGTTTACGTTCTGTGCGGTGAACGCGCTGTCCTTGCTGCAACGGTTGGACGCCATCGACGTGAACAAGGCGGTCGAGTTTGTGCTCGGTTGCATGAACTTTGACGGCGGTTTCGGGTCTAAACCGGGCTCTGAGAGTCACGCTGGTAATATACTTGTATCTTATACAATAAATGAAATGGAAGCCAGCATGTTATTTCAATATAAGAACATTTTCTTGAGGACCCGCGTGACGGAGCGGTCACCATACCGGTCTGACGCGCGCAGGGTCCTGCGTTCGATCCCCGGCCAGACAGATATCTTAGGGCTCGAACACAAAACTGCGATGCGACGCGATGCGAATTCGCAACGCAGAAAATTGCGATGCGAATTGCTGCGATGCGATATCGTACGGCGTAGCGTCTCTCAGGGTGACCAACAACAACAACCACTGTGCGATGCGAATCAATTCGCAAGTTCTTGCGATGCGTCGAGGGAGCTCGCAGATTTTTGCGATGCGACGTCGCATCGCAGTTTTGTGTACGAACCCTAAATGACGAATTTAGATTTGGGTGTTTGTGTATTTGTCTATGTATGTGTCCATGGCACACACGACACAGGGAATCATAGTGTGGGGCCGTGAGTGTAGAAAGCTTTTAGCGTTCTGTTTGAGATTTTTACCACATTATGGATAATATTTTTAATGGCATTTTTTTGAGTGTAGCACTACTTAATTTTGGTATAAAGGGTCAGGAATAACACGTCTCTGTAGTTCTGGGACCAGAATAGGGTTGCGGTATCCCCTGCCTGTCGTAAGAGGCGACTAAAAGGGGCTTCTGGGGTTGCGGGCGGCAAGAGTGGGAGCTCGAATCGCCCGGCTAGTGACCCCGGGTAGGACGGCGGTATGTTTGGTCGCATTCTGTCGTATACACTAGACTGTGTGGTGATACAATCTCACCTGGACGGAGCCCGACGGGGCAGTGAGCTGTGAGGGCTCCGGTTGCGTTCCTTTGGAGATCCCGGTGACCTCTACATAGCACCGAGGATGGCCACCGGTGGGGTTAATCAACCCCAGATAGGATTAGATATTCCTACCTGAGGTCGGCCACAGATGCGCCGTTAACCCCTGAGGACTAAGCTGGAACGCCTCGGAAAAGTCTGTCTCCCTTACCACACCCTTCAAACCGGAACACAGCAGCGCCTAACACAGCTGTTATTAGGTAGAAATAGGTGTGGCGGTGGTGCCGCCGGAGTCGAACCACAAAGGGTTCTACCACCTTCAAATACATTATTTATTAATTTCCTTGCAGGTTTAATATATTGCTGTGTGGGCACGCTCTCAATCTGTAAGCGTATGGACGCGTTGCAGGCAGACGAGCTGGCGTGGTGGCTGTGCGAGCGGCAGCTGCCCAGCGGTGGGCTCAATGGCAGGCCCGAGAAGTTGCCCGACTTGTGTTACTCCTGGTAATTTTTTTTTATATTGTGCCTAAAGATAAAGTAGACGTGCTACCTGATGGAAAGTAGTCGACTTCGCCTATGGACATTTGCAACACCAGAGCAGTAGCCAATGCATCGCCGGCTCTGAAGGAGAGCTCTTTTTGCACCTTTTTTAAAATTTTAATTATTGTGTCAATAATTATAGTTCAAAAAACTAAAAAACACGCTTTTATGATAAAATCAACTAAAAAGTAGAAAATAATTTTCAATCTAAGAATCAATTAAGGAACAGTAAATAGTATAATTGTGGAAAAAGTGTGGGGTGCTTTTCGAACCTGATAAATGGAGCACCCCACACAAAATTATTTTCTACTTTTTAGTTGATTTTATCATAAAAGCGTGTTTTTTAGTTTTTTGAACTATAATTATTTATTAATTTTTAGTATTTCTCGTTATAGCGACCACCATTATTCATCGTTTGTAAAAAAAATCAAGTGTCTATCTATTACGATTTAAGAGATAAAGCCCAACGACAGACGAACAGACCGCAGAGGGTTTCGTTTTAACCTTTGAGTACGGAATCCTAAAAATCATTCTACAAGAGCGCATTATAGATATGTTTCAGAACATTTGAGTTATAGGGAAATAACATTATTATTTTCTAAACTAAAAATCACGATATAAAAGTTACGCCTATTGAAACTAAATAGCAATAATTATTATTTGCAATCTAAAGTTGCGATGAACTTTGCTGAAGGTGTTTGAAAAATCTCGCCTCGAAAATCGTTAATCCAGAGGATGTTGATAAGGACAATGGTACAAAACTATTAATGTTTAAAATATTGAATTGTCATCGGTCCTTAATAAGTATGCCAAATTTCGAGTTAATCCGACGTTTTGAAGGGGGTTAAAATCATGTTCAAAGATTCCGTTACATACTAACATACCAACATACCAACATACATACGTCTGAAGCTAATAAAAGCGTGTTAATTACATTACAAAAATGACTGTTTTTGTATTTGCTTACGTATTTCCCATATTTTTTCAATCACTTCTGATACAGTCCGCTAGGGGCGCTGATACAAATACAAGTAACCAAATACAAAATCCTATTGTAAATTTATGTAAAAAACGTAATAACTCATACTAAGGGTATGTACCGTATCTCAATACTCAAAATTAAACCCGGAAATCTCATTTTCCGGGTTCGATTTCCAGTCAAACACACATCTAAATAACGAATACGGGTTTTTGAGGTATTTGTTAGAGCCTATCGTATTAAAAGCGTTCAGGGACGTGAGGGCTCTATCCGCACTAACTGATTTTCCGATAGTGTAGGATTTTTTTTTTTATTTTATTTGTAAGGATTTAAAAGATTTTTTTTTCAAAATTCGAAAAGTCTTGCATGCTCAGCATGATGAGCCGAATTTAAAACATTAGCTATCAGTATTATAAATCTTTTTCTTCCAGGTGGGTGATGTCTTCACTATCGATGTTGAACAGAATACACTGGGTTGACAAGATGGACTTACAGGAGTTCATTCTAGCTTGTCAGGACGCCGAGACCGGCGGGTTCAGTGACCGGCCCGGGAACATCGCGGACCCATTCCACACACTCTTCGGTCTTGCGGGCCTCTCCTTGTTAGGAAATCCAAGTATCAAGAAAATAAATCCAGTGTACTGTATGCCTCAAGAAACCATAGACAGGTTGCGACTCGAACCACAGATACTACCTATAGGGATATAACGATATTTTACGATTGTAATGCAATTTATTATGGGTATTTATTTTTTAATAATGGATAAATGAATTAATATATTTTTAAGCACTGAATGATGTTTTATTCTTTTAATCACCATCATATTTTCTATGATAAAATTCCTGTATAAACGTCGTAACAAAATTAAAGAGTTTGTTACTCATTTTTTTAAGATTTTGTTCCTGTCTTATTTTTTTTTTATAATATAAGAGTAGCAGACGAGCATGCAGTCCACCTGATGGTAAGTGGCTACTGCCGCCCATGGACATCTGTAATCAACCTAAGATAGGATTGGACATTCCTACCCGAGGTCGGCCACAGATGCGCCGCTACCCCTGAGGACTAAGCTGGAACGCCTCGGAAAAGTCTGTCTCCCTTACCACACCCTTCAAATCGGAACACAGCAGCGCTTAACACTGCTGTTATTAGGTAGAAATAGGTGTGGCGGTGGTGCCGCCGGAGTCGAACCAAAATGGGTTCTACCACCTTCAGAACATCTGAACACCTTCAGAACAACCTTCATTTGTATTATGTTACTATCGATTCACGAGGAGTGCTATGGTGGTAAAATTTCATACGCCCTTCCGTGCTTCGGAGGGCACGTTAAGTCCTAGATATGGTCCGTCATTAAGTATGGTAGGAGGCCTTACACCCCAGGGTTTAAAGGAACCCGAAACCTATTACTGTGCCACTGCTGTAGACTTTAGACATCATTGAGATTTTTTAAATGATATTTTAGATACGCAGGTTTCATGATGTTTTCCTCCACTGGTAAAGCAAGCGACAATTAATTTCCAATAGGCTAATTGAAATGAATTAATCAGAGATGCGTGCCTGGATTTGAACCTATGACATATCGATTGAGAGGCCGCGTTACCATCACTAGGCTATCACTGCGCATTTATGTTTCTGAATAGATATTTATCGCCACGCACATGGATGTGGAATAAGAAAATTAAACACTAAAAATATATATTTCGCAGTTAAAAGAACTTCGTTCATCTTCGCGCCTTATCACTTTGTTTGGAGAGGTTAATGCTTAGGTCAATTCGATAGCACCCAATTACGTGAAATTACGTAAGACCATAATAAAACAAGGACATGTCGGCATAAGTACTTTTGTATAACTAACTGTTTTTAGTATCAGCATATTGAAATAATGGATATTATGATATTGGATTGAAAGTACTTAAAACAATTATATTTTTGGCAACACATACACTACACGATTACACGTAGTTCTGTGCGCTGTGTGGGATCTATACGATACATATTTATCTCTTATATTATTATATTATTTGCAACTCATGTACTAAACTATTAGGCAACATACAGGCTTCGTTTTATATGTTGGGTTTTAAAACAGTAACGTGTGTCTACAAGATAGCAGCTATTGTTCCTTCGTTTTGCGTTATTTATGGCGGATTTTTGTATAATATATCGCTAAAGGGTATCCTATATGTTAATCCAGGTCATAAACTATATGTGGACGAAATTTCATTCGAATCCCATTTGTAGTTTTCGCGTGTAAGAGTAACAAACATCCATAACAAGAATATATCTCAGGTAGGTATAGGTAGAACGTACAATGTCTACTTAAGGCATTTATCTATTACGTGTTTTTTTATTAGTATTTTGATTATCTTAGTTTGTTTTGTGTAAGTACCTATTTAAAACTAATCTCTGAGATAAAAGAGATAATAAATTACTCAAAGAATGCTTAGGAGGTTAAGCTCAGATTTTGCTGTAAGAAAATACCTAGATATTTTAGATTCCACTTTAATAAAGGTCTACTTTTAAATGTTTATTAAAAACGTTGCCTCGCTGTACAGGATGATTATAACATGGAAGATCCAAATCTCATCCTGAGGCATATTGAGGCATCTTGAGGCATGAGGCAATGATCATACACCATAATCGTAATATCGTAAAATTACTTAAAACTGAGATGAGAAGGAAAGCGTCTCAACCTATTTTTTCAGTTATCCAGTCATCCAGTCTAAAATGAAAATAGACTTGGAATACTCTTGGAATAAAATAGAGAATGTAGGCCTTACTGACTGCGAGAAAACATCAACCAATATCTATCTATCAACTTTCTTTTTTTCGTTTTGTGTAGTTACTGTTGGTCCTAGTGACCTGTACAGCTGCTATGAGCTGGAAGGGAGGGATAGCTTTGGTCACCGTTGCCGGTTCCCTAAGCCACCTTCGCTGGAGGGAGAAAAGGTTGCGGACCCAGGTACTACCGGAGTCCTGACCATCCACCTCTTGTCATATGGGGATCTATCAACTGCACCTTTAAATTCCTACGAGAAAAATGTCGTACGGAATCTCTCGCCTGCGAGTGTCAGTCATCCTTAACGGGCTGTCTTTGCTAAATTATTAACATAAAAAAGCGACTTTCGATTTACTTCCTTTATCAAATTATCTGTTAAAAACAGCAGATGGTGACAATGATAATTGTTAGTTTATAGCTCGGTTTATAGTTTTACGGATAACTTTATCAGATACAGGGGCAATAAACAATGGGTTGACCGTTCGATAACGAATTGTGGTTAAGGGCGCGTTTACAGATAGATTTTTTAACGTTATATTTTGTTCTGTACATATCGCTGTGCTGACTTAGCTGTGAAAGTCAGGGATTTTGCGAGGCTGATAACACGATGATCTTTTCTTATTTGGTATTGAGCAGCAGTGACAATTTAACAGAATATTGGGGTCTTAGCAGACTTCGCGTTTTAGCGTTTGCGTAGCATGTTAGGTATGCTACGTTTTGGCGTTCGGTCGCTGTATTGAAAATGTGCGTTTTAGACAGCTTTAATGCTGAATGGTGTTTTTCGCGTTAAGTTGCTACTTCAAGCGCCCAAAAGTGTCTGAGATCGGCGCTTAAACGCGTGCGAGGTGTAATGATTGATAGCTGCAACCAGCTGGTTCGGTAGCTACCGAAAAGGAGCATCGCCGGTACTAAAATACTGGGGCTGGGTCCCTAGAGTTGTTCTAAAAAAAGCTAATCTGCAGGGGTTGGGACCCTTAAGTACTGTTCATTTTTGGTGCTTCCATTGAATACATAAAGTAAAGTTTATTTTATTTATTTATTTATTTTTGTACACCTTAAACTAAGGGTTACAAAGGGTAAACTTAATGCCTAATGGCATTCTCTGCCAGTCGACCCTGGGTGATGGCGATAGCATGTGGTAGGCATAAACATAAACAGGATTAATAAAATAACAAGAGATACAACTATGAGGAAAAAATACAATATCTACATACAATAATTATAAATAAATATATATAATATTTAAATATATAATAATATAATACATACAAATAAATATATACAACACAGTGAATTAAGGAAAGTTGAAAGACTCAAGTATTGGACATGCGTAAGTAATGCTCCCGAACCATTCTCAAGTAGAGTTTATATGGAAAAAAAATTAAACGACTTCCTAAAGAGAGGTTATCTATTTGTCGCGTATATTTTTTTATAACTAGCCGGCCCTGAACCCGGAACCTTATGTATATCAGATGTGCGTGTAACATGCTAAGCTAAGAGTACCAATATAGTATAGGTACATGTTAAATAGTTTAATGTCGATTTCATTTAAGTTATGATTGGATTTGGATATTTATCGTTTTCCTTTGGCATTGAGAATTAATTTTTATTTGATAATTACCTAAGTATGTAACTAGTTTTCGATTCCTGCATTTAACAATATTATTTTAACGTTTATATCCTATTTTAAGTTCAACTAATATATTTCTTTAAATTTTGTTTGCATGATTTTTTACATGCTCTTATGATTGGGAAATTACGAGTAGGGGAAAAAGGAGGAGGCGCATAGCCTTAATGCCCTGAGTGGCAAAATTGAGGGCAGCAAATTAAATTTCCGCACCGGGTCGCATAATCCACGCTATGTTACTTTACATGACTGTTAAAGTAGTATTGTAAAGCGCGATTAATATTATTTTTTGTCCGGATCCTCGATGGGGCCCTATTATTAGTGTTTTTATTGTATTGCAAGTAGCATAAACACTAATTTCCATCATTAGCAGGATATAACATTGTAAACATACCCTAACATTTAATATTTGAATGAACGCCCATATCTCGGTACGTCGGTAGTGTGCGGCGCGCTAACTGTACGCATCTACGTACATACAGATGTAAATTCTTCGCAGTTACAATAAAATAAAGGTTAGTACTAACTTCTCCCGTGGATCTATTGAAGCGAGTGATACTAATCAATCATCGAAGCGTAGAACGTGTTATATGTTAATGAATAAGTGCTAATGCTAAACGATTTGAAGTGTGTATTTGTTGCCTGGTGACAAAGTAAACGTTGTTATTTCATTCCATGAACAAAACATGAACATGAACAAAAGCCTGTAACGACAACTCAGGAGTAGCACTCCTATGTGTAATTTTCTGTTCATGAGTTTTAATTTGAAATATATTTTCCTCGTGGCGCGGGTGTGACTAATTGTCAATTATTCATTGAACGACTACAATAGATACTTGTAATACAAAATTGCCTTTAGTAAGACACCGTAAAATTTCAGTGCAGGTGCTTGTAGGTTTTAAGTACTATTTTAAACATCGTTTAAAAGGAGTGTAGGATACGGTTATTGTTATGTTGATGTTATTTTATTTACTTATCTAAAGTTATTCTGTAAATACTGCAATAAACAGCATTTCGACGAGCCTGTAGTTCTGTGGCACTGGTGAATCGGAAGTGATCTGGTTAATTGCAACGACGAGTATAATAGGTAGCCAGTGTCCACTGTCATGATTTCCGAATTAAAGGAATAATTATTTTATAATATTTTGTACCTATTTTATAACCATTTTTTAACCTCTTATTTAAAAGTATCTGGTTTGATAGATTGTAAGTCACATGGTGAATTAAAAAAGAAGAAAGATTGTCAATTTGAAAATGGAATGTGAATTTGGGCGGGAGAAAAAAAATACCTTATGGTGACGAAAAGTAAATATAAAGTGTTATAAAAGTGAAATAAAATAGAACTGGAAAGATCCATTAAAAAGAGGTGTAACTTATAGTAAACGTGGAATCTGTTGACCATTGAATAAATAAAGAGAATATGTTTTATTACACTTTGGACCAAACGAAAGGTGAACGCTCGTGTTATACATATACTATGTAATTATAACTGCAATTATTTAATTTCATCTGTCTTGAGGACTCCGGTTGCGTTACTAATGATCCGCAATTTTTAAAGGTTTCTCCTTCGTAAACAAGACAAAAAAGATAGATCTGCCGTCCGAACCACGGTAATCCGCATTTTATTACCCGACTGCGTCCCATAGTTTTTTCGTATGACTACATACTATGTTTCATTCATTGGCATGTCCTATTTAATAGATTTGAAGATACAAGATGTCGTAGGAATCGTTTAAATTGTGGGAGTGCCATCAGCTGCGTTATTTCCGGGTAGTAAGGTTACTTCATTTACAATATTTACTAGTAACCAGCGGGAAGAACTCATTCAACTCCCGACCCCTCTCGAAATTTCTTAATTTTATAGGTATGTTATATTATTTACACACAAGCCGACCTACGCACACTCGTTAAAATTAAAAACGTCCAAAACACATTACGTAAATACGAGTACGTAGTTATCTTTATTGTTATGACTTGGATATTATCGTATAAAAATAATGTATAGTACAATAATATGTTGTTAAAATATAATTTATGCGGATATTGTACTTAATTGTGCGATCAAAGGTGCCGTCAGGTACACAATGCAATAATGGAAAGGCGGCTCATTTGTATTCTAATTGCAAGGGGCGCTTTTGTGTAACTTTTGTATAAGAACTCTTTACGAAATATTTCCCCGGGTGTTGCTCGGAGAGGAAAAATCTTATTCTTATTTTCCCTCTTACCTGGTAATGATGTTTTTACCTTCCTTGTCATTTTCCTACGATTTTATAATACTTTACGTTTGAAGATTAAAAATAATTATAAGCAACGCATTGCACCTAATAACAGGCGCCGCCTGTTTGGCAAATTGGTTATTTGGTGAAGAGCTTGTGAAGAAAGATTAAGTATGGGAGAGTAAGAGTTTGATTATGTTTCGGTTAAAATTTTAATAATTTATTTAGATATCAGCATTTTGCATATGAATGTCGGGTTATAGTTTTTTTGCACGTGGATACATCGTCTGCTTTGGGGCCGTTCAAGTATTACGTAACGCAATTTTTGAAGATTTTTGACCCCCCCTCCCCCCCTTGTAACGCACCGTAACGTTTTTCTATACCCCCCCCCCCCTAACGTTACGTAACACTCAAGTGTCAATTTTTACCCTAAACTTGCTAAAAAAATATGTTATAGTTTTTATCCTTGGGCGTGTTCAGCCGAACTAGGTCTCCTGAGTATTCTAAGTTAGTTTAAGTATAGTCAAAGCATATATACTACTATACTGTACTATACTTAGTCTAACTCAGAATACTCAGGACTTAGTTCGGCTGAACCCACTCATTCAAGGGATTCCCCGTAAAACGTAAATGAAAAGGGTTGCCAATTTAGGAGTTTTAATTCTCTATTTCTTTATTAAAAAATGTTACGTAACGTGTATTAAGAAAGACCCCCTCCCGCCCCTGTAACGCATCGTAACGTTTTACAAGACCCCCCCTCCCCCCAAATTGCGTTACGTAATACTTGAACGCCCCCTTTGCACAAATGTATTTTATGCAATCCGCAAAAATTCACTTCAAATCGAAGTAGATACTCGAAGTATTCAATCGTGCTCAATTTTACAAATTTTACAATTATATACCTATTCAGGCATAAAAATAGATAAAAAGTATGACAAATACGGTTTTTTATTTTTACAAATTGAAGAAAACTAGTACAGTCGATATATTTCTTACAGCACATACAATATAACATAATACATAAGGTTGCCTATTTCCAGATGTCCAACGAAGCGATAGCAAAAGGCGAGGCGGCGTTGTTGCTGCAAGCGCGCGACAAGTTTGTCGCAACGTTCGGTCGCGAGCCGGTCGCAGCGGCCAGCGCGCCCGGTCGCGTCAACCTTATAGGCGAGCATGTTGACTATTGCGAGGGATTCGTTTTACCCGTGGTAAGAGTGTGACTATTTAACACTACACTGCAACTTAAATTCACTACATTTTTTTTAGATAATTACAGCTTGTTTGCGGCAGTAGCCACATACATCTAGTGGAATACCAGCATATTAGCTAATTCCATATTATAATAAAAAAACGAACGACAAGTTGTCGCAAGCCATTCACCGAGTTCATTGTCCAGTTTTCATTAGATAGGCACTTTTTCTTTTTATTTAGGATTAAATAGGTATAATATCATGTTACGAAACGAAATAATATTAGTCTTTTATAAAACAAAAAAAAAACCAATATTAAGATGGCAGAAAACTGTAAATAGATGTACCTACAGAAGAAAATGCTCTTCAGATTTTAATATGTCTAACTTGTTAGTTTTTATTTTGTGCTAATACTCTCCTATTTCGGTTAGGTAGAATTACAAAAGAAAACTTCTTTCGAGGTCCCAATTAAAAATGATTAAAATCGGATTCCAGGGATTTAGATGGATTTCGATTTAACAAAGTAAAACGATTAATCCATTAAATTTTGATTGCTTGTTGCCAAGATTTTGTGCTTCAATCTAATTGATTTTGATGACCCGGTTTCATTTTTATGTGCGACGGAAAGAAAACCCTTCTCTATAAGAGGTACATAGGTATGCAAACACTCCTTTCAGCTTTATATCAGCGATAAGGGTGAAAATATGTAGAAGTGGCCGTGACGCTTTTGCAATCTAAATATGATTTTAAACGAATATTATCGCGGAATATTTAATATTTAACTGAAATATCAGTAACAATGTAATGAAAACCGCGTCTTGTGACTTCAAAACTGTTATATTAAAAACTATGTGAAAGTGGTAGAACCCTCTGTGGTTCGACGCAGGCGGCACCACCGCCACACCTATTTCTGCCTTATAACAGCTGTGTATAGATATTTGTACTGTGGTTAAGTGCTGCTGTGTTCTGGTTTAAAGGATGAGGAGACATACTTTTCCGAGGCATTCCAGTTTAGTCCTTGGGGTAGTGGCGCATCTGTGACCGACCTATGGTAAGGAACTTATCTTATATGGGGTTGATTACACATGTCTATGGGTGACAGTAACCACTTACCATCACGTGGACGGCATTCACGTCTGCTACTCCAATATTATAAAAAAATATTTGGCGGTTAGGTTTTCGCAATATAGTTCCTTTATCGTTATAGCAAATGATAATTTCTAATTAACGCACATAATTTTGAAAATCAGTGGTGCGTGCGGTTGAGAGGCCGAGTTTCAACCACCAGTTAATTTCAAAGTTATATCATAGAATTTATTGGTAAACTTTCCACAAATATTTCAGTGAATACTGTAAGATATTGTACTACATATATAGTTCCTACGTAGTTCCATAAAGAAGTACCTACCTATTCCAGATGTTCATGGGCTTTACTTGCCATACAGGCCAATTAAAGAAAAAGAAGTTAAAAGAGGTAATAATAATATTCGGTACTCGTCCATATCTGTACCTATTTTGAAGCATTGTATTTGGTATATGTTCTTCACATAACTCCACAAACCAATTTAAATATACGAGTACCTATAATTACACTGATAAATTACAGTAGTCTTGTAGTGTGTAGATAAGCTGATATTAATTATTATTTGTTTAGTGTTAGACAACGAAATAGTTCTAAGTGTGTGTCAAGAATTTCAAACACATACACTAAGTACTTTTTTCAATAACGATTTTTTATTGTACGTTAATGGCCGCGTGGCGTTACCCGTATTATTGTATTATTAATGTTTGCTTTGACACCCACAGATTCCGACTTCGATCCCCGGTCATGCAGAAATCGAAATGATTAAACTAGATTTCTATTTCGAGTCCTGATGTTTTTGTCTTGTCTTTGTGTGTATTAATCGTATCGAAAGTACACCTATAGTCCGATTCATAATTAGGTGTTCAAAATGTTATACAGTTAACAGTTTTCGTTTTTTGTTAAGTTTGTTAAAGTTTTTGTTTCTTGTTATTTTATTAAGGTTTACAATACCTGTAAACATATTTTGACAATAACATTAATTTGTTTACATTTTGATTACCTAATTATGAATCAGACTATAGTATGTATAGTCCGATTCATAATTAGGTGTCCAAAATATAAACAAAGGTGTTGACCTATCAAAAAAATATGTGTCAAATGGTAGTTTCTTATTTTTGACAATATTAAATTAATACATCGATAATAAAATAATAATCTAAATAAATTAAAATCAATTCACATTTTCCAATATTTATATTAACTCAATTTCATTTCATACAGTAATAATAATAAAAAACAAGATTTATGAGAGAAAATTAAATTGTGTTAATGGTCACACAATCGGCATCCAAACATTTTTTGTGCCGCCATTTTTAAGTTTCGTAGTTGATATTATTCATTTTCGTGATCGTGATCGAAGTCGAATTTTTTCTAGTTTTCATAGTGCGTTTTTTTAAATTGTGTGCAGTTATTAAGTTTTTGTTTTATGTTGAAATTTGTGAAAGTTTTCGTTTCTTGTTAATTTGTTAAGGTTTGCAATGCCTGTCATCGAATTTTGACACTGACATTTCTTTGTTTACATTTTGGACACCTAATTATGAATCAGACTTTAGTTATAAATAGAGCGTTATCATTAGGTATATAGTAAGCCTGCAATGATGTTAAAATACTTCTTACTTATTTATAAAGTAAAACAATTGAGTCGACCTAAGGTAATATATATTTGTGGTAAACAAACTATTATCTCAAATAGCGAAAAACAACAAATATAGCATTGACCGGATCGGTTTACCGGATGCTGCATGATCGCAATCAATAGGAGATATTTTCAATTGTCTCTAGATTAGGGATGTTATAGGTATGAAATTTCGGATCTGGATATGAATGCGGATTTATTAGACATAATATATCGGTTTTGAATACGGTTCCGGACGGTTTCGTAAAAGTGAAGAAAACACAAATAGCTAATGATTTGATCATAATATTTGTAAAGTAACGGAATAGCGTAGGCTTGGTCAGGCGTAAAATTAGTAAAATTATTTCTAGTATTATAGTAAGTATTATAGTAAATATTCGAAACTTCTCATATGATTCAGTTATGGTTTCGGATATCCGATACTTTTCGTTACGATTACGGAGCTCCATAAATTCCATAATATCGCCGGTCTAAACTATTTAAATTGTTCTTAAGATAAAGGTCACCGGGCAATTGGGCATAATACGAGTACTGGGCAATAATACGAGTACCTATCTCAAATAGCGTAGAACAACAAATATAGCATCAATTGACCGGATCGGTTCACCGGATGCTGCATGGACGAACGCAATCAACGGAAGATATTTCCAATTGAGTTTAGATTGCATTCAAATTGTTCTCGACATAAAGGTCCTTGCATACGTAACATATCTGGACTCTGGATATCTTGATTGGTCTACAAATAACTTTGCTTATGTTCACATATATTTGTTACGCGAGATGTATGCCCAGAATGAAGTAGCTAACGAGCTTGTTACCTTAAAGTCCACCTTAAAGTAAGTGGTGACTCACACACATACATTAGAGCTTCCATGAAGTCACTTACGGAAGCGTTACCATTTCTGACGACTAAGATTATTGCTCCATAAATCACCTCCCATCCAGATTATTCCACCGAATCATAAGAACCGCTTCACTCTGGAAATAGAAGTGGTGGACCTCACTGGTTCAACAATTGGTTCTGGGTACCCTTCAACTTATACCATGAGAAGGTTACCGTGAGCTGATTTTCAACCGGTCCCGTGAAGGTATCCACAAGGTACCTATGAAAATATTGTAGAGACTTTCAATAAATTTACGCCTAAAAATAGGAGGATAGGAGTGCCTATTGTTACACAAATTATACCTAGAAACTTCTGATAAACATGTTGGTATAATGTTATCTTAATGTTTAAACTTTGTAGTAGAGATTTGTAATCTCCGTCATGGAACCATTACGTGTTGTTTAATTAAATTTGTGTTGATTTAGAATTCCAATGACTTAATACATTTATATAAGTAAAAAAAGGAATTTTATTATTATTCTCAGAAAACCAATTCATATTCAAGGCTACAAAAAAAAAAACAAAAACAAAATGTCCGGTATCTTGGGGTGTCTCCCATATTGGATTAACACTATTTATGCACTGTCATCCAAATGAAACGTGTATGCCAAATTTCAGCTCAATCAGTTGGGATTAACGTTTCCTAAACTCATAGCCCCACTAGAAATTATCCTGGGTCGTGGGTGCCATCGTCCCTGTAGTTCCGGGAGTAGAGGACTACGGTATGTAGTGCCTGTCGTAAGAGGCGACTAAAAGGGGGCTTCCGGGGTGGCAAGAGTGGGAGCTCGAACCGCACGTCAGCGATCCCGGGAAGGACGGCTGTATGTGTGGTCGCATACCGCCGTACACACCTGACGGTGTGGCAAGCGTCAAGCTCACCAGGGCGGAGCGTGACGGGGCAATGCACTAAGATGACTCCGGTTGCCTTCCTTTGGAGATCCTGGAGTCCTCTACGCAGCGCCGAGGCCGGCCACCGGGGGGGGTTTTAGTGCGGTAAGAATCCCATATAACCTCGTGTCGCTCCCACGGTATGGGGTACCTTTTGAAGGTTTCCCCCTCGTAAAAAAAGGCGCGTGGGTGCCATAGTCACACGTAACTATGGATATAAAAACCCAGAACATAAGTCCAAAATCCGGAAACCATTGCGTCTTACAACGATATTGCGATGGTGGTTATCGCTTCGCACACGAGCCGTACTAATAATACTTCAGGTAAGTATACTTCAGTTGATTCATAAGGACTTCCTGGAATTTCATTTACTAGCAAGTCCTTTGTCAGTATTAGCATTGTCATCGATCATGTGTAATGTAAGAAAATCTTATTTTGGGGATAACCCAAAATAAGATTTTCGTACACATGATCGAATATTGGAGATATCCAATATTGGGGCATCCATCATAATTGAGAGGAAAATGAATATGTACAAACTACATTTTAGGGTGTCCTACTTATGAACGTCAAATCGTGTAATTTGTTCTTCTGTAAATTATCTACAATTAGAATTTCGGTTACAGCGCATATACTTCTTTCGAAAATAATGAAACTGACTTTCAGTAAATCTATTATATTTTCCACCCAAAACAGTTCACCTACCACATTTCCAACCTTTAAAGTGCTTCGCTAATGGCCCTGTCGATTTAAAAAAATAAACAATTGATATGTGACCGCGAATTCAGCTTTCGAGTTACCCATACATAATAGTGTCCAGTAATTTGTACGATTTGTACGATCGATGCAAAGCCTTTTCTCTCCGGTTTAGACCGATTTCGCTTGGATTTAAGTGGGAAGACCCTCAAATTACACAGTTGTTTATTTCTCCTAAATTTTGTGTCGACCTTGAAGGGCTAAGTTACAAGTTTAAATTCTTTACTTCGTCTCGTTCGTTTAACTTTCGATAATATTTAGCTTAGAATTTTATTGGAGAAAAATACACATTTTATAAAAAAATACGTAACAAAATTATATTTGTACAATATTATTTTGAAATTATATTCTATCAGCCTTGTACTTAGGTTTTAGGTCTGACGAGCAGCTGCCATTGGCGCTATCTTCAGGGGGCTACATTTTTGTGATACAAGAAAATAAAGAAAAATAAATTTTACATTAATATACAGTTTGTATACCGTGTTTAAGTTCTAGTAACTAAGTTAACAAGTACCTACAATAGTTTTTTTTTTAAATAAGGCGGCGAAGAAATGGATCTTCAAGATTTCCAAACTTGAGTGATTAGGATAATTTTCTTTCAAGATTTTTTTTTCTCGTGGGGCGCAAACTTTAACTTTCTCCAAACTGTTGCCAGGAACGCAATATCATAAATAAAATATCAACGAAATATTATGTGTGTTGAAATAAAATAAGTATATGTTGGTAATATTAAGTAGTAGGTTGAAAAGGAAATACCTATTTTTATTACAGTAATATCTTGGCAATAATGTAATGCCACAGGATTTTGATCAATTAACTTATACATTTGCAATTAAGAAATATTTTTGTTAATTTAAGACACAGATTAATAAATAGTTACTACGCTTATACGCACACATTAGAATTTCCACTTTCTCGTGTGTGCCACACATCACACAAAGACAAATACATAATCACCTGGACCGAGACAAGAGATCCAAATTCATCATTTCAGAATTTTCAGATGTTTGTCTGGCCGGGGATCGAATTAGAACACTTTGCATGTTAGAGCGGTATGGTGCCCGCTGCGCCACGCGTGTCGTCTACAACCGAATTTTAAAATGTCGTGGTTTTTTCAACAGGCGCTACCTTTCTTGACAGTGGTGGTGGGAGCGTACAACGGGACAGATGACTGCTCGGTGGTATCAGTACTCGCCAGTGGAGAAGAGTTGCGGGCGTCTTTCCCTTCCCCTCTGAAAACAACCCTGGAGCCAGGATCACCGCCCTGGGCTAATTATGTGAAGGGGGTTGTGGCTTTATTTCCTGGTAAGGAATTTTTAATTTTGACCCGCGTGGCGGAGTGGTCAACTCTGAACATACCACCGCCGCACGTATTTATTCCTCATCATAGCAGTTTAAAGGGCTGCTGTTTTGGTTCGAAGGTTGTAGTAAGGAAATGACCACTCCACAGGCATTCCAGATTAATCTTTAGAGGTAAACCTAAACATGCATCTGTATTCATTCATATCCGATTCAGACTTCAGGTAAAAGTCCAATTTTACCTGGGGTTGATCTATGGGCGGCAATGGTCATCACATAGACTCCATGCTAAACGAGCATGCTAAACAGCTATTTACAAATTATTAAAGAATACAATGTTTTAAAGAAGCTTCTATGTACAAAGAAGATATTATTTAGTTGAGTACTTATATAAAGCTTTACATTTTCCGCGCTGTGTAAGTAGTATTGTTTGTATATTTTGGTTGCAATGTCTGCCTGCTCCAGAATTCTTAATTTTCGGGATAAAAAATAGTGTTACACCCCGTGTTCAGTCTGGCGCGAGGGTTCCGTCAAAACCGAATCTCATGCTTCCAGTATAAATATTAGGGTTGCGTTATATTTTGTAATAATATTCATAATATGGGTGTATTTACCTCCTTCAGAATTTCCGGGGAAAGAGGTCATCGATACGCCAATAATCTCCTCACGACCTATTTGTAAAAGTAAGGGGTGAGGGTAGGAAGTACGCTTTATAGCACAGGGTGAAAAAAATATTAATCATTTGTTAGGAGTCGAACTTGCCCACGGATGGTTCCGTACAACATTTTTTTTTGTTGTTATATCAGTCATAGCAATAGAAAAATGTAAAAAAATCAAATGTCTATCTTCAATTCGTTCAAGGGATAGATCCGTGACAGACAGACAGATGGACAGATAATGGAGGCTTGGTAATAGGGTTATATTCTTACCCTTTTGGGTACGGAACCCTAAACATTGATTTTCTATATTATTTAGAATATGGCAGTTATTTTAAAAAATGAAGTCACAGCGCAAATCGTATTGAGTAAAATATCTAATCTACGTTATAAAATATTTAATTAAAATGTAATTTTAAAAATGTCAGTCATTTTTACATAATTCTGATGCTTATTTGCATGACGGTTAGATATTTTCTAGTTATGAGCACTACACGTGGGTCGCGAAAAGACTGCAGATAAATCATGCGTGCAGGTGAGACGATCACACATCCGATCGTTTCATAGGTATTTCCTGTAATGCGTAATATATGCTCATGGGTCGCGAAAAGACTGCAGCAAAATCAAGCGTGCAGACATGTACGCGGTCATAAACCCGTTATACTATTTAAGTATCAATTTAAGATACAATTATTTAGAGAATTATCTATGAAACGATAGGATGCCAGTGGTACGCATGCCGACCGCATGACAAATCCGCCTAGAAAATAGGCCTTAAGGGCCACCCTGCGCAGATTCGCGCATGCGCTGTAGCTATTGTTTACAACCAATAGGAGTTTTCGAGATTTAAAGCAACAGCCTCCATAGCTCAGAGGATAGAGCAATGGTCTAACAAGCCATGGGTCGGGAGTTCGATTCTCCCTGGAGGCCATCTATCACGTAGGTTGTCCAATTTTGCTATTTTTATGCGTTTTTTTCACATTTCTCTTTTTAAAATACATATTAGGTTTTTGTATTATTTCGTATGTTAAAAGAACAAACACACAATTTATATATAAGATTATTTATTAATAAAAATAACATTAACCTGTTTCAATTGTTTTTTTTTAAACACGCTTTTATTTTTAATCGTACTAAAACTAGAAAATAAATCAATCAATCATAATGAATCGCCTCAAAATAAAATTATAATATAATGTAATTTATTAAAATAATAATTCAATTCAAAGTAAAAAGCGTGCGTTGATTTATTTTCTAGTTTTTAGTAAGATTAGCAATAAAAGCGTGTTTTTTAGTTTTTTTTAAACTATTATTTGTTTCATTTTTAGTCTGTGACTAACTCATAAATTGGGGAATTAATTAATCTAATTAGGATAATGGAAACTGTTATCAAATTATTTCATTGTCATCGGTCCTTGATACGTGTGCAAAGTTTTAAATTTATCAAGCTTCTAGAAACGGGTGAAAATTGAGCTCAAAGATTCCGTTACATACATACATACACAGATATAACCTAAGTTAATAAAAGCGTGTTAGATAAGAGCCCGTAAATTCAAATTTGTATGTCGGAATTTGGTGTCAATTTTAAAATAATTCAGAATAAGATGCTTTTGGCTTTTTATCATTCAAGTGTTTGACAGTATGTTTCACTTCTATCTATTCATTCTCACTTAAAGGTACAGGATTAGTTTTTCTAACTATTCAGGGTTTCTTCGTTGAAACCGAAAATCATGCGTGGGTAAGCCATATATTGACTTAAACTTAAATATTGTAGGTCTTATTGGAAAAATGTCGTAGACGAGAATTTAATCAAAAAGAACTTGGTTTAAGGGAGACGTGTCAACAGAATATAATGAAAAAACTGTGATGTAAACACGGGAATAACGGCGATAACCGTAATGAGACCACTCTTAGCGTTTCTTGAATGTGATTTTGGGGTTATCTATCCCCCCTTAACACAATAAAGAGAGGGGAAGGGGATTTTGAATGGTTTGAACAATGCAATATGGCGGAGGCCCCAAGCTGGTGAACCAATTGTCTTAATGTATACCCCATAAGGATCGAATGGAAGGGTCATGGAAGGTGGTTATAAAAAAGTTAGTTTATAAAATATAATTATATAACAGTAAATTATTGTTAAAGTTACGGCGAAAACATTTACATTTACCTATATTATATAATCGTATGATATTTCATAGCGACCATTTGACCGCCAACTAATTTAGAAGTCTTGTCAAATATTATTAACAAAAAATAATTCGTAACTCGATAGCGTAACCTAGTCGGCGTGTCACCCAGGGTTACGTAGTAGACGGCTTATAAGTGAAGGGTCAACATGGTTGTCGCCTACGGTTACTTAACTAACGAGACACAGTGTGGTACACGAGGGATTTGTCGACTACCGTCGCATGACATTCGTTGTAAGCTGATGACAGACAGCGACAGTCACCGAAAGGATGCCGCGATTATATAGTATACAACTAGCAGACGAGCATGTAGTCCGCCTGGTGTTAAGTAACTGCAACCCCAGACAAGACCAGATTCTCACCTGAGTTGGGCAACAGATGCGCCGCTATCACTGAGGGCTAGGATATCATCATCATCATCATCATCATCAACCCATTAATGTTCCACTGCTGGGCACGTGTCTCCTCTCATAATGAGAAGGATTAGGCCATATTCCACCGCGCTGGCCACGTATTGGTAGACTTCACATATCTTTGAGATTTTTTTTTATAAATCTCTCAGATATGCAGGTTTCCTCACGATGTTTTCATTCACCGTTTAGCAAGTGATAATTAATTTCTAATACGCACATAACTTTGAAAACTGATTTTTCGGTGCGTGCCTGGGATTTGAACCTCGGACCCCTCGATCGAGAGGCCGAGTTTCTTAACCACCAGGCTATCACTGCCATTTGCCATAGAATGGAATGCTACGGAAAAATATATCTAACACAAGCACCCATCAAACCACAGCACAGCAGCGCTTAACACTGCTGTTAGGCAGAATAGCGGTGCAACGACAGTCAGCATTAGACTGCAATGTTCGCTCACGACAACCGTCGATGACTAGAGACGGTCATCCACATAAACTGTCTCTCGTGTATTACATATCTCCTAAATGTTGTCACGCTGGTAAAAACCGTATTATACTTTATTTCGCTCTATAATAAATTTAGCATGATATAATATAGGGCTTCTTGGTATTTCAAATGTGAGGACAAAGATAATGAAATAAAGACAAATCGGATTTCTTGCTGAATGTTATAAGATGAGGTTTCGATCCGTCAACTGTATGAGAAAATTATTTAATTGTGTTTCATTGTAAATAGGTCCGTATAAAATAAATAAAATTTATTCCAAAAACGTCTCAAATCTTTGCATGCTTCGCTCCCGGCTTTCCCAAAGCGGGAGGTTTGGTATACCTACTTCATATTGCTCCATATGGATTTGAGAAAGAAGAGACGTCATAGATAGGTGGATATAATACTCTTTATATCACGGCGTGCATAAATGGACGTTTTACGCACGCTTCGCGTGCGCAAAACCCCCATTTCCGACCCCGTAATATAAAATTTTATACAACACGCGGACGAAAAATGTTTTTCTGACTCGTGTGATTGCAGTCCTCGCCTGCGGCTCGGCCTGCAAACTCACACTTGTCAGAAAAAAATTTTTCGTCCTCGTATTGTAATGTACTATTATTGCACACTTGCAATTGAATTTAGACAATAAGCAATACACACACATGCACAGGTCAAGCAGTATGCAATAGGCGGTCTTATCGCTAAATAGCGATTTCTTCCAGACAACCTATGCATGAAAAATAAAAGGAGACAAGCGAAGAAAGGACAGTGTGAGCGAAGTTAGATAAGCAAGTAATGCAGGATAGGACACATGTAGTATTAAAGTAATTATGTTTTTTGTTATAGGTGATGTAAAAGGTTTCGACGCGGTGGTAGTTTCTGATGTGCCAATCGGCGGTGGTGTCTCCAGCAGTGCTGCTCTGGAGGTGGCAACGTTCACATTCCTGGAAGAACTCACCGGGACACGCGTGGAGTAAGGATTTGAATCTAAAGCCATTAGAATCTAAGGATAAGTGAAGGATCGCATTAAACTTAATGTAGAATTCGATTTATACACGTCCGAGTTGTATATAGGTACTATACACACTCTGCTTTATGTTTCCTGAGATTTCTATGACAAAAAGGAGACTTTAAATATAAACTGTGAATCTTCTGTTTGTGTTTTGAGAAAACTTTTATCTATTTGCAAAGCCTTTGTGGCCCCTTAGCGACGTCCTTGCGTACAATACATTGTTTAATACTTGATAGTTTTACTTAAAAACTGACGCGGACTTTAAAAGTCGTGGGCAATCGTGGGCATAAACTTTTATTTACAAAAACCTGTATAAAAAAGGTTACTAGACAATGTCAAATAACAATAAACATTTAAAATTACCGATTTAGACCCTTAGAAACACTTGCTATTAACTTTTATTGAAACAAATAACTTTCGAAGAGATGAATCGTTATTTTTGTCACAAGTCCCAAAGTTCATCGTGCTTGACAGTGGGGATTGTAATTTCGAGGAGACGACAGATTACATAGTTTATTGAGAAGCTTAGCATTCTCAATATTGGAAATAGGTTAAATTTATATTGTTTGTATGAAGGAATTTTTAAGAGCGTAGAACCTACTATGAGTGTACTATATTTTGTTGTCAGGGGCATACAGTCCCGCAGCAAGAAAATATATAGGGTATATATATAAAAATTATAAGGGTGTGGAATGGCGTGCGTGCTAAGTGGAAAGAAAAGAAATGAAAATAAAAATTCAAATTTAATAAAAGAAGTTGGAACTGATTTTTTAAAAACGTCTGTTTGCAACTTGTGTGTATGAGGTGTGGATGCTCTGGAGGAAAGGAAAGGAAAAGGAGCGGAAGCCGCTAGTTACATCACAAATAATAGGAACATTTTTCTATTGCGTATAAATACAATTATTACGACAAAGAATAGTGAAGTGCAAGCATTAATGGTAAAAATGCGAAAAAATACTGTTTGAAAAAAAAGTTGTTCAGTGCAAAATTTGGATATTTTTTGTCTCTATTGTGGCCCTTTCTTGTTGTAATTGTTGTAATATTTAAATTTGACCCTTCTTTCTCAATTGGCACAACACTATATGTAATGCACATCACTACTGCTCTGTGTTGTCTGTGGTAGAATCTCTCACATTAAACACGTTCCAAGTTAAAACTTATTTTCATTTTAAAACTATTTCATCAGGTTATGGGCCCAGGCCCACGCAGTTATTCCAAAATATAAACTTTAAAGTGAAAGTAACAGTAATTCAAATCAAATCTAATTAGTAAAAGAGTAGTGAAGTATAACCTTCAACTGACAACGTGTTCGTCGTGCAAAAGTGTCTTCATCAGCAAAAAATGTCTTCAAATACGATGACTTTAATAGAAAAACTGACCGGAAGAGATAATTATCCTACTTGGAAGTTCTCAGTAAAAACTTACCTCGAACACGAGGAACTATGGGATTGCGTCGAATCGTCAGACAAAGTCGATTTAAAAAAGGACACTAAAGCTAAGTCCAAGATAATTTTATTAGTTGATCCTATAAACTACATACATATACAACAAGCTAAAACGGCGAAAGAAGTGTGGGATAATTTGGAAAAAGCTTTTGACGATAAAGGACTGACCCGCCGAGTCGGACTGTTGAGAGATCTGATCATACCACACTAGAAAATAGCTCAGCTGCACCAGACAAGAGTTTACAGTACAGGGAAGCTGTTGGCTCTTTGATGCACCTGGCGATAGTAAGCAGACCTGATATAATGTATGGAGTCAGTCTGGTGAGTAGATATCTCAATTGTTATGATCACACACACTGGAATGTTGTCAAGAAAATTATGAAGTATTTAAAGGAAACACAAAATTATGGCCTGTGTTACACAACTTCACAAAGTAATATACTACAAGCATATAGTGACGCCGACTACGCAAAAGATATGTGCACAAGACGATCCTTAACCGGATATGTATTTATAAAAAATGGAGCCGCTGTGACTTGGGCAAGTCAACGTCAACAAAGCGTTGCTTTATCCACTACGGAGGCTGAGTTCATGGCAGCATGTGCAGCAACAAAAGAGGCTTTATGGTTGAAAAGACTTTTGAATGATATTAATTTTCATCAAGATAAAGTTATTTTACATATAGACAATCAAAGTGCAATATGTTTAATTAAAAATGTTGACTATCACAAAAGATGTAAACATATAGATGTTAAATACAATTTCATTAAAGAAAAATATGCTGATAAAGAAATAGATTTAAAGTATGTATGTAGCAAAGAGCAATATGCAGATATATTTACAAAGGCTTTACCTAGAGATAAATTTCAGTATTTAAGACAGAAGATAGGAGTGTTGAACATTAGTTAATTGTTTACTTGCAAACATTGCTTAACTTTTTATTTTTGTTATTAGTAAAGTTTTTGTCTGGTAAGAGTACCTAACTTTGCATAATTATAGTAAAGCATATTTTTATTATTGTTAAATTAAATTGTTCTTAAGACATACTATGTAATTAAGAATAGTTTGTGCCTAATATTGTTAATATGTTATATTTCTTAATGTAAAAGAAGGGCTGCAATTTGGTAAGAGTGTTGTAATATTTAAATTTGACCCTTCTTTCTCAATTGGCACAACACTATATGTAATGCACATCACTACTGCTCTGTGTTGTCTGTGGTAGAATCTCTCACATTAAACACGTTCCAAGTTAAAACTTATTTTCATTTTAAAACTATTTCATCAGTAATGTTGTAGCAGTGTGGAGGTTACTGAAGGTCGTGCTGTCTTCACTGTCTTTATTATTAACCGACTTCAAAAAGGAGGTGGTTATCAATTCGGCCGGTATCTTTTTTTTCATGTACACGAATTACTCCGCCGTTAGTGGACCGATTTTAATAATTCTTTTTTTATTGTATAGAAACGAGCTGGAAGTTGGTTCCATTAAATATGGTTAGGATCCATCGATGGGTTCTGGAGAAAAAGAGATCTCCTCCACCCATTAAAAGTTGGTCCCAATTAAATATGATGAGGATCAGAGTGGGTTCTGGAGACGAAATATGTAACTCCTCAACCGATGGGTATAATTGAGTTTTGATTGAAGATATTTGGTGTAGGTTTTTTTTTTACAGTATTAGAGTAGCAGACGAGCATGCAGTCCACCTGATGGTAAGTGGCTACTGCCCCCCATGGACATCTGTAATCAACCCCAGATAGGATAAGATATTCCTACCTGAGGTCGGCCACAGACGCGTCGCTACCCCTGAGGACTAAGTTGGTACACCTCGGAAAAGTCTGTCTCCCTTACCACACCCTTCAAAACGGAACACAGCAGCGCCTAACACTGCTGTTATTAGGCAGAAATAGGTGTGGCGGTGGTGCCGCCGGAGTCGAACCACAAAGGGTTCTACCACCTTCAAATGAAATTCTAATGAAATTGCAAAACCAGTTTATCATTGACTATTTAAGGGTCTGATAATCTGGCTCGGAGTCAAAATATGTAACTCCTCAACCGATGGGAATAATTGAGTTGTGTTTGAAGATATTTGGTGTAGGTTCTAATGAAATTGCAAAGCCAGTTCATCATTGACTATTTAGTTAGGTTAGGTTGGAACATATAACACAATATAAAGCTAAGCGAGCAGGGCGCGGTAGCGCCCTGCAAGGGGGCGGTTCCAATCAATGTAAACTCAGACCTTTCATTCATTCATGATCACGTTTACACAATTTTATATTGTATTAATATAATTGTTAGTATGTCATCACTTAAAAGGGTGAAAAAATTTTTTAACAAAAAAATACAACCGACTTCTATGTCACAAAGTAAAAATTAATTGAAATAAATGTTGGTTTAGTACAAATTTTTGAAGTCGGCGCCGAAAAGTTGCGGTTTCTTGTGTGCCGACCCCCATTTATTTTCAAGATTAGTTATTTTTAGTAATCCTTTTTATAGCTACTGTTATAAATACTATGTAAAAAGTGTCTATTACGGCTAGCGTACAATAGTGCCCTGTGACAGACAGACAGACAGCGGAGTCCTACTAATAGGGTTCCTTTTTTATCCTTTGGGTACGGAACCATAAAAATCGCCCTCAGTGTTAAAAATAAACTAGACATTTATACAATCTTATTTCACGAATTAAACAGTTACGATAAACGGATTTCTGAACGCTCCTAGGGTAATGAAATGAGCATAATGAGCATATGCTTATTGGCAGCTTTCTTAACTTAGAATTGACGTCGCTTTTTACTCAGTGAGCAATATTTTTATTCACTATAATAATATACAGTCCATACAAATTGGGTAAAGACTAAAATAAGTCTATACGAATAAATTAATAAATAAATGCTTTCTACACTCACAGCCCCACATTAAAATTCCATCTATATGGTGCTATGGACACATTCATAGACAAATACACAAACACCCAGACCCAGAAACAGAAACCTAAGCTCATCATTTAGAAATCAGTCTGGCCGGGGATCGAATCCGGAACCCTCTGCGCCTTAGACCGGTATGATGACCACACCGCCATGTGGGTGTTCAAATAATTTTGAAGTACGAGTATCTGTCTGTCATTTTAGCACGATAGGTAAAACCATTCAGTAGGATAATATATCTATGGGTAAAACTGGGTACTTTCCGGCATTTATGACAGCATGACTTATACTTACTTAAATAATATGTTCCGCTTTGTCACTTGAATATTATAAAGCTTTTTATACCCAAAGACCCACACTAGGTTTTTGTGTTGTTGTCCCTGTAGTCCCGGGACTAGAATAGGGCTACGGTATCCCCTGCCTGTCGTAAGAGGCGACTAAAAGGGGGCTTCCGGGGTTGCGGGCGGCAAGATTGGGAGGTCGAGCCGTCCGGTAAGCAACTCCGGGAAGGACGGCGGTGTGTGTGGTCGCATACCGTCGTAAACACCAGACGGTGTGGCGAGTCCTGGAGCGTACCTGGGTGGAGCCCGAAGGGGCGACGCGTTCAGAGGACTCCGGTTGCGTTCCGTAGGAGATCCCGGAGTCCTCTTGGCAACTTAGAGGAAGGCCACCGGGGGGGTTTTAGTGCGGTAAAAATCCCACATAACCCTGTGTCGCTCCCACGGCACCGGGTATCTTTTGAAGGTTTCCCCCTCGTAAACAAAAAAAAAATAAAAGGTTTTTGTGTTGTGGGTACCATGTACACACACAGACGAATACACAAACACCCAGAACTAGGTACGAAATATAAATTTATCATTTAGGTACCTATCTGTTCTATCCAGGATCGAATCCAGAACCGTGTGTCAGCGATGGTTGTGAAATGTTTGTTATTATTATTATATTATTTTTTAGATCTGTTTTTCTTTTGTGTAATTTAGTTATTATCTTGTAATAGTTACGTAGGATGTGTATCGAAATAAATGTTTTCTTTCTATGTTTCCTTCATATGATTCTAAACGAATATATGATGGTTTATTTTACGTGAGATATTATCTTTTTTTACATCTAATTGTATATATTGTAAATTAGAAATCATTTGTATATTTTCAGCTATAATTGTTCTTATGTATCATTATAATCCTACTATGTAATATAAATTATCTAATAATATAATTAATGTATATCGTTATAGAGCGTATACATTTCAGTATGTAACAGGCATGAAAATTACGTTGCTGTAATCTAATACTTCGACCCAATTTAATGGATCGAGGTGTCGACGAGACTAATCTAAGTATTACTAAATCTAAGTTTAGGTTTTCCCTTGCGGACTAATAATACAGGTTTTAAAAATTCGTAACCTTTTTAAAATGTACTGAAATCGGTTGCAGATAATAAATACGCGTGCTACATAGGTAATTGTGTTATAAAAAATAATATAAAGTGAGTTTATTCATAAAGATGAGATGAAGGTAGTTGTACCCTTCATTCTACTCAGAAGGCGCCGTTGCCACGCCTATTTTTAAATTAAAAACAGTGTTAGGCGGTGCTGCGTTCTGGTTCGACTTGATTGACTTGATTGGCAAGGGAGGTACACTTATGTGGCGTGCTAACGTAGTTCTCAAGAGTCGCAACGCATCTGTTGCCAACCTTAGGTGGGATTCTTATCTGTCCCTGTAGTTCCGGGACTAGAATAGGGCTACGGTATCCCCTGCCTGTCGTAAGAGGCTACTAAAAGGGGGCTTCCGGGGTTGCGGGCGGCAAGAGTGGGAGCTCGAACCGCCCGGCCAGCGACCCCGGGAAGGACGGCGGTATTTGTGGTCGCATACCGTCGTACACACCAGGTGGTGTGGCGAGCGTCAAGCTCACCTGGGCAGAGCCCGACGGGGCAACGCGCTAAGAGGACTCCGGTTGCGTTCCTTTGGAGATCCCGGAGCCCTCTACGCAGCGCACAGGACGGCCACCGGGGGGGTTTTAGTGCGGTAAAAATCCCACATAACCCGGCGTCGCTCCCACGTTGTCGGGTACCTTTTGAAGGTTTCCCCCTCGAAAACAAAATAATAATAATAAAAAAAAAATAAAAAAAAAGGTGGGATTCTTATCTGGAGTAGATTACAGATGTCTACGGACGGCAGTAGCTACTTACCATAAGGAGGAGTCCATATTCCTTTGTCACTTCTATAGTTAAAAAAGCGTAATTTAGTAAAGGTGCTTAATGTTCAGTTGTACACTTATTTTCAGGCCAGTAAAGAAAGCCCAGTTGTGCCAGAAAGCGGAACATGAGTTCCCGGGAATGCCGTGTGGCATCATGGACCAGTATATCGTCACTATGGCTAAGAAAGGACACGCCTTGCTCATTGATTGCAGGTACGTTGCCAGTCTCTTCAATTGAACAAGACAAAAAATATATTATTTATCGTTTTTATTCGTCCAAATTTAGATTATGTTGTTTACAATTGTAATTATATCTTACTGTGGGGTAAGACTTTATTCGTACCGTGAACACACACAAAAACCACCCACTGCGTCTTTGAGACGATTGTTAGTCAACCATTGGACGGATTGATTATTAATAAGGAACGTATATACAATATTTTAAACGTTATCTAATCCTGTATCTAGTGAAGATACCTTAGTGTGCCCGTTTACTTACGGCTTCCTGATCGGGTTACCTTATCATGAATTTGGATTCGGAATTCCGCGTGCCTTCCGTTCTTCCGTCTTAAACGCACGGCTGAGTTTCGAACTGAGCGTCAGGATGTTTTCCTTTGAAGTATATTGAGAACGTGTGCGTGTGAAGGTTTAGTTTGAAATACGTTGAGGCTTTCAATTATGGAATCGGAAACTTCATTAGGAAATTATTTGTATGGGGGCGTGTTTACACCTGGTTTTGTCATTTTAACATAATACTAGGTATTATATAGCGGTAGTTATCAATAATCAATCTATCCAACGTTTGCTACTAAAGATTAAATACACAGACAGACAGACAATAGTAGACAGAAATTGTTATATTTTCGTTTTTTACCAGGAAAGACATTGGATATATCGATCGATACACGTATGATAAACACTAAGACTTAAGCCAAGTGTCTTCAGTCGGTAGTTTTCCACGTGTATCCAATTAATTAAACGTGCCGCCGTTTATTCTGGGTGCAGTGTGACTTACTGCACGTGTAATTCTGCTTTATTCTTCAGCAAACACGATCCGCCCTGTATGCGCTGTTTGTCACCGTTAATGGATTTAATAGTGCTATTATGGGATAATCTTGACTACTTTATGTTTAAACTGCTTCTACTTTGTTATGTATAAGGGAATAAGCGGGGCTTTAAGTATCCACGCCTATGTTAAGTAGTTAAAAGAATTGTTGTTATTTGGTTGCTTAGATTTTTGGTTCATAGTATCAGTGAAGGTGGAACAATTTTTGGTTTATAGTATCAGTGAAGGTGGAACAATTTTTGGTTCATAGTATCAGTGAAGGTGGAACAATTTTTGGTTCATAGTATCAGTGAAGGTGGAACAATTTTTGGTTCATAGTATCAGTGAAGGTGGAACAATTTTTTGTTCATAGTATCAGTGAAGGTGGAACAATTTTGGTTCATAGTATCAGTGAAGGTGGAACAATTTTTGGTTCATAGTATCAGTGAAGGTGGAACAATTTTTGGTTCATAGTATCAGTGAAGGTGGAACAATTTTTGGTTCATAGTATCAGTGAAGGTGGAACAATTTTTGGTTCATAGTATCAGTGAAGGTGGAACAATTTTTGGTTCATAGTATCAGTGAAGGTGGAACAATTTTTGGTTCATAGTATCAGTGAAGTTGGAACAATTTTTGATTCATAGTATCAGTGAAGGTGGAACAATTTTTGGTTCATAGTATCAGTGAAGGTGGAACAATTTTTGGTTCGTTGTGGACCCACCAACGTTCTGCTTTGGCCACACCCAGTTCTGCTTAATAATAGCAGTCCTGATCCGCTTCGAAGCTTAGGAAGGCACAATTATCCGAGATTTAACTTAGTCCTCAAGGGGAGCGACGCATCTGTAGTCAACCTCTGCTAGGACTTTAACCTTATCTGGGTTTGATTACTGATTTCCGTGAGCGGTAGTAGCCATTTACCCACCAGCGGACTACTTGCTCGTTTACTACTCTTGTATTCGAAAAAAAACGTTATTTTTTAATATATCTTCAATGTAAGAAGATGATTTTCATAATCGGCTATCACTGTTATTATAATCCGTGTGTTTATCTCAACTTGAAATATTTTAGAGCGTGGAATCACTATTATGCATGAGAGTATGGTATAGTCCGCGCCAAACTGCTAGTCTGCTCTGAAGTTGTTGCGCACAACTACAAACATGTATTCCGTAGCAACGTAAGGGCATACTAACTACGCTATGTACCCGTGGGCCAGAGCGGGCAGCGAAAGGATGCCGGGTGCTTTGCTATTTCACACGCTCGAGATGACAAGCAGTTTGGTGCGGACTATAACAATAATTCCGCAGGTCACTAGAGGCTACTCACATACCACTGGAGGCTGAAGGCGCAGTGCTCCTAGTGGTGAACTCCAACGTGAAGCACCAGCTGACGGGCAGCGAGTACCCGCAGCGCCGCGCGCAGTGCCTCGCTGCGGCGGAGGCGCTGGGTATACCGTCACTGAGGAGTGCGAAGACTGATGATATTAGTAGTGAGTACTATAGTGAGTGACTATAGTTTATGTACATATATTAATGCCGTATCCGAGTTTTTTAAGTGAAAACTTCTTTAACGGCACTTTTTTTGATGGGTCAAAAAATGTTAAATTCGCATCAGGATCACTTGTCCCGATCGAAAATTCGTAAGACGGCATAGCAACTTGCAGAAGTCAAGATGTCATCCAGTGTCAGCATAGAAAAAAATATGATAATGGGTGTCAGTTTCATTTTTTATTTATTGTATTTTATTATTCAGGTTAGGTTTCGACTCTTTACTTCTGTCGGCACTCCCGGAGTGCTACCCGTTCATATTTTTTTAAAGACGCTTTCTACACTCACCGCCCCGCACTAGTTTCCCTGTTGGTTGCGTTCCATGGACACATAAAGACGAATACACATACACTCAGACTCGGAATAGATATCAAGCTCATCATTCAGATCTGGCCGGAAATCGAACCCGAAACCCTTTGCTCGTCCGACTGTATTCGTCTGAATCGGGTCGTCTGTAATCATCTGAATGTAACAATATATCGTAAATGAGTTAATATCAACCCTAATGTAGATATCGATATCAAATGTTGTGCATAATTAAGTATTTTATGTAATAGTACGTATAGGTAGGCGAAAAACAAATTCATATTGAAAGTTTGTCACCGAAAAAAGGTCCATCTATGTACCTATTTGCATATTTTTTAAAGTTTTTTAATCATCGATATTCGGTTAAAGCCACGTTAAGTTCATTATTATGAGCATATCCATATTTACGCCCTTAATAAGAATATCGATATTATTTTATGTCGAAAATTTTATCTATTTTTTTTTATTTTCTGTCATAAGGTACATTTACACATATATTATTAGTCTGCCAAACTGTGTAACAGTTTGTCGACAGTGTTCCCGTGGATAGGGATAGTTGTACGTTGTACTTAAAAGATACAAATATATATACCACAAACCACTACTTGTTAACGCATTAAAAATTATACAATACATGAAATATGCACATGAATATCATAGACCAGTAAAGATACTTCGCCGCCTTGAAATTGAATAATTTACATAGCTAGTTTAAGAAATTTCACAGCTGAATGGTAAGCTTTTTCATAGAGTACCTTTGTAATGCAGTTATCTATTGACAGAACTGCAGCAGTTGAACTGCGACGAATTGGTCTTGAAGCGCGCGAAGCATGTCATTGAAGAGATCAGTCGGACTGAAGAAGCCGCGAAGAAACTGCCATTGAACGACCTTGATAGGGTAACTTTTATTAAAAAAAATCGTTTTACTTGTCTCGATAGTATGTACCTATGTGAGAGTCAAAATTTGACCTGAATTTTGAAATTTTGTAAATTTTGCATGCACGCCCGATTTG
This sequence comes from Epargyreus clarus clarus, assembly GCA_014595695.2. Lineage (NCBI taxonomy): Eukaryota > Metazoa > Arthropoda > Insecta > Lepidoptera > Hesperiidae > Epargyreus > Epargyreus clarus. The sequence continues at coordinate 742,987 of JACTTY020000017.1, read as the reverse complement.
GGTGACAGTCCATTCGTTTAGTGACGTCACTCTCAATCCATTAAGGTCATAGATATATTATCTTCCTGGTATACTATTCTACTACTTATAATGGTGGACGCCCCAAGATGTCGGACCCATTATTTTTCATGCACCCCTATGACTACGGGTATCAAATTAAAAGGTTTTCTGAAAAACAAAATGGCAGAAATAACTACTAAGCTAATAACTAACTAATGAGCTTCGTTTTTTAAGCCTTTTTATTATAAATTATGTTAGAAATCCACTCAAATTGTTTAATTATATTTTTATTGTAATACATTAATTGATTTGAGTTATTCTCATGTTGAGTAATTTTTGTACAATAAGTCTCATTTATAGTCACTGGCTGATACGATTGTATGAGTTAGCATAAAAAAGAAAAGAACGCGTTTTGACGTTTGAGTTGTATTTTGCGCGGGAATAATAATAATTGTTAATTTTGTTCAAGAAATATCTTTTAATTAATTATTGATCTCTGTCTGAAAATCATTTGTGCATTTGCAATTTTTTTTTTAATAAAATATTCACGGTAAGTAGGTACTTAAAATAGTACCTACATAATTAATTCATAATAAATTTCAATTGAAAATGTTTTATTGCTTCTTACACATTTTTATATATATATTTCTTATGTGCGTGTGTATGTCACTGAACTCCTCCTAAACGACTGGACTGATTTTGATGAAATTTGTTGTGTGTGTTCAAGGGGACTTGAGAATGGTTTAGATTCACAATTTAGTCCGTGGGAAAAGGTTTTTTTAAATTAATTTTTAATTCGTAAGTAGTGACTCGAAAACCATGCATTTGATCAAGTGATAATCTTTAGCAAAGTTGTTGTCCAAGAGCCCACGAGGGTTTGGGAGTTGGTAAGACCAATTTTCGACAGATGGCGCCACTGTCATTCCGATGCAGGTACAAATTTTCCGTTTTATGTATGTCATATTATTTCTTTAAAATGCGGGCGACGCCGCGGGCACCACTAGTTAATATATATAATCAAGTTGTCTAACAGCTAGTCGCTAAGCAACGTCCAATTTCATCCAATGAAGATGTTTTCTTTACACAATTTTTCGTACTATAAAGTGTATTTTACTATAAATAAGTAGATCCACATTATAAGCGACCCTCACCCATCCGTTTAAATGATGAAACGTATTTTAGGTAGGTATGATAATTTTATTATGTTAAAAATATGGCTAGCTAAAAAAATCTTGGTTAGACTAGGCTATATATGTATATTAAATATTTTAAAATGACTTTTCCATACTTTATGTTTAATCTTTGATGGATGGTGAGAGTTTGAAGGTGGTAGAACCCTTTGGAGTTCGACTCCGGCGGCACCGCCGCCACAACTATTTCTGCCTCAACAGCAGTGTTAATCGCGACTGTGTTGTGGTTTCAAGGGTGTGGTAAGGGAGACATACTTTTCCGAGGCGTTCCAGCTTAGTGCTCAGGTGTAGCGGCGCATCTGTGGCCGACCTCAGGTGGGAATGTGGGGTTGATTACAGATGTATATGGACGGTAGTTTCCACTTACCAGGTCTACTGCATGCTTGTCTGCTACTCCTATAGTATAAAAAAGAGATAGAGTGTTTAGGATTACTTTGTTTCAGGCACAGATAAGTATAGATATCTCACCGCCTTGTAATTGAAGGAAACCATTAAGTGGCGTAAACGGCTGACAATTCTGTCAGTCATTTAATGGCTGTCATGGTGTAATTTACGCGGAACAATGCCGACATGAAGCCGAACGCAAATTGAAAAAAAAGTGCAGAAAAATATCGTTTCATTCGTAAATGATCTAAAAACTAAATTTTTTTATTTCTCAAACACGAAAATAGATGTGACGATTTCAATTGTTAAAACTGGTTACATTTTCTTGTTAGGAGTGAGTTATCTTTACTAATCTATGGTTTCAGGTGGGCGAGTTGTTCTACGAATCCCACGAGTCTCTCAGCAACCTGATGGAGGTGTCGTGTCCTGAGTTAGACCGGCTGGTCGACATTCTGAGATCTGCGAGAGGGGTGTACGGCGCTCGCATGACGGGCGGCGGGTTCGGTGGTTGCGTCGTTGCATTGGTGAGTAAAAGTAGGAAATTTATCACCATTTTTTCTATAGCGATTGTAGAGTAGTCAGAAAACTTTGAGGACGGAAAGGAGTAAGGGAGATAGAGTTTTCTAAAAAACTGTCATTTAAGTGATTTCTGGCGAATCTCAGTGAAGTGAGGAGATCCTCACACGTATCTGAGACAATAATAGGACTTTGTTGTGTGTTTTTAAACTATGAGAAAATTTAACTTATAGTTACAACGTAACAATGTGTTAAGCCTTATTTATAGAGTGACACAAATATACAAACAAAAAAAATTAATTGAAAATACAAACAACCTAAGTAAAGTTATACCCTAAATTTAATTAAGTTTCATTGTATACTTTAGTTTCGTTTGCACAATACCTCTGTTTGCAAAGGATAGTTGTACTAACAATGCTTTAATTAACTCATTGTATGCAAAACCTAATACTACTAGATAGTTCTAAGTTAATATGTACTTAAATGTAGATACCACGAGACCACGAGAACTGACGTACACATACTGCCGACAAACTGGCTTACAGTCTGGCAGAGTTTAATGTTGTTATTTTGTAAGTCTGCTTAAGTAAATGTATACATAAATAAACCACGTTTGTAATAAGTATTTACAGCTGTTTTTGTGGTTAGCAAAAAAAAGCTTTATCTTTAGTTTCACGAAAGATAAATGACTTTATAAGCGACTAGTTTTTGCACGCGGCTTCGCCCGCGTTTAAAAGAAAATAAATACATAAAACTGAAAATTCGTACCTTCATTGGAACGTCAGTGGCGCCATCTGGCGAAAATTGGTCATACCAACTCGGAAACCTTCGTGGGCTCATCGACAACAACTTTGCTGAAGATCATCACTTGATCAATTGCATAGTTTACGATTCAATCATTACTAATATCGATTAAAATAATGGATTTTTTTTCGTCCAAAAGATCGATTCTCCGATTAATCGATCTTAGATCGCCATTCCTAGTTTCCGTGGGATTTCCAGGATATAAACTATCCTATGTCCTTTCTCGGGTCTCAGACTATCTTTGTACAAAATTTCATTAAAATCGGTTCAGTGATTTAGGCGTGAAGAAGAGACAACCAGACAGACAGACAGAGTTACTTTCGGATTTATAATATTATATAAGTAAATATAAGTAATATAATTATATATAAGTAATAAGTATAAGTAAGGAGTATTCTTTATCCCGAAGATATCTGTGGTGCCTTCGTTAAGTATAAGTGTCTTAGAAGTATATTATTATTATTCCTCTGCTGTGCACAGTAGTCCCAAAAAAAGTTGACATAAGGCGAATAGCAAATTAAACGTCGGTAATTGAGAATTTTATAGAGAATTAGCCTTTGCTCGCGGCTTCCCTCGCGTAGTTATTTATGTATGCATCGGAAACTCTATTTATTTCGGAATAAAATATACCCTACGCTCTTTTTAGAACTCATGACAACGTGTGTATATCTTATGACAATCGGTCACGTAGTTTACGCGAGAAACTGTAACAAACAAACCTACATTCGCATTTAATATTATAAATTTCATTCATGTTGCTGTCTTTGCATCATGCAGTTCCTTCACCGATAAAATTCAGATGAATACGAACCTTGAACTAGAGTGGGAAAGTTAACCACTAAGCTACTATGTAACAAGTCTGAAACATTTAACAACAAATCAAAATAATGACATCTTCGTTGAAAATTTAATAAATTACGTACTTTGATTTCTAAAGCGCAAACGAGACTAAAATGAATCAAATCAGATGTTTATTTCTGAAGTAGTAACTTCATTATGAAACCCTTCGATGTAAACATAAAATGAATTTGAAATTGATATAATTAGATTTTATGAAAATGAATTTGAAATTGATATAATTAGATTTTATGAAATAAGACCTCGCCTGCGACTTTGTTCGCGTGGATTCAGAATATAACGTCAATTATACAGTACCATCTATCGAGTATACCTACTAGAAAACTGAAATTCCGCACTCTGCAATGTTAGAAAAAATACTTTTGAATTTAATTTGTATTAACTTTTAATATAGTATCGATTTTGTTAAAAAATAATGAAATAAAGAGAATCTAAATGTTATGTAAAGATAGCCTTTAAACGTTTTGATGATTGATCAATTGAATATAATTAAGTACTTAGTTTTGGTTTGGTGCGATTTTAAACATACCGATAAACAGACAAAGAAAAAATCTTGAAAATGTTAGAAATGGCTGTTATTATTTATACGTAGTCCACCTATAACACTATTAATTTTACGTATATTTAGGGTAGATAAAGGTATATATCTCGTTAAAGTAATTTGCAATACGTTTATTAATTATTATTAATTAACCTGTTGATCTACTTACCTATTCGGTGTTGCTAATGAGTGGTTGGCGTTGTTCCTAAACTCCTGATTTCCAGCAGCTGGGTAACCGACGGTAATCTGTTCAATTGTAGGTTATACTTTATTATTCGCACATAGCATGTTCCAGCATCCTTCCTTACGCTTCGGCACCTTAAAAAATTAAACTACATATAATACAAGGTTAAATTAAATACTCTAATAGAACTTAGATAACAGATATACTAACTTTTCGTTTAACATACTCGTTCTTACACGTAATCGTAATTTTCTTAATATTAGTTCACTTTTGTAACACAAAACGGCACTTATTGAGCATCACAATGTTTATAGTAGGTTAATATAAAATTAATAAAAAAAAGGGTAGAAGAATTTTTCTTTTTTTCTCCCGTTTACAACACTTGGCACGATTTATACTGCACAGCCTTCCGAGCAACGTTCGCATACGGTCCGGGCTGAAAATCAGTTGCCGAGATCCAATCTCGGCTTTTTTCTGAGCTCCGGAACCTTTTTCACAGACTTTAGCTGCAACACTCGATTATGTATTTTGTTTGTTTTTATTTTTTAATTTACTTTATTATTTTCAGTTTTTTTTTTTTTATATTTTGTGTAATTTTATTTCTTAAGAAAATTTAGTCAATAAGTTCATAATTAAGTTTGTGTTTCCATATGTGTATTTTTGGATTTCATTGTTTATTGTGTGTTATAATTTGTTGTTGTTGCTTAAGTTCTTGAAATAAATAATCTATCTATCTATCTATTACCTATTCCTACTAAGTAATAATATTATAATGTAAATAGTATATATTTGCATATATATTCTATTTACATTGTACAAACACGCGAAGCGTACCTAGATTGATATTTCGAAGGAGATTAGTGAACTTCGATTGCATAGGTTTCGGACCTACGCCGTATTTTTCATCTGTGTCACAATTTAATGTTGTTTATTTATTTCAAATCTTAATGAACATTTTGATGGGCAATCTGATCAAGTGGGTCGCACGATATCAGTAATCAATCCTAATTTATGTCAACCACGGCTTTTTTCGATTTTTTCCTTATTAGGTATTTTAATAAAGAATATTATCCAATCCAGGTGATTGTTGGTTATCTCTAACGGCGTAGCAAAAATATACCGACGACTTGCACGCACGAGAGGACTTATTTTTTTTTAATCTGGTGTGCTGTCGATGTGGCCTTCACGCTTCTCACACTGGCAGGAGATACGTGCCTAGCAGTGGGACCCTAATGGGTTGACGATAAGAAACAAAAAATTAAACCATTTTAGATTACAATATTTATTGAAACATGTGATACCTGCTAAGGAACCACGACATCTTTGGCTCCATATTTAATTCATTTAATGAAACATGTACTTTCTTCCAGGTCGAAGAAGAAACTGTAGAAGTCGTGAAAAAGAAGATTCTGGAAGAATACAGCGGTAACCCTACATTTTTCGTCTGTCAGCCGAGCGACGGCGCCCGGTCTATAAAGTTAAAATAAACTATTCAAAACTTCAATGTATGTTATTCATAATTTGTGTGTTCCACATGGTAATGATAGTGACGATTGCGACCCCTAGGCGTGGTTTCTGTTTACTAATGAACTAAAACGATTATAGGACCAATGGGAAAAGCTTTAATTAATTTTGTTAACAACATAATAAAAATGTCTCAGTAGCATAAAAAATCATTTACAAATACTCGTAATAAGAACAACAACAACAATTCTTTTTATTGTACCGAATATAAGAAACATAAAATAACATATGAGACAGCATATAAAAAGGCGGTCTTATCGCTTAGAAGTGATTTCTTCTAGACAACCATCTTTGAAGGTGGTAGAACACTTTGTGGTTCGACTCCGGCGGCACCACCGCCACACCTATTTCTGCCTAACCTTACCATCAGGTGGACTGCATGCTCGTCTGCTACTCCTATATTATAAAAAAAAAACCTTTGGGATGGAGTTAAAGATATATGAGACAAATAATACTTAGTATTAAATGTGGAATATAATTAAAGGGTTAAATCAAAATACGATGCACATTTTATAATGATAAAATCAGTGTTGTATTATTTTGCATTTGAGAATAATAACAGCCAAACTCATTAGTCTCAACGATAAAGCTAAGATTACAATATAATTGGTGTCAGACAACATGTTACGCTTGTCTGATTAAACGTATGTACGAGTATGTATTTTGCGCGACCTTTTCATGTATTAAGTGATTATTATACTTCGAATTTTCTCTAATCCAATTTCCAGTTAAAAACGAACCGTCGTTGGAAACGTTTCAAGAGCACGTTTAGTAAAGCGATTTATTTTAATCGCAGATATCATAGTACAATGAAATGCTGTAAATAGATCAGGAAAGAATGAAATTTGCATAGTGTAAAGTGTCGTAAAAAATCTCACAATAGTCAAAGCAACATTTTTTTTTTTTTTTTTTTTTTTGTATTCGCACAGACATTATTATCCTTTACCTTATATTTGGAGCTCTTAGTATTTTAATTATAAATTCTGTTTTTTCTCTTCAATATTTTTTATTTAATCCTAAATTAAAACAATAAACTTAATCTGCATATTCTCTCCAATATTTTTTATCTAATCATAAATTAAATCAACATGCATACTTATTTGTTTGGATAGTTTCGTTTTGCATTTATAATTAAATTTACTAGATTTATTTTATTTAACAGAACGTTTATAATTTTAAGAGAAACCCTCGCACAACTAAAATGGATTTTTTTATAAATTGCTTTTGGTAGTAAGAGGGAACTCTCTTACAAGTTATTGAGAGAGACGTTGAGGTTTATGAGATTATGTGGTACAAGCCGTGCGCATTTAGGGTATATCCTGGACCTAAAGGATCTGGTGGTCCGCTTGCACGGTGTTTTTTGTATTTTGCCTGGATCTTACAATGTATAGACATCTACCCGCTTCAACAAGAACCACATATATGTTTGCTCTACTCTACTATACTTTTTACTACATGAAATAGAAAAGAGAGGAAATATTACATTACCCTCACGACGTATTAAGTCGATTGTGTCTGTACAGCTCAAAAGAAGACATATAAATAAAGCCTATCCCAGGTATATGTCGGCGAGTTCCTGTTATTTGGCGCAAGTCTTTAATATGAGAATCACTTTTATTCACTTTATTTACAATTTGGGCAGAGTAACGGCTTACACGACTGATTGATTAAATGCGAATGAATCACGCTCTACCAGCGCGTGGACTTAAATACTACTCGAGTGACAAACAGCCTAAGAACTACCCTCTCACATCACTTGTTTTGTTATAACAAGTGACGTGATTCAAAATAAATTTAACTATTAATAAAATTACATTATATTGAAAATATTGTTTTAAAAATACGAGAATAAATATTTTAATATTATTATAATTTATATAATTTATTTGGTATGACTAACAAAATATTTTGAAGTACTACCGGAAGACGTCCATATTTTAATCTACTTATTAATTCCACATTGACAATCAAAATTAACATGATAAAAATTAATATTATATGTTGTAAAATGCCTCGCCGCCCATATATACCTTCCCGTAATAACGTCTGCGCTTTAACAAAAGGAAGATAACAATTAATTCATTAGTAAGTACGACTACAGAGAACAATAAGTAAGTAGGCTTTGAGAGAATTGTTAAACTGTCATTAGTTTAACTCAAATTAAAACTCGTATTAAAATATAACTAGGGAGTATTAACAAGTTTGACAGTAGATTAACTACGAATTATTGGCAGTTAATCTATCCGGCGGTAAAGCACGGACAAAGCCGGGGAAACTTTATAATATGACAACCCACGCTTATAATAGGTCGTCGACATTCACTAATTACTCATTTTACTAAGAACTTTGATCTTTAGTGCAACATAGCGTTTAATAATCTGTGGTGACTGAATATTCTGCTTGAATAATCATTAGATTTACTAACTGCGTTATTAACTGCAATATATTGGTTGCAATCCTTTTACGATCCACTGCGCTCGGTTAATTTTGATTCATTTTAATCCTCCTCGAAAAAAAGCTTTGTTTTTTGTATATGTATATATTTTTTAAAATATAGAAGTATCGAATGTGGTGGCATCGATTGTAGTTTGACTCCGAAGGTATTACCGTTACATCTATTTCTCCCTCGTGCTAAATGCAGAGTGTTTCGCTTTGAAGGGCGTGGTAACGGAGATAAAATGAGGCGATCTAATTTACTCCGGGTAGCATCTGTGGCCAACTTTAGGTAGGACTGCTTCTCTTCGATATCTATCATCAACTTCTGGCCTTACGTTTTGATCAACAAGTGTCTACTTGTTCAAGATATGCTCTCTTAGTCCTCATGGATTAAAAATTATAGTGGGTTCTTGGCTCACTGATCCGTCTCGAGTTACGGCTGTGATAATAATCGATATTTTTGGGTAAAAGTCGATTTTTGAAATAATCGATAAGTTTTGTGTAGAATTCGACTGTATCTGCTCGGTTACAATTACGGTTTTCCAAGCGCGAGAAAAGATTGTTTGATTCCTACACATTAGATGATGTTATTGTATCTGTTTTCCTACAGTTTCAGCACGTTTATGAGCATTATGAGGCATTGTATACACAAATACCACCATAAAAGGTACTTCCTTATATAACTGACAACCATATGTAATGACAATATTGATATTTGAACAACTTTGTATTTAACACTCCCTCCTCACGTTTTCCTGTCTCAATTCGTGTGATGTGCCGATTTTAATCCGATTGAGGCAGAATTGAGATATTTCAATATGTTACAGGTATTCATAATACACGGATTAATAAATGTCGGCAATAAAAAATAAAAATCGCTCGTATTTTCCTGTAAATACGTAAATCAATTTTACATCTCGATTTGATTTGGTTCGATCTCCCCAATACCTCGCGGAATTAATGGATGCCGCCATAGTTTCACACGCTCAGTAAATGTTATGTAACGCTATTTGTCATCATAATTGCGAGAGACGAACGCGTAACTGGATCCGCGGGAACCTTTATGCTTTTTAATTTATCAAATATAATAAATTGCAGTTTTATCTTTATCTTTTTTTTTTATTATTTAACCTAACGATTAAGCAGACATGCTACCTGATGGAAAATAGTCAACAACGCCAATGGACATTTGCAACACCAGAGGAGTCTCCAATGCATCGCATGCTTTGATCTTTTTTGTATATTGTTATTATAGGCGAGGGAATCATTGGTTCTTGTGATCCCTCAAAGTTTCTATCATTGTTTAACTTGTCTAAAACTTGGCATTACTATTAATTTATGTCTTATGTACAGTGTACACTATGTATAATGTATATTCAAGTATACATGCAAGTTTGAAGTATAATATAATATACTGTAACGGTAGTGGATTTTGGGTTGAATAACGAAGTGTTCTACGGCCAAATACTATTATTATACTACGTAGAACGCTACGGTGCTACGAAGCGTAGAATCATGCTACGATTAACTGCTACAAAATATATCACTACAGATCTACATAATCAAGTCAGCGATGGTTTATTATTACATAATATATTCATAACGGTGATGTTACTAATAAGCTACTTAAAAAATACTTATTATTATACATTATATTGCTGAAGAAGGTGACAGGTCGAATTATAAAGTATTTATTTACATGTTTACATTCCGGTAAGTAAGAGTTTATGTACCGTAATCCATCGTTCCCTCGGGATAAGGAAGTTAAACGTGATATAATCCAAAGCTTTTGTAGCGTAGTGAGGTAAAATAGAAGATCATGTTTGTGTTGTCAGGCAATTATTGGCAAACTGTTGATATGTTGACATGTTAGGAGCTATTAGTGGAAAAGTATCGTTGTAACTTCATTATAGCCCCGTGCAAATAAATAAATATCATTTTATTAAATATGTTAGCTGTACCACACGAGTCTCTTCGGTTCTTCATCTATCAGGATCGTATATATGGTTCGTCGTATAAACGTTTCCGAGATAAACTGTGACGCAGAAAATCACTAAGTTCGAGACTTAATCTTTCTTTTATCTAATGTGGTTCACAGATAATTTATTCAGGTCTATTAAACATGAATAAAAATACAATTTTAAACAGAATTGAATACTATTAACAAAAACAAAAAAAATACAGTAATAAATAAAATAAATGACCCGAAAAGTAAAATAGTTTTAAATTGCATTTAAAACTTAAAACTTTATTATTAAAACGCCATAATATAGAAGTAGCAAACGAGAATGCAGTCCATCTGATGTTAAGTAGCTACTGTCGCCCATCGACACTTGCAATCAACCCCAGACAAGATCAGAGTCCCACCTGACGTTGGGCACAGATGCGCCGCTACCCTTGAGGACTAAGCTGGAATGTCTCGGAAAAGTATGTCTCTCGTACTTCACACACCCCTCAAACTATAATACAGCGGCGATTAACATTGCTGTTATTGGTCAGTAATAGGTGTGGCGGTGGTGGCGCCGGAGTCGAACGACAGAGGTTCCTACCCTAAAAACTGCTAGGTGTTACTTTTTGATCTTATAATGGTTCGATATTCTTTACAGTAGTCAAACTTCTAGTACTTCAAAGGTAGTGGTAAAAATCGTATCTACGACACGAGCGATATAACGACGATTTCTATGACGACTACACCAGATGTGGTCAACGTCTCGTTTTTTTTTTTTTTATAATATAAGAGTAGCAGACGAGCGTGCAGTCCACCTGATGGTAAGTGGCTACTGCCGCCCATGGACATCTGTAATCAACCCCAGATAGGATTAGATATTCCTACCTGAGGTCGGCCACAGATGCGCCGCTACCCCCGAGGACTAAGCTGGAACGCCTCGGAAAAGTCTGTCTCCCTTACCACACCCTTCTAAACCGGAACACAGCAGCGCCTAACACTGCTATTATTAGGCAGAAATAGGTGTGGCGGTGGTGCGCCGGAGTCGAACCACAAAGGGTTCTACCACCTTCAAAAGTCTAGTCTAGTCTAGTACTCGACAAACCACAACGTACGTCTTTGCTCCAGCGAAACGCTTATGGAATGTGTGTTAAAATATATAATAACTTAACGGATGACATTAAGAAGGAATCATCTTATATTTTCAAATCTAAATTAAGGACATATTTATTATTGAACATTTTTTATAATATAAATGGCTTTCTATGTAACTGATTCTATTGACATTTTTTTTATCATTGTATTTTCTTTGACAACTATTTAATTTGCATGCTACCGTATTGTTAGCAGAATAAGAGGACCTAAACTTTTGTAACACCTGATTATGTACCTATTCTATGCAAATAAATTATTCTATTCTATTCTATGACGTGCTGTCAAATAGCATGAAATATAAATGAATAATAACACTTTCTACACCCATACTCGGACTCCTCGTGTACTAGGTACATGGTCGCACACACACGCACCTAGATAGAATAGAAATCGTTAAGATGTCTACCTGGCCGGGGGTCGACCTTGAACTGTTTGCGTGTCAGATTGATATTAATACATTAAATTATTGTGTCTTCACGCTTTGGATACAATTCAGTAGGTAAATGACGGCTAAATATTAATAAAGTTTAGTACAATAATAAAATTCAAATTCTTGCTATCAGCACTTGTGGACATATTTCTCATGTATCTTGGTATCCACCATATTTTCCTTTACCACTAAGAGTGATATTTAATTTATACAACGCACATAATTTTGAAAATATTGAGGTGCGTATCTGCAATTCGAATATCGGATTCCAAATTAAGAGGCAAGTTTTTACAACTAGGTCGTTGTCTGCTTTTGAAGGTATTTTTCATCCATCCATTATATCTTCTACTGGACATAGGCCTCCCCCAATGTATGCCACTCCAACCGGTCCCGTACCAATTGACACCACCATTGTAATGTTCAAAATTGTAACATTAGATTGCGCTTTTTTTGGCTAGACCTAGTTGACGCAATGATGAAGTTATATTTGCATAATCCCAAAAAAATACTCTTAAACGAAAAATAATTAAAACTTTTGGGTTGTATCGTAGGTAAATAATATATTGTATAACAGGCTTGATGGAAACTTTGTTACGTCTAGATTAATGATAGGAATTTACTTTAATGAAGGGTAAATAGAGCTAGGTACGTGTTCGAAAACTTACTTAAACTTTACTAAAACAACAATTTTGATAAATACGTACCTACAGCTAATTTAGGTCCTGATTTAGATTTTATATATTAGGTAAGGTGGTTGTTATATTAAATAATAACTGTAATAACGACATAACAATATGTAGTATAAATGAGGCACATAAAATAAAAAAATAAAGGGTGCTTCTAGAAAGGCATTTTTAAGAATGTTTCAATCGAGTGTGCATGTAGATGTCAGGGGTAGCAACGCATCTGTGGTCACTCACAGATAGGAATCTAATCTTACCTGAGTTTGATGCAGATCCACGGGTGGCAATAGCCACTTAATGTGAGGTGGACTGCATGCTCATTTCCTACTTCAATATTATAAAATATTACTCGTTAAAAATGTTACTCGTTGATAATGTAGCTTTCGAATGGTGAAAGAATTTTTAAAATTGGTTCAATAGTTTTTGAGCCTATTCATTACAACCAAACAAACAAACAAAGTTTTCCTCTTTATAATATTAGTGTAGATTATTTATATATTATTATATATTATACTAACATTAATACTTTAGTAAATTCCACAATATTCGCATTTAGTACAAACATTATAGACCACACACTTAGAGAATGGCGTGTTGATACGGAATCAATTGTTTCAAACCACGAAATTTCCAACGTGTTGTGTATCCATGTGTGACACGAATACGGTTTCATGTTGATAATTCTGACTATAATTTGAATTTACAGTTGCGAATAGCGCCCATTTTAATAATCGAAATACATAAATATCGAAATTTCACAATGTAGGATATATTGATGGGCATGTAGAATAGATTGATAATTAATAACGGGCGTAGGTGAGCGGTGACCAGTGATAACCGAATGGTTTGAAATTCGGTTTCTCACACTCGGGGTCTGTCGGTCAAGCGAATAGGTTCCGTACCTTTTTTATGGTTAACGATATTACGATTTAAGACACAGCTTTTATACACACACCGACAAACGGACAGACAGACGGACGGAACTAAGATTCCTATTATCGAGAACCAACTTGGAACGCCCCGTGTGAAAATCTTTATCATCCTTCCAAATAAAAACACCAACGTTGCAGAACTACGCAGGCAGGAATAAATGTGTAGTGATGAGGGAGATGTATTGTACTAGCCTTATAAGATGAATCTCGTTTGTCAACATAATTCGCTGTCCTCAGCTGGATAGGTGCGTGACCGATCCTCCCCAGGGTCGTGTGCGGACGTTGCTTAATAGTGTTTTGGCTTGAAAATCCATCGTAGATTTCATTTACTTGGAGTTTTCCATGTTTCGAAGAACAAGCAAGTTTTCAGACGATCTTTAATTAATACATAATATATAAAATAAAATACACGAAGAAGGACACACCTATGTATGTAAATAGATGTGTCATTTTCGATCCATTATTGTCCCACTGCTGGGCAAAGGTCCGAAGGGACCCCTCCGAGATCTGAGAGGTCAGTGGGAGGGATTTACGTTTTAAGTCCACCGCGCTTTACAAGTACTGAGAAATCTAACCACTTTACTCCGAGCTTTGAAATCCGTTTATTTGAGGTCAGTATAATTAACAACATTTTAAAAGCTTTTAAAACACCTTTTGCCTTTACCTTTTAAAAACTTCAGTGTACAGTGATATAGTATCCAAAATAATTTCTGCCTTGCTAAAAAGTTGAAGTTGAAGAGAGTTGAAGAGTAAAACTTCATTTGTGACTTTTATTAAGTTTCAAGGTAGGTACGTGATATCTTTAAAACTTTCAAATTAACAAAGCTACCTTCGTCCAACTTCATATACTTGATATTTATTTAGTTGTCAGCAAAGTTAAAATTATTATGTTTTGTGTTCTTCTCTTTATTAGTAAGTGATAAAAATGAAAAAAAAAATAAGAAGTATATTACGTTTTATACCAAAACGTTTCGAAATGTATAAATAAACCGGTTTTATAAAAAGTTTTTTGTGACATTTGTGTTGGAGTATTCAGTAAATAAAGATGTTTTAAATCGGCTGTGATAAAAAATCTATTCTTACTACTTCAAACAGGATATCAACTTGGATAAAAGCTGGGTTCCACATTTCTGCTGAAATCCCTGAAAATTTGAGAAATTGGTTCTATGCCAACAAAAAATGTTTTCCTTTCAAAGCGCTAATACAGCGATAAATATATATCCCACTGCTGCGCACGGATCTCCTTTCAGAATAAGAAGTATAGGCGACAGTCCACCGCGCTGGCCAAGTGCGTATTGGTAGACTTCACAGACATGCTTGAGAACTTTTAAAGATCTTTCAAGTATGAGGAAGCATGTACACGATGTTTTCTTTTACCGTTAAAGCAAGTGATAATTAATTTCTAATATGCATATAACTTGGCAAAATCAGAAGTTCGACCCTGGGATTTGAATTCTGGGTCGATCGACAGGCTGAGTTTCAACCACTAAGCTATCACTGCCTTTAGCTCACTAATGACGTAACTTATTGTTATACTTATCTCATTTTTATATATAAAACTGATTTATATAAAAACTGGAAACTAATTCATTAAAGTCTTTTTAGTATTCAACACATGGAAATTAATTAAAGAGGTAACTTTGAAGTTGAAGTTTCTAGGCTGCTGTAATCAATCTTAACTAATCTTTAAGCAATTGTCAAAGTTATATCTTAGTAGCCTAATATTACTAACGACCAATAACAATCTATCCAATGATTTACGAAAGATTGGCATTTGACAATTGCTCCTAGTCCTACTGAAAATTGAAAATTTATATCTTTGGTAGACAAAACTGTATAACCAAGATTTAATATTAATAATGACCGTATAGAGCGTAAGTGAACTTCACTGTCCCGACCGGTTGAAACCAGCTCTCGGTGAAATACACAAACAAAGTAACTCACAACAATAACATTTCAGGATCGGGGAATGTTTCCTGACGCGCCAGTATTTCGGGAGACGTCGAGCTGGGCAGTCGTGCGGTGGATGCTCTAGAGCGAATATAAAATAATAATATTGAGAGTAGTTTACTCTCGTAGTGAAGTGAGATTGGGATCTATTTGGTTTTTGGGATTTAAAGGTATGTTTTAAAAAATATTTTTCTTATATTGTATTATAGAAATTGTTTTGAAGTTTGTGTTTATCGGTAAAGTTTGTGTTTATGTTTCGTCTACAAATATTACTTTATATTTTTAAGTTTATATTTGATGTTTTCATGATATTAGTTTTCGTATTTGTAATAATAATTATTTTAATATTATAATGAATTATATTATACGTTTATAGATTTATGTAAAACACATGAATTATTTATTATCATTAGTGGGTCCGATTAACATCCATCAAATTTGTTAATACAATAAAACATTTTAAATATATATCGCATGTTTAGGTAACAAAATTAGTTTAGTATACTTTAATTACGAAGATACTTTTCGGCTAACATAATAACATAAGTAACAGGTTATAATTATTTATTAAAAGTGATTAAATATGTGCTTAATTTAGTTTCATATTTTCAAAAAGCTACAGCTTTAAAAACGAATGTATAATATCCCAAAATGACACCAATTATAATTAAATCGGCAATATTGTACTTAAATTTGATTAACACAAGGCAAAAATAATAAAAGATTATAGGTAAAGACAACATTTAAGTTTGTCTAGCTTTAAGGGTAAACAAAGAATTTAAATTGATTATCATACGTCGTCGTCATCAATTTCACACCTGAAATTAGGCCTACATTTTATCTCAAAGTGGGCCATAGGTTTAAACTATATTCAACTACACTGATTAATCAATGTCTTAAATTTTGTGGATTTTTTTACGAAAATCTCAGGACATATCGATTATTGTGGTGCCTGGGATTCGAACCGTGGACTTCCTGTTTGCAAATTCAAATCATAAGGCTAAGACTTATATGTATTAAAAATTGTTATTACATTACTTCGTTCACTTTTCGGTAGCCTTGTACTGAGATAAGGCAGTTTCATGAACTAATTATAAATCTGTAGGTCAGTGATAGAATAGTGCCTTTAGGCACTATCACTGACCTACAGATTAACCAACTAGTTAAAAAACTTGGTCTCCCATTCCGGTCAGGTCCGAGGTTCAAATGCCAGACACCACACCGCACCTATGAATTTCTAAGTCATGTGCGTATTAGATATTAATTATAACTGCATTAAAATTAATTAATTAATTTAATTCTTTAAAAAAATCTAAAAGTTTACCAATTCGCACTTGTTTTGTGGACTTTAATGGAAAATAAGTGTATGTAGATAGAAACTTGTAGAGAAGATTTATTTCTCATATTTTACGGTCACGGGGACAAGGACCCATCCTTAATAAATAGATTCCGTATAATTCTTTAACCTTTAAATCTATTGATTGTTAATGGTGTAAGATCCCAATGTAGGTCGCTAGTTTACCAATCTGGTTAATGGATAAAACGTTTTCGTATATCAAATTGAATAAATCAAAAATATATTTTGCAAAATGGTTGATAAAAAAAAATCAGTCCAGCGTATGACTAAAATTTTTTTTTTTCTTAAAAATTTAATTGTTTGTTTTATAGAAAAATTACATACTATTCAAAAGTATGAGTCCTACAGAAAATCCAAACGTTGGTTGACTATTTTTCCCGTCACAACTCTTGGATAAGCAGGTATAAACTGGTAAACCACTACTCAAGGATTGAGACCCTGGTAGTGGTATTGGTTAATATATTGGTATCCTCTACTAGAATATTGCAAATATTTTATTCATAATTTTTGTTTAATGAATTACACATTTGTTGTATGAGTACCTATATTTTCACCACAAATCTATTTTGACGTTTATTTACGAAAATACTTTTGAAATGATTATACTTAAGGTTGCCTATATTCCGCGAATTTTATTCTTCTAGTGCTCGAGGGAGCGTCATGTAATTTAAAGTCAAAGATAAGTTAAACAATAACATTTTCTTTTTTTAACCGACTTCAAAAAGGAGATGGTTATCAATTCGGCCGGTATCTTTTTTTTATGTATGTACACGAATTACTCCGCCGTTAGTGGATCGATTTCAATAATTCTTGTTTTATTGTATATAGTATATAATGTAGTATATTGTATGAAGTTGGTCCCATTTAAATATGGTTAGGATCCATCGATGGGTTCTGGAGAAAATGAGGGGAACTCCTCCACCCATGTAAATATAACAGCCATAACTTCGCCGTTTATGAACCTATTTTTATGCCTTTAATTTCGTGTGTGTACAATTGCTACAAGTTGGTCCCATTTAAATATGATGAGGATCAGAGTGGGTTCTGGAGACAAAATATGTAACTCCTCAACCGATGGGTATAATTTAGTTTTGTTTGAAGATATTTAGTGTAGGTTCTAATGAAATTTCAAAGGCAGTTCATCATTGACTATTTAAGGGTCTGATAATGTGGCTCGGAGGCAAAATATGTAACTGCTTAACCGATGGGAATAATTGAGTTGTGTTTGAAGATATTTGGTGACATATTAGACACGCTGTTTACATCGTTATCCAACGAAATATAATGAGCGCCGACTTCAGAAATATGTACTAAACCAACATTAATTTCAATTATTTTTTACTTTGTAGTGACATAGAAGTCGGTTGTATTTTTTTTTTCGGGGGAGAAACCTTCAAAATGTACCCGGTGCCGTGGGAGCGACACGGGGTTATGTGGGACTTTTACCGCACTAAAACCCCCCCCGGTGGGCGTCCTCGGCGCTGCGTAGAGGCCTCCGGGATCTCCAAAGGAGCGCGACCGGAGTCCACTCAGCGCACTGCCCCGTTGGGCTGCGCCCAGATGAGTTTGTATCACCACATGCACAATGCGACCACACATACCGCCGTCCTTCCCGGGGTCGCTAGCCGGGCGGTTCGAGCTCCCACTCTTACCGCCCGCAACCCCGAAAGACCCTTTTAGCCGCCTCTTACGATAGGCAGGGGATACCGTAGCCCTATTCTGGTCCCGGAACTACAGGGACAAATATAGGCGACCTAGATTTTGCATTTCTCGAATTCTCGTGAATGCTTCTCAGTAGATATGCTACGTTTAACATATTATAGTTATGATTAAAGTTATATGCATATTGCAAATTAATTATTATTTGCTTTAAAGATAAAGGGTTCATTATGGGAAAACCTGCATACCTGCGAAATCTTAGAAAAAGATCTTAAAGTTACCCAACTGGTATGTCCTTGGCTAGAACGGTGGCCTTTGGCCTAAAGCGTTCTTATTCTGTGACTCTTGTCCGGCATTAGGACAGTAACAGATTGGCAATTGGCGATAAATTTCCATTTTGGAGTTATTGGAAAAAAACACCCAAAGTAGGAAAGATATGGTTTAGCTTGTTTAAGCCATATTTAAATAAAATAACGAGTGTGTAGAATGAATTATTGATTGTATATGTAGATAATTAATTTCATTTTACTGTGATTAAGTTTCATATATTTTACACAGTTTCATATGTTATTTTTCTGCACGAGGTCTCAATTTAGTTTAATCTTTTATTTTTAGTATCCATTATTTTTAGTTAAGTGATATGCTTTTTTGACAGACGGTAAGACACTGGAGGGTTAACAATGGCTCGTTTGTCGTTACTCGTCGAACTCACTTCATTTAAGTGGAAGCTTTCATCCTACATTTAGCCATAGGGGTGAATTTTCGAAAACCATGTCTAAGCTCGTATAAGTTAGTTATAGAACTCCGGTGTAAGCTTCTAAACTCATTCGATTAAGCTGCGTTGTTAGTCATCTGAAATGTATTAAGTATATTAAATGGCCCAATGACCTTCATTAAAATTGTTTTTCTTGTGAATTTCTTGCATCAATCCTAATCAGATTTTTAACTCTAATTGGATTTTCCAGTTGAATTCAAACTGAAAATTCTTGTACAAAATTACCAATGTAATTTTATCCGTTTTTCGGCTGATCTTTAAATATTTAAATTGGTTGAGCCATTTATAACTTCGGGAGATTCGGTGATTGATTTTTATTAGCTTTTGAACTTGTTGTCTGTTCGTGTACACGTAAGAATCAAACCATGCGCCTAAATTTTGAACTTATTAGCAAAAAACAATTTAGCTGCTATTTTGCATTTCGTTTCAATGACAATGCATGATTAGCACAATAATGACATTCTAAATTAATATGGCAGACATCCCATAAAATGGCGTTTTTTATGCAATCCCATGATGCGAATATTAAACTGAAGGGTTTTCTGACGAAAATACGAAAATCTCTTTTTATTTTAACTTTTCTAAATAAAATAACTGTTAATAAATTATATGTATAAGTATATACATTTGTAACTAGTTGCTCTCGTCTAATGCACTTCGAAAATAACTTATATCATGAGTGTACTCGTAAATAGAATACCTATAAACTGGATGTCCTTCCGTAGTCAGTTACTCGGCCCTAGGGAGATATATAGACAAATAAAAGTCAAACTCAAAGTTATACAATGTCGACCTATTTCAGAGACAGACTGATGACAGCGTTATCGACTTAGGAAGTTAGAAAGCCAGAATAACAAACACTAAATACTTTTGAAGTTACTACATTACTTATTTACATCGTTTATGCGATGTTTCCATGATGGTATTTTAATGAAAAAAAAATAACAAAAAAACAAAACCGACTTCTATGTCACTATAAAATAAAAAATAATTCAAATAAAAGTTGGTTTAGTACATAGTTCT
Organism: Epargyreus clarus clarus; assembly: GCA_014595695.2. Taxonomy (NCBI): domain Eukaryota; kingdom Metazoa; phylum Arthropoda; class Insecta; order Lepidoptera; family Hesperiidae; genus Epargyreus; species Epargyreus clarus. The sequence continues at coordinate 722,641 of JACTTY020000017.1, read as the reverse complement.
GAAGTCAGCGCTCAATATATTTCGTTGGATAACGACGTAAAAAGCGTGTCCAATATAAGCGCCGAATAAGGCGTAAAAAACGTGTCGAATAGAACCTCTCTTCCTTTGGAAAGTCGGTTCAAAATACAACTTAACAGATGGCTCAATCAAGGTCTCGCTTAGAAATTGGCAGAACCTTTCGGTTCGAGCATACGTTCGTGAAATCGAATCCGAAACGTAACCACGTTTAGTTAAATTGGTTGTCGTAAGTAAGGTCAAGCGGATCTTCAGGGAGCCGAAGAGACAAATCGTTGTTTTTGTGTTTATTTTGTTTTATAAAATTAATTATAATATTTCACTTCATCTTAAGTTTCGGTTTCGGTTTTGGTCGAAAATAAGATATATAGCGAGGTTTTAGCTGGATTTCTTTATACTTACTTACTGATATTCAGATAGTGTTACTAGGTGGTTGTTGCATTGTCCCTGTAGTTCCGGGACCAGAATAGGGCTACGGTATCCCCTGCCTGTCGTAAGAGGCGACTAAAAGGGGATTCCGGGGTTGCGGGTGGCGAGAGTGGGAGCTCGAACCGCCCGGCCAGCGACCCCGGGAAGGACGACGGTATGTGTGATCGCATAATACCGTCGTACGCACCAGATGGTGTGGCGAGCGTCCAGCTCACCTGCGCGGAGCTCGACGGGGCAACGCGCTAAGAGGACTCCGGTTGCGTTCCTTTGGAGATCCCGAATCCCTCTACGCAGCGCAGAGGACGGCCACCGGGGGGTTTTAGTACGGTAAAAATCCCACATAACCCGGCGTCGCTCCCACGTTGTCGGAAACCTTTTGAAGGTTTCCCCCTCGAAATGAAAAAAAAAAAGGAAAGGTGGTTGTTGCATACTATTAAGTTAAAATGCATATGTGCTAATTGCAAATTTCTTAGTAGAATATGTTTTTGAAAATTTTGTTTTTTTTTTTATTAATGCTTCTCGACTTATTAAAGTTTAGCGATTCTTAAGGAGGTTGTGACACACTTAGAAAGACACTGTGCCAAACTATACAATAAAATGTCTGAACTGCGAAATTTCACGCGTTTTAGTCGAATTAGTTCAACACAACAATTTTGATTAACGTCTGCCAATGTCACCTCAAAGGGAATGTCGATCCAACGCATTACAAGTTAATAATTCGCTAATGCTAACACCTAGAATTCAAATGTACATTTCGGCGAATTAGTTTATCCACTCAATATTCCGATTTATACAGTATGGAAGGGCTATTTTCTGCGTAATAGGTTTAAACTACAATTTTAGATGGTACAGTTTATAGTCTTTCAACATTAGTAAACGAAAGATAAAAGTAGAATTACTGTGTAACTAATATATTCCACTGTATGTAATTCCATAATAATTATATAAAAAATACGTACTGTTTTTGTGCTTATCGATATTTTTATACTTACTTAAATTAGGATAGGGCAGATGGGCTACTTGCTGGAAATGGTAACTAGTTACCATCTTCTACGGACATTTGAAATACCAGAGCAGTCACTTATGCATCGCTGGTTTTAGGAAATCTCTTTTTGCACCTTCTTGGAAGAGCACTATTTCATAGAATACCTCAGGAGGAAGTTTATTCCATATCTCGTATGTTCTTGGCAATTACTTCAGCTTTAAAAATAAAAACAAGAGCAGGAAGCTGTAGCCTACTTAAGGATATATAAATCTCTCTCGATAGGTTAGATGTTGTTAAGATTGGCTTATTACGCTAAGCATGTAACAGAAATAAAAATATATTTTTGTATTGTGCAACTTACAAAATGAATTGCTATTTATATTTTTTTCTTATTTCATATTTTAATAAATAATTTTCCTTTTTGTTCGCAGTGAACAATGCCTACCGGATAAACCCAACCCACATACAATAAAGGCGTAGAGATGTCGAAGAAAATAATAATATTAATCCTTTGTATAACACTTAGAGTTTCCGTATGCTTTTATATACAAAAAAATGCTAAAAACAATCTAGAAAATGAAAAAAACTTAGAGAAAATGGAGACAGACGACACGACAAACACAGATAATTTTAATATATCCATTGTATACGATTCTTTGAATATGGTAGCTAATGATTATAACCAAACAGATCCACAGTCTTATTTTGATCAAACAATAGCAGAAGAGTTGGATACGAAAATAAATAAAGTTATACAAACGAAAGAGAACTTGAGTTCAAATAAAAAATGCGAGCCTGTAAACAGTACATTTGTGGACGAACCGAAATTCGAGACAAAGAATTTAAATTCCGTGTATCTGAACAATATTTATTCTTCGGCAACGAAAAACCTCATTGAAAATAAAGTGACAACTGACGAGATAGCGGTGAACGGGATCAGTTTGTATGATTTGGTGAAGAGCGAGTGCGGTGGTGCGAAGGTGTGCCCGGATCTGCGAGCGAATTGGACCGAAAAGAATACTATCACAATAGGATTTCTCAGCGCTTATGGGTGGAGCCAGGTAATGTATTTTATAAAATATAATAACAGTAATAGAAGTAAAAAAACGGGCTTGCTGCCTGTTGTAAAGTGTCTGTAAACACACAAGCGACTGTCACACACACACACTGACAGCCTCCACCGACGGTTGTTAACTTGTTAGCCATCGCCGCATGTGGTCAGAGGTGATGGACTATAGTCGCCGACGACAAGTGGCTGCAGCCACCATCGTCGTCGACTGTCGCTCAAGTGTTATCTTCCTAATAAAGCCTTGCAAAAGTGAAACTTTCTTGGCACATCCTTCAAATAAAAATACAGCACTACTGCTGTAATTAATATTTAGTAAATACTTGTAATTATATTGTATTTAGGTTATTTAATAAGATCAAAAATTAAAATGCAAAACGTGCCAAACGTTCCTCAAAATTCGAAATATATAACAATATTGACTTGAAGACTTATGATGAAACAAGGTTAAACGTGCTTATTTTTGTACTCGGCTACAAATAGTCTGGGAACTGTAATTTTATTTTGTAAAATATAATCATGAATTATAACTTTGGAAAAAATTGTCTCGGTTGCTCCAAAGCGAGTGAAAGTAAGACAAGTTAATTCGTGTTTTGAAAGCCATGAAGTTCTAATAAACATGTAATAATAGAATTAAAGCAGAACAGCAGTTGTGGTAGCCCAGTGGTTGAAACGCGATTTCTCAATCAAGGGGTTCAGAGGTTTGAATCCAACACATGTCTGATTTTTCAAAGTTACGTGCATATTAGAAATTATCAATTTAAACGATTCAGGGAGGTTTCTGATAGTTTAAAAAAATTACTCTGAAATGTATGTGAAGTCCAAATGTACCAATTCTTAACCAGCTTGTTGGGCTGTAGCCTCATCTGAAAACAGACCCGTGCCCATAAGTGGGCTGTAATGAATAAAGACGATGATGATCATTATCAAAATTCCTCCCACACTATTACAACTCATCTTCACATCCAAAATTGAGACATCACAGGCACAGTCGGATTTTATAATTAAGGATTCAGCTTTCGAAATTTCATACGATGTTACAGAATAGTCTGGCTAGATTTTTTGCCTTGACGCCGAGTCTCAATTTCACCGAGCTCTTGGACATTGTATCTACTCGTATGTAGTTACAAATTAGATAATACTTAAATAGAAAGTAGATTTACTCATTTCATATTTATTATTTTAACAAAATTTTTAAAATCTTGTTATGTTGAAGGTGGTATAACAGCAGTGTTAGGCGCTGCTGTGTTCCGGTTTGAAGGGTGTGGTAAGGGAGACAGACTTTTCCGAGGCGTTCCAGCTTAGTCCTCCGGGGTAGCGGCGCATCTATGGCCGACCTTAGGTAGGAATATCTAATCCTATCTGGGGTTGATTACAGATGTCCATGGGCGGCAGTAGCCACTTAAAATCAGAAAAAAAAATGTTAATAAGTACCTTTTTGCTAGTTTCATTCAGTTGACGGATTGAGACGAAGGTGGTAGAACCCCCTTTGTTTCGACTCCGACCGCCACATCTATTTCTTCTTTATAGCAGTAGTTTTAAGCGCTGCTATGTACCGCTTTGAAGGCTGTGGTATGGGAGACATATTTATCCGAGGTATTACAATTTAGTTCTCGGGGGTAGCAACCGATCCGTGGCCAACTGTGATTATACATGTCCATGAGTGACAGTAGCCGCGTACCATCAGGAGGAATGCAGGCTCGTTTGCTGCATGAAAAATATAAAAGCGATCTGATGATGGATCCAGATGCTGGCTAACAATGCTCCAACTAAATAGAGACATCCTTGTAGTGTTTAGGCTCGTTGGATTTATAAAAGCTAGTTAAAAATCACATACACATGATGATCCGCGCGGCAGAGCTGTTCAAACGGTCCGGGCAAAAGGTTCGGGGTTCGAACCCCGCCCAGACAGGTATCTGAATAATTAAGCTAGATACTGGGTCTGGGTTGTTTGTGTCTACGTCTTTATGTGTGTATATGGGATCCACGGTACAGGGAATCCTAGTGTGGGGCTGTGAGTGTAGAAAGCGTATATTTATCTTTATATCTAACATGACTACGTTAAAATTCTATATTGTAGTTTATTCATACACATCTTTATTTATTACATTTCCCATTTGCGAATGTATATGTTTCAATATTGCATCACAGTGGCATTTTGTCATAACTGTATTTTAAATTTGTGTTTGAAATTCAATGAGTCCTTTCTTATTATCTATTTCTATGAATACAAAGGAGAAATAGGAACGTTTTCATTTACAATGTACATAATTTATTCCAAGAACGCGTACTTTCATTTAAATTTGGTCCTAGAAGCGGTTCATAGAATTTTATTGGTGACTTCATTGAAAATTCGGTGTTGTAACATTATCTGAGAAAGGATAGAATATAATATATAGAGAATTTATAGAAAAGTCAAGTCTTAGAAATACAATACGAACTGTATAAAGTCATATATACCATAAATATGAAGGCCGTGGCCCACCGCGCATGCCAAGTGAATTTTTTTCAAAGCCTGTAAGTATTTCCTTTGCTTCATTATTAAAGCAAATTATAATTCATTTTATTTAACAGAAAAAAATGAGAACACAGAGGTGTGAACGAACCGCGTTCACCCCGATTGAGAAGCCAAATTTAATCCACGAAGCTATCTCTGGATTTATATTTCTACTCATATTTTACATCAAACAAACATTTCATAATAAATCATGCCAATTCTCAAAAAGTATTGCCTTAGGAGCGACGGGAAATTTAATATCGTGACTTTTTGCAGACGGTTCTCGGCGCGCTTCCCCTGGCGGTGGCAGCTGTAAACAGGGAGCCAAGTTTGTTGCCTGGGCTGAAGCTACGTTATGTCACCGCTGATATTGGAAGACCTAGACCACCACTTGCTTTGGACAAAGACAGTCTGTCTTTAAGGTGAGTTGTAATAAAGAAGAAGCTGTAAGAGAGATTAACTTATGCGTCGCGTTTTAATTTAGCCTTTAATGCCGTTGTTGGCCTCTATTTAGATTTCAATTCGTCCCAAAAATTAAAATTTGGGACTTTTCAAAACATGAGTGGTAGGTTCTTCTAGGTAAGCGAGCTACGGTTTAGGCCTTATCATCACTTACCACCAAATGAGATTAAAGGCGAACGCGCGCTTATATTAAAGAAAAACATAGGTGGAGTACATGCTTGTATGCTTATTGCTTATCCTTCATTAAAAAATACTGGCAATGTATATGCTGGATACGTTAAAAAAGATAGGTTTCAAAAAAATTAAAAATAAGGTAGGTACTTGCCTGCATGTAATTACGTGAGAAATATACAAACAGTCTTATAATGCTTGTAAAAAAGTTTAATTGTGGTCCATACATCTGTCTGTGTGTACGGAATGATAAGCTTAGAAACTTAAACAGTAATTATAGTCGTCACAATTTAATAGGCCCATTTTGACACATGCCTTCGCTAGGATCTAAGCATGTGACATACAAATCGATAACCAAATAAACCGATGTTTACGACAAATCGATTACAACCACACATCGTATTGTATAAATTACTTAATATTTTGTAAACAGAATATTTATTCTATATTTTTCTAAATCATTTAAATATTCAATAAAAAGGAGAAAAGAAAATAAATTCTAATGTAATTTAAAAATTTTATCATTTTTAGAAGGTTAAATAAAGCATGGGTCCTAAACTGTATTTTTTTTTCGTTTTATCATTCACTAAGAAACAAAGTCTTGATTATTTTATTGTCGTTATGATGAAAAAGGGAAAAATAATTAGTTATTGCTAATTCTAAGTTTCCATTATTTGAAAGTTAATCGATTATGGTTTTTTCCGAATGCTTTGAAGCCGCAAGCTCTAACTGTGACGTAGTCATAATCTGCCTACTAAAAAGTTAGTTTAAGACATTAATGACATTGGAATGGCATGTGTCAAAATGGGCCTATTAAATTGTGACAACTATAAGTGTAAATACCCCAGGATTTAAATATTTAAGGTGAAGAGTTTGAATGTAAAAGCATTAAGAATGATAAATTAAGTTCAATTAGGTATTTACTTTAATTAAAGTTGCAGTCGCAGATGTTCGGATAAAATACGTTAGTTGTAAAAACGCTAGTATTTTTGTAACATTGAAATATTAATCGATCCTGAATGCGTAGTCGCTACAGCTCATGGAGAACGGTAACGAACATCATATTATAATATACAAGTATAATAGGTGTATGAATTTCAAGTAGCTGGATATTTCCGAATTATAATTATGAATCTTTGTGCTCTAGTGATAATAGTGCAGGTGAAAAAGTAAATAAATACCGACGAGTGGTGCCGTCTGTACCCTTACCATGAGTTTTCAAAACATCCTACAATTTTACGTTACGTTTACTAAATCCATTATTCTGTTTGGTTTGCTTTAGTAGACTGAGTGCTCAAGTCTTTTTGTTTGCCTCACATGTTCGCAAAAAAGGGAACAAAACATAAAGCGCGATTTTGTCAATTTACATATTTATTTAATGTTACGTTACTGACACTATAGTTAGTATTAAAATTTGTATGGGCATATACGTAAACAAATACCAAAACAGTCATATTTGTCGAAACGTAAAAACTTATGGTAAGGGTAGAGCTCCTTTTGGCGACCGGTCGACCGTGATTCAACACACACTAGCATCCTCCGAATAGATCCGCCGAGGGCCTCCGTAATAAATAATATTTACATCTCGTCCCGTGACGAACTCCGAGTAATGAGTATGTATTATGTGAGTAATGACAGAAACGTCAACATTTAAAATTTTGAATTTAATCTTTATTTATTATTAGTATTTCAGCCAGTTCGAAATACTGAACCGGGTTTTACCTAAAGTCTGCCACATAAGACTTGCCACTCCTGTGAAACGTAGATAGCCGCCTCAAAGCAATATGAGATCAAAGGTAGTCAGACACTTCTGGAAAATTTATGTACCTACCTACGTTTATGTGTTGTACACCAATCGATTTTAAGAAATTCGCTACTAGGATCGCCCGGGCTCTAAATTCCACCGCTTAAAAAAATATTTCCGGCACTCATATATTTTATATAAGGAAATCACCTCAGAAAAACGGCTTCCACCTGCGTTCCACTTCCCTTATCGCGATGGAACATACATTCTATAAATTTTCAATGTAATACGAAAACACCGATATATGTATGATCTTGATATGTGGAGGAAGCGATCTAAATAATTGGCCAAGTACAAGTCGAACTCGCACCCGGAGGGTTCCGTATCTTCAAAATGTTATTATTTTTTTTAATTTTTAGTATTTGTTATATAACAGCCGTTGAAGTAAATGCATTGTGAAAATTTAAACTGTTTACCTATTACGATTTTAACAGATAAAGCCAAAAACGTCGACAAATAGCAGTTACTTGTATGGCCCATATGTTTTCAACTTTTTTATTTTTAGTATTTGTTGTTAAAGCGGCCACTATTATACATATTCTGTAAAAATTACAAGCGTTTATCTATTAGGCATATATTTATTCTTAGAAGATAGAGCCATGTGACTAGTAGATTAGTAAGAGGATTTAGTTTCTACCCTTTGGGTACGGAACCCTAACACCGTAGACACGGCGACCTACTGCGTAGTATAAAGAGATCATATTTTGGTGCTGCCGTAATTTCATACAATTTATTTTACAGAGGTCATGATTGTGATCTAGTGTAGTGACATCGTTAGACGGTATTAACATGTTATTTTTATAACCTTGTCTACGTCCCTACTGCTTGTTGTAGCTTAAATATTAATTATTTTTAATACCTACAATTTCGTCTACGAATTTGATTCATGAAGTGTCCGTGATCTCGGTTTAATTGATGTTTGAAATATATTACTTATTACCGATTGGTAAGTGTAAGTAGTTAGTTGTTGCTGACACTTTTCATTACTGTATTTGTTTAGTTCAGTTACCAACAAACATAAACTTGTCACAATTTACTCGTATATTAACAATGTCATAATTTCCCCCAAAAGAGAATAACTTCAGAAAAAACATTTTCGACGCCCATACATTTAAATTCGAAAAAGAACTTTTTCAAGTATCAAATTAAAACATACGTTCTACAAATCTGTATTGTAATACGAAAACAACGATAATATGTAGAGGAAACACGAAAAACGATACATAAAAATAATAATAGTTTAAAAAGTAAAAACCACGCTAAAATCGTTAATCCTGATTCCTGACGATCCTGATGAGGAGAATGGGATAAAATTATTAAAATGGTGTATTGTCATCGGTTCCTGATAATTGTTCAAAATTTTAAATTAATCTGACCGTTCAAAGTGGGAAAAATCGAGCTCAAAGATTCCGTTACATACATACAAACATACATACAACCTAAGCTAATTAAAGCACGGTAATAATAAAACCTCATAAAATGCTGAAATCCGATTTTGGTGGATTCAATTGTAATAATAATACGAGTAGTATTATACAGTTTGACCCTGAATATAAGTAATGTTCAATAATTTATTAAGCCCACGAGGGTTTGGGAGTTGGTAAGACCAATTTTCGACAGATGGCACAACTGTCATTCCAATGCAGGTACAAATTGTCCGTTTTATGTATGTCATATTATTTCTTTAAAATGTGGGCGAAGCCGCGGGCACCACTAGTTTTGTTATATATATATTTTTTGTAATAGTTTTACATCTTGCGCGTGCGAACACATTGATACACGCTCTGTTTTAAACGTTTACGTAAAAGGAGTAATGCAAATAGAATATATTCGATTTCACTTTTTAAATTTTTAATATAAGCTTTTAATTAAATATTAATTTAAATTGGCCTTGTATTTATGATGGTCGAACAAAGTCAAACAGCAGCTTTGACACTATAATTAGAAAAGTACCTATCTTTATTTCAAAGGCACTTTTGGAGATTTAAAAGGAAACCGTAGATATTTTAACTAACATTAAAGCTATGAAAGTTTATTAGGTTCATTTACTTCACGATAAGGAGTTTTCACCCTTCCATCCAATATCGGGAATTTGTTGTTAAGTTATCGGGAAGATTATACCATCTTAAATCTTAATCTTATCTATTTTAACAGCGAATTATTTGCGTGGGGTTTATTACAATTTTTATGATTGTTTTATTAATTATATTTCGAAATCCAGAATTAGTTTACAAAATTCGTACAAGTAAGATTAATTGTTGCCAATCATTGTATTGTTATATTAAGAAATGTTTTTAACTTTTTATTTTTATTAACTATAAAGCGTCGTTTTTTTCATACTAAACTTAATTTTAAATCATGTTTTAAGCGAAAATACAAACTCTGTGACGCGTCAACGTAGGCAAGCGCTAATGTATACAAACATTGTACTGAATTTTCGCTCAATCAACAAAATCTGGCCAAAGGCGGAATGTGTTTTCGTAACTGAGTTTTGAGTTAGCGACCGTAGTTATAATCATGTTCGTGCTCAGCACTTTTCGTATAAGCTGATTGAGCCGCAACATTATTGTTATCTAAAGCCATAGTCTAAAGCAGCGTTTCCCAACTTTTTGCAGTCCACGGACCCTTAGGAAATCAAGCAGTTTTCACGAACCCCCTTAATAAAATAAACAGCAAAAAAAACGGATTAGGTATTTATTTTAGTTATTACAGATACAAAAAAAAAATACAAATACAGAAGGTAATTATAACTTTTTATTATGAAAAATATGAAAAAAAATCATGTGAAGGTTGGTGTTGCTTTTTTGCAACTAAATCAGGGATATTCGGGTTGATGTTGCTACTAAGCTGTCATCTCAAATCAGATTCTACTTGTAATCTGTTTCTGTATTTGTTTTTTTGTATAAACAAGAGTAGAGAATGCCTTTTCATATAGGTACGTGGTTGAAAAAAGCAGTAATGCGGCCCTTTTGCATTTAATGAACGATTTATGTATCGTCCAGAGATGAAACCGCGGAACCTCATACATACACTCGCGGACCTCCAGGAGTAAGCGGACCACAGGTTGGGAAACGCGGGTCTAAAGCAATGAAACTAAGGAATATATGAATATATGTGACGAATTACGCGGGTATTAGAGAAAGACATATTACATAATTGTTATCGCTTATTTGCGTGCACAAAATTAGATAACTTCGGGTACCAGTTAATCGATTTTCCAGCTACATGCGTCTAAAATAGATTTTGCAGAATTTAATATAATTGGAACAAACAGACGTAAGATGCCTGAGCACTTATGTAAATATTTGAATTATTGATTTGATATAAATTAAACTCGCCCGTTAAAATCATACCAGATTATTAAGAGTCCCACAAAATGTTGCGGCTTAACTCGTTTAGCGTTGATTTGTAACTGAGTTTGGATTTATGCTTTAACCGCCACACCTATTTCTGCCTAATAACAGCTGTGTTAGGCGCTGCTGTGTTCCGTTTTGAAGGGTGTGGTAAGGGAGACATATTTTTCCGAGGCGTTCCAGCTTAGTCCTCAGGGGTAGCGGCGCATCTGTGGCCGACCTCAGGTAGGAATATCTAATCCTATCTGGGGTTGATTACAGACGTCCATGGGCGGCAGTAGCCACTTACCATCAGGTGGACTGCATGCTCGTCTGCTACTTCTATATTATAAAAAAAGCCTCCGACGACCTTAGTCACTGCTTTAACGTACTCCAAAATAGAGAAAAGTTCTGCCTAAGTTCTACTTTTCTTATAAGGGGGTTGTAAATAGTTGGTCCTAAAAACTAAGCAATAATGTCTCATTTGTGTCTCTGTTAAACCAGCTATCCAATAAGGGACTTAGGGTTGTAGCCGGTTTATTCGTTTTCTAGATTAGTGTATGTCGCAAACGAGCATGTAGGCTACAAGTTAAATGTAGTGTTTCTACACTACATTATAGAGTTCTACTCTAATTACGGGTTTTAAACGAAGGCGTCATCTGAAGGTAAGTTGTTAGACCTCACATAAGGCTAAGTATTGCGCCCTTCAAAACAGAAGACAAAGAACGTAGGGATATGTCTTTCTTTTTATAAAATCGGAGTAGCAAACGAGCAGTTCACCTGATAGTAAGTGGCTCCTGCTAGTAGCCCATAAATATTTCGGGTCGTATTTACAGTCGGTGGGAAATAATGACGTCACTTGTAGATGTTACGTCATTATTTGGAATATTGATTTGTCGTGAAAGGGGATTTGATCAAAACTGTTGTTAGCTATGATTACGGATCAGCTTTGGCAAGATCTTTACTCTTTTCTAGCGAGAGTCATGCAGGTTTTACAAGCATGTATTGAACTTTGTATAGTTAACTATGTATGTAAATCTTTTAACTGAATTTTAAGCCCAACCGATTGAACTGAAATGTTTATATACAAGTTTGGTTTGGGTGACTATATCATATCATCATTCTAAATCAAAAATATAGCGGACCGATTATTTTTATATACTCCCATGATATGAATATGAAAAAAAAATGACGTTACTATAAATATAAATTTAAGATGGCGGACGTTCTAAGATGACAGACAATTTTTTATCCTCGTCTATGATACGGGTGTCAAACGGTTTGTTTAGAAGGTAACGAAAGGCTCGTTTTGAAAAACTTTTTCATGTATTTATTTTTTTGTGACAGAGTAATGACACAAATGCGGGATCTTGGCGTGATGGCTTTCTTCGGCCCAGACGGGACTTGCCAGACCGAGGCCAAGCTGGCAGCGGCCTGGAACCTACCACTCATATCACATGTAAGTATTTTCAACTATTTTCACTATAGAGCTGGCGATTGTCTCCGGTAAAGATCGATTTTTAAATTCGAGTTATTTGGCAATTCTTAGTCGTCAGGAGTAGCAACGCTTCATTAATTGAGTTAAGGGATCTCTATTTATTTATTATTCTTTTGCAATTCACCTGATAAGTAAGTGGCACTGTTGCTATGAGGGAGAAATACGGAGCATCTTCTCGTCCAAAATTCCTCAGTGCCTGAAGTCGAAACTATTTGAGCAATATGTGTTGCCAGTGATGACCTACGGCGCCGAAACGTGGTCCTTTACTGTAGGCCTAGTTCGAAAGCTCAGAGTCGCTCAGCGTGCTATGGAGAGGGCTATGCTTGGTATTTCGCTACGAGACATGATTCGCAATGATGAAATCCGTAGACGAACTAAGCTTACCGACATAGCTCTCAAAATTAGCAGGCTGAAGTGGCAATGGGCCGGCCACATCGCTCGGAGGACCGATAACCGATGGGGAAGAAAGGTCCTCGAGTGGCGACCACGTGTAGGCAAACGGAGTTCAGCCCCCCCCCCCCCCGACCAGGTGGACCGACGACCTGAAGAAGACGGCGGGAAACCGTTGGATTCAAAGGGCACGGGACCGGTTGGAGTGGCGCCACTTAGGGGAGGCCTATGTCCAGCAGTGGACCTCAAAAGGCTGATGGATGGATAGATGGATGGATGGATGGATGGATGTATGGAATGACGTAGGAGTCGAGCCACAATGGGTACTACCACCTTCAAAATGTATTCAAAATTACTATAATGTAGTTAAATATCTTTGTTAAAACGAAACGCCTTGTGACGTATTTCGTGCATCAACATTTATGTAAAGCGAAGATGTGAAGTCAACGCCCTTAATTAATTATAACGACATTGAAACTTGACACTTTCAAGTAGACATAATTTGTTAAAAAATCTTTGATGAGCAAATAGATAGATTGATTATTAATAACGGCCGATAGTTCATTGACTCGAACTACAAAGCATAAATTCGAGGTTGGCGAAATTAAATTTCGATGTTGACGCTTCTATCAACAAAATAAAAACGATGTGAAGCGTTCTCGGGAGATTGGAAAAATAAGCCTCTTACAACTTTGTGTCTTTATACAGACTAAAAGTTACATCTGTTCATGTTTATTTTCTGTTAAATGTGAAATATATACTCGTGTTTTTTAAAAACTCGTACAAGATGTAAGGAGATAAACATTTCTTTTCATTTTTGATATATCGGGATCTGAACAATACCGTTTTACTATAAGGACTCGATGACTGTGCTCAAGGTCTTCGACCTCACGGGGGCTCCGACCTGACCGGGGTCTCGGAAGTCCCATTAAAATCAAAATGCCTATATATGATTAAGTATACTTGATTTTACTTTAAATAAAAATACAAATTTAAATTTATTGTCATGTTTATTTTAAGCGATTTTGCTTGTGATTATTTTTTCAGTTTGTATGAACGACAGCATAGTTATTTTTTCATTCAATAATAAAATTATTACTTCTTAATTCGGCCCCAAAATCTCATGTGCACAAGGGTCCCCGCCATTTATGAAGACGGCCATTTCCACTTTACCCTATCAAACTTATGAAGTGCTTTTCGATTTTTTTTACGCTCTTAGAGCTCTTTTTCTTATTATGTCAAATGACGCGTATTTTCACTGGATAACTCGCTATCACAACCTGATCTCGGATACGCAAGCTACTGCGATATGATAGCTAATATATGCTTTTCTTCATATATCTTAACGATATTACGTAGTATTAAGGATCGTTTTTAAGCTGAGCGTGTGTGATAAGACTCTGTGATAAGGTTCGTAATGTACATAACTTATTTAAGTGGGAATAGCAGGTCCATACGTATCGGCGTTGATAAATTTTATTAGGTATATCTTACCCTGAATCTCGTTACAGGATCGTACGTATCTAAATCAATTTTTATTGTATCTACGTACGAAATGTACGAAAGGTAATAGATTTTAGCGTGGTTCTATTTCTAGCGTGGAGCAGGTCTTACGTATCGTGGATGTGAGTGGACATCACACATTACATATGAGGATTCAGGTTAAGCAGCTAGCTTTTTTGTTAAATGATTTGTAGTGGGTAAATGAAGAAGTGAAGTTTAGAGTATTGATGACTTCTCGATTAATTTACTCATGATTGAACTCCGGGGCAATCAGCTCCAAATCTACTTCTACTGATCAACCAAAATTGAAGGATATCTTAAGGCACGTAACGCGTATTCAAATTAGTCAATATGGTAGTTGGTGAAAAGTATTAATTGATTATTATTTTCTTAGAAATGTGCTGGAGCTCAAGGCGGCGAACACGGCGGTCTGGGCGCCACTTTCGCCCGCACGCTGCCGCCCGCCCACAAAGTGAGCAAGTCCGTGGTCGCCTTGCTCAAGGCCTTCAGCTGGACCAAGTTCGCGATTATTGCTGGAGATGAGGTCACGGCTGCTGGCCAGCAGATGGATGCGATTAAGGTGAGTTCAGTGATGTCCTGGAATCCAGGTTAGAGTAAAATGTACTAAGTTTAAATTACTATGTTTAGGTTGTCATAGCCTAGTCGGCGGTTTGTTAGAACGCATTGCAGTCTCACTGCAGAACAGGAATTTCATCTCTTAGTGAGATCGGTTTAGGACATAGTTCTCCATGGAGGCCAAATGTGGATTGGTACACGTATCTTTGATACCTACGCATATCATTGTGAAGTTCTTTAAAGACTTTCAAGCACGCCTGACAGTTGTTATACCTCCCTATATTTGAGAAGAGACCTTTGTCAAAAGACAATTATTCTCCATACAATAAGGACATAAATATAATGTAATAGTCCTTAAGAGAGAAATAAAATACAATTCTATACAGAAACAAGGTGTGAAAAAGGGTGTCGTTTATACACTACATGTCGTAAGTTATTTAACTTGATATGTTTCTCTTCACCCTGGATTTTAATGGCCTATTTTTTGTACCTTTCCGGCCGAGACAAATAGAGAAAGATATATTTACTTAATGTCAGTTAGCGACAGGTTGAGCCTTATAAAAAACGTTGTCGAGGAAAGGTTTAACATATCGGTGTTTAAAAATAGCACAAGAATTTACTTTTTATTCTAAAAACATCTACTCTTTGTAATAGATTTAAGTAGGTATCCGTAAGATAGACGTTCAAGAATAAAGATACATTGTAGGTAGTTCAAAAGCTTGTCGTTTGATTGATCATACAAGTGGGTTGAAGCGAAAAAAAACTGAAGCCTCGACATAGATTAATTGTCACCCTTTGTCAAATGGCGACAGGATGAAGTTGACAGAGGTACATTTTGAGGTGATAGGCAGCTTTGGCTGAAAGGAGTAAAAGCTCTATCAGCCGTTGAATCTATCCAGGATATAAAGATGTGGTTTAGCAATGAGCGCGCTTGGTTGCGTGTGGTGACCGTAGCAGTAGAATTGAGTAGCTCGCGAGTGAGTGATATAAAAGATATATATCTTCACCAAAGAGCTAATCACTCATCAACTCTGACGATTTTGAATTATATCTTTATATCCGCCATAGGTCCATACGATTCCGGATATACGATCTTCTTCAACTCAACAGTTTTATACTCGCTCGCGAGTGAGTTATGAGTCAAATGAGCGACTGAGTGAGAGAGATTTGAGTCAAATGCATACGTATTAAAAACACTAAATTAAAATATTTTTTCTTTGCTAAGAATATGAAAACAAAGATATACAAATAGTGTTGGCTGTGAAATTCATATATAATTTCTTGCCAGTTTTGTATTAATTATAGGAATCAAAAATGTTGTCAAAACGTTTTGATCTGATTCTCTGATATAAAATGTCGCTTATATCTTTACAGAGCTACTGAGCTAAAGTGAGTTACTGAGCTAAAAGAGTGATATATATCACTGAGTTCAAAAGATATCTCTCTTTTCACTTTAGTGATATATTTTGCGCACCTCTACGTAGCAGGTAAGTAATTACTAGAGATGTTATATTAGGGTTATTTTTAGGTAATCCTATTATTGAAACTTTGTACATGTATGTAATTTGAATGACAATAGCATAATTTGACATCTTGGAACTGATCTGATGATGGAGCAGTACATTTTTTTTCACCGCGACGAGTCAAAGTTTAGGGATAAAATAGTAAAAAAATTAAAATCTAAAAATATCCCATTTTTTTTCATGGTTCCTTTACATCTTTTAACTAATTTACATTTCAATATGAAAGACCAACTTTCTGATAGTATTTAACAGAAAAAATAAACACTGCATCACCAAATTTGTACACGCAGTTAACGAAAGAAGATGAAGAGGGCTGAATTTCTCAAAAAAATTAAAACAATTGATAATGCAAACGGTGACACTTTTACTAAGGTATTTTTTTTTCCCAGAGAGGTCAGACCCTCACCTATGTTCTCCCCAAGTTTGTCGTGGTACTTACGGGACACCCTGTATGTATATTCCGGGAAGGACTTGGTCATACGGTCGTATTTATTCGCGACCCTTTTTTTTTTTTTCTTTTCGAGGGGGAAACCTTCAAAAGGTACCCGGTGCCGTGGGAGCGACACGAGGTTATGTGGGACTTTTACCGCACTAAAACCCCCCGGTGGCCGTCCTCGACGTTGCGTAGAGGACTCTGGGATCTCCAAAGGAACGCGACCGGAGTCCTCTCAGTGCACTGCCCCGTCGGGCTCCGCCCAGGTGACTTTGTGTCACCACACCGTCTGGTGTATACGACGGAATGCGACCACACATACCGTCGTCCTTCCCGGGGTCGCTAGCCGGGCGGTTCGAGCTCCCACTCTTGCCGCCCGTAACCCCGAAAGCCCCTTTTAGTCGCCTCTTACGACAGGCAGGGGATACCGTAGCCCTATTCTGGTCCCGGAACTACAGGGACATTATTCGCGACCCTATGAAACAATCAACCCAAGTTTTAATCAAAAGCCCGCGGCTTCGCCCGCGTTATAAAGAAAATAATATGACATAGTAACATAGATAAAACTGAAAATTCGTACCTTCATTGGAATGACAGCGGCGCCATCTGGCGAAAATTGGTCGTACGAACTCTGAAACCTTCGTGGGCTCACGGACAACAACTTTGCTAAAGATCATCACTTGATCATGAAATGCATAGTTTACGATTCAATCCTTACTAATATCGATTAAATTTATAGATTTTTTGGTCCAAAAGATCGATTCTCCGATTAATCCCTACTTCCCGTGGGATTTCCGGGATAAAAACCATCCTATGTCCTTTCTCGGGTCTCAGACTATCTTTGTGCAAAATTTCATTAAAATCGGTTCAGTGGTTTAGCCTTGAAGAAGAGACAACCAGACAGACAGACAGACAGGCAGATAGACAGAGTTACTTTCAGATTTATAATATTAGTAAGGAATAGTAAGGAATTAGTAAAGAATAAGGAATAAGGAAGTAAGGATTTATAAACAAGTGAAATAATTAAACTAAAAAAAATCGACAACCAGTGCAAAGTAGGTACCTACTACACGTCTGAGAGATCTTTCAAAAAGTTCTTAAAATTGTGTCTTTACACAATTACGAGAACTTGTTTGCGCATTTTATACTCATGCGTATTTTTCGCGATGGACCTATCCTTAACACCTTTCACTCCGAGAGGAGATCCATGTCCAGCAGTGGGATAGTATTGGGTTAACTTCTACTATAGACCTATAGGGCACAAATATGAACCTTTTATTGATTGGAACATGATTATAATGGTATGTGGTAATTATGGAAAAATACAATTTTGGAGCAAAAAAGGACGAACTATTACTCGTATCATCATCAACCCATTACTGTCCCACTGCTGGGCACGGGTCTCCTCTCATAATGAGAAGGATTAGGCCATAGTCCACCGCGCTGGCCAAGTGCGTATTGGTAGACTTCACATACCTTTGAGTTTTTTTTTATAAATCTTTCAGGTATGCAGGTTTCCTTACGATGATTTCCTTCACCATTTAGCAAGTGATAATTAATTTCTAATACGCACATAACTTCGAAAAATTAGAGGTGCGTGCCTGGGATTTGAACCTCGGACCCCTCGATCGAGAGGCCGAGTTTCTTAACCACTAGGCTGTCAATGCCTAGTACTCGTATGAATACTCATAAACACTGTTATAAATACAAAAGGCTTTGAGCACTCTTATAACATTGTTTTATTGAGCCCGTTATTATACTTATATACCTACGAGGTTACACCTACCCTGAAATATAAGAAGTCGTAATATTATACGTTAAGTACGGATCTGTTACTGTTATTACTTTTTATATTATTCTGGGAAATCATATAAGACAAAGTGCTTTATCCTTTGTAGCCTACGGACAGAGGATAAATACTCGTTAATATGTTTCTACATAGTTAATGAATATCTTAATGACAATAATGCACGCAACACATATATTTGATTTACTAAATAGCGCAAAAATTTTAAATTTAAATTATTTTTTGTGCTCAAGTATTTTTGTCTACCTCACATGTTCGCAAAAAAGAGAAACAAAACATAAAGCGCCATTTTGTCAATTTAGACATTTAATTTTACGTTACTGACACTATAGTTCTGATACAATCCGCTAGGGGCGCTGATTGGAAATTGTATGGGCAAATACTTAAACAAGTACCAAAACAGTCATATTTGTCAAAACGTAAAAACTCATGGTAAGGGTACAGGTCCTCGTTATCATTCCATTTACGAGTATAGGTATGAGATTTGGTATATTAGAAATATTTATTCGCAAGATTTGACATACATACATACGAACTAAGGAACCAAGAAAAAAAGCTTTTAACAAGATAAACATTTGAGATCAAACCCGAACTTATATACAATATACAAAATAACATCGTATTTTATTAGAAACGAGCCCCAACACGCGTTTCGCTACTACGCCTCACCGAACAGATTTCAATATTTACTGAGGCACCCTAATTAATTTAAGGGTAAAACATCAACTAAATAAACTAAGGAATTAAATAATTACGTTTGGTAGAGTTTGACAAGAGAGTCTAACGATTTACCGTTAGTTTGTTAGTTACAAGTGACTTAATTGTTAGCTTAATATTAAATAGCTTAGCTATAATATTAGCTTTTTAGTGATGACATAAATGTAGTGATTAATATAAATGTTAGTAATTTATATTAATACAATATAAAATTGTATAAACGTGATCACGAATGAAGGTAAGGTCTGAGTTTACGTTGATTGGAACCGCCCGATTTTATATTATCTTATATGTTCCAACCTAACCTAACTAAATATTCAATGATGAACTGGCTTTGCAATTTCATTAGAACCTACACCAAATATCTTCAAACACAACTCGATTATTCCCATCGGTTGAGGAGTTACATATTTTTTCTCCAGAACCGTCTGATCCTCATCATATTTAAATGGGACCAACTTGTAGCAATTGTACACACACGAAATAAAAGGAATAAAAATAGGTTCATAAATGGCGAAGTTATGGCTGTTATATTTACATGGGTGGAGGAGTTCCCCTCATTTTCTCCAGAACCCATCGATGGATCCTAACCATATTTAAATGGGACCAACTTCCAGCTCGTCTCTATATAATAAAAAAAGAATTATTGAAATCGGTCCACTAACGGCGGAGTAATTCGTGTAAATAATATTTTCATAGAATCTTCTAAAGTATTACGCTCCAGTAACGGTCGATAGGGAAAATAGGTAGCTTTAACGCAGACATCTTTATTGTTGTGAGAATTATTTGAATATCGTATCTGGACGTTATTCACGCTGAAATGTCCTTCATGCGTTCGCAGAAATATTGTGGAATTGCTTTGATTATCTATTTACGTAAAATTGTTTAGAAGTTTGGTAAATAATATGATAAATACAGTTGTACATACCATCTATTAGGAGGAACGTCGCAAATGAAATTTAATAAATTTAGACACAAGGAATTACACAAACAAACATTTTTTGAAGGTGGTAGAACCCTTTGTGGTTCGACTCCGACCTCTTTCTGCCTCATAACAGCAGTGTCAAACGCTGCAGTGTTCTAGTTTGAAGGATGTGGTAAGGGAGACATACTTTTCCGAAGCGTTACACCTTAGTCCACAGGGATAGCGGCGCATCTGTGGCCGACCTCAGGTAGGAATATTTAATATAATATAATATAAGAATATGTCGTCCAAAACCCTTTCTTGTGGCATAGTGCCCAGAACACTGGAAGCGTTACCTCGCTGTATAGTGAGGCTAATTTTTTGTGCAAAATAGCTGCCAGCCTTCTGGTCACCTGAAGCGAGGATAAGTCTGTGGGACATATCTTTTACAATTTTTTTCATATCAGCCGACCACGGACCCAACGTCTCAGTTGCAAGCGCCGCATATTCATAATCATTTATAATTGAAGAATATTTGCGGCGCTTGAGAAACTGGGCGCGGTCGGCTGCAGCCCCAGCACTACTGCAGGTGTCATGTATGTAGGATGGGGCTAGTGTGTCCACACATGTCCCACACCAGGGCACGACCTAATTTCCACGGCACCAGAGTTGCACCATCGTCGTCTTGCCGTCGTCTCTGCACAAACCATTTGGCTCTAATGAGGCTGGTACAGAGACGGTGACAAGAGCCCTACGGATTAAATCATTTAAGGTGCCGTGTCTATGTAAACGGCCAGCGCTCCTGTAGCAGGACAGACCATGTCGGCCATACTTACCCACGCTTCGGCCACAAAGGTAAAAAGGCAACGATGAGGTTCACAAATCTTGGCACCAACCCGGATGTTTCTTGATCTCTATTGCTTCTCTTACTAAACGAGGAACGTAATGACGCTCAGTGGAGATCACCTGAGGTTTGTGTAATTCAATCCAGTGGTTACAACCTGAACTGAGGATGTGTTCAGCTACCGCAGATTTCTTACCCTCCGCCTCAGTTTCGCCGTGACCACGATCCATGCAACTGGGTCGAAATATCGGCAATAAAAAACGCATATCGTGAGTACCCGTTACATAATAAAATGTCTCAATTCCGCGATAATTTTAGTCTAAAATCATAGGTAGTAATGTTGTTGTACATAGACTCGAAAACTACTTCGTTTATAAAAATACTTATTATATTATGTCGCTCTACGAAAGCCTCAAAAGAAAATTAATTAACATGACGACGCTAAGTACAAACTCAAAAGAAAATTAATTAACATGACGAAGCTAAAGACTTTTACAAATGATGTTTGTATTGTACAACAAAGTTAATTTGAAATGAATATTTCCTTCAACGTCAACATAAATTATAACTATTTACGCGACACTATACAGCCAAAGTACAGTAGCATTACCATGAGTTGGCATAGAAACGCCACTATAGAAATGGTAAATAGAAAACTATTGTCATTTTGCTAGTGAATAACATAACTACTATCGTTACGGTATTTCTTGACAACGTCTGTCAAATTAATGACTCATGGGACCGAATTTGTATGGCAATAGATCATAATGACATTTGCTAGCGATTTGATTTCGATAGGTTTTTACGTATCGAGTTACGTCACTACGGATTTTAGTTCTACGAGTAACCACCAGAGGCGCTGTACAATTTTTCATACATTTATTTTACGCAGTCGCTAGCGAGTAATACTTTTGTAAACTCATGGTAGTCCTACAGCGCTGTACGGAAAATCAAAAAAGTTTACTTTTATAATGTATCTAAGGTGTTTACGTATAACCATTTTATATTATAATAATATGTAATATCATTAAGATTTGAAGGTGGTTGAACCCTATGTGGTTCGACAGCGGCACCACCACTACACCTATTTCTGCCTCACAACAGCAGTGTTAAACGCTGCTGTTTAACGGAGACATACTTTTCCAAGGCGTTCCTGTTTAGTCCTCAAGGGTAGTAGTGCAACTGTGGCCGACCTCAGGTAGGAATCTAATCCTATCTGGGGTTGATTACAGGTGCCCATGAGCGGCAGCACTTACCATCTGTTGGACTGCATGCTCGCCTGCTACTATCATAATAAGAAATAACTTTTTGTTCTATATTAGCATATACGGTTTTACATACCTTCTTGCACACACATAGAGGAAATGATTGCGTGATTCTCAGAAACAAATGTTTCTCGGCTCCAGTTTGAAATCAACAGAGGATATCACAGTATATTTGATAGACGTCACTCATGGCTGTAGACATACTCATACCTAGCTTATTAAGAGGAGTCTCTGAAGTTTATCCGGGGAAAACAGGTTGTCTAGTTTTATTTCCCCGTTTTTCGCCTATGCCCCCAGGTCTCCCTAACCCTCGCGTCTTATTTTTGAAATAGGCCTTCAACATTCACAGCCCGCACTGTGATTTTCCCTGTGCCGTGATTGCTATGGACACACAAAGACGAATACACAAACATAAAGACTCAAAACAATCTACGTTCATCATTTAGATTTTTGTCTAGCCAAGGATCGAATCCGAAACCCTATGTGTGCCAGACCATGATGACCGGACTTGATATGACGGCATGTGATGACCGGTCACCGGTGATACGTCACATCACTTTTACATTAACATCCAAGTGTGTCCTCAGGAGCTGGCTCAAAGCAACGACATGACCATCACGGCGGAACACCGGTTTGCGGACTACATCCCTCGCCATATCGCTGTCATGGAGAAGATTGTGGAACAAACGTACTATAAGACGAGGGGTGAGTTTATGTACTATTTAAAAATGTTGTATGGCACATGATAAAGAGGGATATAAAGGCTATCTGTACCCTTACCAGGAGTTTTTACGTTTTGACAAATATGACTGTTTTGGTATTTGTTTACGTATTGGCCCATACTATTTCCAAGTTCTGACACAATCCGCTAGGAGCGCTGATTGGAAATTATATGGGCAAATACGTAAACAAATACCAAAACAGTCATATTTGTCAAAACCTAAAAACTCCGGGTAAGGGTATTGGTAATGTTTCTGTCTTATAACAGCAGTTGAAGAGTGTGGTAAGGAAGAGATAGTTACCCGAGACATTCTAATTTAGTTCTCAGGTGTAATAATGCCTCTATGGCTGAGCTTAGTTGTTGCACATTAATTCCACAAGCAACGATTTTATAATTTTTATATCATTGACCACAAGCTAATGTTTTTCATAGTTTATCAAGGGATCGAAAGAGAATGTGTAAATTTTGTTTTTATTTGTATGCCTCTAAATATGCAAGATCACAAGTAGTATCACATAGACTTATCGGGAAGTTTTTAGTTGTAATGAAATTAATTAATTAATTAATTGAATTAATTGAAATTTATTTATTGCAAGAATGTAGTACACAAAGATAGTTACAGCAAGAGAAGTTCGTAGATTCTACCATTTCAGTGGTGTGCAATCATGTCAAATTGTAAAATTTAGAAAAACATAAAAAATAAAATACAAAAAGTTAAGTCGTATTAGATGATTACATGTCATTTTTATATAGCGATATAGCGTAGCGATGTAGCGTAGTGATATAGCGTAGCGATATGCGTAGCGATATGCGTAGCGATACGCATTCGCAATACTACTACACAGTAATCAACTCGATGTGGGAAAAAAACTCCCACAAAGAAAAAAGTAATATAAAGTGAAAAGAAAAACATGTATTCATTTCGTATAAGTGAAAGATTTAACGTGCAGCAGTGTCTAACAGATAGGTGCCGTACATGCTCATAAGCTTCACAAATATAATATGAATATGATTACCATCCAAGGATTTAAATTCGTTTAGCGAAATAAATATGCCAGATCAAAGTCTTTGAAATCTTTCAAAGTTCTAGAAGTTAGAAATTTGGCAGGGGCGGCTCCTTCGCTAAATAACCTTCAATTTAACTAAGAAAACCATTTTCATTTTTTACACGACTCTTGACCAAATGTTTTGTAATCGAAAACTTGATCAAATAAACATTTGTGATTTTATAATTGAAAAGAAAATTAAAATACATTCTAAATGAACAGTCCCATTAAAAGGACTTAAATAAGTAAAATTAAAAACAAATAACCAGTAGAGTTTACATACATGTCTGTGTTTCTTGTGTGTGTAATATGTTTCTCTTTCAATTACTCTATGGTTGTCTGGAAGAGATCGCTTTTAAGTGATAAGGCCGCCTATTGTACTCTTCATTATATGTATGTAAATATTTGTCATTTATTAGTTGGTGTACAATAAAGCATTTTTGTATTGTATTGTATACATGTCTTGAATAGATAGCTTGAGTTATGGGAGCTGGGCGTCGACGAAAAAATCGAAATGTCTATTTACGCGAACGAATTAAATTTTTTATTTATTTTTTTTACAAACTTGTAGTTATAATTTTTAATAAGAAATATATGAGAAAGGTAGAGTCACCTTCCGCCATGGAGGTGAACTGTTCCGCGAAGGCACCATGCGTTAAAATCGGTTTAGTCAATTAGAAGAATAAGCGGAACAAACAGTTAGACAACAATGTTTGTATATTTTGTTATAAGTACCATGTACTTATAACAAAATATACAAACATTGTACTTAAATATACGCTATACGCTATACTTAAATATACAACCATACGCGAGTATTTAGTAAAAATACAACAGTTTGTAGCCATATCAAACCCTTATTTAAATTTTGTTTATTTGAATAAATGTCTCCCACAATTTAGACGAATCCAACAGCAACGTATATGTATACTCGGTCAATCAGTATAGGCTACAGAGCGTGCCGAACAACAAGACATACATACTCCCCGGGCCAAAATATTTGCGGACCAATATAATTAAATGATAAAAAATCCATCACAAAAGTTGAGCTCGATGTAAATATGAAATAGTCCTAAGTAAACTATAGTGGATATAGTTCTCGTCCTTTCCCCGCATGTACCGACCGGTGCCCTTCAAAAAAACTTTGATTTTCATGTTTTCAATCAGAAAAAGTCTTTCTACACACTAGTTTTCTGCGCAACGCAAACGGTATGCCCGTAGATAAGATTTTTATGACACTAAAGTAGGAAATTCACATGCCGTTACTTATGGCAATAATGCCACACATGGACGTCTGTAATCAGCCCCAGATAATTGAGAATCCTACCCGAGATGGCCACAAATATATATGCCCCGCATAAGTAACTCCTTTACTATTATTTACCCATCTAAGTTAGTTCTAAACCAAATAAAAATGTCTATTTCGATAGCAGATTACTAATATTTTATTAAAATTAATTTGTAAGTATAAATAGTTATTGTACGGATTCAATTAAGTTTCCTCTTTAAAGAAAGCAGTAGGCGGTACTTTACGACAATAATTCTTATTATTTATAGACAGAGCCTTGGGATTATAAGTAATTTTTCAACAAAAATAATCAAAAATGGCATATAAAAGCCTGAATATACTTGTTTCTATGGTTCAACTTAATTAAATTTTTTTTCTTGCTATTCCTTTTATAGACCATTCAGTTTCATGGGAGTTTCTTTTGAAAATCCCTTTGGATGTCTCGTTTTGGTGTGTCTTATTTATTTAAACCTTCAACCTTTAATTCTTTATCAACCACTTTTACCCGCGGCTTCGTTCAGTCTAGGGTTTTTTTTTTATATATGGGTGTAGAAAATTAGCAAGGAAAATTAGAACTCGACAAATGAATGATCAGTTTAGCAGGTCGTATAAGTGAATATATTGTTTTTTTATTGAGCTCCTCTTTTTGTCGGAGACTCCCGAGCATGAGCTCTTTGTGCTTTTATGGTAAAGACGGAGTAAAAAACGCTACGTCAATGGCTGGTTCACCTTAATAAACTTAATCATTCTTTCACAGTATACGTCTTCCTTGGAGAACACATTGCCCTGGTGGACTTCGTGAATGTGCTGCTTCGTAACGGACTCCTCGCTAACGGGGAATATGCTGTCGTGGCCGTCGATGACGAGATCTACGACCCTGATAACGCTGCCATCACCCATGCTGGTATGTTCTTGAAGAAATAAGTAGCAAAATGATTTGTCGTACATTTGATTCAGAGACAATTTTGTCTACCCCCAAGGGGATAAAATAGGGGTTGAAAATATTACTTCGTAACGCGAGCGAAGCTGCGGGCAAAAGCTCGTACCGTATAAAAATCCTTTCAGTAGGTTTAGAGTTTATCGCATTCAGACAGACAGCGGGCGTGAGACTTCAATATTTACAGATGGATTTGTAGTTCTCATGGGTTTCAGTCTAAGAATTTTAGCCTAGGACTTTAGGTGGAGACTTGCTATAACTTTTGTAAATTACCCTTTCGACGTGTTTTTCTACCTGTGACCTAGTGTGACCTAATCGATTTTCTAGTCTAACTTCTATATTTACTCGTATCTGTAACCTTTGGTATATTAGACGTAAAATATAAATAAACACATAAGTTTTGTGTATTCGATGTATAAAGTTAGCTTGAATATAAAAATACACGCGCCGTGAATTTTAATAAAGAAATATTTTCTTTAAGTCTAGTCTAAGTCAAGTATCGATAATCGAGTAATCTATATGTAGAGAGTAAATAACTTAAACATAGTGTCAGACTTTAAAATATTTTTAAGACTTTTTTTCCGTAATGTTAAAATTTATTAGTAACGAGAATTGTGAGTTCCATACAGAAGTATTTTTAAAGCGGTATTTTTCGGCGAATTTTGATGTACCTATTCTATATATAGAACCAAAGACCCTTTTTTTCATGTACTTCTGTAGCTTCCGTATTACCAAATATTAAGAATAAAAAATGTTGTAAGCATTTGTATGTACGGAACCTCCATATGTGAGTTCGATTCGCACTTAGTCTATATACATCTTTTGAAATTGGAATTGAGTGAGCGCAATGTTAGATAGTTAATTGTATCAGGCGTTACTTTGCGGAAATCCATGCTATTAAGTTAAGATTAAAACTACTTCGCTACGGCGGTTAATCGCTAAGACTTAGCGATTAACCGTCGTAGAGTCAACTTACCCTGATGATGCTCCGTTTTGGAGCGAAACACGTGTTGGTGGTGGTATGTATGGTGGTGTATATTTTTAGTTTTTGCATCTGCATGTATCCTTTGAGGGAGGGAGGGTGGTACATACTGCATGGTTTAAAATATATACCATCATACATATTTGTAGCGGATTGTTGCGAAGTAGTTTTAATCTTAACTTGAGCGCAATGTTGACTTAAGAAGCCATTACTGTTTTTTACGTTGCGTCTTTTTCACAAAGAATATTTTATAAAGTGTCAGTTTTTTTTGCCGTTCAAAAGGACATATTTGAATAAAATGCTTTGAATTTTTCTTTAGAGACTAAATTATGAGTGTCAGTGTTAATTTCTTTCTTGCAGTCTGTAAATCCACTTTAATTAAGCAGTCTACCTTATTATAAGTATGTTACAGCTTTTTTTAACAATTGGTTTGTTCGCAGATCACTTGATCCAGAACAGCAGCAGCGACATTCTGGCCTTCAGAGCAGTCCTGAAACTGACTCCATCATTCCCCAGCAATCCTCATTATCCGTAAGTATATATGTGTGTTACAGTCAAAGTGGCTAAATAGCTATTATACATAAATTACTGGTTATTGTATAAAAACTAATTTGTCCAGCCGATGTGATAAATTAATCACTTTATCCGGCTATAATCTATAATAGCAGGTTAAAGCTAGTCATAGTAATAAATATCATCATCAACCCCTTACTGTCCCACTGCTGGGCACGGGTCTCCTCTCAGAATGAGAAGGATTAGGCCATATTCCACCGTGCTGGCCAAGTGCGTATTGGTAGACTTCACATACCTTTAAGATTTTTTTTTTATATAAATTATCAGGTATGCAGGTTTCCTCACGATGTTTTCCTTCACCGTTTAAG
The DNA here is from genome assembly GCA_014595695.2 of Epargyreus clarus clarus. Taxonomy (NCBI): domain Eukaryota; kingdom Metazoa; phylum Arthropoda; class Insecta; order Lepidoptera; family Hesperiidae; genus Epargyreus; species Epargyreus clarus. The sequence goes on along the minus strand of JACTTY020000017.1, from coordinate 694,565 downwards.
CAAGTGATAATTAATTTCTAATACGCACATAAATTTGAAAATCAGAGATGCGTGCCTGGGATTTGAACCTCGGACCCCTGGATCGAGAGGCCGCGTTTCTTAACCACTAGGCTATCACTGCTTTTAGTAATAAATATGTTATTGTTAAATTCCGAAGTACGCTAAATCTTAAGATTAACTAAAATTATTAATAATGAATTCTGTTGTATCAAAGTCACCTTGGTTGTTGTAATAGAGTATTAATTAATCATATAGCTTAGGTCCGAATAAACGTGAATCGGACACACTCGGTAATATGTATACTTAAAGTGAAATAACAAAGCCTAAAGTATCTTTAAGGATAACTCTGTAAATAATAGGATTGAAGTTGTTCCTACGGTTGGTAACAAATACATTACAACCCCAGACTAAATTGTAAAGTTTCGTATGTTAAAGAAGCTTTACCAACTTTACAAACTTTACAAACTTCAAACTAAAACATAAATAAATAAAAGAAAATAAATAAAAATAGCCTTTATTACTACTATACCTACCTTATACTTTTATACATAATATGATCTATGTTACTTCAGATACTATTCTTCAATTTCCTTTTATATTACTATACATACTTTTTATATAAAATATACAGGGTGAATTTTTCAAACGGGCCTTCAGGGCCAAATCCGAAACTATAAGGATTAGCGAAAAATGCTGAAAGGAGTTACGAGGCCGATTTTGATAAAAACTAAAACTGCATCATTACTTTTTTAAAATAACTTTTTCCCTTGCCGGGAATCGAACGAGTTCATTTTGAAAAAAAAATACACCCTCTATATTATTCCACTATCTGATAGTGTTGCTTATAAGGATCAAAATCTGGGAAGTAAGGATAAATTACAAACTAAAGTAAAAGCCTCAATTTTAAGAAAATACATATTTTTTTATATTAATTTGGCAGTTAAGTTCCCGCCATTCATCAATTTAAACATTTCGCGTATTAACATTTTTTTGGCTCAATTTTTCAAATCATTCGAAATGGACGTTTTGTTCTTCAAGAATTTATATTTTTAAGTCCGACTTAGTTAAGGTTACTTTTAGGACCATTATAATAAATTTAACTTGCTATGGGCGGAGTTTCATTTAATACAGATGTAAAATTGACAATTTGCGAGAATGTCTTTTTCGAGTCAAATCCGAGTGATATCTAAACAAAGAGATATAGAAAATCATATTTACTGTTGAAACGTTATATACAACAATAATAGTTATAAACAACAAACAATAACAATTTACTATTTAATCACTTATCTATTTTTATTAAAAAATAAATCCTAAAAACGGCGGTAATTTACTTGCCAAACTATTACTTTCTCATACTAAGCCGTATGTCACATTATAACATCGAATAATTAGTTGATTAACCAACAAATTCTTCAATGGTATGACTTACGTATGTTTCTAAAGAATTACACATAAATCATTTGTTATGTATAATCCTTAAGGATTAGTATGGCAATGTATGGAAAAATATGTATTTTCTTCAAAATTTTCCTTTTCCTTTAATTTGTCACATAATATTAGTTCCCAGAATTTGATCCTTGTAAGCGACACTATCAGATGGAATAATATAGAGGGTGTAATTTTTTTCAAAATGAACTCGTTCGATTCCCGGCTAGGGAAAAAGATATTTTGAAAAAGTAATGATGCAGTTTTAGTTTTTATCAAAATCGGCCTCGTAACTCCTTTCAGCATTTTTCGCTAATCCTTATAGTTTCGGATTTGGCCCTGAAGGCCCGTTTTAAAAATTCACCCTGTATATTTAGTGCTTTAAAAAAATAAACTATTTCTAACAATAACATTAGTAAAAGTGATTTTAAATATTACAGATTAGTAGTCGCCTCTTCGGCGTAGGCCTCTCCTAAACTTTTCTATTTATCACGTTGCCGTGCTTCATGCATCCAGTGTGCAGTCACGCAAACTAAAAGATAGTAGTGTTTAAAGTCGCTGCCCTTTTATTTGGATTGGCGAAGGAAGATTGTGCGATTATTACGTATATTTGATTTATTTTCCTATCACGCCTGATTGTGTCTACGCGCGAATTTTGTTTGCATGCGTAACACTTGCGTCATATAGCTATGTTCATACTTTTCCTGTCATGCGTGCTCATGGGTCGCAAAGACACTGCAGGGAATGAAACCACGGTTCAAGCGTGCGGGGGTCGCATGTTTGGGAATAGCCCCGCGTGTCAAGAAAAGGACGCTAACGTTAAGAATTCGATTATGGAATAAAAATAAGATTACAAAAAAAATGTGATAAATTATGTATTAGCGTTCACGTATTATTGAGCATTATTTTATCTATATTAACCGACTACAGAAGTGTGTATGTTTCATTCTTTGTCACGTCCTGCAGCCTAATACGGCTTGATGGATTTTACACATACGGTATTGGTGGGTTCTTCAAAATTGTCCTAGTGACAGTAGTGACTAGTAGTCACTTTTTTAGATTATTTTTAAGCAGGCTAGTTTTTTGTTTTATTGTAATTCGTAGTAAAGAAATTGTTAAGATATTAACTCTTATGTTTAGTGTAAAGATTTCAGGATCTACCAAGGTCTTTGTGTTCATATTTTATTTCTGCATGACAGTATTACAAAAAATATTGTTATTGACAATTTGTAAGTGCCTCAGCATGCCTATACAAAATAAATATATTTCATTTCATTTCTGTAATGTACTCGTAAAAGTGTGGGCGTCGTGTGATGTCGATAACTCTTATGTCGATAACTTGAGGTCCCTAGGGTTTACTTTACCTACCGCCAGTTAGATTGTAACAACTCTAAGTGTTCTGGGAAGTTTAGGAGTGGAAATATTTACGGTCATTGACTTTGTACGGTTAAAAATTGTTATATTTTATGACATTTTTGTTAAAATTGAAGTATCAAACAAGCTTGCAGTCCACCTGATGGTAAGTGATGGCTGCCATTTTATTTATTTATCTTAAAACACCATTACATCTATCCTTACAGGCTAAACACCCAATACGATAGAGAAACCTTATTTTAAACACTTAAACTAAATTCCTACCTAATGTAGGTACCTACTTACATACTATCATTCCTACCTAATGTAGGTACTTACTGTACATATTATATGAAGCACAACTATTGCGAATTCACTCAAGTTACATGAAAAAACGTCAAGTTGTTCATGCGCCTGGTTGAGTGTACAGAGTGCTCGAGTGAGAGGTGTCATAGCCGATAGCTTGGTCCTGGCTGTCGGCACGGCCAGCAGCGGCGGGCGCCGGCGTCTACACACATAGTCCTCTGGAGCACAGAGCTCCAGGCGACACAGTACCTCGGGATTATGAGTTACACCGCGTAACAATTTTACTAAATACGCGATTAGTGCGAACTCTCGGCGTACTCTGACTTCATTGTAACCCATGCATGCATGACTCCATGGAGACTCCATGGAGTCAACAGGATACCTGAAGCGGATCGCAGATACGTTGCCACTCCTTAGGTAATCCCAAGGATGGTCGCCTCATAATGTGAGTGGCGGTAGGGCGTGGGTATGGCGGTGGTACCTCCCCGGTTGAATTGTGGCTCTACTACCTTTCAAAAGTAGGAATATGTTATTAAAAGGATGACGTACGTATCAAAGCCACAAACATATTATAATTAAATACGAGTATACAAGTATTTACGTTAAGCCTATAATGGCAAATCTGGGTAAATCCGAAGCTGTCATAATAAATTAGGATAAATCAGGAGCGAGCCTGCGAGAGTCACGCTATTATAAATTACAATTTCATTATATAAAACCTCGTTGTGATGTAAACATTACGTAATGTCAGCCCGGTACAACGTTTCCGTTCAACCAAGAGTCTATTTGTAAATTTCTATGGTGTATTAAACTATTGAGTGAGAGCCCAGTGATTTAAATTCGGTGATTTAATTTCGGAGTAAAAGGACGAGAGGCAAGGGTCCGAGGTACGGTTAACCACTTTCAAAGTTATATTCGTAATAGGTACGATATTAACCACTTTCAAAGTTATGTTCGTAATAGAAAATTAATTACCTATCACTCGATACAAACGTTGAGGAATATAGTGAGGAAACGCGACTTCGGCGCCGTGATCAATTATCGGTATCGGCTCGGTGACGGTGCAGTGGACAAACAGCGTATTAGTTAAAATTCGTAATAGGTAGACAGTTCACATTTTCACATTACATTTATTTCTATGCCTGAATATAATGAAAATTTTGGTGGTCAAACCAGAACCCTTCAATTGTGAGTTCGTCTTGCCCTTGGCCAATTATCTATGTACAATCGAATAAATACCAATTAGAATTTCTCTGTGACGAATGTTATTGATGGAAGTGTATTTTGAAAACAATAAAACTTCACATTTGTGCCGTTAATCCTCTTACCGAATGCCATAAACATTTACATGCCGTACAAGTAATGTGAGAATTCCTCGCATACAATAGTTCCACATTCCACGTGCCAAGCGCACTATCGATTTCAGTATTCCTATTTCACTAGTGAAGTATTCGAGGTTGACATTACTTCGAGGATTAAGCTTAAACCATTCGATATAAAAGATTTTATAGAATAATATTAAAGCTACTTTATAATTCATGGCAGTTCCAAATATTTTATTGGTTTTTTTCCATTTGTTTTGGATTAACAGTAGCTCGATAGGTTACAGTAATTATTTGACAACATACATTTTACTGGACATTGTACCGATTCATATTTGAATAACGAATAAATCATACGTCATCACGTTGCATGCCGAGGAGAGGGGATGGGGCAATAATTTACAAATCATATTCTTTATGACAAAAAACTTTCTACTTTTATCGGTTTGCACGATCTATATTTTACAGAGAGACTTCTCGGCTCTACGAATTTCTGGGGCGGCATTTTACAGGGCGGCATGGGACCTACAATACGCCTTTGCATTTGTCACATAATTTCGTTTTGTTACAGCGTGTTATGTCAAATGATAAGGGAGTTGTCTGCCGCGCCACCCTTCTGCGTGCCAAACTACCACAAGATATTCGAAGACACTTCGGTAAGTGTATATAGGTATATTAAAATTCATTCCCTCACAACAAAGCCTCACTCACAACATGAAGTGATCGCACTATTACTTCATGTCATTCACTGAAATATTAAGACGAAATCAAATCTCGATAACATATAATCTCGACTGCTTGAACGATTGAAATATTGTTTGAATTGGCTTGCTTGTTATTACGAGCCAATGTAAGTATGTGCCAAATCAGGTACATTTTAACTCATTTACATTTATAACATAATAATAAAAGTTTATAAAGATGTTTTATCTGTAAAATTTATTTCTTACTAAAATGTGGAGATTGCTTTTGAATTTCTAAACTCGGTATTCGTTTTAAAACGAATCATGTAATTATATTTGACGCAATTTTACCTCCCTTCAGCATTTCCTGTTCATTAGTTATTTAATTCCATTTGGGATATAATGCACAAAGCGAAATCCTCAATGAATTTTTAAAAGCCTGTTTTGGCTCTGATTCTATATTTATTAATAGGGTGAAAATATCTTTTGATTTTTTTTTTATAATATAGAAGTAGCAGACGAGCATGCCGTCCACCTGATGGTAAATGGCTACTGCCGTCCATGGACATCTGTAATCAACACCAGATAGGATTTGATATTCCTACCTAAGGTCGGCCGCAGATGCGCCGCTACGCCTGAGGACTAAGAGCCGGTCCACACGGCGCGTTGCGTCAGCGTTGCGTCGACGTTGCGCTGTGGGTGCGTCGTTTTACATACTAATAATCATAGTGTTCACACGGTGCGCGCGTCGACGCAGCGCACCGTGTGAACACTATGATTATTAGTATGTAAAACGACGCACCCACAGCGCAACGTCGACGCAACGCTGACGCAACGCACCGTGTGGACCGGCTCTAAGTTGGAACGCCTCGGAAAACTATGTCTCCCTTACACACCCTTGAAACCAGAACACAGCAGCATTTAACACTGCCGTTATGAGGCAGAAATAGGTGGGGCGGTGGTGCCGCCGGAATAGAACCACAAAGGGTTCTACCACCTGTCATTTTAACATTGACATATTACTGCGGGAAATATCCAAAAGGGTTTGGTCTATAGTGCACCACCCTGGTGTAGTGTGGGTTTCTTCTATTTTCCTTTATCGATACAGCAAGTGATCATTATCTTCTAATTATACATTAAGAACTATGTTATAAATGTCGATCGACGTCGAATGAACGATCCTTCCACACATTTTAAAAAACATCTGTTGCAAATAACGATCTATGGTCACGTCAATCATCGATTGAAGACGATTCATCCTTCAATCGATTGATCCTCGATTGTCGCTTTATCGGTATCCGTCGCACAGTCAAATTATATCAATTAATAGACGTCATTCGAACGCATCGATCGACGTTCAGCTATCACCACAATTAATAGACGTCATTCGAACGCATCGATCGACGTTCAGCTATCACCACAATTAATAGGCGTCATTCGAACGCATCGATCGACGTTCAGCTATCACCATATCAATTAATAGACGTCATTCGAACGCATCGATCGACGTTCAGCTATCACCATATCAATTAATAGACGTCATTCGAACGCTTCGATCGACGTTCAGCTATCACCATATCAATTAATAGACGTCATTCGAACGCTTCGATCGACGTTCAGCTATCACCATATCAATTAATAGACGTCATTCGAACGCATCGATCGACGTTCAGCTATCACCATATCAATTAATAGACGTCATTTGACGCATCTATCGATTAGTGTGCGGGCGCCCTAATTATTGTTGCGCTTTGATATTGTAGTAATATTAAATGTTATATTTTGTTCTCTCGTAAAGAAATAAAGCTGACGGGCGCTCGTTAATTACACTGACTACTTCTAATTCATTAGGACTAAGTTAAATAATAAATATATTTTTCACAAAACATTAAAGCAGGCTTTAAATGAGTAAATACATAAATAAATCAATCTTAAGAAGAATGTCTAAGCAGTTTTAAGAATTGAAATTGTTGCTTTAGTAAACTTTTGCCAAGTGTCCGTTCTAAGATGTCCCTAAAGTGTTTGAAATACTTATTTATTTAATACGTAAATTACGTAGTATTAGTTATTTATACGTAAATTTTCTCTAAAAATGTGTTTTATTTTGTCAAGAATTAAAAAAAATAATTATACATCATCGTTTTGTGACTTCGTTCAATTTCAAGGCGGTGAAGTATCTATCTATTTTACTTATCAAAGAGCAGGTTCTTCAACGTTATTTTATGTGATTAGGTGCCAATAGAAGCAGCTCATCTATACGATGGAGTGACCCTGTGGGCCAGGGCGGCCACTGCAGCGATGAGAAATGGTATACCGCCGACAGATGGAGCCACTCTCATGAGGCTCCTCCGACCCACTACTTACAGATCTCTTCAGGGTTTTGATGTAAGTACCGACTATGAACTACCCTTAAATAATTATAACTGTCCGAGTATGTTTATAAATTATTTAGGTCCTTTAGTAATAATCAATCTTCACATTTTTTTATTGTCAAAGTACGAATTGCTGCCTGAGAAAAATGTCAAACTTCGAACTTATCTAGGCAAAAATTGGTAAAGATTGATTATGCAAGCTTAAGAGATTAATGTTTTTTGGTAGATGTAACATCATCGTGAAATTATTATGGAAATTTTGCGATAAAAGACGAGAAATATAAATTTTTAATCGCAAAAAACGGCCAAGTGCGAGTCGGACTCGCGCACCGAGTCTATTAGTTTTATATATCTTATTATAATAAATGAACTTTTTTAACTTTGAACATAGATCAGAGAATATTCTGATATACATTTTTAACTGCTTTGAGGGTCTTTTTTGGATATTTGTTCGTAGATTGGTCTCATTTTGGTATTTTGTGGATCGGAAGGTGGTACGCTTACCTTGTAGTCATAAGCAATTTTGATAAACAAAATTAGCTATTGTATTATAAACTTTGTTGTACAATGTTTATAATACAAAAGCTGAATAGCCAAAGGCCGACCATTGTGTTGAGGCGCGTGTTAATTAATGATTCCTTTATTCCGTGGTTGAGGATACTACGACTATATTTAATCCGAGATATAAAATGTATGGTATCAAAAAGAGGCCGAGCGAGTCAGGGAGGCAGGAGAGACGGTCGCGGGTCCTGGCAGGGCAGCCGCTCGCAGGCGGCGTGTGTAGGACCGTCGCCTGCTTTCATGACAGACCTAGTGGCGGAGATCGACATGGGCTCTGCCACACATGAGGTCCCGGGAATACAATTTTTGTAATAAATTTTTATCAGTTAATTTGCGAATATCTCGGCCTTAGGAGGGTATGTGTGACTCATCATTTGGTATGTCCTGCCACCCAAATGGCTTGACGGATTTTAACTTAGGAGATGTTGGATTCGTCTAAATTGTGGAGAGTAATATCTTTATATATATATTTCTTATGTGCGTGTGTATGTCACTGAACTCCTCCTAAACGACTGGACTGATTTTGATGAAATTTGTTGTGTGTTCAATGGGACTTGAGAATGGTTTAGATTCACAATTTAGTCCGTGGGATAAGGTTTTTTTAATTATTTTTTAATTCGTAAGTAGTTGTTGATTTTGGAATGTTTCACATTGGATTCGACAGACTTCGCTAATCTATTTTTCAAACCCGTAAGTGGTTGTTCACCCTTAACATTTTTTTATTTATATGGCAACACAACGTTTGCCGGGTCAGCTAGTAAGTTATAATTTTAACCAGTCTCGTTTTTTTATTATATTTTTCCAGTTATTAAAGTTTATATAACCACCTATATAATATATCGTAACTTAACATATCATTACATTAAACAGGTGTACATGGACAGTGCGGGCGATGCAGAGGGCAACTTCTCAGTTATAGGGCTGGTGGAGGACCCCACCGCGGCGGGAGGCTGGCGGGCGCAACCCGTTGCTGCTTTCCGCTACTCCAACTATTCTGATATGTTGCCAGTGAGTCATCATACAAGCACTATTCAATATATTCACTATGGATCACTTACAAAAGGCCCGATGTGGTGGTTTTTTATGTGTGTTAGTTAATCATGTTTTGTCATATTTTGTGTACGTGGAATGTTTTTCTTTCACCGTAAATGTATGAATTTCAGGTAATTATCCGAATTATAATTTTGATTTTTGTGCGCTAGTGGTAATAAGTGCAGGTGTAATAATATATAAATATCGATGAGTGGTGCCGTCTGCTTCCCTTGACAACCTTGATGCAGCACACACCAACTCGCATATTTCGAATAAGTCCTCCGAGGGCCTCCGTAATAAATATAACTTATATTTCGTCCCGTGACGAATTCCGAGTAATGACAGAAACGTCAACATTTTAAATTTTGAATTTATGTACTCTTTATGTATTGCGGCCAGTCCGAAATACTGAACTATAACCTTTTGGGAATCCGAATTACAAAAGAAAGACAAATATAACAGTATTCCAGTAAATAAAAATATACACATAACAAATAAAAAAATCGCATCAGGCTTTTTTGACCACTTTACAACGTGACAGCAAGTCTATCGAATTGACGTTCTAAATAGAAGTTAATTACATTTCTTAAAGCAATAAACATAATTAATAATCCTACATTTTTAATTAATAGTATTCACAATAGAAATATTTATCTTCCGTTGAGTCCCAATTGGGTCACAGATTCTTAATTTGCGCCAGATACAAATCTTGATATTGGACAGGATATAGATTAAAGGTCGGCTGAGGGTGAAGGGGCAAACTTAATTCAATATCGCGCACGTTGGATTGAAGTGTTCTGTAGAATTCTTCTGAAAATAAATGACCCTGAAATATCTAGGTACGTATGTCGGACATCCTTTACCTACGGTACGGTTTTGAAGACTTGCCCAAAAACCTTGAAATTGTATACAGAAAGCCTAAACATTCTTGAGGTGAACTAAAAAGTGGAGCTAAATCATATCACCCCAGTGGAGGCTGCTGATTTCGAGCTGCTGATTTTGAGCTGTTTCCAGAATGAAATTACAGAGTCTATAAAAAAACTATATAAATGGTGGAAGCAGAAGTTTAAACTAATTAACTTTGAAGAAAGTAATTACTTCATTACATTTATTAACTTTTTAAGAATATACTATCAGTCATAGATATAGCGTAGCGAAAAAATTCTAAGTCTATGCTATCAGTCATATTTGTGATTATTGCATTGGATTTTCACAGAGTACTATTACTAGTATAACGTACAATTCAGTAATAATAAAATCAATTTTAAAGTTTACCCACGCAAGTTCGAGGTTGACAGATAATTTAGACAATGATTCTTCGAACTATGTAGGCTAAAATTGGTTAAGTTTGATTATAATGACAGGAATAAAACTGAATTTTGTACAAATCTAACTTTTGTAACTTAGGAGCTAGTTGGCGGCAACAACATAGCCTGGATTGGTGGTAAGCCACCAGCAGCGGAACCAGCATGTGGCTTCGACAAGCGAAAGTGTCCCTTACCCCACGACCCTGGCGTCATATCCGCTGCAGCAGCCGTGGCGTCGGCTGCAGTCCTGGCGGTCGCGCTGCTCGTCAAACACTACCGCTACGAGAGGAAACTGGCCTCAGTGCTCTGGAGGATAGAGGCCAAGGATCTGAAGTTCATCACCACCTGCGATGATATCGTGAGTTTACATACAACATATTTTATCCATAACAAAGGAAATAAATAAAATGATTATCGAAAAAAAGACAAACCCGCTGAGTTTCTTACCCGATCTTCTCAGTTGAGTTCGCAATCCGATCCTGTAGTAATAAATGTAATTGTCAATTTGTAAGTGCCTCCTCCGTCCTTAACAAAATAAATATATTTCATTTCATTTCAAAGTAGATTCGTTACAAAGCAAAGCCAATTTAATCGTTTCACAAGATATTTCGTTTACAGAGAAGAAGCGGCGAAAGAACTCCGTATCAATACATCTTTTATAAAAGTTTTATTTACAGTATTAAGTTACGGTAATGGAACAATTGGAGCTGGAGGACAATTTCACAGTATACATCATTATCATTTCATTTTTTATTCTTTCATTCAAGGATTCACATAAACTGTTTTCGTTAGTATTCGTTCATTCCAGTTCATATATCTACGGTTCAGACACGCTTTGATTTCTGGATTTTTTAGCAGTAACTGCGGTCCGACGACCCGCGTGGCGAAGCGGTCACCATGCCGGTCTAACGCGCAGAGGGTCCCGGGTTCGATCCCCGGCCAGACAGATTTCTAAATGATGAATTTAGATTTCTGTGTTCTTTCAGGTGTTTGTGTATTTGTCTCTGTGTGCGTCCATAGCACCCACGATACAGGGAATCCTAGTGTGGGGCTGTGAGTGTAGAAAGCGTTTAACTGTAATTGTATATCTTGTAGGTAAACTCATTATTACCCGACTGCCAAGGAAGGGTTATGTTTTTCGCGCGTATCTTGTATGTTTGTCTTTCTTTATTTGATCCGATCTAACAAACGGCTGGATGAATCTCAACAGTTAAAGTGTCATTATATTTGTCTCAATGACCCGAGTGTCCTTAGATAGGTGTTAGTAAAAAAAAAAACAAAATGGCGGATTTTTGGCGCGAAATAGTAACACATTTAAAAAAAAAAGTTAACCGAACCTATCGAGTAGGGTATCAAATGAAACGAAATTAAACGGAGATTATAAAAACATATTTGTATATATATAAAACAGTAAGATGACTGACTGACTGACTAACTAAATGACTTTTTCATTTTGCAGAAATCAACGTACAGCCTAAACCAAGGCCCTTACAGTTCTGAAATTTTGCACACAAGTTCTTTATATAGCTAGAATAAGTACTAAGAAAGGCCTTTTGGAAATTCTACCCTTAAGAGGGTAAAATAGGGGAAAACAGTTTTTTTGAAATCCTTTAATTTTGAAGCAACTACTATAAAATTTTGTATTTGGCTTTCTGGATAGGAATAAGGACGCACTTATTTATCCCCCTCCGAAAAATCAACCCCGTAGAGGGTAAAATAAGGGTTAAAAGTTCATTTGAACAATCGTCAATTTTGAAGCAAACACTATGACATTTTGTATCAGGCTTGTTGGATAAAAATAATTAAATGCTACCTCTAACGAGGTAAAATAATGACCGAAACTTTGATTTACTGAAGTTATATATTTTGTAGACCGTAAATGGTGAATTTTTTCGCAAAATAGTAACACGTTTTAAAAAAGTTAACCAAACCTATCGAGTAGGGTGTCAAAATAAAGGAAATTAAGAGGAGATTACACATACATTATATAATATATCTTATATATAAAATTCTCGTGTTAGTTACCGTACTCCTCCGAAACGGCTTCACCGATTTTCATCAAATTTTATATACATATTCAGTAGGTCTGAGAATCGGCCACTATCTATTTTTTTACACCTAAGTGATGAGGGTTGTTCATCCTTAACATTTTTTTAATTATATGGCAACACAACGTTTGCCGGGTCAGCTAGTACATATATACTCGTATATACACATCGAGATACTGACTTGACTGTCTGACTAAATGAGAGATGCAAAGGGAAACCGCTGAACTTAAGCGTGCTGGAATTTTACACATAGGTTCTTTATATAGCGTAATCCTATTTTATTCTCGTAGTGTTCATCACTACGAGAATAAAATAGGATAATATTGTTTGAACATCTTTTGTTTTTGAAGCAGACACCTACTATGAAACTTTGTATTTGGCTTTTTGGATAAAAATAATGAAATGCCTATTTCACTCCTTTTGGAAATTCTACTTCGGCCTTTTTGGTGCAGTCGGGTTTTTGATTTTTTAAATTAATTACTTGTGGTTATTATAGTTTAACCCTAAAGCACTACCGTCACACCTATTTCTACCTTATAACACCTATGAAACTCCACCGTGTTGTTTGTGGGAGTAGTAACTTAGTCCTTAGTAGCGTCGCACTGTGTTCGTCAAGAAGAAGTTTTATTTTGTTTTGGATTGATTACCGATACTCACAGACGGCAGTGACAACTTACGATCGAGAGGACTGCATGTTTGTTTATTACCTTAGAGCTATAAAAATATCTGGGACTCGACTTTTTGTCCATAAGGTCAAACCGTACGACCTAAATTATATCTAAATAAAAATATGTCGTCCGGTACCATTCCCGACCCAAATGGAATTATTCATCGAGTTGATCCTGACATTTATACAGAAATAAATACGAGTAAAATATAAGTGTTTCGCTTAAGTACAATACAATTGAGTTTTGTTATCTCGATACCTATATAATTATGTAAAGTACAAATAAAAATATATTGCGTAGCAACATACATTGTTTCCTGAATATTATGTTGTATAAGTTATGAGAAATTCAATTAACATAATTATCCTAACGTGAAGCAAAATAAGTGAAACATTTTCATCGCTATTGTGTAAGGATGTAATATTGAATTGTAACATTATATGATTATGGTACGAAGATGATTTTCTATGTGGTACAGCAGTCATCTTCTGCTACGGGGTTCTAGGATCGATTCCGACGTGTGGCCCACATGCCCATCTGAGAGGCTTCGCGCCCCTCCACGCTCGAGCACCCGACGGTCGCCCGCTCCCTCGTGAACTCGAGGGGCAGGTGTCCTCCGACCATCTGGAAGACTGAAAATCTGCACACGCAGCCTAGCACAGATCACGTAGAGGACCGACTGCTGCACCGCTGCTTCACGGCAGCTCACAACACCGGTGGGCAGTGTACCCACTGAGGAGATTGCCCGAGTAAGGAGGGATCCCTCGAGGCCCGTAGACCCTGCGCCAAGCGGCGAAGTCACGCCGCAGCATAGGACGACCGCTTTGATTGATGTTCCGACGTGTATGATGACCTTCGTGGCGGAGCGGTCATCACACCAATCTAACGTGCAGGGCACTCTCTGGATTCGATCCCCAGCCAGACAAATATTTTAATGATGAATTTAGATTTCCGTTTTGGGTTTAAGTGTTGTGTATTGGTCTTTGTGTACGTCACGACACAGGAAATCCTAGAGCGGGGCTTCAAGTGTAGAAAACGTCTATTTTTACTTGTCTCTAATAATAAAATCAATCCTAAGCAATTATAACTATCTTTAGAACTTTGCTAGGCAAAAATTGGTTGAGATTGATTTATTATGTTGAGATTGATTGTCTTACTGAAACTTTTATAAAATCAGGTAGAGAACAAAACTTAAAATTGAAAGACTATAGCTTAGGCGCGATATTTTCCCGTTCAAAAGACTCAAGAGGAGGCTCATGTATTTTAATTAGAAAAGGACTTTCATATAAGGCCTTAAATCTATATCTCCCAATTGAAATGGATTTCGAGTTCTGTGGATTAGAAATATTAAATTATAACATGATCGTCATTTGTATTTATCGAAGTCCTCTGACAAAACCGGAATGTTTCTTAAATGAACTACAATTATTAACCCATAAACTCGCCAAAAATAAATACTCTAAGAAGCAAATAATATTATGTGGAGATTGGAATATTGACCCCTTAAAATAAAATAAATATTCAAAAGACCTACAAACGATACTTTTAGATCATAATTTAAAGAATCACATTACTACCTACACAAGAAAAAAGTCCTGTCTTGATCTCATAATAAGTAATAACTCTGAAGCCACATCAAAAATACATTACTTAGGGCTCTCAGACCATGAAACGGCTCAAAGTCTTTGTCTTGAAATAAAAAGCAACGCAAAAGAATTACAAAAACCCTATTGGTGGCTACCAAAAATTGACTACTGTAAAGAAAATACAAATAAATTCAAGGAGGTAATAAGTAACTTATCATTTAGCGATGTGCTTATAGAAAAAGACATGAATACCGCATTTAATATTTTCCATGATTATATCACCCTCTTTTACAATCTTTGTTTTCCTACGTTATTAATAAAAGCAACAACTAAACCTATAAAAAAGAGATGGATAACTAAAACTTTAAAAAAATGCTGTACTGAAAAAAGAAGGCTCTATATGAAATATCACTTGACACGCTCAAATAAAAAGAAACATAAAACTCTTTACATGAAGTACTCAACAATTCTGAAAAAGTGCATTCACAAAGCGCAACAAATTGAAAATACGAGATATATTAAACGATCTAACAATATTTGTAAGGCAGCGTGGACACTGATTAAAGATGTTCAAAATAAAAACATTAGTAAAGATATTGCAAAAATTATGAATGAAAGTACATGAAAAATGCTACGAAAATCCGATGGAAATATGTGAACTATTTAACGATTTTTTCATTAATATAGGAAAAAGTGAACATAAAGCACATTCAGGCAATTATACAACAAAAATTATAAATAACAATAAAACAATGTTCTTATTGCCTACCGACGAAACAGAAATTTACAATATAATAATGTCATTAAAAAATACCAATTCGATAGGATACGATTTAATAAATACGAAAATATTAAAACTTATAGCCGCAAACATCAGCCAACCCTTGAGCCATATTATTAATTTATCGTTTTTACAAGGAGCTTTTCCAGAAAGACTTAAAACGTCTATTATAAAACCAATTTATAAAAAAGGAAACCACGAAGATATAAGTAACTATAGACCTATTACACTAATACCAGTATTGTCGAAGATATTTGAAAAAGCTATGTATAAAAGATTATATAACTTTATTATAAATACGGAGATATTAAAGAAAGAACAATTTGGATTTATAAAAAATAGCTCAACTACGCTTGCCTGTTTTACATTAGTAAAATATGTCACTGAAAGCTTAAATGAAGGAGTACCTATCTCTGCATAATTTTTAGATATGAGCAAAGCATTTGACCTAGTAAGTCACGAAAAACTGCTGAGTAAATTATATCAGTACGGAATAAGGGGAAAATCATGGGAATGGCTGCATAGTTATCTGACAAATCGTAAACAGTCAGTTGAAATAACAAGAATAATAAATAATTATAGTACTAATTATAAATCAGAGTATAAGTGCAAAATAAACGGTGTTCCACAAGGAAGTATACTGGGGCCACTTCTTTTCATTTTATACATAAACGACCTCCCAGACTGCATAGATGATAAATGTATTTTATTTGCGGATGACACCACATTAATGATTAAATGCCATAACGAAATTAATTATAATAAGAAAATTGAAATGTCCTTGAATCATGTCATGAATTGGCTTACAGATAACAATTTAAAAATTAATATCGAAAAAACCAAATTAATACAATTTCAATACCAAAATAGTAATAAACCACAACTTGACATATCTTATCAAAATAATCCAATCACTAATGTAATTTCGAGTAACTTTTTGGGACTTACTATTGATAATTCTCTAAAATGGGACATCCATGTAGACAAAATGGTCAAGAAACTAGACAAATTTATATATGTAATAAAAAGATTACGTCAAACAGTGTCAATGCAAGCTGCTCTAATAGCCTATCATGGATATGTTGCGTCTGTTCTTCGGTATGGAATATTACTCTGGGGTAACGCTGTTAGCGCTCTAAAAGCTTTTAGATTTCAAAAAAGATGTGTAAGATCCATCTGCGGCTTAGGACCAGCAGATAGTTGTAAAAATTACTTTAAGAAACATAAAATACTACCTTTACCATGTATCTATTTATATGAAATATGTGTATTTGTAATTAAAAATATTAATTTATTTAAAACAAACCGCGATGTTGGTCAAAATAGATGTAGACATAAAAACAAATTATGGTTACCTGTACAAAGAATAAAACAATTTAAAACAAATGCATATTGTATGGCAATAAAAATATATAATCATTTGCCGGACAGACTGAAAAAATTAGAATTGACAAAATTTAAATATGAACTATTAAATATATTATTAAACAAACAGTATTATAGTGTTAAGGACTTTTTTGATGACAAATTAAAGTAATTGCTTATAAATATAATTTAATAAATGACATGATTTAATTATAGTGACAATACATTGTAATAAATATTTATAACACTTTAAATTTTATATGTAAATTGTAATGGACAACTAAGTATGTAAATTAATGTTTATTTATAAGAATAAAACAAAGATTTGTACACGGGATCAACCGGTAGAGTATGCCGAACGCAATTACTATGTATGAACTACTTTATAAACGCATGCTTTTACAAATAAATAAATTCATTCATTCATTCATTCATTATGGGCGTCTCTAGGATATGTTTTGAAATAATAACAAAGCTGGATGTGGGTAAGGCGTAAAATCTAAATTAATGTAGATTTGTAGATTATAAACAATTTCTTTAGGTTTATGACATTGCTTTTGATATCATTGAAATATTAATTACTACTTTTTCCCCGCGGCTTCGCCCGCGTTTAATAGATTTTAATATGACATACTAACATACATAAAACTGAAAATTCGTACCTTCACTGGAATGGCAGTGGCACCATCTAGCGAAAATTGGTCGTACCAACTCTGAAACCTTCGTGGGCTCATGGACAACAACTTTACTAAAGATCATCACTTGATTAAATGCATAGTTTACGATTAAATTCTTACTAATATCGATTAAAATAATCGATTTTTGGTCCAAAAGATCGATTCTCCGATTAATCGATCTTAGATCGCCATTCCTACTTCCCGTGGGATTTCTGGGATAAAAACTATCCTATGTCCTTTCTCGGGTCTCACACTATCTTTGTACAAAATTTCATTAAAATCGGTTCAGTGCTTTAGGCGTGAAGAAGAGACAACCAGACAGACAGACAGACAGACAGAGTTACTTTCGGATTTATAATATTAGTAAGAAAGTAAGGATAAGGATTAGTAAGGATTAATTATGCTGTATAATTTGATATCCCACACGAAGTCCCTCAATTTTCTTTAAATCATCTCTTTATGCCTTATAAAGGGAGCCAGCGCATGACCGACATCATTATGATAAGTAGATTACATGTGACGAGGGAATACATGAACGTATATCCCATATTAATAAATATCGATATCATAGCCCTTCTTTGTTGCTCCGCCTAAGTCGGATAATATTTTTTTTTGTTTATAATCAAACCCATCCGCAAAAAGGTCTACATCTTCTACTATAAAATTAACTGTTCGTACAAAAAGCCTTTTATAATGTAAATCAGTACTTAAACGATAAATCCGAATGGTATGACAACTCCAGCTCCAACATCAATAATTATATGTACCACTATGTAAAATGAATATTATTTACTTTTTAAAAGATGCAAATTTGCACACGTATGGAGTTTCTTGCGCCGATTCGCCATAGCGAAACACCTTCCGAAGCGGTGGTAGTATGATGACTTTCAAAAAGTGTTCTATATGAATCTATTTTGTATAAATGAGATTTGAATTTGAATCAGGAGATGGACAGACGACGGGCTCACACAACCATAGCGTCCTACCGAGGCAACATAGTCGCTGTGAAGATTCTGAAGAAGAAGAACATTGATATCACGCGAGCTGTCAAGAAGGAGCTAAAACAGGTATTGTTTCAATTATTTGACAACTTATGTCCTTTAGTAAAAATAATCAATATTAGCCAATTTCTGCCTACCAAAGTTCGAAATTTACAACTTTTCGAATTTGATCGATTTTTAGAAATTTGACGATTTTCCTTTTTTTTATAATATTAGAGTAGCAGACGAGCATGTAGTCCACCTGATGGTTAGTGGCTACTGCCGCCCATGGACATCTGTATTCAACCCCAGATAGGATATTCCTACCTGAGGTCGGCCACAGATGCGCCGCTACCCCTGAGGACTAAGCTGGAACGCCTCGGAAAAGTCTATCTCCCTTACCACACCCTTCAAAACTGAACACAGCAGCGCCTAAAACTGCTGTTATTAGGCAGAAATAGGTGTGGCGGTGGTGCCGCCGAAATCGAACCACAAAGGGTTCTACCACCTTCCTAAGTAATAAACATCACATTTGGAATTTTGGTGCGCATAAATTGGCTAAGGGTTATAAATTACTAACAGGCGTTAATCAACGTTTATCAACAGCTTATCTTGACCAAGTTTTGTGCACGGTTCTATTTTCTCATGTGAAAAGGATTACGGTATCAATCATTTCATGTACCTTTGGTTACTTGACCCGATTTCGGAGGATAATGCCCCTACAGCCCAAACGGTAGCACAGATTTTATCATATAAGGTGTAATTTGTTTCGCCATAATTGTGAGAGTACCTTATGATATGATTAGTATATGAAAGCAGTCGAGATTTTTATTTTCACAGTAATTCTGTTGTTTAACACAACAACAGTTTAAGTGTCTAAAAGGCACGCAGGGATCCTCGCGATATTTACTTTACTGGCAAATCAATTCATAATTAATTTCTGACAAGTACACAAGTGGGAGCTGTGAGAGCAGTCAGAGGGTTGTGTCGTAATTTGAAAGTTTTAGACAGCGTTACAACAATCAAAAACAGGAATGACTCTACCCTTTATTTACCATCGCATAATTAAAATACTTGTGTAACTCGTGTCCAACTCCCAGATAACTGATAACTATTTGCATCTGAACCTAATTTAAAGTTCGAATTAAAGCATACATTACAGTACAGTAAATCAGGCACGTGTGAACTACATTACATTGAAATTTAATGTTACATTACATTACATTGTACCTTTATTTGAATTTTAATATCTGAATCAGGTCACATCATAGTTTTCTCGTTATCAATGTTGCAACTTGAATTTGATGTATGAATTTAAATAATGATAATACATTTCATGAAATAGGAATTACCTGGATATAATATATGAATAGGTCATGGCGTTTTGTTACCCATAAATCAACTTCAATTTGAGTTGTGAAATTAAATAATAATAAAATAAATACTTTACCGATAACCGGTGGGGTAGGAAGGTCCTCGAATGGATCCACGTCTCGGCAAGAGGAGTACAGGACGCCCCCCGACCAGGTGGACTGATGACCTGTAGCGGACGGCGGGTAACCGCTAGATGCAGACGGCTCAAGACCGGTCGGAGTGGCGCAGACTAGGGGAGGCCTATGTCCAGCAGTGGACTTTCAAGGCTGGTAGATAGAAATACTTTACAAGAAATTGGAATTACATGTTATGTTAATGCGGTATTACATTTGAATTTTAATACCTTATTCAGGTCATATTTTATTTGGTATCCGTTTACCTCGAATTTGAATTTTAGATTTGAATAATGATCCGTGAATGCTTTTATCAGTATGTTTTATGTCCTCAGATATGGTAAGGGTTAAACGGTTTACCTGTTATGTCTGGGATAACTTGAATACTTTTGTAAGGTAAAATTGTCGTAACAGAAACGTGTTTTTATTGGTCTTACAATTTTATATAACAGTCAAATATATTGTGATTATAGTGAACCCTTTGAAGTGTTATTTTAAAACAAGTAAAATTGGATAATAGGAAGTAGGAAAAAGTCCTGTCACGCGGGACAACGCGTTTCTCATCGGCACGTGTGTTAAATTAAAACACTGTGCTGTGTCACCAGTTCTTTTTTGTAGAACTTGGTTGATACGCTACCGTGTGTCTAAAATTACAGTTTATCGCTAGTCGCGTGAGTTTCGCGTGAGTAATCTGATTATAATCTATGATAGGATGCAACTGGTACGCATGTATACCAGCTCTGCACACTGACACAAACCGGTGACAGGAAAAAGATCCTAAGGATCCACGTACTAGATTTCAACAACTAGATTTCCTTTCTGAGGAATGTTATAGGGATAAAGACAGGTACACAACCATACCTATAAAAGGCTTACAAATCATAATTTAGATATACCACTGGGGATGAAACCCAACAACCTTAAGCGATATTACAGTAAGCCTGCATTACGTCGCGTTACAAGTTACTGCGTCCACCAGAATCCTTCCCGGCCGTAAATAAAAAGCCTAAAGCAATCAAATAGTCCTTGAATCTCCATGAAAGCTTTTACAGCCCGATAGTGCTATTAAGGTGCTTAACCGTCGAGTGGGCACAGATCTCGTGTTACAAAATTTGTTCAGCTTTGTATAAAGCCGCTATCATGACGTAACTCAGAATTTGGGAGACCTATCATTCCTACGGCCTCTTATATCTTTTGAAGTTACGATAAAAAGTACTTCGCAACAGACCGCTACCAATATTGATGGTTAGCGAAAAATAACATTCGATTATTAATATATATAAAGATTTTATTTCTCTTAATGGAAATACATTTCAACAACATCTGACAGTTTATAAAAGTAGTAAGAAAACAGATTAAAAATTGTGTAGTTTATACTCGTAAATTCTTATGTATGTATGTATTTTGGAAGGGAGGGAAGTGCATACTGCACGGTATAATTTATATACCATCCTACATGTTGGTAGCGGACTGTTCTGAATTAGAATTTAAGTTTTTTAACCTTTAATTAAGTATATAGCAAGGATTTCCGCAAGAAACTTCTAATAATCTTAACTGTCTGCTATTCATGACGACCCGCGTGGCGGAGCGGTCACCATACCGGTCTGACGCGCAAAGGGTCCCGGGTTCGATTCCTGGCCATACAGATATCTAAATGATGAATTTAGCTTTCTGTTTCTGGGTCTGAGTGTTTGTGTATTTATCTATGTGTGTGTCCATGGCACCCAGGGCACAGGGAATCCTAGTGTGGGGCTGTGAGTGTAGAAAACGTTCATTCTATTTAATACCCTAATAACATACGGATAGCAAATTACATTTTTTCTTTGGAATGCGGAAAAATTGTCGAAGTAATTCAATTGGAGCAAGATCATCATTTTATGGCGAAGCTTTTGTGTAGGTAACCAATACCAAAGGTTATCTTTTGTTATGGCTTAATTTTTTGTAATTTTTCAAATTTATATGTAGCCATAATATGTATAATGTAACATGGATTGTCCTTGATAATATACATTGTAATAATTTGCGGTACGTGGTAGAATCAATATGGTTCGACAGGAAAGAATTCACCGCTATACCCAATTTTGTTGTGAAACAGTTCTAGGTTTCCGTGAACGGTGAAGATGACGACGAAACGACGACGAAGAAGATAAAATTTTAAAATTTTGCATGCTTCTTTGAAGCTGACAAAAATTATTAACATTCCTACGAACCCAGATTGTACCACATTTAAAAGCAAATAAATGAATATGAATATGACGCCAGCTGACTTCATGTATGATGATGTCTGTGGTCGAAAGTAGAAACCCCGTTCCATACATCGTTCTTTTGATTGATCAAAGGCGGCATTGACCACTTACCATCTAGTGGACCTGACCTGTCTGCTACTTCGATTTTATATAAAAATTGTAGTATAACCTGCGGACATTTAGACATATTGTTTAATTAATAGAAGGTTGGATAGAGTTTTATGAGAATTTACTATATGTAGGACTCATTATTTGGGATTGATCACATATGCTCGTACGGCAGTAATCCCTATCGATCAAGTAAACAGATTGTTTGTTGCTTTAATAAAAATATGTGTTTTAAACTAGATGCGGGAACTTCGTCACGAGAACCTGACCCCATTCGTTGGAGTCTGCGACGACACCGGCATGGCTTGCATCGTGATGGCCTACTGCTCTCGAGGGTCATTGGCAACGGTCCTCGCTGACCGGGACCTCCACCTCGACGACATGTTCGTGGCGAGCCTGGTGGCGGACCTGCTGCGCGGCCTCACGTACCTCCACGACTCCGACCTCATCTCCCACGGGAACCTCACGTCTAGCAACTGCCTGGTCGACAGACGCTGGGTGCTGCAGATCACCGATTATGGACTACATACGTTGAAAAGTAAGCGAGTTCTTACGAGTCAGCTTGCGAGTTAGCTTAATTTATTGTTTTTAGCTTTTTTTAGAGCCTTAGTGAGTTAAAAGTTATAACCTTTTTATCTTTAACTGTTTTATAACAGAACTTTTAAACGTTTGTGTTTTGATGTGTAAGGTATATGCTATTCTAGATTACGCTAGGGCCATGAGCGCCTTCGGGCCGATTTGGATGTTGCGCCCCCGGGCTTTAAAAATTTTAACGATCTATTTTATTTTTCATATGTGGTAGGCAAAATAGGCACCACGTTGCGATATTGGGATTTTTTTTTTTGGTTACGAAGGGGAAACCTTCAAAGGGTACCCGGTACCGTGGGAGCGACGCGGGTTATGTGGGATTCTTACTGCACTCAAACTCCTCCGGTTGCCCTCCTCGGCGTTACGCAGAGGGCTACGGGATCTCCAAAGGAACGCAACCGGAGTCCCCCTAGCGCGTTGCCCTGTCGGGCTCCGCCCAGGTGAGCTTGACGCTCGCCACACCGTCTGGTGCGTACGACGGTATGCGACCACACATACCGCCGTCCTTCCCGGGGTCGCTGGCCGGGCGGTTCGAGCTACCCACTCTTGCCGTCCGCAACCCCGGAAGCCCCCTTTTAGTCGCCCCTTACGGCAGGGCATACCGTAGCCCTATTCTGGTCCCGAAACTACAGGGAGAGACACTCAGGGAATAGCAAAGCGTTAACAACATTTCGAAACCTGGTCGATTGATTAGAGAAATATATCGACAACAGTGAGTGATCACTTCTGAGGATCCCTTATGATCAGATAAATGCGTTTGTTTTTTTTTGATTATATTTCCTTTGATCAAAATGATTTAAGTACGAACTATGCTACTATTGATCTGTTTAATCGACCAAGTTCGACGTACCTACTCGTAGTGTATTAAATCAAGATTAATGGCGTAAGTTTTCAACTAATTTAGATATCGCTTTCCGATAAGCGATAAACCGCAAATAAAACTATCTTTAATCATTCGCAAAACGATTTATTCATCAGATTCATTTGAACCCAATTTGTCTTTTTGTGGGGTGACATATGGCGAATTGGGGTGCCGACGGGGGAAGTAAGATGGGGTGAAATGAAGTAAGGTGGGATGATGCGTGTGGTGAGTTTTGAAGGTGGTAGAACCCTTTGTGGTTCGACTCCGGCGGCATCACCGCCACACCTATTTCTACCTAATAACAGCAGTGTTAGGCGCTGCTGTGTTCCGTTTTGAAGGGTGTGGTAAGGGAGACAGACTTTTCCGAGGCGTTCCACCTTAGTCCTCAGGGGTAGCAGTGTATCTATGATCAGGTTCAGGTAGAGTCTGTTCTGTATGGAGCAGGTTTCAGATGTCTATGGACTATAGTGATCACTTACTATAAGATGGCTTCAGGCTAGTTTTTTAGTTAAATTTCATATGACATACATGTATAAACACAATGTTTTTAAATGAAGTATGAGAGGCGGAAGTATAGTATTGTAAAATGTCGAGAATGCCGAGATTTTTTCAATACTGTTTTGCGCATAACAACGTCAAGAAAATAGATCAACCAGAAAATCCTTGAGTTTTTTTGCCAATAATTTCTGTTAATAATAATATTGTTTTAGACTTTACGACTGCCAAAATGTATTCGTTTGCAAGTCGTTAAGATCGCTTTTAACCTAGATTGACAACTTAAAATTAATAAACATAGAGAAGACGCCAAAAATTGGTACTTAGTTTTGATACTCAGTCACTTTGTACCATTTGCCTCAAGAGGTTGTTTTTGTATGTGTTTATGTGAGGATGATGTATGTATGATGATATTGGAACCGTGATAGTGGTTAGACAGTCGACCTCTCAATCGGGCAGCCACGGTCCAAAGTTGTGCATATTATGAAATTAAAATTTATTTGTTCAAACAGCGAAGGTAAATATCGTGAGGAAACCTGGCTGCCGGAGAGTTCTTGGAAAACGTTCCCTTATGTGTATGAAGTCTCCTAATTCGCACTTGGTCAGCACGGTGGACTATGCTCTTCCAACGAGAGGAGTTCCGTGATAGGAATGGGACCCAAACAGCTTGATGTATTTTGTCGCTAGATTTTTCATAATTTTACGAGTACCGTACTTAGGTTAATTCAAATTCAAATTCAAATTTTTATTGCTCATGCATACAGTACATAATTATGGTGTTACAAGTAGGGTTTTCGAACATGCATGTACCCTGCTAGGGCATTGCAATGAAATACATTTACTTTTAACTTCTAATACTATTACGTTACCTTACCTAATACTATTTACCTTCTTAATAAGATAGGACGTACATAACTAAGAAGTAGGTGTGTTCTTAGAGGATTTCTGGGGAATATACCTTAACGAGGTTAGATAGGAGTTGTACCATATAAATATAATGACTTATAGAGTTTGTTGATACCAAAATTTATCTAAATATATATAACTCAAAGGTGACTGACCGACATAGTGATCTATCAACGCACAGCCCAAACCACAGGACGGATCGGGCTGATATTTGGCATGCAGGTAGATGTTATGACGAAGGCATCCGCTAAGAAAGGATTTTGATCAATTCTACCGCCAAGGGGATTTTTTTTTTTTTTTTATAATATAGGAGTAGCAGACGAGCATGCAGTCCACCTGATGGTAAGTGGCTACTGCCGCCCATGGACATCTGTAATCAACCCCAGAAAGGATTACATATTCCTACCTGAGGTCGGCCACAGATGCGCCGCTACCCCTGAGGACTAAGCTGGAACTCCTCGGAAAAGTCTGTCTCCCTTTCCACACCCTTCAAACCGGAACACAGCAGCGCTTAACACTGCTGTTATTAGGTAGAAATAGGTGTGGCGGTGGTGCCGCCGGAGTCGAACCACAAAGGGTTCTACCACCTTTAAAAGGGTTCTACCACCTTTAAAAGGGTTCTACCACCTTTAAAAATAGGAGATAAAATAGGAGATGAAAATATTACTTCGTAACGCGAGAGAAGCCGCGGGCAAAAGCTCGTTCTTTCTATAATCGAAGAACGAAAATCGGTTAACGCCATACAAATATATTAATTATGTTGTTGATTTTGATGTGGGCTTCTATTTCAATTAAGTAATCGGTGTTCTATTTCTAAAGCTTAAAAGAGCTAATTAATTTAACATTGTTGCTTATTATCTCGAATTACGCTTATTAACTAATTGGCATATAGAACCTCTTATGCTATTTG
Organism: Epargyreus clarus clarus; assembly: GCA_014595695.2. NCBI lineage: Eukaryota > Metazoa > Arthropoda > Insecta > Lepidoptera > Hesperiidae > Epargyreus > Epargyreus clarus. Next base: position 668,494 of record JACTTY020000017.1, on the reverse strand, counting down.
CGTTTAACGTGTACCTATATATACTACTGAGTAAATAATGTACTTAAGTGTTAATGAGGGTTTCATACTTCAATAACTTTTCTATGTATTTGTGTGTGTGTGTGTGTGTGTGTGTGTGTGTGTGTGTATGTGTAAGTTTCTTAATTACACTATAGACGTATTCTCAACATCTTGCATATATACAAGCACCGAACTAAAACTGTCGGAGCACGACCACTCTCTGTGATCACCATGGCGGAAGATGCCCTTTAATAAATGTGTTTCAATGTCAATATTAGATGTCAATAGTCTAAATTTACATATTTTGTCTAAATGCATTTAAGGCGACCACTTTTCAGGAATTGCTACATGATCTACTTCAAATCAAGAACGCTTCTGTGAAGTTGGTTGAAAATATTCATGGACGGCAGTTACATGTTCTTTTACTATAAAAACCTTTGGAAAAATTGAAACAAAATGTAGGCTCATAGATGCGATGTTCACACCGAAATAATTAAATTTTATTGGAGTTGATTACATTTGTAGCTTAATGGCCCTTGAGTTTAACGCTTTCTACACTCACAGCCCCACACTAGGATTCCCTGTATCGTGGGTGCTATGGACACACACAGAGACAAATACACAAACACCCAGACCCAGAAACAGAAATCTAAATTCATCATTTAGAAATCTGTCTGGCCGGGGATCGAACCCTCTGCTGCTAGGTTATAGCTTTCGCATGAATATCATTAACTTGTTAAAAAGACGACTTCGATGTAAAATTTAAAATTTCTTTAGTTATTCCATTTCGAAACCTTTTTTTACAGGTAATTTACAAATTACAAAAGTAAAGTAAAATAAAAAATGCTAACGCATTTTGGCTAGATGTAGAAAATATAAATCCAAGTCTTTGAGATGAATTTCTTATAATTATGAATGTGTAATGGTTTTGGGTATGGTAGTTTATGTTTTTGTGTGTAAGTGTATGTAATATTTATGTATGTGTCTATAAAATCAAGTAGGGTAAGTAATTTAAAATTGAGATCAATTAAAATACTTTTTTGTGAAAGGTGGGTGCGTTGTCACAGAGGACGCTCTACGCTCGGAACGCCGCATGCTCTGGCGTGCTCCTGAACTCCTTCGGGATCCCAATCCACCTCCGCGAGGGACTCAAAAGGGCGACGTGTACTCCTTCGGGATCATCTTGTACGAAATACTCGGAAGAAATGGACCTTGGGGCGACACTAATTTGACAAATGACGGTAAGTAACTAACATAACACATATTAGACATATAGACATTAAACTCATAGAGTAGAATCCTCTGTGGGAAGACTCCGGCGGCACCACCGTCACAACTATTTCTGCTTAACAATAACAGTGTTAAGCGCTGTTGTGTTCTAATTTGAAGGATGTTGTAAGGGAGACATACTTTTTCGAGGTATCGCTGCTTAGTCCTAAGGAGTACCGGCGCATCTGTGGCTGATATCAGGTAGAAATTTAATTCTATCTGGAGTTGATTATCTACATACCAATGTTTGGCAGTAGCCGCTTACTGTCAGGTGAATTGCATGCTACTCCTATATTCCAAAAAAAAGACATGAAAATCATATTTTTCAGTACAATATTTGGCACGACTTGTGGTTTTGTTACGTTAATATGCATTGTAGCTATAGGAAAATATTATTGTCTGCCAGCACGCGACACGCTCTATGTTTGTAAATGTAAATTAATTTTTACTCCGTAGAAATTTAGTAATTTGAAAATGTACCAGTATGTTTTTGTTATTTTTAAAATTAACATAATTTTCGTGTTGAAATTTGCGTTTTAAACTAAAGTAATGGTGCTAAATGAAAGAGATAATTTTACTGATTTCTAAATTTGTAATTTATTTTTTAAATAAGTAACAAATTGTTTATTGTTAATTATAAAATTACTATACTTGTGTTGGACGTATGAAACTTTTAATTTCATTAGAATTTTCAAGCCTGTGCTTAAAAATTCTGTAACTGTACTGTAACTGAAACAGTTCTGTAACTGTACTTTTTTAATTAATTAATTTTGCAACGAATGAGTACAATGTTGATATACTAAAAAGGCTTGCGTACCTATAACACAGAAAAGACTAAACTTTTTCACTTTCCTCTGTTATGTCATCAATTAACGCAAGAACTCTTCTCTTGAAACTTTTGAATTGTGATGCGTTCATTTCGTTCAGTTCAGGAACGAGGCTGACCAAGAACGATCTGACCGGATCGTTCGTGTTTGAGAGGCATGACGTGGAGCGGTTGAGTCGTTCGGCGTCGATTAGATAATTGTATTCGATTTCTTGTATCGATCTTTTCCTCGACGAATTCCCTTCGGAGTCTTGATTCGTGTCGTTGCTTTGATCGTCGTCCGTTTCGATCTTCACTTCTGGGACCTTCCAGGCTTCTGGTATTGTGTCCTCTGACTGGTCGTCTTCCTTGTTAAATCTGTATGCGTCGTAAAAGGTTTTTTCCTTCTTTTCAGCGTCTTCAGGGGTGACGATTTTTGGAGGCACCGGTGGTGTTATTTTTATGAAGGGTAGGAGGAATTGCATGGCGTCCGAGAGATAGTACCGTCTCTTCCGCCGGCCTGTACCACTGTAACGGCTAGACTTCATGTGTCTCATGTACACTATTCGCAAATTTCTCCATTTCTCCTTACACGCGCTACCTGTAATAAAATAAATTAATATTATTAATTTAAATAAATTAGGCATTAACTGTAATTGAGTTCATTAATTTGGTTGAGTTTCTACAGACCAGATATTGAGCCAAACTAATTAAGGCATTTATAAGACTTGAACAAACAAATTGAAATAGCATTTTAATTATTTCATTCAGAATTCTTTAGGTCCTCGATCAGAGGGTCGTGAATAAATTATGTGAAATAAATTGTTGCTTTGTTACAATGTCAAGTACGGTCGGCACGTGTTTCATTATTTTTATTCCTATTGAACGAACAATAATAACGATGTATGTTTCATAGAGCTAACATTTTCTATATTAATAAATGGCCTATATACCTTTTATACAGGAAATTAAAAAACAAAAATATACTACTATAATAGTTGTTATTATTGACATATTGTTGTTGTTTTGATTTGCGTTTTAAACAAATAATTTGAATAATTTGAAGGTGGTAGAACCCTTTGTGGTTCGACTCTGGCGGCACCATCGCCACACCTATTTCTGCCTAATAACAGCAGTGTTAGGCGCTGCTGTGTTCCGTTTTGAAGGGTGTGGTAAGGGAGACAGACTTTTCTTAGGCGATCCAGCTTAGTCCTCTGGGGTAGCGGCACATCTGTGGCCGACCTCAGGTAGAAATATCTAATCCAATCTGGGGTGGATTACAGATTTCCATGGGCGGCAGTAGCCACTTACCATCAGGTAGACTGCATGCTCGTCTGCTACTCCTATGTTACAAAAAAAATACACAACATTATTATGTAAATCGTTTTTAAGTCGCCACAATTTGTTTAACTGAATAAAGGCGATAATTAATGTAATATTAAGAAACAGTAATAAAGCATTTTTAATTAAGTTTAAGAATTCCTCCTCAGCCAAAAATTCAGAACAGTTCGGTTTATAATTAAACTACGAAGTGCTGCGGCTATCACTGAAATATTTGAACGGTACGAAGATAAAACTATTGTTTCAGTGCTAAGGAAATTGTCCTTCATATTGCAAACGTGTTCTAATTTAGTCCTCGGGAGTAGATACACTACGTCTATTTATTGTTGAGTCATCATCGTCATCAGTAAATCAATCTATCCTACATTTAGCTTACCAAATATCGAAATATTACTATTTCCGCCTACGAGAGACATTTTGTTTATTAATATACACAATCTTTACATACGGGTGAATATGTTAGGTACCTACCTACCTACCAAACCTACCCCTACCTACCAAAAGAATTTACACGATAAGTACCTACTTATCGTCTAAATTCTTTTCTAATTTGGGATACTAGGTACCTATATTAAAGAAGGAATATGTAGGAAATCGTGAAGGAACGAAGATTAAAAATCTTGTTAGAAATCGTGCTCTTCCTTAAATGTTAATCTGGTTTGGTGAAATTCAATTTGCACTTGTTTGTTTATTGACCGGTTTATCTACGCAGCCGTTTTTGATAATCAGTTTCGTGATTAATCATTATTCCAGAGGATCATCCGCGACCAATCGCGGCATTAGCAAGGCAATACCAATATTGCCTTGCTAATGGCGGGAGAAGGCTTATTTTTCCGCGTTGAGATCTGAACTAAGTTCGATTAGGTTTGTTATAGATATAAGGATGCTTTAGATCTGTCGCTCGCCGGTCACCGTAGTTGACGATTATTACGTTTGCGACTACTGATTGCGGTCGACGGCTCTGGCCTAATTTATCGTCGCTAGCGATCGCTGGCGTCACACGATCGTCGTCGACTGTCGCTATCTGTCGTGAAACGAAACCGGCGATTGTATTTTATCGTCGGACGCTAAAGTCCATGGCCTTGCATATGTTCTAAAGCACAAGTCTCGCTTTACAAATAGTTATTCTTTCCTCAATTAGCGAAGGAGAACATTCTAAGAAAACTTAAATGTATGCAAGTTTTCATAATTAAAAAAAAAATGTTGTGAAATTGCCCTTGGCCAATATAGTGGTGGATGGATTGTACCCTTCTCGAGATAATAGGAGACATTCACTTTCACAGCACAAGAAAAATTACACAGTTGACTATTTCAAATAGCAAATCTAGGTTTTTATTTGTTATATAAGAGTAGGTAGGTACGAAATTATTTTAGTAGTACACCCATAGTACACCTATAACTTACTTATAGAAAGTAAAACATGGAGAGTCTAAAGCATCAAAGTCGCTTATATTTGCAAGATTTCCAATGATTAATTCTATATATTAAAATATTTTCAAACTCTAGATTGTGATTTTTTAAGTAATTTAATTGTATTTAATATATTTAAAAAATGTTATAAAAATAATAATTAACGTACTAGGTAAGCCACAAAATATTTTAATTAGCATTTACTTTGTATTTAATATGATTTTGATAGGCAGACCTGGCTAAAAACGTACATAGTACTTTCTTGAAAAAAATAAAAATATATATACCAATTAATAATCACAATAATATCTTAATTATTTTAATTCAGAACAAGATGGTATCTATCTAAATATAGGTATATGTGATCAAAACAGATAAAAATGTATAATTAAATGACAAGGTAACCTTTGCTGTCTACTCTAAATCAATATTACATCGCGGGAAATGTTTCAAGGTCGCCAAGGCAGTGCTATACACTTTCATCATACTCGTATGACCAGCGACAAAAACGAAACGAAACAGTAGTTACGATCAACACTGGCTGAATGAATTACAAACTAGTTTGTAATAAAAAGAAACAAAACAAGTTTTGTTTATTAACTCGTTACTTATCTATGCATCTCTGCATTGTTAATGAGTAACAGATAATAAATGAAATGGATACGCTACCTGTCATGTTCATTACTTTGCCAACGTCGTCCCAAGCTTGGTCCGTGATGTCTTTGCGAGAGTACGTCATCAAATCGGGATTGTATAAACACGGCCGTTTCTTTATTTCGTAAACAAACTTTACGTTGCTCGCTTGCTCACTCAATCGAGTTTCATGGGCCATCATTTTTGTGTACTGAAAACATTTATGTAATTAAATTTTAAGTATTTATTAAAGGATTAAGGTTAGGTTTCACTGACGTGACTTGCTCGCGGCGGATGTAATGCGACTGATTTGAAACGGGTTTGAGACCGTTTCAAACTGGTTGCGTTATGCACATGCGTTCTACGCTCGTAAGAGGTCTCACGTACAATGTAGATGTGTAAGTTGGCATTATATTGAGTCACATAGAGGTAATTGTACTCAGAGGTATAACTACTTGAGCGAGTACATCTATGTTTGTTTTTGTTGCGGTTACTTCGGCCTTGCTTGTAAGCGAGCCTATTAGCAACTGTGATATTGCTTTAGAGTTTAGTATTTCTATAATAGCTATCTAAAACAGATTGTTAATAGTTGAACTAATTTTCTTAGGTCAACGGGAAAGACTAATTGGATGGATCCTAGCTAAAGTTTCATGGACAGGACCTATGTTGTAGCTAGATTATAATTTTGCGCCCTTGGCAAGATTTGGAAGTTTGTGCACACTAAGACTTTACTCTAGAAAGAGAATTATCCTATAAAGTTTGAAATTCACGACAACGTTTTTTTTCGCCGAATTATTTCAAGGACTACTATAATTTTTATACTGAGTTATAATAATTTTATTCGAGGACTCAATATTGACGACCCGATATAGATGTTGCGCAGATTTTGGCTTACCCTAAACTACTCATGTTATTTCTAGTACTCCTACATACTACTATATTGTCCACGTAATTGTGAAATCCAAAATAATTACTTTTAGTAAAATAGATAATAGTACTTATACATAGTCATTTTTTATGATTCAAAAGCATTTAAGTCTTTACAAGTTGGTTTTTGATAATTATATTGATAACATTTTTTCCTCATTACGGCCATTCAACATAAATTTTGTTAATTTTGAAAGGGCATTGAGAAAAAAATTCTAGACAATTTTTTTTAATTATAAAAAAATTGTATGAAGTTTTAATTTGTGTTAATCCCGTGATAAGTGATTATTGTTCATATTCTAATTTAAATAGAATAACAGTACTGTACCCTTACCAGGAGTTTTTACGTTTCGAAAAATATGACTGTTTTGGTATTTGTTTACGTATTGGCCCATACGATTTCCTAGTTCTGACAAAATTCGTTAGGGGTGCTGATTGGAATTTGTATGGGCAAATACGTAAACAAATACCAAAACAGTCATATTTGTCGAAACGTAAAAACTCCTGGTAAGGGTACTGTGTATTAATTACAATTAATGCGTTTATAGGGGTCATATTATTTTTTTATGTGATTTAAATCTGAATTATCGCTTTAGATTCAACGATCGTCACAAATGGCATTTTTGGATTAAGCGTTTGATCATAGTGTAGGTAAGTACTTTGATTTGATCGCTGTATCTAGTTTTCTATAAGGGGCAATACCCCTTCTTAATAATCAATCTACTCACATGTCGTCTACCAAAAACCGAAAATTGAAACGATGTTTGGTTAGAAAAACATTGGATAATAACATTGATTATTAAAAAGCGTGTTAAAAATGAGCGTAAATCTTTCACTGTAGCTGCTTAAAGAAGTTACTGTGCGGGGGCCGTGTATTACACAGACAGTACATAATCTTGTAAAATGAATATAGACAGATACCTACTTAATTTTCTTTTCTTGTTCTTGAATTTAATCGCTTATTGATCTCCTCGAGGGACTACCCAGCAAATCTTTTGATGCTTATAAGCTTTATTTTGCATCAAACAATTTAATATTCCTAGCTGTATTGCATTATTATATTTTGCCTCGGCCGACAAATATAATTGAGTACGGTAAATTCCCATGCGGATCTTGTCTGAGGATTATTTATTTTCTAAAGAAATTAAGTTTGTTATTTCATATCAAATGTTTTGTTTATCAAGATCTCTTTCAGAATATTAAATTTAAAAAAGATAGTGAGAGTTTGACATACCTTTTTAGTAGCTTGTCGACCATAAATGGAACTACTCAATTTTGATTCCCAGCGTCCTATAGTACTTATCCAATATACAAGTCTAAGCTTATGTGTTTGATTTCGATTTATGCGTGGGCAGGTATCTAATTAAATTCAGATCTCTAGCCAGATTGTTTATTCATTGTTCTCCTTGTGTAAGCCTCAGACAAGCACCTTTCATTTTAAGTTATGCGCGTATTAGAAATTAAATATTACTTGCTTAAAGGGTTAGGAAAACCTTCACGCCTGAGATCCTTCAAACATATTCTCAAAGGTGTTTGAAATCTATCAGTTCACACACAGCCAGAGCGGTGGACTACGGCTTAAACTTCTCACACTTTGAGAGGATATCCGTATCCAGCAGTGGCAGTAGGTAATGGGTTGAAGACGTGTGTAAACAAAATGCGACGATTTTTTTATTGATTTTTTTATAATATAGGAGTAGCAGACGAGCATGCAGTCTACCTGATGGTAAGTGGCTACTGCCGCCCATGGACATCTGTAATCAACCCCTAGTAGGATTAGATATTCCTACCTGAGGTCGATCACAGGTGTGCCGCTACCCCTAAGGACTAAGCTGGAACGCCTCGGAAAAGATTGCATGAGAACTTAGAATGGCGTGTCCATTTCATTTCGTTGGGTTTGCATTCTTCAATATAGGATTCAATTCTACATTATGTGCGTGTTGAAACCTATTGTTACCTTCTTTATCTCAACAGGTGTGTAGTCTATGAAATCTAAAGTTTAATACCATTTTTTTGTAGAAATCATCGGGCGAGTTCGTCAACCGATAGGCGGGGTCCTGTTTCGTCCACCACTGGGGAACCTGAAGACGAGACCTTCGCTCATTGCGGTGCTGAACGAGTGCTGGAGCGAGCGACCTGACCGCCGCCCTGAAGTTAAGCTGGTGCGCGTTCGACTAAAGGATATGCACGCTGGCATGTAAGTTTGTTGTTGTATTTATTTTAAAAAGTTGGTAGAACCCTTTATGGTTTGACTCCGGCGGCATCGTCGACACACCTATTTCTAAATTATAACAGCAGTGTTAAGCACTGCTGCGTTCTTCTTTGGTAAGGAAGACATACTTTTCCGAGGCGTTCCAGCTTAGTCCTCAGAGGTAGCGGCGCATCTGTGAACAGAAATCTAATCTGATCTGAGGTTAATTACAAATGCCCAAGGGCGGAAGTAGCTACTCACCATCAGGTGGACTGCATGCTCGTCCGTACTCTTATAACATAAAATGAAAAAGTAGATGTACCAAACGAATACAGTGCACCTGATGGTAAATGGCTACTACCACCCATGAACAACTCTAATCAATCCCAGGTAGGATTGCAGTTCTACTTGAGGTTGGTCATAGAATGACTAAGTTGGAAACGTTGGGAGTCTTCATGTAAGTGTCTTTCCCTTAAACTATATTTCCCTTCAAACTAGAACAAAGCATACACCAACATAGTAACTGCTGTTACTAGGCGGTAATAGATGTGGACCCTTTGGGTGAATATTGGTTTATTTGTGATAGTCATATGTCATTAACCCTACCCGGTTGAGGAGCCTATTGTCACTCCGATTAACGTTAATCAATTGTGTTTAATAATACAAGGGGTATTTCCATTTTATTGGATTCCTTTAGACGATAGGTGATTGGGAAGTAGAAAATACGCGGAAACAGTTGATTCCATTACAGGCAAGTCCTTTGTCGTAGCAAAGAGAATTATTTATAAGGTTCCTAAGCTATTCATTAACTGAGAATTTACTAGGTAGCAAACGTAGCGAAATTCTGAAATTGTTCATCAGCAACCTATTACTGTCTCACTGCTGGGCACGGGAATCCTCTTAGAGAGAGAAGGTATAAGCCATAGTGCACCGCGCTGGCCAAGTGCCAATTGGTAGACTTCACATACCTTTGAAAATGTATGCAGGTTTCCACAAGATGTTTTCCTTCACCGTTTAAGCAAGTGATAAATAATTTATAATACGCAAATAATTTTAATAAATCAGAGTTGCGATCCTGGGATTTGAACCTCGGACCTCTCGATTATGAGGCTGAATTTCTTAACCACTAGGCTATCGCTGCTATATGATGTGAATTTTCTTAACTTTATGTAGGAAGTCGAACATTTTCGATAATATGCTGACAATGATGGAGAAGTACGCTTCGAACCTCGAGGCCTTGGTGGACGCCAGGACCGAGCAGCTGATGAAGGAGAAACGGAGGACCGATGACTTGCTCAACAGGATGTTACCAAGGTATTATCATTTTAATATTGTAAACCGTTGATTTTCCACAGTAAGTTCCAAGCTTGCTAGGGTTTCGTGCCTCAAGAAATAATGGATCCCATATACTTATATAGGATCACTTTATGTTTGCCTGTCAAGACCCTTTTTCTTAGGCATACGTATTCATATTCATATTTCTTTATTTCTTAGAATACCTTATTCTAACCAAAGGTCTTAAAATTATTTACAATTCTCTTATCCTACCTTGTCGGCATTCAAATTTACAGTCAGTTATTTATATAATTGTACAGGTATTATTCAGGCCCGTAGGTATAAAGGTAATATTTAAATTTATTTTATTTGACGACCCGCGTGGCGGAGCGGTCACCATACCGGTCTGACGTGCAGAGGGTCCTGGGTTCGATCCCCGGCCAGACAGAATGATCAATTTAGATTTCTGTTTCTTGATCTGGGCGTTTGTGTATTTGTCTCTGTGTGTGTCCATAGCACCCACGACGCAGGGATTCCTAGTGTGGGGCTGTAAGTGTAGAAAGCGTTTTATATCAAATATCCGGGTCTACGCTCTCTTTTGTATGAGCTGTGAAAATATCAAACCTATTCCAACGCGATCAAAAGATATGACCATTTACATACGTTAAAGGAACACAAAGGAATCAAAACCTATCTATACCTACTGCCTATTGACCTAGAATAATGATTCAAGACATTTGGCGAGAAATAATGTCTTAGAACGCAAGTCTGAAAATATGTAGTAATATTTAGTAACGTAAATATGTAATTAAGGTTTAAAGAACTTATTCTCATAAAGAAACTTTTTTACTTATATAAGAACCATTACAAAATAACAACAAGATAGTTTAGTAATAAAAGAACAAATTTACTTACTATTACAAACTAAGTAATAACTTGCGGTGGTTGATGCTGTTTTTTATGTGCATATTATTTGGTGTCGGTATTGTGGCGTTGATTTTATTATGAGGACAATCCTTTTTCATTTCTTAGCATCATACAATTCCATTTGTAAAGTGTCATGCGTTGTTCCGTTAGAGTAAATAACCCATATCACGACCTAATCACACGGGCTTACTGGTGTAACATGGGTGTAGGCCACGTTCAGACTGAGGCGCTAGCCGAATAGATAATGAAATCCAAGGATTCTAGAAAACTTTAATTTGAGGCTTTACAGTAAGTATGAAAAATTCGGAACAATACGCAGAATTTTAATAAGTAGGTACTAATAATAGAGGTTTAGGAAACATGTCATTTAATGAACGATTCATTATAGAACGAGTTTAAAAGCTTTTTTTTACACTTTAGGCGTCGATAAAACCGTAATTTGTGGAAATTTATCTCGTCCTAAAGTGTTTCCCGGAGCGTAAAGTACCAACGCTATGCCTTTGAATCAACTCTTAATGACAGATTTACACAGTCGTGGAATCTCAGTTTAAACGTTTAAACATAACGACGAATACCTACTAAAGTTTTGATAAACTCTTTAAATAAGTGTAATGAAGCTGGGATAGGTCTAATTATAAAAGTAGGTAGTCGTACATTATTTAACTGTATTTTCGGACAGAGTTTCCACTTACCGATCAATTTAGGATGATTAATGTTAATGCAGAGTCCACTTAAATATTATTGGATTAAGTACTACCTTCTATTACATTTATAATTTTATTAACGTTTCATTAACATAGATTCCCGGAAAAAATATTTCATAAATTGAAAAATGATTAGGCATTTATAAGATAACATAAATTAATTAAATTAAATTGTAAAGAATTAAATAATTAAGAATATAAAAGTAAATAAACCCCACTATGACGTAAACAATTCTAACGTCTAAATATAGGTAAATAATCCGATAATAATCAAGCAGATGTGTAGTGTTCTTAGGCAATCTACTTGTTGGTTGGATGGTTGGTGGTATAGTTCACGCCAAATTGCTAGTCCGCTCTAAAGTTGATGCGCGCAGGTTTAGTTAGCATATAATATACCTACTCCGTAACGTAAGGACATACTAACGCAGCTATCTACCCGTGGGCGAGAGCGGGTGCCGTCCCGCTAATATGTGCAATTTACTGCTATGACGACGCGACTCGTTTCTATATTCGGAGGGGACTAGCAATTTGGCGCGTACTATAACATAAGTTATTGATGATTGCAGAACGGTAGCGGAGGCCCTGAAACGTGGTGAGCCGGTACAGGCGGAGAGTTTCAGTTGTGTAACCATCTACTTCAGTGATATCGTCGGATTTACCAGGCTTGCTGCCACAAATTCTCCTATGCAGGTAACACATATAAGATTTATATGATTTCTGCTCTCATTGTTTGCAATTTCATAAGTCGGTTAAGTAAGTAATTTTAAAGTTAGCGTTGTTGTTAAAAGCTGGCTGGAAAGACAGCTGCCAGGCGAGCGACATCCATGGGGGCGAAATTTTCAAATGAAAAATAAACTATGTTTCAGTTTTACAATAAATAAATAAATAAAAATAAAAATAAAAAAGCCTTTTATTCCATGCTCATCTTTACAATTTACAGTTTTACAATTTTATGTATTAAATTAAATAAAATTATTAAATTTAAATTATTACATTTTTTTACTTATATTATTAATCAGCTTAACGTAATAATAGGAACTGCTAAATTATATTTACATTATTATCATTTATTACATTATTATCATTTAGACAATTTATTTAATTGATTTTATTATTATTAAATTATACATTATTTTATTTTATAATATTGACATTTTATTAATTTAATTATTGCATGGACCCCCCTCAGGTGAAGGCCTCCTCCAAAGCTTTCCATTTTTCCCGATTTTTAGCCATTTTAACCCAGTTCTGTCCTGCGATCTTTTTAATGTCATCTTCCCATCGTGTATAAGGTCTACCTACGCGGCGCTTGCCTGAAGGACCATTCCATGTAGTCACCCACAGTGTCCACCTTTTATCTTCCAAACGTGCTACATGTCCGGCCCATCTCAGTTTTAACTTTTGTGCGTAACTTAAAGCGTCTATAGCCTTTGTACGTGTCTTATTTTTGAATGTCTTATTTATGTATTTTCTTAATTTTTAGCATACTACGCTCCATACCTCTTTGGCACTTTGTTATTTTATTTTTAATATTTCTAGTAAATTTCCATGTTTGGCATGCGTAAGTTAGACAGGGGAGAATGCATGAGTCCATAATTTTCTTTTTCAAAGTTACTGGTATATTGCTTTTTAAAATTTCTTTATAACTCCAGAACTTGTTCCAAGTGATGTTTGATCTTCGCTCTACCTCTAGCTCATTGGTATTATTGTTGAATCCTACTTGTTTTCCGAGGTAGATGTATCGTTCTACATATTGTATTGGTTCGTTATTTATTGTGATGACTCTCTTCGCTCTATTTGTCATGACTTTTGTTTTTGCTAAGTTGATTTCCAGGCCTATTTGTCTGCTAGCTCTGTAGAGAGATTCTATCATGTATTGTAAGCTGTCACTACTCTCCGATAACAGTACGAGATCATCTGCGAACCTTAGATGACTTAGGTGCTTTCCTTTAATGTTTAATCCGTACCTCTCCCAGTCTAATTTGTTTATAACGAACTCCAATACGGTAATAAAAATTTTTGGCGAGATTGGGTCTCCCTGCCTCAAGCCTCTCTCTATATGAAAACTGGGGCCAATTGATTCTAGTTTGACTCTACTTGAGCATGTATTATATATGCATTTTATGACTTGTATGTATTCCTTTTCTACTTCTTGAGCTTCCAGAGCTTCCCAAATGCTTTCATGGGATATTGTGTCAAAAGCTTTCTTGTAATCAATGTAGGCTATGTAGAGCGGTCTTTGATGTTCTTGATATTTCTCTATAACTTGTTCCAGGGTGTGAATATGGTCGATAGTCGAAAATCCTTTTCTAAAACCTGCCTGTTCTATAGGTTGTCTTTTTTCCAAGTTTTTGCTTATTCTTTGCTCTATGATAGAAGAGAATAGCTTGTATAGAGTTGGCAGGAGACTGATAGGTCTATAGTTACTTATATCATTTGGGTCCCCTTTTTTGTACAATAGTATTATATTGGATTCTGACCATTGTGAAGGTGTTCTTTCTGTTTTTAATATTAAATTAAATAATTTTGTTAGTGGTGCAGCTAGTAAGTCAGAGCCAATCTTTAAAGCTTCATTGGTTATGTTATCGGGACCTGGGCTTTTTTCTAGTCTTAATTTTTTTATCATTTGCACAATCTCTATCTCTTCGACAGCCTTAATATTGTACTCCTGACAATTATCATCGGTCAGAGGCGTGGTTTTTGGGTGTTTTCATCGCTGTATAGGTTTTATAAAAATCCGTGGCAATTTTTAAAATATCTTTGCGGTTGTGCGATGTGACTCCCGATTGTTTCAAGCCCTCGATCCAAGTTTTATTTGTTTTTAATTCTTTGAAAGCTTTTTTAAGACTCTTTCCCTGTTCAAGATATTTTGTATAGTCTTTATTCTGTGGTTTTTGTAATCAGATTAATATATTTGCTTGTTAACTTATATAGAGCACTTAGTTCGTTTTTTTGTGACCGAGATTTGTTTTTGGTTCTTTGCAATTCTTGTCTTCTATTTAGAAGTGACATGGTTCGCTCAGATATGCATTTATGTTTCGTTGTAATATTCCTCGTTACTCTTGCATTTTGTAAACTATATTTAATAGAATGTGCTAGTTTATCATAATATGTTTGGACGTTTATCAATTGATTACTATTTAGTGAGTTTGTTAGATTGTGTTTTAAATTCGTTCTATAATTTTCCCTTTCTTCTTCGGTTTTCAGGCTGGTCGTCAAATTACTTTTAAACCCAGCACGGCTCTTCTTTAAATCTTTTAATAATATTGTAGCTCTGACCATTCTATGGTCCGATGAGTAGTTTATGTTTAATGTTTCTATATTTAAGAATATTCTTGGTTTATTAGACAGTATATAATCAATTTCGTTTTTATATTTACCATTCGGCGAGCGCCACGTCCATCTGCGGTTTGGTTTTTTATTGAAATAGGTATTTATGACTGAAAGCTTATTTTCAAAAGCAAAATCTATTAGTCTCTGGCCGCGTTCGTTTCTTTCGCCGTATCCATATTGCTTTGTTATTAGGTGTTCATCATTTGCTGGTTGTCCTATTTTCGCATTAAAGTCCCCCATTATTATAAGGTTACTGTATGACGACTCCATCGCCTTGTCAATGTGTTTATAAAATTCATTAATTTCTTCGTCATCTGCTGCCTCTGTAGGAGCATATGCTTGAATAATGCTTAGCTTGTAACCTTCTAAGTTGAGGTTCAGAAGTGCTACTCGATCTGTGATACCAGTAAAACTTTCAATGTACTGTTTTAAATATTTCTTTATCAAAAAACCTACTCCATATTTTCCTGCTGTATGGCCTATATGATATAGTATAAAGTTCGCATATTCTTCAATTTTATTTCCCAATCGTCTGATTTCCGATAAACCAATGACATCGTATTTAATATCTTCTAGAGCTTTTGTAGTTCTATTAATCTTTCATACGTAGAAAGCGTTCTTACATTGTAGGTTGCTATATAAACTTTATTTGTCGACTTTTTGATGCTGTGGTAGATGGTAGTGTTTGGCTTTGGAGGGTGGTGGTCATAATCTTCCTCGGTGACCAGCCGGCTTGGAAGATTTATGTTATTATCATATTCAGTAATTTTCGTTATGTTGAGAGGGGTCACTGAATGCTATTCGTTTTGAGTTGTTGATTGAGTTGTTTTCGGCTGTTGTGAATGGCTAGTAGAGTTTTTTTGTACAAGGAAATTGAATAATCCAGGTCTGACTATGCCTTCAGAAGTACTGGGTGATCTGTGGAGAGCGGTAGGTGATGATGTGGGCTTTTTCTTTTTGTGTCCTTGCTTTCTTTGGGGTAAATCATTATAGTAGCTCCGAGTTTCTTGGGGTGATGAAGAGAGAGGTCTTTTATTGTTTCCCTGCGTGGTAGTTTTTATTTTGTTGTTTAATATCACTATCTTGTCATATCTTATTACGGCTTTATTTCCTTTCTCTTCTTCTAATTTTACTTGATCCTGGAGCTCTCTTCTTTTCTGTAACACGTGTTGTGGGTAGTCTTCTGTGATGTAGTAATTAGTATTGTTTAGTCGTCGCCTTTGTTTGAAAATTTCAATTTTTTTGCCTAAAGTTGTAAATGTCACTACAATGGGGCGTGGCTTTTCAGACTTCTTTCCTATTCTTCTAAATTCTTGTATATCGTTGGGGTTCATATTAATCTCAAAATATTTAACAATGAAGTCGGTAAGTTCCTTTTCAATATTGGAGTAGGAATAGGGAGATTCGTGTTCTTGGATGCCGAAGAATACTATATTTCGATTTCTAGCCTGTTTTTTCTAAGATGTTCAGCCTTTGCTCTTGTTTTTCTACATGTTCTTTAAGGTTTTCGTATTTTTTTTCAATGCAAAACAATTTATCGTCTAACATTTGGTTAATATTCGCTGTTACAGTATTTGTTACTTCTATACCATTTTCCCTGATTGCAATTCGTTGTTCGTCAATTTCTTTTCGGATTGAGCGTAAAGTTTCCATAATTTCATCCATTTTTGGTGTTAAAGTTCTATAATTATTGTTTACATACATGTGGTGCCCTCTTGTAGAAAAAATGTTAATGCAGTATTAAGTAGTTTTAGATACGATAGCCATTCGACAATAGATGGCGTTACAGATCTATGGTTATGATCTATCATTTAACGTGTTTTAACGCTCTTCGACACTAGATGGCGCTGTTGGTTGTATGCAGGTTTGCTTCGGTCTTATTATGTAATTATTTCCGCTTGTCGATAGATGTCGCTAGCTTGGCATAAATGACCAGTAATATTTTTTAAAGCTGTTTTTATAAATTTTTAGGTTATGTTTTTATTGTCCATACACATATGTCCTTGTATTTGCTTTGTTTTTATGCAAAAGGGCACTATATTATCGTCTCTTGTAAAACTGTTAGTTAACACGTCACAAACAGTAATTTATCCGCAGAAAAGTCACGAAAGTAACGAAAGTAACGGTCCACATTTCACTTCAGTTTTTGCACTTGTCTTCGATTATTTGCACCAAACTATTATTTCACTGGCAGAGTCTGTATTTGGTCTGATAACTTTTCTTGGTTTTTATTAACTTTTTGCACTTTTTACTATTTTTTGGAATTAACGAACACAGAGGCAATGTTAACTGTAGCACAGCAGCGCCACCTCTCCAGTTTTACAATATGTCACTGAAAATATACGTCTTTATACAACGAATCCTTGTCAAGGATTACATCGTGCCATATGTAAAAACTATTGTCTTTGAAAAACAAGGTCGATAAACTCGAGAGCGTAAAATTCAACCCTTACCAGGGACGCTCGAGGCCCTGGCTACAACACTCATCATAACTGTGATATCAAATTCGGCCTCTTAGTTGGAAGTAAGGAATTAAACTGGATTACAGTTTTACAGAATAGCCTAACTGCTCATACTTTGCGCCATAACTACAATTTAATGTATAACCGAAACCTACTTTCAAACAAAAATTTCAAAGGTTACTTAGCAAACTTTTAAGAAGGCGAAAATTTGAATTTCAAATTTTGTAAGAATATGAAAATTTTGGTACGATTAAATATTCAATTATTACAATGTCGGCCTAACTACCAGAACTTCGTTTTTCTCAAAGATTATTTAACAAGTAGGTACAATCAGGGGCTCACATTTAATAAATTGGAATACAAATCCTTATACAAAGTCTCATCTCGTCAAATTGTCTCAGCTTAGTTGTCAGAGATTAATTTAGATCCAGCAATCTATCTGAAAAATAAGATTTTTTCATAAAGAGCTGGGTTTTATAAGGCTTTATAAAAATGATAGGTACCTACATCTTGAAGGTTAGCGACGTATTGTCAACTATTTTAAGGCTGTAAATTTCCATTGATGACGACTATTCACCATCAGGTAGCTCACCTGTTTTATTACTTTAACAATTAAATATAAACAAACGAAGCACGTAAGATCCGAATAAGCTAATAAAAGTAAAGTCAATTAGTCAGTCAGTGAGAACGATCGGCGTAATGTAGGTACTGTTGAAATAAAAAAAATCAATTTATATCTACACCAATGAGCATGTACCTACCTAATTAGGAATAAAACTTTAATTAAACACTCATTTATAAATTATAGTGACATCATGTGTATTGTTACGACGTGCGTCTGTGCGCATTAAATCTCCGAGAGTTTGAATAATAATAGTTAATTGGGATCCAGTGTGAGAGGAAATTTCACACAACTATAGTTATATTAATCGGTTGTAGTTTGAATTTGGTTACAAACTATTTAACTAAATTTGAACCAAGAGTCCTTACTTATGTATTCCAGAAGTGTTCACCTTCATGTCTATATTAATGCAATATTCCTATTGCAGGTTGTGGAGATTCTAAACGACCTCTACACGTGTTGTGACGAGATCATATCATATTATAATGTATACAAGGTGCGTATGACTAATTTACTTTATTTTCGGCGTTGAATATAGTTTTCAGAATTTCGTAACAGACTCCGACCAAAAATTAGGTATAATAGAACATACCTTAGATTGCAAATTAAAAATGTTGATGTTGAATTTGAATGCCGAAGCGTCGTTGATGCTTTAAGCTTTACTTTCATTTATACGCATGAAGGGCATATTGTGTTTTTATTTTGAAAGGATTTTGTAAGAAAGCTCCAAGTAGGTAATAATTATTACAGAATTCAATGAACGATAGCGACTACTTACCTACAATCAGTTGGAATAAGTACCTACATGGTAGGTATAGTTCGCGCCAAACTTCTAGTCCGCTCTAAAAATGTTTGTTGAAAACATCGTGAGTGAAACCTGCATACCTGAGAGATTTATAAAAAAAATATCTTAAAGATATGTGAAGTCTACCAATACGCACTTGGCCAGCGCGGTGGACTAATGCCTAACCCTTCTCATTCTGAGAGCAGCAATGGGACAATAATGGGTTGATGATGATGGCGTAGGCTTCGGTTTGCGTCAAAAAAGCAAACCGAAGCAGTCAGATAAGCAGTGAGTCTGCGTATTACCAGGTGGAGACAATAGGTGATGCGTACATGGTGGTCGGCGGGGTGCCGGAGCGGTGCCCGCGTCACGCCGCGGAGGTGGCGTCGCTGGCGCTGCACATCCTGGACGAAGTGCCCAATATCAAGATGAGGCACATGCCCGCTGCGAAGCTGCATATCAGGATTGGTGAGTTGGTTGTAAACCTTTTTAGAGTTGCGTGTAAAGGGTACAAACAGAATCTTACTAATAATCCTCTATTGTTAATCTATCACAGGTCCGTCCCTTGAATTTTATATAGTAAGTTACATTAAATATAGGTAAATAACGATTTTGATAACGGTTTTGGAATAAAAATCTTGATACAAAACCCTAACTTTTCTAGGTAATTTTACTGGTTTCTTTCGTCCACTTCTTATAACACCCGTTATTAGTCCAACCTATCTGATATTCTTGCCTACAAAACTAGAAATTTTTTGCCAAGAAGACATCGTCACATTTCGATCTCTGGTAGGCATAAAATAGTCAGATTGGAACAACGGGCATAACTCGAAATCTTCATTCTGTCGCCAGGCATACACAGTGGGCAATGTGCAGCCGGTGTGGTCGGCATCAAGATGCCCCGGTATTGCCTATTCGGCGACACGGTGAACACGGCGGCGCGCATGGAGTCCACCGGCGATCCCCAGAAGATTCACATCAGCAACGACACATACAAGTTGCTAAAGCAACACGGCGGATATAAGTTTAAGGAGCGCGGTGTCATAAATATTAAGGTACTAATGATTATGGGTGCATAAGAGGGGGAAGAAGGTTAGAGAGGAGAATCCTTAGCATAGAAGAGAAAATAAAAAAATTTAAACATAAATCGCCGGTGACAAATTTCTGAGACTATCTAGTCCAGACGTCCCCTCATTCCTTCCTTAGCATAGGGTGAAAAATATTTCAGATTTTCACCAACCTTCTTTTTGCCAACCTCAAATACGCCACTACTTTTGGACAACCCCCTCAACAGGTTATACAATGTATAGATGTAAGTAAATAAATTCTTGTTTTGACAGGGCAAAGGCGAGATGCGCACTTGGTGGTTAGTTGGTGAAAATCATGAGAGAAGACGCGACTCGTTATTTCGACAACGTGAGTTCAAATATGATCATATACATACAATACAATAATTTTATCGGATACTAGAAAAAAGTGGTCCGCTAAGCTAATACTGTAGTTTTTAATAGGATATAGGAAGAATTTTTTTGCTTACTTCTTTGAGAGACAAGCAGAAAACTCCCTAACAAGTCCATTTACACCCTTGTCCAATCGTCCGTCTAGTCGTTTATAATGGAAGGTTGCTCCGTAATATAACTGGATATTTTATATACAGAATTGTGCATCAGCAGCGCCGAGACGGACATCTTCGATGACAGGCTGTGGGGCCCCGAGCGCTCCATCCTCAACATCCGGGACCGCGCGCGGCTGTCCTGCGCGGGCTCCCTCGGGCCGGGCTCCGCGCTGTCCCTGCCCGGGGCCCCCGCCTGCGCTTGCTTCGTGCCCCCACGGGACCACCACTCCGCCCCCGTGGTCACATTCTACGACTGACGCTAACCCAGCCAAATGTTTCCTCCCTAAATGGTCAAACCTTAGAGAAACCGTGAAAGTAACGAAGCAAGTCGGGTGCATTCTGCAAGGGTGGTGCGACGCGGATGATCTGAAGGACGACGGATACGAGGCGAGGAAGCGATGGCTGGCTGCGATGAAGCGGTTGTATTCTTTGGACTATAACAGTGATGGCTTAGATTGTAATTAGCTGTAGCCTAATTGTTCGTTTTAGTTATGGAGTTTCTGCCATAGGGCAGAATAGGTTGCTTAACCAGGCGCCTAACTTAGTTATAAAATAAGGCTATTTTATAACCTACAAATAAAATTTAACCAGACAAAAGTATTCACAATTTGATGTTTAATAAAAATGTTTTTAAGGTAGATATACTTAATGCATAATATATGTGATGAACGGATGGACAAGACTTACTTGAGACGTCCACCATAGGAAATTAATTAAAATGAAAAATGTGTATGTGTTTTAGAAAATATCACGATGTACCTATATAAATACTAGTCTAGTATTTCTCTGTGTGTGTCAATTTGATCTCGTACTATCCGCATTTTATTTTTAAAACGTAACGTTTAGAATCTACTTAAAAAGGCTGGGCTACAGGGAAGAAGATTGTAGGAAGTAAGATGAATTATGTATGCTTGATATGTAGATCGTAGAAAAATTTAGAATCTGGGTGTATGGGGCCAGGAGAACTGCTATTAAAACTTCGAGGCAAGTGGGTACTTGATTATTTGTTGATTGGCAGGTGAAATTTGAATGTAAACCTTCGAATTTTGC
Source organism: Epargyreus clarus clarus (assembly GCA_014595695.2). NCBI lineage: Eukaryota > Metazoa > Arthropoda > Insecta > Lepidoptera > Hesperiidae > Epargyreus > Epargyreus clarus. The sequence continues at coordinate 647,146 of JACTTY020000017.1, read as the reverse complement.
AACTTCGAAATATGAATAAGAATTAAATTGGAAAATAAAGATAATACTTATTTAGGTATTTATAATATTGAAGGGGTAGTTGACAAAAACTTGAATTTTCGATGAACATTTTACTCCTACCCTTTACAAGTAATATGTTTGATAATCATATTACATACAAATTATATGAAAAATTCTTAACTGAAAGTACCTAAGTATAGCAATGTGATGTAGACTTTGCTATTAAATGTTTTTTTTTTATTTAGTATTGACTTGTTGTCGTAATAGTTTATATAAATGTTATTGTTAATAATAATGCACTTTATAAGGCTTTATTATGCTATTTGTAATTAATCACACTACCATATATTATTTAATTTTACGTGAAAAGTTGCATTTACCAGAAGAATTATACATTATATTGATATTTTGGGTTTATTCCTAAATATTCTAGTCGTAAATTGCAAAGATATTATTCAGATGACATTGGATGTTATTTTAAGGTATATTATAATGTTGTATCATTACATATTTATAGTTATTGTATGTTTATATATGTATGGGTTGTGTGTGTTTAGATATAAAAATAATTTTAAATTTTGTCAAAATGGGTGGAAAAAAATTGTTAGATCAATTTCATTATGCATATGACTTTTTTAGAAAATTTGGAAGAATGATCAAGGCCTAGAACTTTTAAGAATCGATTTATTGTTCAAAAATTATGTTTACAACTTTATAATCAATGTTTGTTATAACTGTACAATGAAAATTAAATAAAGTATCAAATTCTTTGTAATTTTATTTACAATACATATGAGACTACAACCATTTGGATTAAAAAAAAATTTAGAGGGATATTTACATGTTTTCTTAACATTCAATACAAACTGAAACAAATAAATAATTCTTGGTGACTGATGAAATTCTATATAATAAAAAATATGCTTCTCATGAACTATAATGAAATCATGAACTAATGAACTATAAATAGATCCTCTTAAAACTAAGTAGTTTATATTTCTACAATGAATTTACAGAACCTTTCATTAAATGTTTAATTAATAAATAATTACTTCTTTATACAAAATGTATACAGTAGAATGTACAATATTTTGTTATTTTTTTTATATTTTTACCCATTTAATTTACAATGACACAAGTGTAAAAAATATACAGACTTCGTAAAAAACACTTTGGTAAGTAACAAACTAAGGGTGGGTTGCATCATGTAACTATAACATTTACAGAAGCCTAACCAACCGTCAAATCCATGGTTAAAAAATATTTTTTTTTTTTTATTTTTTTTTAACTCCTTATATCCTGCAATCTGCCTCTCAAGGCATTTAGCTGGAGGTTATGTGGTTACTAGGCATGCATGGTTTACGCCCAGTGGCGCACCCATTTATAAGTGTATCCTTGTAGGCAATTTCTAAGAAGGGAGAAGGTCCTGGGGAGCTCTCCTTTTGATGCGCTTAAAGGTGTGTGTGGACTTCATTAGCTCACTGGCAAGCACATTGGGGTGTCTCTTTATACGTTGAGAGTATGATTTGAGAGTATGAAAAAATAAATGATTGCACCATTTTAGTTGAGATTGAAATTATGTCATAACTAATACTTACCTTTAACCACTCGAATTCCATCGGTTGAAGTTACTGAATTTGTCAACTTCCCTATCTAATAACAAATCGATTGATTCAACAAATATTTTTTACATTTCATCTCTACCGTCAAAGTTACTGTTATATTTAACTTTAACACAAACTTTAACCAGGATTTTGATGCAACCCACCCTAAGTAACTGTTTAAATAAGTGGGAAATGAAATTCACATACCTGATTTTTCACAAGAGTATAGTATTTTACTTGCATTTATGTAATTGTATTTTTTTTTTTTTTTTTATAATATAAGAGTAGCAGACGAGCATGCAGTCCACCTGATGGTAAGTGGCTACTGCCGTCCATGGACATCTGTAATAAACCCCAGATAGGATTAGATATTCCTACCTGAGGTCGGCCACAGATGCGCCGCTACCCTTGAGGACTAAGCTGGAATGCCTCGGAAAAGTCTTCTAAGCACAAGTAAACAATCACCTTTTTTTCAGCCGCAATCTCAACTCCATTTCTAAGTAAGCCTTCATAGATGGGTCATCAACCAATTTCAAGATCTTGTCGGTTATTTCTGGGCCAGCATTCTCCATCTTAGAGGCGAGGGCTTCAGCCCACACAATGAAGACACAGTTTGCACACCCTGATCTGCAACATGCTGTTGGTGGTTCATCTATGGATGCCTGGAATTTTGAAATTTTTATCAATAAAAATACTTTCTATTTTATGACAGAACGAGCTTTTGCCTGCGGCTTCCCTCGTGTTACGAAGTAATATTTTCATCCTCTATTTTATCCCCTTGGGGGTAGAATTGATCAAAATTCTTTCTTTATCAGCCCAATCCATCCAGTCAGTCCATTTAGATGATAAACAAATGGTTACTTGAACTGGTGATGTGGATCAGTTCTATTGTGACCAGCCACTTTTTTATAGCAACAAATAATCTTTTTTAAAAGATAATGAACACTTAGTCACCTTAAAAGTAGTTATTGCTAGTCATGGACATCAGTCAAAACCGTTGAATAAGAAGTTTAACATTAACTCAACCATGAAATAATTGAGTCTCTAAGAACTAAGTCGGAAAGCCTCATGTGCTCCTTAACATATCCTTCAAATCAGAATACAACAGAGTTTAATATTGTTTGTATAGAGCAGGCAAAGATGTGGCGATGGTGCTCTAAAGTCCAAGAATTACATTTTTTAATTTAAGCTTGCTTATGGTTAGTGATACGCTATATTATTATACAACCACTTACGTTTTTGGTAATTCGTTCAATTTCTTTTTCCTTTTCTTCCTCAGTTACGTTTGACGTAGTGCAAAGTCCTCGCGGTCGTTTGTATTGACACCTTAAGATGGATGCTACTGGCAGGACTCTTATTTTCTGAAAATATTAAAGTTTTCACTGTGAAGTTCTTGATAGGAACACTATTCTTATGCAAGTAGGTCAGTATAATACTTACGAGCATAATTGTATCAGGCCTTTTGTGTTTTTTGAGATTGTTTTGAAAATTTGAGATTATGAAGATTGTTCTTATTATGTATACTCGAATATCATCCTGCTCTGATATTTAACTTTTATGTAAAATAAACAGGCGACATTTTATGTAATTAACCTCAGGGCAAAATGCTAAAATTTTGCACATATTTTTTTAGATATGACTTTACGTCGTCGAGATATTGACAACGATATTTTATTTTTGTCATTTTGTCTTTGATGTTTTGAGTTTTGACGAATGATAACATTGACGGTCGTATTTTTTTAAGTTAATATTGAATGTTAGGTCTCAATTCGTAAATATATGTAGCCTATGTTATCGTGTCTATTGAATACTATGTAATGTATTTATATTAGAACATGCTCATAATTTATTACCAAAAAATATATTTAAAGTGTTTTCGATTAAAATAGTTTATTCTAAATTATATTATAATAAATTCTTTGTTACCATAGACAATAGTCGCCGCCAATATAACCGGAAGCGTTTCGCCCGTCAGTCAGTCTTTTTGATCTATAGTTTTTAGTATAGATTTTACAAGCTCATAATTTTCTTTCGTACGCTTTGTTTTATCTTTAATTGGGAATTTTGTGACATTTAGTGGTTATTGATTTTCTTTTGGACCCACGCAACTGAAGCTAAGGTAAAGTACACGTTTTGATTTGCATTAGGGTACTATAAGAGTTTAGTTAGAATGACGAAGCCTCTAATGTCTTCTGTTTTTATGTGAACTGTATTAGCATGCGTCAGTGTCGCTGATCCTTATAAGATATAAATATCTTCATGTTTCACGAGGATCAATTCACCCCCGCATGTCATGTTCAATAAGTTTATATTTCGCCCATTAATGTGAGGGGCGGTGTTCCTGTCTTCAGAATACCACGCTAGCGGCGCGGGACCGCTGGTGGCATATAATTATTATGATCTGTATGTACTATGTCTGACGTGAAATAAGGAAGCAGGTAAAATAGCAGTGCTCAACAGGATAAATGATTAAAGTCAATAAATTGCTGCCGACAAAAAACGAGCGGCGTTCGGTTAAACAAATATTTTTCGTTGTTAAATGACATGTTGCAGTTCACACAGATAATGTATGAGTCATCGCAATTTATACGATTTGGAAACATTATCACAGAAAATTACCACTCAGCCAAATTCTCACGTTTTCCCTCAGAATTATAAACTTTTGTTATACTTGTGTGGTTGTTATTTTTGGGAAAAATTAATTAAATGTTGTAATTACTTCAATATATGGAATAACTAATAAGCACACATAATGTACAAGGAACAGTATTGCAATGAATATGTGTGTATTAGACCACACTAATAAAAATTTAGAAAATATGTTTAAGGATGAAACAGTGATAAAAATATAAGCAAATTCAGTTACAATGAACAGTCTAATTAAAAAGGTAAACTCAGTAAAATAACACCAGATTTGTTATTTATTATCATATTATACTTTATGTAACTTACAATGTTTTTAATTATTAATTGAAGTGTATTTAAAATGTTTAAAGATAATATTAATATAAGTCATCAGGTAATTACTGTATTCAAATCCCAAATTTATTAGGAATATATTGAATTTATATACCAATATGGATGACATATCTTTTTAATTCATTATATTTTAAGCTCCATACCTTTTTTTATATAATTTTATTTTATCATATTAAACACCTCCCACCAACTTCTGGTAGATATGTTATTAAGAGTAAGTAGTACCTATCATTATCTTTGCACTAGGTATAAATATTAAAGTTCCTTTTTAATTTTTAAGTTTATGCATGACTAGCTGACCCGACAAACTTTGTACCGCCTCAAAATCTCTTTATCAAATATATTTCATATAAAATATAGTCTATGTTACTTGTAGATAATGTAGCTTTCGAATAGTGAAAGAATTTTTAAAATTGGTCCAGTAGTTTTTGAGCCTATTCATTACAATCAAACAAACAAAGTTTTCCTCTTTATAATATTAGTATAGAAAAATAAATTGATTGTATCTTTCTTTACCGTTGCACTAAATATAGATATCAAAATTCTTGTACAATTTTTACGTGTACATTTTTTTTAAAGATCCTCAAAAATGTCCGGAGAACCCGAGGTTACACGCACACCTGAAGAGGAGGAGGAGGAAGAAATCAAATCCTCGTACAAGCCACCTCCAGAGAAAACTATTGAGGAGATCCTAGCTGCAGACCAGGAGGACGAGTCCTTGAGGAAGTACAAGGAAGCCTTATTAGGGCAGGCGCAGACTGGAGTTGTCATATTTGGTATGTTTATTTCTTCCCTATGTAGTATTCCCCTCTTTAAGTTAAAATTAAAACTACTTCTCGACAATCCGCTACAAATATATATGAAATATGTATTAATTGTTGTGAAGTACTTTTAATCTTAACTTAATAGCATGGATTTTCACAAAGTTACGCCTGATACAATTAACTGCCCCTCTTTGATATTACTTCAGCTGACCTTTGAATAAATGTGTCCCTTCTGCCTTAAAGGTCATTATGTTTAAGTCTTGGTCAGGGGAGACCTGTACACCGATATTAATCTTTAGGACCCAAGACCCTTTAATCACTAAACATAATCCTTACCTTTTCATATAATAAGTATTAATATGCACACCAAGAATGGCCACAATCTAGATAAATTGGACAATGGGCGCTTTGTAAGGGACATCGTATCTAGAGGCTGGCCTGACAGGCAGCTGTCAGGAGTAAAATCATCAGGACTTTGCCAACTCACAAAGAAAAATAATAATCTGTATGAATTGGCAAATAAAAGTTGTACATACAAAGAAAAGACAACATGCTTAAATTAGTAGTGTTTGAAACAAGACCATGAAACAAAAGGTCAAGATTGGCCAACTTCATTAATTAAATATTTTCCAAAAGGATAGGAGAATATAGGGAGATTTTTTCTAAAAGTATAATTTTCCCTTTATAAAATGTCTCTTGAACATGAAAATTATCATGATGATGAAGATAATTTTCCCTTTAGAAAATTTCTTGGGTTACAACAAATTTCAGATCTTGCTATGGGGTACGAAATTCTAATTTTGTCAGGGGAGCTCAATCCTATTTATTACGATGTTCGTAAGTAGGTACTTCGATACACATTGTGGAAGAAAATGCTGTTCCTAATGAACTGGAGCGACACAACGGATATTGTGGCGGCCACCGTCGCCGGTAGTTGCCATAACAATGTTTATACGTAAACAAACATCGTTGTTACGTTACTATCGAATTGTTACGATGGTTACGGCTCCAAAAATATTGAACAGTATATCTTTTATCTTTGATTCATTTTTAAATCTGGCCCACGCATCTATTGTGTTATAATAATATTTGCGAGATTAACGAGGTTACAAGTATCGTTTGGTGTTCACAAATGAACTGAGAAATGTAGAACGTACGCATTCGACGAATAAACACCTAGAACAGAATAAATCTAAAATAACCCAACTTAATAGCAGTGATAGCCTAGTGGTTAAGAAACTCGGCCTCTCGATCGAGGGGTCCGAGATTCAAATCCCAGGCACGCTGATTTTTTAAAGTTATGTTCGTATTAGAAATTAATTATCACATTGCTAAACGGAAAACATCGTGAGGAAACCTGCATACTTGAGAGATTTATAAAAAACAATCTCAAAGGTGTGTGAAGTCTACCAATACGCACTTGGCCAGCGCGGTGGACTATGGCCTAATCCTTCTCATTATTAGAGGAGACCCGTGCCCAGCAGTGAGACAGTAATGGGTCGTTGATGATGAACCCAACTTGCCGAGAATCGATCCCGATCCATTATGCCACTGATAGTCGTGGTGTCCACTATGACGCTGATAGTCTCAAAATATCAGAAATGTATAAAATTTAATGAAAAATAGAGTGGTTATTCCAAACTCCGAAATATTCCTGTAAGTTTTGTTTGTTGTGTATTGTCGGTCTAGAAGGACAGACGGACTCACGGACGTTATAGAAAGCGAATATGGTTTAAAATTAAGGATTTAAACTTTAAATCCTGGAGCGACTAAAACACTAGCGTGACTATAAAAAAACACTAGAACGGTTATAGTAAAATATGTTTTTTAAGGGAGGAAATGAGGAAATTGGAGGAGGGAAAGTGGACATTCATATATTAATATAATTTTAGGCACAACGCCTTTTGTAAATCGCTTTCTCTCTACAAATTACGAGCAAATTGATAAACCGTTATCATTACGATCCTGTGATAACGCTTCTAGAATGTTCCATTTGTTATCGTTGTCAAGTGTGATCTTGTCTACCGAGTGGTACTCGTTTGGTAATTCTATAACAAATTTGTATGTATTGGCTACTTTTTCATGAGCAACTGGTAACATTAGCGATAACGTGGTTAACGCTACTGTTAAATGTTACTCTGCGACTATTTTGTAGCTTGTGCGGCTACTGTACTCGTAATAAATAACGCAGTAATCAACATTTTGGCGTAATTCAGTGTTTTTTTTGCTGAAATGGCATCAAAAGATAGATAGGAAGAAAAAAATGTTTTTACGTTGTTTCAAACCAAAGGTATCAAACCTTTCCATCACTAAGCTACATGATACTATACTAGATACAGCGGCCGGATAATCTCTATTAGCTTAGGTTAGGTTATGGATATTCATGTATTTTTGTTACCCTATTACACACTTCATTTTTACAATAAAATCTAATCACTGTATACAAATAAGTACTTATTTGTTCGGTACACATTTACGCCTTAACATTTGTCATGAAATTTTGTACACACGTTCAAAAATGACATACATTTTATCACGAAGAAAATTATCGTTTCTGAGAGATAGATAATAACATTTTAATGCGAGCGAAGCAGCGGGTAAAAATTAGTAATACGATAAAATGCTTGCCGTTTGTTTAAATTATCGCCAAGACTAATAATACTTTGCAGTATTATTACGTCGGCGTGTCTGTTATAAATTGACTGCAACCTGAGACTTCGATTCACGGGAAATCGAGCGTGAAATCCATCGACCACCGCACACGTATAACCTGCATAGTCGTGGAGCTATTTGCGTCCAATAACTAGGATATATCGAGACTAGAATTTGTCTGCGGGTTTACATGCTCATTTACCCATTACTACTAGACTTTTACTACTATTGAAACAACTAGTTTCAATAGTAGTAAAAGTCTAGTGGGTTAATCTGGACCCTTGCGCTAAGGATTCGGGGATGGTGTTAAGGCATGGCTTCTTCTGCATGATTTCTAGAAATTATATTCTTATTGATCAAAAGAGGATTTTATTAAAAAAAAAATAATTCACAAACAATCTACCCGACTTATATTTATAAAACACAACTAATTAATTTGAAGCAATTACAATCAACCTGTACTAATCATTAAATATAACACTTAAATGAAATAACTGTCCCTAAGACAACCGTCACACTCGAACGCCACGCACAGAATGAAAACGAGACTCAGTTCGGTCTTGCTTTTATAGGTGCATACTAGGTACCGATGGAGGGGTACTTGGGTTCGGTAAGACGGCCGTTCCTGATGGCGAGGCGTCCCCGACCGCTTCATCACCCAACAGCGGCATATCTCGACCAGCTGCATCAGAGCTGGTTTCAGATTGTTCAGCTTCTGTAATTGAGCAAACGTATTTAAGGTTTCATACTTAATTATATGTGTAATGTCCTCGGATCCTTTTAATTAAAACTACAAGTGAGAACTTTCATTACTGATGCCAGCGTGCACTCAAGCATCAGCAATGAATACTTCAATATGAAATTTGGAAAAAGTGGTAAAACAAAGATCAGGACAATAACAGAGAAACAGTAAAACAACAAAAAAAAAAAAAAAAAATGAATGTCGCACATATGCCTCAAAATGCGCAATTCAAGGCACAAGTACAACACTTTTATATTGGCTAGCCCGTTCAGAGAACGTTCTAACATAGAAGCACGCTGTGTTCTCAATGCTCACCGATACAATGACCATTAACAACACATAATGCCTATGCGGTAAGAGAAGCAAAATCCGGCCGAATCCGCCTCAGCCTTACCGCAAATAATGGGAAGTAAAGCATAAAAATGCCCACCTCTACCAATGAAACGGGAAGTAAAGCACAAAGTGCCCACCTCAACCTTTGTAATGGGAAGTAAAGCACAAAGTGCCCACCTCAACCTTTGAAATGGGAAGTAAAGCACAAAGTGCCCACCTCAACCTTTGTAATGGGAAGTAAAGCACAGAAGTGCCCACCTCTACCGACACGTACCCGTCTCAAAGAAGGCACTACACGTGTCCGGGGTCCACTCGCCGCGCCACAGCACCATGTGTTGGGCCGCCGCTTGAGTCCTCTTGCCGTACGAGCCGGCGAGAAGTTCTAGCTCGTAGCGGTGATGTGGAAGCGCGCGCAAGACCTTGTAGGGGCCGCGCATCCCGGAGTCAAGTTTGCCAGTCGACTGCGCCGTCTTGTTGACAAACGCGAAGTCACCCACAGCAAAAGTTGCAGGCTGACGCCGATGTTCGTTGACACGCTCGTCTTGTCGTCGTTGATTAGCTGCAAGTAACTCTGACGCATTCTGTCGGTTGAGGGTCAACAAAGCCTCACGATTACGATTAGCATCATTTAGTGCTACATCGCGCACCAGAGCTCTGATTACTGGGGTGGCAGCCTCTATGCCCACAAGTAGGTGAAGCGGTGAAGTCTGTGTCGTTGCTTGCTTCGTGATGTTTAGAGTAAGTTGCACCTTCCATAGCACCTCAGACCATTGAGAGCCTTTGCTACCGACCTCAACGCGCAAAAGGTTAAGAACGGTTCTGCAGTAGCGTTCAACTTGACCGTTTTCGTGATGCATTCCCGGTGTTATATATAGTACTGGAAAAAATTAAGGGATCAAAAAAAAATTCCAAATTTTTCGGTAGTTTTCAACAGGCCGTAACTTTGAGAGAAATGGTCGTACAGGAAATAAAAAAAAAGGAAATTGTAGCTCCAAGTGTCTAGTTTTTGGATTAGAACTTCAAAATTTTGTAGCCTCCGCGGTTTCTGAGTAATCGTAGAAAAACCAGCAACAAAAAAATTTTCAAAATTTTTTTAGTTTTTTTTTTGGTCTACGGGCGTGGAAAAAATTTTTTTAGCTTAACCACCATAAGGATCGGATACTTTGTTCATTTAGCTTTAATTTCTTTTTTTTAACACCCTGATACGTCCACTCCTCGCTGAGATATCGGTCTTCAAATGGAAAAGGATCTTTTTGTCTTTGATTATCGATATCTCAGCAACCAATGATCGTACAGAAAGTTAAAGATGGGTTTCAAGAACTTGAATAAATTCCCCTTAACGACTGTCCATTGTTTTTTCGAAAAAAAATTTTTTTTCTTTCTGTCACATGAATTTGAAAATGCAACAAAAAAAGGGCTTTTGGTGGTTTTTTGGAAAATCAAGCGCTGGATCGTAAATATTGAGGATACCACTAATGTTAAGTGTGCCTTTTACAGTTCAATATGTCCACAAAAACCCTACAAAGAATCAAATTAATCCAGACAGCCGTTTTTTTGTTTCACTTGATCGAATTTTTGAAAAAATTAAAGGATCATGTTTTTTGCTCTGAAAAGCTCATAATTTTTAAAAATGAGAAAAAAAATTGTTTTTCCGAGCTTTTTCCACATTTTTGTTCCAGAAAGTGCTTAAATTTTCAAAAAGAAAAGAAAAAAAAAACTCCGAAAAAACAATGGACAGTCGTTAAGGGGAATTTATTCAAGTTCTTGTAACCCATCTTTAACTTTCTGTACGATCATTGATTGCTGAGATATCGATAATCAAAGACAAAAAGATCCTTTTCCATTTGAAGACCGATATCTCAGCGAGGAGTGGACGTATCAGGGTGTTTAAAAAAGAAATTAAATCTAAATGAACAAAGTATCCGATCCTTATGGTGGTTAAGCTAAAAAAATTTTTTCCACGCCCGTAGACCAAAAAAAAAACTAAAAAAATTTTGAAAAATTTTTTGTTGCTGGTTTTCTACGATTTCTCAGAAACCGCGGAGGCTACAAAATTTTGAAGTTCTAATCCAAAAACTAGACACTTGGAGCTACAATTTCCTTTTTTTTTATTTCCTGTACGACCATTTCTCTCAAAGTTACGGCCTGTTGAAAACTACCGAAAAATTTGGAATTTTTTTTGATCCCTTAATTTTTTCCAGTAGTGTAGTGTATGGTAGAACTTAGTTCACTAACACAATTTTTAAATGCGGTACTTTCGAACATTCTACCACGATCGCAAACAATAGTGGCTGGAGTACCGAAGAGAGACACAACATTTAAAAACACTCGTTTTAACTCACCAGAGTCTTGTCTATAAAGCGGATACAGTAAACAATATTTGGAAAAGGCATCCACAACAATTTGAATGTACTTGTAACCATTAGCTTCAGGCAAAGGTCCAAGCACATCAGTATGAATAACTGTGAATGGATTCTCAGGCTTACTCCAAGATTCAATCGGCTGTGGAGGACCAGAAGGTACCTTCTTATGTGACAGACAAACAAGACAATGGCCGATATATTTTCGGACAAATTGACGTAAGCCCGGAAACCAGAAATTTCGCAAAATTAAATCAGTGGTGCTGTCAACGCCTATATGACTATGTTCGTCATGAAACAATCTTAATAAACTGAGTCTATGACCCTTAGGTACAAAACATAATAGCCGCGAGTCGGCGCCGGTTGGTGAATACCTGTAGTATAACAAATCATTCTTGACTTCGTATCTACAAGGATCCAACAAACCGTCTCTTAACTTACTCATTAAATCCTGAGTCTCCTCATCAGCAGTTTGAGCGATCTTTGCCCAGTTATTAGGGTTACGGATATGCGCCACCACAGCAGGAGGATGGCGGCTCAAGAAATCTGCGTGTTGCATAAGAATACCTTTCCTATACTGAAGTGTAAACTGAAAGTCCTGTAAGTAAACCCACCACCGCGCGACTCGAGGCACCAAATCCTTCTTTCTTTCTGTAAGCTTTAACGAATTACAGTCAGTAACAATTTTGAAGTTAATACCAATTAAATAATGACGAAAATGTTGTAGTGCTCGAACTACCGCCAATGTTTCCAATTCGTAGCTATGGTACCTCGACTCAGCGCCCTGAGTGGATTTACTAAAGTAACCAACCACCCGCTTTTTCCTACCAGCGTGCTCCTGCAGTAGAATCGCACCAAGTCCCACAGCACTGGCATCAGTATGCAGTTCGGTAGGTAGTTCTGGGTCAAAAATCGCTAAAACTGGTTCAGTAGTTAAACAATGCAAGATATATTCACGAGAAGCATCTTGTTCAGTACCCCATTCAAACGGTACACCTTTTCGAAGGAGATTAGCAATACATGCAGTTTTGGAGGAATACCCGGCTATATATCGCCGAAAATATCCCGCCAAACCCAAAAACTGGCGAACTTCTCTCACGTTCGTTGGTTTTGGAGATTTAACAAGAGCCTCGATCTTACCCGGGCTCGGTCTCACCTGACCATGTCCAATCAGTCTGCCTAGGTACTCGACTTCAACAGCCAAAAAGGTGCACTTTTTTAAATTAACTGAAAAACCAGAGGAGGTAAGTACCTGTAAAACTTCACGTAACGTGTCAAGTCCTTCGGCCACCGTATTGGACGGGATCAGGACGTCATCGATGTACGTCATTACTTTGCCTGCATCTATAAGGGATTTCAGCGTTCTCGATATTACCCTTTGGTAAACAATTGGCGCGTTTGCCAAACCATACGGCATTTTAAGGTACTCAAAATGGCCGTCTGGTGTAACAAAAGCTGTCTTTGCAATGGAGTCATCATCTTTTAAAGGTAATTGATGGAATCCCGTTGCCATGTCAAGGCTAGTGAAGAATGTATACTTGCCGAGTTTGTCTATGTGGTCGTCAATTCGCGGTAAAGGAAATCTTTCTTTTATAGTTATAGCATTGAGTGCGCGGTAATCGACACACATTCTGTCACTTCCATCCTTTTTTTTAACTAAAATAATAGGACTCGCGTATTCTGATTGCGATTCGCGTATGATACCCTTCGCAAGCAAATCATTAATAATAACACGAACCCTATTCTTTTCGTCAATGGAAAGCCTATATGGTCGTTGATTTATAGGTGCATCGGATTTTAACTTAATTTCCATGTAACCCGTATTCACTGTGGTTGCTGCTGTCCCGCTAATAAAAGAATCGGAAAATTCGGCTATGAGATCTAAAAGTTGTCTTTTCTCTTCACCCACCAAAGGTGTTTTAACATGGTCAACTTCCACAGTACATACGTGTTCCACATGTGACACATTTGATCTCATCAAACGTTGCTCCTCACCGGTCCTAATGTAAATTAGTCCTTTGCGATTTAATACATCAATACCGATTAAAATAGGCGCACTAATACATTTACCCGGAACCACATATAAATCAACTACCAATGAGATCTCAGGCAACTCAACCACGGTCGTAACAAAAGAGGTAGATATAACTTCCTGGCTACCTATACCTCGCATAAGTCGATAACACGGTTTTTTATTAAGGTCAAAATGTTTTAGAACCGATTCAGAAATTAGAGAGATGTCTGAACCACTATCTATTAAAACGTCCACTGCCACTTTCTGAACTACAGCCGGTATCACGTTTGCACGTTCGGGTCCGAGCCTGAGCAAAAATTCACCTCGGTAACATTGTCCCTATTGCAAGCGTCCGAACGCTGTTTTTGGAAACACATGTCAACAACATGCCCCGTACGCTTGCAGAAAGAACAATACATGGTCGATCTGTTACCACCCGAGGTAGAGGGCACCAACTTAGGTGTGGCAGAAGTTGATGGTATGCCTGATGGCTGTGCTGGTTTCTCAGTTGTTTTGGAATTGCATTGATGCTTAAAGTGACCAGCACTGCCACAAATACGACACTTAATATGACTCATGTTTTTCTTGTAAAATTCACGTTTGTGCGGCTGGGACACGCGGATGTTTTTAACAGGACGAACAACATTGCTGGAGTGGGTGTAGGTCTTAGGTTTAACAAAAGCAGAGAGAAATTCGACCAATTGTTTTGATGTTGGTTTGGCATTGGTAGTTACGGCCTTGATATGGGGATCGGTAATGCCACGTGCGATTATTGCTACTTTTAGATCTTCTGACAATCCCGCGACAATATTCAAGCGTAAAAGTGATTTACGGGCATATTCCGCATATGTTGCAAATTTGTCAGAGTTCGTATTCATAACGTCAAACAAAATGGAAGCCATATCAATATTACGCGGGCATAACGATCTAAATTCAATTTTGAAGTTGCTCCATGAACGGTCGCTGGTTACCCACTCATTGAGCCATGACTTTGAATCCCCACGTAAGCTACTGCCTACCCGCCCGAGGCATTCCCGATCATCCCAGCCATTTATTTCTTTAGCGTGATCAACTTCCGCGCTCCATACATCAAAATCATGCACACTTGGGTCGAAGGGAGAGATGAAATAATTTTGAGACCTTACTTTAGATAGTGCCAGCAAAGCTCCAACAATCTTGTCCGTCGCGTTGTCCTGCCAAACAGTACTGCTACCTTCCTCCACTGGGTCGCCCGACCTACTTCCGGCGATCTCAGGTGCACTTACATTAGCCCCGGCAACTGGTGCCGCCGGCAGTAAGCTTGACTGTACGTGGCGTTCGGTGCCCGATTGTGACGGTGTTTTATTACTAGAGGTTCCTGGCAAAGTGCCTTCAATGGCCGTTAATCTCGCAAGTATCGTGTCCAAAGTACGGTCGCGGGAGTCATGCCGAAAGTTATCGCGTCTCGGTGGTGTTCTGTCCCTCACGCTTGAGGACCGTTCGCAGTGCCTAACCGCCGACGATGACTCACGCAACCGACTCCTACATCGAGAATTTGAGCGGTTACGACGATAATGTTGACGAGAACGATCACGTTCATCGTTTCTTGACCGACGTCGCGTCATTTTTGTTATAGGTACGTGGAACTATCCCACTTCTGATCTTATTGATCAAAAGAGGATTTTATTAAAAAAAAAATAATTCACAAACAATCTACCCGACTTATATTTATAAAACACAACTAATTAATTTGAAGCAATTACAATCAACCTGTACTAATCATTAAATATAACACTTAAATGAAATAACTGTCCCTAAGACAACCGTCACACTCGAACGCCACGCACAGAATGAAAACGAGACTCAGTTCGGTCTTGCTTTTATAGGTGCATACTAGGTACCGATGGAGGGGTACTTGGGTTCGGTAAGAATATAATAATGCGTATTAAAAATGTGTTATTATCTGTCGTACGTGCCTCAGAGTCCTTTGAAATAAGCTCGCAACTTTATGTAAAATCTACCAATTTGCACTTGATCAGTGTGATTTACGACGTTTACCTTTGGGAATCTACGTAGTTCGATTGCAGCGACATCTCCGCTGCCCTTTTTTCCATGTTACAACAAAAGTACCAGACGCTTTTTGTGATCTGTTTTGAAGAATATGCTAAAGTAAAAATATTTTGAGGTTTTCCAATACATTCTTCAAGGGTAGCAATCATTGATCGACTTACATAAAACTTTAATCCTATTTGGGGTTGTTCACAAATATTCATGGGCGTCTGTAGTCACTTACCAGGTGGATTGGATATCGTTTGCTAATTTAATTCAATATAAAACATGGATTAACGAGTCTCGTTTGTTAAAAGGGACCGTTGAACCGTATCGTTCAGGATCCGGGTAATATTCCTGGCGAGGCGGAAATGTGAATGATAATTCAGTTGTTTGTTCAGAGTCTGGGTGTATTCGTGTATTGAGCATGTAGCGTAACATAGGAAGTGGTACTTTTAAGTGCTCATCGCAACATAGGAAATGCTAGTGTTTGAAATACTCATAATGTTCATCGTAATAAAACTTATAGGGTGTCTGTGAGTTTAATTGCTTATTGGGTTCGAAAATTCAATTAAGAAAATTCAAATCCTGTGAATTGTTAAGATTTTGTATAGGACTTGTGCGATTCTGCCATAGTTGTGTGTGAAAGACCCAGAATTTAGCTGTCGCTTAAAAAACGCAAGGCAGTTTTTAGGGGTTCAAATTTATTTCTCCGTAAAATACGATATGTCTGGGTATCGGTAGCCACTTTTTTTAAAGTGGACTACAGACTGCATTGATCCACGTGGCTTTTGCCGCAGGGACATTTGTAATCAATCAGTGAGGACTAAGCTGGAATGCCTCGGAAAAGTATGTCTCCCTTATCATACCCTTCAAACCAGAACACAGCAGCTCTTAACGCCGCTGTTGTGAGGCAGAAATAGGTGTGGTGGTGGTGCCGCCGGAGTCAAACCATAAAGGGTTCTTCCCACCTTCGAAATTAAATACGAAACCTAACCTAATTGAATCCATTTCAACAGACGCGAACGATCCTCGTAAGGTGATAGTGAAGAAATTGGCGCTCTGCGTGACCGGCCGGGACGATGTCGAGCTGGACCTCAGTGGAGACCTCACCGACTTAAAGAAGCAGGTATGATCTTACATATTTACCACGCTTTTACTAGCTTGAGCTATATGTACCTGTATAGGTATGTAATGTAATGTTAGCAACAGAATCATACATGATTTTTACCCACCTTGAATGGTCCAATTGATTAAAATTGTAAAAAGTTTGGAAAATCCAAAAGTGCACGACTCATAATGCTCATTTAATTATGAAATATAAAAAAAAAAAAAAAAAACTTAAGTCGTTCAAAATTAATTGCCGAAAAAACAGCTGTAGTAGGAAGAAGGTACTGCACAAGCGCCCCTGGTGGAATAAATGTACATAATATCTATAGATATACAGTCTTGTAGTTTTCGTTTTTTCATTCGCATTCAGCGACCTACAATCGTCGATTAGAATTAAAAAAAAAAAATTAACTCAAATGATGGAGTTTTTCACAAGTTACAGTGTTTTCAGGTTTCACACATGACGGACAGGAATTTTTTTTGACCTATTTTGGTGTTTTTTTCCAATTCTATTGCAGTAAATCAATTTTTAAAAAGTATGGAATTAATCT
The DNA here is from genome assembly GCA_014595695.2 of Epargyreus clarus clarus. NCBI lineage: Eukaryota > Metazoa > Arthropoda > Insecta > Lepidoptera > Hesperiidae > Epargyreus > Epargyreus clarus. The sequence goes on along the minus strand of JACTTY020000017.1, from coordinate 630,009 downwards.
CCATTAAATTATCTCGACAATAGTATGCAAAATATCTTGATTCCGTGAACTATCAAGGCTATAATAATAAAAATAGCCGCCAAAAAGAAGCGAAAAAATTTTTTCGATCGTAAAGCACTCTCTGATGCTTCGCATCATGAGTCGTGCAATTTACCGATAACCGAAGGATTTTCCTTGTGCAAATTTAGCGTGGTTTTTAGTTTTTAAACTAGGTATATAATAATTATATTTGACTGCAGACTAGTTGACCTTTGTTCAGTACTTGAAATGTTAAGTGGTCACTATAGGTTTATTTACATTTACATGATACATGATTAGCAGTGATAGCCTAATGCTTAAGAAACTCTGTCTTTCGATCGAGGGGTCCGAGGTTCAAATCCCAGACACGCACCTCTAATTTTTCGAAATTATGTACGTATTAGAAATTAATTATCACTTGCTAAAACGGTGAAGGAAAACCCCGTGAGGAAACCTGCATACCTAAGAGATTTATAAATAAAAATCTCAAAGGTATGTGAAGTCTACCAATACGCACTTGTCCAGCGCGGTGGACTATGGCCTAATCCTTCTCATTCTGAGAGGAGACCCGTGCCCAGCAGTGGGATAATAATGAGTTGATGATGATGAACTAAACTTGAAAAGTATGGGGAGTTACTTAGGTGCACTATTACGAAGCCAGTTGCGTCGCCTCAAGTAAACGCGTGAAACTATTGGGCGTAAGTCTTCAGGGGTAGCAAGTCATCTGTCTGGTAGAGCTCTAATCCTATCGAAGGTTGATTATATTTGTTTAAAGGCGACAAGGGCTGCTTACTACCAGGTGTACTGCATGCTCGGTTGTTACTGCTATAATTAAAAAAAATGGCAGGGTTACATAAGTCCATACATAAGTTTGATGGTGGTAGAACCTTTTGTGGTTCGACTCCGGCGGCACCACCGCCACACCTATTTCTACCTAATAACAGCAGTGTTAGGCGCTGCTGTGTTCCGGTTTGAAGGGTGTGGTAAGGGAGACAGACTTGTCCGAGGCGTTCCAGCTTAGTCCTCAGGGGTAGCAGCGCATCTGTGGCTGACCTCAGGCAGGAATATCTAATCCTATCTGGGGTTGATTACAGATGTCCATGGGCGGCAGTAGCCACTTACCTGCATGCTCGTCTGCTACTCCTATGATATAAAAAAAAAGTCCTTAAGTAGCAGAGATGACTTATCGTCAAATGGACTGAATGACTTTCTTAATAAGATAACAGTGTCTGTCAGGTTGACTCAGCTAATCACGGACGCCAGCGACCCACTTCAAAGCAAGCGATATATGCTCTACATGTGCATATGCATGAGCACGTGAAATCAAACCTTTTTTTTACCTAAACCTCGCGATGATTGCATTGAAATTGACTTCTCGTAGGTACCAGATTGATTTTGATGATGGGAACAGGCAAACGATTCTACTCTACATTAATTGGTTTCGTTCTACCGTCGAGTAAACGTTTTTTATCGATTCCCGATGGAAACTAAATATAGCAAGTCGATGTGTCTGTTGGTAATTAAATTTTTAGAACTACGGCGATGGACATCTGTATTGGCGATGTTTGTTACACTACTTATTTGCTTTCCTCTTTTCACGTATTTTTTTGTAAAATTTTGCATTTTGAAAACGTGTATCGTTTAGTTTGGATTGTAATTTATGGTAACCTTAGGGACGTAATTTTAAATCCAATATGGGTTACGCCTCAAGATGGTGGTTAGTAATTTGTATGATGATCTTACATCCCACAATGAGAAGAATATGAACGGACGTTACTAAAAACTTATTTTACTATAATTTTTGTTTTCTTTTACTAATACTTTCGGATTTGGCTATACAATCCCAGTTGAAAAAATCAACCTATATACATACATCTGAAGTCTTGTTGTATATGATAAAGCTGTAACTAGATTTTAGCCTGTGCTATTTAATTTTAAGTCGTGTAGTGTTTACAGTGTCATTCTATATTTCTATATTTGGATTTCTTGTAATACTTCATTTATGAAGCGAAGCAGAGTAATTAACGCTAGACGTGGATATATTAAACTGTAATTGATATTAATTGGCAGTTTACCTTGCAGGGTGTTTGCTTCAATAACAACGCTGTTTTCTAATTGTATGTCATGTTCTGCCTTAGATTCCTACAATCAGTATGCGTAAGTAGCAAACTGTTCTGATACCTTAATTATCTATTGAGCATAGCATGAACATTATTGAGGTCTAATTTGCAAATTGCCTTTAAAGCCTGTCTTGCTACTTGACGTATTGATAGTAAGACGCTATTTCCCCCGATTGCGGAGTGTAATGTTTTTTGACTGTATTTATGTCTCATTCTTTGGCATCTAAAGCTTAATAAACTAGGCGGATTTTCACATATAAGGTGCAATTTTTTTATTACTCTGTTTTTTTGTTTACATAATAATTATTGTTAAGAAACGATTAGTGTAAGAAATAATTGTATGAACCAAATCAGCATTCAGTTCATCTGATGGTAAGTGGCCACTGCCGCCAGGAGTTCTACCTGGAGCCGATCACTGATGCGTTGCAACTCCTGAGAACTAAAATGGGCGCTTAAAATGTGAATTACCCGTTATGAGCTTGACATAGTTATCTATCAACTCACAGTCCAAACCACTGGACGGATCGAGCTGAAATTTGGCTTTCAGGTAGATGTTAGGCTAAGAAGGATTTTGATCAATTCTACCCCCAAGGGGATAAAATAGGGGATGAAAATGTTACTTCGTAACGCGAGCGAAGCCGCAGGCAAAAGCTCGTGTATTATAATTGCTCTTTATATGTGTGTTTATACCATTAAATAAATTGCAATACCTTATCTACATACCAATACTGCATTGGTACAATAGTTCTCAATGATTGATCAATGAGTAGAATAGGTATGAATGGATAGCTTTGGCATTTAACTGTTGCTAATTTAGATAGGGAAGCGCACGCGAACCCGCGTCATGCATAGATCCTAACCGATCTATAAAGTTAAGTAAGTCATCAGTCGCTGTCAGTAGATGGATGGGTGATCGCTAGTGGCTAGTTGGTTACACATCGCGTTCAGGCTTTGAAGGGCACAGTAAGGGGAGTTCCAAAGCAGAGGAGTTGTGTGTGATTTCGCAGCTTGGGATAACATTAATACAAATTTATTGGTCAAAAATAGGATTTCTATATTTTTTTGTCTAAGCCACGTCACTGAGGCAGGTATTAGATTTCCGGGGCTTAGAACCCTAACACGGATTTCACACCCCCTTATGAACTTTTTTATTCGAAATCTCAGGCGTGCAGTAGATTCGCGCATAGATAACTGCACCGAGGGCATTTTAGAACATTTATTTTAAATCTGTCTAAATATAATTAGAATTGTGTTCATAATTTATTTTAGTATTCTATTTCGAAGAACAATTACGTCCGTCAACCGTAGATGTAACCGTTCCGTTTCAGTTCCTAAGAATGTGATTGATGGGGCGTCGGCCCGACACGTGCATAATTACCCATTTGTTTTCACCTACGGACGGGAGGCATTTGTTGTCTACAATCAGTAGAGAGTAGAGGAGTGGAGTAATGTTTGGCGTTTGGATGTATGGATTATTTTATTTACTACTAGCTGACCCGACAAACTTTGTACCGCCTCAAAATCGATTTATCAAATATATTTCATATAAAATATAGCCTATGTTACTCGTGGATAATGTAGCTTTCGAATGGTGAAAGATTTTTAAAAACGGTCCAGTAGTTTTTGAGCCTATTCATTACAACCAAACAAACAATCAAAGTTTTCCTCTTTATAATATTAGTGTAGACAAACCTTTATCTCGTACGATGGCCCGCGAGGCAGTGAGTTTCCCGACGAGATAGTTATCTGAATTATGAATTTGAATTGTAATAAATTTAAGGTTGCGTATTCGTCTTTGTGTGTGTCCAAGGCATCCGCGACAGGGAATCCTAGTGTGGGGCTGCGACTAATGCAAGTGTCCTTTTCATTAAATCTTTGACGGAAACATTAGGGAAATATGTGTGTATTTTAATGATTTGATTATTTAATAATATCGTAGACTGTCATAATGATATTATTTTTTTAAATAATTGTTCACCCGAGTTATAAATCCCCTGAGTTTTTAAACCACAATTTAAATGCTAATCCACCCTAGTGTACAACAGACAAGACAAAACGAAGCGTGCCGTCCAGCCAATATATCTCGATGATCTATGCGCTTGTCTGTTATTCATTCTACAGGGTGCTGTAATTATAATGACTATTTTACTTTTACTAATATTAGGTACATTAAAAACGGAGTAGTTCTTACTTAATGGTTGCTATAGCTGTTTATTTTTTTAAGGGATGCCTTACCCGCGAAATACCCTTTTTCTCGTTAGTCATCGGGGACTCCATAGCCGTCGTCGGATGGCGACCTCTTAGAGGAGAAAAAGAGGTGCTAAGCGGATTAGTTCTCCATGTTAATAGTTACTGTTACTTTCATTTACTAATATTTTTGTGATCTTAAATGTCCAAAGAAGACTTACAAAGAATGACACAAATATTTGCATTATTTAAAATAAATTCTTGAAATTATTCATCATGTTCGAAAATTTGGACATCAATTGTATACGTGCTTACCATGCACAATAAACACAAAATATACACCAGTTTGACATTTGCATGTAAAACCACATTCACATTTGAATATCAGAACACCCTGTATCCAAGACGGTACTGGCAAAACGCCATGCGCACGCGCCGCCGTATCGCGCGTTAATTGCGGGCGCAGCCGCGGCGCGGACGTGCGCGCGACGATGCACCTGTCATATCCAACGCGCTACCTAAACACGCGACGACAGATTCAATGCCTCACCCGTCATTAACGCTTCAGGATAACGACGTATTTATGCTACCTAAATACGAGGCGATTGATTGAATGGCTTATTGATTGTTACTGGCTATATACTCTGAACTTCTAAATATGAGATGACATATTCAATGTCTTCCTTATCATAAATGTTACAGAAAATCTAAAATTTAATGCAGTTGTGGTTAATGTGCAATAATAATGACGCTTCTGTCATATCCAACGTGCTACCTAAACGTGCGACGACAGATTCAATGCCTCACCCGTCATTAACGCTTCAGGATAACGACGTATTTACGCTACCTAAAGACGAGGCGATTGATTGAATGGCTCATTGATTGTTATATGATAATCATGTCATTTAATTTCAGATTTTAAATATGAGACGTCATATTCAATGCCTTTCCTATCGTAAATGTCACTAGATATGTAGACTTTTATGCCTTTATGGCTAATGTCCCACAATAATAACGCGTTTGTCATATGTAACGTGTTACCTAAACACGCGACGACAGATTCAATGCCTCACGCGTCATTAACGCTTCAGGATAACGACGTATTTACGCTACCTAAAGACGAGGCGATTGATTGAATGGCTTATTGATTGTTATAGGATAATCATGACATTTAATTTCAGCTTTTAAATATGAGACGACATATTCAATGCCCTCCCTATCGTAAATGTCACAAGATATTTAGAAAATATATGCCTTTATGGCTAACGTCCCACAATAAATAACGCGTTTGTCATATCCAACGCGCTACCTAAACACGAGCGACAGATTCAACCTAACGCTACCTAAATACGAGACGATTGATTGAATGGCTTAATGATTTGTACTTAGGACTATTACGTCATATTCTTTGAACTTTTAAACGTGATACGACATATTCAGTGCCCTCGCTATCGTCACTTCGTGGTTAAAATCTCACAATAATGACGTGTCATTTCTATGAAACATCAACGTGCTTCCTAAACACGTGTGGACAGATACCATGCCTTTTCCATCGTTAACGCCATATTCGTCTAATGATCTAAATCGACCTAGATATAAAATAGCCTTTTCGTGGTTCTATTGCCTTCAGGTTTGAAAATTATGGACGGAAATTTGACAATTTAACTAAATCACCTGCACGGAACTCCTGCTCCGGTCCTATATAGGGTTTGATGCAGAGATCTATTACGGAATTAAATGGATCGTAATCGATCCTTTAATGTATAAACATTGCGTTGAGATTGTATATTTGTATACAGCATTTAGTGGAATCTAAATAGCTCCATCTCCTAACATTAAGGTAATTTATTGGTTCTATATCTAAACACCGTTTAATTGCAACTCGCATTAGAGGTATTCTAAGATTTACATGAAATATCGTAGGTTTTAACGATGACATTTAGAGCTGAGGTCGCTATATTGGTCTGGTTGATGGGTTTCAAGGGTTTTAGGTTCATTCTCAGGTCAAACTCTTCTATTCCAGGTCTGGGTGTTCATGTGTGAAATATATGAAATGATCTTATGTGTGAACACGGTAGAATGATAGGTCTCTGAGTATCGAAGAAATTATTAAATTTTATTAAATTCTGAGTTACGTATATTTTGGAATTATCATGGAACTTTTATTTTTCCATACTAACTTGTAACACACTTTAAATATGATGAAGTTATCCTTGAAGTCGTGTAAAGTGTGTAAAGTTATTATATTAATCAAAAAATGAAATCCCCAACAATCCCATGATGAAGTGCTATCATAAATACGACTTCATGATCACGATCGTAAAATAAAACGATTAAGTGTGTGGGAGGAGCTGGCACTAGGTACCTGTGACTCGATATTTATTATGGCAAAAATGTTGCCAAATTTAATAACTGGGATTAGAGATGAGGTGTTATTTGACTGATCGTGGCAATCTTTCCAAGAAAAGCAACGTTGCGTTCTGATAAATATGGCCATATCTGTTTGTTTGTCTTCAGCTTGTTTGTATTATATGCCAAATCTGACTCCGTTAAGTGTGAATATGAGACTTTGTGTAGTATACTTATACTGCGTGCGTTCTGCTGGTACTGCTAAAAGATTTGAATTTGACCCAGATGCACTCCGTTCGTCTTGATTTTATTTTTGGTTAACCTGATAATTACCATCAAACGATTAAATCAAACGAATGAAAAATCCTTTATTTTCCTAGAACTTGCCTGATGCGTGAATATGCATTAACTCTGGAAAATATTATTTTACTAAATATCGAATCGTACATGAGTTCACAGAGGTCTTGAGGGTACCCCGAGGTTAAGCTACTTGAATCGTCAATCCTATGTGGAGTTTCTTACAGATGTTTAGGGGCGGCTGTGACCGCTTACCACCAAGTAGACTTTATGCTAGTTTGATTTACATAGGAAAAATCTCCCAGGAATCTTCTTTCTATAGATCGTTTGCTTATATAACATTATAACAACGACAAACCATTTCCTCTTACAGGTGTTCATAATAAAGGAGGGAGTGCAGTACCGGATAAGGATTGATTTTATCGTGCAGCGGGAAATTGTCCACGGATTGAAATACGTGCAGAAGACTTACAGACTGGGAGTGCCGGGTGAGTGCAATCATACCATATAGTTCTCTACCACCAAAGCAGATAGTATCCAAATATGATGTGTTATTAAAGCAAATATCTAAATAAAAAATAAAAATTAAATTTGGTAATGTTCGCCCGGCGATAAAGTTATTTAATAGATTAAAAGAAAAAAAATGCTATGTAACATTTTATGACATATTTTTTGTAATGTGGCAGTACATAATTGTCGTTGTTACAAATGTATAGAGCCCTCATGATAAAACTTTGTTTCTATCAGTATAAAACATTGGACTAAGATCATACAATCTCTGACAAGATTTAACATTTGTTTGAGGTTACTACCGCCCATGGACATCTGTTATCAACCCCAAATAGGATAAAAGTCGTAACTGAGGCCAGCCACGGGGGTGTTGCTACCATAGACTTAGCCTAACTTGAACGCGTCGAATAAGTATGTCTTACTTACCAGCCCTTCAAACCAGAACACAGCAGCGCTCAACTTTGCTGTCATTAGGCAGACATAGGTCTGTGCGGTGATGCCTCCGGAGCAACATGATTCTGCCACCTTGTATTATGTAGCTACTGGAGGTGGTGCTTCTGGAGTCTAATCAAATGGTATTCTTGTATTGTGTAGTTAGTTATTATAAAGCTTTGCCATCACTAATACACAAATTTTCGTCCCACCACGCCGCCGGACAGTGCCCGGTACGTATTTATATCATTCGATTTATATTCCAACGGCGCGTTATTATTAAGCGCACTATAAATATTCCTCGCGCGGTGTAATTGTGTCACGTGTATTGTATGCAATGACATGTATGAACTGTTTGGGGTGTGTGTGCGTGAATAATGAACGTGATTTATATGGTCGGTGGTGTGACCGGTGTGGTGTAGTGGTTGTCGGTGGGTTTAAATGTGCAATGTGGTTCCGGGTTTGAACTTTGGCCAGGTAGTGTAATATTGTAGATGGTAGATGTTATGTGTTTTTTACCACGCTTATTTAATAAGATTGAACTAGCCGACGAGCATGCAGCCCAACTGTCGGTAAGAGGTCACTACAGCTCATGGACATCCCTAACCTCCGTATAAAGTGGAGGTTTTACCTAGGCTATGTGAACTTGGCGCACGACATTGAAAATGGAACTTTTTTGTGATTCATATATTCATACGTAGATTATGATGTGCAGTTGTTTGTAGTAATACGTTGCAACCCCTGAGAACTAATATGGTCGCTCGTATGTAAGTCAGCCGTTATCCATATACTTCCACCAAAACAGAAAGTAATAACTAAGACCATGGTACTATCAAGCAACGATTCTTCTCATTTTAAGCATGATAACTATTATTATTATTTTTGAGTCTAGTCAATGTTGAGTACGATTATAATTTTAATTAACATGTAATAGAGTGAAATTATGTATGTAAATTTTGCTCTATGGAGTCTATTTCTTTACGTCGTCAATGACATGCCACTAAACAACATTGGCAGGTGAAAATACGCTAACACAAACATCTTTGGCTTCACTGTTCGTTTACGTAAACCACTGCACTATGCATCCATACATTTATTTTGTGGCCGGTTTGATTTGGCACGGTATTGGCGATGCTATCAAGAGGTTTTCTGTTGGTATAAAATTTTAGAATAATTCCATTTAAAGGTTGGGCACTAATGCCGATTTTTATGCTATATCGATGGTCTTTAAAAAAGTAGGAAATAAGTGATAACTATAAAATAACGCGTTTAATCTATTTTTCATATCAGATTTTGGTGAATGATATATAATCAATATATTATCTTTTGTAATTTTAGTACCTATTTATGTATAACAAGACATAAAAATAGAGTACCTATTAGCGTATAATCACAGTAAAATCATCTACGGATTCTTATACCGGTCTTATAATAATAGGTTACCGTCCAAAAAAGTGATTTGAAGTGACAAACATACACTTCTGTTTCACTTCATCGATTCATTAAGGAATAATCAATCATCATCAATATTAAATAATCGTGACCGTCACGACATGTCGTAACGATTAATCGTAATCGTTTCGTCACTAAAACGAGCCTCTCTGGCATCTGCGGTTGTTTACGTAACGCTCTGCACCAACCACTAAAGAAATACATTGGTAAATTTAATCTGTTTTGAATGGATTTGGCACCATCTGAATTTGAATAAGAGGGCTTTTACGTTTATATGTGAGATGGATACTGTTACAAGCCTATGTAGGTTATAAGATAACTGTTTTAAATTTATTAAAATATATGTTGTATAAAGATGATCGAGTAGAAGTAGATTTTTTATTTTGTTATCATATTTACAAGCTTTTTCTTATTTCCTATCAGTCGCTTGGTGTCAGGCAAAAAGTGACTAAGACGTATAAACTTTATATATTGTAAAAAAAAAGTGTGTGTGTGTCAGCTACGACGCACGATTGGAGTTTACTCCTTACGAACGATAATTATGATATATATCGAATAGAAAAAAAGGGTAAATGAACGCATCTGCTAAAATGATAAGAGAAACAAACATATATCTGTAATTATTCGGATTATTTATATTACTTCAATAATGCGTATTACATAAAGTATGTTACAAAATAATATAAATAATAATAATAATAATAATTGTGGTCAATTTATACAAATCCAATTTTAGGATGATTGATTTCTTTCACTTTGAATTATAACTTGTGGCAGAACTTCGTAATACGCAGGCGCGCAACACGCACGTACAAACATACGCACACATTCAACTCTCAGACTGGAGGTAGTGAACTATACAGTGAGACTACGAAGTATCGCGCAAAGAGGAGACCCCGAGAATGAGATACGCTGTGTAATGTATTCCATCTCATTCTTTTACACGTTCAATCCTACAGATATATATGTTTGTCTCTTTCTACGTTACGCCTCAACTTTTCGTGTTACACTTGATTTTACTCCTCATAAAATTTCCGTACCGGGCCTTATAACTCAAATCGTTTCTTAAGGAGTAAACTCCAAAAAAACTGTCTTCCTACTACGGTTCAGCTCTAAAAATGCTGAAAAATACCGGTTTGTTGTATGGAGTCCCCCTTTTATATTCAACTTTATTTTAATTTTAGTTTTTGTTATTAAAGTAGCCACCGTTATACATCCTCTCTAAAAAAAAAGACGGACAGACGGACAGACAGGAAGTCTTAGTAGTAGGGTTCCGTTTTTACCCTTTGGGTACGTATTACTGATCACGCCCCCACTACTAGCTATACGTCTTGAGCCCTTCAATTATGACTAAATTTCTAACGAGACCCTTTCATCCCATTCCAGTCGACAAAATGACGCACATGGTCGGCTCGTACCCGCCCAAGACGGAGATCCAGTCATACACGACACCGCCCGAGGACGCCCCCTCGGGCATGATGGCCCGCGGCGCCTACACCGTCAACAGCCTCTTCACGGACGACGACAAGAACATCCACCTGCAGTGGGAGTGGAGCTTCGAGATCAAGAAGGATTGGAAGGACTAGGAAGGTTGCTGGTGATGTGCTGGATTTGTATTGAAACTGTTGTTGGTACGCGCTTTGGTATGTTGTCGTAACGCTTGGTTCATAGTCTTACTAGGATGACTTGGCCTGGTTGTAATGTTTAGACCCATTACAAGAAATTAAATTTACCGCTAAGTTAGTCTGACAGGGAATTGTATTTTGAAAGATGGGTAAATGTGTGTTGACCACTGCACTCATTTATACAAAGTGCGTATTACTAAAAAAAAAAATTTATTGTGGTCAAACTTTAAAGAGAATGGCGGTACCGCTGCTGTATATTTCTATATAATATTGACAATGATTTTTTGGTGTGGTGTGTGTACAAGACTATCTGAGGTGAAGTGATGTTATTCCTCAGATGAAATATGTCATAACCCTATATGCCAAAATTAATTGTCAAATATAACCATTTAATAACATGTGGTACCTAATACCCGCTTACTTAAAATCACAAAGATAAAATTTTCAGTGTGTAACCCAGGCAAGTACAAAATCTATGAATAGAACAGATATCTAAAGGGTAACTCTAAATTGACTACTCTGGTGTAAAGTAACATAAGAAGAAAATTACAACAATGTTGCGATAAATATAAAGTTGAAAATAAAGAAATAATTTTAAAACGTACATATAATATGTGTTCAGATGATGGGAACAGTTTCAGTCAATCCAGCATATCCGTGTCGATCGAATGGCTGACTGAATGAAAACATTTAGTGAATGACGTCACTAGATCTTCCTGTTTACATACATAGGTTCCAAAATCCAGTTAGCATTTCACGTTTTGATGTGTATAATTTTATGAATTTTTACTTCAATACAACTGAGATTTATCGAGTAATCAATTAATTGATAATAATTGATGTTACACATAATTATACAAAGTGCTCTTTGATACCGTTTGTGCATTCAATAAATAGCAATAATCACATTTAATAATCAATATGTTGGATTTATAAAATAGTGTTATCGTGTAATGAGATACAAACATAATTATAAGTCTGATATATTTGCAATACGTAATTTAATCGTTACGGAAGTAGGCAGGGTGCGTTTTCGATTTTCTGAATCCGATTAGAGTCAATCTGACAAAAAATGGTGTCTCGTATTCAAATTTATTTGGGACAATGGAGAGGTACTACGTGGCGTTACGAATATATTTGCGCCAAAATGTATGACCAGTTCGAACATAGTGCGGCTAATTGAAACATTGTCACCAAGCGAGCATAAAGTAGTCATGTCTTATAGCATGTCTATGTTATATTTCATGTAATTAATATAGCTATTGATATCGATCGATATAACATATAATGAAAAATGGCGATTTTTACACCTTTACAGTGTCGCCCTCTCCCTCTATTCGAATAATTGATATACAATCGGATCTACGATTCGTAGGAATTCGGTGGTCGAAAATCGTCATCCTGTCGAAAATCATTGAAATTAGTATAATTAAACATTTCTACATAATAGATAAAAGTAACATATTTTTAATCGGTGTTGAAATCCAATAGTATTTTTGTATGATTCGATTATCAATGTAATATTTAGATGAACTTGTAAACCATACAGTGTAATGATAGGCATTTTATTGACACTTATAAAATATAGATGATAGTATAGCTGTAATCACGCATTGATTCTACAGTAAAGTTTATATTTGTATTAAGATTAGTACATTATGGCGGCTTCCTACGGTGCGTTAGTTACGGATTGATGCATGGACTACTGACAGTGTACGTCCGTAAAATCGCGTGTCGTGGGAAGCCAGCATTACATATACGTGCATGTTCATTCGTAATTACCTCAAAATTAAGGTAAGTGAGAACTTTTATGAGATCTTCATGAGAAATAAACATAAACTCGATATTAAATGTTTAGTCAGCCTTTGTATGTGAATATCATGCGGTCACAACAGCATTCCTGTTTGTAAGCATTTGAGCCATGTAAGCCGAATAAATGGAGCTTATGTCTGTATGTCGGTACCGATTCCTGAAATATTGTGTACACACTGCGTAATTTGTATAATGTTGTATATTTGTATATGTTGCGTTTCATACATATGTTGTACATTTATTCGTCGTCTACGTAAGACGCATGAGAAAATTGACAACTATTACTAGATTTCTTCTGTGCGATAATTTAAAACTAATAAGAATGCATGTAAGATCTTCGAATGCGATTTTGATGCGCAAAAACTTACACTAGAGGGCGCTACGTGTCTCAATATTTTTTCAAAATGTACGTTTCTTTTTGTACTTACATTTATACAGTGGTAGTGTGTACCCATTAACGTATACTTGACTTCGAATCTATGTCAAATGAGAGTCACTATGTTTATACTAGAATCGTCACAATTACTATAAAAAATCTGTTGTGAATTTACCAAACTAGTAGCTGTAAACATGTAAATTATATCGGTGTAACAAGACGGAAAATATATAATCTATTTTTAATACAACGTAGCTTATAACCACGCTAACTGTGCGTAATGTGGCAATAATGTTGAAAGTATTAAAATTATTACGGACTTTCTTAGCTACTTAAGATAAATTAGACATAAGCGTTTGCAATAAAGTACACATTGAAATTCTAAAGCGACAACTGCGACCATTGTATTATTGTAGCATTTTATTGTAATTGATAGGCTGAGGAGTCGATGCTTTAGCATATGTACGGGGGATATGAGATGTACTGCCTCGTCTACACACGCGGCTTGTAGTCGAATTGCAATATACAAAACATATCGCAATCGTTTTCGTATTGTGTGTAGTCGCGTGTGTGTGAGTGTCAGAGGTGCTTCAGTGTAAACTGGTGCTCTTCGTATTGTGAATCCAAATGTATGACAATCGGATTTAAGTAAATAGCTACTTCTATTACGAAGCTAGTCAAAAATAGACTTAAATCCGAAATGCCAGCATTTAGTAGTAATTTTTATCTTATCCTAAGGCTCCTTTTTATAAATTTTTGAATGAATAAAATCCTGTCATGTTTTGAAATTTTCTGAACTCGTATTTTGTACTTTCGTGATGTGGGTAGATGTCGCGTGATGATTGACCAATAGGGACTCGGGAATGCACGCGCAAAATAATTATATCGATTCTGATTGGTCGGTTACACGTGATTCTTGCATCGGAACAATAAAGCTGTTTGTAGTATAAGATATATGATTTGATTTAAATAAACTTATAGAATATTTAGTATTATTATATTCACAATAGTAGCTTGTCAATTTAAATTGTATTTTAACTGATTTGCGTACGGTCGTGTTAACGGAGCTGTTACTTCTGTAGAGATGTTCAGTTTCTCGCTATATTTTTGATGGAATACTTTGTTACGGCAGTAATGATTTTTTTAATAGATGTGTAAAGATGTATGCAATGTAATAGTTTTGGCCAAAAATAAAGCTTATTTATTCAAGGCGATACCTTTTATTGATTTTTATTTCGTTACAATCATTCCTGTACAAAGTTCTCAAAGTATTATAATTATAATTGGCTTCGATCCCATAGATCGGGTCATATTGTGACATAATGATGTGATAATCACAAGCATTGCTTGTGATTATTGCAAATTGGGGTTAACACAATTGCAGTGTCTCTTCAATAGTCACGAATAACAGGTTTAGTTTAATATTTCATTCAAATTAACTTCAAACATCCTGCTCTTCTGAATGTGCAAGGGAAGCGGTTTGTTCATCAGGGCTATGGTGGCTTTGCGGTCGGTTTTCCGTGACGGGCAGAAGGCAGTCAGCCGCGTTGGTACGTAGTGGGCTTCTAGCAACTTGAGTGGCATCGCTATGGACATGCAGCTATGTGCTGGAAGGAAATGTGGTACAACTTATGGTAAGTAAGGGAGACAGACGTACTTTTCCGGAGCGTTCCAGCTTAGTCCTCAGGGGTAGCGGCGCATCTGTGGCCGACCTCGGGTAGGAATATCTAATCTTATTTGGGGTTGATTACAGATGTCCATGGCAGTAGCCACATACACCACCATGCTCGTCTGCTGCTCCTATAATATAAAAAAGTCTCATTTGTCGTTATATGAGTCACATTATTGATATGTAAATAAAATGTGATCCGTAAGTAAGTCACCTTTACCCGTACATAAGTCACAGGTATCCATGTGTAAGTCGGCACAAAGTCATATTTATCCAGATACCAGAATTTATCAGTCCTCTGCTGGTAGATATGACAAGGTTTGGTGTTGTTCTGTAATCTTGTTTTGCTAATATGGTCTACCTGACTGGTCTACAAGTTTTTTAAAATGATAAGATTTACTGTAAAATCTTTAATTTAAAAAAAAAACTTGTCCGCCACGTTTAGTTCTTAATCATAAAGGGAAACTTTAATTGATTAGGTAAATATTTCAATTTATACCTGGCAATCGCTTCCGTAAGTGTACATTCGCGATGATGTAAATGCCATTCTTCCCCAGGACGTTGGAAACTGTTCTCGCTGACAACTCCCTGGTTTCATGCGTTTCCAACGTTGGTGCATCGGTACCGATTCCTACCACGTGGCTCAGGTTTGACGCTATCCAATCTGCTAGTTCGTAGCTAATACCTGGAATATGTCATGTTTTAGCATTTGTCATAATCGGTTATTCACTGTACCATTATTAGATAAGTCTCCAGAGTTCCTCACTCTAAGCTGAAAGTTATTTCTAGCACTAGAAATTTCAGAAACCTTTTTAAAGATAACTTTTCTAGTTTTACTTTAAAGATACTACGGCCTTATGTGTTCGGTGCTGCTGTGTACAGGTATGAAGGGTGTGTTTTCACGGTGCGACACGCGTCATATTTCAACGTGGACTATGTTAGTGGACGCATCTGTGGGCAACGTCACATTTACTGTTAATTACAGATGTCATGGACAGCAGTGGCTATTTCACATCAAGTAGACTGATTGTTGGCTATTGATATTTCTTAAAATATAGCTTCTAATTAATCATAATGTAGTGAGTCCATAGGCAGTGATAGCCTAGTGGTTAAGAAATTCTTCCTCTCGATCGAGGGGTCCGAGGTTCAAATCCCAGGCACCTCTGATTTTTCAGTCATGTGTGTATTAGAAATTAAGTATCACTTGTTAAACGGTGAAGGAAAACATCGTGAGTAAATCTGCATACTTGTGAGATTTATAAAAAAAAAATGTCAAAGGTATGTGAAGTCTACCAATACGCACTTGGCCAGCGCGGTGGCCTATGGCCTAATCTGTCTCATTATGAGAGGAGACCCGTGCCCAGCAGTGGGACCGTAATGGGTTGATGATTAGTGACTAGTCAATATGTCAACTATGTAAGACAGTTTATCTCACCAGGAATCCTGCAAACACATTGCCGTTTAGTGCTGGTCTGTTTCCAGCCAAACTTGAAGAGGAGTAAGGTCGACTCCTTGGGGTCTCGCTTCAGTATCGACCACTGCCGAGCCACATCCAGGCTCAGGGACAAATCAGGATCCAGGTTAGCCAAGTAGCTGACGTCGATTATTTCTACTGTTGGAAAATCGTATATATTAGCGAACACAAATGTTTGGTTCTTTGTATGTAAGTTAAAATTAATAGTTTTGTGGTTCACATATAAGTTCATAAATAAGTTTCTTTAGGGTCTATACTCGTGTGATCCTGTTTGATGATTGGTAAAAGACAAGGTTTTATTTTCCTTAGACAAAATCAGTACTTCAAATAGTTCAGGACAGTAACCGTAAGTAGACCCATTTCTTCAAAATATGTAGGTCATGTTCAAGTATGAGAATCTTACCCAAATAGTTTCATTTCTTGTGTAACTTATACGAAAAGACAATAACTGTAGTTACTACAGACTGTAGTTTATCTATTTTGATGGCGATGTCTATCTTGCGCCTGATTCGAAAACTACTATACTTACTATAATAATATTATAAAGAGGAAAACTTTGTTTGATTGTAATGAATATGCTCAAAAACTACTGGACCTATTTTTAAAATTCTTTCACCATTCGTAAGTTACATTATCCACGTGTAACATAGGCTATATTTTATATGAAATATTATGATAAATAGATTTTGAGGCGGTACAAAGTATACCGGTCAGCTAGTTTTAAATAAAATCGGTCTTATATTTTTTTCAAACGTCCCATAAAAAGGATCACTTCAAAAATTATATATTTCTAGATATTATATAAATCTTAAAGTATGTTACCTAATTATCGAAAGTAATGAATTACAGACATAACTAGTTCACACGTAAACTTACATCTAGTTAAGAGGTATTCCGTTGGAATCACAGCTGGTTTCACGGAACCCTCGTAGTTAGTGTGCCCCATATGGATTGCGGTGCCAAGCCCGGGTATGCCGCAATTAACGCAGATTTTCCTGACAGGATATATTAAGTAAAAAGTTAAGTAAATGAACTATCGACGTGGAGGAGTCGAAGTTTCTGTATGCAAAATTAGTACTGTTTGCCTAAATTGTAGTTAATTTGAGAAATTAGAAGTGCGTGGTCTGGCATTTGAACCTCGGACTCCTCGATCGAGAGGTCGAGTTCCAACCACTAGGCTATCACTGCTTAGTACTATAACAGGCGATATAAATTGATTAACAATATGATTGCTTTAATTTACTCACCATCTTTTCTCCATAGCTCCATAGAAATCAGATAAACCTTCCCAAGTGGTCGGATACGTAAGATCGATTATATCTATCATAGAAGTTTCTTGATCTTTTGAATTTTTCTGATTACTTTTACCGACAACTACTACAAAAATAATAATAATACTCTTCCTAAACATTTTAGTATAGACCTACTGATCGTATAGAATCTAGGCTAATACTGTCAATAGAATAGTAGCTATTGTTTGAGTGCATCGGTTTGTTTAGATGTTTATGAAAATATCTCATTCAGATTCAAAATAATGAGTCAGTTAATGAGATCATTTTTAAGAAATTGAGCATATAGCGTGTACCCTGTCTGATTGTAAGTGGTCTCTATCGTCCAGGGATATGCGTAAGCACTTTGAAATAGAATTGGATTTCCCTGTAAGGACCGCCACATAAGTGCTATCCCTGAGATAAAGCATTTTATTAATAATCTATCCAATGTTTTACACACCAAAGATTCCTAGACACTTCCTGCCTACTACAAATTGTCATATTTATCATATTTTGGAAATGTGAGTATAAATAAGACAAATAGGCTTTATTTAAAGTTTATTGTTGTAATCAATATTTTTGCTTAGAAACTAGAAATATTTACAGCGCTTATAACTTTGAATTGTGATACAGACATGCAGACAACTAATTCAATGCAAAACAGAATGGTGAATCAAAAACTTTGCTCATTTTGGGTCGTATTCCGATTTTATTAGACTCATCCACAATAAATTCAAGTTGTGGCCAATATCGCAAAATGACCCAAAATAAAAGCGGATTGAAGATATGCGATCTTAAGCCAATTTTGCTCATGCACAAAATTACTAAGATTCCATCAACAAAAACTTAAGCCCAAAATTAAATTAAATACAATACGGGTTACACTAATCGGTTATAATATTGCACTAGTCGTAGTAATTAGGTACAAATTGCTTAAATTAGTCGTTGGTTTTGATTACGAATAACAAAAACGCTAAAGCTAGTACAGTCCTGACGGCATGTCCGTTACTTTATGGACCCCGAAGTTGCTAGTTGATCCTGCTGGGGATAATGTTCTTTTGAGATCGCTGTAGCTGTGTGTTCCGGTCATTACGAGACTCGTCATGCTAGCGGGCGCGTCCCTTAACATGTGGGTGCCAGAGTAGAACCCTGAGTTACTCCCGCGTTTCATGATGAATGTATTGTTGAAACTCGACGGGCCGTCGAAAGACCCAGTGCCTAGCTTCGAAAGTAATTTTGGCATGGAATCGTTTTTAGAGTCATCTTTGCCCTTATGGCTGTTCGTTCTGGAGTCGTAACCTTGATTTAATCTTCCATGAGATCGTGTGACGGGGACAACGGGAGATTCCTTGCCTGCGTCGCTGCTATTCCGCGAACACGATCTTTGTCTTCGCTCGTAAGACCATTTTTTTGGTTCCTCCGTTACGACAATGTCCACCATTGAGTTCAGTCCTTCATCAATCCTGTCCAAGCTCTTAGTTAACTTCTTTGATTCTATTAAGTTTACTATCTCGTCAACGCGGTTACATTTTGAATTTGATCGTTGCAAGGACGTAGTACTAACGAGCGATGCTTGATTTTCTGAATAGAACATACTATCAATATATTCGCGTTGACGCGAACCCTTCTCAGACGTTTGGAAAGATTCACTGCGTTTGATTGAAGTCTTTCTAGATTCTCCTTTTGATTGAGTTCTCGAAAGTTTCACTTTATTTTCTGCTCCATCACGATCTGTACCAGCATTAAAGACCGCTCGACATTCATTAAAGTCGAAGGTTTTATTCGCTTGATTTGGGCATCGAGATGCGCTGAGCAAAGAATCTGATCCTTCATCGCTTGAGTAATAGTTATCCTCGAATAAATCAGCTGGCTTACTATACATCAGTCCTTTCTCTGCTGGTGGGATAAATAAATGTACTAGACTCTTTGCTTTTCTTGGCGGATGTGGGAGAATTTTACTGGGAACAATTTCAGCCTCTTCTTCGTCCTCATTATCATCGGTAAAGTCATTGGTGATTTGAATACTGTGTCTGGTGCTTGTAATGGAATCTTCCTTTTCAATATTTCTATGTAGAGCCTTCAACGAAACGTTTATTTCTGAGCTATCGTTGCATCGTGACTCGTCGTATGATATTCTGTCTTTCACGTACTGTTCGGATTCGGCATGGTTCACAATATTTCTAAGTTCTTGAATAACTTCGTCTATCGTAGTTTCGTCTTCATCATCAGACGGTTTTTTCAGTTCTATCTTTTTGGTGCTCTCCAATTTCTTGTGCAGTGGTCGCTTGTTTCGCATTAGGTCGTACGTTTCATTTTTGATATTGAATACTTCGTATACCATTGATTCTCGCTGTGGATCGCCTTCAGGACTCAGGGATCTTTCTGAAGAACTAATGCCTTCATCTTCGGGTGGTGATGACTCATCTAAAAATTACAAAAGCATGGATTGTTAACCATATTGTTTTGTAATATTATGGTGGGTGGAATATAACTATGGATTGAGTATGCAAGCCTGTCCAAACTTAGAATTCCTTAAGTTGTTAATGTCTTTGAAGACTAAATTGATACGAGGTAGTTAAGTTATAGATGGGTATGGCACCACTTATTGCTGGATTTGGCACCGATAGCTTAACTTACACATGTTTAGTGGAGAAGCATCTACTTGTTAGTTTACATCTAGTGGAGTTAATGGAGAGGCATCTTGTTAGTTTCATCAGGGTTAGTGGAAAAGCATACTTATACAGTATTGTAAACATTAGACTAATTAACTTACCTCTACTTTTGTGAACTGAGTTTTTTTTCTTAATCACAAATGTCTTCTTACGAGTGGAGTTGCTATGTTCCGATCTTAGAGTAGACACTTCCTCTTGTAGCTCGCAACATTTCTCCTTCAAACATTTTTCTAAAGATAGCAAGATCCCTTTTTCTTCTTGAAGTATCTGAAATGGTAAAAAAGGTAACATTATAGTTTATATGTACGTACAACGGTAAAACAAATTAGACTGAAATGTTATTACTATTAAACTTTAATAAGTAGGTAACGATAAGTTTATTCTATATTTTTTTGCTACGTTCGGTCGCAGTATCGAAAAAGGGCGTTATTGCGATTGTATTAACGCTGTTTGGCGTATTTTGTGTTCAGTTCTTGTATCAAGTGTTCAGTTATTGCATTAAATCGGTGATCTCCGCTAAAAGTTTTGTGCCTGCTGGGGTCCTAATTTATGTAATGCATGAAGACAACTCCATCAAGAGGAAATTTACCAACTGTTGTTATTTGCTTCTATTAACTCTATCATGTTTACCGTGGTAAAGATACCGTGGTAAACATGATACGTACGCGTATGTACCATTTTGGCAGCATTTTTATGTAAGTCTCAATTTTTGCCACGTCCTACAGCCGCAAACGGTTCGATGGATTTTAACATAAGATATGTCGTTGAATTCGTCTAAATTGTGAGACTGACTATTTTAAGTAGTCAGGATTTACTTGTGTTTTATAATAATTCTCAGAAAAAAATATAGTATAACTTCTTCAGTCATTCTACTTTTGAGCTTACCTTGACTCGTTTCTCAAGAAGTTCAAGTTTGTGCCTGAGATCGTCCTTCTCTTTCTGCGCCTCGTGTGCCTTCTCGCTCAGCGTGTCGATGTCAATGAGTTGTCTCTCGTAGTTCTCTATCTCTCTTCCGACGCTTTCGTTCGAATTTGTAAGTTTGGATACTATCTGTAAATAATATACCATAAATTTGGTTTATTTAAATTTACTATAACGCACAGTGGTTTTTGTTTCTCTGGGACTTCATTGGTACATCTGACTATGACCATGGGCGATGGGCTTTGTTAAGTGGGCTTTTCACAGCAATGGCATGGTTGAGATCGGTTAAATAAAAATATTGATTAGACTCAAAAGTGTTTCTTACCAGAAATTTTGAAAAATTTCGATCTTTGGTATGTATTTGGATAGATTGAGTAGTAATAAACGTAAGTAAACGTTCCTATTAGTGATCGAAAAAGTAAAGGTAATAATAACGTAAGACAAAACAGTTAGTATCATATTTCGCTTTTGTTCTTTCTTTTATTTCGTCATTGACAATTGGTGTCATAAAAAAAGATATTTTTTAAAATCATTATGAAAATTCGAATCGATATTCGATGTATATTTGTTAGTGGTCGAATTTCGACCCCTAACAAACAATACATGATGATAGATAAATTTCACCTAACCTTTTTCAAAGTGACTATATCGAAGCCAGCTTGCTCCAGCTCGGCCTGGATGTACAGCTTGCGTTGCGGCGCGGGCGCACTGCCCAGCAGCGCGTTGATGAAGGCCAGCCCGGCCGCCTGCAGCTCGCCGCTGCCGCCGCCGCTCTGCAGCATGCCCACCAGGAACCTGAAGCGGACCGGCTCCCCGTACCGCAGCCTGAGCGTCGACAGCGCCTCTGACACCATGTTGTGGCCGTTTGCGGGCGGGTAACAGGCTTTTGTTAACAGCTGGAAAAAATTTGGATAAGTTTTATTAATTGTCGACTTTTTATTTCTTAGAATATTACCGAAGAAGGTGACTATTAGGACAATTTTCTGACTATTAGGACAGTTCTCTGATGCCTAAAATATTAGATCAATTAGTAAGAATTCTAATGAACTGTGCTTAGTCGTGGTGAATGCATTCTACGAGTGCAATATAATATTTATTTAAAATAGCAATTTAAATGGAGACTAGGTTATAACTATTAGTTTGATCGTTTCAAAGATTTCTGGTACTTCTTCATAAGAAATAGAAATACAGATGGATAATAATTTATTTTATCTATCAATACTACTGGTTACGAACTAAGTAAGAAAATACAAAAAATCTCATGTTAGGTCGTTCATTTACCTATCACTTTCCATTTTATAGTAAGTAACATGAGTTTTTTTTTTGTATTTGCTTTCCCAAATTAAACCAACATCCCCCTGTATGTACCTATGTTATCATTCAAATAAACAACAGATAACTACTATAACGTACTTGGCTATGTTTGGTAACAAAAATAAATTAAGTTGTACCTGTAAGGCCAGAACCCTGGACTTGTTGACAGTGGACATGATGCAGACGGTCAGCGCGTATACACCGTTGGAGCCGGCCACCAGCCGCCTGATGCACTCGGAGTACCTGCTGCAGCAGCTCCAAAGGCATTGTCTGTGATCAAATTTGAGAATTTTGAGTTGCAAGAGTTTAGAGCTACTCTCTATATTGGCGGCACCATCTAATATTTTTTTATTAATATACTAGTTTTTATTGATAGTATTTTTCTTAATATTGATATAATAAACGTACACACGTTTCATCTAAGGGTACTTGAGTGGCTACTGCCTTTCATGGACTTCTGTAATCAACCCCATATAAGATAAATCTTCCACCTGAGATCAGCCACAGATGCGTTGCTATCCCTGTCGCTATGAACACTTGGAACGCCTCGGATAATCATGTTTCCATTACCAGACCAACCCCTCAAACTGGAACACAGAAGAGCTTAACATTGCTGTTATAGGCTAGAAGTAGGGCCTGGGTAGCGGTGCCTCTGGTATCAAATCACAAACGATTTCACCTTCAAACACCTCCAAACTATTTTTTTTTGGAATTTCCGTAAAAAGGACTTACGAATATGGGCGATTGATGATTTGGAGTAGCTGCACGTAAGGTATTTTATAATCTTTTAATGTGATAAATATGTAGGTACTTACAAACAAGCCAATTCGTCCAGTAACGGTCTCCGCCTCACAGCTGGTGGTCCTCGAGCGCCCTCTCCAGCTTGACTGAGCTGCACATTGCGCAGGAGTTCCAGTAGAAGAGTAACGCCATCTAGCGGCTCAGACGCGAACTCTTGTACAAAGCTGGAAGTCAATGATTGTGTCACATTAGTCACATTTTATATTGAACGGAAATAGTAAGTTATACAACTTGCGGTGAAGGAAAATTATCGCAGTGTACATCCGTAATCAATTCCTTATAGGATTAAAGTGCTACATGAGATCTGCTCCTGAAAACTCGCTTCGAGCGCCTCGTATAAACCCTAAATATAAACACTTTCTACACTCACAATCCCACACTAGGATACCCTGTGTCGTGGGTGCCATGGACACACACATTGACAAATACACAAACACCCAGACACAGAAACAGAAATCTAAATTCATAATTTATATATCTGTCGGGCCGGGAATCGAAACCGGGACCTTTTGCGCGTCAGACCGGAATGGTGACCGCTCCGTCACCCGGGTCGTCATAAACGACAACCAGGACACGACCAAGATAACAAACACAGCAGCACATAACATAGCTGTTACTAATAACACCAATGTTAAGCGCTGCTGTTTTGAATTCAATGTTGTGTTGTTTCAACGTAGACTACGTTCAAGACTAGCAACGCATATGTAACCGACCCACATAGGATTCTAATCCTATCTGGGGTTGATCATCGATCCACAGGCGGCCACTTACTATCAAACGGACTGCATGCTCGTTTGGTACTTTAATATACAAAAAAGCGCCGGCGCCACTGCATGCCGTAAAATGAGTAAATAAACCGCCCATTAGGCTATCTGTCCAATGCGAGCTATAATAATACTTGCCATATAATTTGGAGACATAAAGATAAATTACTGTCACAATTTACGCCAAGGTACGCGGCGCTCGCTAGAATTGTCCTAGCAATTTCAGGAACAAAAACTTTTTCTGTTTGGTCAGAATTATAAGTTGTAGCGGTGGTAACATAATTTGCAATTTGCAAAATGCGAATTGTTTTTGTTGTTATCGCTATATTTATGTTATAGTAAGTAATGCTGATAAAAACATAATCGTAACCTATAGTTTAATAAAAACCCACCAACATAGGTTTTTTTAAATTTTAATAATGCTATTAAAAATATATTTTACAACAAGTATTTAACCTGATTTGCAGAATTTAGGTTAAATTATGTGATGTATTTTTAATTACTTGTATATTTTAAGTTAAACACATTTTAAACCACCAGAATATTTCCAAACCACCACAAATCATTGCTACAAACAGTCCACCTGCGTAGACTACTACGAGGGTCCTTACTAAAATTAAATCCATTTAAGTTGGATTTTATTGTACAGATTTTATTCCTACTACTCTTTTTCATATGATAGTTAAAATACGTTATTTTGTACTTACTTATGTACAAATTTCAGTACTAAAATACCGCTGTTTCCTATAACTTGGACCATACAAGCTGCACCACGAAACGATTCCGTGCTGACCGCATCGCATAGTCAAGTGGCTTGTAGTGTGGCCAGAACCCATTTACATAAAACCGGGATTAGCGGTAGCGGGCAACGGGACGTGACCAAATAACGTTGTATTAGTATCAGAATATAGGTAGTGTAATCATAAGAAAATAGAAGAAATACTAGCGGCATTATAGAAAGGAGCTTTGTGAGAAATATATTTGAATTTTGGAATTTTAGTTTTACAATGCAGACTTTTACACATGTAATTACTTTACATGTGTACGTACGTAAGAAAATGATTTTTTAGTTAGTTAGGCGTAGTTAAAAAGCAGGCTTACGGTATGTGCCAATATTTAAATTGCAATTAACTGTTTCAATTTCTCCATCATAACAATAGGTAAATTATAATTAATATCCTATGTTAGCGCTTGTGCTTGTTTAGGAAAAATACTGATTTTCATAACGTTTTAAAAGAAATATAACTACAAAAATATTGTTTTTTCTTTCGAATATATTGTGAAGTCTACGGATTAGATAATATAGTAGTTGGTTTACTTATCGCGGCAAAGAATTTCATGTCGGACTTATCCTGCTTAATATCAGGAGATTTATCTCAGGACTGTCAACACATGGCAACACTACACGTAATGGAAGAAGCTCAGTCCACATAATTTGCTATTTCTTCGACATTAATACCTTTTTGCAGTGTCGCATTCCACTGTCATTATTGTTCTTAATTTCGCGTTGAGTTGAAGTTATGTTGCGGTCTTTGTGACGCATTGTTTTCTTACATTACAAGTTAAATGTTGCGTGCAAAAAATCAATGTGTGAGCTAATCTTGCAAGGGGGAATAAAATTAATACTAGCCTAGTAGCCTTATGCTTGATCTCTTAGCTGATATTTTAATTAATTAGGCTTTTAATTTATAAGGGCCTATAAAATCGCTATTGTAGCCTTGTGCTTGGTCTCCATGCTCAATTCTAACCAATATTAACATACCAAAGAATCTTAATTGTAAATGCAAAGCATTCAATAGATTGATTATTAGTATTTGCGAACTACATGCACTTGCTTATATAGGTACATGTACTTACTTCAAAAATGAAATATAATTTAGTCCTTAAGGGTACCAATGCATCTGTGGCCGACCCTAGAACTCTATCTTATCTGAGGTTAATTATAGGTGTCCATGGGTACCAGTTACCATCAGGTCGAATGCTACTCACTATTTTATTATAAAAACCGTCTTATAGACAACACCTTGTTAATGCAGTGGTCACCAAGTAAGCCAGTAAGACAGAAATAGCTGTTTCAATGTCATTTAACTCCTGGATTGAACCCTCAAACATAGGCAAAGCAAATCCACCGCGCCAAATGGGTTTTGATGGAAATTATTCACTAATCATAATTTGTTTTAGGAGCAATTTCAATAATAATTGCGTAATTTGAATAGCATTACCATTTTGATAAATCAGCGAGGTTTGCAGGCTATATAAATATCGGTCAGACATCTTCCCTTCCATTGGATAGACAACTGGTTAGATGACAACAAGGAATATTCACCATGATTCTACTACTGATAGCGGCAGTCTCCCTTCTACAGTGAGTACCCATTTTAACTAATTCTACACATTCCCAGAAATATTGGAAATATAAGATTGGTTTAAGACCCAAATAGAAATGAATTTGAAACTGACTTTTAGGATTCCGTATGTTCAAACGACAAAACGGAAACCCTTACATGATGAAGTTTCCCAAAAACACTATATTTCTATAATTATTTTGACAAAAATACGTCATTTGTAAAAAAATAGTTTCCAAATGGAAAGGATTTCTGAAGAAAAAAGGCTTTATTTGTACAACAAACCCTATGCTGGCGCTTTCAGCGTCGAACCACGAATAGTTTTATCACCTTCATGACTTTCAAATTTTCAGTTGCGGTCCGAGTGAGTCGCTCAGTTGCGATGATTGCACCAGCGTTTGCAAGAATTTCACTGTATGTTGCGATTGGAAAACCAAAATTGAATTACCAACCAAAAAAAGAAAACTGGAACGAATCGAGCCTAATGCCATGCTAGACTCGCTGGATTTCCATAAGGTATTCCTTTACAAAAGTGATAACCATTTTACTCGTAGGTGGCGTAATAGAAACTCGTGGAGTGGTTGGGTGGTAGAGTGGTGGATTAGGCTTGAAACTAGGCCGAGTTTCAATCCCAATTTCAATGCCATGTACGCTGATCTTTTAAAATTATGTGCGTATTAAAAATTAATTACTACTCTTTTTATCGTTAATAAAAGCAGTGATAGCCTAGTGGTTAAGAAACGCGGCCTCTCG
The DNA here is from genome assembly GCA_014595695.2 of Epargyreus clarus clarus. Lineage (NCBI taxonomy): Eukaryota > Metazoa > Arthropoda > Insecta > Lepidoptera > Hesperiidae > Epargyreus > Epargyreus clarus. The sequence continues at coordinate 602,847 of JACTTY020000017.1, read as the reverse complement.
ATCGAGGGGTCCGAGGTTCAAATCCCAGGCACGCACCTCTGATTTTCAAATTTATGTGCGTATTAGAAATTAATTATCGCTTGCTTAAACGGTGAAGGAAAACATCGTGAGGAAACCTGCATACCTGAGAGATATATAAAAAAAAAAACTCAAAGGTATGTGAAGTCTACCAATACGCTCTTGGCCAGCGCGGTGGACTATGGCCTAATCCTTCTCATTCTGAGAGGATACCCGTGCCCAGCAGTGGGACACAGTAATGGGTTGATGATGATGATGATGATTATCGTTAAGGAGACCTATACGCCTGAGAGGTCTTTAAAGGTCCTCAAATGTGTGTGGGTGGTATATAGCCCTATGCTGGACATGGATCTCTCCTCAGTCTGATCCATGTCCAGTTCTGGGACAATAATGGGTTGAGGACGATTCTTTTTTATACTGCAAGGGTTTTTAAGAGCGTGTAGCTAAGTATGTGTATTTAACAATAATAATTTCAATACATCTAAATTGTGGGAGTGACATAGGCTACTATTTTTAAGCAGTCGTGTTTTTTGTTTTTATAATAATTACCTATGTCTATACATGTTTTTTACCTACATCACTTTTATTAATACAGTATTCATTTTCATCAAAATCGGCCTTGTTACTCCTTATAACATTTTCCGCAAATTTTTATTACACTTGATAAATTTATCCTATTATTATACGGAACCTTCTTTGCGACAGTCTTATTCGCTCATTTAGCCGATTTTTATATAGCTGTAAATTTTAAATAAATAATTAATTACATTTTTGTGTTTCAGATAACTCTACCGATTTCAAAGGCAAAATTACTAAAATTGAAATATTTCCCATACTTTTATGATACTGAAACAAATTTATAATATATTCCAAGCGTGGAGGATTGTCTTATATGCCTAAAATGTTATTACATAAGAAAATATTAAAATAATTGTTACGAAATTATTATAATAAATTTAAGTAGGTATGTCAAAAATAAATAATGTAACGTTATACTCGTATAAATGAAATTAAAAATATTATAATGATGTTAAACTATGTTACGAGTAATTAATTGGTGAATAAATAATGAGCAATTTCACGGCATTTCAATTATTATCAACTCAAATTTATTTTATTTTAAATTTATTGTCTAATGTTACCTAATCTACTTTTACCTATACTATGTGTTTGGTAAAATAAAAATAAACGCATCTAGCAAACATTTCTCCGTGATGCTCTACGTCGTTATTAATAATCAATCTGTCTAATATTTCGCTAACCAAAGATCGACATTACGACTTCGACGAACATTATCAAATACAGTCCGACAAACTTATTTGTGCGTGTGGCGTGTTTCGGAAAAAGCTTTATTGTGTTGTCTATGTTCCTTTGTTTTCCATACATTTCTAATTAGTTCTGATACAGTCCGCTGATACAGTACGGGGCGCTGATTGGAAATGTATAGACAAATAAGTAAACAAATACAGAAACAGTCATTTTTATGAAAACGTAAAATCTCATACTAAGGATACAGTTGTCACCACTTATTTGGACTACAAGCTTATTTGCATCAATCTTATAAATATATACTTAGGGAATATTATAACGTTATTATATTAACCAAATTGGACCATACAACGACTAATGGTATTAGATTACATTATCGTCTGCCCTAAACCCTCCAGCTATCTCCTGGTTCTATTAAAGCACTTCAAGCAGCTTCCGTTAGATAAAGTGTTTTAGTAAAACAACATTGTTTTCAAAAGCTGTCAGGGTTGCCAGATTTGAATTATATTTTGCCCAATTTGATATATATTAACAGTATTAGGCTAGTTGAACGTCCACCTATATACGAGTAATGGCGGTTCGGGGTTTAAATCCTCCCTCTATTTTTTTTTAAGTTATATAAGCCAAGTGATATAAAAGCTTTAACGGTAAGGGTAAACATCGCCCTGAGGTAGCCCTCAGGGCGATGTTTCGAGGCGTTTCGAGGCTTAGCAGCTGGTACGCCTCGGAAAAGTATCTCCCTTACCATACCTTTCAAATCAAAACATGCTTAACACCGCTGTTATGAGGCAGAAATAGGTGTGGCGGTTGTGCCGCCGGAGTCGAACCAAAAAGGGTTCTACCACCTTTAAAAATCACAAAAAAACACCTTTGAAAATATCCCAGACCCTGGCAATACTATCGGAATTTTGCAACGACGCCACAAACTGATTAGCTAATTACTAAGCTTAGGTTTATTACGTTTGCAGTTATTATGATCTTTATAAGATTTAAGGTCGTAAAATAAATAACAGACTCGGTTTAGTATCCACGGGTAATAAAGTTAAATATTTAATAGCAAAACGTATATGCATGGGAGATGAAAAGCTGCACAAACTTGAAACGAAAACTATAAAGTTAGGTCATATATCAGTAAAGTAAAGTTAGAACTTTGCGGGCAAAATGTCCTCACTAAAATTGCTACAAAACCGGAAAAGTGCTACAATGGAGGAAGATTTAATTTTTACCTACTTCGTAAGTGATACTATTAAGTATACAAAAAATATTACAAAATTATACCATATTTGACACGACACGTAGAGTAGCGTAACGTATTGTATCGAATGATATTTCTAAAAAAAAAAATGTTCGGTTAAATTTGCAATATTTATCTACTAGCTAACTTTATGGCGCCAATTTTATCTGTCAAACTCCCCAAAACCATAACTTTAGAAATATAATCAATAATGTAATAAAAAGTAAATAGGTAGTTTTTTCTTACCTCGGAAAGGAAAGACGGAGGTCAGCCCGCAGTTTGGTCAGCAACTCGCTCGGTGTTCCGAACTGACGGAGGCTCATTTCCTCACCGACGCCCAAGCAAGGGTTTCTGGTGGAACGATAAGATTAAATTAAATAAAAATAGTTTATTTTATTATTTAAAAATGATTTTATTTACTACAACCACCCCATAGATACAGGTGTAGGGGAAAATTTTAATCTTTGTAAACACCCCTATTTCTGGTAAATATCATTGTAGTTGCTGATGTTGTTGTCGTTTTTGACATTGTTGTGTTGTTGAAGCTTATTTTGTATTTTAAAGAACATATCCCATATCATAGTGCTCTGTAAATACTTTCGTAGGAATCGTGGGTTCACGGCAAAAATGATCTTGTCTCACCTTTGAGATATACATAAAAAACTGGCCCGATTTCAATAAGTCGACCTATGAGCGTTCGTTTCTAAACTATAACAATACCTTGTTATATCATCATAGATCCACGATTGTCATTCAGATCCGTGGACCTATGACCCAAATTGTATAGCCATATCGTAATGTAACAGTATTCATATTGACAGTGATGTGCCGTGGGCTTGTTACAGCATAATAAATGCCTTAATGCGTTAATTTTGTCACGTTGCACGTTGACGTCATTTTATTGTCATGTCGGTCCTGTATAATGGGAATCAACGTGTCTTCACCGCATGCATATTGGTTTGGTGCATGGCGTTTAATTTTTATAGAGTATTTTATTTTTGAGGGACTAAGACCTATTAGACCTCATCGTTAGAGCAGCTACATTGGGCTGAGATTCTAATAAAATATTCATTATTTCCTCCTTTCTTTTCTATTCCCAAAATATCCTGTAAACCTCTACGAAGACTCAGTAGAGGTCTATACATTTCGTACTTCTGTACGAATGTTTCTTTTTATCCGTTTGCGGAAGATTTTTTTCGAGCGTAAGTATAGCTGCAAAAGAATGAGACTTATCTTATTCTTTTGTACGCTCTGCAGACTTGTTAAACCAGAACACAGTTGTGGCACACTGTTACAAGGCAATAATGGATGTGACGATGGTGCCTTCATAGTCGAACTACAACCTTTGGAATTGGATACAATCCAAGGCCACTTCACTTCAATCAGTGCATGCTCGTTTTACCCAAAAATAATGATTAACTTTTGATCCATTTAGATCCTTACCTAAAGTCCTTACTACCCTGGCTGGGGAGTGTCCTGGACTTGTTGGGGTCCTGTCCGGGGTCCAGGTCGTACAGGTTCCCGGCGCCTGTCTTCTTGCCCCATTTCTTCAGCGATGTGGCGTAGTCCTCCGGGTTGTAGATCGGGGGGCGTTGTTTATCCTGGGAAGGGGAAATTTAAATTAGATTTTTTTTTTAAATTGCATAATTATACGAGTATTTTTATTACTGCCGTCAAATTAGGAGGTTATGTAATTAATGTTTGATTGCTATTCTATTAATCTATCTAACTTTGAACATTTTGTCTAATACCTATTCCCGGCATTTAATTTTTCTAGATAATATTATATAATAGTTAAATTCCAACTGCGATTTATTACTATAATTGCGATTTACCATAACTGCGATTTGGCTTACGCAGGTGATTTTTCAAGGGGAAGGTTTTTTACAATCCATTTCAGCACTCTACTTATAAACAAAAATCATACAGTCATACAGATGGTAATATATAATTATAGTTCCTAGAATGTATGCTAAAACATCTACTATTTCACTACTTTAGACTAAGATGGCACGCGACCATACATCAAAGATGCAACAATGGCGATAAGCTGACAGCTGCGAAAGCCTAACTGGAATGTAGGTAATGCTAAGCACTAAAAATACTTATTAACAAAAACAAGGTATTCTACGAGATCTGAGAAAACTAATGAGTTATATTAATGACGTATTTCATACGACCTGAGATAATTATTAAATCCTATTGAAAAAGTTTTTTTAAACAAAATAATTATTTGTATGCTTTATTGCGGTAAAATTTCCTCAAAAAACTATTTTATATTAACATTTTATGCTGTTATATTATTTTTATTTATTTATCTATTTATTGTAACACTAACACCAACTTAAGGTACGTACAATAGGGTAAACTTAATGCCTGATTACATTATCTACCAGGCAACATTGGGTGAATGCAAAAAAAATGCAACACGTTATGTATATACGCTATACACTAAATAACATTACAATAGTAATTTTCCAAGTTCTAGAAATATTCAATATACTAAGATTCATAAGTTTTAAAGCTACTATCTACAGCGCCATCTATGACAACGATTACTTAGCAAAGTGTTCACTGCTTCTTACTTTGTGAGCAATTTTAATTCTTAAATAACCGGCTATAAATTACGAAATGGACATCATAACTAAAAGAAAGCAAGTGTAGAGTGGGCATAGTTTTAATTTTAAGGTTAATGAACGGAGCAGGGAATCAAACTCAGCGGAGCAGCAACAGTAGCTAATGTGGAGACTAAGTAATTGAGGGTTAAGGCATAAGCGAGATGCGATAAGCTTTGTTATATTTTTAGGGTTCTGTACTCAAAGGGTAAAACCGGAACTCTATTACTAAGCCTCCGTTGTCTGTCCGTCTGTTATAGTGATCTATCTCTGAAACCGTAATAGACAGACACTTTCACAGAATATGTATAATGGTAGCCGCTATAACAACAAATACTCATAATAAAAAAAATATTCATAATAAATCGGCGTCTACCATACAAGAAACTGCTATTTTTCGCTTTATCTATTTAATTTTAATAGATTCTAAGACTGCTATGATAATAAATACTAAAAAAAAAGAAATGAAAATTTTGTGATACGCAACCCTCCGTGTACCAATTCGACCCGCATATGGCCAATTATTAATATTTTTATGTAACAAACGAGCATGCAGTCCACCTGATGGTTAGTGGCTTCCACTGTCCATAAACTAATGTAATCACTGCCAGATGAGACAAGAATCAACTTGAGGTCAGCCACACGGGTAGCTCCTGAGGACTAAGTTCAAACACCTCGGAAAAGAAAGACTCCATTACCACAACTTTGAACCAAAACAACAGTGCATAAAATTGCTCGTAAGTTAGTTTTTTTTGTTATTATTTATACCTAAACGATGAGGCAGACGGGCTAGCTGATGGAAAGCAGTTACCGTCGCCTATGGAAGTTCGCCTCTTCGAAAACAGCGGAAGTAGAAGTACAACAAACGAGAAGTCACCGTCGCTTATACCTTACACCACGTCCTAAGTACAATTTAATATTTGATGTAACTGTAGTAAAACATCGTCCATTGTGTTACATTTCGTCGTAGATTTTATCAAATAAATAGTTTGTATGAGAACGACTGTTTTGGCCGCCTCGTCACTTTAAAAATTATAGTTGCACACTTGCAAATTAGTTTTGAAATTAGTATTATGCAAAAGAGAAAGGCTATTGTTGCTGTCTGATTGCAACTTCATCCGTTTTAATTGCATTCAAATATGTATGATCTATATTATTATGAGAAACCATGTATTATGTTTGTGGGTGAGAATGGGCGAAGTACACTCCATAGTGATTGTATCTGGCGATTTTATTATACGAGATTATATATTAAGTAAATGGGAGTAAACTTATAGATGACATATGTGATAATAAATGAAGTATGTAGTATGAACTCTTCTTTAGACTCCAGAAATATATCCACTACATCTACTTCTGTCTTGTAACAACAGTGTTGAGCACTGTTCTGATTTGAAGGGTGTGGTAAGGGAGACATACTTATCCGAGGCACCCAACTTAATGCTCAGGGGTAGCGACGCATCTGAGGCCGAGGCTCAGGCAGGAATGTTAGGCAATGTGTCTTGATTACATATAAGAATTTAATATTATGTGGGGTTGGTTACAGATGTCCATGGGCGCCAGTCACTTACCATCAGGTAACCGCTTGTTTGCTACTCCTGTGTTATAAATAAAAACAGTAATTTTCTAATAAATGTCATACAGCCAGTTCGCACGAACCGAACTCATTAGCGTTACTTAATACCGTAATTCTCACGCATTAATTATCCATATCTCTGTCACTAAACCGTCGATTAGTATGAAGATTATTTCTTTCTGTTGTTATATAAATTATTGTGATACTTCAGAATTAACATGTTTAGAAATATACTTACAATCTTAATTAATTAGTATTGTCTCCCAAAGATCTACATTTATAATTGTTTTCACACTAGATAAATTGTTTAATTTCGATCTTCGGTAACAATTGGATAGATTGATTATTAATAACGGGCGTTAATCTGTGTAAAAGTACTTCTTATTCCCCTGTCGATATCGTAGACGACTTTGACGACTAAGATATTGATGTACGCGTAATAAAGCATGGGCATAAGCAAACAGCGAACAACGAATATAACATCGAAGCTGAACTATTTAAGCGGAAATTATATAATTTTTTAATTGACAAGTGTTATTACTCACTAAATGACTTTTTAAATGACAAATCTATATAATATCCAATATTAATTATTTTTCCATTATAATTTAATTCCAATGACTAATAATAATTATTATATTTCTATTGTTGTAATTAATATTTTTTTAATGATTTGCTACTTATATCTTATTGCACAATTATTGTATGCCCACCTGTGGCGGGAATATGTAGGACTCAAAATATGTTTGTACATGCACCATGTACCCATGTTCCACAATAAATTTGATTTGATTTGATTTGATTTGATTTGATTATTTTCAAACCGCCCATACCCTTATGGCATCCGGAAAGGTATTATGAATAATACCTAATCATACCAACCGGAACCGACGGCTTATTGTGCCCTCTGAAACACGGTAACGATGAAATGTAGCTACTAGCGGTCACCCATCCATCTCTTGACAACTGGAAACATTTTTTAACTTTCTAGTAATCTACAAAGCCTCGGAACTGCGTGCCACAACTAGGACTTTTAGCGGAAATATGTACTATAGTGTCTAGTGTAGTGTGTGCATAGATTAGTAAAGATTACTCACTCCTAACAAGAAAATGTAGTCAGTTTTGAGAATTGAAATAGTTGCGTAAAAAAGTTTTGCCACGTCTCCGTGCTAAAATGTCCCTAAAATATTTGAAATAATTATTAATTTATTACGTAAATTACGCAGTATTAGTTATTTATTCGTAAATTCTCTAAAATGTTTCAAAAATTCTCTAAAAATGTTTTTATTTGTCAAGAATTCAAAAAAAGAACTTACTAAAATAAGCCGTTTGTGGCTTCATTCAATTTCAAGGCGGCGAAGTATCTTTACTAATCTATGAGTGTGTGTGTAGTTATTCAATAGTAACAATATGACGTGCGATGGTTAACGAGATTATTTTTTACGGGAAGTGTGTTGGATACAAAAAGTGTTTGCGCAATCTTGAACCCGATACTATTTATAGGGTTCCGCGAACAACCAGGAAATCTAGGCAGTACAGGATACCAGATTACCGTAATACAGTTTCTTAGTACTAAGTATTTTAACACTAACGGACATAGGCATGTTATTTTGTATTTTAATTTGCTTTTCTCTCCTATTTCGATCGTTGATAAATCGTATATTCTCTTTTAGTGACTACTTCCTGGAATTCCGATATGGCGCCACATAATTCTGAATCACGCTACTGAAGTTTTCTCAACATCTTGCTTATATAATAAGCGAAATTAGACTCGGAGCGAGGACCCCTAGGCATGATCCTCAGAATGCACTAGCGCTTTTATTAGTCAGAAATAGGTGTAGCGGTAGAGCCATCGCAATCGGCCCACAAATAATTCTACCACCTTCAAACATGCATCCCATTTTCACATTCAATCTTGTTTACAACATTCCCGCAAAGAGGGAATAGTACTAGACCAAAACTAAAACTCATACAACTACTAAATGACTTTGATAAGTAAATAGAAAGATACGTCACCGCCTTGAAATTGAATAAAGCCACAAATTGATGATTTTATAATTTATTGTTTGGACAAATAAAAAAATATTGTTAGAGAAAATTTACGTATAAATAACTAATACGACGTAATCTATGTAATAAATAAATATTACAAACATTATAGGGCCATTCTAAAACGGAGACGTGGAACACTATTTACGCAACAATTTCAATTCTCAAAACTGGTTACTCTTTCTTCTTATGAGTGATCAATCTATGTATTTTACTCTTCTAAGCTAAATGATTAAAACGGAACCCACACCCGTTCGAAGGTTCTCGCCACAAACATTCCGTTACACACAATTATTATTAATTAATCGGTCGCACGCTCTCGATTTCGTTCTATCATTTTTGCGAGCTGAGCCACACGCAAATGCAATCGAAATATCTATGAACGAGAAAAACTGACGATTAGCGTGTACCACTTTTCTTTTAGCGTGATTTGACAGTTATTTATTAGGTTACAATAGAAATCTCACAAATGCTTACTTGTGCAGGGTAGAGTCATAATTCAAGGTAAAACCGTATTTTTTTGTACTTTCAAAAAATATTTTTAATGCTCATCAATCTGCCTTATAATATATGAAACGCTCAAGCAAAATTTCATGCTTCTATTTACTTATTTAGGTTATAGGTTGCCTGTTTATAATAGTTAGTTTCATTGTAAAGCGAAAATGTTCTTATAGGAAACAAAAAACATTTAAGTTTTTTAGATTATTTGGAATAACAAACTCCTAATGAATTGCTTGCGGCAGTGTCACAACTAAAAGAAAGATAAAACGAGATGGCTTACCTTGGAGACCGGCTCCTCACTCCATCCCCCACAATTGGCCATGCCTTCCAGCAACGTCAGCTCACTGTGGACAATTAAACATTATAAATGAAGTTATACAATATAAGAAATCGGCAAATCCCAAACAAAATCTTAATCTTATTTGAAAACCGCTATTAATACTGCAATCTTATTATTGATTTCAAGTTGATGGAGACATGTTGCAAAGTAGAGGAGCAGTAGTAGTACTTGTAAAATTGTAGAACGTAATATGTATTTGTAGTTCGACTCGGGAAGCTCCACCATCACACCTATTTCTGCCTAATAATAGCAGCGTTAAGTGTTAGTGTGTTCTAGTTTAATGGGTTGGATAAGGGAGATATAAGGGTTCGAACTTAGCACTCAAGAGTAGCACCACACCCGTGGCCAATTCTGCCCGAATATTTCCCAAAAAAATATTGCCCAAAGAAAAGCCCAATAATTTAAAAGCGTCGATTGTAACTCTGACATCTGTTTTATTGTTTACGGTACAGCGATGTCGACAAGAGCAGTTTATAGCTCGCGAGTAATTAATAAGTTTATTGCATGTCCGTTTAATTCTATTGCAAATTTTATAGCACCATGGTATACAACTCGCGTTAGTGAGTAAATCATTTTACGACATAACTCTGACATTCAACATCTTTATGCTTTATGATTTTTGCAGACTTACCACCTGCGAGATCAAGCGGTGACATTTTAGAAGAAACTATAAAATATTTTATAATACTTCTCTGGTTTCAAGGATCGATCACACACATCACATCACATTTGAAGGTGGTAGAACCCTTTGTGGTTCGACTACGGCAGTACCAGCGCCACCCCTATTTCTGCCTATTAACAGTAGTGTGAAGCGCTGCTGTGTTCTGGTTTGAAGGGTGTGGTAAGGGAGACATACTTTTCCGACGCGTTCCAGCTTAATCCTTAGGGGTGGCGGCGCATCTGTGATCGACCTCAGGTAGGAATATGTAATATTACTTGGTTTTGATTACATATATCCATGAGCGGCTGTAACCTACCATCAGGTGAGTTGCGTGCTCGTCTGCTGCTCCTATATTATATATTAAAAAAAGACACTTGAAATGTAAAACCAACAAACAAAAAATAAACTTGTCATAACCCTTGAAATACTAAAACATGAACCATTGATATAATCGGTATACGGCAAGCAATAAAACGTATTGATGTCATCGCAAATCCATTTCGTGGAAGCACACTGGGCAAGCATTGTTCAGAAATGCAAGGCGCATAAAAATTGTTTATAGCCTTTGGTATAAGGTCTGGGCCTGCAAAAGTAGGTTGAAGTATTCAAAGGAAAAACAAAGAATGAATGATATTTCGTTTATACTCGTAAAATAGAAGTAGCAATAGAAAATGTGGTCCATTTGATGGTAAGATGGTGTGATAAGTGATACTTATTTTTTACGACACTGCAACTTAAGCCTATTAATAATAGAACTTGGTTCTATTATTAAAAGGCTTAAGTAATTGATTAAAATCAATAATAATAGAACTTGGTTCTATTATTTAGCCTTATTTAAATTTTGGGTTCAACACTGTATAAGATAAGATAGATTGAGGAGGTAGCACCGTTACAGAGAAACCACGAAGATCTTTATTATTCAATTTGCAATACATGCGAACATTACATTGACAAAAAAAATACATTAAAAATGGAAGTGGCATATTTTTTTACGAACTTACTTGTTTAATTTTTCGATTGATTTGGCTTTAAGGTACCAGGGAACCATTAGACTCAGAGGGCTAAGGGCTGGTTCGTGCCAATTAGGAGGCTATGGTCAATGGAGCTCAACGCATTGAGCCCGCCTCATTAGGCGTAACGCGCTACGTACCGTTACCGTCAGATCGCCGTGACCTCACGCAACGCACGACCCCCAGATTTATTGAAGTGTCCCCTTTGAGATTTACTTGTGGAATGCGAATATGTTACTGTTTATATGGTAAGTAAGGAGTACCTCCTTAAGTAAGGAGGTATATATGGAGGTAGCCGTTATGAGTTCATGTGAGATTATAATTATAGTTGCTATTAATATGTGTGTTTACGATAGATAAGTATAGTTATATAATATGATATAATTGAAGGAAGCCATTAAATTACCTTAACGACTGACAATTGTCAGCCATTAAGGCATTTATTTATTTATTGTTTAATATTAAGAAGAACGGTTAAGCACCAAGCTAGGCATTCCAGCTTAGTCCTCAGGAGTAGCGGCGCATCTGTTGATTACAGATATCCATGGGTGACAGTAGCCACTAATCATCAGGTGGACTGCATGCCCGTCTGCTACTCCCATATTATAAAAAACATATATTTTTTGATTTTAATCAATCCCAAATAAGACTATCCAGCTATACCGTCCAGGTATAGGTACTTGAGGTCGGGCTTATGTACCTACAATGCTTCCTTTTTTGGGGGCATATCTGCATAGTCCTAAATAAGTCCAAATTAACTCGAAGTTTACAAAGCTCTCCCGTTCGACAATACCTACCTTGAGCTTGTTCTAATATATTTTTTTCATTCAACAAGTTTTGTTATTTTCTCGTGCAATAAACAACATTCGTTTAGAAGCTTCTAGAAGCTCTAACACTTACTCACTCACTCAATATTTCTTACGGTCGTTAAGATTGTAATTCTCTCTATAAATATTGCACCGACAGCCCTGATTGATTTGTGGCGACGATATGAAGGCGTTGAAGTGAATTAAACATCACCGCAGCTTTGTTTTTGTTGTGGTTACACGTTAACTTCACCGTGGTTTTAGTCAAAATAAACTTTGTTCCTATTCCAAGATTTGGAATGAAAAGTATTTATTTACTACTAGCGCACGGAGGCGCTTGCAATAAAATTGACAGTTACTTTTACTTTTTTATGCTAACACCGGATCATGACATCAACTGAGATGATCTGGTAAGAAACTCACAGCATTTGTTTCTTATTTTTCTTGAATGTTTGATACTTAACGTTTCTTATGCTAACGTTAAACTCTCTTAGATATAGAAAAATACTTCACAATGCTTCTTATCGATTCACTCTGTATCCATCATCAACCCATTACGGTCCCACTGCTGGGCACGGGTCTCCTCTCATAATGAGAAGGTTTAGGTCATACTCCACCGCGCTGGCCAAGTGTGTATTGGTAGACTTCACATACCTTTGAGATATTTTTTTTATAAATCTCTCCGGTATGCAGGTTTCCTCACGATGTTTTCCTTAAATGTTTTAGCAAGTGATAATTGATTTCTAATACGCACATAACTTTGAAAAATCAGAGGTGCGTGCCTGGGATTTGAACCTCTTTCGAGAGGCCGTGTTTCTTAACCACTAGGCTATCGCTGCTCTATCCTTACTTACCAACAAACCACTTGCTAAATAAAGGTTTGTTTATCCACAACATCGGGTGTCCGATATTAATGTCGTCGATCTAGGTTCCTCAAAATGGCGATTAAACCACTTGCTAACACGAACTAAAGATTTGTTTATCCACATCGTATTGAGTGTCCGACATTAGTGTCGGCGATCTAGGCCGCTTTTTGCCGTCCCGAGCCCGTCACGATAGATCGTGACTGGATGTTACGATGCTCTGATTCTGACACGACTGTTTTGAAAACTGGAATTTGGGTACCTTTTTTATGTAGTTAAAGATGTGCCAGTGATGATGAACAAATTTAGTCGGTAGTCGGTACTTCATTTATTTCGAAGGCCCAGTCAGAGATCGAACCGCAATTGAATGCAGAACCACTTTTTTAAGTTTTTTAATAAAAAAAATCGAAAATGCTTAAACTGGAAACCAAACGCGGAACTCCGATGCACGAAGGGATATAACTATAGATGTTTAAAACAAAGCTCAAGAAAGAAAATCCTTCATGAGAATTCTGATCGCCCACTACAATCACGAACTATAAGCCGAAAGAAAAGATTTCTCTTCAAGTCTTAAAACCTAGCCCCTCATAAAATACAGCATAACAGCACAAGTAATGGAGTTACGGGACCGGGCAGCCGCGACGAATGTCCACAGTAACTGCAATCCACTTCACTATAACGTAATATTTCAAAATAGTGTCAGTGATGTCAGCTTATCTGGATTGTTGTTTTTTGTAGGTCTGTAGCTTTTTCATAATGATTTATTTATAACTTTTGTTTGGCTTCGCCCGCGCCGTCCCAGTTGTCTGGTTGTCTTATGTATCTAATGATAGATGTTGCAATAAATAAATAAATAAATAAATGTGTTAATATAGGTCATTAGCTACCCGGCAAACTTCGTACCGCCTCAAAATCTATTTATCAAATATATATCCTATAAAATATAGCCTATGTTACTCGTGGATAATGCAGCTTTCGAATGGTAAAAGATTTTTTAAAATTGGTCCAGTAGTTTTTGAGCCTATTCATTACAATCAAACAAACAAACAAAGTTTTCCTCTTTATAATATTAGTATAGATAAATGATCTGTGTGCCAAATTTCATTCAAATTCATTAAGAGGTTTTTGCGTGAAAAAGGAACAAACATCCCTCTCTCTACTTTTTGACGAATTAAAGTTGTTGCTGTCTTCATAACATTAATAATTGAAATTTAAATATGATCGAACCACAGACAACACCGATGACACTGTCGCCACACCTATTTCTGCCTCACAGCAATGTCAAACGCTGTTCCACTGTAGTTAGAAAGGTGTGGTAAAAGAGAGGCACGAGGCACTCCTTAATCCTAAGGGGCAGTAGCGCATCTGTGGTCAAACATCAAGTTACATCAATCGTGGCGGAGGACACTTTCCATCAAGTGTGGACACGTGCACGTTTGCTATTTAAAAAAAGGCCTACGTGGTTAATTTACTTCGTAGTTATAACTATCATCTCGAGAATTCAAGTCATTTGGTAAACTGCCAATCTTGCATAGATATTGCACGGGAATTTATTTGTTAAACTGCCAATCTTGCACAGATATTGCACGGGAATTTATTTCCGCAATAACAAGTCAAAAGTATACCTCGGATGATTCACATGATGGCAGGAATAAAATTTAATAGGGGAATTTGTGTAGGCTTTCTAGGAAATGATCGTATCGTGATCCTCGGAGGCAACGGCTACCTGATCGTATATGACGAGCGCACGACTTCGTTTAGGGTGGTGGTACAATGGGTATAGTTTATATCTTTTTTAATTTTGAAAATTTTTAATTCTATGACTATATATATACCTACTCATATGAATTAATAATAACAAAAGGAACCTTATATTTTTTTACTATTATTTTACGTTTGATTATGTGGAGTACTTTTATTTTTACTTCGTAATTAACTATTTACAGACAAGTACTAATCGTAAGCTATGGATTTAAGATTGTTTAGTAGTAAACCGTCTATATCTAAGACAATTTTTTTTCTCAAATCCATTTTGGCAGTATTTAGTCAGTAGTTATGTTAAAAGAAAAAATATTTTATTTTAATAAAACCACTGTGCACAGGAAGATTAACACATCAATGTTTACTGTTGTTTCAATTCTTTTATTTTCGCAAAACAACTTTATATTAAAGTAGCTACATAATGACACAATGATGGTAATGACTTCCTCTATTCATAAGTAAGTGTTACATTCTACATAGATCACTAGATGTTCTTATATGAAATAGAAAGTATTACAATTGACATCTTAAATTTCTACTGATTCGATTAGAGAATTGTTTGTTTAACAACGTAGCTCCTATTTGTTAAGTAGTAATTCAAAGATGTTTTTACGAGTTAGTTGTATTTGTCAAGTAGTTATGTAAATATATGTGCTTAAATATACGTGGTCCAGAGTCGCTTAATGAACTATGGAGAACGAGAGATTACCTACTTTGTATTTTTCTATGCGACAGAATATTCAAAAATTCAAAAATTCTTAAATATTCCTACATTTGCAGCCTAGGCTTGGACTATACACATTGCACATATCTCAGAGAGCCTTTAACTATTGAAATGATTCAGGAGAAAGTTATCGGTAAAACATACATAGGCATCTGACTAGGGGGATCAATGTCCTAAAGAAGAAAAGGGAGGTAATTGGACTCAAAGGGTACAGGACCTGATTAAGTGGCGATATTGACAGGGAAGCCCTTGTCTGACTGACCTTAAATACCTTGGTCAGAGTCAAATTAACAGGAAATATAAAAACAACAATTATATAATCATGTTAAATATTATCATGCATAATAAAGATTAGACCTATGTTAATGTAAGAAAAAAGTAAAAGTAATTAATTATGCAGTAACTTCATTCGCTACGCTACCTTACAAGTGAGAATATCTTGAAAGTAAATGATGGATAAGGTATGTTGTTGATGTCTCGGTGTCAACAGAACAAGTGTAAACTTAAATGATTGATGTCTCTGTTTTAAATTTCAATAATCATTAATTTCCAGTCTAATTTATAACTTTCATTTCGTTTTTCACTTTCTACAAATTAGAAAAGATTATTTTATTAGGATTACTAACTATTTGGAACACCTTGAGGTATATTAATATAATTGATTATTTCCAAAATTTTTATTGTAGTATTTTCGTGTATTTTTTTTTCAATAAGTAGTTAATCGTGTATTTTTTTCGATCTCCGTCTAAGGAAACAGATATTTTAAACTAAT
The DNA here is from genome assembly GCA_014595695.2 of Epargyreus clarus clarus. Classification (NCBI taxonomy): domain Eukaryota; kingdom Metazoa; phylum Arthropoda; class Insecta; order Lepidoptera; family Hesperiidae; genus Epargyreus; species Epargyreus clarus. Next base: position 586,648 of record JACTTY020000017.1, on the reverse strand, counting down.
TATGCAATGTTAGTTTTTATCAAAATCGGTCCCATAATTACTTTGAAACTATATATGGGTGCAAATCTTTTCAATCTTTTCAAAAGTAAATATTGTACAATTATACATAGTGCTACATATTATAATTAATTATTTATGATGGATGGATGGTTTAGTTTGTGGTTTTACGGGAATATATGTTTGCCCAGCGACAAAATATCCTTTATAAATTAATAATAATAAATACTTTGAGTCCTTTCATATTCAAAAATCTTTGAAAAAGGACCCTGTATAAATTCTTCAGATTTTCTCAGTACGTTCCTACCCTTATAAGGGCGGCGCGATGGAGACAGTAATTTAGTGTGCCTATAGTCCCGTTTTGGCCGTTAGCATGAAGTATAAATCTGATTACTAAACAATTTCCATTGGCATTCAACTTTTGTATTCAATTCCATATAATTCTGTATCATCACATTTATTTACAATCCTTCTGGGTATTTTGGATTGATAGCCTAGTGGTTTAAAGACGGCCTCTAGATCCAGCGGGTCGAGATTCTAATCCATGGCACTTTTGATTTTTCGAAGTTATCTGCGTATAAAAAACTAATTATCACTTCCTCAAATGGTGAAGGAAACCATCGCAAGAAAACTTGTACGATTGAGAGTTCGAAAAGAAATGTCAAGGCCAAGGCCAGTCTTGTGCAGCGTGGTGGACTACTTCCTAAACTCCTCACTCTGAAAGGAGCATCGTGCCCAGTAGTGGGACAGTAATGGCTTGACGACGATACTGATAGATAGACAAATCGTCCCTATACAAAGCCCTTGAAAGTTATTAAATACAGCTTCCGTTTTCTGATATTCATAACTTTATAGATACTGCCTCGCATGATAGGTATACACTATTATGTAAAATGCGAAAGAAAGTGATGTCAGATTAGGTAACGTTTTAATCGATTATGAGTACTCGATTCGATCTACTCGATACTTTTCGATGGTACTTCTGGTTTTGATGCGAACTAAACTGGAAAGTTAAACGTAACACTTAACTAAATAATGTATGCACTGCTTATATCATTAAGTACCTATATAACAGACAATTAAACAGAAAAAAGTGTAAGCAAAATAGGAACAAACTTCAAATTACGTTACCAAAATGACGTTATTTTATTCATAATTATAATCAATTGGTAGTCTACTACTGTCCCACTGCTGGGCACAGGTCTCCTCCTATCAAAGTCAAAAAGGCTTGATCATACGTGATGAATGTTCCAAGGCGGATTTCACACATATCACACCTTTAAGATTTTTTCTAAAGAACTCATGCATTGTAGGTCTCATCTTCATCACGATATTTTCTTTCAGCGTTAAAGAATGTAACAATTGATCTAACTGGAAGAAGAAGTAATGCAGCTCACGTCATTATTACAATTTAGACGAATGCAACGACATCTCATAGATTAAAATCCGTAGACCTGTTTTAGTTTGCCAAATAAATATAGTTTAAAAAACTACGCTTTTATGATAAAATCTGAAATCTTTTATGAAAAAAAATTGTGAGTAAACAAATATATAATTTTCGTGCATTATTAAACTTTTCTGTATTTTTTCAAGAAAAAGGTGTTTTTCTGTTTTTATTCTGCACTATAAACAACTTTTTTTTTTAACTAAATTGTTGTTGTTGTTTATTGGTACTCGATAATTTAATACAAATAAAAAATAATATTCGACAAATTTATTTGCGTTTACGAAAGATTCAAAAATATTATGTAAGTGGACCGTTAATTGTGCCGGTGAGTGTATTAGTGTAGCTCTAAAGTATGTGCTAATGCCAATGTTAATGTTAGAAGAAAACCCGCAAGCAAAGCCTAGTTTTACACCGGTCTTGGGCACCAATTCTCCGGTCTCGATATCAAATAGCCACTAATATTGCTTTCTACAATGGTCTATGTTTACAATTCTAAATACATAATTAAGCCAAGTCAGATACAAAAGTTAATAATCTAAATAATGATTTTCCTGCGAAATTGTCGGATAGGAAATGCAATTTTCCGCGGTGAGCCCGATAATATCTCTAACCACGATATCATTGAATTTGAGATGAAAGTATGCCATTGTTTAAGGTACAAGTGATTAGCGGTTTGATTTTTTTATAATATAGGAGTAGCAGAGTTTTTTATAAGTACGGGTATGCAGTCCACGTGGTGATAAGTGGCTACTACCGCCTATGAACATCTGTAATCAACCCCAGATAAGATGAGATTATTACCAAGTCCGGCCACGGTTGCGCCGTTTAATTCCGCGTATTTCTGCCTAATAACAGCCGCTTTTTATATTTTTTTTAATAATATAAGAGTAGCAGACGAGCATGCAGTCCACCTGATGGTAAGTGGCTACTGCCGCCCATGGACATCTGTAATCAACCCAAGATAGGATTAGATATTCCTACCTGAGGTCGGCCACAGATGCGCCGCTACCCCTGAGGACTAAGCTGGAACGCCTCGGAAAAGTCTGTCTCCCTTACCACACCCTTCAAAGCGGAACACAGCAGCGCTTAACACAGCTGTTATTAGGTAGAAGTACCTATGGCGATGGTACCACCGGAGTCTAACCGCAGAGGGTTTTAACACCTTCAAAATGTATAAGTATAGATATAGTTTATAACTGTACTGTATCGGTTGTAACTTTGGAAGCTGTCTATTTACTAATTGCACTAAAAGGGTATATTTATTATGGTACTTATTTTAAGCATTTTTATTGCAAAAGGAATAAGATGTATTGAGCGAGTTTCAGAATATTACAGGAAGTAGCCACACTGTGTATGGTCAAAAGATGGTGCTACATGATCTTAAATCGCCAATGCTACATGATCCTAAATCACGGTATCTAAGTTTTTTTACTTAACCGAAGGCGTTATGGTTTTTCAGTTTTCTTTTATTATAATTATTAATCGCTTTTAAACGTTTTTGAATTTAAAATTATACATATTATGAGCTCCGAATTGAGTAAAGTCTAAAGCTCTGATCCCCTAGTTTGATCCGCTTTTGCCTAAATATAGTTATGTATTTTTGTATGCTTAAAGTATTTTTATTTATTTCTTTACCATTAACTTCATTAGTAGGTTTATGTTTTTAAATAGTATTTGTCGCTCATCCCTTATAATTTGCACCAAACTCTTTTCCGCTGACGGTTTACTAGGTCTGATGGTTGATGACATACCACGGCTAGATTCGATCGGTATCTTAATGCGTTTATTACAGTGATGATCTTTGTACACCATATTACATGTATATGATCCTTGTATGTTACTGTGATTAACATTATGATGATAGAATGGGATCTATTCTTTGTAATTATGTTTTGACGGATTGCTTTATGTCCAAATTACAATTTATCGATATAATTCTGGTGTTAATTATTATTATTTGTAAAATCTGTCTTACAAAAAATATTAAATTCATTACATAGTCCTGTTATACATTAAATTTTATACTTATTAGTATTATAATAATATTACATACATAGACTACCTGGGTGGCGTACTATATAAGCCTGACACTTCGGCGGTTAAGGGTTCGATCCCGGTTCAAGTAAATATCTAAATTATGAATTGAGATCACTGATCTTATGTGTTTATGAACTCATGTAACTCGTGAAATATGACTACAGGAATAACCTGTTAGTAAACATCATTTTTAGGGTTCTGCACCTAAGGGTAAAAACGTAATCCTATAACCTCTGTCACAGGGTTCTTTCACTGGAATCATAATAGATAGACACCTGCAATGTTCACAGAATATGTATAATCGTGGCCGCTATAACAAGAAATATTAAAAATAAAAACAAATGAAAAGATGATGGTACGGAACCCTCCGTGTTCCAGTTCCACTCTCACTTGGCCAATTATTTATAAAAAAATGACATTAGCATTATTATTACATTTTATCGAAACATCTAACAGCTTGAATCAAGATCGAGTTAGACTCAATCCAGTAATTTTTAATTATACTGAATTATTCAAGCCTCCGTTGCCTAGGCTAGCATAATCGGTAATTATTCTCACTTAATTGGAATAAAAGTAAAAGCGAAATAAATTGAGCGTTTACTTGAGTCTAGTTTTAGACTTTTCCATAATTCTCTACTTATTTTTGCGAACAGACGAAGATGACGTTTAAGTTTAAGTAAAGTTTAATTCGTTTTTAGTTTATTTTGATAAACATGCCTCACACAGGTAAATTATTTTCAATACAATATGGTAGCAATGAGATGTGTAGGAATGAGATCATGCACATGTTTACCCGAGAATGGCTATAAATGGGTTGTTATCCCCGAGGACTAAGTTAGAACGCCTCGAAAAACTAGACATAGTTTCTCTTATCACACTCATCAAACCGGAAGCGTTTAACACTGCTGTTATAGAACAAAAAACATATGCGCGGCGGAGGTGCCACCGGAGTAGAACCATATGGATTCTACCAAGAAACCATGTTTTAAGTATAAGAATTGGCTCTCAACCATGTCTGGTACTGATACAAAGACATTGCTAATCTCTGCTATGTATTCCGCGTAGTAAGCTGCGATTAAGTTGACATACATTATTCAGCGCGGGTCACGGCTCCACACTTAGGGAATATCGTACGAATTGCACGCACGAGTATATCTAATGCATAATATTGAATTTACTTAGCACACTTACATTTGAGGACTTGTGACGTATCGGTCTGTCAAAGGTTCCGGGTTCCCTGGCCCTTGGATGTTCCGTTTTGATGGGTAAAGTAAACCGATTTTTATTTAATTCTCCAAAAATATAATCTGTGTCATAAAGAGCAACGTAAGATATTTTTAGCTTCTTTTTTCGAAGGGGAAACTTTCAGGGGAGCAACGGCTCCCACGTCGTCGGGTACCTTTTGAAACCCGTTGGTTATGTAGGATTTTTACCGCACTAAAACCCCCCTGGTGGCCGTCCTCAACGCTTGTTGTCTACCCTGGGCGATGTAATGTTTACGACGGTATGCGACCACACATACCGCCGTCCTTCCTGAGGTCGCTTACTGGACGGTTAGAGCCCCCACTCTTGTCGCTCGCAACCCCTAAAAGCCCCCTTCTAGTCGCTTCTTACGACAAGCAGGGGATATCGTAGTCCCAGAACCCGGGGCAAGGCTAATTTTTACCTAGGATAGTTTTTGGAGATCCTGGAGCGCACTACAAAAACCAACTTATACCTACTTACACCTACGTCCGAGTCGAACCACAAAGGCTTCTACCACCTTCAGATCTGTTATTCTGAAATCAATCTGAATAAGATCAAAGTCTTCAGTTTCAGTCACAGATTCGTTACTACTCCGTTTATTAAGCGTTTCCTGTAAGTACTTTACCACACTTTGCTTTCCTCTGATTTACACTTTTCTAACCTAAAAAAACAGCATTAACACTGTTGTTAAGAAATAGGTCCAATCAAACCATAAAAAGGTTCATTCATTTTAAAACGGGACGTGCAAACCTACGCTAGCCTTATAAACGAGTAATAACATAAAATACCTCGACAATCATATGTAAATGTATTCGATGCAATATACTTATAATGTGCATCCTATATTACACCGTTTGTGAGAAATTCGTAGGTGGTTTCGTGTGAACTGCGAAGCATTGTTTATAGTGACCTCGATAGGGATGTGCTAAAGTGCTACCTGATATCGATATAATTTGAACTAATTATGCAGCATAATCTTATCTTGTAAGCCTGGGATGACATTGGGATTCCCTGTTGTAAGCTATCTACTAAGGTAAGGTATCACTATTGAACATGGATACAGACAGGTTCAAAGTCATCAACCAATTATTGTCCCATCGCTGTGCACGGGTCTGCCTCTCAGAATAAGAATCTTCACCGTTTAAGCAATTAATTATTATTTTTTAATACGTACATAATTTTGAAAAATCAGAGGTCCGTGCCCTCGATCAAGAGGCCGAGTTTCTTAACCACGAGATCCAACTTAACCACCTAAGTCTATTTAAAGTCAACTAATCAAACACAGACAAGAAATATGAATTCCTTATTTAGATATGTCTCTGAACGTCTGGTCGGGGTTGATATGCATTCCGCGTAGCAGGCAAATGAATAAATCAACGAAATAAAATATATTATTGTGATTGAACTCAGGCAGTATTAACGAAAATATTTTTAATTGATGACATTGATGTTTTATAAAAAAATAATTTGTATATTTATTGAAATCTTTAAAATTAAATATACCTTTATTTATTTATCTTTATTTAGTTATCTGGATATATACGAGTAATTATCATTTCTATATTATTTCCGTCTTTATCTTTCTATATTTTTTATTTTCCATAATACCTATAATATAATTCTTTTGATATTTAGGCTATAGGTAGGTACTTTTATTTGTTTTAAAATTATTTTTTAAAAATGTCGATACAATTTCTGTTAAATACATCCCTAGCTCAAAGATCAAGGACCTTGTCATAATGCACAATTACTCACGTACACTTTATGATGATCATTTGATACGTCGGATCGTTGATTTTTTTAACTTTAAACAACTTACCGATCAGTCTCTCTACTAAAAGGTATGCTCAGGTTTATCAATTAAACTTCGATATCCAACAAATTACGTTTTATTTATCCTTTTTACACAAATCCGAACAAGAATATGTCACTACTCGTCTCATTTCAATCTACCAATATAACTGACTTTTATAATTGTCAATACTAAGTATTGCCATATTAATATCATATTATTTGTATTTAGTTTTATAAAATTAAATGAAGTAACATTATATAAACACATAAAATTATTATATCTCAAAATAATATTGTCATGCTAAAATACATCAGATCAGTATGGTATTAAGTAATATTAAAACTATAATGTTATCGTATCCTTACACTACGAATAGACGATATAAGTACTACAAATATGTTTACTTAACATTATACAGTGTTCTAAAAGTTTGATATATGAATAATGAGAGTAAAATCTTTATTAGATGTGATTTTAAAGGTTAATAGATACTATATAATTTTAGACTAAAATTATCGCGGAATTGGGACATTTTATTATGTAACGGGTACCCACGATATGCGTTCTTAAATTCCTTGATTGCCGATATTTCGACCCAGTTCCATGGATCGTAGTTTAATGGATACTACGTCACAGAAGAATTAAAACTTTATATTAAATACTAAATACTTTTCAGTGTTTATATGTTATTATTGTGTTTATTAATATCTTTTTATATTAATGAACACTTTTCAATGTTTAATAATTGTACCTTTATTGGGTACAACCCTCTTCTCAAAGTTTAGATCATAGTCCACCATGCGCACCAAGTGCTGATTGGTAAATTCACACAACTATATAGGCATGTTACCACACCCTTAAAAGTAAACAATAACGCACGGCTCTTATTAGGCATGATTATGGTGTGTAATACACTCACAGAAGGGCACAGAAGCAAGTAAGATGGTATGATGGATGTATTGTATGTAATCTAAAAACTAAACAAAAACAAAGGTATCTTAAGTTATTGCGCCATATTTTTACCATCCCATAACTAGATTACGCTCTTTATCATGGGAATTCATCTTTAGATATGTTTCTCAAAGGTTTTACGATTGAATTTGTCTTGTACTTTTACCATTAATTTTTGAAAAGCTCAGCCAGCATACCTGCTTGCGGAGGCCATAGAATAAGATTCCTTTAACTTTTTGTAGGTTTCTATTTGCCATTTACCTGAAACAAAGAATAAATAAAATTAATAATTGTCCGTCAATATTACATATTGCTCGTATAATGCTTATATTATAATGTATCTTCTTTACATTGTACATTATTAAAAAATATATCCGTTTTTGTGTTTCTTTCTTTCTTCTTTCTAGAGAACGAAGTCAGAACTTCGTTTACTAGGGGAATGGAGAAGAGAACACGATCCTTGGCTGATACAAAGATACTAAGTATACGAAGAAAAAATAAAATTATTTTACCCTAAATAAATTACAACACTATTAAATCAACGATGATTATTTGGAATAAGTTACAAAGGAAATAAGAGAATAAATATAAGATAATGTAGAGCCGTCTGTGATCTTTCAGTAATCTACTACAAAAAAATATTGCTACTAAAATAAAACTATTACATCACAATCACAACTATTTAAAATATGTGCACACTTTGAGCATCGCTGTTCCAAACCGGTTGCCGGGCATTGTGCGCCGGTGGCGGTCGCAAGTGTTAATGCCTGGTAGCTTCCCCTAAAGGGCCTTATTACGTGCCATCCGATACGAGTATAAATCTAGCCTCGTATTGATTTTATATACTTCTGCGTTTGATGTTTGCGATTTATTCGCGGAAATATAAATATCACATATAAATACGTATTTTTTTACATTTTAGTAATAAATCTTTTTATTTCTTATGATCAAATACACTTTACGAATAATTTTAAATACAAATAACGATAGGATTTACAAAACTGAATGAATAAAGATGTACATATAAATGGATTTTACTACAATATGTTTTGCGAGACTCGATATTTTATTTGACTTTCGTGGATGCGTTATGAGGAAGCCTTAACTAAAGTCCTGAGACAATTGAAAAGCCTTGTGTAGGGCCTTTCTGCAAACTCGTCAAGAGATGGCCCTACAAGTATTTCTTAATCACATTATCAAAGTTTTCTAATTACGTATATATGCAAACTCAGAAAATATGAGACTGTAAAAGCACGAAGACTGGAAAAAGCAAGAGCTCTGCAAGACGATCTCCCTTTGCCACTGTTTTGTAAGTATTTTCCTTACCATTCCAAGCAGATTACAGCAGCGATCAACATAAAAACATAGGGTTGAAAGATAGATTGATGACCATATTTGACTCATAAAATCCAGTACATGTACAAATGTCACCTTTAAAGGCTTTCAAACACCCTATTACCGTCACACTGTCACTTGATGATATAATCTGCTCCATCGAGCATAACACACTATTATGTTGCTAGTCGTCATATACCGGTTCAGTACATTCCCTTAGTGCCTGTTCACACGTACCACAACTACACCACAACTACAACTACTTTGGGACCATATTTTGTCGCCCACTTCTAGTGGGCTGCGAGTCTTCCTAAAACTTCTGCTTGCGGCCCATGTACCTTCTGAGAACCTTATGTCTCACGCGTTATTTCAAATTATGACAAAAATTAGCTTATTCCGAATGTGGCCCGCCATTACTTCATATAGCTTATTTAGCGTTGTTTTCGTGTTGAGAAAAAGTTTGTCGACTGCGATAGGAGAGAGAAGGGGCTGGCTTCATAGCAGACACGTTTTTGTAGTAACTACAACGCAACCACAACGTAGCAGTTGTTTACAGAGATTTGTCGTTGCTATGAGGTACGTGTGAATAGACACTAGGTTGTCAACAAACAGTTGACTCAGAACGTGTTAAGTCATTTACAGGACCTGTTCTGGGATACTTAGAATAATATATGTGTTTTTAAACGTCCGCTGTTAGCGGATATGTGAAGAAAGTATCTAAGGTTTGTGATAGTATAGTAGGTATACGACTAAGCTGCTTTTTTATAATATAGGAGTAGCAGGCGAGCATGCAGTCCACCTGATGGTAAGTGACTACTGCCGCCCATGGACATCTGTAATCAACTCCAGATAGGATTAGATACTCCTACCTGAGGTCGACCATAAGTGCGCTTTTACCCCTGAGGACTAAGCTGGAACGCCTCGGAAAAATATGTCTCCCTTACCACACTCTTCTAACCAGAACACAGCAACGCTTAACACTGCTGTTATGAGGTGGCGGTGGTGCCGCCGGAGTCGAACCACAAAAGGTTCTACCACCTTCAAAACATTCTTCGGTTGTGTGTCCAAAAATGCTACATACACATAAATAAATACACTTACATAACATTACCCTCCACAATCGTTAAAATAACATTAAGACAGTGTCTTGATTGTTTGAGTAAATGAATGTTAGCCGGTTGAGCAAAGGCTCGAGACGTCTGAGACTCCGAGCGTATTGTGTAGCGACACTCGCGACACAAGTCTAGCGTTTCAATGCGAGTGATTCAACTGCCTGCTTGAGTAGTGAATGCTTTCCATAAACGGATACGTTAAGAGATTTTTACAATGTGGAAAATAGTCAAACAATTAACCTTACTTGGACGGTAGGACACTACGTGGTTTGAGTTCGGCAGTAACACCAATACACTTTTTTATACTAAGAGATATAAGCTTTGTAATAAGGTGTTCCATTGTAATCTTGAGTATCAATAACCGATTTGGATTCGATCTTTAAGCGGATATATCCTTTCGAAACACATACAGGAGTTTTTGGGCATTTTCAAAACATTCGTAGTATGTTTATGAATTTATTATTTATTAATCAGATACATTCTTTTTTTTATTTCCAAATATTACAGTATTGTAATGTACAAATATTGTGATTCCTTACTGAAAAATAACTTATGAATAACTTTTTTTATAAAATGTGTAAAAATAAAAGATATATTTTCGAAAACAGTGGAACGCAGTGGACACACGTACACATTTGAATAGGCTTTAGTATAATTTATTGCTGTACAAAATCACTGCTACGTTCATGGCATATTTATATGCGGCTTATTTGTTTGAACTTTGTTCATTGAGAACTTTATGTTGACCAATATTTTAAGGAATAAAACCTCTACCCGCGCACGTCTTTTTACCAGTCTCATAATAATCAATCAATGGATTCCGGGTTCGATTCCCGATCAGTCAGATAAATAAATGCGTTAAAACATAATTATTATAAAAAAATAATTTTAAACTATTATTTAGTTTAAAAAAGCTAAAAAACGCTTTTATTGCTAATCGAACTAAAAACCAGAAAAAAGTTTAAGTTATTAAAATAATAATTCAATTCAGCGTAAGAATTGCACGCAATAGGAAATACTCAGATTAAGTTAAGAGTACATTTTTTACTTAATATTATACTCAACATTTCCATATTAAATCCCGTCGCAATTTTATGCATAATTAATCCAAGTAGGTTGTATAATTGTTTCGCCGGGGATCCATATAACCGTTAAAAGCACTCGGAAATTCCACTACAGCGCAACCGTTGCGTACGGCAAAAACTAAGCATGTGTGTTAGGTTGTGTACACATGAACGTATGAATTGCAAATGAAGTAATTATAAAATGGTCATAACGATCCGAGTATCTATGGTAGAGTCAAATTAATCTGTACCCTTAGTATGAGTTTTTACGTTTGCTCCTAAACTGTCATCGTTTACGTTTTTGCTCATCCAGCGCCCCGTATCGGAAAATTTTGCAGTTTCAAAAGCGGAACAAATTTCGGTCTCAAACTTAAATTAAAATGTAATAATAAATATATTGTATTTATATTAGTGAAATGCATTGCTTTAACGGTTGACTTAACCGTTAACCGGAACACGGTTAGTTTAAAGATAGTAGAATCCTTTGCTTTTACCAGTAGATAAATAATAGAGTCATACAGATAACCACAGTTAAAAAAATATCATTACAATTTTATGTTTTTAGTTCTGTCGAAATAAAAAGCGGGGCGATTGGACAGTAATTATTTTAAAATCAAAAACATGACGTCACTCACCTACATTTTTTTCTGCACAGAATTAACGATAACAAACCTCGTATTATTGCAAGTACTGTTAAATAGTGAGAGGATTAAGTACTTCTGGTTCCAAACGGTAAACTCGGAGATGTCCGCTACAGATTTTCAATGATAAAGTGGTCAAAATTGCACGCTTCCGTGAAGTTCTAGCTATAAATGTAGGTAACGACTTGTCCGTTTTTATATGCGTTTATATTTCTACGGTATAAAATTTCAATATACTATTTCTAGGCTCAAGCTACTTCGAAGGATATTATTATTTGTAGTGTTTTTTTTTATAATATAGAAGTAGCAGACGAGCATGCAGTCCATGGCATTACAATAATCAACCCCAGATAGGATTAGATATTCCTACCTGAGGTCGGCGACAGATGCACCGCTACCCCTGAAGACTAAGCTGGAACGCCTCGGAAAAGTCTGTCTCCCTTACCACACCTTTCAAACCGGAACACAGCAGCGCCTAACACTGCTGTTATTAGGTAGAAATAGGTGTGGCGGTGGTGCTGCCGGATTCTAACCACACAGGGTTCTACCACCTTCGGGTTTACCGGTTTGACTGTTGGCCTATATGCTTGTGATGAAGTTTTGCCTAACGTAGACAGAAAGAAGTCTTTCAAGTAAGTTAAAGATCCTGGTGTAAAATTTTAAACTAGATAATTACACTTTTTCAAATTGTCTAGTTATTTATAGAGTTAGTGTTAGGCGAAATTCGAGAGCGGTCAGCGGGTTAAAGTTGATTTTAAAAGACGAAGAAATGAATCATTACAAACAGCGTCTGTTTACAAATTTAGCATAACTGTATTAAAAAGGGTATTGTTTTATTATAAAAAAATGTGCTGGTTAACTAAAACGTTTTTGAGAAGTAACCTAGTCGAGCGTGTTGTTAGCTATTATTAAAGGATATTTGTAAAGCTCTTAAAGAATATTTGGAGATCAGCTCTTTTCTTCAGATGTTTTTATATATTTAAGTTTTTCTTGTCACATAGTGTAACCGCACCCTAAGTAGGAGGTATGACAAATCGTCCCTCGGCGCACAGTGGAGCGCTCCTGCCATTTGTCACTCGCCGGAGATGCTTCTCGTTTGAAAGGAATTCAGATTAGTTACCAATACCATAATTGTGAGATGAATACCGTTGGAGGTAATATACACTACAGTTAATGTATATAAACATATTGGATTCTGAATACTTATACTATTACAAATTTAAAGTACGCGAGTAAAGCTTTGCAATCATTGTGTGTTGTGCTTGCTTAAATTATGTGTTGTGTGTGTTATGTACACACATAGAAAACAAGGCTATCTGGAACAAAATTAACTTCTATATCTAAGTATTTCTTGTATTCATTCTACACTGCTATATTTATTCTCTTAATATTTTTTAAATTGTGTATTCTGACTTAGAATAGCCCTATTGGCATCATAGATATATTAGGAGGCCTATTTAAACGGTTGTATTATAAGGGATAGGGGGTTTAATGCAGAAGATAGGTGTGTCTTATATTTTTATCCAGATCCAGAAGCTGACAGCTGTGTCGTATAATATTAACAACAACTTTATATTACTTTCTGATTGTGCTAACTTACGTTGTAAGAGTGGCGTTAAAGCTCAAACAGATGGACGACATTTTAAAATGGGGTATTTTATTTAAAGTCGTAGGCTTTATTATACTTATACCAATTTTCCTTATAAAATGTCCGAAAATCAAAGACGCACCACGATCGTCTTCATCTTTGCAACACCAGACAAGTCGCCAATGTTGCTAACGTGTAAATAAGCATAAAATACGAACATAGGAAACGTCTGTCAGATCAAAATTACGTTCAGGCTCAATTCATGTATATTACAGGCACTTACAAACAAAATACAGCTCCGATATGACGGGCTGTTAACTGGGCGGCTTCCGGCCTGTGCTAGGTCAGGGATCGGCAATCTTTTCAGTCAAAAATTACAATTTACAAAATTTCAAAGTTTTTAAAGAGCACAGCATCATTTCTCGACAATAAATAATATTTGTTACACAAAAATATATATTTATACATAAGTAGTTTAATCACAACAAATTACATATTATGTAAATGGTATTATAAAATAATCACTTTTTATATAAGTAAAAAATTAAAACATTTTAACATTTTCTTACAACACTAACTTGTACTTCAAAAACAAACAATTGAGCAAACGATTTCAATGATCAACAAGGATTTGCATGGTTATTCAAATAGAAAATGTAAAGTTTATTAAACAATGTAACTTGTACGAACAAATGTTTAATTTTTTAAAATAACTTAAATCATATTTGCGAAACTAGAGAGCCGCAGCTTCATATCGAAAGAGCCTCAGGTTGCCGACCCCTGTCCTAGGTTATGCGTAACTGATTCGATCTGATTTCGAGATTATGCCACCGGGTAGATTGCGGTTTTTCTACCTAATATAGGTTAGTGTTATAAAGTAGCTAAATAGAGTCGTAACTGTTGGTGTACATTTGCTATTATATAACGGGTATATTAGATCAATTCTTCTTGGTTTGTTACCGCAAGCCGCAGTTTTATAGACACATCGGAGTTTAAATTTCAATTGTAATGCGTGCATGGGGCATCTTGGTCCGAAGAGAGGGAAGGCAGGGAAAGGTCGGTGCATTTGTTTCGGGCACTTTGTAATCACATAATATTAATTAGATATTCTGTATCTGCACAATATAATTTTGTAACAGCTTTCAGAGCTCTAAAGATCGTATCAATTAAATTATTTTAATACAAAGTGTTTTCATTATATAATAAGTCTCGATGGTTTATAAGTTACGACGACTACTTAGGATAATTCTGTTATGGCGAAGAGAGGACAAAGAATAAATAAAACATAAATAATGGGTTAACCATGAGGCATAAACCGGCTTCATTTCAGGCGAAATGAATAAGAAATTAAATTGCAATATAAGTTATTCTCCAATAAAAAGCCCTCGCATTACTGACACACTTCCCTTATATCGGTTTTGGGGAACTGGTTGCGAAAACGGAACATCAATACAATGCGTTGACAAGTTGGCGTTATTTGTGTTTAGGCGGTTTGCAAGCATGCGACTTCGAACAAACTGTTATTAGGTCGCTAAATCTTTGAATGACGTAATATGTAATTTTGTCTATTTTCGCATGTTTAGATTGAACTCATGGCAAATGTGTAATCTAAATTTAATAAAAAATAAAACGTTTGTATTTTTCATGTTTCTTGACAAGATAAAAAAAAACATTAAAATTATCTTGACGAGACATTGTTTGCATGTTCAATTAAATTATTTGTAATATATAAGTAATAATGCTTTAATGTGTGTCGTTCAGGATATCATTTAATTTATTTATATCCTGAAAGAAATATAATTATGTTATTAATAAATGACATTAAGTAAAATTCCAGAATTATATTAATTTATCGTTTATGTTACAGTTGCACGTGTGTAAAGACCCTAATATTACAGTTACGTACTTGTGATCTTACTGAGAACGTGAATTTTTAACGAAGATTCGTAGAACACAAACGGTGAGGAAAACGGTCGTGTTCAATATGTCATTGAGAGCAATAAATTTATTTATTTTTGAGAGTACTTCTGCTTGGTGCTGGAACCAGATACGCTGCTGCTTTCGAGAACTTGGTTAGTCTCGTATTTTTGTACATGGTAAAACAAGCAAAACCAAACCTTTTTATATTTCGATGTTTTGAAAACTTCGATCACTAATAGGAACGATTGAAGGTTGATAACAAATATCAGAGGCAAAATGGCTACATATTAAAATTTCAATTTCAATCTTAGACCTTGAGAACCTGATTTTTCGGACGTATTTCGGGTTTATTTGTTAAAATATTGATTTTAGAGACAACTATTTCCAAGAGAAGTTGTTGGCAATAAGAAGATTGAATTTTATTTTGTAAATATATTCATGTAGAGCTAGTACTTTCTGGGAACAATGTTTATAATGTTCCGAATAGTCTGAATTTTGGTAAAGTAGGATGCTACTAAAAAGTCCGAACTACGGCAAATCTTAAGATTTGTGGTAAATCCTAAGATTTGCCTGGAGATCTCAAGATTTACACTACTTTCTTCTGGTTTATTTGTTCGCCTGTTCAGTATCTACCTATCTACTACCTACCTATCTACTTCTTAACCCGAACCCACTACTTTCTTAACTAACTTTACCTACATTAGCATTAATAGAAGCGTCATGTTGATCGAGTAACCGTATAATGAGTGTAACCGCTAATTGAACGGTGCAACCGCTGACCAACTTGTGCAGCTGGTTTAGATAACAGATTGTTTATATTCCATTTCGTTCTTTCTAAGTACAAACTCTTTGTTCTTTGACGTTCACTAGCGGTGTAGCTAAGTTGACATTTGAAGTTTTGCATTCGTCTAAAAGAAAAAATCATAATATGAAAAAGAAGTCTGAAGTTTTGCATTCGTTCGAAAGAAAGAACGATATAAAAATACAATTAACAGCTATCATTTTTTTTGTATGCTCTTAAAATAAGTTTAAGCAATCAAATTACTAATGATAATAAAATTCTTTAAAAGTCTTGTCCGAATCAAGTATTTAATAATAAATAAAATGTAATTATTCAAGACAATTGTAATTATTTAGGTTCATACATTGTTTTGCCGTTTTAATACACTGGTCATCATAATGTAGGTACTTTATGGAATTAATTATGTTGGTTGAATCTTACTTTTGTCCGTTGCGGATTTTGTTTAAATAGGGAGTCTGTTATATTTTTCGCCCAGAAAATATAAAATTTCCAAAATGTTTGTTCAAAAGTAAGCCACTGACATTAAATATATTGTCTAGTATAGGATATGTTTACATCGGCACTGCATGTAATTACTATGAAATTTAGAAAGTGATGCTATTGAGAAATGAATTGGATTCGAAATGTATGAGATACGAGTCCGCGACATTAGGGTTGCCACCTTTTTAGTTTAAATTAGAAAAAAAACAATCTCAATTTTAAGAGTTTTGTAGTAAAATCAATAAAGTGTCAATTTTACATAGTACTATAATAGTTCATAAATAATTGACAATAATAATTTGGTACTTTCAAGTTTCATACTATCATTTTTTATACATATGCTGTATGCGTTATGAAACTTATAAACACGACAGATACGATAGCCAAATTAGTTGTTTTAAATTTATGGTGTTTGAATTTTTTACCTCCATTAAAATAAAACGGAGTGAGTTAATTAAAATGTGGTAAATAAAATATTGTTTGAGAAGCCTTTCAAAAAATTGGTACTACAATTTTAATAAGGTATAAATAGAATATTTTTAATTTTTAGGCTTTTGAAGTACCTACTACTTAATTACAAATATGGCTTACACAAACTAACAATTTATTTACTTTATGTTAGTTAAGTAGTTATAAAATTACTTTGTAATTTTTGGCAACCTTAAAGTTCGTGTATCGGCATTGAGTGTGTCTGTTCTCGTTACCATAATTGTGATGATGACTGCGCGATTTGCATCCACCGACGATTATTCATTCACCCGAGCCAATATTAGAGTACACGAGGCGTTTTAGTTTAGTTACATAGTTCTCCACCTTAATAATCTTGAGAAAGAGGCATTAGTTTATGGAATAACACAGTTCTCAAAGATTATTAAGTGTATTAATATAAATTTGAGAAGGTGAGTTTTGGCCTAAACCCACACCATTCTTTAAGGAGCTTTAAGACCAGCTGTACGACAGACCTTTTTTGTTCAACGATTCTCTTTTATTAGGTGACCCAGAAAAAGTAAAACGTACCTAGATATAATTTACAAATCTAATTAGATATATATATGACATAACTATACTAGCTTCACGCCGTAGCGGTCACAATACCGTTCGGATACGCAGTTGGTCCTGGATTCAATCCCCAAACAGATATAAACCGGCTAAATAATGAATGAAGATTTAATTACTGGGTCTAAGTGTTAGTGTATTCGACTTTGTGTGTGTCCTAGGCACAACTACAAAAATAACCATGAAAATCAAACCACTGGTTCCCAAATTAGCGCACAAATGCATGGACAAAGACATATCTTTATAATACGTAAAGAACGAACTAGTTTATAAGAATGCGCTTTCGTTTATAATAGAGATGAGTTTGCAAATCGTGTGTGACCGAGACTTAATACGCCAATGTCGTGGATTCCAGTTATAACATCTTAATTAACAAATTGCTTTCAATGACAGCGTATGGACATGCGATTCTGAGTGAAATGCAATTTTTGGATTAATTTTCGTACTCATAATTCGTTAAATGTAAAAGACGGTCAAAGCTAAGCAAATCTCAACAAATAATACAGTATTTTTTTGGTTCCTTTTGATTTCCACAATCTTATAGAGTTAAAAGTAAAAGACGACAAAAGCTAAATAACTCGTACAACTATTTGTTGTACGAGTTATTTAGCTTTTGTCGTACAGACACATTCTGGATTGTTTTGTATTTTCAAGATTTTATAGAGGTCATTGACAATCGTAATTTTTAACAGGTTTTGATATTTATGCACGAAGTGACTTTCGATTCTGTCATTTTTGGACATCGGTGGGCGTCTACATCTATCTCGTATTTTTCTCCTAAGGCGCTTACATAATCATAAAAGTTGTGGTAAGGGAGTCATACTTTTCCGAGGCAGTCCTGCTTCGTCCTCAGGGGTAGCGGCGTATCTGTAGCCGACCTCATGTAGGAATTTGGTCTTTTTGGGTTGATTATAGATATCCATATAGCAGTGATAGCCTAGTGGTTAAGAAACTCGGCCTCTCGATCGAGGGGTCCGAGGTTCAAACCTCAGACTTTTCAAAGTTATGTGCGTATTAGAAATTAATTATCACTTGCTAAACGGTGAAGTAAAACATCGTAAGGAAACTTGCATACCTGAGAGATTTATAAAAAAAAATCTCAAAGGTACGTGAAGTCTACCAATACGCACTTGGCCAGCGCGGTGGACTATGGCCTAATCCATTTCATTATGAGAGAAGACCCGTGACCAGCAGTGGGACAGTAATGGGTTGATGATGATGACAGATGTCCATGGGCAGCAATAGCTATAACATCAGTTGGATTGCATACTCGTCTACTACTCCTATATTAAAAATAACTAGACAATAACTAGCAAGCGATGCTCAACTTTCTATCAATAATTTGTATCGAGCGTCACGGTAGCGGACATACTCGCAATTTTTTACTCGACACTTCATGAAGCGATAATAACTGCTATTACCGAGCAATACCGTTAAAAATAACTTGTGGGTTTACAGCGAAAGTATACTTCTGGTATTTAGACTGGATGAGTGAATAGCGGCTGGTTATGACGTTTTTCATAGTTAATTTGAACGGTTGACTCAATTGACATTAGCAGTAAAGTGATGGAAATGTATTTATTGTGATTATAATGTTTGCGAATGGCATAGTTAATAGTCGAGAATAATTTTAGTATGTATTTATTCTCTAATGTTAAAAATCTCATTTATGGTTAAATGCCTAGTAATAATAACGAAGATTATACGATAATTAGGAAAATCAATAAATAGATACGGGATTAGGAGTAATAAAACGGAAGTTTTAGGTATAGTATATTTTAACACGGTCATGACAGTATAGTGAAAATATTTTTGAAAAACTAACTGATATTGGATAATTTAGTTGCTTCTGAACATAAAATAGCTAATTTGAAAATGTTTGTAATTCTTAGCAACCGTTTGAACACACAGTTTCCAAAAATGCAAAAATTCTATTCAGAATTTATCAATAAAAACTCCTGTTTAACTTCGATTAAACGAAACAAAGATAATAATTTATATGTTTATTACAATTATTGCATAAGTATTTGTCATAATCTTGAATAAGGCAACAATTTATAATACGTTAAACGACAGTTTGAGAACCTATGAACTCAACATACAAACTTCCAGACTACCCTACCATATAACTTAACGAACAAACATACAAAGCTCGTTCATAAGCCATTCTTGCAGGATATTAATGATACAAGACAAACGTAGGGCATAAACCATCTTCTGAGGGGCATAAATAAAACTGAAATAAATCGCCGTAGTGAATTAACCGCGGATGCAGTACAGTTTGATAAAGTGCGGTAGCCTTTCATGTGGCCATGTCCTTTGCGATAGTAATACCAATATGGAAGATGTTAGTATAAATTCCTAGATTTATTAACTTGTAAACGACGGATACCTAAGCCATTTTGATTCGATACACAAATGCCAACATAGCTGCGTATGTTTTCATATGATTTATTATTCAATGATTGTTTCAATGCAAAAATGTCTTGAGATTTTCATATAATTTTAAATATTTTTAAAGTGCAATTAGTTTTGGAAAAGTAATGTATCTAAATTTATATAATTTTATTCTTCACGAAGTTTATTTCTAGCGAGGCTTTGCTTTAATTATTTGTATTAGTACGTATTAGTAGTATCTAGTTACCATTTTTCGTCATGACTGATGCTGACGGTCGACATTACCTTTTACATATATTATTCATACTTTATTATACTGCTAGCTGACCCGGCAAACTTTGTACCGCCAAAATCTATTTATCAAATATATTTCATATAAAATATAGCCTATGTTACTCGCGGATAATGTAGCTTTCGAATGGTGAAATCATTTTTAAAATCGGTCCAGTAGTTTTTGAGCCTATTCCTTACAACCAAACAAACAAAGCTTTCCTCTTTATAATATTATTATAGATAAGGTTACGTGAACATCTAGAAAGGGTTTAAACATAACATACTGACGTTATTTACAACTTCATCGTGCGAGTACGAGCTGGAACAATGGGCGTTCGGAGGAAACGTCGGTTCGCGGTAACCGACAATGGCGACACGACTTTACGACTTTACGACCGACGGCTATGAGGCTCACTTGACAATAACTGGCAGAGGCGAGTTATTGAGACTGGGCATTTGACAATGATAAATATTGCAGAGGTGGGTTATAACACAGACTCCTATACAATCAAAGTAAAGTTCTTGTGTTTAGTTTTGTTTTCTCTTTAAGCTAAAACAAATAAGTGCATAGAAATATTCTCTATCATTATGGTACTAAAGCCAGGGATTATTAAAAAAATTAAATTAATGTTCACAATTCAAATACGTAGCCAGTGTCACTCTCACAATTTGGAAAACTCTAACGACGCCTCATAAGTATATGTTAAAAAATTTCAAAACGTTGGATTGCAGACATATACGAGTACTCTCGAAAAACATGACCACCACAGTCCGGTAAAAACAGTATCCATACTTCATTATACTAGGACTTACTAGGCAGTCAAATCGCCATTATCTGCAAAGGGTTTAAACATAACATACTGACGTTATTTACAACATCATCGTGCGAGTGCGAGCTGGAACAATGGGCGTTCAGAGGAAACGTCAGTTCGCGGTAACCGACAATGGCGACACGACTTTACGACTTTACGACCGACGGCTATGAGGCTCACTTGACAATAACTTGCAGAGGCGAGTTATTGAGACTGGGCATATGACAATGATAGATATTGCAGAGGTGGGTTATAAAACAGAATCCTACATAATCAAACTAAAGTTTTTCTGTTAAAAAATATATATCAATGCTTATGCTAGTAATATTTAAAACTCTACCATTGTATTATTATTATTATTATTTTCTTTATATTGTTTAGTTTTGTTTTCTCTTTAAGCTAAAACAAATAAGTGCATAGAAATCTTCTCTATCATTATGCTACTAAAGCCAGGGATTGTTAAAAAAATTAAATTAATGTTCACAATTCAAATACGTAGCCAGTGTCACTCTCACAATTTGAAAAACTCCGACGACACCTCATAAGTATAATATGTTGAAAATTTTCAAAACGTTTGGATTGCAGACACATACATGCATACTCTCGAAAAACATGACCACCACAGTCCGGTAAAAACAGTATCCATACTTCATTATACTAGGACTTTCTAGGCTATACAGTTAAATCGCCAACATCTGCAAAGGGTTTAAACATAACATATTGACGTTATTTACAACTGCATCGTGCGAGTGCGAGCTGGAACAATGGGCGTTCAGAGGAAACGTCGGTTCGCGGTAACCGACAACGGCGACACGACTTTACGACTTTACGACTGGCTATGAGGCTCACTTGGCAATAACTTGCAGAGGTGGGTTATAAAACAGAATCCCGTATAATCGAACTGCAGTTATTGCGTTTAGTTATGTTTTGATGTAGGTTTCATGAAAACGGCTATATTTATTAATGGTAGATACGGTAAAAATATTGTATAGGTGTGTTAATAGTGTTAATAGTAATAAAACCAGCATGCAGTACACCTCATAGCAATTACCATCACCGTACATGGATTGTTTTTTTTTTTAATATAGAAGTAGCAGAGGAGCATGCAGCCCACCTGATGGTAAGTGGCTACTGCCACCCATGGACATCTGTAATCAACCTAAGATAGGATTAGATATTCCTACCTGAGGTCGACCACAGATGCGCCGCTACTCCAGAGGACTAAGCTGGAACACCTCGGAAAAGTTTGTCTCCCTCTCTCCTCTGTCTGTACAGCCTATACTCTACCTCACATAGAATTGATAGCCTAAGTTGGTCGGCCACAGATGCGTTGCTGCCCCTGAGGACTTTGTTGGAAACCTTCGTTTGACTATCTCTTCTTGTCTAATACACCGTTCAATCCAGAACACAGCAGCTTCTGTCACTCATGTTATTGGGTAGAAATAAGATTGGCGTTGGTGCCACCGGTCTCAAACTATCTTTTTACCACGCTTTTTATAGTATAGAAGTGGCACACGAGCATGCAGTCTACCTGATGTTAAGTGGCTACTGCCGCCCATGTCCATCTTAATGAATCCCAAATAAAATTAGTGTACTACCTGAAGTTGGCCATGATGTGTTACTACCTCTGAGGACTATCGGAACGCCTTGGAAGTATGTTTCTCTTATCACACCATTGAAACCAGAACACAGAGCGATTAAAACTGCTGTTATTTCAGAAATAAGTTTTGCAATACTGTCTCAAGACGTGAATCATGAGGGGTTCTACGATCTTTAACTCTAAGTGATAATAATCTTTTAATGGACCACCAGAAGCCAGCCCGGTGGTCATATCGCTTTGTGACGTCACAGCATACCTTCTTATTTAATTACAAAGCGTTAATTGCGTACAGTGAATCCGTTTACAAGATCAACGACCCAGACGAAACTGGTCCGCCGAAAAGCCCCGTTATGCGGCGCAATTAAAATGAGACCACTTTAAGGCTACCGTAACCTATATTGCAATGGCTTTTGAAACTTATATCATTTATTGTCGTTTTTGCAAGTTAGTGTTGGGAATCGTGTCAGGTTTTTATCGTTTGTTTTGTTCGTGTTGTCCTAGTTGTTCAATTTTGTTGGCTGTTGGTATAAGATTGCACAAAGTTATGTATGTATCAAATACTAAATTGTGTAGATAAATAAATGGATATGTATAATTAGATTTTTTTCTTAATTAATAGTTCATGTTCAAGATTAAAGTGCTATAACTATGTAGTCTAGTCAACAAAAATGCATTTTAATGTGCTGTAAAATCCTTGTGATACATTTTTCTATCTCTGAATCAAATGAGCATCTCTCATATTTTTTGGGTCTTTAAGAATTTTTCACGTTTTGTAGTTGTTGACTAGACTAAATATTGATTGAGCATTTAATGGAATTATTTGGAATAAATGTTGAAAACATGGGATCGATAACAGTTTCATTACATGTACAAAGTACTAAGAGTTATTTTTGCGTCATCAAAAATTTACTTACTCTATCTACTTTTTAACCAAAAAATAGTATTAATCTTACATTAATGTAAATCAATCAATCATAATTATGATTGAAATTGCACTTACACCCGTACTTAGTATTAAAATCATTAATATGCACCTATGATTAGATCGGTATTTGGAGCAGATTTATCTGATACGTATCACAGATTCGATCTTGACCGTTTTGTTAATAAGCCGTAACGGAGCGGGTTCTAAATGAAAAGGTTTGTTACTTTTTAACAGCTAATTATGTTTATGTAGAAACATCCCGAATTGATTTACAAATACTGCGTGAAACTCAGATTGACTTTCTTCCGGGATAAGACCGCTTGGAAAAATTGACGAAGTCGATTTATATACAACGTTGTAAGATTATAAAAATTTACACCAAAAAGTTGGTTTGCACGACTATATTATGTAATAACAAGTTTTGTAGAAAATTTTAGTTTTATATAAATGTGATACGATATACGTTACGTATACGTTTCCCAAAAAAATTACTGGGGTGTCGTCGGTAAACCATCTCTATCCCACTGTTGGGCACATGTCTCCGCTCAGACAATATGGTAGAACCTTTTGTGGTTCAACTCCGGCGCCACCAATGCCACACCTATTTCTACTTAATAACAGCAGTGTTAGGCGCTGCTGTGTCCCGTTTAGAAGGGTGTGGTAAGGGAGACAGACTTTTCCGAGGCCTTCCAGCTTAGTCCTCAGGGGTAGCGGCGCATCTGTGGACAACCTCAGGTAGGAATATCTAATCCTATCTGGGGTTGATTACAGATGTCCATAGGCGGCAGTAGCCACTTAGCATCAGGTGGACAGCATGCTCGTCTGCTACTCCTATATTATAAAAAAAAAAGAAGACAAAAGTGTTTAGGGCATAGTCCACAGTCCAGCGCGCTAACCGTGTGTGAATTTGTATACTTCAGATACCTTTGAGACGTTTTTGTAACTCTTTAGCTCGTAGATTACCTCACGATGTTTTGTACTGATAACATTGATTAACTAATAGTGCATAAAACCCACGGACTTATGGGGGCAATGCCGCCCATAAACACGGATTCTAAACAAGACAGTAAATAAACATTTTAACTACCTCGAGAACTGAACGCATCCGCAGCTCGTATTTTGACTGGATTACCGTTATAAAATCAATTTGTAACGCCATTTTAATTTGAATAAAACTGTGGGAACACATGCTGTTGATCTATGAGATATTAAGTTTCCGGCAGTATTGTTTAAGACTATTTTGATGAGATCGAGACTGGTGTGGCACAATGGTTGAATACCAATTTGGATGCATTCAGTGTCTTGGATTCGATTTCCGAAAGGGCAGATACTTAAATTATTAAATAGTGTTCTGTTCTGGGTTTTATTGCTTGTATAAGTATTTATTGGCCTATGTCCAGCAGTGGACTATTAAAGGCTGATGGATGGAAGTATTTATTTACATTCATATAATATAGGTCGGCCAATATTTTAAACATAACAATATACTAATTTATTACGTATAGATCATAGATTTATCCCCCAATTTGAATTCTAGGGAATGAATTTTTAATTTTTAGGAGTCGAACTGGAATCGTTGCTGTGAAAAGTGCAAATTCATATAATTGATTAATTGCTGCTAACACTCATATATAATGCTATGGACCCGTCATATCACGTCATATCATATCTTTAATATCACGTACACAATTCCAAGAAAACGTTCACAAATAATTCCATTCCGCTGGCTTGAACCATACTTTGGAGCTTCGCAAATGGAAAATACATATTAGTAATATAAGTTTATTGTCGAAGTAATACAGGTATATCGCGTACAAACTGCAGGTATATCTATATATCGCTCGCAATGACCTCAACTAAGTTTAACCAGTAAACAACAATGGTTCTTTGTCAGACTTTCCCACACGTTTCCTCGTTCTGTGTACTGTGAACTCGATAATGTTTTCAAAATAACCTTAGAATTCCCATCGTGGGCTGTCCTTCAACCGTTTATAGTTTTGCAAATGGCTCTAGAACTTAACTTTACAGACTATTATTAACTATTGGTTCCTGTTGTAAAGGTTCGTCAAAATCGAATGTCTCATAGAAAATGATTTAACTGCTTACTTTAACTGAGTAAACTAATCTTTGGATAAACTCAAAAGCGTTCTCATTGATACTGAAGGTGCATATAGCAGATTGGGCTTAATCAGCATAAATCCTCTTCTTAAATACACAAGACAATACAATATTTCTGTGTATATTTCAGATAACTATCAAAGAACATCTATTTTTTATAATATTGCAGTAGCAAATGACCAGCCCCCCTGTCAGCCAGTGGCTACTACCATAGACGGACATCTATAATCAACTGTAGATAAAATTAGATTTCTATCTAAGGTTGATCGTAGATGCGTTGCTACTCCTAAGGATTAGGTTGGAATGCCTCGGACAAAGATTTGTACCCTACCATGCTATTCAAAGTATAGTCCGCGCCAAACTGCTAGTCCGCTCTGAAGTTGTTGCGAGTAGGTGTAGTATATACAATTTTTTTATGACTTTTTGATTTTTTTTTTAAAAAGCAAAGCGCTTGAAGCTTCTGTTGTTAACCTATACTTATATCATATATAACTTATATAATTTTAGGATATCAAAATATTGCAAGACTGTCTGTCAGAAATGTTTGTAATTGAATAAAAATTACGTAAAGACGCAACCATATATCAAGAAAAAACATTTTAATTAAGTTACGTATGAAAAATCGTCTTAGAGATTACCTCCAGCTCACAGGAAGTCAGCTAATGTCTTACTTATGTCATATACCACTTAGTTGCATCAAGATGTACAACGAAAAACAGGTAAACAGTAATGAACTTCCGTCCGAGGCTGAAACATCCACTTCTTGTATCGGAGAAATCACTTCACCATTCAAAAGCACCTCTTGCAAGAACTAATGAGCTCATATATTACTTATGTAACTCAATTTTGCTGGCTTTCAATTTCATCGGCATATATCTCATGGGAAAACAATTTTCTCTTCTATTTACGTATTACGAAGATAAGCGATATTGGTCCGTTGAGACCTTCGATCACAAATAAGAACTAGATACACAATCCCATACAAAAATGAACTTCAAAAGTGGCGTCAAACGTGTTTATAAAATTCTAAGCGACAGAATCTAAAATTAATGCAAAATCAACCTTATCACTATTATTTAAAGGTGTTAAAAACTGCTTACCAAAAGCAATACATTTTTACGACATAAGCTAGCTGTCATAAGCTTTGACAGGTTTGTGCACCCAAATGTCTATTTGGGTGCTCTTTTCGTCGCACCGTTTTTTGTCGCTGATTGTGCATCTAGTTCTTATTAGTGATCGAAGGTTGAGACCGATTTTGTATTTAAAATCTTAATGTGTTATCAAAATCCGTTTGTTTGTATATCGTAACCCTTAATAGAAATTGTGCGTTCTTGAATAACTTTTTCGAAAATATTCCTATAGTTCCAGGAAAACGATGTTAAATTCTTAAAATGCTGATATTATGTTTTTATAAATGAGAAAATTTTATTAATCGTATTCAAGTATTTGTAATCATGAAACATAGCAAAATTAAAAGGTGCCTATGACATGTTATAATATATAACACGATTTTGAGGACGTTTTTATCTAACGCAAGGATTCACCATCATCATCGACCTATTACTGTCTCACTACTAGGCACGGGCTCAGAATGATTAAGAATTTATGAAGAAGTTTAGGAAGAAGAAGGATTAGGCCATAGTCTACTGCGCAGGCCATGTGCGAATTGCTACATACCTTTGAGAATGCAAGGACTAAATGAAAATCATTTTGGTAATTTTCAATATTTACATTTTTAAATTTTATTTAAATCACCTGCGCGGTTTAAGATTTCACTAAAGTAATGTTAGTCCTAAAAAGTAGTGACTAAATTTATTCGCGGTAAAATATATTAAAAGAAAGAAAGAAAATAGTATAAAAACCAAGTAATTTAAAATAGATAATGTTTACTAGACGTAACATCAGTGAAAGTTTTGAAATTTGCGAATAAAAACTCGCTAAGGAAATATAAAGAAATAGAAACAAAAGGAAAATCCACACAATTCACAAACGGGGTCGATTATTACAGAAATATGTCGCAAAAAGTGGTTTTCACTTTTCTACTCAACTGTTAGAAGGTTTTATACAAAAATATATGTTTTATTATTATAATACTGTTACTGTATTTGTTGTTAATAATACCGCATTAAATACTTCCTTCTATTTATATTTTAATATCATGACCGTGAAAAGTTTTATTACTTCTAAATATTACTATTTTGTCACATTCGGTATTAATAGTTGATAAGTATTTTAATGAGTTGACGGTAAATTTAGATGTAGAATTTATATTTGGGAATATGTTCTTTTAAAAATTCACATGCTTCTCTGAAGTCAGTATAAAAAGTCAAGTTATGTGAGTAATACTGTAAACATAATATACTCGTACATATCAGCCCAAATTGTACCACATTTTAAAAGCATTTAATTAATATAAATATGTATATAATCGTATAGGTTTCGGATAAGTTACATACATGAAAGAGACCGCCTTCAATAAACTATCTATACTTAATTATTGTCAACAGCCGGACAGTGATTAATGCAAAGAAAAGTTAATTTTTAAAAGGCCGATTTCGTTTTAAATAGTCTTTTACGTAATCGTAGAGCATTTAACAGAGAGTTTGTAGCATAATATATGTATTAAGGCACTTGCGTACATATTCGATATGTACGCGAGTGCCAGTGATAATCTGATGGTATTATTTCGGCTTTCTATCCACATCTGGGACGTCTTACCCCGGGCGCACATACTCGTATATTGCGGCAATGTCAACATAAGGGCGGTGGGCAGGAAATTCGGAGGATACTCTCTTTGCCCGGGCAGATTCTCAGGTGGTCAAATGCCCCCTGGATTTATAATATTTACTCATAATAATATAATGTTATTTAAAATATTATAATATAATGAATAAGTATAAAAAATAGACCAAACCCACTGTTAAGTGGGTGGTTCGGTACGTGTCGCGTAAACATACATGCTATGAGTTCTCTAAAAAAGTTCTTAAATCTGTGCTGCCTACATAAACTCGGCGTTGTGGGTATTGGTATGGGGTAATGTTGATGATGATAAAAAATATATTTAAATCCTCGCATAACTAGAAAATTGTCGTCGACATTATCGCGTTGATGGTCTTGATAGTCCACTTTCTAAGTGGTCGATGTTACAATTACTGTTATTTGCCACCGGCTTACACGTTGCTGTGTACTTGGTTTATTTACTACAAAATAATTGATACTTAAAGCGACCGTTCCTTAGGGCTATGCCTGTAATTTAGCGACAAAATCTTGCTACTTGTCTGATTCATGAACGGTAACTTTCTTGAACCATATACCAGAACCATTAAGTTAAAAATAGACGTTGGAAGCACATGGGTACAACAAATCGTCCCTTCGAGTGCATCTAATTATAAGAATGGCCCTTTAGATTAAGCTCATGAAACGCACAAGATATCATTTTTTTATAATCTATCACCTTCAACATCATGACCGGTACAAAACAAATAGCAATTTAATTTTTAGTTTCGTGTTTTTTTTATTTTGCACGTAATAATTATATCATTCTGTATCTTACTTGCTTCTGAATAAAGAGGCGGACTTTTTGAAATAACTGTGATAGATTTGTGCTGAGTTTTACGCAATATTTTTTAACCCCAAGGCACATAATCTAATTTCATTCACTTCCTTGAAAGTGAATTACGTTTACTTGTCTTTTATCAAGTACATGTATTAATTATCTTCAATAATAATGACAGTTATTAAATTAAATCATAATAGTAATCATAACGTAACTGCTACTATAATTATATAATAATAATGGGTGTATATAAAAAATAAAACCGAAAATGAAATCTCTTGCGAAAAAATTAATTGAGTACGTGAAGATTGTTCATTATTATGAGATGTTTTATGTAGTTCATGTAATACCATTATTAAGTGCTCATATTAAACTTTATGCACCTGTCAGAGCAAATATTTTAGTTCAGTAATTGATTTTCGATGAACCAATTTAGTTATGAAAAATAGTTACTTTAACTACCGGCTTGGAACTGTGAAAAGTAAAAGTGAAATAAGAAATTAACCAATTGTAACCAAACGCACGCACGTACTTTTTATTAACAACTTCAAATTAATATTAAATTGAAATATTAAAATGCGAGCGTTTAGAAATTATTTTATTATTCGTTTCATTTATACACGCTTTTAGTATTGTTTTTTTTGGTATATTTATATATTGTTATCTATGTATTTAGTGTATTATATATTTTAATATTAAACTTTCGGAAAGCAAAACTGTTCCACCAAATCAATCACTAAAACAAATTTAATTCAAGTAAATTTGGTGGACGCACAGCAATGCTAGATCAAAACAATTTATTATTAGTTATTAATGGATGCCTTTATTGCAAGTTCTACTTTGAACTGGGCTTTGAACTTTGAATTGAATTTGACAGAAATGGATCCTAAACTTCGTTGAAAGGATGAACCGATATCTAAAGTAACTGCTATTGCTAAATCAACGGAAATAATGAGCTTCTTTATAACTGTTCTGAAATCACCTTACAAACTCGAACATAAATTAGAATTACCAAACAACTCTACCATCTTCACCTCCGCTCCAGATTGGTTGCCACTAAAAAACTAATGCCTACATTCGTTCGTGACTTTACGCCACTTTTTCATCGAGTACCAGGCAATCATAACGCTATAGAGGTGGTTGACCGTTACCTTGTTTGTCGAAGAGATATGCAACGTAACACCACGTAGTAAGATGCCGTTTTAAAGCTAACATTAAAGATTATTAAATAATACACCCGAATAATGAACTGGTTTATGTTACAGTAAGACGGGCAAGGCCGCTACTTAGACCATCTTTGTGTTATGAACCAAAAAACACAGAAAGACAAAATATTGATCTAGCGTCATGTTTTGCACTGTAAATGGAAGCCGATTGGGTTGTGATAAGTATGACATTAAAATGTATTGAATAAACTTTTAGCAATATTAAGATCCGTTAAACAACTATTTAAGATCAATAACTCAAAATAGTGTAGATCTTTACCGATCAACAAACTTAAGCAATATCGGGCGCGGGCAGAAGGTGGATGGGTGTCCGTAAGTGGTTATTTAATGCTTCCGTACTTTAAGCATGTTGAAATGATGTTATCCTGGTTGTTATCATTTGCTATCTATAGCTTTTTAACGTCGTCGAAGGACTTATGTTTCCCATTTATAGGCAGCGATTCATGCCCAGCAGAATATAAGAAGGATTGCAACAGATTTATTACTAAATAAAAAAAACAGATAATGTACCGGTTTTAATACAATAATGTCTCTTCGCATCTCATTTTGTAATCTACTTGCAATCTCACAATACAATGAGAGATCAGTCACGAACATCTGTCGCTTACATTTATGGCTATGCGAAGTTTTTTATTTGACGTTTTTGGTAGGCGCTATCTGTACGTTTGAGTTATCTGTGTCAAAAGATGTTCATAAATTTAGGTTTTGGTAGTTATTCTGGTCAAGAGCAAAGTAACTGTTAGGAGATAAATACTCGGTCACTTATTTATGATGCCTATCCGTCTGTTAAAATAAAATATATACATTGTACTGTTCCAAGGCAATAAAGCATCATGAAAAAATCGGTATCGAATGTAAGATGCAGAATTTGCCTAAAAAAATTATGAAAAATATTATTTTTCATACAAAAATTACAAGTAACGATAATTATACTTTTAAATAAATATTGTTAAGTTTTTATTTGAGATTTTATTTCACAATAAATACGTCGATAATATAATGTAATGTAATAATATAATGTTATCCGAAAAGGTAGCTAGCCGATTTCTTACCAAAAAAAAAATTAAATATACTCCACTTTTTGTCAAAATGTTTTTTTTTTATTTATTTTCATAATAAATGGCGTTGAACGAAATCAAAATAAATAAATAAAAAAATACGTGTGGCACTCGGAGACTGCCACGGTAAAGCTATTGCATAGCATTTTTTATGCTATGAAAACGCTCAGAAGGAATTCCAGAAATACAATATATTCTTCCATAATCATCAACATTTACATTAATACATCTTTATCCACTATTTTATCATATCTCCATTATATAAGACATTGCAAATATCAGCTGACATTTCATAACTCCAAGCAAGACTGAACATTCTAAAATATAAAATAGAAAAGTATTTAATAAGTGACATAAAGTATTAACAACCAGCAATATAAATGGATCAATGCGATGTGCCTGTGACATTTGGCGAATGTTACAGGTACATCGCATTTTTCATTAATAAATGCACTTTGTTTATTCATATTCATATTTAAAACACTTTGTACACAAATTATTTGTACCATAAATCATAATGGCGTTTTGATTTTGTGCTGTCAAGTCTGTCAGTTGTAATTGTACGTTTAAAAATAACAAACACTCTTTAGAATTCAACATAGCTTATGTTGATAAAACATATTATTTGGATAATATGGTAATATAATTTTGAATTTTATAATGGGAATATAAAATATACTTCACGCAATTTTAAGATTTCTGCACGGATTATAAAAAAATGTGTATTACTGCCATCTGTGTTCAAGTTGACGATTAAGGTTATCAAATAAAATAATAAGGAATGTAAAA
This sequence comes from Epargyreus clarus clarus, assembly GCA_014595695.2. NCBI lineage: Eukaryota > Metazoa > Arthropoda > Insecta > Lepidoptera > Hesperiidae > Epargyreus > Epargyreus clarus. The sequence goes on along the minus strand of JACTTY020000017.1, from coordinate 554,424 downwards.
TAATACTTTATTCAATTATATCCATATTTTTCTATTGACAGTCAACAACTCGGTTGCCTGGAGACTTGATATCCAACAGTCCTCCACCGCTATTTTCACTTACCCCACCAGGGGCGCCGGCAGCATTTGGTCAAGGTGACGGCGCACCAGTATGCCATGTTCAGTTCTGACTTCATAATGGAGTCTACCTAATCTTCGGATGACGACTCCGAACTCCCATTTAACTCTTGGGTTGGTGTAACTGCGGACTTGTACCTTATCACCTTGTCCGAACTCCTGCGTTGGCGGTGCATTGTAATGTAATCTGGATAGTGGGGCGGATTTCTTAAATAAGGCATGCATATAGGTTCTTACCTCTCTGCCGAACATTAACTGATAGGGTGATAACTCTTTTGTATTAGGTGTACGTCTCAAGCGTGCCTTGACAGTTAACAGTTTATCAAATAAACTTCCGCTCTTGCTGATATAAAAGAACATTCAGGTATTAGCCGATTATTTTCTTTTTGTACATTCAAAAATTTAAATTTTAGCTTTGTATATATTTCTTCAAATTCGTACCTGTATTTTATTTCCTCTTCTAAATTTTCTTCTTCTGTAAGCCATTCAATTTTTTCTTGAATCGCGTAGAATTTGTTCAAATTTTCTTGTAAAGAATTCAGTCGTATATTTATTTCTTCAATGTCAATTTTTTCTATTCCCGAAATGTAATTTTCGGTTCGTTTCATTAACCCACGTAATGTGGCTCGTATTTCCTTATTGTTTTTTAGTTCATTCGACATCTCGTCGCCAATATCAAATAAAATAATAAGGAATGTAAAATAATACTTTATTCAATTATATCCATATTTTTCTATTGACAGTCAACAACTCGGTTGCCTGGAGACTTGATAGTTGGATATCAAGTCTCCAGGCAACCGAGTTGTTGAAAGGTGTTACTTATTTTCGTTACGGAATTTCTCGATTCGGTCGCCGCGCTCAAAGCCCGCGATAAAAGCTATGCAATAGCTTAACATTTTGAAAAAAACTAAGCTGGCTGATTTGCGAATTAAGGTATCGATATTATGTTTTATCGTTCATTGATGGCACTGTACATTAAAATTATTATGTTAGTATTTGTTTTAAAGTGTTGCTAATGGGAATGGCTTGATTGAGACATTTAAATGAAAGCTGCAAATGAGAGATGATCAGAAAATCATCTGCAATGTTTATTTCAGACTAATGTCTAATGTTCAATTCCTAGTAGTCATTTTGCAAAGTGCTAACGATTTGTAATGCTCAAAAAAGTTACATAGATCCAGTAATAAAAAATGTACTTAGGATTTTTATTTATGAAATAGTAAATACTAGCTTTTGGCTGCGGATTCGTTCGTGTTTAAAACAAAATAATATACATCCCAAAATATATAAATCTGAAAATTTGTACCTTATTGGAATGACAGTGGCGTCAGCCTTCCACACCCTTCAAAACGGAAGACAACAGTGCCTAAAACTGCTTTTCTTAGGCAGAAATAGGTGTGGCGGTGGTGCCGCCGGAGTCGAACCACAAAGGGTTCTACCACCTTTCCCTGCTCAATTATACTATCTTTAGATAAACAATATATTATGTAATCGTACAAACATTTATAGAAACATCTTCTACATTACCCCACCCGTAACTGTTGAATATTTCACGAAAACGGCTTCAATACCAAAAAATTCCGGAAGACATTTCTATGTACATACTTGATAAATGTTCTCCAGGCAGATAAACGGAGAATGTAGGAGCCGTGTTATTATGGAAATGAGGTGAAATAACTTATTGTTGAAAGGGACATATCGCCTGGGAATTATGGCTTGGAAATGGACTACTGTTGGTACCATTGGTAACGGTATAAGAATACGGAAAAGCGCTTAGGGCTCAGTGGAGTAGGTGTATTAAATTCAAATCTCATTTATTAAAATTCATATAGAATATTTTTTGAAAGTCAACAAACTACAACTGCTTTGGAAGGTGTTTCGCTATGGATTATCGAAAATGATGTTAAGCAGAGTGGTTTCGTTCTTGGAGAAGAATCGTGTGTGTTATTTTTTTTAAATTGCGTAATAATTTTAGCAATCTGTCAAATAATAAAATAAATAAGTACCTAGGGAAATATTATGTAACAAATATATCCTACTGTTTTTACCTCCGGCGTCGCTTGAGCGCAAATGTCTATGATTGTATTTGTTTTTATCCAAAGTTTCTAGTAGTGAGGCATACCTCAGGAATAGTAGGTACATTTTTCGATAAAAGCAACCCTTTGTGAAATCCTGACAATGTGCGTACAAAATTTCATGACAATTGATTATCTATTTAAGTGTGAAATTGTAACAAACAAACAAACTCACATTCGCATATAATATTAGCATCGCTTCATCGGTTAAGGTGAAGTTTTAAAAACATCTAATTGCTAGATTTAACCCATGCATATAGTATAAGGCTGTAATTTTCTATCCCCAAAATATACCTATAGTCTGATTCATAATTAGGTGTCCAAAATGTAAACAAAGAAATGTCATTGTCAAAATTCGATTACAGGTACTGCAAACCTTAACAAATTAACTAGAAAAGAAAAAATTCACAAAATTCAACATAAAACAAAAACTTAATAACTGCACACAATTAAAAAAAACCCGCTAAGAAAACTAGAAAAAAATCGAGTTCGATCACGATCACGAAAATGAATAATATCAACTACGAAACTTAAAAATGGCGGCACATAAAATGTTTTGGATGCCCATTGTGTGACCATTATCACAATTTAATTTTCTCTCCTAAATCTTGGTTTTTATTATTATTATTACTGTATAAAATTAATTTGAGTTAATATAAATATTGGAAAATGTGAATTGGGTATAATTTATTGCACGACTCATGATGCGAAGCATCAGAGAGTGCTTTACGATCGAAAAAATTTTTTCGCTTCATTTTGGCGGCTATTTTTATTATTATAGCCTTGATAGTTCACGGAATCAAGATATTTTGCATACTATTGTCGATATAATTTAATGGAGATTAATTCCATACTTTTTTAAAATTTATTTACTGCAATAGAATTGGAAAAAAACACCAAAATAGGTCAAAAAAAATTACTGTCCGTCATGTGTGAAACCTGAAAACACTGTAACTTGTGAAAAAATCCATCATTTGAGTTATTTTTTTTTTAAATTCTAATCGACGATTGTAGGTCACTGAATGCGATTGAAAAGCCGAGTTTCTTAACCACTAGACTATCACTGCTTTAGGAGATTACTGTTGATCTAGAACATTAAAAAGTTGTTAAATGTGAGAATAAAAATACTATCGTAGCTACGTAAGTGCTAACCTTCTCTTGTGTTTTGTCTGAGTTGTCGATGTACATTGTAGACTTAATTATTCGGATATATTAATTTAGGCTATTTACCTCGCGGGCCAAAGAAAGTTTTGCCACTTTCGTGCACATTATTTCATTTATTTCGCTCGTAATTCAATTCCAAGCTTTGTTCATCACACAAAGCTTAATCCAGTTTTTAGGTCCAAAGAATTCACTCACCGGCTTTCATCGCTAACGAAGAAAATTACAGGAAACAAAAGGTAATCTCTTGTAATTATAGACTTAAGGAGGTCGATGGTTCCCACCATCTAACATATTGTTCAATTGCTTTGTCTAAAACTATAGGTATTGTAACGAAAGTTGGAATTGTTGCGTTCATCTCATGCTCTTCATTCAGAAGAACGTAAGGTTGAAAGTGGTTTAGACGATGTTTGTGACGACTCACCAGCATTCGATCTGTGATTGCATGTTCACTTTGAGGTTTACGGAGTAATAATTATTTATGAACTCAGAACAAATGCTAGGTTCCTTTTCATATTTAATAATTCCTAGGTAATTTGTAAAGTCACGATGATTTTCCAAATTCAAATCTGTACAACATTATTTTTAGAGTATAATTATATTATAAGGTTATATCATATTATACATATTATCATACATTCATTTGTTTTCTGCTAGACAAAGCTTTTCTTGAATTTTTTGATAATTCTTCGATGCCTTATCATATGATTCGGTTATTTATCACCTTGCGGAGTCAATCATCACTGAGGTTTGTGTAGATTGAGACTGGATAGATAATCTGGACATACTTATCTACAAAGTCTAGCAGTTAGTTTAGCAAGAGTTCAATATTTGAAGTTACAACATAAGATCTAAAAACATTTGATTGGGGTTGGCCGCTAACTTATACCTTATTAGTTCGTGAGTGGATTGAAGTATGCTTTAGATCTTCCCCAGTAATGGAGAATAAGGGATTCGTGCCTAGCATAATAAGTTGCAGCCAAGTAGGTTCAAACCGTATAAATACGGCTATCTAACAGCCAATTAATGACCCAACACCTTTATAGCTTAAAATGCGATATCCTTTCACAGACGAACGATGAGCGTTTCAAGCTTCAAGTTCGAGTAATAAACCAGCTTTATCTGCACGCGGTCCATCGCGTGTTCGGTTTCAAGTTTCCCATTAATGGCCTTACATAGCAGCAATGTATCGTGTCAGTTGCTTTATGGGCGATTTGTTTCAATTAAACCTCTGGTGACATCGCGTGCTGGAATGCGGAATGCACGAAAACGGATACGGTCACAAATTATGCAAATGAGATCCTGCCTTATTAGGTGGAAGTGTTTATTGCAACGGAATGACGTGAAGATTCTTCAGCTATTTCAAGTGGCAAATGAGCGGGAATTTATGGTATACGAAACAAGTAAGGAGTAAGTAGAGGTGGTCGAATACTTTGTGGTTTTACTGCGGTAAAACCGCCTCATCCATATATTAATAGCATCGGTATTTCGCTGCAAGGTTGGCTATACAAACGTAAAAGTTATAACTAAGCTCCAATAAGGTTCTAATCTAAAGCAAATTGTAAGTACAAAGTTTTAAAGGGATAGTATAGGATAACTAACTACCCTCAAAAGTTAATTAAATCTTCCGGCCTACATTCGTTAAAGTAATTCAGTACAGTCAGTATTCAGTTCTGATACTGGTTGGAAATGTATGGGTAAAAACGTAAACAAATATAAAAACAGTCATTTTTGTTAAAACGTAAAAACTCATACTAAGGGTACAGAAATTGAACATTGACACGAAGTATTGTAGAATATTTTCAATTAGGCCTGCAACTTTAAAAAACAAAATGTTAGTGTCGTTAGTTTGTGGACGATCATATCAAAATTACGATACTTAAAAACCAATATCAGTTATTGATACTGATCGAATGAATTAATCCAATCGTTAAATCCCACATTTCATTTTTTGTACTCCATTTATTGCCAGAGTTAAGCACAGTAGGGGTGGTCGTTGAATCAACGAACTAGTTAAATCAACCGTTGATTCACTTTAAACGAATCAACGTTAACCCAATAGAAACTAACTAGTTAAATTTGTCAACGACGTTGAACTGAACGTTTCGTTATTTTCAACGTAAACTGTATTTTGTTTAGAATTAAACCTACGTTAAAAATAAAATAAAATATATGTTTTTTTTAATATATACTTTTTTTTTTGTTGACGTGGGGGAAACCTTCAAAAGGTACCCGACGCCATGGGAGTGACGCCGGGTTATGTGGGATTTTTAGCGCACTAAATCCCCCCGGTGGCCGTCCTCAGCGTTTGGTGGAGAACTCCGGGATCTCCAACGGAACACAACCGGAGTCCTCCTTACGCGATGCCCTTTTATCGGGCTCTGCCCTGGGGGGAGCAATTTACGCTCCTCTCACATCCCCTGGTGATTACAGCGATATGCGACCACACAAACCGCTGCCCTTCGCGGGGTCGCTTGCTCGACGGTTTGAGCTCCCACTCTTGCCGCCCGCAACCCCGGAAGCCCCTTTTAGTCGCCTCCTACGACAGGCAAGGGATACCGTAGCCCTATTCTGGTCCCGGTACTACAGGGACATAATATATACATAGCAGACGCTATACCTTGATTGTCGGTATAGTAACATAATTTGAACTCCAATTATGTAGAATATATCTAATAATTTCCTAATAAATAATTATAAAATAATTATAATCTTGATATTTATAATATACACTACGTCATTTTTTTCTTTAATAACATTTACCGCACGTCAGTAGAGACGCGTTGATCGTTGCAGCATAGTTAAAAACCGTTTATTATTGATGCAAGTTGAAATTAGTAGCACGTTAACTCGTTGACGAAATGAACTAGTTGATCAACTAGTTAATCAACGGAAATTAACGTTGACGTTTCGTTGATGGAAAAAACTTCAACGACCCACCGCTAAAGCACAGGTTACAATATAAAAGGATCAGTAACGAGCTGATCCTTGTCAAAAATTCAAAAGCAATAAACATTCTAACGTCAAAACAATAACTACATATCCCTTTAGTACATCTTCCATCGTACATTCGTTAGCGTGATTCAGAAATTGTACAGTGACATCTAGTGGTACTGGCTTTAGTTATTTTCATACCTATGACGTAGGTCTACGCCCCCCTTTGAAGCAGTTTCGTTGTTACCAACGGTCACTAGATGTCATGAAAGGGGTGGTTTTTGTTGTATTTTAGATATGTAATTAATTAATACAATATCTTTATACAGAAACACGCGTTTTATATTTCAAAACATAATAATAATAATAAAATTATAACAGACACTTCCCAGGCAGTGTTGCCATTACCTCATTTAAACAGCACTATAGTCTGATTCATAATTAGGTACGTGTCCAAAATGTAAACAAAGAAATGTCATTGTCAAAATTCGATGACAGGTATTGCAAACCTTAACAAATTAACAAGAAACGAAAACTTTCACAAAATTCAACATAAAACAAAAACTTAATAACTGCACACAATTAAAAAAAACGCACTATGAAAACTAGAAAAAAATCGAGTTCGATCACGATCACGAAAATGAATAATATCAACTACGAAACTTAAAAATGGCGGCACAAAAAATGTTTTGGATGCCGATTGTGTGACCATTATCACAATTTAATTTTCTGTCATAAATCTTGTTTTTTATTATTATTACTGTATGAAATAAAATTGAGTTAATATAAATATTGGAAAATGTGAATTGATTTTAATTTATTTATATTATTATTTCATTACCGATGTATTAATTTAATATTGTCAAAAATAAGAAACTGCCATTTGACACATAATTTCTTGATAGGTCAACACCTTTGTTTACATTTTGGACACCTAATTATGAATCGGACTATATAGAAGTAGCAGACAAAACAAAGTGGTATAATTATAAAAATGTCGATAAATTGTGAACGATCATACCGAAATACTCATACTTAGTAACTAAAATCAGTAATAATAATCGAATGAATTAATAGCCTATCGTTAAATGCGATACTTAACTTTATTTAAGACGTGTAACGCACGATTAATATTTTTATATTTATAATATAAAAGGATTAGTAGCGAGCTAATCCTTGCCAAAAAATGTTTAAATCATTATCATAATCATAAAGTTGGACTTCATATTTCAATGACCAAAAACGTCCCTTAAGTACATCCTTCAGCGTACATTCGTTAGCGTGATTTAGAAATTGTACAGTGACATCTAGTGTTACTGGCTTTAGTTATTTTCATACCTATGACGTAGGTCTACGCCCCATCTAAAGCAGTCTAGTTTGTACCAACAGTCACTAGATGTCGTGAAAGGGGTCGTTTTAATTTAAGTAGGCAAGGAGTGTATGAAATAATATCACTGGTAGCTTAGTTATTTGAAATTCTTTCGTGCAGGGTTCGGGGTTCCACTGCCGGAAAACCGCCTCTACAATCTATTTTTAGCATCGATATTTCACTGCAAGGTTTTGGCAAGACAAACCTGAAACTATGTTCTAAAATGGTCAAAGCAAATTGTACAAAAGGATAAACTTCCGTTTAGCCCATACCTCTGATCGATCTGAAATTTGGCACACCTATGGATTTTGACCCGCAGATGAAGAATATCGAGAGGTCAACCTTGTAAGGTCGTTTTTGAGCAATTTGACCTTGAAAATATTATTTGCTCGTATTTTGAGTACAATATAAATGTGATCATGAATAAAGGTAAGGTCTGGATGGGACCCACCCGGTCGCAGGGCGCTGCCGCGCCCTGCTCGCTTAGTTTTATATTATCTTATATGTTCCAACCTAACCTAACCAATTCAATACGAAACACTATAGGCTAGGCTATACGAAATACTATATTATTGGCTAGGTTAGGTTGGGACAGGGAAAGTTACATTACCGACTAAAGAAAACTCCGCACTATATAAATATAACGCGCGTGCTAAAATGCAATTTTCACAATTTAATTTCTCGGTAACTATGGGTATGCACTAAAAATCCCTTTAGGGGTTATCTTCGAACATCGCAAGGAAAGTCTGTGCCAAGTTTCAAATCGATCGGACATGGGGTTTTCGGAAGTGCACCACATTTTTCTCCCAAACAACTGGGTTTATGCGAAAAACATACAGAACAAAAAAATGTTGCACTTTTTAGCGTCTACAAATTTTGTTTGAAACATTTTTCTCTAACGTTCATGTTTGCTGCAATATACGCGGAAAACCATAAAAACATAATTTTTCAGCAATTCAGCAGCAGCCTTGAAAATATAATTTTGAGTGAGATAATCTTAATCAGGGAGCCAAAATCCATATGTGTACCAAAGTCACATCGATTGGAGGTATGGGCTAATCGGGAGTACACCCGTACAAAGTTGTAAAGGGATAAGGTAGGATAAATAAGTGCTCACTGCCGCCCATGAACATTTGTAATCAACCTCAGATAACTTTAAGTTCCTACCAGATTGGATTGCTACTTACAGATGCCCGTAGCTCTAACAACTAAGATGGATCGCCTCTCAAAAATATGTCTCGCTTACCATACCATGGCACAACACAGCAGCGTTTAATATTACTGTTATTAGGCAGAAACAGGTGAGGCAGTGGAGCAATCGAAGTAGAACCATAAAGGGTTCTACCACCTTATATTAATTTAATTGCCACTTAGCCCGGTCAAGTTAGACATAAAAATAGTGGTCAAATAGCTAAAATTCCGGAAAAGCCAATTTTTTGTAGAGACCTTGGGTTTTTTTTTTACGAGGGGGAACCTTCAGAAGGTACCCGGTGCCGTGGGAGCTACGCAGAGTTATGTGGGATTTTTACCGCACTAAAACCCCCCCGGTGGCCGTCCTCGGCGCTGCGTAGAGGGCTTCGGGATCTCCAAAGGAACGCAACCGGAGTCCTCTTAGCGCGTTGCCCCGTCGGGCTCTGCCCAGGTGAGCTTGACGCTCGCCACACCGTCTGGTGCGTACGACGGTATGCGACCACACATACCGCCGCCCATCCCGGGGTCGCTTACCGGGCGGTTCGAGCTACCCACTCTTGCCGCCCGCAACCCTGGAAGCCCCCTTTTAGTCGCCTGTTACGACAGGCAGGGGATACCGTAGACCTATTCTTACCGTAGACCTTAAAATATAGGAGTAGCAGATTAGCATGTTTTCCACCTGATGGTAAGTGGCCACTGCCGCCCTTGCACATTTGTAATCACCCTCAGTTAAGATAAAGTTCCTACCTGATTAGATTCCTACTTACAGATGCCCGTAGCCCGAAGAACTAAGATGGATTGCCTTGGAAAAATATGTATCGCTTAGCATACCATGCCACTACACAGCAGCGCTTAATATTACTGTTATTAGTGCATTAAATATATCTTCCAGCGTAATTTGGTAAAGTGATTCTGAAATTGAACAGTGACACGAAGTAGAATATTTAATTAATAATTTGGCCTGCAACTGTTAAAATTTTTTTAACAAAAAATACAACCGACTTCTATGTCATTACAAAGTAAAAAATAATTCAAATAAATGTCGGTTTAGTACATATTTCTGATGTCGGCGCTCATATTAGACACGCTGTTTACATCGTTATCCAACGAAATATATTGAGCGCCGACTTCAGAAATATGTACTAAACCAACATTTATTTGAATTATTTTTTACTTTGTAGTGACATAGAAGTCGGTTGTATTTTTTGTTAAAAAATTTTTTTCACCCTTTTTAGTGATGACATAATAACATTTATATTAATACAATATAAAATTGTATAGACGTGATCATGAATTAAGGCAAGGTCTGAATTTACATTGATTGGAACTGCCCACTCGCAGGGCGCTGCCGCGCCCTGCTCGCTTAGTTTTATATTGTCTTATATGTTCCAACCTAACCTAACTAAATAGTCAAAGATAAACTGGTTTTGCAATTTCATTAGAACCTACACCAAATATCTTCAAACAAAACTCAATTATACCCGTCGGTTGAGGAGTTATATATTTTTTCCCCAGAACCCACTCTGATCCTCATCATATTTAAATGGGACCAACTTGTAGCAATTGTCCACACACGAAATTAAAGGCATTAAAATAGGTTCATAAACGGCGAAGTTATGGCTGTTATATTTACATGGGTGGAGGAGTTCCCCTCTTTTTCTCCAGAACCAATCGATGGATCCTAACCATATTTAAATGGGACCAACTTGCAGCTCGTCTCTACACAATAAAAAAAGAATTATTATAATCGGTCCAGTAACGGCGGAGTAATTGGTGTACATACATAAAAAAAAAGATACCGGCCGAATTGATAACTACCTCCTTTTTGAAGTCGGTTAAAAAAACAAAATGTTAGTGTCGATAGGTTGTGGACGATCATACCTAAATACCGACACTTGGAAACCGATATCATTTATTGATACTGATCGAATGAATTAATCCCATCCTTAAATCCCACATTTAATTTTTTCTACTCCATTTTTAGCCAGACTTAAGCACAAGTTATAATATAAAAGGATCAGTAACGAGCTGTTCCTTGTCAAAAAATCATTGTATGCACTATGATTAATGTATTATTTTAATGATTCAAAAACGTCCCTTAAGTACATCTTCCATCGTACATTCGTTAGCGTGATTCAGAAATTGTACAGTGACATCTAGTGTTACTGGCTTTAGTTATTTTCATACCTATGACGTAGGTCTACGCCCCCTCTAAAGCAGTCTCGTACCAACAGTCACTAGATGTCGTCATAAAAGGGGTAGTTTTAGTTTAAGTAGGCAAGGAGCGTATGAAATAATACCAGTGGTAGCTTAGTCATTTGAAATTCTTTCGTGCACCCTGCACGGGGGTTCTACTATGGTAAAATCGCCTCATCAATATATTTTTAGCATCGATATTTCACTGCAAGGTTTTAGTTAGGGGTAAGACGACTAGCTACCCCGTAAAAATAATTACATCTTCCGGCGTACATTCGTTAAAGTGAGTCAGAAATTGAACAGTTACATGAACTAGAATATTTTTAATTAGGCTTTCAAGTTTAAAAAACAAAATGTTAGTGTCGATAAGTTGTGGACGACGTGGAGCATATTTTCCATCTGATGGTAAGTGGCCACTGCCGCCCTTGAACATTTGTAATCAACCGCAATTAAGATTAAGTTCCTACCTGATTAGATTTCTACTTACAGATGCCCGTAGCCCGAAGAACTAAGATGGATTGCCTCGGAAAGACATGTCACGCTTACCATACCATGCCAACATGCTTACACAGCAGCGCTTCATATTACTGTTATTAGGCAGAAATAGGTGTGGCAGTGGGGCCACCGGAGTCGAACTACAAAAGGTTTTACCACCTTATATTTAATTTTATTGCCACTACTTGTTTTTGTCTTTAAAAGCTACTCTGTGTTGTGGGAGCGACACAGACTTATGTGGGATTCTCACCGCACTAAAACCCCCCGGTGGCCGTTCTCGGCGCTGCGTAAGGTACTCCGGGATCTCGAAAGGAACGCAAGCGGAGTCTTCTTAGCGCGTCGCCCCGCCGGGCTCCCAGGTGAGCATAACGCTCACCATATTGTCTGGTGTACACGACGGTACGCGACCACACATGCCGTCGTCCTTCCCGGTATCGGTGGCCGGACGGTCCGAGCTCCCACTCTCGCCACCCGCAACCCCGGAAGCCCCCTCTTAGTCGCCTGTTACGACTGGCAGGGCATACCATAGCCCTATTCTGGTCCCGCAACTACAGGGACTCTCTTACCACTACTAAGCACGGTTAATAATATAAAAGGATTAGTAGCGAGCTAATCCTTGCCAAAAAATGTTTTATTCGGTGTCGTAATAAGATTGATTGGTTATTTCAATGACCAAAATCGTCCCTTAAGTACATCTTCCGTCGTACATTCGTTAGCGTGATTCAGAAATGGTACAGTGACATCTAGTGTTACTGGCTTTAGTTGTTTTCATACCTATGACGTAGGTCTACGCTCCCTCTAAAACAGTCTCGTATCAACAGTCACTAGATGTCATCATAAAAGGGGTCGTTTTAGTTAAGGTAGGCAAGGAGCGTATGAAATAATACCAGTGGTATTATTTGAAATTCTTTCGTGCAGGCTTTGGGGTTCAAATTCCAGGCCGTAGCTCATGTTCGTATCAACAACACTTTCAGTTTAACTTTAGAATAGAACTTCAACAAATTAATATTATTTGAAAGTTAGTACTATTAATTGTCGATTTAATATTTCTTATCAAGAAAAATTAAGGCTACATTCATACATACTGACCATGCGCGATTTAGTACATTTCTTATACTTTTGGAAACATCTTGAAAAATTAGATATATGCTGCGTTCTATAACCAAAGCCTTGGTATTCTTTGTATTGTAATTGGACATACCAAAGTATAAAAATCTATCCTAAGAATTTAAATTCACTATTATTATTTTTAACTCTGAACCACAGTTCGGTTTGCACGGGCATTTTTGGTTGAATGAGCTTCCTCCCGAGGTATTCTCTGGGCGCTATGACATGGGGCTCTTCAAGTGAAAAAAGAGCTCTCCATCAAAGCCGGCGATGCATTGGCGACTTTTCTGGTGTAGCAAATGTCCATAGGCAACGTGCTTACAACGTGTATAGTGATTTCCACCAGGTAGTTGCCTTATCGTTAGGTATAAATATAAAAAATGGCAACGTTGCGTGGCAGAACAGCCGAAGCCTATTAGCTTTTCCTATACCTGTTTTTCTCTTTCTAAGCAAGCGTTACTTAACTACTAATACTTACATTCCGTCTGCACATAGTTTCGAAGAGGCAGACCGTTCATATCACTCGTAACTTACCTGCAATGAAATCATAACGCTCTTAGTCAACATAATTGTTCATCAGAGGTTAACGATATTGGCGGCCGGGATCGGGTTACTGCGACAAGAAGGCGTAACTAAAGCTTAATGTTTGTTCAACATTTCGATACGATATCCGTGGTTATATTGGAAACGGGTGTCGCGTTTCGAGAGTTAAAGCAAGGAGCATATTGGATACGTAGCATATTGAAATTAAAACAATTCAAAAGTGAACATTGCATTGTATTGTTAGAATTTAAAATGAAAATCAATGTAAGAACAAGTTTAAAATTGGCTCTCTTGATTATACAGATCTTGTATTTTATTAATGTAGAATTGTAGATACCTAATGTCATACATGCAAACAAAAATCTTAACATCATTATCATCATCATCAACCCTTTAATGTCCCACTGATGGACACGGGTCTCCTCTCAGAATGAGAAGGATTAGGTCATAGTCCACGCGCTGGCCAAATGCGAATTGGTAGACTTCACATACCTTTGACAACTTTTTTTTAAATATTTCTCAGGTATGCAGGTTTAGTCACGATGTTTTCCTTCACCGTTTAAGCAAGTGATAATCAATTTCTAATACGCACATAACTTTGAAAAATCAGAGGTGCGTGCCTGGGATTTGAACCTCGGACCCCTCGATCAAGAGGCCGAGTTTCTTAACTGCTATCACTGCTGAAAAAAAAACTTAACATTTAATTAAAATTCAAATGGCATTGATTTAAAATTGATTTTTTTTATTCCTTTTGTTTTTCCTTTCCTTTTGTAACACTTGTTTGTATACACGGTTTTAAGGTATGTTAGTTATTTCTACATTTGCCAGGTGACAAACGTAACAACAATAATTATTACAAAAAAACCGACTGCTTAAAAAAGAGCCTAAGTATATCACTTCAACAATGTACACGTTAACGTTATACCTATGTTAAAATCCGTCAAGGTGTTAAGCCTGTGGGGACTACCAAAGACCATATACATACATATGTACTTACGCTTGGAAAATATTACTCTCCGGAGTCAGGTAAGACATAAGAGTCACAACTACCGAAAATTGAAGGTGAACGAAAATCTACTACGGCGGCACCACCGCCACACTTATTTCTGCCTAATAACAGCAGTGTTAGGCGCTACTGTGTTCCGTCATGAAGGGTGTGGTAAGGGAGGCATACTTTTCCGAGGCGTTTCAGCTTAGTCCTCAGGGGTAGCGGCGCATCTGTGGCCGACCTCAGGTAGTTATATCTAATTCTATCTGGGGTTGATTACAGATGTCCATGGGCGGCAGTAACCACTTACCATCAGGTGGACTGCATGCTCGACTGCTACTCTTATATTCTAAAAAAAAAATGTTTAGCGTTGATTTATTATGGTCAACCGTACCAACGTATCATCTTCACGAATTAAATATAATTTATTTTAGATTAGCATTTAGCTTAGCCTTCAATAATTAAATATCATAATAAATGATTCGTTTCTTTATTTCTGATAGTTAATTTTTCATATTACTTCATATACCAAACCTGTTGTACCAAATATACATATTTACGAGAAGATATTTTCTTAAACGCGAATCAAATATTTGCAGTAAACTTTCACTGATGCTAATTTATCTATTCACTCGTAAATCGGCAATCCTCGGAACATCGCGTCACTTTAACTATATATTGTTAAACAATATAATTCCCGTGGCTTTGTCTATTTCAATATAGACTGGGGTGATATACTTCATACTTGTCTAGGTGTTTTAACTTAAGCCTCGAGAGGACTCTTAATCCGACGTCAAGTAGGACTCTTAATCTTATCTGAGATTGATTATAAATATCTATGGGTGTAATTGTCACTTACCGTCATATGGACTGAATGCAACTAAAAAAGAAGTTGTATGTAAAAATAGGGCATAATTTCCTTTTTTGGTATTTTATCCTCACATATTCTTAACCCTACAAGAAAATATCAAATTTCGTCATAAGATCACAGTTTGCTCGGACTGGGAATCGAACCGAGAACCCTCTCTACCAGATAGTCATGAATTGACCAAATGTTATTCGACACTAAATATCGCGAAAATCAATGCGATGAATTTTAAATACTTGTTTTCTAGTCTACAGACTGACATTCTTATCACTTTATCCTTAATATATTACTACTAAGATTATAAATGGCTTTATAAACAATTTATTAAAGGTGAAATCTTTTAGAAAAATATGTAAATTTAATAAATAGACGAAGTTGATCTGGATTCTGTTTATCTCGAAAACTAGTTTTTTTAAAGATGATTTAAAATTCCTTGGAAAGGAAAACTATTTCGTAACATTATAGTAACAACATAAATATTATTTGTGAATTCTATATATTGCATTTTAAGCGGTTTTATATTTTTGGAGAGAAGATCTGCAATTTTTTGAATAATCCCAATGTTACACTTACCAAAAACAGTTTTGTGAAACTAGGATCAGACATATTGCATTTCTCGAAAAATATAATTATTGCAAAATCAGACTTTTAGGTTTTTCGTGGTCTTTTAGTTTCTTATACGTGGTATAACTTTTTCCTGCAACGGCAATGTGCTACTGGTAATCAGTAACTGGTTTGGCAGGCTGAAATAAGGCTGACTTAACTCAATCTTCAATCCTCTATCGATCGATTAAGTTGAATACGCTTGTCTATTTCTCTTATACCAATGGTACCTATTCCTTGAGTTTGAAAAAAGCTGGACCGAAAAATTCTCCTGCAATACGCTCGATTGGTATTTCGTTCATAGAAATGGCACTACATAGTTTTAAAAAAATTTGGACCGAGAAATCTTCCGCGATACACTCTATTGGTATTCATAGAAATGGCACTCCTTAACTTAAAAAAAAGTTTGACCGAGGAACCTCAACCCGTCTACTGATGCTGCTGAAGTTGCTGTCTAAAGATGCTGCTCCTATTTGTATTTCCAAGAAAACTCAACACCCATATGCATTCCCACAGTCACACGCTCAGGCCCAATACTATTTAAATTGATAAACCCTATTCCTTATGCGCGGGCGATCATGTGAAACATTCGTCATACATTATGCTTCCTCTCCGCGTTATAAATATTCATCGTAGCGTAAACATACGTGTTGTATTGTATGAAAACTAGATGGACTGGTCTAGACGAACTAGATCGATACAATTTGAACGGTCGGTGTCAAATTTAGATTGTGTGTGGTGGAGATTGTGTTGGGAATTTTTAGATTAACTTTTTGGATGATAATGCATTTTTTTAATATATGTAGTAAACGAGCACGCAATCTGATGGTAAGTGGCTACTGTCGTACATAGACATCTGTAATAAATGTCAGAAAAGATTCCTACTCCTGAGGTTTAAGTTGGACCACCTCGGATAAGTCTCTGGCTGTCTTTCTCCGCAACTCTTTCAAAACCGAACATGGTAGCGCTTAACACTGCTTTAGCTGTTTTTAACACAACTACTACACATATACATGTGTAGACACCTGAGGTCTAAGTTAGAACGCCTTGAACAAGTATGTCTCCCTTATATCCTTTTCTAAACGTCACAGCAGTCCTCAACACTGTTCTATTTAGGCAATTTTGTTTCTGCGCAATAACAGCTACTTCACAATATACAGATAGAGTGTATAGCAATAAGTAGATTATATTACAATTTTGAATGTCCTTTATTTTTTCGAGCTCAATTTGCAAGAATTATTGTTAAGTTGTAAGAAATATTGCAATCTCAAAGAAAACAAAACTAAATATGTAAATAAACTCACGGAAACATACCAATAAGCGATGGAGATGGTGAGGTATGTTAAAGAGCTGGCTTAGTTATGGAAGACCAGCTTAACCGCCAGTGGGAGATATAATGGGGATAAAATGGCTTCAGTGTTATATTACAGATGTTTTAAGAGTTTCTAGTAACTCTCCAGGAAGAAGCTCTCCATTATGCATTGCAAAAACTGAATAAATAGTGCCAATGTCATTAAAAAACCGACGTTCCGGTTGGGTGATGAACAATCAGGTCCAATCTTCAGCGACAGTAAACAATGTTTTTGTGATAATGCTTCAAAAGAATAATCTAGAAATTCTCTAGCTACTTCTAACTGCAGACTGCCTTGTGGTTTAAAACTCGGACTATCATTCAGGAAAATATCGTGAGGAGACTTCAGAGTTGTAAGATAGAGCTCTTTAGGGTGTGTGTGAAGTCTACCAATTCGCAATTGGCCAACACGGTACACTATGGCCTAAATCCCTGTCATTCTGAGAGGAGATCCGTGCCCAGCAGTGGGATATTAATAGGTTGACGTCAATGAAGTCAAATTTACTTCGTGATTACTGCTACAATCTTTGTGTTGTGATTGTTACTTCCAAGTCCCTTTCAATATGAAACAAAAAACGTTATATCGCGTGTATTGATATACTTAACGTTAAAATTATAGTTAACGCAAAATTACTCACAATTATCGAATTATAGTTATTACTAGAACGTGCGTGGCTAAAACAAAAATGCTTGAATGACTGTTTCCTAAGCGGTTTAATTTTCATAATAATATGTTTTGATATGGTGGCAAAACTTTTTGAGTTGCGAATGAACATGCGATTTATTTGGTCATTTGACTGTGGCCTAAGTAGGAAGTATCCTTTTTTTATAATATAAGAGTAGCAGACGAACATGCAGTCCACCTGATGGTAAGTGGCTACTGCCGCCCATGGACATCTGTAATCAACCTCAGATAGGATCAGATATTCCTACCTGAGGTCGGCCACAGATGCGCCACAACTCCTCAGGACTAAGCTGGAACGCCTCGGAAAAGTATGTCTCCCTTGCCACACCCTTCAAACCGGAACACAGCAGTGCTTAACACTGCTGTTGTAAGGCGGAAATAGGTGTGGCGTTGGTGCCGCCGGAGTCGAACCACAAAGGATTCTACCACCTTTAACCTTTTTTCTTATCTGTCGTTAGTCATAAGAAGTTGTTACTCCTGCGCTCCTAGTAGAAAGTTTGTAATAAATACCCGATAAGGTTAGATTACTACCTGATGTTGACAACAGGTCCTTTGCTACTCCTGAAGACTATACATATAATGCCTCGGATATAAGTATGTCTTCTTTACCACACCCTCAAATCAGAACACAGCAGCGCTTAACGCTGCTGTTATGAGGCAGAAACAGATGAGGCTGTGGTGCCACCGGAAGCGGATCACAGAGATAGTATGTACCACCTTAAAACGCGATCAAGTGACAATTTTGAAAAACGTGTGGAGTACCGCTTTTCACTAGGAATTTCCTACTTGTCTAGACTCGAAATCTTTTAGAATGGACTCTATTAGAATTCCTCATACGTAAAGTAAGAGTACATAGGCTAGAACTTACAAATATTTTTTCCATGTAAAAATAATGAAAGGCATGACGAAAACCCATTATATTTATGGCTAGCGATAAACAAAATAGCACATAATGATATAGGCGTTATAATCTCAATTAAGATATTTTGATAAAGCCTTAGTTTTTCTCCTTGCTTTGTTTGTGAAGTTTATGAGTTTAATAGAGCATACCTCAAGCCGACCACAGATGCATTGCCACTCGAGCACTAAAAAAGTTGCTTCACATGTCAGATGTTAAATATAAAAAAGTATTCATCATCATCTTCATCAACACATTACTGTCCCCCTGCTGGACACGGGTCTTCTCTCAGAATAAAATGGATTAGGCACAGTGCACCGCGCTGGCCAAGTGCGAATTGGTAGATTTCATATACCTTTGAAATTTTTTTTATGAAAGATTTCGGTAAAATAAATTATATACTTGTATGAATAATACAAAAACATTCATTCTACTCTTTGGTCCTTTAGGTGTAAAGTAACAGATGACCCAATCAAAGTTACAGAATAAACACTTCCACTAGTGCATCGATTTCGATATTAAGATAGCACGATACTAGTCTTGCCCCGCGGCACCGTTCGCATTTTAATTGCGTATAAACTCGAGCCAGAGATTTATAGATATTATGGACTGACACGCACGGCGTTATGTTCTCGCCTCGAGTTATTTAAACCCACTATATAGATACTAGCAATTGTCTGCGGCTTTATTCATGTGGTTGTTGTTAATGGTTAAGTATGTGTTTATCCAGGTCATAAACTATCTATGTGTCAAATTTCAAACAAATCTGATCATTGGTTTTCGCATGAAAGAGTAACCTAACTACCATTCATATAGTTGACAGGCAATGGATGACGATAGCCTCAAAAAATTGCATTTATATAATTAGTAAGAGTACGATTAGATGAATAATAGGCAATATTTATTTAAAAGTATTATTAATGTCCCTATCATTAATATAACTTGACAATCAGTTGAAATTGAGAAAAATAAAACCTTTACCTAAAATCTACTGGTTCTTCATTCGGCTATTGAAGAGATTGTGTGGGTCTCATTAATACGCATTTTGACTTAATTCAAAGTCACAGTGATATAAGTCAAAAAACTCGACTTAAGGATAAAATTAAACCCCGTAAGGAAACCTACATCGGCGTGAAACTTATAATAGTAGCAAATTCACGAAGTTCTAATTCGCAACTGATATGGCGCTCTGTCACTCACATGTACTCGTAAATTACTTCTTCATTGTCTCCTATTAAGCATCAAAGGGAGTTCATATCTGTTCCTATTAGTACTAAAACATCACAACACCAACATTTGCGGTTTATTTCTTCAATAGTATGCTCACTTTTTTAAAATGCTAATTCACTTTCTCCGTGAGAACTGTCAAGTCATTCTTTAGTAAAATTTTATATCGTCATTTGTTTGGAATGACCTTAGAGAGAGATGGACTATGATACACAATTTTGGTGTGCTAGAAAGAGATGCCTATAGTTTTCGATTTCTATACCTTTTGTGTTATTATTGTAAAGAAAAAGAAATTGAAGGCAAGTAACGAAAGGTTCAATGGATGAAAGTATGAGTGGATTAAGCCCATATGAGTGACCGTTAGTGGCTTATAAAAGCGTTTCGGTGCTACGAAGGGCACGTTAAGGGTTGGTATACACTAAAGTGGAGATAAGCTGAGGCATGTATCGTGCATGATATATACATTTGAGATTGTAGAATTGATATAATACACTGTACTGGTTATTAACAAGATTTGTTCGCCCTTCATTCATCTCCACTTGGTTAATACTTGGCCCAGGCCATCTGTTTCCGTCGTTATACAAAAAATCTCTTAGGATTCCTTGCGTAATGGATGCCATATACACACAAATACGAATAGATAAACACCGAGACCGAGAAATGGAATTCAAACTCATGATGGCATAACCGCCTAATTGGCGGTTTGAAACCATCCGACACTAGTCGATCACTAACTAGAATCTACCTTCAACAATATCTAATTGAGAAGCGTGGTGCACTACGCTCCAAGCCTCCTCCACTCGTGGGCAAAGGCCCAGCAGTGGGAAATAACAATCAACTTGGTCAAACAAATTGTCATTTCTGCCCACCTATAGACATTAAGAACAAAAGCTCTGAACTATGACCTTGTTCTAGAAGAAACATTAGAAGCCTAGTAATTTAGGTTAAACTATAATAAATAACTTCTGTCTGAATAGTAAATTGTTGAAAGGTGTTTGAGGTCAAGATAATCAATAAAGATCGCAGCTCAAGTTGTAATGAAATGTGGGACATTTTTCTAGTAAGTTTTTTGAGATCTGGTTTTAAATATGGACGTAAATTGTATTTGTATTAGAAGTTATATTAGAAGTTGAAATGTACACACACTTTTGAGAACTTTGAATGAGAATTAATGTTTCTTTTTATTTTTAACCGACTTTTATGTTTCTTCGCGGATAAGTATACTGGGATATATCCGTTTAGGTATGACTTCAGAACTATGTACTAAACCAACATTTATGTCATTTTTTATACTTTGTAGTGACATAGAAGTCGGTTGTATTCTTTGTTATTTTTTTATAGACAACAAAAATGGCCATGCTTACTTATTTGTTTCTTCCTAATGATTTTCCTTCAATATTACAGCATTTATTAATTAGTTTGTAATACAAAATCAATATCTTAAAAATTAGAGATGCGCTGTACCCAAAACGGAAGAAGTCAAAATACATACAATTAGTTTGTCAATTTACCAATAAAATTGCATTTGACAATGTAATACAAATATTATAGAAAAATAATTTTGGAATACAATAAAAGTAAACAAAACATGTACGGTAAACTTTAACATAGTCATGTGTTCGTTAAGCATCTTACGACCACCCTAATTATCATTTTCTAGGATTAAATGCCATAAAAATGACCATTTCTCCACACCCGTTACTAAGTTAGCTACCGTTAGCAATGTCTGTGCATTAGAACGCCGCCGCGGGCTAAGCATATGTGTGTAATTTTTAGAATTACTCGCCACATGCATTGGATATAAGTGTAGAGAATGTCCTAAGCGAGATACTTCTGTTTGGGATTGGTTCCGTAGAAGAACCCTTCCGTAGAAGAAGTGGTCGGACTTCTTTTTTCTAATATAGGTGTAGCAGACGAGCATACAGTCCACCTGATGGTAAGTGGCTACTGCCGCCCATGGACATCTGTAATCAACCCCAGATAGGATTAGATATTCCCACCTTAGGTCGGCCACAGATGCGCCGCTACCCTTGAGGACTAAGCTGGAACGCCGCGAAAAAGTCTGTCTCCCTTACCACACTCTTCAAACCGGAACACAGCAGCACCTAACACTGCTGTTAATAGGTAGAAATAGGTGTGGCGGTGGTGCCGCCGGAGTCGATCCAGAAAGGGTTCCACCACCTTCTCTTTTGGACTCAAGCAGCACCGCTATTTTTTCTGCCTAATAACGACAGTATTTGGAGCTGCTGTGTTCCGATTTGAAGGGTGTGGGAGACATACTTATCCGAGGCGTTTCAACTTGGTCCTCAGGGATAGCGACAACTGTGGCTGACCTCATATAGACTTCTTTTATCTGGTGTTGATAACAGATGTCCAAGAGCCGCAGTAGCTACATACCGTCAGGTAGACTGCATATTCGTTCTATTTTTATATTATAAAAAAGGAAAAAAAACTAACATTAAGACCCAGATTCTGATCTGGGTCTTAATGTATCACTTAAATATCTGCTTCGCTGGGAATCAAACCAGTGACTCTACAGTCTACGTGTCAGGCCAGCAAGATACTACCGATATGCTTGTTAATTGTAGTTAATTTTAACCATATCGGTCTAAAATAACTTTGGTATAACGGCGTAATAGCTTAATTGGTTAAATGAATGTTTATGAATAAAACGTTTTATGTAATTGTAAAATTATAAAACGGTTTATACAAATCCGTTAGACTATGTGGTAGATCTATTTTATGGTTAACATTTGCTCATGCAAATCCAGAAAAGGTGTTCAAGGGATTAAGTTCAAAGCGGGTCAACAGATAGTAAGTAAATACTATTTAATAACGCGAGAATTATTATAAATATAAAATAGCTACTTTTCTAAAGTATATCCTATGTCTTTGGCACAATTAACACGAATCCAACGACACTTCATATGTTAAATTCCGTCAAGCCGTGTGAGATATAAGGCGTCTCAAAGAATAAAACATACTTACATACCGTACATATCTACTGTTGAAAAAAATTAGCCTCCTCAGTCGGGGAAAACAGTTAAACGCTTTCTACTCTCACAGACAACCTACCAATCCCACACTAGGATTCCCTGTGTCGTGGGTGCCCTGAACACACATAGACAAATACACAAACACCCAGACCCAGAAACAGAAATCTAAATTCATCATTTATATATCTGTCTGGCCGGGGATGGAACCCAGGACACTTTGCTCCACCGCTCCACGCGGGTCTTCAGTAATAACATTTTTTTCTTAAAACTTTATGTATGTTACCTAATTGGTTTCATTTTAAATTTCCTACCAAATTCAATGTTTTATTCAAAACATTCATGCACTACATTGCCCGTAAGTGCAAGTGCATCCCGTATTAATTCTAGTTATACGAACCATCTTGAGCATTTCGCATGCATGCATATTGATGCAGATGCATCGCATCGTAACCGACCGTGTTAGTGTTGTTGCATGGTTCTGTAGGAAATGGTATTTTTTGCAACTCTGTTGGGTTTTAAGTTTGGATGTAACAGTTTTATATCCCACGGCTGGGCAAAAAGTTCCACTAGAGTCCACTAGCCAAAAAAACTCTGGTCTCTTGCTCCACCAGTCCAAAAAACTACCGGAGAATACTACTCAACAGTGCGAATAGTGAACAAAATGTGTTTCTATTTTTTGTTATCAAAAATATTTTTTATTGACCTAAGTATCTGTTTTTAAGTTCCGACCAAGCACAAAAAATCATCTTCTTAATGTGTGTCTAGCCGGGGATCGAACCCGGAATCCTTTGACAGAACATTATAGTAATTTCTCAGCCACGCGCGTCATAAATTTGACATTAAAAGTTCAACGCTGAACATTTAAATAATAATACTATATCATCAAACAATGTAAGTACACATGTTTGGTAAAATGTATATATATTGCCAAACAGGGATTCGACCCGGAACCCTAAAAATTCGCATTCCATTCCGCTACACGACTTACACGGATACGGTGCTGATTTAAAGTAATTTCATTCATGTATTCTGTAATTCACTCATAATATATTCGAATGGATCATAAATGCCTGTAATGGGGCGATAAAATTTTTGCTTCGTTCGATGTTCGTAAAAAGTTGATGAGCTTTGTAAAAATAGCGTATGGGTATATTCTTTGTTACACCGTAACGGAGATGAAATATTTTATTTTTTCCTTGTGAGCTATTTTCGAGTGAAGATTTTTTTATATAATATAGGAGTTGCAGACGAGCATGCACCTGATGGTAAGTAGCTACTGCCGCCCATAGACATCTGTAATCAACCCCAGATAAGATTAGATGCCAACTTGAGGTCGACCACAGATGCGCCGCTACTCCTGAGGACTAAGCTGGAATACCTCGGAAAAGTACCTACGTCTCCCTTCAAACCAGAACCCAGTAGTGCTGAATCGTGTTATTAGGCAGAAATAGGTGTGGCGGTGGTGCCGCCGGAGTCGAAACACAGATATTTATACCGCCTTCATAATACGTTACGGTAGTATTGGTTGTGAAATCGTGTCGTCGTGTCTAAAAAACGTTCCTGATTTAGCTGCAGCGGAATCTCCGTCACCTGATTTTCCTTATGGCAGTTTTGTTTAGTGCGGTGTTTTGTACAGTGCAGTTATTTACACAAAGCGTTTCGACATGAGCTCCAACAGGGTGTGCAAGGGGATACACTTGCACCTCTCTGGTCGGAAAAGTACATAGGCGAAGAAATCTACCAAACAGGAAATACGTATCCGTCAGAGAAAAATGGCTATGTACCCTACTGAAAATAATGCTGGTGGCGTTTCAATTTACTCTTCAAATGTAAAACTTTTTTCGGCCTCTGGTAGTCCGTTGATTACCGATGATCATGGACATCATTAGCTAACTATCCGATGGGTAGCATGCAACCGATTTACTTCAATTTCGTAAAAAATAACTTTACAGTATTTCTGCAAGAATTCACACCATGACTAACAACCATTAATATTAATTGGATAATTCGATTGACAAATAGCTGTAACTTCGACAATAACTTTCAAGGTGGGAATGTTGAAATTAACTTTTGGTGTATTTTGAAATTTTGGAAGATTTTTGAGAGGTTTTAGAAAGTTAATTATACTACCCGTAATCGTAGCGGCAGGGTGTAGTGCTTCGCTATAGTGAGAAAAAGTTCTACTATGTACTTACAAAAAGTTACAAACATATTACTATCATATTACTTAACAAGGTTTCTTCTCAGAAAGATTTAAGCCTTACTGAAGTGGTTAAGTGGAGATTGGTCAACTTCTCCTGTAAAATTTTGTAGAGTACTCTCAAGCATACAGGATTTTTATTTTTTATACTTAAATAAATAAAATTCAAAGGCGCATTTTTAGAGTCCAACAAAGAAATTAGGGGCGAAGCTACCGCCATATTAGCCGTATTAATGATACGGGGCTCCCGTGCTACAGAGGTTCCGTGTGAAATCATACTTCCAGGGATTCCAGGGAAGTATATCACAAAACGCACCCAACGTGCCCAAAGCTTTTGACTTTAAAAATTACGAAAAACAAAGAAGAAATCATTTGTGATATGATATGGGGACCAACAAAGTTAGAGACAGACCTCGTCTAAGGCACGTTAAGCCACTCAATAGTATATTTAAAAAAGTAGCATCCAAGTGATAGAAACAGAAAGTGCTTCAGATTTTATCATATTACATGAAACATAATCCAAATCATTCACCGACAGTAAACCGTGGTAGTCACGTGGGCGTAAAATTATGAAATTTAATTAGATTCTCGTAGCTCAAGTAATTATTGCACCATATTTGTAACGGGGAAAGTTGGTGATTCGATTCACGTCACGATGCCTTCTTCAAACAAATTATACGTTTTCTAGATAAATTATATTTCATGCTTTTGTCCAACGTACGACCCGGCTAATATTTTTGCGGCGCGAAACGTATTTAACGTTTATGTACTAACAAATTTTTCCATTGGTACTTTTTAGTAAACTTTAATTTTTGTTATTGCCCAAAATAAATCATTCAAAATAATATGAGAAATTATGTTCGCTAATAAAATATTTCTGATTTCTGTGAACCTCAAATTTGCATAGTGATAAATAGTGTAGAGATATATATACGCCAATAATTACTTAAGATTGTTAGGGTTCATCGAAGATCAATCTTAGCTTTGAGCAGTTTAACCAAGCTTCTCTAAAGTTAATAAGAAGTAATGGTTAATATAGTGTTATGGAGAAAAAGTAGTACCTAGAAGTTTAGTAAATTTTTTTTTTTTTTTTTTTTTTTTTTTTTTTTTTATATAATATAAGAGTAGCAGACGAGCATGCAGTCCACCTGATGGTAAGTGGCTACTGCCGCCCATGGACATCTGTAATCAACCCCAGATAGGATTAGATATTCCTACCTGAGGTCGGCCACAGATGCGCCGCTACCCCTGAGGACTAAGCTGGAACGCCTCGGAAAAGTCTGTCTCCCTTACCACACCCTTCAAACCGGAACACAGCAGCGCTTAACACTGCTGTTATTAGGTTGAAATAGGTGTGGCGGTGGTGCCGCCGGAGTCGAACCACAAAGGGTTCTACCACCTTCAAAATAAAGATGCGACTACAAATTCAAAATTACTGTGTAATCTGGAGGCACGGCAGTGCCTCCGCCAAGTCGAGCCAAAGCCAAAAAAAGCGGCACGGCCGTTACAACTTTTCAGGATTCGCTTTCTGAAGCATCATCACACCTACTTGTTTTCCTGCTTTAAAGGGTAAAGCTGAGACAGAGTTATTATAGGCTCGGAGTGTTCCAACTTAGTCCTCGTAAATAAAAATCATCAGTGCCTGACCTTATAACTCAGATCTTATTTGGAGCTTATAACGTAATCCATGGACGGCAGCGACCACATACCGTTGGATTGCATGCTCTATTGCAACTCAAATCCTATAAAAAAAACAATTATACCAAGGATTGCATTTAGTATGACTATGTATAAAAGGAAACAGCCAATTACTACAGACATTCATGCGTGATCTAATACTTAGTCAAATTGCATGTAAACAGAAATTGTGCATGCATATTCATGGCTTAGCATGAACCAAAGTGCAGCTTGCAATCCTATGCAAATTGGACGCTTTTTGCATTAGAAATATTTATTTCTATTTCACTATACAGGGACGATGTGTAAACAGTAAGTTATTGAGCGGATTGCTTTTTTATTATTTTTGACCCTCGACGCAAATAGGGGCGTGTTATATGTTTAACATGTTTGTTTGTTTGTACGTAAACCGATTTTGATTTAGTGTATTTAAAATGTGATTTTATCGAGAGTTTTCTTTGCAATGTTTTCAAAAAATCTATTAGGCTTTTTGAAAATTATCTAAGTCGGTATTTTGTTTTAATTTTTAAAGCAAGTTTTCTTGTTTTATTTGCAATTGTTTTCATAAGTATAGAGGATAACGGCAGGATTACTTTGAACATGTCGGCCATATTATTAAAATTGCGTTACCCATATTTTTTTGGCGGGTTCGATCAAACTCGACCACATAATCCATTGTTCTAAAATGCCAAGGTCATAACATGGGTGTTTTTATTTTGGTTTTTGCATGTACGAGTATATACCATGCGTTGTGATATCTTATTTATTGTCCATCATTGGTAGTATTATAGACATAGTACCTCGCGTATCAATTGGCGGGAATTCGTCGGCCATCTTGATCGCCATGTGTATTACATTCAAATAAGGAACCGTCGGTTGCATTGTGAGTGCAAGCCATTTGATGTAGATTATTAATGTTCATATGTCTGATCACAGAACAATAAAAACTAGTGCCCGACTGTGTACAGTTCTTACGATTAAAAAATAAAGGTACCATAGACAATCTATAAAAAGCATAGACTCTAAAAATAATGTCGAGTCTGGAATGCATATTTATGAACGTTTTTTTTAATTGTAAGCTTAGTTTTAGCTTTATGATATGTTTCAATTATATTTTAATAATTTAATAAGTAAATAAGTAGTGATTTTATTATATTTTTTTTTTGTTTAGAAGCAGTAGCCACTTACCATCAAGTGGACTGCATGCTCGTCTGCTACTGCTATATTATAAAAATATATATACGAACGATTTATGACAACTGGTCTGCGTTTTCTGTTTTGGAGCTCTTTTAGTTGTGACGTTTAATAGAAACACAAAGTTAGCTTATTTATAGTAATGATTACGTTTTATAGAAAGTGCAATCAAGTCATGGTTATAAGTAAGTTAATGAAGTAAGAAATTTTATAATGTTTATATCGCATACGCTGAATAGGATTATAACATTTATAGAAAGTTTTAATTTCCTGCGACTTACAAACTATCTCGGTAGTATGTTCTATGTTACTTAATGTAAGCTCTGCTGTGTTCTAGATTATGGGGTAGATATAAGGGAGAAACACTTATAGCCATTCCAACTTGAATTTAATCATGGCAAAGGTTGTGTGTCAGGAACAAGAAATTGAATCTAATCTAGGATAGATTACAAATGTACACGAGCAACAGTGACCACTTACTGCTTTAAGTGCCGAAATCTAGCATTTACAAAAATATTTTAAGTGTACAATTTATTATAGCTCATTTTGAAAAATATTATATTTCGGCAAAGAAATGTTGGCAGCCCTAATGTAGATTATAGAATGACGTCATTACGCTATTTCGGCAAAGAAATATTGGCAGCCCTAATGTAGATTATAGAATGACGTCATTACGCTAATCATGCGTTGTCATCCATTTAACACGGTAAGTCAAATAAAAGCCTATCATATCATATACGACTATGATATAAATATGCTCTTTTTACAAGCTTTTATTTTTAGTTTAAGGATTCAAAACGTGTAATATACAGGTTTTTTTTATTTACGCAAACTCTGAATCTCTACAAACGTTTGACTTAGTTTGTTTTGTACACAAACTATGTCAAATATTGTATCCACACATTTAAATTTGCGGCGATTTGTTCAGGTTTGGCGTGTGGACACGGCGTAATATGTATAATAAAGAAAGTGGAATGGACATCGAGGCGCCTATTCCGAGGGACGATAATTAAATGAGACTGATTGCTCGCTACTGGAAGTTCACGTGGCGGCCGCTGCTTGCTACAAGGCCATCATTATTGTTAGGGTTGTCAGACGTGAAAAATAAATTATAAATGGCTTAACTTTTTGTGTGTACAATATAGAATTTCTAATATTCTGGGAGTTATTATTCTCTTGTTGGGACAGTCAACAAATGATAATAATAATACTTATGCATAAAAAATGCAACAAATGGTACGTGGTTAATAATAACCATTTATAAAATACATATACAGAGGCGATAACGCCTCTGTATATGTATTTTATTTTATTTTTTAGAAAAGAAGTAACTTAATACCTTAAGGAAAGACATTTCTAAACTATTTTTATTTAAACTAGTGAAGACATAGGTTCTACTATAATTCGAGAGCAATGAAATTAACATTACAAGTACTTGAAGCGAATGAAGTGAGATTCGATTTGTGCTAATTACATAAACTAACATACGAGTAGATTCATTGTGCCAACCCTATTCCCTGGGTCTTCCTTACAAGCACTAATAAAACAGCCGCCCTTCACGCTGTGTCCATTTGAATCAAAGCAAAGCTCGAGTTACTCGGGAGTACTGGATGGTACAGGCGACCGAGATTACAACGATAATATACCGATACAGTTGCATTGCAGGCAATTTGTTGTGATTGCGTGATAATTGAGTGCTAGATATGAGTGTGGGATTGCATTTTGCAATCGTGGAGTTTGATTTCTCTATTATGGGCCATTGACCTGCTGATGCTGATGGCTATGTCCGGACTAAATGTGCTACAAAGAGACGAAAGTACTACATTGGCATGTCAGTTGGTATTTGTCCACGCTACGGACTAAACGTTAATTATGCAAAAAATACTTAAAAAGGAAATACTATATTGTATTATTTTTACTAAGTTGAATTATTGTTTGAATTTTTAACATTATTTTAAGAATACTTCAAATTGTGTTATTAATTAATTTTAGTTTTCAAATTAAAACGTCTTATCGGACAAGACCTTGATATGTATTGAAGACGCTACAACGCAACTTCATATTTTGACTTCTGTAAAATTATATTTGCTTAAAAATTAATTTGTAAATCTAGTATTATATGTTAATTTATATATTCAGAGAAAGCACGTGCCAGATACGAGGCAAATAAAATAATATTTCTCTATACAATATTGAACATTACAGCTTATGTCTACGGGTTACGTATCATCGTATTGAAAAATATTAATTTGTCTGTCACAGTCCGTGGCTGATACGTTCAGTGTCTGTAGATACAAACAGGGCATTGGCCCCGATAATTGCCTTTTTGTGTTCGTTTCTAAATATAAAATTCTTACGTCAATTAACCATGAAAACAGGCATAACATCGTTAGATACTATCTTGCAGTCATTTTATATTCTAACAAGTATTCCTAGCATATTGTATGCTCCTAGGAATGCGACTGCATCCGGTTTAAAAAACCAAGACACCTGCCTAATAAACATTGAATAAGTAAGATATAACGCTTTTTAATTACGAAGATATGTAGATTAGTTTAAGGACAGAGGCGACGTAATTATTAAAAATTGTCGTTGAAAAGTCGATTGATAAAAATGTTTTATTTTAAGTTGTCGTGTTTTTTAACCGCAGTTTGTGCGTGCAGGTGTATCTGCGTTGGTTTATTTTACGTAAGAAGCCTACTTTATAATTTAAGAAGTACCTGTACAGATAGAAAACAAAAAATGCTTAATTGGGTAAATTCCTCGTAAAACTGCTAGTCCGCTCTGAATATAGAAATTAATCGCGTCGCCATAACAAATTGTAAGACTCCACCTGCTCGGAACAACTTAAGAGCGGACAAGCAGTTTGGCGATAACTATACTTATACACTTATCTATACTAATATTATAAAGAGGAAAACTTTGTTTGTTTGATTGTAATGAATAGGCTCAAAGACTACTGGACCGATTTTAAAAAATCTTTCACCATTCGAAAGCTACATTATCCACGAGTAACATAGGCTATATTTTACATGAAATATATTTGATAAATAGATTTTGAGGCGATACAAAGTTTGCCGGGTCAGCTAGTTTAAGATTTGGGGGCTAATTATTTTGGTATAGTTATTTGTTTTTGTATGACAGAAGAGAATTCGGAGTTGATATGTGACTTACCATCAGGCAGACTCTCTGCATTGCTGTATAATTTTAATAATACATCTCTATTATCAACCTAATCTGTGGAAAGATACCCATTTCAACATTAGACTGGTCACAATAACATTTGCATCCTGTCTTTCAATTTTATCTCCCATCTTAGTTACCTATGTTATACCACAGATAAAAAATGTCAACGTAAATACAATCTAGTTCTAGGTTAGTATTTCATACAGATATTATCTGCCGACGGCTTTGCAACGAGTTTGTTGAAAAACGCAATTATGGGAAATTATAAATAGTATTGGACAGTCTACTCGTATTTCTGGAACCCTCATACTTATCTATTTTAGACTTTAGTTAACCAACAATTATTAAATTAAAATATATTGACGCTTATGTATGATCTAAAGTTGTAGACAGATGATTTTTATAGGTAAATATTTTTGAAGGTTTGTGGTTCAAGTCGGGCGGCACCACCGCCACACCTATTTCTGCCTTAAAACAGCAGTGTTCAACACTGATGTGTTCTGGTTTCAAGGGTGTGGTAAGGGAGACGTTCCTGCCATCCCTCAGGGGTAGCGGCGCATCTGTCGCCGACCTCAGGTAGGTATCTAATCCTGTCTGGGGTTGATTACAGATGTCCATGGGCGGCAGTAGCCACTTACCATCAGGTGGACAGCATGCTCGTCTGATACTGTATTATAAAAAAATAATTTATCTCGCTTAAACTGATTTCCATTCGTGGCAATGACCACTTAAGATCATATGGCAAGCTTCCATGAGTACCATGTGATAAGTTAAGTCAACGGTTCATCGATTCTCCATTTATTTCACTTAACGCCTATAAATCGGTACTCACTGTCTCGGCCTCTAATTGGTCGTAACTGCATAGACGTAGTAGACAGACTCCTAATTATCAGACCCAGCTACAGATGATAAACGAGGCATATCGATATCTGCCAATGGTTTCAAAATTACCGTTTTCTAAACCTATACGTTTACTTATAAGACGTTAATACATTAAATTTATCTTTCTGTATTGACTATCAACTCATTGAAGAATATAAAACTAATTTGTATACTAAAAATAAATAATTCATTGAATTTATAAAAATAACTCGTAAATAATCTAAGTGTCTAATCTATAATGTATTTGAGACCGAAACTCTAAGATATATTTCAGGTCATTGACCCAAAGATACACCAATTTTATATTATCCAATAATATTGATATGCGTGATTTTAAGATCTATTAGTCTGATATGGTGCCAGAAGTTTCTGTATCGCATCTGGAGTCTATCTGCGTACTTTGTCTATGTTTATGGGCCTCTAATTGGTCGTAACCACACCATCGGTGTTTATGCTGCAGTCCAAATTAAATGTAAGGCGTTATGCAAAGTAACTACCTTTTTAAAAATATATATTTTACGGTATGTTTAATGACTGAGGCACAATAACGATTATATCATTATTGTTATCGTGCTTAGAGTTTTAGTTGAGACTCTATTAAAAAATCCTGATCATTTTTTATTTCTTTATTATCTTATCTGTGGTTTTTGTGTCGTGTTAGTTATATGTTAATTTATTAGATCACCAACACGGGTCGGAATTAACAGTTATTATTGTAACGATCTTCTAAAAGTAATGTATTTTTACATTTCGTCCTTATTATCAGTTTTCAGATTAATTAATTAGTAATCAATTTATTAATCATTAGTTTATTGTAATAAAGAAAAGAATGCAAAAAACAACTCATAGACAACTTCGGTTTAGTCTAGTGACTAAAATACGTAGCTTGTGTTGTACAAATAGTGCTTAACGAATGTCATGAAAACATTGTCATTATAAAAAAAACACGTAAATAATCTAAGTGTAGTCTATGTGGGACTAAATTCCATAATCATTTGCAGGCCATTGACTCAAAAATACACCTCCTAAAAATACAAATATACACCTCAAATTGACTTTTATATATACCTAACTATATTTAATAAATTGGCACTATACCTCACAGTTTTATTAATTTAGAATGTTAATAAAATGCCCCGTTACGACACAGTCCTGTTACATCACCGGACTTTCAGTTGTTAAAACGGTATCCAGCTTCTGGGCATAGGAAAGCGGTTAGCGTTAACGTTTTTATAATAGCTGTTACTATCTTATATTGTGGGATATCTTATAATCTGTGTAATGCTGTTAGTTAGTGTGGGAGTGCTGTCGAGGTAATACTAGAGTAGATACGAATTTTTAAATTTAAAAGTGTCGTTTTCGTTTTTATAGGCGCTTTAAAAAATCACGTGCAGTTACTACGACTACTCAAATTAAGGTGAAAACGTTACAATAATGATTAAATGCAAATAAAATTATTAAATACTTAACTAAAACAAAAAATTGATTTCATTAAATACGTGAAAAAATTGGAATTGTCTCACAGGGAAAATTCAAGAGAGATCTTCTTAGTAAAAATCCCTAAGCTTAGAATTATCAAGCTACTCGTATTTCGCACTATTTGAGTGTAGCTAGAAATATTTTTACTTAGCTTTACAAAAATCCCATGAAATTTTCTAACATTTATTTGATCATTTTTGCAAAATTAATAAATCTCACTCACAAACGCGTTAAAAATAAACTGTTAAAATGCTAAATAACTTCGTAATATCATAGTTACTTTATTTATTTCATGCTCTGTTTACCGTTTTGCGGAAAATGTAGTTATCTTCAAAGAAACTTATTTCTGTATATTCTAACTAATTTGCGGCCAAAACAATGTTTTGACGAGGCGTATTACTTATTATTTTGGATATGATACGGCTAAACAGATTTATTTTCGAATGCGCGAGTAATTCAAAAACACGTGAGGCGTTTGATCATAGTCTATGATCTTTTTTCAGGCAGGTACTTCTATATTAGGATGTGTCTGGGCGGCATTTACTATTCGGTGTCCAGCAATCATCCTCTTAGTCATCTTTTAAGTCGTTCAGTAGGCAGACATTGTCAACTCTTTCAAAAACATTGGATGAAATGAAATACCTATCATGAAAATGAATTGGATAAAAGTATACCGTCGTCGTGAGTACCCGTGACATATTAAAATAACTTAATAATTTTAGTCTGTAATCAATGAAATTGTTGTTTAAAATAACGCCATTTTCATTAACAATGTGGTCGCAGCCTTAGAAAAAAATGTAAAATTACTTTGATATTGAGGAACAGAACATAATTTATATGAGCGGTGCTTTAATATCGCAAATGTATGAAAACATCCGGAAATCCGGTAAAGCATGAATAATTCATAAATGGCCGCTATCGACGTAAACTATGTGAAATGTCTCAATCTGTAGCACGTGAGGTTGGGTGGGTGTTTGATTGTGAGCGAGTAACGATGAGCGATATGAAAGGCGGAAGATGAATGAGGAAAAGCAAACGGTATCGGGTAAGCGATAATTGTTTATCAAAATAAAGTTACATCGCTAGCACCTTAACGTTTTTTCTTATTTTAATAAGAGACGTACCTAATATAAGTTTACACTTATTTACTGGAATCTATAATCTTGGATTTATACGTCTAGTGGTGTACTTTTTAAAAGGAGGTTTCTTTTATTTTTTTAACATGTCGGTAAAATCTTTGTTGGGTTAACATAAAATTAATAATAAATATGCCTGGTGTCACATAATAACAACAATTGGAAAGCAACAAAAAAAGAAAAATACTTTACCCTTGAAAATTTTAAAACTACAATTGCAAATAAAAAAATACTCAACCAGAAACAAACAAAATTACGCCATTATATTCAATTACAAAGC
This sequence comes from Epargyreus clarus clarus, assembly GCA_014595695.2. Lineage (NCBI taxonomy): Eukaryota > Metazoa > Arthropoda > Insecta > Lepidoptera > Hesperiidae > Epargyreus > Epargyreus clarus. The sequence goes on along the minus strand of JACTTY020000017.1, from coordinate 519,586 downwards.
ATTATGCCATTTTCCTATTTTATATTTCCGTTAAGCGAGTTATCGAGAATGATTTATCGCTGATGCGTTATCGCGTAACCGGCTGTAGTGGGACACGTTATTGTTTATGTAATTTTTAGATTAATCGGACAACTTTATGGCTTATGTCTAACGTTTTTCATATTAGTTATGACTTCTCACATTCGGTATTTTAATTATGAAGGGCTCGGTGTTTTATAATGTTATGTCATTTATGAGATAACGCTTTGACTCTAGGGCGATTCACATTTAATTTACATTTTTATTAAATGTTTAATTAGTTTAATTTAAAAATTCCAATGGTTTTTTAACTCTTTCTAATAATTAGAGTGGGATGTACAACACGTTCTGGTTCGATTGTGGTGGCATCAATAAACGCTTTTATAAACGCTTTCTACCCTCACAGCCCCACACTAGGATTCCGTGTCGTGGGTGCCATGGACACACGCAGTAACAAATTCACAAACACCGAGACCCAGAAACAGATACCTAAATTCATCATTTAGATATCTGTCCGGCCGGGGATCGAACCCGAGACCCTCTGCGCGTGAGACCGTTGTGGTGACCGCTCCGCCACGCGGGTCGACAAAACAGTGTCACACATATTCCATTTACTCGGATGGTCTCTACTATGTACCGTAGCTTTGTCCAAGATTCAGTTGACCGTTTTGGTCAGGCTTGGCGAACAGGGGATAATTTGACAGCTAATCCTAAGTATTGAAAATTAGTTAATAGTAAGAGTTCGTATGAAGTTTTCATATAAAAATGTTTTGGAATAATCGTTAAAATGACAACTCTCATTAAAAAAATCCTGAAATTACTTTGACTAACTAATCACCATTACATAACTATTATGTAAAAACCTGTTTAAGTTATTTACCTATGCTGATATGTTGTTTATTTTTGTTTAAATAAGTTGCTATTTTCAAAACTTTAATTATAAAACTTTTTTGTAATTAAAACTCAAAGCCCATATATAGGCTTAAATAATTAAAGACAGTTGTTAATCGTATAGAAATGTCAAACGTAACGACCGTGGGAACTTTAGGGCGGATTTGAAACTTCGTTAACGGCCGTATAGAGAAACCTGGTTTTAAGGGTGCGGTAAGGCAGGTTCTAACCGGTTTTCAGGGGGTATGATGGGCAGTGACCACATAACATTATTTCTACTTTTATTACATCCATAAACTGCAATTAGGATATAGTTTTTAGGTATCATACATCTAATTCCGCAATTTCATAAAATAAAAAGGTAAGTTAAGGTAACTCAAAGATCTATTTGAGATTTCGGGGTTTCTCGAAATCCAAAATGTGGAGTTTTAAAGGTGAGTAAAATTTTTACACAATTTGGCCTTTTCCCCTAGAAAAGTCCGTAATCTCTACAGAGTATTCCTCCATCCCCCCAAATTAAAAAAAAATGTATTATTACATAACGAGGCATTCGTATTGTAAAATATTTATTCTACATTACATTAGTATATCGTAAAATATTTCTTTGGAATATAATATCAATACTTAAGTATTTTAATGTATAGTTTACTCGCCGTTACTTCATTTATACTTTTAATTAGATTTTCATATTCTACACTTAATGATGAAATTCCTCGGATATTCCGGCGATAAAATCATAAAATATAAAGGTAATTTGATACTTGCATTATGATGTTATAATGAAGATAAAATAATAAGTACAAGATCAGTATCGCATATCCTATGCATAGCGGGACATATGCATTTGCATAATTACAGAGCAAACCGCTTGCCGACTTAGGAATTTGATGACAAATTAATTGCCTGTTATGGTTAGTTTGATGTAATAATATGTGTGCTATCTCTTTTATGACGACCCGCGTGGCGGAGCGGTCACCGTACCGGTCTGACGCGCAGAGGGTCCCGGGTTCCATCCCCGGCTAGACATATACTACTCCTACTCACAAATGGAGGCCTTACCTCCATTTTGATGGTCCAAAGAAGTATAGGATAATAATAAGATTTGACGATTGTCATAATATGATAACGGAGACTAATAGCTTATTGTGACCTTCGAAAAACGGAAGTTAACAAGAAGTTAACCTACTAACGTTCTGTTAGTTTAACGTAGTGTTGCACGACATCGTGCCGTGATAATCTACGACTGTTTTAAGCCTACAGAGGTAGACAATTTTACCGTTCAACGCTATTTACTATCAAAATAAATAAATAAAAAATATTTAAAAAAAGTAGAGTTGGCTCATTTGCTCATGAATTAAGATATCGATATCCAATTTGTCTTCATATAGATATCTACACCCGACTCCGCATAGGACAGGAGTCTTCCTCCTAAGGCTCATATAGACAGACCTTCCTCCGCCATAATGTAAAGAACGTGGTTCAATAGGCTTTATGTGTGATGTGAGAAAAGACATGTATCCAGAGACATAAAAATGTCTTCAGATATCAATGGCCAGCATTGAAGCATGGTAAACTTATCATACGCGCATATCTCTTACTTTTATCAAGCACTTCCATTATATGTAAAACAAAGAACAAGTACTTGCTAGGCTGGAAGTGCCACATTTTGCAATGTCACAAAGATTAGCATCAAGCATTTTATACGAGAATACGTAATACGAGGATGTAATTTCAGACGATGGAGCCGCTATCGAATGTGGAATATGGCGTTAGAAAATAACGGTAAGATGCGATACTTCTAGACTTGACCCTTTAAATAAATGTGCTTGAAAGTATTCTGTACCCTGAGGTTCGAGGCGCAACTGTATTTTGTCCCTTATAAGAGTTTAGCGTTGTATTTTTGGGGTGAAGTAAGGCAAAGAAAGATAGTTTTTTTTTATAATATAGAAGTAGCAGACAGGCATGCAGTCCACCTGACGGTGGTGCCACCGGAATCGAACCACAAAGGGTTCTACCACCTTCACACAACTAGACAGACATAGGCCTGTTTCTAATACTCAAGTTTCTTTCGCCGCTACTCCATAGCAAACACTTTCCGAGCAGCGGTAGTTTGTTGACGTTCAAATAAAAGTACTAACAGGGGGTCAAAAATGGCCCGAATTGCTTCGAGAAAAGAATGCAACGGCCGTACCGTTTTTTTTGGCTCGACTTGGCGGAGGCACTACCGTGCCTCCAGATACAGATTAATTTGAATAAATGAGATTTGAATTAATATTAGATTTGTGTATATGAAAGTTAGAATTTTTAGCTCTTAGCAGGATATTGTCGCTCAAATGTCAGCTCAAACGTGGGCAAAACATTGGATAGATTCATTAATAACAACGGGCGCTAAAGGCTTTAATTATCATCAGCGCTCGATAACGGGGATAAATTCATAAGTTTTTTTTTTCGCGTCTTACAACATAAGTAGATTAAATTACGAAATAACTTTAAGAATACATAATTTATGATTTTTATTACTTAGTGGTCTTTTACATTTATTAAATTATAGTTTAAAGTGAAAATTATGCAAATATTTTTTTTACTCAAATTTGAATTATTAAAAATTTAAACTCAAAATAAGACTAATATACAAAACGTACAAAAAGTAGTTACTTAATAAGATAAAACACTCCATGATACGTAACCCTAAACTTCCGTGACAAAAGTGATAATAAAGAACGTAATAAATTTCAAACTCCGTGCGAATGCAATTTGTAAATCATAAAATTTAATAGCCATATCGACATTAGTCGAATGTGTGAAGTTATGTAAAGTTAAAAGTAACTTAACGATCATATTTACGATAACCTTCACGGCGTTTAGTGTTAAGAATGTTTTACAGAGCTTTATAATGACTTTTATTGGTTGTAGTATTTTGGTGATGAATATATTATTAATAGTAGATCGTATTGTAAATATTTTTGGGTTTGTTATATATTGGCCTTAATCACCATAGTTAGAAATTCGCCTTAAACAAAATTATCAAGAAGACATCCGATCCTGTACCGCCGCCGTGCCGCGGGAACGCTGACGCCGCACCACCGCTCCGTTTCCATCGTATAGTCCCGAACGTGGGAATTCACTCTGGGCGCTAACATTGCCCCAGCAAGTCACCACTTAGGATAGTTAGTTTTAATTTAGGTTAGATTTAATCCAAAACATGTAATATTCTGTTTTGATTAAATACATATACTTAAGTAATTCGGTCTTTCTGTATCCTGGCTGCTGCATCCCGACGCATTATATAACTGGTTCGTTGACGTTATAAAAATTAATACGAATCGAAATACCATAACTACAATTCTGACTAAAGAATAAAAAAAATCTTATCATATGAGGTGTATCACATTCGTCTAAATAATGGGAGTGACATATGGTAACTATTTTTAAGCAGTTGTATTTTATTTAGACGCATGGCAGTGGATCCACCAAGTTCTGGCAATGCATGCAAATTCACGAATGCGAGCACTGTATATACACGAAACGTTTCAGCGTGTAAAGGGAAAACCTTTATAATATTTTTATAGTCACCAAATTAAGAGTCCTGTAAGCTAACATGTCTAATCAAACTAAAAAATCGAAAATATTTATTATTTTTTAATATTTAATCAGCCCTTAGCCTATGTCTAGCATATAAACGTTTTTAGACACTACACCTTTGTTATAATAATAATTTATCTATATATTACGTATTTCTTAAATAAATTCCAACTTTGTTGCATTCGTACACAATGTAGCCTCACATTACATAAGGAGTGCAGTTGTATAAAAGTGTATTTAAATGTAAGTACTGGAATATATTACAATCAGTTACATTAGCACTGGATGTGGGTAATATTACCTGTTTTCTAACAACAGGTGCAAATACTTGCGGTTAGTCCCATATAAATAGACTGCTCGGAATGTTCGCTTTTTAATTTTATTGTCAACTGAACGACTACTGTCTGGTTACTGATGTTATAGGTACTAGATTGGAATACATTTAATGAGATAGGCGTATATTTATTTCAGTATTTTTAGATTTTATTTCTTGTATGTATAACTAACTTTTATGGGCCATAAGTATGGTGGTACGGTTTTAGTATAGAACAGAGCCACCGTACCACCAGAGGTATGGCCGGTGGTACAATGGCTCCGTCGTGGACTTATCCCTGTAATTAAGGTTGATAGGCAAATAATGTTTTAAGCAGTAAGTTCACTTTCGACTCTATTTGTTAAAAGCAGTAACTATAAGTTAAATCGATCTTCACATTTCTAAGTAAACTAAATCAAATAATTAGGGGTTTTATTTGAGTACAATTTTGCCGGTATGTCTAGAAGCTTTGTGTAGTGTAAAAGATTTAAAAAGTCCCCTAAGGTTACTAAATAGATAGTATGTAAAAGATATAATCCAATAAAATACAGAAATAGCGTCTCTAAATATACTTTTTACCCTAGTAGTACACACTCATCTACTCGTTACATAAATTAAGTTAAATATATTGGGCAGACAAGAAAAGATCCAATGGGAAGGCCCGGGAATATTTCATATTTCTGAGCTTAGTGGTCAATTGTCTTCCTAGTAATAGTGTCACCGTCTCAAGGGCTTTCACCAAAAACTACTTAACTTTACGTACCTATATATATGACATACAAAGGTTCAGTTATGTACACACAAATTTTCGCCGTATCGGAGCAAAATATCGCACATCGAGCATCACTTGTTGGCGACAGAAAGCGTTCGACTGCGCTCTTTGCTTTCACGGTGCGGAGAAATTTTATATTAAGACCGATTTATGATCTGTTAATCTTTATTACGACCGAGATAGCTTTTAAAATCCTTGGGCGTTTGAGAAATTTGTACGCAAGAATTTTAGTAATAACGGACTTCCGCTCGCCTTCGTATTGCGAAGTCAAAAATGTAATTTCGTACAAGTATGTTTGACTTGAATAATTAAAGTAAAACATACTTATGAAGGATTATAACTTAAAATGGTCAAGAAAGTAACATTTTTACTATCTATAAAAGTCCTATTCAAATCTTTATATTTAGATGAAATGATGTGAAATATTTCTAGGATTAGCTTGGATGAACATGCAGATAGACAAAATGTAAACTAAAGTTTAAAGAGAGAGAGATCGTTTGACTTATTTGCTCTTGTAGGAAATGTATTTATTTTATATAAAGTATTACGTTAAATCTAAGAAGAGATAGATATGACAGGTCTAATTAAAATTTCATCAAATAGATCAAATTTAAATTTATCTTATATGTATACCAGACGTGGATTACTGTGTTATGACTGAAGGCTTAAAGAGGTTTTAATCAATTTATTGAATAACCTAATATGAAATTAAACGTTTTTTTTTCGCTAAAGCTGCTAAACTTTAATTTAGATTAGCTAAAGATATCCTGTGTTTGTTTAATTCAGTTGGACTATTATACATTTTCCCTATTTCGCACATTTTCGGTTGTTTAGGCCGGAACGCTACCAGGACACCAGAAACTAAAAAGACTTTTCCTAATATCGTCAATGAAGTAACAAACTATTTTATAATCTAAATAAGCCACATACAAGTAAATGTAAGTACGTTAATTATATTTTTTTTCTTAAAAAGTATTTATTCTTGAGAAAGAAACACGTGTGAATGTTTCACTAATTTAAAAAAATACAGTTAATTTACATTTGCTGATTTATTCCCCATTTTATTATGTTCCTGTGTAATTCTCAAGAAGCCGGCACTGCATTCGAACCTGTGTGAATAGATACCACACACCTTAGCTCCGAAACAACATCTATACAGGACAACAACAACAAAACCTCACCTGTGTTAAAAGCCGACGATCAAACCAATCCTGCCATGCCACACAACAATTCCAACAGCACACACGCACTAATGTAATGTTTAACGAAATGTAATATTCAATTTAACGTAATGTAACGCATACGTGCATTCGCCGCGACGGTTGCAAAGTTACTGTCTTCACTTAGTTCGTTTGTAAGCATGAACTTGGCATTTTCAAGAGCGCGGCTCTATTCGGGTTCTTATGTCGTCTTACTATCGCTGGAATGCGATAGTTTTATAGAACTCGTAACGCAAGTACTTCTTGTGGTATGTTATTGGCTGTCAATATCTGTTGTCCGATAAAAACAGTACATTTATTGACAAATATGTCTTATTTAAAGTTGATATATTATCGATTTGTACTTCTTGAAATTACGTGTTAATTTAATTATAAATTATTTCATATTTAATACTTATATCAAATAAATAGGTATATTTGAATTTATCTAATACGTTTTTAGATAATATTAACAAATAAACATTTTGTTCCACGCTTAAAAGTGTAACACATTTAATTTATTTAAATAGAAATCCGTGTTTTGTATTTTAAGTGAAAACTTTAATGTAAATTTATCGCTACGTATCGTGATAAAATACATAAACAAAATATTAATATTTATACAAATACTTTCACAAATCCAAAGCAACTATTTAGAAAAAATATTTAAGTAACAGAAATAAGTTTACTATTAATTATTATAAAATAAAAAAAACGCGACTCCTTAAAATTGTACCCAATATTACTTCCACAATTTCGTTGAATGCAACGACACTTTATATGTTAAAATCAGTCAAGCCGGTTGGAGGCCATGCCAAAGATTGAGACATACATACATGCTTACACTCGAGAAAAATTAACCTCCGCAGGCGGTTAAGTAATAACTTACTTTAAAAAGTACTTTAACAAAGGAGCTTCCAGAATAAACCCTTTCTTCTATGTCCATTGATTGCGGTGGCTACCGTACCGTAACCATGGGCACTCGCCCGAGACTCGATCGCAACTCGAACGACTATTATGATAATGGTGAAGATCGCGTTAATCAATATGCTCCCCTTTGTTTTATTCACAACTTTTTCTATCGAACTAGTGGATGGAACCCGGAGTGTTCCGAGTGGCCAGGCATCTAAATGGTGAATATAAGTATCTGTTATCGTCAACTACAGAAAAGTCATGTACGAAATGAGTGAATGATAGCTTCAAAGTACTCCATTAAGCAAAATGTGTGCAATGACTACTATTTCTACTTTAGAAGAATTAAAACTAATACGAATCTCAATATGAGTAATAGAATTTGCCTGATAGCATGAAAATGCGCCAAAATGTATCAATTTTAATCCAAAAATCCTATTCAATACTAACCATTACAATGTTTAAATATGCTATGGCTAAATACTGATATTATTAAAAATATATATTATTACGTATTAGTACACTTTACAAAATTATTATTATCCATCACATTTTGAAATCTTCTTCACAGTAGCGCAACCACGGCCACTCACCCGTATTTCGATGGAAACTCGCAACAGATCTAATTGTATTAGCGTTCTCAGATGATATCTGTGATAATGCGTAATTGTGCATTAAAAGCACTCGTAAGTGGGACTTGAAATACCCAGCTTAATTAACAGTTCGTGCCGGAAAAATGTAATCATAATGACTGATAGATAGATGCTTTATAACTTTTTGTAATTGAGTTAAGTGAGTACGATAGTAGTGGTTACGATTTTTTTATAAATTGGCTAGTCGTTTAAATAAATAAGTAGCATTTTATTATTAACGTAAAATAATGTAATGGATTGCTATACAATAACGAATCAAATTTAATAGCGTCTAGGATATCGCTTTGAAGGTTTTTCCCTCGAAAAGAAAAAAAAAGAGATATCGCGCGAAAAACAAAAAGATAAGTCACTTTCGGGGTACAGTTTTATAATGTTGAACTTAAAATGCGTGCGCGTATAGTTCGCGCCAAACTGCTAGTCCGCTCTGAAGTAATTGCGAGCAGGTGTAGTCATACAATTTGCTATAGCGAAGTGATTCACTTCTATATTTAGAGCGGACTAGCAGTTTTACGCGGCCTATAATATTACTTAACTTTTAAGTCGTCAACACATTACTATCCAACTGCTGGGCATGGGTTTCTTCCCAGAGTAAGAGGTGTCCAATACGCACTTAATTTTGAAAAAAAAAACAGTGTATAGTTTTTGGTGGCTTCGAACCTCAGATCGGTTAGAACCCTTAAGCATGCGGAGGGACATAGTTTCCCTCTGCGTGTTCTACCGGTTTTACAATGGTTTGTGTTCTGAGGAACTCTTCGATCTGGTGCCTACATCACCCTTCCTTCATTGCATCACTCGCACAAGGATAAGGTTCCATTCACATCAACTGGATGGACATTTTTGCCGCGTACGTGCAAAATGTGGAATGAACTTCCTCCTGAGGTATTCCCTCAGGACTATGACATGGAGCTCTTCAAGAGGGGTGTAAAAACAACTCTCCCTCAAAGCTGGCGATGCATTGGCGACTACTCTGGTGTTGCAAATGTCCATAGGCGACGGCGACTGCTTTCCATCAGGTAGCCCGTTTGCCTTATCGTTAGGTTAAATATAAAAAAGAAAAAAAACCCTCAGACTGAGATGCTGATTGTACACTTATTTATTTTTTGGTATGTTTATTTGTGCGCTTCCTTACTTTACATCTAGATTTTACCTAAAGTACAAAGTTGCTGATTTCTGTACATCAGGTAAATTTCACAAGGTGTCGCGCACTCCAAAAAGAGATTATGCCAGAAGCATTTCATATTGTCACTAATGAGAATATTTTCAACATCCTTTTCATATTTACATAAGTATTTTAAATACTTGTCGACGGATACAAATAAAGATGTAAATATTTTAATGGGTCTACATTTTTATCCTGGGTTATTTTTATACTGAGTAAAGGCACAAAATAAAAAGGTATTTTATTTTGTGGTAAAGGTCACCATCGTTTATGCCTAGACACCATTCCTTTTACTTGTGAATTATGGATTCCATTCAGGAAATGGGCAATAGCTACTTATAAGAAGGCGAATGAAAAGGTATTTTATCTATACCAATATTATAAAGAGGAAAACTTTGTTTGTTTGTTTGATTGTAATGAATAGGCTCAAAAACTACTGGACCGATTTTAAAAATTCTTTTACCGTTCGAAAGCTACATTATCCACGAGTAACATAGGCTATATTTTATATGAAATATATTTGATAAATAGATTTTCAGGCGGTACAAGGTTTGCCGGGTCAGCTAGTTTATAATATCGGGGTAGCAGACGAGCATGCAGTCCACCTGATGTAAGTGGCTACTGCCGCCCATAGTCATCTGTAATCAACCCCATTAGATATTCGAACGCCTCGGAAATATGTCTCCCTTACCACACCTTTCAAACCGGAACACAGCAGCGCCTAACACTGCTGTTATTAGATAGAAATACGTGTGGCGGTGGTGCCGCCGGATTCGAACCACAAAGGGTTCTACCACCTTCACTCACACCTCACAATGAAAAGGTAATGAAGTAAGTCTTTCATTGCGTAAAATCTATGTACATATCCCACTTGTTTAAGGAGTTTATGTTACACTTGTTACATTTATTGTAGGTCTTATAAAAGCTGAAGGAAAGGACAACCTTAAGTCGAATTCTGTAATTTCCCCAAAAAAAAGCCAGGCATCTGATCAGCAAAACTTACGAGGACCATATCACTCGTCATCACATCAAATTTTGAATACTTGTACCTCAAACTTCTGATTTAATGAAGACATTGTTTAAGACTAACCAATTAGAGCGGAATTTATACATTTTTATGACGTAACGGGTACTTACGATAGGCACTAAAGTAATTTACCTCCCCGTGAGTACCTACCCGTTACGTAATAAATGTAAGAATCTTAATTATGCGTCGCTTATTTATATTTTAAATATAGGTCTTTTACGTGATTTTTCGTAAGGGATATTTTATGATTTATAATTAATTATGTTTGTTTTTTTTTTGAGGCAGCAAACCGTGCAATGCACCTGAAGATAAGTTGCTACTGCTACCAATGGACATCTGTAATCAACCCCAGATAAGGTAAGGTTGGAACGCTTTCGATAAGTACAAGGGAGACACCCTTACCACACCCTTCAAGGTAGCACTCACACTTAACACTGCTACTATTTGACCGAAATACTTACCTATGCCATTGGTGATTGTAGAGTCGACGTACACCACCTACCACCTTTGTAAGACCTTTTATGATTTAAAATAATAAAAACAAGGTAGTAATGACAACGGTAACCCCAATTTATATCTGTCAATCTGTTTGTGGAAAAAATAGTGATCCAATGTTTGCGAGTAAAGTGCCAGTCATTTTCCAAATTATCATTCAATAAAACAACTGAACACTCAACATCAACAACAATGAAGTTAACAGTGTTGACTTTCTCGCTATTGAATGCGACCGTTTCCTAGAAGTCACCTAATTTCGTGACAATACGCACTTATGGTTTTGAAATGCTTCAATAACGTCGACTTTCCACATTTACGATTGTATTCATGCGCATGTGTTCACATCGCAACGAACAACGAACATTTAACATTTGTGGAACAATATTTACCATTATATTATAAAGTAAATAATAAGGAGGTAATGCTGCTAGTGTATTGGATACCCTACCGCGGGGCAGCCACCTGGTTCATTTATTTTATTTATAATTTTAGTTTAGACTCCGGTTGCGTTCCGTTGGAGATCCCGGAGTCTTTTACGAAGCGCCGAGGACGGCCACCGACAGGGTTTGTGCACTAAGAGTCCCACATAACCCTGTGTCGCTCCCATGGCACTAGGTACCTTTTGAAGGTATCCCCCTAGTCAACAAAAAAAGGTTTAAATGAACATAAAGTTACGTCTTCTATTGTATACCTTTTGTTCTCCTAAGAATTAAGAAGAATTGTATTTGAATACAGTGCCATCTACAGTCCCTCACTAAAACTCTTACCTATAGTTGCGTACTACCAGCCTCAAGACAATAACAGCTACGGCTAGCATCGTAGTGAAAGTTATTGAAAGCTTTACTTTCTAGGCAACAAGTTTGCGCTGTGTTTGATAGATGGCGTTGGTTACACTTAAGTCGTTTATAAAGTTAACCTTCCACTAACCAATAGCATAGAACAAGAAACGTTATATTTTTTATACCTACTTACTAAAGTACTCAATCACTGGAAAATATTGCACTGATAATTATAAATTGACAATCGGCATAATTAAATTTATCTACTACAATATACTCAAGTGCTTGCATGTTAAGATAAATAAAGTCTAATTTTAATTATAGTCACATTCATAGAAGAGAAAAGCAAGGTCACACTGCATTTGAAAAAGGAAACAATGACATTTTATGTTTCTTAAATGATTTTAAGCCTACAATAATAATCAAATAAAGTGAGTAATGTATAATAAAAAATTGGTTAATCGTAATGAGTAATCGTAATCGTAAAAATTGGTTAATCGTAATAAGTATAAGAAGGAAAACAGAACTTTTTAAAAATTTCTTATGCGAATCTATTTTTTGTTTTTTCTTCTAAAAGTAACAGTGCGATAGTGCCTTAACAGTCGTTGTTTCATCCTAGACTTTGATCTACGCTGATTTGAGTATGCACGTACATTGTAGACGTTTTCAAAGTAATTTTAGTTCCAAAATAGAGAACATTACCGAGGAACATTATCGAGGAAGCAGTTCCAATCAATCCAAGTGTCTGTCAGTATTTATTCCACAGGTTCCCAAAGTTTTCGTGGTTGCAAATTAAAGCAAGTCATTAAAATTGATAATAACATTAACTCAAGATAAGTACTTAAGAATGTTTTTTTTAAATGTGACTCTGAAACGTTGTTGTTTTTATATTCACTTTTGATAATCATAAGTAGATATAAAAATAATAAAATAAATAAATCAAATGATAATCTTAAGTCTTCATGTTGCAAAAAATTTTAGTGAATCCATCCTGTAAAGTGAAAAATTTACATTACCTATATACCTATGCTGAAATGAATTTAGCTAAAACTAGCTGATCCGGTAAACGTTGTGTTGCCATATAAATAAAAAAACTTAAGGGTGAACAACCCTTATCACTTAGGGGTATGAAAAATAGATAGTAGCAGATTCTCAGACCTACTGAATATGCATATAAAAATTGGTGAAAATCGGCAAAGCCGGTTCGGAGGAGTGCGGTAACTAACACTGTGACACGAGAATTTTATGTATAAGAAGATATTATAAACTATATTTGAAAAGCTTAAATGACACTATGTTTCAGTGTGTAAGTCATAAAATTTGACTTTGTAAGGCAAAAATGAAAAGAGTAAAAAAAACGTAACATGAGATATCTTGCTCAATAATATTAGTTTAATAGATATTTCAGTCGTTATCCGAAATTGTTTAACGCACATCATTCTAAACCATATAAAATTGGGCATCCTTGGGGAAGCAGTATCGCTCACTTTGGGAACCTATGGTTTAGTGTGTTTGCAAGCTACATGCGCTGATGTGCAGACAACTTCAAATTGAATTGCATCTAGACTAGATTACTAGAACATTTAGTATTATTAGCATTAGATCTTGGATTGTAATACATGGACAGAAACTCCGTCGTACTAATTTCTCACCAGGTACCTTAAAGGTGGTACCCTTTAGGGTTCGACTCCGGCAGCACCATTGTTACACCTATTTCTGCCCCATAACATCAGTGTTAAGCGCTGCTGTGTTCTGGTTTGAAGGGTATGATAAGGGAGACATACTTTTCCGAGGCTAGTTTGCTACTCCTATAGTATATATGTTATAGTCAAAGTCCGATATACAGTCTCTTCGCGGAAGGACTGGTTTATCCTAGGTTTGGCCAAAGCCATCAGGCAATCCCCGAAATACATTTCAATTTCGCCCTTTGCCTGAAGTATTTTTAGTCAAACCCAGGAGCTCCTAACTTTTCAGTCAAACGTCGAAAGTAAATTATTCTGTTTCGGTTTTGGCCTAGTCAATCCTAGAAGCGACTGCAAAACTCGGTCAAACGTTGATCTGAACATGTTTAAACAGGTTCATAATGTCTCTCGCGGTGTTCCGACCGATTGTTTTGTCATTTCATGTTCGTTCATTGAGCGTGCGGGCGTGTAATTGTGTAAAATTGAAGATGAGTGAGGTTAGGTTAGGTTAGGTTAGGTTAGGTTTTTTTAAATTATTAAAACAATAAACATCAAAATTTTAAAAATGTTATTTTTTTATACCTAATCTTACAAACTAACCTCCGTATATTCCAAAGCATTTATTTATTTATTTTATACTTTATTGCACATCGTACAAAAGGTGGGCCTAATGCCACACGGCATTCTCTCAAAGCATCTCAAATATAAAAGTGAAAATCACGTAAGCTGACCAATCAGGTGTCAGAACTGGCAGAGTTAAGCGGTTCTTAAGACTTGAAAGCTGCTTAAATGATAAAATGCTTCCAAATATACGAAGATAAGACACTTCATACCTATATCGGAGTTTGACTCGTCAAACCCCGATTTAATAAAATTGTGTTTTGACGTTTGCCTGACCAAATTAGTCTCTCCCAGGTTTGACGAAAATTGTTTAGTCAAAGGCCGAAAATTTACATTTGTTTGGGCTTTGACTAAGTCATTCAGTCTGACCTGAGGATTGACCAGTCCAACCTAGGAGCGCCGGAGCTTCGGAGTTTGCCTATAACATATATAAAAGAGAAACGTATCCATCGATGCATATAAAATAGTCTTGGATCACTTATTTTATGTAATTGGAAGTAAATTGTTAAAGACGACTCACAGTATGTCTCTATAACAGGAACTACCTATACCAGATATAATTACATTTAATTACATATAATTAACATATAATTAACATATAATTTTAAACATATAATTACATTTACAAATACATTTTGTGACTGTTTCCTACCGTAAGCATCTATAACAAATATGTAAATCCGTTTTTGATCTTAAAGTGAAAAGTATGTCGCCCTTACCACACCCTTTAAACCAGAACACAGCAGCGCTTAACACTGCGGTTATGAGGCAGAAATAGGTGTGGCGGTGGTGCCGCTGGAATCGAACCACAAAGAGTTCTACTACCCTCGTCAAATTACAAATGTTTTCATATATGTATTTATAGACACTATTTCAGCGCCGTGAACTATTGTCTAAACCACTAAGTATAGATACTTATACTGTGTCTAAGCCCTTCTCAAACTGAGAAGAGACATTCCCACCAGTGAAATAAACAGTTGACGACAACGAACATGTATTTTGCTAAAATATAGAAATCAAGGCAGAACTTAGACTATAATAGTACTTAACATAAAAAGTTAAAAGCAATAATGAGATGTGCAGTTGATAAAGCGTAGCGTTGCGCTCCAACATACTTGTATCTCAAAGATCTCAGTGACGAGAGTTTAATTGTTTTCTCTATAGCAATGCGGGTAGGGTATGGTGCCAGTTGTAGCGGAAATAAATTGTAATTTATCATATGAGTGTTGTTTTTTTTGTTTACGAGGGGTAAATCCTCAAAAGGTACCCGATGCTGAGCGGTTCGAGCTCCCACTGTTGCCGCCCCGGAAGCCCCCTTTTAGTCGCCTCTTACGTCAGGCAAGGGATACCGTAGCCCTATTCTTGTCCTGGAACTACAGGACTACAGAGGTCTGTAACTCTATATAAAATACACCTATATCTGCCTAATTACAGCAATCTTAAACGCTGATGTGTTCTGGTTTGAAGGGATACATACTTATCCGAGGCATTCCAGTTTTGTCCTTCTAGCGCATTTGTGGGCGGCCTCAGGTAGGAATCTAATCTTATCTGGGGTTGATTACAGATGTCCATGGGCGGCAGTAGCCACTTACCATCAGGTGGACTGCATGCTCGTCTTCTACTCCTATATTATAAAAAAAAAAGTTTGCCAGTAATCTATAACTCTTTTCATCAATACCTATGGGAACACTGCTACAATGTGTCTGGTCTCTTGATTTGTAGGAAAAGACCCTTACCCAGGACGACTAAAGTAATAAAGGGTTGAATGAATGATACTTAATTCAAGATAAAAAAATAAAAAGTTCTATAGACTTTCAGGAAGCGTCATTACCGTACCCCAAAGCGCCCGGATGTGGGTAGAAAATAAAACGAAGAGGAACATTCATTACTAAAAAGCTCTTTGAAAGCTCAAGTAATGTACCGAATGTGGGGTTAGATCACATGCATTTTAAAAATAGCTAATATGAAGATAGTAATTTGCGTTTGACTAGTAATTTGATGCTAAATTGGTGGATGCTAATTGGCCGTTTTGTACGGGTAATGCACGTACAGTCCTTTTGAAGGTGGTAGAACTCTTTGTGGTTCGACTTCGGCGACACAACCGCCACACCTATTTCTGCTTCATAACTGCAGAGTTAGGTGCTGCTGAGTCGAACCACAAAGGGTTCTACCACCTTCAAAATGCCTGATACAATTAACTAAGTTAAAACTTGGTAGATTGATTGATTGATAAAATTATATTGGAGATATTCTGTTACGTAAGTGATCTGTGGACACGTCAAATACTATCCGCTTCCAACGATATGAAATTACACACGAATTCGGCAAACATTCCCAAATCGAACCAAACCGAACCTTTTATATGAATTAATCAATTAGATGGATCTTTGCAGTGGTTATCTCCATATGCAATGCAGTGCTCCACACCGCAATGCCACTGGCACTTCAAATTCAATTTTGAGCAAACATTTATTATATAAAACTTTATAGCCAAGTGGTTTGAAAATTGGCCTTTAACGCTGCGGATTTGGAATTCGAATTCCAGGCATTTTACCTCAGATTATGTTAAAGTTATGTGCTTATTAGAAACTATCCCTTGCTGTGACAGTAAAGGAAATCGTCGCAAAGAACACTGCATACCTGAGAAAAAGGTTCTCAAAGATATATAATATATTATAAAGGAGATATAACCCTCTGTGGTTCATATTATATCTGTTTCTGCTTACTAACAGCAGTGTTACGAGCGGTTGAGTTCTGATTTGAAGGGTGTGGTAAGGGAGACATACTTTTCCGAGGCATCCAACTTAGTTCGCAAAGGTAGCATGTGTGGACGATCTCAGATGACAATCCGATCTCGTCTGGGGTTGATTGCAAATGTCTATGGGCGGCAGTAGCCTCTTAACATCAGATGAACTGCATGCTCGTCTGCTATATCTAGGTATATGTAAAATTCTCTTATGTATAAAATTCTGGTGTCACAGTGTTAGTTACCGTCCTCCTCTGAAACCGCTTTACCGATTTTCACTAAATTTTATATGCATATTAAGTAGGTCTGAGAATCGGCTACTATCTATTTTTCATACCCCTAAGTGATAAGAGTTGTTCAACCTTTTTTTTTATTTATATGGCAACACAACGTTTGCCGGGTCAGCTAGTAATATATATAAAAAAATCGCACTTGGTCGGCGTTGACATGGTGGTGGATCATGGTCTAAACCGTTCCTATTCTGAAAAAAACATTTAGTATTAGTCTCGAGTCCCATCACTGCTCTTTATAGACTTGTAAGAACAAAAACACCACACTCGTACGAATCAACCATAATTATCTTCGTTATCCCCATAAAATATTTCCGTGGCTTTAAAAATAATCTGACGTAACAAAATGGAGAATTAATTCACCGAAAATTAAAAAGCAACTTTAGCACTTAAGCTCAGCGCTGACGTTCTTTCTTTATAATGACCGTTTTAAGCCTTTTAGGCTTATCGCGCCCTCACTTGAGGGTAATCTGCAGGAGCCATCTAAGGTTGTCGGATTTGGAGTGGACAAATTATGGCAAGTGAATTTTTGTAATATAAATACTTGTTTTTTTGAGATCCCAATGCTGGATACTCTCTTCCTGTCTTAGATGTTTTACGAGTGCTGTTCTATCATGCTGAAGGGACGAATGGTATGTCATCACTGGTGCTTGTAGGCTTCTGTTATTGCCGTCGATAACCCATTATTGTCCCACAGTTGGGCTCGGGTCGCCTTTCAGAGTGTTTAGACCTCAGTCCACTGCGCTGGCCTAGTGCACACAAACTTAAGAACTTTTTTAAAAGAAGCGCGTAGGTTTCCTTAATTTGTTTTCCTTTCACTCCATAGCAAGTGATGATAATTAATCACGCACATAACTATGAAAGTTACCGATATTTTTTTGGTATCATTAGTATAGTCTTTTTTTTTTTGTTGACGAGGGGGAAACCTTCAAAAGGTACCCTATGCCGTGGGAGCGGCACGGGGTTATGTGGGATTCTTACCGCACTAAAACCCCCCCGGTGGCCGTCCTCGGCGCTGCGTAGAGGACTCCGGGATCTCCAACGGAACGCAACCGGAGTCCACTTGGCGCGTTGCCCCGTTGGGCTCCGCCCAGGTGAGCTTGAAACTCACCACACCATCTGGTGTTCACGACGGTATGCGACCACACATACCGCCGTCCATCCCGGGGTTGCTGGCCAGGCGGTTCGAGCTCCCACTCTTGCCGTCCGCAACCCCGGAAGCCCCCTTTTAGTCGCCTCTTACGACAGGCAGGGGATACCGTAGCCCTATTCTGGTCCCGGAACTACAGGGACATCATTAGTATAGTCTAACGGATAAACAAGTTAACATTGTATCAAATCATTTTAGTCATACATTCTCATAAGGCGCTTAGCTCCAATCACTTTATATACTGCTAGGCTCAAATCCCCCCACATCTGGATCTAGCTTACATGCCTCCAGAACTTCAAAAAGATCCAATCCTGGCAACCCTATCATTTTGAACGTAGAAACTTTTCGTATCAATCATCACGGTGCGTTCCCCGCTAATACGGATCTGCCCGGCGATCTCGCAGATAATAGAGTAAAGTTTTAAAGAGGTTTTGGTACATTTTGATTTTATCAAAGCCCTTTTATTGTAGTTTCTGGAGACACGGAGACATTACTTATGGTCGTTGATAAAGTTTGGGAAGAAGATCGTTAGATTGTTAATACTTATAGGTTTTATCAGACCTTTTTTTGGTATACAAGTTACTTACAGTCGTTAAACACTATAGGATGTCTTTAGATTTTTTTATTATATAGAAGTAGCAAACGAGCATGCATTCTACCTGATGGTCTCTAACCATACCGCATAAAGGTCAGTGCTATCTGCGATCGCTCACAGAAATGTTGCTACCCCGAGGACCAAGTTGGTATGCTTTCGAAGTGAATGTCTCCCTTAACACACTTTCCAAATCGGAACACCGAAGCGCTTAATACTGTTGTTATAAGATTGAAATTATGATTTTTTAATTGTATCGATGATCTATTTAGTATCTAATTAGATTTCGTGCGGCCTACTAATTACAAATTTATTGCGCTGCTCCCTAGCAATTTTGATTGAATGATTTTGAATACGTTTCTTAGATTTGTCTTACTGGCAAATTGTCGACGAAAAAATGTCACGGTTTTTTTTGCCATGATCGATTGGATTTATCACCGCAATTGAAGATTGGCCACCCCGAAACTAGACTAACAGGCTACAGTCAGATCAGCTATATCTAAACGAGTGACCCATATATCTGTGTCATTCTAAACACGATTCTAGTACGTGGTTACGGGTGAAGATAACCTAAAATTGGCAACCGAAATAAAATTGCCTGTACCTGCTTTTAAATGATAAATGCAAGCCAACAGTACTTCTGCCAACTCCGAATTCTGTATCGAATAGGGTAAGAAATAAGAGCAACCATATGGATGGAGCTTTAACGAGATTTTTTCGATTCGTTCTTGGCAATTGGAAATATTCACGGTTTGCTTGCAACGGCAATACATCTCACCCATTTTTACCCAATAGTGGTGTGAAGCTGAAGAGTTCTTAAAATATTCGATCCAGCGCTACAAGACTCCGAGAAGACATACCTGAAATGAAAAAGAAAACCATTGAATGACATTTTACCTATAGAAAATAAACAGAAAGTACATAGTAAGTGAATCGGATATAAAGTTGAGTTCAGTTTGGGTTTAATGTATTTTAAGTACTTTTGTGCCGCGCGGTTTCACCGCGTTTATGATGGAAAGCTACAACGAAGTCCGAATAGAATAGCGATACTATTGGAAGTGAATGATCTATTCACGATCAATAGTTGATTATGTAAGTGGCAATAACTATTTATCACCTATCACCAGATATATTGCTTTTGAGCCACAACACCAAGAAAAGATAAAAAAAATATAAATATTATCACTAAGCCGCTAAAGACAGAAATAAATGTGACATTGGTGCCACAATTATCACAATCTACAGTAAGACCTGTCTTTATCTTGCTGAAATAACTGAGAAACTCAGGATTTTTGAATTCAAACGACCAGTACAACAACCAGTTCAAAAGCTAGTAGTAGCTAGTTCTATGAAGCGTTTATCAGAATCTATCTGCTCTAATTGTCGCTATTGACATGTTTAACCGTATCTTAGCAAAGGGATCGATTTAATCTAGCTCCTAAGAGACTACTGTTTGACGTCAGCGAAGATTACTTAGTTAGGAAGCAGCGTTAATTAATCTGTTGAGAGCTAGTAAATTGCAATTTGCATCTATCAGTTTCTTGTTGGGTTCGCTTAATTATGTACTCTCATTAGATTATATATTTAGTTTTAAGTTATAGTCTAGTCTTTGTCTTGTTTTGCTGAAAACTAAGTCATCAGAGGTTTGATGGAAATTCTCCAGAAAATTCTCAAAAGTGGAAGGTCTACTGTCTACCAATTCTCACTTGTTTAGCGACTTGGACGAAGATAAAAAATGTATACATTCTTCTTATTCTGAGATAGTGTGCCCGGCAGTGAAATAGTAATGGACGGATGATGATGGTTTTGTAGTGACATAATAATATGCTGGTATATGCCGGTATCTACAACACATAATTAGAGTGTGGAGTAGATTTGAAAGGCCCTTATCAAAGGTTTTCGTATGAACAATAATCTGTTGATGACGAATCATCTTTTCCATCAAAAAGTAATTTTGATATTGCATTGTTATACTGTAAACGTCCTATCGTTACATCCCCAAGTGAAGAATATCTTTTTCTGTTGTTTTATTGTATAAAACGTCCATACCTGACACAATCCTGGGCGCACTCCCGCAGGCGGCAGTAGCTGCAGCTGCAGGAGGAGTAGCAGGAACCAGGCTCGGAATCCCCCAGACTGACGGAGTCGAACCTGTGGCCCAAACCCTCGCCAGAACTTGGGACTGTATGGGAGCCGCGCCATCTGGAAATTGGAAACGGAAGAATCTTAAAAATGGGTAAGTTTCATTAATGGAATGGAAGGGCAATGGAATGTTTCAATGTACGCTGATAAGTTGGTAGGTCAAAATATTAATTGATAAAACTATCTCAAATATGTTCTATAGTATGCTTATAACTTTACTTTACACAACTTCTTTTTCAATTGAAATTATGTAAATTTATGTAAAGGCGCTAAGCTTTTATTTTCAGGGAGTGCTAAAGCAGTTACACTATGTATTCCAATGTAGCCATTATCGTATCGTCTTACATGTTATGTATTCGTAATCTGCCAATAGAAGAATTACTGCTCTATGGCAGTGACTACTCTACATGAGGTAAATTGCATGTTGACTCACGACTCCAAAAATAAAACTGCGAACATGGTTTTACTTTGGCCGAGGCCGAGAGTTGAGCACAACATCTCTAAGGTTTTTACTTCAAAGGGAACTAGAAACTGTAGTTGAAAAAAAGATAAAGGAAGTACCTCGCACTTTTAGAGTCCACATGCTCCACAACAACATTCCAAGTCCTATGTATCAGGTACAGAAGGAAGAGGACTCGCGAAGACTCGGCGTTCGGAGCTTCCCTTTTCGACCACTTCCGACTGTTGGCGGTACTGAGCCCGCTTCCCATGCTGACAGCTTATTTGGTCATTTCGTTCTCAGCACTCGAAGGGAGAAGACGTGCGCTGAAATTGAGAATTGTTAATGTTATTTATTGTAAAAAAGAAATGCGTAATTTTGGACACCATTATTTCTTGTTTTTAATATGTTTTCCTTTTTTTGAATATGTAAATAAATTATTGTAGCTAAGAAGGTTCAAATTTATGTGTATTTTAACAATTTAAATGCTGTTAACGCTTTATTTTTTGAGGATACGAAATTACATTATAGGCAAGTATTTAAGTGTAATATTTATATTTACAGAAGTAAAGAACATTCCTTTTATAAAAAAATTAAAAAACAAAAGACGGAATATAACAATGTTTACTAAATAATATGATTGCAAAAGTCGTTTATTTCAACAACTGCATTAAGACAGAAAGCAATTTAAAAGTAAATCCAAAGATAAAAACACAACGGTTAAATTAAACTCAGTCCTATGTCATTTTTAGAAGGTGGTAGAACCCTTTGTGGTTCGACTCCGGCGGCACCACCGCCACACCTATTTCTACCTAATAACAGCAGTGTTAGGCGCTGCTGTGTTCCGGTTTGAAGGGTGTGGTAAGGGAGACAGACTTTTCCGAGGCGTTCCAGCTTAGTCCTCAGGGGTAGCGGCGCATCTGTGGCCGACCTCAGGTAGGAATATCTAATCCTATCTGGGGTTGATTACAGATGTCCATGGGCGGCAGTAGCCACTTACCATCAGGTGGACTGCATGCTCGTCTGCTACTCTTATATTATATAAAAAAAAAAAAAAAAAAAAAAAAAAAATTTAGGTTTTATAGTTACATACTTATACATTTTAATTACTCATATTTTTTCGTTCCGTTATTATTTTGTAGAAGTTTTGTATACAAGAACAATAAATAGTTATTGTTAATCATATTCATGAACGCAATTAAATATCCTTGATATAGGTAATATAACAATAATTAAACCCACATCAATTAGCGCCATCTCATTTCATATCAATTAACTGAATTAATATTTACACTTCAAAAATTCAAACATCATTTACAATTGCGATATTATTTGCCGATAATTATTTTAACTAACTTGTATTTCATGGTCTAAATGTTAGGCTTAAGCGGTTTACATAGTTTTATGCTAATTATAACGAAGCTACAGATTTTAATCTAAAGTATTGTCTTTATATTAAAAAATAATTGTTTAAAACATAGTTTACCTACTCTAGTCCTAAAAAATATGGCTTTCGTGCAATGATAACTCATTTTCATATGGTTTTTGAATATAGATGAGATATTCACAAGCTTATCAATCAAATAAACCGTTTTTCTAGTTTATTGTGCCAACTAGTTTATCGCTCGGCGTTTTGTCTTATTCCTCTGTATTAGCGATATTTCTAAACGATTTTCGAAAGGGACACAATTCTAAATTATTGGTCGCAGGTACCTTTTGTCAGTATTGATCACTTAAAATCATATGAACTGCATGTTTATTTGTTGTTTCTATTGAGCAAAATGTTTCGGATTTATAAATAAATAAAATAAAAACGCTTTCTACACTCACAGCCCCACACTAGGATTCCCTGTGTCGTGGGTGCCATGGACACACACATAGACAAATACACAAACACCCAGACCCAGAACAGAAATCTAAATTCACCATTTAGATATCTGTCTGGCCGGGGATCGAACCCGGGACCCTTTGCGCGTCAGACCGGTATGGTGACCGCTCCGCCACGCGGGTCGTCAAACAAGATTCCTGCAGTATCTACAAATCAATTTGTCACGTCGCTCCTTTTTATGAGGCCTGTTGGACCGAATCTCATGAATTAATCCAGCAGCTAACCACAGAAATTAACGCACAAACAAACCCATTCAAGCCAATATTCAGCTCATAATACGGGCATTAATAAATTTCAACTCGCACACTCGAATTAATCAAGCTAGGTAAGTAGTGTTGCCATACGTTTAGTATATCGGGACAAGTCTCAAACGGGTTGTGGTGTCGGAGCGATAAGTGCGGTTTTTAATTGAATGAACTTAAAGTAAGTGAAATTAAATTGGTGCACACTTAGTAATAGTATCTTAAATTTATTCATGTTATATAGTTGGTATCGCCCAAATCGTATGCAACATTTTTTTAAGACAGACGTGAGAATTAAAACATATATTATGCCGTAGCTTTACTAGTCCATACCACATCCATATCGCCCTGGATATTTGTGACTAACTCCATATAGATATTGAAAATATTTATTATGCCGTGGCTATTCTAGTCCATACCACTTCCATATCGCCCTGGATATGTGTAACTAACTCCATATAAAACAGAAGGTTTACCTGCGTTACCAATCCTGAGGACAAAATCGGCCGTAAATGCACATTGCACACCCTTCCACCGAAATGCAATGCACTTCAAGCTCTAGAAATAGGGAGGTGGTGATACCATCCCGTTAGAATCATATTGATTCTATCTTTTCTGATGCGTTCCAACTTAGTCCTCAGGGGTAGTGGCGCATCTGTGGCCGACCTCAGGTAAGAATATCTAATCCTATCTGGGGTTAATTACAGATGTCCATGGGCGGCAGTAGCCACTTACCATCAGGTGGACTGCATGCTCGTCTGCTACTCCTATATGTATTATAAAAAAAGAAAAAGAAACATTAATCTATAATAACTTGGCGGCGGATGGGTAGAAAAATCATGCCTATAAAATGGTTGCCTATTGGCTGCCAATGTTGTATCGATATCCGATCAGGACGTCCTCAAACACATTCAAGAGCTAGTAACACTAATAAAGCCCCATCCACACTAGCAACACAATGCGGCGCGTAAATCTCGGCTCAACAATGAGCAATAAATTGTCAATTCAATGGATTAGACGCTATGGGAGGGAAATTAGGCCTACAACAAAATGTTCGGCGATCGTAATGGTTGTTCGTGCATTGGCAATATCAACTGAGCTATACCTATCGCTTAACAGCGATTACATTATTTTGGCTTAGTGACTATTTTTTATGTAGTTCACTCATATTATGTTATGTAGTTATCTACAAGGAAATATGTTTCGATATATGCGAGTAATTGTTATTGATATTACTATATCTTTATGTAATATAAGTTGGTTAGTAAGTTATCTAAATTAACTATAAAAAAGTTAGAAAATGTTAATACAACGTAGTCGGTAACAGTTGATTGGTAATAATTGCATCGCAGGTTATGTATATAAAAAAAGCTAATTTTAAAATGTATGTAACCTTACCTATTCCTATGCATAATTAGTCTTAACTTACACGTTCAAGCTCTAAAAGTTTCCCTGAAGTAAATGGTTTACTAGAGTAGTTCCGGGACCAGAATAGGGCTACTATCCCCTGCCTGTCGTAAGAGGCGACTAAAAGGGGGCTTCCGGGGTTGCGGACGGCAAGAGTGGGAGCTCGAACCGCCCGGCCAGCAACCCCGGGATGGACGGCGGTATGTGTGGTCGCATACTGTCGTGAACACCAGATGGTGTGGTGAGTTTCAAGCTCACCTGGGCGGAGCCCGACGGGGCAACGCGCCAAGTGGACTCCGGTTGCGTTCCGTTGGAGATCCCGGAGTCCTCTACGCAGCGCCGAGGACGGCCACCGGGGGGGTTTTAGTGCGGTAAGAATCCCACATAGCCCCGTGCCGCTCCCACGGCATAGGGTACCTTTTGAAGGTTTCCCCCTCGTCAACAAAAAAAAAAGGGTGTGTTTCTAGGGTGGTGTATTAGGGTTAATTTTCATTTGCAGACATAGAGCGTATCAGATGCGTGGCACGTAACAATTATTCTCCTACACAGTTTTTATAAACGTATTTATACTGTAACATAGCCGCGCATACACGGACCGCGTCCAACTGTGTCGACAGTCAAAATATAGTAGGTTATCACTTAGGGCTATGAAAAATAGATACTAGTCGATTCTCAGACCAACTTAATATGCATATAAAATTTGGTGAAAATCGGTAAAGTCTTTCGGAGAAGTACGATAACTAACATTGTGACACGAGAATTTTATACATATATAAAATTATGTCTGTTATAGCCCGTGTTTGACACCTTTATGTGTATTTGTATAAATATAGCCTTAGTATACAGTGAAGAAATCATTATGCTTGACTGAAGCTGGCATAGGTCAGAGGCACTAAGCGCTTTCTTCGGGAAAGTTAATAATACATTTTTAGCTATAAAATATGAATTAAATTTAATCACAGTCAACGCATAAATCTAGAGAAGATGCAACTTTCTCAAGCATTTTAGTGTTTTGAGTGAATCATTTCGAATTAGCATTTAATGGGAGGTTACTAACTAATTTGGGTTTTTTGCTAATTCGCCAAATTGATAGCTATGCTAATTTACGGAACGGAAGTGCGACTGATATAAAGAAACTAAAGACCTACATATAGGTATAGGTACTACTAATACAGGATACACTGTCGCCCATCTGTAATAAATTCCATGTAGAAAAGGTTCTACCTGAACCCGATCACAGATACGTTGTCACTTCTGAGTATTAAGATGGGTTGGTTTTGAGGTGGTAGAACCCTCGGTAGTTCGACTGTGGAGGCAACACGTGACATTTATTTTTTCTTAATAACAGCGGTGTTAAACGTTGTTGTGTTGTGGTTTGAAGGGTGTGGTAAAGAAGACATACGTTTCCAAGGTATTCCAGCTTAGTCCTCAGGGGTAGCGGCGCATCTGTGGCGGACCTCAGGTAGGAATACCTAATCCTATCTGGGGTTGAGAACAGACGTTCATTGGCGGCTGTAGCCACTTACCATCTGTAGCTGGACAGTATACTCGTCTGCTACTTCTAAATAATAAAAAAAAAACCTAAATTATGAATGACAACTCTAGTCTCCACCTAGTCACTAACACACTAACGGTAAATTAATTGATGGGCAATAACACTAAAATTTAGACGTAAAATGAAATGTTATTTCAAAATGGTTCAATTACGTAGACATATATAATTTTAAGTACCTACAGCAAAGAGGTAAATACGTTGTTTATGTTAACATAGTAATTAATGTGATAGGAGTTAAGATAATTATTTGCTTGATGTTTATATTAGTCTCTATTATTGATATCTAAGAAGCTGTCAAAGTGAACGGTTGTTTTCTAATGCTCGTTATTAATAATCAATCTATCCAATTTTCACTTACCGATATCGATTTACAAATGGAAATGGAAGTATGAAATTGTATGAAATAATTGTCAAAGTTCGATCTTAGATAAGAAGAACATGAGATAGGGATGGTTATTCTTTACCGTAACTAAACCAAAGTAACTAAACTACCCAGTTAAGTAAAATCTACAGAACATACCTAATTGGGTAATTACCCAATTAATCTATGAAAATCAAGTTGCACCCTTTTTTGTTGTTGTTTTTTCGCAGTTTCATTTTAATTATAGGAATATTAGAAGATGGCTTCAATATTTAAATAATAACTAAATTTCATATTGAATGATTAAAAAATATAGTCTTGACACTTCTTTAATAATTTATTGGAGTGTAACTGTCTTGTATGGAAGTCTCAAATCAAAAAGGATGGATAAAGCATCTCGAATTAAATGTTGATATTATTTTATCAAATTGTGTTGATTGCCTTCAGTACTAAATTTCGGCTCAGTCGTTATTTTGTGTTATATTAGACCAGAGATTAGACATTTTAAAGTAACACTAAAATTGGATATTTTAAAGTGCAAATGTAATCACATTTCCGATATTGTAATATTTTTCAAGTGATATCTATTTTCACTTAATCGCGCACAAGTGCCAAGTACATTAAATGCCAATACATTCACGACACTTAGTCTATCTTTTTATAGTCTGAGACTTAAAAATTGGGTGTAAATTTATAAGCGTGAAAAATTAAGTTGGTCGTGGTCAGCATCGCCTTGAGCGTACCATACCGTTCGTAACGTTACTTTGAATGCATTTACATAGAATAATCGTTTATCGGAAAATCAAAGGTTACATGTCTACAATCCGCGCCAAACTGTTAGTCCGCTCTGAAGTTGTTGCGAGCAGGTGTAGTCATACAAATTGCTATAGCAACGCGATTCATTACTATACTCGGAGCGGACTAGCAGTTTTATGTAGACTTTACCATCGAACGGTTCGATGATTGTGGATGCACACACGTGTGTTATCACACATGTGTAGTGTCTGTGTATCTATGTGTTTTATTTTAAATATAGGAGTAGAGTGGATCAGCCCATGGAAATTTGTGATCAACCCCAGATAAGAATGGATTCCTATCTGAGGTCGGTCATAAATGCCGGGCTAGCTCTGACGACTAAACTGGAATGCCTCGGAAAAGTATGTCGCCCTTTCCAGACCTTTCAAACCAGAATACTTCAGTCACGCATACACATGCCAAGTGCACACATTCACGTCACTAAGTCTATCTTTTTATAGTCTGAGACTTAAAAATTGGGTGTTAGTCTATTAGCGTGAAAAATTAAGTTGGTCGTGGTCAGCATCGCCTTGGACGTACCATACCGTTCGTAACGTTACTTTGAATGCATTTACATAGAATAATCGTTTATCGGAAAATCAAGAGTTACATGTCTACCATCGAACGGTTCGATGATTGTGGACTCACACACGCGTGGCTTCACACATGCGTAGTGTCTATCTATGTGTTTTCTTTTAAATATAGTACCATAGCAATATTTTTTTTTATATAGAGTAGCAGACGACCATGCAGTTCACGTGATGGTAGGCTACAGCAGCTCATAGACGTATGTGATCAACCCCAGATAAGATTGGATTCCTATCTGAGGTCGGCCATAAATGCCGGCCTACCTCTGACGATAAACTGGAATACCTCGGAAAAGTATGCCGCACTTACCACACCCCTCAAATCAGAACACAACAGTGCTTAACGCTGCTGTTATTAGGCGGAAGTAGGTGAATGTAATCAAAAGTGTGATAAAATATAATTATCTATATTTTGTGTGATTTATTTAATATATCTACATACAATGAACATCTCCCATTGTTTTTTACTCCATCAAACGTTCACAACATTTCTAAGATAATTTTATTCGTGGAAAAGACAAAGGTCATACAAGTCGTACAGCCGCTTTGTTATGACGTTTCCTCTTACCTAATCATTTTTAATAATTATCACTGGGAAGTGGCCTACATATTAATTTTATTATTATTATTATTATTATGTCAACTTATTTGCTATATTTTTATTTCTGCATTATATTACATTCGATTAAAATTAATCCAGTAAATCAATTATTTTTATTTAAATGAACATTATTTTGCGTCATATAATAGTGTAATCATTATATTTAAAATAATTAAATAGCCTGCGAAAATAATAAAAAACTAAACGCGCAAATCTCATCAGATTAGTAAAAAATAAAAAGCGGAATACGAAATTATATTACGAATAACAAAAGGAAAACGCGGGAACGAACTTTCACTAAAAAAATAAAACAGAATAAAACGAAAACAAGCATAGACAATAGAAAATGGCCGACGAATCTTTTTTTAATAAATTCTTTCTTCACTGCGTCGACACGATTTATCACGGATCATGTTTTGCTTCTAAACTTTGTAACATAACGTGACTAATGTTGAAAAATAATGTAGTTATCATTTTGTCGTAATAATGTTTGTCAACGTTTTTGTGGAGAGTTATAAAATTTATTTGACGCGTTTTATGCTTATATCATAGTTTTTTATGTTAAATTATGTAGATAATATAATGTTCGTGTTTCTAAATAAATTATGAAATTATGTATACTTCAGTTCTATGAATTTCTGTAGATAATGTTTTCATATTTTTAAATTACGATATTTTTAAATTCTATAAATATAATGATGGTTAATACAAGCGACCACTTTATCTACATTAAGTAAAATTTAAAACATCTCATTTAAATACTAAAAAAAAATTGAACTCGTCGTGGAATAGGTTTTTTAAAGATTACGTAGTGTGTGGACCTTGTGGGAATGTCTATTCATATTGCATTAGGTACATTGAGTGCAATGATAAAATTTAGGCAAAACTTTATAAGTCATATTATGACTTAAAATAAGTTACGGTCATTTTTTACGTATTTCGCAGTACTGAACTAAATGTCCTGCATATATTCTAACATTTCTAAACAGCAAGGAATAAATGATATAACCCTTAGTATATGTAAATTTATGTAGAAGAGTAATCTGTAATCTTCACCTATATTCTCTACAAATTTGTATAATTAAGATGAGAATCCACTTCCCAGAGCTATAATCAATTAGGTGAATAGATTATTGTGTCATGGAGGCCGTGATTAAATAGAATTAGCCATTACTTGGTGAAACTGTCCCAGAGTGAAGAGAAAAGTCATAAATCTTCCATTAATACGCCAGTGGACAAATTACACGTGCGGCCACAGAGTAATTAAGAACACAGAGCAATGTAGGGAAAACTTTATTTTAAATTTTCCTGACAAGACGGTAACCGTTTAGTAGATAAAAAACATTATGAAAAAATAAACCTATGTAGAATAACAAACACACCTAGTGTAAATTTTACTATAAAAAGATAATAAAGATTAATATTAAATATGTTTGGAACTCTAATTTATTTTCTGGCAGTATGAAAAATATATAACGAAATACATAAATAGATAATGGAGATTTGTTTTATGTCACAACACTATAAAAATAAATCGCCATTTTCTATTTACGTTACCGAAAATAGTAAATTTTATTACATTTTTGTGACGATTTTATCTACAAAATCAGTACTCCGTATTATATCCGTATATACTCCTACAATAATTTGGAAAACATTAAACTTTTTATATGGCACAAAAGATATCGATTTTTCGCGTATACTATTATAAGTTATATTTAATTCTACAATACTTTTTTAATATGTACATAAAATGTTACTCATTTAATTTATATTAGTACAAACTTTAATTAACTAGTTTGTCTGTAAGATATATGATCTGTGCGCATTAGACGCTTGTTCGCATTTCGCACATGCAATAGAGCCTACTTGTCCACTCTACCTTGGTAATGCTCGCCATTGTATTTCTATTTGGGAGTCGTACTCTAGTAATGCAAGTAGGTACTAGTATTAGGTGATATTACAGTACAATTTTAAGTGATAGTGGTAGCCTAAAGGGAGTAGACATACTTTTCCGAGGTCTAGCTTAGTCCTCAGAGCGGCGCATTTGTGGCCGACCTCAGGTAGGAAACTAATCTGCAGTTGATTACAGATGTCCATAGTAAAAAAATAGTAGAACTCTTTGTGATTCGACTCAAGATGCACCATCGTCATACCCATTTCTGATCAAATAACAACAATGTTGCGCTTTGAAGTGTTAAGGAAGACATTAAGGTACTCAAGGCGTTGTCCCTGCAGTTCCGGGACCAGAATAGGGCTACGGTATCCCCTGCCTGTCGTAAGAGGCGACGAAAAGGGGGCTTCCGGGGTTGCGGACGGCAAGAGTTGGAACTCGAACTGCCCTTCGTCGCATACCGTCGTGAACACCAGATGGTGTGGTGATGAAACTCAGCTTGAAAGCTCACCTGGGCGAAGCCCGAGGGGCAACGCGCCGAGTGGACTCCGGTTGCGTTCCGTTGGAGATCCCGGAGTCCTCTACGCAGCGCCGAGGACGGCCACCGGGGGGGGGGGGGGGGGGGGGGTTTTAGTGCGGTAAGAGTCCCACATAACCCTGTGCCGCTACCACGGCATAAGGTACCTTTTGAAGGTTTCCCCCTCAACAACAAAAAAAAAAGTACTCAAGGCGTTCTTAATTATTCCTTTTTGGCCAGCAGATAAGATTGGTCAAAGATTCGTTTCTATCCTTGAGGACTAAGTGGGAACGCCTCGGTTATGTTTGTATTCCTTCCCACCGCCTTCAAAAGAAAATAGCAGCGCTAAACACCACTGTTATTAGACAAACGTATGGCGGTGGTTCCGCCGGAGTCGAATCACAAATGGTTCACGTTCAATTCTTCCAATTCATTTTAGTTACACTCGTAGACTCATTTTATCTATTTGATGTCTCGACAGATGAACCTATCTTTAGATTATCGTAACAAAAACCAAATTAACATCATAACAATAAGTGTAAACCTCACGTGTAAACAGAGAAAAAAGTTGTTAATTAATTTCCACGCGTCGCAAAGAAAACCCGGCACAATTAGCTAATTAGGGCGTGTACACACTGACGTGGAATCACATTGCCCTCCAAGCACAATCAAATTAAAAAAATGATAGTAGGTATATTTTTCATAATTATTTTTGATTTTACTGATTTGCCACATTCGCAAGTTGTTTCTTTTATGGACAAAAAAACGGCAGCAAGCACCATAAAACATCATTTTCGTGGCCATCGTTTACAAATTTATATCTTAAGCTTTTTAACAAAGAAAATTAATACTAATTATGTATTTAACTTTAATTCCATGCCATGCCTATTTATGGTTGATTGCAACAATTGATTATATGCAATTACTTAACATTACGTGGGCTTCATCTACCAAAAAAAAAATAAAAATCCCATATCTGTGAATACACACAAAAATTTTGAAGCATTCAAATTCATTAATTGATTTTAAACAGCCACTACAGTGTGGGTAGACCCTACATGTGTTGCGCAAGCATAATCGTTGTAAATCAACACCTCACTTCCTTGACAACTTCGCAAAAACTAAACCCAATGGATCGAATAAGTTCCGATGTTTTCTACCATTTTTATACATTTCGTGTTTTAATTAGAACGCTTAATTACATGTTAATGATAAATACGCATTTTTTTGTTAAAAATAAGGAATTTAATCGCTAATAAAGCTTAATCGTGTATAGCATCGTGGTTTACGAAGATTACGATCGAAGTTAAGCAACGCTGGTCGTGGTCGGGATTTGGATGGGTGACCATTAGTGGTTAATTCGCGCTTCAGTGCTTCGGATGGCACGTTAAGCCGTCGGTCGTAATTGTCATTGTATGGCAGTCATTAATACATTAAATTACATCATAAATTTTGTGGTCACGGTATCCTTAAAGTCTAAATTAACTTGAAGGCAGTAGTCTGTCTTTCTCAGACTAGTGCTATTTAAAGATGAACTACCTACCATAATACATGACGTTTGGCGTCTATGATGCGCAGACTATCATACAAAATAATACAAATATTCAACCACTATTTAACTAAAAAGGGATTTTTCGTACTCCACCCCTGGTCGCGGATAACTACTATACCATTTTTTTCCAATGTATCGTGGTTCAGTAGGTAGTTTTGCCTCTGCGTTGATTATTTAATAAGTGAGTATTCTTACGCTTTTATACATACAGATAAACATACAGATACCGATCTGCTGAAGACTCTACCATCTTTCATGTAACTTAATACTACAAGCACGTTCTTAATGTCCCTGTCTAAAAGATTTAAAAGATAGCTCGTTTAAAGAAAAGTAGCTGTCGCCAATAAAAAGTGGCTACTAAAGTATTGGGTCTCTAATAGGAACTTATTCTTCTATAAAGAAAAATCGACTGGTTTCTAACGAGTTTGTTCCATATTCAATCACTTTCTTCCTAATATGTACGATCTAATGATGTGTTTTTATATACCGCGACGGGAAAGTTACGAAAGAGGCGAGAATAATAAATGATAAACGCTTTCCTTAATTAGCCCAATTTACCAACTTTTTATAATATAACTAGCTGTCCCGGCAAACGTTGTGTTGCCATATAAATAAAAAATGATAAGGTGAACAACTCTTATCACTTTGGGGTATGAAAAATAGATAGTAGCCGATTCTCAGACCTACTGAATACGCATATAAAATTTGGTGATCGGTAAAGAAGTTTCGGAGTACGGTAACTAACATTGTGACACGAGAATTTTATATAAAAGATTAGCAAACGACCATACAACACATCTGATATTGAAGGGAGAACTTCTCATGGTTTTTCTTCAGGCAGTACCAACACCAACGTAACGGGATACTGTATTCTGGTTTTAGCATGGTATGGTAAGGGAGAGAAAATTAATTCTACGGGACAACTCTTCTAAGGGTAGGAGGGGAAGCAGGAGGTTTATTACAAATGCCAAAGGGGGGCAATGACCAAAAAGATAGATAAAGAAGGTCCAGTTTTTACCTTTTGTTGTCCAAGTTCCTTGCAACCAGTAGGACAGTAATTTGATTATAATTACGCAAATGATTCAACACTAATCTGTTTTCTTTGTCAGTCATAGAAAATGATTGCTACATTCAAGATTACTTCAACATATTTCATATGAACATATAATTTATTCCATTCCGTCTTTCGTTTATCCCACGTAATAGATCTCTTCCAGGAAATAGAACATCGTTCCTCTAAAGATATCACTCAACATTCCAACATTGCCAAAGGGGTTAATTTCTTAGAATAACGTCAGTAGAATACCATTAGCTAGAAATAGCTGTAACGATTTATTGCAAGCTTTCATATCCTATTTAGTCCTTTGGGGACGAATTGACAATAGTCATTTTAAATGCTCATCCGATTAGTGGTGAAATAGTGATTTATTGATATATGCAGCAGTGATAGCCTAGTTGATAAGAAACGCGGCCTCTCGATCGAGGGGTCCGAGGTTCAAATCCCAGGCACGCACCTCTGATTTTCCAAATTTATGTGCGTATTAGAAATTAATTATCACTTGCTTAAACGGTAAAGGAAAACATCGTGAGGAAACCTGCATACCTGAGAGATTTATAAAAATAAAAAATAAATCTTAAAGGTATGTGAAGTCTACCAATCCGCACTTGGCCAGCGCGGTAGACTACGGCCTAAACCTTCTCATTCCGAGAAGAGACCCGTGCCCAGCAGTGGGACAGTAATGGGTTGATGATGAAGTGATTTATTATTACGTTGACATAAAACAATTTCAGTAGAATTAAGACTTAAAAGGTGGTAGAACGAGGGTAGGAAGGTAAAGTAAAGGGTGGTACGCCCCACGGAGCCCGCCAGAGTTTTTTCTAGCGTGAAGCAGTTCTTTCCTTTAAATGAAATGATGTGGAAACCGGTTGACTTACCATCTTAAAACTCAAATAAGGAACTTACCCGTGATCGCTTTAGATAGGATCCTGTTATGCATAGACTTCATCGGTTATAAGTATATTCTATCTCCATGGGAGACAGTGGCCCTAGCAGAAAGACTGCAAGTGCAAACGGACTTGCAGTCCATTTCAGTTTTAAAAAAGAGTGATCAAATGTATATAAATGATATGAGTGTGAATAATTTCTCATTTGCTTAAAGGTGAGGAAAACTTTTATGTCTGTTGTATAAGAAAGATGATTCAATGATAACACACGTCAAAGATAAAACCAAAGCAAACACTAATTATTATGAGAATGTACATAGTACAGATAACAGTAAAAGTAACTAAAACAAGTAACAAATGAAACATACCATTGTATATTCGTCATAACATGTTGTTTAAATACATAATTTGCAATTTTCTTAAGTAATCATAATCGCAAAATGCATTATCGACCTAACAAAGTAAGTGCGTTTTATATTAGGTACACTAGTTTTTGCCCGCGGCTTCCCCCGCGTTTAAAAGAAAATAATATGACATACTAACATACATAAAACTGAAAATTCGTACCTTCATTGGAATGACATTGGCGCCATCTGGCGAAAATTGGTCGTACCAACTCTGAAACCATCGTGGGCTCATGGACAACAACTTTGCTAAAGATCATCACTTGATCAAATGCATAGTTTACGATTCAATCTCTACTAATATCGATTAATATAATTATTTTTTTAGGTCCAAAAGATCGATTCTCCGATTAAGCGATCTTAGATCGCCATCCCTAGTTCTCGTGGGATTTCCGGGATAAAAACTATCCTATGTCCTTTCTCGGGTCTCAAACTATCTTCGTACAAAATTTAATTAAAATCGGTTCAGTGATTTAGGCGTGAAGAAGAGACAACCAGACAGATAGACAGACAGACAGAGTTACTTTCGAATTTATAATATTAGTAAGGATTTCATGATGAAATAAAATAACGTGATCTTATATCTTAGGAGGATATCTTCATATCTTAGAGTTCTAGTAAGAAAAATGTTCTAAAATTCTAAAATCTATAGTGAACTTCTCTTCACAAATGTGTACCCTACAATGGGTTCATGAAGGTTCATTGTTATTAGACGATTATTTTAAGAACTTATTTTATCGGCTTTCTACACAAAGAAGGCATAAATCGCTTAGTTTACTTTAGATCTTTTATGAAGTGCTTCAAAATCTAGAACTCATCGATAATCGATTAACTGAGACGATGTTTACTTAACAATTCGTATCAAGTAGGCCCCATTAGCGCAAACTTAAGCAACTAGCACACGCCCCGGATTCACCTGCAATACGTCGATGAGATTTATCATAGAAAACATCAGCCTAATTACGTACACTGATGGAAATCGCGTACAGTCGGTGACGAAAGTTTAATCTATAATCAATTATGCCTGAAAGTGTGTTTTTGTAAGTTAATTGAAAAGATAGCCTTAATACCTATTTAGAAATTACGTTGGATAGAAAATAATATTAGATACGGTACAGTCGTGAATTAAAAGATGCCTTCATAAGAACTCGTTTAGTTTCTTATTTGATTATTGACAAATTGTTTAAACAAAAAATTCTACTTTAAATTAATCACTGTCACTAAAGAACATCCGAATAAAATTAAAATGATGACAAGTAATTAGTTTCGCTTTCGAGTATAACTTAATTTGAAAAATAAATTTAATGTCTACTTTACGTAATATTTGAATAAACCATCGTAGAGGAGCTGGAATATTAATTGTAAAAATCTTTATAAGAAGAAAAAATATGTGATTGGTATTCATGTTAATATTGTATTAATAACTTAAAAGTCTAATAACATAATAAATCATTCCTTAAGGGGGTCAAATGAGTTATTCCTGTAATTCCGGGACAAGAATAGGGCTACGGTATCCCCTGCCTGTCGTAAGAGGCGACTAAAAGGGGGCTTCTAGGGTCGTGGGTGGCAAGAGTGGGAGCTCAAACCGCCCGGCCAACGGCCCCGGGAAGGACGGCGGTATGTGTGGTCGCATGCCGTCGTACGCACCAGATGGTGCGGCGAGCGTTAAGCTCACCTGGGCGGAGCCCGACGGGGCAAAGCGCTAAGAGGACTCAGGTTGCGTTCCTTTGGAGATCCCGGAGTCCTTTACGTAGCGCCGAGAACAGCCACGGGGAGGGGGGTTTTAGTGCGGTTAGTCCCACATAACCCTTTTTTATATATATTTGAGCCTAACGATAAAGCAGACGTGCTACCTGATGGAAAGTAGTCAACGTCGCCTATGAACATTTGCAACACCAGAGGAGTCGCCAATGCGTCGCCGGCTTTGAAGGAGAGCTCTTTTTGCAACTTTTTTTGAAAAGCCCCATGTCATAGCGCTCTGGGAATACCTCAGGAGGAAGTTCATTCCACATCTTGCACGTGCGTGGTAAGAACTTCCGTGTAAACCGAAACGTGGACTCTGTGTCGCTCCCACGGCTTCGGGTACCATTTGAAGGTTTCTCCCACGTAAACTAAAAAAAAGGTGGTCAAATGAGTAACGTTAGCGATTCCCAGAATATTTACATCCCATCCAATTTTTTTGTTTTTCAAAATATACGCAGGCGAAATAGTGTAAAATTATAAGTTATTTAGAACTTAATCTTTTGGTTTCTACCCTGTGTACAGGACTTATGCTGTTTACTTGCACAATATAAATTATGGCTTCCGTAAATCCTAAATGTATTCCGAGAATTGAAGCAATCTGAATCAAATCAAATTGCCATATAGCCGCGATTTGCATTGCATAACGTTTGAATTATGCGGCGCTTGACGAAAATCGGATGTCCGAATTATTCAAATCTGTTAGATTTTGCGGATATTACTACTGTTGGCATGTTATCTTAACAGTAGCTACTAGATCTATACCACTACTAATAATAACATACGGGAACCCAAAAGTATTACTATGATATCATTGTCATTCTTATTTCTACTATCAACATCGTTTTCACTATTCTATTCTGATTTGAATCTGGTTTAAGACTTTTGTCATGGAATTGGACACTTCGTGGATCAATTTTAGTGCCATTTTACACATCCTGTAGTGCTATAGTACTGTAGCTACACTTATTTATGCCTTTTATGAGCGGTTAACTGTCATGCGTCTAGTTTGAAGGGTTAGAGATACTTTTCT
This sequence comes from Epargyreus clarus clarus, assembly GCA_014595695.2. Lineage (NCBI taxonomy): Eukaryota > Metazoa > Arthropoda > Insecta > Lepidoptera > Hesperiidae > Epargyreus > Epargyreus clarus. The sequence goes on along the minus strand of JACTTY020000017.1, from coordinate 481,604 downwards.
TTTTGATCACGAGGGAGAAACCTTCAAAAGGGTCTCAATGCCGTGGGAGCGACACAGGGTTATGTGGGACTCATACCGCACTAAAACCCCCCCGGTGGCCGTCCTCGGCGCTCCCACTCTTGCCACCCACTACCCCAGAAGCCCCTTTTAGTCGCCTCTTACGACAGGCAAGGGATACCTTAGCCCTATTCTTGTCCCGGAACTACAGGGATAAGCGTTAGATATACTAATGAGGCGGCCATACTTAATCCTCGTAGATAGCAACGCATTAGAGGATTGAGGAAGGATACTATCAAAATTTTAAAAACTCCTTTGCTATGTTTAGATGTACAAAAGCATAATTGATTTCTGTACCATTAACGACCTACAATGAATATCCCGCATATTATTCTTATAAAGGATTTAGGAATATCTATTGGCAAATGGGTGTTATTCGTTAAGGTATTTTCGAAACGTAATGATTAGTTCGCATAAATATTGGGTGCACGCAAACTCTCATCAGATATTCAACAAACATGAACCTATTGTCAATTCAATGCTAATCTTTGTTACTCATTGCAGATCTCGAATAACACTGTTCATAACGAGTTTTGTTCCGCAGTGTACTTTACATGCAAATATTGAGATCATTAAAGCTGTCACACACGATGAAGTTACTATATTATTATATTTCAGTTGAATACATTTACTTAATAATACTCAACAAGCACTGACTGAATGACGTAAAACGCATAGCTAGAAGTATGAAATTGTGTACAGCAGCTCCTTATGTAAGTTAGAAAATAATTATGAAAATACAACGCCTAAGCGGCTTATTAACAAATGGAAAATCTTAAGTTTCCTGTAAGGTTTAATCACTCTTATCCAATGAGTGTTTTTCTACCTTGGAAAGACTATCCCCGGAAGGCACGCTGTGTTAGAACGTTTCGTGTTCTTTCTGCACAAGTGGGGGAATATCAGAAATTTTGCTTTTAATCTTTATCAAAATGTTCATAGTTTAATCGGGAGGATTTTAATCGCAATGAACCTTATCGCGTTTATACTTTATGCATCAACACTATGTAAAAAAAATTGGCACGACTGGCCAGCGTACCCTCCGAATCACGCATGTTAGTCAAAACAGGTCTCACCAACATAGTTTCACGCAGCTCGTAAAATAATTTAAGATAAAATATTACATTACATTCACTGTATACGACGACCCTTATGTATGTGGGAGTGTTTCAATATGTCAGTAGAACTACGACGTCGTGCAGACATTAGCATTATTTTCTAATGCGTTTTAGTAGAGATATTTGCATCTGCAATATGGTAATATAGGCTTATACCGCGCTGTACAATACAATGAGGAATTGAAATTAGCATTAATATGATAATTTTGATATCATTTTCCATCTGAAATGATGAGTTTGGATAGATAGAATAGATGAGGGTTAGAGTGTTGGTGTGTGTCTGTTTGAATGACTGTTTAAACTTGCATAGTAAGCAGTACTCATTGACTATTGAATAGCAGACTTGCACGCATCGTCCATCTACATGCGTTATGAAGGACCTTTTTCACGTCAGACGGGATTGTACCAAGCGAACCAGCTACATTCATGATGGCAGCTAGTAATTTCAAAGCCTATTCACGCGTGCGTGTGATACGCTGTGTGATATATCCGCATGCCAAGAAAGGCCCGCACTCGATCCGCGTGCGTGTAGCACAGATGACAGGATAAAAATGTTTATCAAACGGTATGACACGGATGGTAATCATGCGAATTTTGATTCGCATGCGGACATCAAACCGCCTGACAAGAAAAAGGTATTTTATAATAAATTACCTTTTTATATTACTTACATTACCTACATTCCAATTTATAAATAATTTTCACGTTATTGTAAGGGAAACTAATAATTCTCCAGACTACCATTGGAATGTTGACTATCGGGATATGCGCAATAAATCTAATATTTTCTCAGTAATAGCATGCGGAGGGAAATGAAAAGAATTTAGTTGAATATTGAAGATGCTAAGTGCGCTCGGTAGCCGCCTGCAGTAGACTAGCGATTCTAATAACGCTTTAGTACGGTGACCATTGGTTTAGGGACAAATAAGGATCATACGAGGGTTAAAATAAAATCGGTACAATTTTATAAATAACAAATTAACTTTGAAATTTACTTTAATATTAAAAGTCGTGTCACTCATGACATGATTTTAATAAGTCTTTCAAACTTGTAATATTTACGGAGATAGAATATAAGATTATATAGGAGTAGTAGCAATGGTAAGTGGCTCTTCTGCGACCCATGGACATCTATAACCAACCCCAGATAAGATAAGATTCCTATCTGAGGTCAAATACATATGCGCCGCTACCCCTGAGGACTAAGTTGAAATGCCTCGGAAAAGTATGTTTTCCTAAACTCCCTTACGTTGGAGGTAGTATTAGTTAGGCTTATACTTTTAGCTTTTGTATGAAATTACTATTCATTCCTTGAATAAGTGTTATAATTAAATCAAACATCTTGAATACGGATTCAATTATTAGATTTAATTAAGAAGAAAATGTAGAGACATTGATGGCTAAATGTGCATGTAATACTCGTATAATGTAATGATAACAACAATTAAAAAATCATACGTGCTAAATCAAAGGTTTATATATTCTTATGTAATTTAAACAATTCTTTATAAATTTTCCACGTAATGATTTAATTTAAGTTATAAAACATTACTGGCCAATTTTTTGTTACGTATTTATTTGTTAGCAGGAAATTCCCACAAAATCCCAAATCATGGTGCACCTACACAAGTGTCAAGTGGCGGAATCATAAAAACTGATTGCAATGCCGATGCTACGAAAGCACAGTAATACGATTGAATCTCTGAATTTAATATGCACTTGCCAGCTATGCTTCAGTTAATGCGCGTGGCTCTGTCTGCGTCTATAGGGAACCCTTTCAATTTCATATTTAATGTTAGTAGGAAGTATATTTTTATGTTAAGCGTAAGTATGAGGTGGTAGAACCCATTGTGGTTCGACTCCGGCGGCACCACCGCCACACCTACTCGTATTTCTACCTAATAACAGCAGTGTTAGGCGCTGCTGTGTTCCGTTTTGAAGGGTGTGCTAAGGGAGACATACTTTTCCGAGGCGTTCCCAGCTTAGCCCTCAGGGGTAGCGGCGCATCTGTGGCCGATCCCAGGTAGGAATATCTGATCCAATCTGGGGCTGATTACAGATGTCCATGGCCGGCAGTAACCACTTACCATCAGGTGCACTGCATGCTCGTCTGCTACACCTACATTATAAAAAAAATGAATATAGTGGTCTACTTTTTATACCTCTTTCAATGTGCGTGCAAGTCAAGTGTGTGTATGCATATGTATGGGGAAGTAAGAGTATGTATTTGTATCACTGTCTGTCTGTATATATTTCTCGCTGTTTCTTTTCTCTCTCTTTTGTGTGTGTGAATATTCTTATGTTTTTTAATATTGAAGTTACAAACGAGCATACAGTCCACCTGATTGTAAGTGGCTACTGTCGCCATGAATATCTGTAATTCTAATAAACCCCAGGTGAAATTAAATTCCCACTTGAGATTAGCTAAAGATGCACTGCCACCCCTGAAAAGCTTGGAACGCCTCGGATATGTATGTATGTCTCTCTTGCTGCGTGCGTGTGTGAGATTGTATATGTGTGCGAGGGTGTGTGTATGTAAACACGTCTGCATGTTGTATATTTGTATTTCCGTCTGTAGGCGTTTTGTATTTTTCCCTATTTCCCCGTGTGTGTTCCAGTGCGTATTTTTGCATATTTAAATATACTCTGTAAGGATTGTATGATTGGCACATATTTATGTATCAAATTGAAGCATCTTGCGTATATTACATTAAATTCAGTCTTATAATAACAATTTCCTTTCCAATTAATAACACTTTCTAAACACGCCACACTAAAAATACATTTCAGTGCATGCATATGCAAGAAGCGTTGCATTATTTCCTATTGTTTAATTTATGGCATATTAAATTTAAATCGCCTTGCACATTTAATTAATAAATATACTTTTACTTGATGATGAGTATAAAACACGACATCATTTCATATGGATTTTTATTTGTTAACTTATTATTTATGTCCATCAGAACTAGTGGCTTTATTGTATCTTCTCTTAAACGTGAAATCACACATACTTTTATTATACACATTCGAACACACAAATGATCCAGCAGTGTAACTATAAGTATCCATCTGTACTGAAAAATTGTATTGTTAGATAACTATAAACATTTCAGAAATGAGAGATGTAAAAGGTTCACGATTCGATCTTCGAATAGATATATAAAATCTTATATATAAAATTCTCGTGTCACAATGTTAGTTACCGTACTCCTCCCAAACGGATTTACCGATTTTCACCAAATTTTATATGCATATTCAGTTGGTCTGAGAATCGGTTACTATCTATTTTTCATATCCCTAAGTGATGAGGGTTGTTCACTCTTAACATTTTTTTTATTTATATGGCAACACAACGTTTGCCGGGTCAGCTAGTAAAAATGTAAATTTAGTAGTACGGAACCCTCTGTTAGTGAGTTCGACTCGCACGTGGCAATTGTTTTTCAACGCCTTTTCAAAGTAGCGTGCTAGGTCAAGCTAGTGCCTTGTAAATAGTTGGAATTCTTTAAGCCGCTTGTTCATTGGTCAGAGTAATTAATAATTAACACAATGTTACGCATGAAAAGATTTTTATTACGTACTCTCAGACCAAAAAAGTAAAGTAGCGGAAGTTTATGTAGAACAACTTGGGCTTTTGTGACTGAATGTCTTGTGCGAGATAAATGTTCCAAAAAATATTTTTTTATGTGGTGTCAAATTATAGTTAAAATTATATGTAGTTAGTTATAGTTAATTAATAGATAAAACACTACTCCGATGCAGAATTTAGTATATACCTACTTGGGCATTGTGTTCAAGAGGCTACGTCTATATTTTTTAGTCTCATTATTGCCCTATAAAATTATTCTTTGTACGATTGCCTTACTTCAAAAAGTACAATCCTTTTATAGTAATTTCAGCTTAAAAGCAACTCAAGTGATGCAATTTACTGAGCACTTTGTACGACGGAACTTTTCATTTGATTTTTACTTTTCTTTTCTTTTTTGAATATGTTTGTTAGCGAAATTCAAAGAAAGTTCAATTTGTCAAATATTTCATACTTTTCCGAGGCGTTCCAGCTTAGTCTTCAGGGGAAGCGGCGCATCTGTGGCCGACCTCAGGTAGGAATATTTAATCCTAACTGGGGTTGATTACAGATGTCCATGGGCGGCAGTAGCCACTTACCGTCAGGTGGACTGCATGTTCGTCTGCTACTCCTAAATTATAAAAAAAGGGTTATGCTTAAGGCCATAAATAATTCCAATTTATTTAATTGGCTTCGTTAAATTTCGAATAATAATGAGGATGATTTAGTACGAGATTTTAATTGAAATTAGGCAACAAATAAAATAATAAATGTCTTAATTAAGCATTGCCTTTTTAAATTTCTTATTTGAAAGAGAAATTGAAACTGAATTATGGGTCATAAACTGCTTTCATACATTTTTTTATGTAAGTGTACATTTAAATTATGTTTATGTTTTATTTATGTTTTGGACAAAAACGGATTGATTTTGATGAAGTTGTGACATTGTGATGAAGGGCCATATTGACCTGATACGAATAGAATTCCGGGTTCGATTCTTGGTCAAAAAAATCTAAATTTATTGATTTTGATTTTTGTTCTGTGTATTGGTGTTATTTTGTGTGAGTCTATTACACTTGGAATCCTAGTATTAATCTACTGTGTGTGGTATTTGAAAATTAAAAAAAAAATGTAATGCCAAAGTAAAAACATAATACCTCAAAATAAATCTTACTTATCCACTCCACCACTAAATAGGGTTTTCTCTCCGAAAATTCTTCAACAATTGCTCTTGAAAATACAACGGAGCTTTGTGAAACCTTTCTTATTTCAGGAAAATTTAATCTCGCCATTACAGAATGCACCGAGCATGCTTTTACAGTAATTTTTAAATGCAGCCTAAGTTAAGAACTTCCGCTTCCGGTAAGCTTTTTTAAGTTTTTCTATTTAGCTAAGGATTACGGTTGTATAACATTTTTGCTCAACGAATTTTCAAAAAGAATAAGTAGGATATTTCGCTTTAAGTATAATGATGGTTTGGATAATAACCGTGATAGTGTAGTGGTTTAAAATTAGCTTTCTCACGCTTGAGGTTCGAATCCTTACTTTCGATGTGCGTGTGTGTGTGTCATTTGTGTGTGTGCTATAAATTGATAATCGCTTAATGGGTGAGGGAAAATATTAAAAGGAACATACACGCCAGGCATTTGTAATTTGCCAGGATTGTGGACTAAACCCTTACCACTTCTAAATCTGATAGAAGACCCATGTCCGGGAAAGGGAGAGAAAAGTATTAATAATCATGACGATAATAGCGCTAACATATTGCCAGTGTGAAAGAAATTGACAGATAAAAACATAGCAATAATTTTAACACTATGCCGGAATTTACAACAACAATAACTCAACAATCTCACATTTCAATAAATGCTTCAAGAATATATTAAGAGACTAACAAGCGTTCGATTTTATATTTATTTATTTAACAAAATCCACAGCTACTAAAGTAATATATAAAATACTTTGTATATTAAACTAATTAGCCAATTACGGATTTACATTTTACGGCCTGTAACATTCAATTGCACTGCAACACTAAGTATAATCTGGTCTTTTGTGAGCATAAGTAATATTATAAGGGTGTGTGTGTATGTGCGTGTGTGTGTGTGTGTGTGTGTGTGTATGTGTGTGTGTGTGTGCGTGTGTGTGTATGTGCGTTTGTGAATGTGCATATTTTTTTATTTTTAACATAATAATATAAGTAATATCACATAATACAATTAAATACCAAGAATAAAATATACCATAATTTGTTTTATACATATCGATTGTTTATGTAGATTATATATTATATGTAATAACTTAATATAAAGTATAATAGATATAGTTTTTTAAATAATAAATAATGCTTCATTGATGCTAAATTTTAATTATTACCTATTTATTCCTATTGATTTCTTTTATAACTTCATATTTGAATGATGTCCTACTATTGTAAAAAATATCAATTTTATTAAACATCTTATTATATACAGTTAGACAGTATTTATAGGAAAACCTAATATATACAGCCTTCAGATTTATCAACCATATTCCATTATGTTAACATAACCAAATAATATCAATATTATAGACAATAATACTGAACGTATATGGACATCCGTACAGTTAGTAACGTTCTCAAATCTCAGCCCATTTCATAGACTAGAACTAGGGAGGTGATCCGAATACGAGTAACCGATTTTTTAACCAAATATATTGAAATCGATAGTAAGCAATAAATCAATCTCGATACCAGAAATTGGCATACGATTTTGTTGCAATTACATATATAAAATTACCAAAGTAAAAGCTTAGTATTTTTGTAGAAATGTTTTTTACGTCAACCAAATTTGAGCAGTTTTTTTTCGCTGATATATTTCACGCATCAATAAAGTAAATCTGAGATGGAGTTTAGAGTAACCAATCTTTTACTTCTCGTAATCCTTTCGATTAATTCTTCATACTTCCATACGAATCAACTAATAATAGATTTTCATAAACAATCCCCATCCCTGACCAGAATTCGATCATGAAATTCAAATTGTATTCGATTCCCGCTTGACATTTGACAGTTGACCTAGGCATGATCACGATTATTCGAATATCGTTATATGTGAAAGGTGAATGCTGGCTTATAGGCGATTATTGTGTAAATGAGATACCAATTCGATTTTATGGTAGTATGGGAGTATCATAACAGGATCATAACCATCGAGGATTTCCATCTCAACGTATAGTGTATGTAGTTTGCTTGGAAGTCTATTTAAAGTCACTCAGTGTAAACTTACTTATTTGTTTTAAACACTATTTTTACAGCTACGGAGTATTTTACTAAATGCTAATAAAGAAATATTTTACTAAATACTCCTACCAGTACGTGTAAATAGGTGTACTTTTTAAATGACATAAAAATTGAACAATTATTAATGTTGTTATATATAATGTAAAATATCGAACAATAAAATTAATATCCATGTACAACAATAATTATGTATATTCTTTAGGTTTTATCCGTAATAAGTACACGAACTTTTGTTAATTCTACTACTTGTTTAAATAAATAGTGTAATTCAAAATGACGATTTTTTTTCTCGCTCACACACTATATCAACGATGGGGGTAGAAATATTGGTCCGAAATATTTTTTGCAACAAGTTATAAAACAAGGCTCGTTATAATCCATTCGAAGATGATATAGAATAAACATAATATCTACATTTTTAATTTATGCATAACGTTATTCCTAACTTGCAAATACACAAAGGCTGTTTCAAGTTCAAAATCATTAGCAAATCTATGTGAAATCATAAACAGTTGGGTGTTATAATAATAGTTAATCGTCTTTTATAAAGTAACATTTAGAAAGTACGTAATCACGATTTATAATAGGTTTTTTACGGCTTTAGAAACTAAATTAAGAAATAACCCTGAATTTTGTGAAATGTTTTTGTTATGAATCTGCAACGCCGCGAATAATTACTGTATTTATTTAAATAAAATGTTAAATAGATATTTTAGCTCATCGATGTCTATAACCTCAAACAAAAAAAAAATAGATTTTGACAAGAAAATATTGGCCGCGTTATTTTTTATGGTTCCGCACACAAAGGGTAAAAAGGAAATTTTATTACTAAGCCTCTGATGTCTGTCCGTCCGTCAGTCTGTCAAGCAAGCTCGTTTTTTATTCCAACCTGGTTCCCCTTTGTGGTTCGACTCCGGCGGCACCACCGCCACACCTACTTCTGCCTAATAACAGCAGTGTAAAACGCTACTAAGTATGTTCTGGTTTGAAGGGTGTGGTAAGGGTGACATACTTTTCAGAGGCGTTCCCGCTTAGTCCTTCAGATTAGCGGGGCGTCTGTGGCCAACATCAGGTAGGAATACCTAATCCTATCTGGGGTTGATATCAGATTTCCATGAGCGGCAGTAGCCACTTGCCATGAAGTGGACTGCATGCTCGTCTGCTACTCCTATTTTATACCTTATAAAAAATATACCTCATATATAAAAAAAAAATCAATAAAGTAAAAATACAAATAAAAACTTTTCAAACTTTAAAATACCTAATACGAACTAACCCGGCACTACTGTCTCCCGTACATCAGAAATGTATAAAGGTTCTGTAATACAATACTTCCTGACAGGCAACCTACGCAAGTCAATTGTTATCTGACCTTCGTAATCCTAGAACGTTTAAACCTGTCCTATCCCTTTCCCATACCAGTTTGTGTAAAGCTTGGGCTACTGCTTAGTGGTGACATCTGAGTATAAAGATAAGACTGTTTATGGTTCGAGTCCGACGCCACTGTACTTGAAGTGAGGACATCTTAAGGTGCATTGAGCACTTTTTGGGTGAACAAGACTCTTGGAACTCGCGTCATCGCCACCGAACGCTTAACTAAAGATTAAAGTCATTAACACTTCTTTACAACCCAAAAATAGTTCAAAAATAATAATCTCGACTCATATAAACGAATAGAGGAATAGTTCGACGTCATCTCATAGCGTGGCGCGTACAACTTAACTATTATTATAAATCAACATTTTCTTATTAGAAACTAGCTGACCCGGCCAACGTTGTGTTGCTATATAAATAAAAAATGTTAAGGGTGAACAACCCTTATCACTTAGGGATATGAAAAATAGATAGTAGCCGATTCTCAGACCTACTGAATATGCATATAAAATTTGGTGAAAATCGGTAAAGCCGTTTCGGAGCAGTACGGTAACTAACATTGTGACACGAGAATTTTATATATAAGATATCTCTATTTATATCTAAGGTCATCCTATATAAAAAAGAACCGGTAACTGATGCTACACAAAACGCATGTTTCCCATAAACACTACAATTTATACTTTTTTTTATAATTTAGGAGTAGCAGACGAGCAAGCAATCAATCTGATGGTAAGTGCCTACTGTCGCCCTGGAGATATCTGTAATCAACCCCAGGTAACATAAGATTAGGCCACAAATGCACCGTTAGTCCTGAGGATTAAGCTGGTATACCTCCGAGAAGTATGTCTCCCTTACCACACCCTTCCAAACGGAACATAGCAGCGCCTAACACTGCTATTATGAGGCAGAAATAGGTGAAATCGAACCACAAAGGGTTCTGGTTAATTGAGCAAGCGGTACTGGAGTTTGTTCAACTACCGGGAGTATATTTAATTACTTCACCTGTTAATACTAGTCCTTAAACAGCAATTAGTAAGACAGGTTGAGTGTCAATCAACCGATGCCCTACTTGCTTTAGTTATAGCGTTAGTACTAATTAATCCAACGCGTTAAGTTGGTTGCAGAGTTATTTGCACTTATACTACAAAATCAAGTAACCTTAATCGTTAAGAACATAGAGTTGAAGTCTATCCAGCAAGGTAGGACTCACTCAATAGTTAGCTGTATCATAAGATATACGTAAGGTGACCACACTACTGGCTCAAAGCGGGATAGTCCTGTCCTTATGGTAAATGTCCTTCACCAGAGAAGATAAAACTGTACTGATAGTTGATACTAGAGGCGCGGTAAGCACTTTGGGCAGGACGGTTCTACTTTTTAAACTTATATCCGTTATTCGCAGTGAAGGTAAAAATCTCCTGATTTCCCGGATATGTGGCAATATTAACAATTCATTTAATAAAGTTTTTTAGTATGGAAATAACAAATGAGCATGCAATTCACCGAATATGTGCTCACTGATTTCATTACCAAACTCCAGATAAGATAAAATCCTATCTAAGGTCGGTCACAGATGCATGACTATTACCACAGTATATATATCCTTATACTGTGCTATTACTGTGAATTAAGAATGGAATGTTTCGTATAAGAATCTCTAAGCACATATTTCAAACCAGAAAACAGTTGCATTTAACACTTATGTAAAAAGTAAAGATGTGATTGTGTGATGAGTGTTGTGATTGTGCCTCAAACTACAAAAGGTTCTATCTTCAATACCAACAAGTTTTTTATAATATGTTTTTTCAATTTTTCCCGCAAGTGTCCCGCTTTCATGTGAAAGACATGGTCACGTTAGTATACATAGTAATACGCAAATCAAGATGTTCCTTGTGGCTTATTTGAATACGGAACTCGTTTGCTGATTACAATTAGACGAACGGTTTGCGGTATAAATTTTGATATTCTGTCTCTTTCTGAAAGTGATAGAATTCTTTGCTATAAAACAGGTGTTAGCTCTGATGCGGTAAGGCGATAGAACCCTTTGTAGTTCGACTGCAAAGACATCATTGTCCCATCTATTTCTGCCTGTGACATCACTGTCATACGCTGCTGTGTTCCGGTTTGAAGGGTGTGGAGATATACTTATCCCACGCGTTCCAATTTAGTCCTAATGGGTAGCAACACATCTGTGGCCGACCTCATGTAGGTATCTTATCTGGAGTTGATTACATATGGTAGCATTGGCACTTACCATTAGCTGACTGCATGATTATTTCCTAACAAGGGTAGCGATACATTTTTATTTTGAATTTGGAACATACTCTAATGCACCTTTCTAAATGCTTTTAATGCCGACTATTATTTCTGATGTATAAAACAGTAAGACAATTTGATTACTGGACATTTCGTGCATGTTAAGGCTAAAATGGTTCAACTCACGTATTTTCCGGGAAGGTACAATTATTTTTTGAACATAATTAAGGTCCTGCTCCTGCCGGCCATAACGAGTTCTTAACATCGACTGATATAAGAAAATACGTACGTCGTACACGCATTTCAAACCATTTAATTTGTGCATCGTTTAAAATATCACGAAACGTTTGAAATACAACAAAAAACAACTCAACCCAATCATTATCTCGAATCAACAATACATCAATGTCAGTAAATAAACATAAACAAATAATTACATAAATGATTTTCTTTAGCAAATCCTCAACAAAAAAGTAATATGAATAATTCACATTTCACGTACCTCCAATCCGCACATTCCTCGTAATATTTATTCAATGCACTTTATTCAAACACTAAGTTACACATTAAACAAATACAAATGAATTAATGGAGTAGAAATATGAGCACGGGAATATTCACATTGAAAGTTTTTGTCACGCGCGAAATAAAAACATTTAGAATGGCGCGGCGCGGCCGTACGCTAGGAAATGATGTTTAGAACTGAATTATGTGCGGAGTGGATGCGCACGCGCACCGCTGACAGCAAAGGGGTGCCTGTTTTATGGCAGTGAGAACGAAATGATAATTCGAAAATCGAATTTTGAATTCTCGCGTGAATTGTTATTAATTCGCGGCGTGTTACGGTTGGAGAAGAGATAAAAATTAATCTCTTTTTACTCAATTTTCATTTATTACTAGATTGTTTTTCTTAATATTGGAGTAATAAACAAGCATGCACTGCCGCCCAAAACATCTGACCTAAGTCCATATGGACTAGAGGATCTACCGAATAACGATCTCATGTGGGTTGCAAATTCTGAGAACTTAAGATGATCGCCTAATATGGAAGTTCACATGAAATGAAAGAACTGCATCACGTTAAAATATATGTGATGGTAGCACCTCCCTTTTTTGAACTATTTAATATTATTTGCTATAGCTAAAATTATAAAATTGGCTACAAATAATAAAATTTAAATATTCTGATTAAAAACTAACTTACCCTAAGCCCTAACCTAACCATATTACTATTATTATAACATCATAATTATACGGATCGAATAAATATTACAGCCGCTAACAGCCACCATGTTATTATTCAAGATAGTTTGAGTAGTTTCCAAAACTATTTGTACATCAACTCTTGTAATAATAATGAAACATTATATTAATATAAAATTTCAGAGTATAATGTAAATGTCAGAGCTTGGTATTCATAGCACAGAGTTCATAAAACATAGAAGTGGTATTTCGAATTACTTTCTTATCAAGTTGCACTTTTGCACAAAACGTGACACCTTTTCTTCTAAATACGAGTATATATAACTCAAAGGTGACTGACTGACATAGTGATCTATCAACGCACAGCCCAAACCACTAGACGGATCGGGCTGAAATTTGGCATGCAGATAGATGTTATGATGTAGGCATTCGCTAAGAAAGGATTTTGATCAATCCTACCCCCAAGGGAATAAAATATGGGATGAAAGTTTGTGTAAATATTCTTAGTTAATAATATTACTTCGTAATGCGAGCGAAGCGGCGGGCAAAAGCTCGTTATATAAATGAAGCCGATGAACATGAGGCCCATCTAATGGTAAGTGGCTTCTACCACTCTTTTAAACTTTATTAATTTTTAAGCATATTGTAATAATAAATTATTTGGCAAAGGGAGATCACCTAGCCCGGCGGGAGGTCTCCCGCCGGGCTAGGTGATCATGCCCGGGGAGCGGCCGTGCTCCGACAGTCTCAGTTCGGAACTTGTATATATGCAGGATATTTAGAAAACTTTGATAGCGTGATTCAGAATACTCGTGGCGCCATCTCTTGACGAGTAGCGGGAGGTCGCCATATCACCCCCTGCTCAGACCGGAGGTCGATATGGGAAAATATTTAACTCATGTTATGGGGTAGCAACAGCGTCTTAAATATGGAATTATATTGCTTAGGTGTGTTGGCTTGTTAACTTAAATGTGGGAGGCATGTCTATTGACTATGTATTCTATGACATGACAGACACGCGAATACCACAATATATTCGCAGATGCCGCATGTATGTACATAATTATAACATACTAGCATCCAACCACGTATTCTTTACCGTTCCTTACACGCCAAACATACCAACAACAAACAAAGCGTAGAAGGAAGCCAAATATTTCATAAGGGAGTGTATGCGATTATAAGAACAATATAGCACTACATTTTCGGGAAGACTCATGTAATTTTTCTTTATATGCATGAAATGTAAAATGTAAGTAAGTAAGATATGGATTATACTGTTTTAACCTTAATTAATACTACTGTTAAATTCTACTGTAAGTGTGCAATAAAGTGTATTCTATTCTATTCTATGTATTCTATCATATTATTAAGAAAATAATAGTTAATAATTATGTATGTAACGTTATTACGCAGTATGCCTTCTACAGGGAACGGGTCTCCTCTTACAATGAGAAGGATCGGTTCAACCACGCACATACAAACAACTAAGCACAGATTAGTAAGATTCACGAACATTTAAAAATCTCTCAGGAACGAATGTTTTCTTACATTTTCCGTCATCGTGACCACAGCATATGAGAAATTAAATTGAATGCGCACATAATTTTGAAAATTCCAAATTTGAAAGCCCAACATTTGAAATCCTGGTATAAGAGACCGAAACTTTTTCAAAAAAGCAATATTTAGGGGTGGTAACCCCTAAATATTGCTTTTTTGAAAAAGTTTATACACAATAATTTGTGTATTCTATCAAATGACACATATTTTTTATTATTATGACCTTTTAGAATAGAGACCATTCAATTCTCAAAACACTTTCTTGTTATGAGTGATCAATATATGTATTTTACTCAAGATTTTTATTATACAATACTAGAAATAGAAATAAATTAGCAATTCCTAAACATAGATTATGCAAGGTGGCTAGATCTTTCATAGGTAACTGTATTCGCTATTACAATAAAATACCTAACCACATTTTGAATCTCACAGAAAAAAGTTCAAAGATGTCGTTAAACAAACGCTATGTAAAAAAGCATACTATAAACTAAGTGATTATTTGACTGACAAAACGGTGTGGTCTGAAGTAGTTCCAGCTCCACATGTACCATTAGGTTAAGTTTAACATTGTAAAAAACATTTTTTTTAAAGATGTGTGTTATGGAGTTTCTTTCGCCGCTTCTTCTCCATTACGAAACACCTTGTGAAGTGGTGGTGGTTGTATTGACATTCAAAAAGTGCTCTGTAAAGAACCTATTTTGAATAAAAAAATATATTTGATTTGATTTGAATAAATAATTACGGCTGTGTTCCTTTTTCATCTCAACGTATTACTGTTATAAATATCATAATATCCGAATCAAATCAAGTAAAATTAACTTAACATTGAAATTAAGTTGCACAAGATGTTTTGTTGGACCTAGTAGCTAGTTTAGGAGACAAAGATTATATCCACAAGATAACATTAAAATATACAATAAAAAAAAATGAATCAATACGTCACAAAATAACAAAAGGCCAACGACACGCGGTGTTCCCAGGCGGTCACCCATCCAAGTACTGACCGCGCCCGATGTTGCTTAACTTCGGTGATCGGACGAGAACCGGTGTATTCAACGTGGTATGGACGTTGGCGAGAGAGATGGTGAAATTTCGGAATTATTGAAAACTATATGCATTAACATATTTTTGTTTAAAGTTACTTATTTTATAGCTTTCATTCTTCTATAATTAATAACCATCTTAGCCATTATTAGAGATACGTTATTTTTTTTAGATTTTATTCATAGACCGGTACAATAGTCTAAATAGTACTTACATTTGCTACATCGGCTAAATTAATTTATTAACTCCACTAGTTTTTACCCGCGGCTTCGGACGCGTTTAAAAGAAAATAATATAACATACATAAAACTGAAAATTCGTACCTTAAACTTTGCTAAAGATCATCACTTGATCAAATGCATAGTTTACGATTCAATCCTTACTAATATCGATTAGAATAATCGATGTTTTGGGTCCAAAAGATCGAAACTCCGATTAATCGATCTTAGATCGCCATCCCTAGTTCCCGTGGAATTTCCGGGATAAAAACTATTTTATGTCCTTTCTCGGGTCTCAGACTATCTTTGTACAAAATTTCATTAAAATCGGTTCAGGGGTTTGGGCGTGAAGAAGAGACAACCAGACAGACAGACAGACAGAGTTACTTTCGGATTTATAATATTATAGTAAGGTTGATATACCAATACAATTGAGATATTGGCATATGTGGCGTACACAGCACGATCGGTATGTCCCGGCGGTGCTCTGTTATCAGGTTAAATTACAGATTCTCGAGATGATTGGCGGCCTGGACAGCTCATTATTGACAAACGTGTGGTTAACCCATTATAATAATGTAATGTAGTTACGGTTACACCTGAGCTAAACCGTATTGGAGTTGGAATGCGGTTACTGAGGTTAAGAAACGATTTGTTTAAGTCGTTTCACCTTGTGAAGTGGAGCTTTGAATCCTTTGTGGTTCGACTCCGGTGGCACCACCGCCACACTTACATATTTGTGCCTGATAACAACATTGTTTGGCTGCTTTGTTCTGTTTTGAACGGTGTGGTAAGGGAGACATACCTTTCCGAGGCTTAGTTTAGTGTTCAGGGGTATCGTCGCAACTTTGGCCGAACTCAGGTAAAATTCTTATTTGGGGATAATAACAGATGTCAATGAGCGGCAGTAGCTACTTATATGCTTGTCTAATATTCTCATATCATAAAGAAATCTCTCAGTATTCATCTACCACCACCGCCTATTTCTGCGTTTTAATACCAGTATGCTCCGTGCCCAATAATGAGACAACAATAAACTAATTTCGATTCCAATTAATTAATGCTGTGCTTTAGTACCATGACTCCACAGTACCTTTAAAACAAATTTATGTTTTCGAGGTCCATCTCTGTCCTTATCGGTGTAAGAACTAGGATCACTTCTCAAATTATGAGAAGATCATCTTGGTTTCCAATACTGGCAACACATCTGTGATTAGTTTCACTTAAAATCTGTTCTACGAGTAAATGGTATTGTCACAAATGTCCATAGGCCGCAGTAACCACCATCAGGACCTCTGCAAGGTCGTTCGCTACTCCATTATCCTAAAATATTTAGTAAGCAATATACGACATATTAACTCGTCAAGCTGTTAAAAAAAATGTTTAATAGAATTACTGTCAGTGAGAAGATTCTATCACAAACAAAGGCCAATAAATTGCTCACTGTCTGTGTCTGTCGTTTTTCTTAACGTCTTGTCATCAATAAAAGTTAGTTTAGTACCAGCCCTTTCAATAATACTAACTTAATGCCATCAAGATTTTTCAAGCGGCAATCTTTTACATTTTTTGTCTTATTTATGCGAGATGTACTTAATACTAATCTAATTTAAGATACACAATGTTTGTATCTTAAATCATGTACGACCCGCGTGGCGAAGCGATCACCATACCGGTCTGACGCTCAATTGGTCCCGGTTTGGTTCGATCCCCGGCCAGACAGTTATCTAAATGATGAATTTTCATTTCTGTTTCTAGGTCTAGGTGTTTGTTTATTTGTGTCCATGGCTTCTATAGCACAGGGAATCTTAGGGCTATGGGTTTAAAAAGCCTCAAAGCGTCCTCCGTTCCGAAAATCTTGGGTAGGCTATTAATAATTGTTCAAATCGTTTTAGTCCTCAATCAACTCGTACATACAAAACATTTCAGAACGATCCATATTTTGTGTGAAAATAAGTTTACTGTAAACTATTGAGTTGTTTGATTTTTACAACCAGACACGTCAACTAGTGTATAGAAGTAAAAGTTAATGTATAGGCAATAACGAGAAAAGCAAGGCAAAAAGACAACCGCTAGTACAGGCCAACGTGTCACTGGGTAGCGCATCCTGCTTAATGAATTACTACGTTCTTGTTTACATTGCAGTAATATTACTTATTCAATATTGATTGCAAGTAAGGAACTGGTTACTAGATTCTAATAGCATTTATGTTTGACTAGCAACCCGCCCGCGCTTTGCACGGGTAGAACAGAATAAATGTCTATTTCTTTTTCGTAGTGAACTATCAGCTTTTTGAAGGTGGTGGAACCCTTTGTGGCTTGACTCCGGTGGCACCACCGCCACACCTGTCAGAGGAGTCGCCATTGCATCGCCGGCTTTGAAGGAGAGCTCTGTTTGAACCCCTCTTGAGGATGACATAGCGCTCAAGGAATACCTCAGGAGGAAGTTCATTCCACATTTTGCACGTACCACTAAATAAGTGGTAAGTATAAGAAAACGTTCGTCCATGAATCTTGTCGTTACAAATTGTGTCACGTTATGGAAACTCGAGGAAAACTCTTTCGTCAATTTATCTAAAGGTACCGTTCTTGAGATGCGGATAGCTGCGAAGCGAATGTAAAAGATTTGGGAGCTGTCCATCTAAAATTCATCGCACGTCGCCGGTCACGTGTATGCGGTACTTTGCAGGCGAAATGCAGATGTTGACGTGATGTAAAATAAATTTCGTCGAAGTCCATTGTTGTCCCACTGCTGCGCTTGTGGTCTTGTCAGAGTGGGAAAAGTGTGGATTATAGTATTTTTTTATAACATAAGAGTAGTAGACGAGCATGCAGTCCACCTGATGGTAAGTGACTACTGTCGCCAATGGACATCTGTAATCAACACCAGAAAGGATTAGATATTCCTACCTGAGGTCGGCCACAAGTGCGCCGCTACCTCTGAGGACTAAGCTGGAACGCCTCGAAAATGTATGTCTCCCTTACCACATCCTTCAAAACGAAACACAGCAGCGCCTAACACTGCTGTTATTAGGCAGAAATAGGTGTGGCGGTGGTCCCGCCGGAGTCGAACCACAAAGAGTTCTACCACCTTCAGAAAGTCTGTCTACCACACTGGTGAAGTATGAATTTGTTAAGTTTACACACCTTTGGGATTTTTTAGGTGTAGTTTCTCCCTCGAGCTTTTCTTAATTAAAACAGGTAATATCTAATTTCTAATAAGCACATAATTTTGAAAAGTAGTATGTATGAGGTTCGAACCTTAGATTGAGAGGGCCAAATTCAAACTACAACTAAAATTTTAAGTCACTTGAACTTAAAAAATCCTATCCGAGTTTTATTTCTATCTGGGGTTCATTGAAAATGTTCATTGGCGGTATTGATGACATGTTGACTTTTGCCGTTTGATTAGCTATCTTACACGCGTTTAACATTTTTTACCCATCACAAAAGTGCACAACGCCGATAGAAGTTTTCACTTACATCTTTGAATCACTGTACATTTTTCATTAATACAGATAAAATAAATCTATCATAACTTTACTGAGACTTTCCCCGCCATATTTACCTCCAAAGGCTATGCAATATTGGCACGCGGCGCCTTTTACTTTATTCTCATAACCCAACTTCAAGAATTCATCTGTCGGCCTCCAGGATTGATATTACACGAACTCAACTCTGGGTATAAAATTCATAATAAATACCACAGATCTGAGAACATTTAGATATGCTCTATTCTATACGCATTTATTACTATCGATATATCTAAAAATGAATGTTTGTCTGTATGTCCTTTATAGAATCGTAAACTATCCACTCGATCATGTGATGATCTTGAGCAAAGTTGTTGTACATGAGCCCACGAAGTTGTTACGACCAATTTGCGACAGATGGCGCCATTACAAAATAAAAAGGAAAAAAAATATTTTTAATTTGTGGCGCCAATGTCATTCCAAAGAAGGTAGACATTTTCAAGTTTATAATAAAACCTATTATTATCTATTGATAGGGTTTTTAAATTAAGACTCACTCAGGAGATCTAGTATTCGAATTCCAGGCACGAATTTTTTTTCAAAGTTATGCGTATTACTTCGACGGCGAAGAAGATCATTGCGAGAAACATTTTGCTTGAGTTCTGTTAAAAATACATTAAGTGTGCAGTAAGAAGTATATAGTCTGCGTAAAACTGCTAGTCCGCTCAATATAGAACTGAATCGCATCGCCATAGCAAATTGTATAACTACACTTGCACGCAATAACTTCAGAGCAGATTAGCAGTTTGGCGGGGACTATAACAGAAATGGGTTGATGATGATGTCTTAGCCTAAAGGATTTTATGATAATATAGGAGTTAGCAGAAGTTCATGCACTCCATTTGATAGTAAGTGGCTACTGCCGCCCATGTACCTATATCTGTAATAAACCCTATACAAGATCTGATTCCCATCTGTCCTGAGATCGGTCACAGATGCGCCGCTACCTCTGAGGACCAAGACTGAGACTCAAATTGGAAGGTCTCGGAAAAGTATTTTTCCCTTACCACACCCTTCAAACCAGACTACAGCAGCGCTTAACACTTCTGTTTTAGACGGAAATACGTGTGGTGGTGCCGGAGTCGAACCGCAAAGCGCTCTTCAAAGCATTTCTAGTAGTTGTCCACTCTCTCATAAAACCAGCTAATAAAGCCCAGATCCCGCAACAAACAGACGAACAGTTTCGAACTTTTTATAGCTAAGAATAAAAAGTGTAATCAACTCGAAGTAAAGCTGTCGATTTAGGGAATCCGCGTTTCCTAAGATTAATGTGGTTTTCCCAAGTATTTATGGGGAAAAGGAAAAATTGTTACCCATTTATATAAATAAAATTAATGTGTTTGTCTGTACTTAATTTACTCAAGAAAACTGCCGTTCTCTAAGCTGTAGTTATTTATACGCGATTATATAAATCTGTAGCAGTAAGGTAGGTAAGCAGTGATAGCCTAGTGGTTAAGAAACTCGGCCTAAGATTGAGGGGTCAGGGGTTCAAATCCTCAAGGCCTCTGATTTTTCAAATTTATGTGCGTCTTAGATATTAATTATCACTTGCTTAAACGGTAAAGGAAAACATCGTGAGGAAACCTGCATACCTGAGAAATCTTAAAAATAAGGTTTCTAAAGTATGTGCACTCTACCAATACGGACTTGGCATGCGCGGTGGACTACGGCCTAATCCTTCTCATTCTGAGAGACTCGTGCCCAGCAGTGGGGCAGTAATGGGTTGATGGTAATGATGATGATGATGTTATAAATCTGTACTTTGAAGAGCAGCAATGGAGGATAAAAATAGTTGGAACCAAAACATAAAACCAGATGTTATCATTCGGCTGTGGATGGTAATGTTTTTCGAGTGTATGAATGTATGTCCCAATTTTTGATTCGATAGCCTAAACGTGTTGATGGATTTAAGCACATGGTGCCGTTGGATTCGTCAAAATTATGAGAGTGATGGTTTTTTCGTTTTCATAATAGTTTCTAATCTGTATATCGATACCTTAATTCGAAAATTAGCCAACTCCACTTTTTGTCAAAATGTTTATTTTTATTTATTTTGATAATTGGCGTTCAACGAAATCAAAATAAATAAAAAAAAACATTTTGACAAAAAGTGCAGTTGGCTGATTTGCGAATTAAGGTATCGATATAGAAGCTTATGGGAGAATTTGGAAAATCAATTTCCATAAGATATCAACGCAAAGACAACCTTACACTGAGTAAAATATTGCATACATATTTCCTTACAAAATTTTTAGGATTTCCCCATAAAACGGTAAAAACAACGAACCGTAGACTACGCGCGGAACCGTGTACGTAACTTGTATTTATATGAAAAGGGAAAATATTGTTATTCAAAGTGATTTCGGTATGGTAAGTATCTACGATTGTTCTTGGAGATTGTTTCCGAAAGCTGTATATTTAATATAAAATTGGGTTTCAGGAAGGTATTTCAATTAATTTATTGTTGAAAGTTAGGAAGTATTTGGACTCTTTTGATTTTGTCTTCGATTTGCGTTTATCTTTTTAGAAAGATCCAAAGAATATCCGTATTTGTTTGTTACTAACTACAACTTCATTAAATAATATATCGTGGTTCTACTCTGGAAACTACCCTCTCATATATTCTAGCTTTATAACAGTGTCAAACTCTTTTCTATTTTGGTTTGGTAGCTCGGTAATAATCCAGTCTGATGTTTTGTCTACAAAAGTTTTCACTTTAATAATATCTGCGCTGCAAAAATTGACAAATTTACATCTTTGTAGAGCAAAAATTAGATGCATTGATTATTATTTAGTTATTTATTATAATTATTATGATATTAGGTCTTCACGAGTATCAACAATCATAATTATGTGGTTAACAGGTAAGATATAAACCCTTCTAACGGCTCTTTGATTACAGTTAATGTATATTTTCATTATGATTTTCGTCTTATCTATTTTCTACTAGCTTTTGCCCGCGGCTTCGCCCGCGTTTAAAAGAAAATAATATAACATACTAACATACATAAAACGTATCTTCAACTTTGCTAAAGATCATCACTTGATCAAATGCATAGTTTACGATTCAATCCTTACTAATATCGATTAAAATAATCGATGTTTTGGGTCCAAAAGATTGTTTCTCCGATTAATCGATCTTAGATCGCCATCCCTAGTTCCCGTGGGATTTCCGGGATAAATACTATCCTATGTCCTCTCTCGGGTCTCAGACTATCTTTGTACAAAATTTCATTAAAATCGGTTCAGTGGTTTGGGCGTGAAGAAGAGACAACCAGACAGACAGACAGACAGACAGAGTTACTTTCGGATTTATAATATTAAGTAATCTATATCATAATTCAACTACGTTTTTTTTTAAATAAAAATTGACTTAGCAAGTTCGCGAAACCTCTTAAGATAGAAATGGTTTCCTCCATATTACATCAAAAAATATGTACAAGACAACATAATTTTTTGAAGTCGGTTATTAACATTTCCGATCTAACGTTCGTCAGTTACGGGCGAATCACGCAAAGCTGTTAATTTTATCGGCATTTGTTACTTCGGATTCCATAACTCGCCGTTAGAATAATGTAATTCGATTTAGTACCGAATGAAATTTGTGTAACGGGAAGATTCGGTGATTGCACTGAGATTACTTGCATTCTTAGATTGGTCAGGGATTATGATCGTTTTTGGAGGTCTCATAATTTGAATTTGTTGTGGAAAATATAAAATACTACTTTATGTTCGAGTTTCGTCTGCACTTTGAGTGATGACGAACATCGAAATTTGATGACTACGATAGCATAACAACAGTGTTAAGCGATGATCTGTTCTAGTTTGAAGGGAGTGGTGTTCCTACTTAGTCCGCAAGGATAGCGATGCATCTGAGGCCGTCCTAAGGACTGTGTACTCAAATTTTATCCAGAGTTAGGTTTATTGATGTCTACGAGTGGCAGTGGTCACTTACCATCAGCTGGGCTACATGCTCGCTGTCTACTCTTATGTATATTGCAAAAAAAATAAAATAGAAATGATAAAATGTTGACGAACCCCCGAGGAAAATATCTAAAAATCGTTCGCTCAGTCATTTCCCGAGTTCAACACCCGAGCTAGATATTTCCAGTGAAAACACCCAACCCTTTACTAAGGGTGAGTGATGCGGTGCCATTTTTCAAGTTAATAAATGTAACAAATAGTTCGATATCGAATGACTCGGGGAGAGATTGATGGTTCGCTTTGTAACTAAGCTCTATTTTGTTAGGAAAAAGGGATTTTTAAAAGTTTAACAAGAAACACGATTCACGCCTTTACTAAGTGGAAAATGGAATTTGGTTTTCTCTTTTATATATTTAGTAATATGATAATGGAAGTAAAATTTAAATTTGAGACTAGCAGCTGGTGGCAACAGAAGTTAAAGATAGAAGGGAGTACCGGGTTTGATTCTCAATCAAGCATATTAATTGGATTTTTGCGAATCATCTGGATGTTCAAGGAACCGTAACATAGATCCTTCTAAACCATGTAAACTCAGTACAAGCTACTAGTGGTCCCCAGTCTGGTTAAGATACTAATACTCAACATATTGTTTGAGAAATGTTATTACCACAAAGATACACGCTCTGCATTCGCGCTTTAAGGTGGTAGAACCCTTTGTGGTTCGACTCCGGCGGCACCACCGCCACACCTATTTCTACCTAATAACAGCAGTGTTAGGCCCTGCTGTGTTCTGTTTTGAAGGGTGTGGTAAGGGAGACATACTTTTCCGAGGCGTTCCAGCTTAGTCCTCAGGGGTAGCGGCGCATCTGTGGCCGACCTCAGGTAGGAATATCTAATCCTATCTGGGGTTGATTAGAGATGTTCATGGGCGGCAGTAGCCACTTACCATCAGGCGGATGCAGTCCACGTCTGCTACTCCTATATTATAAAAAAAAAAAACAATTTATTATTTAAAGCTAATTCATGAAATTAATTCCTTTATTCCTACACGCAAATTGACACAAGTATCTATTATTAACCTCAAATCAAAAAAGATAGAATGAGTTCCTAGAATAAAAATGTATAGAGAAAATTATCGCGTATCGTGTGATGCAAAATATAATTCGGCATCAATTAGACATTCTCGCATCATTTAAGATATCTATTTACCAATACCAATACCAATTTTGAAGATGGTCGAACCTTATGTGGTTAACGTGTCTGTCGCTCAAGTAGAAATCTAATCTAGATAATCTGGAGTTGCTTATCCTATTGGTGGTAGTGCTTACTTTTCATCTTGTACACTGCATGTTGTTTGCTTTTATAATATTAAAAAATATTCCCATAAGCATAAGTTGTGTTTCCGCTAATTTTCCACGATGCGTCTATCTTTTTTGGTCTGAGGTGATTACCATAACTTAAACTACCGACTTGGCGTTGACTTTTACTATTTAACACGTTAATTCCGTTATGGTCTAAATGTTTTGTTTTTTATTGTTTTCTTCCAATAATTTGCATACTTTCTTTAGTTATATGAAACTTAAGGGGAAAATAGTTTCAATTGTAGAAAGTTAAATGTAAAAGGCCCTTGAGGTATTCAATCAGACAATTTTATTTTATGGATTCATAGTATAAGTTTAAGTCGTTCTTATTTACCTTAGACTGTTTATATACGTTAGTTGTGACTTCTTTTTGATATCTCTTATGCCACGTCTGTGTTTACAATACGGGGGTTAGTAAGAATTATGTCTTGAGGATACCCTCTTTGTCCAGCCAAATAAGAAGGTAGTGAATACCCCGGGATTTTTATATTTCTCTAGAATATTATGCCAAATATACCAAACGCGAGTTTTAGTTAAAATGAGGAATGATCAATAATATAAGTGATGTAAATTTGAAAAAATTACCTTAATAAAGATGCTCGAAGCGTACTCTTCTCTTCTCTTTAGTCTTCAGTCAGTAATCATTCTTATTCACCATGCAATTCAGTCAAATATTACTCGAGAAGGTATTGTGTACCTATATTTTCAAAATACCTACATCGGTTTACTTTAATTTTATGGATGGATGGAATTTTATTTTATTACACTAAGTATTCATGTAAGAACAAGATTATATAATAAAAAAATAATAACTTCACATGGCCTATTATAGAAGTCTGCACAAACAAAGCATCAATACCTTCCTAGTAAGTGATTTTAAAATATCAAAATGGGAGGTATCCTCTAAAATACGCATAATTATTTTTACAATACGTTTCATACGTAATTCTCTCATGTTTTACCATAATACCTCAGGTAATATTATTGTTAATACATAAACAAATGTTAATCTAGACTTAACATGCCGTATTATATTGTACAAACGTAGTTAGCATTGTTAAAGTTATATGAACCTTAACATCGGACAATAAGATTCAAATTCGGGTGGGTTTAGTCAAATAGAATTTGCATACATTAGTCCCGAACCAGGTATTACAGGATAACATCATTAATACGAGAATACTTGATATAATAATGATAGTATTTGCTTTATTACACTGTTATTGGTCTAGAAATGGAATATGCTATTTATTATAAGTTTGTTGTACAAATACTAATATACTCTACTCTTCTCTCTCTATTTACTAATACTCTTTGTAAATAGTAGAAAACTTCATTTGCAATTATGTTTGTTATTGTATTGTTTGTTTTAGTAGTAAATAGTTTTTTTTTATAATATAGGAGTAGCAGACGAGCATGTAGTCCACCTTATGGTAAGTGGCTACTGCCGCCCATAGACATCTGTAATAAACCCCAGATAGTATTAGATATTCGTACCTGATGTCAGCCACAGATACGCCGCTACCCCTGAGGCCTAAGCTGGAGCGCCTCGGAAAAGTCTATCACCTTACCACACCCTCAAAAGAAACACAGCAGCGCCTAACACTGATGTTATGAGGCAGAAATAGGTGTGGCGGTGTTGCGCCGGAGTCGAACCACAAAGGGTTCTACCACCTTCAAAGATATTTTATAATTACCAATAATAGGTAAGTGTATCTATTAGGTATTATGATACTAAGTTACTTTTTGTTTCTGTTTGTCAATTTACTTGTGTGTCTATGGGTACTATACCAAAAAATGACAAATTGGATAATACAGGCCAAGGAAAATAAAAAACGCCCTCAGATCTTTTAAAAAATCTTTAATAATACTCTTACATCTCCTTTGTATCTAAATACAATATTTACAATCTTATAACTTTAATTATCTACTTAATTTAATAAAATTTTACCTAAACAATGTCACAACGGTGTCCTTTGTCAACTCTATATAATTCCCTTTAGACAATAGGCAGTATATAAGGCAGTGTATTAGCTGATTTGAGTATTTAAAAAAATAAAAAAGCTCAAAAATAATTAATTTTACAACTTAATTATACATAACAGTCCCAAAAACACACAACATAATAAATAATTCATTTTTGATACATAATTCGGTGGTAAAAATTGAAAATGTGATTTTTTTTTATCTGTTACGCTGACGTTTCAATTTAGTGTTGCTATGTAAATTATAATGTTATGTACTTTTGTATGAAAATATTTATATACCAATAGATAATATTGTGTGTCTTTGGGAAAACAAGGTTTATACTTAATAGTATTTAGCCTACGATCATGATTAGACCTGAGAATTAAAATTTCTATATTACGCGGACGCCATTTTCTCATGGTTCTAAAAAGTTGTATAAGGCACTTCGTATACAGGGATTTTTTGGTATCTTGACCATGATCACCACATCATTGGTGGCAACAATCACATATCCATGTGTACGAAGTGCTAAGACACATGTACAAATTATTTTTATACAAAATCATTATCACTTATTTAATTTATATTTTTCCAAGTTTCTTCATTTCGACGAAATTTTTCGAAATATCAAGTCGGTCTCATGATTAAGGTAAGCTTGTATAATTTAATGATAAAACTAAATACATAATTCACCAATAATGTTAAAAATATACAGTATATCACACGAACTCTCTCTACTAAGTCAGATATCCAGTGTTGCTATAAATAAATATCTTATTTTAAAATGTACGCAGATTTTGAAGGTGGATTATTATAAATTCATAAAAAATAAACCAATTTGTCAATGATAATCTAATTTACAATAATAGCTTATAGTTGCGTTGTTGTAAGTACTTCTTTTAGAATTACCGTACATGTAATATTAATAGATTTCGTCCTAACGTAACTTTGAATTACCCAAAAAATACATTAGTAGTATCTAACACAGCTATAATGCTATCAGTGTAATTATTTTTGTATTCCAATTCCACATTCGTCGTTTAGTTAAAATTGTTACTGTTTCAAGGATCTAATCCAGTGCTAACTAACTTAAGTGTCCGGGAAGTTCAATCGAATATCCTAACTTATCGAAATCTCTTCATCTCCTGGCAGCGGGTGCTTGGGTGTGATGAGTGCAGCCTTCGACGTTCTCGGGCCAGTCGCAAACGTTCTCGTTCGGGTTGAACACCAGGTTAGAGGGGCACGGCATGTGGTGTTCCTCTCGCCTTCGCACATGTAGTACATGGTGCAGTCCGCCTTGTCAGGATGGTAGGAGATGTGACCGTCTTCTTCTTCGCAAGTTACTTCGGTGGCTGTTGGTTAAGAGAACAATATTAAATTAAGTTATTTCAAGCAATCAACACTTTTTATATAATTGGGTGAATGTAGATTTCGTACCAGCACGTTATAGATAATTTACAATAATGGATACATATAGGTACATTGGTCATATCGATTATTCTATTAGTTGTGGTTTTGATTTCTAGTAGACCTTTAAACGATATCCTTAGGGTATGTAAGTTTACAGATTACCTTTTTATAGTTATTTTTCTAAACAATTATATTTGATTTTCGTTCTGAAATTGAATGTCATATTTGTGTTTGCCTGTCTATGATGTGTGATGTACATGACTAATTATTTTAAATTAATGGGATAAGGCTTTGCGACATTTACAATAGCAACAAGTACTTACGATCTTTAGTGGTGTACTGTCCAGTAGGACTCGAAGATTCATAAGGCCCATCGTACTCCAGCTTCACTTTGTAATCCTAGCTCTTGTTCATGGCGGTGATGAGCGGGTACTTGCCGGTACCGCAGGATCCTCTGAAGTCGTCCATGTCGATCGACCAGACCATGATACCACCGAAGCCTTCTTCTTTGAGCCAGGCCATCTGAAAGTAAAGGAATGGTACTATGTAGAAATGAGTTCTTGCACAAAGAAAGCGCTAAAATTTATATTTAGAATCAAAAAATGCAAAATCATTATCATACAAGTACATACAGTTCATTTAAGAGACGAGAGTAAGTTTTCTGCATGGTCAATAAAAGTACGCTCTTAAGAGCATTGTTAACAATGCAGATGGTTTAGCAAGAAAAGTAGACAAAGTTGTCAGTATATAAAATGGGTGAAAAATAAAATGGAAAATATAATTATGACATTAACGTCAATTTGTGATCTAAACACACGTTTTTGTTAGTGATATGCTGATAAGTTACCTTAGTTTTCAGAGATCTTTCGTCATCGAATCCGACCCATTGGTCTTCTCTGTACGCGAAGGGCACCATCTGTTCGTTGTCCCACACGAGAGTGGTGTTGTCTTCCCTGAGGAACTCGCAGATCTCATAGTAGGACATAAAGCCGGCCTCGTTGGTGAAGCGACCGGTTTGACCTGCGAAAAAGACAAAGTTAAAATCTTACCGTGTAACTACTACTGTGTACTAATATGTAAGCAGTAAAAGAAGTATTGAAAACCTGTTTTAAAAATCTTCATTCATGTTTTCGGGAGAATTCCATTGTTCCTACGAGCGTTCTAGCACAGGAATTGGAGGAGACTGATGCATACTCAAGTTTATATTATTATATGCAACTTATTCTTCCTTAAAAATGTCTATTAAGGCTAAGTTTAATGATTCAATTTATTAACATCTGCTAGATTCCATATTTGCAACATTTAAGCAAATCTGTTAAAGAGTACCCAAACGCGCATGAAGCTTTGATGTAGTATTCACCTTATTTGATCTAAAGACAGAAGGTTATGCCAGCAACTCCACAATACATACATTATCAAAGAACTTTCAAAAAAAGAAATTGTACTTACCGCCACCAGAAGCAGGGGCACCAATGTCAAACTGCGTCTCGTTGATGAGCGTGAAGGATCTGCCGTACGTCGGCATACCGATCATCAGCTTCTCCTTGGGAGCACCTTGACGAACCCATTCACGGGCTGAGTAATCCTGGAAGCAAGAAAAAAATATATTCATGACCATGATAATTTTATTGATAATGGGTATTACCAATAATTGTGTTTGATAATACTAACCATAATCGTGATCATGAAATTGGTAATAATTTTGATTATCAAACTCAAAAGACATTAGTTTTGTATGAGAATGAGTCAGATTTAAATATTCCTGATTGTTACAATGAAATGACAACTAAATTTAAAAATAATCAAAAGTACTTTCGACAGCAAAAGATAATTAAAAAAACAAATAAGTTAATAAGAAAGAAAAGATGGAAAGTTTTTTTTCCTCAATGTCTTGAATCTTCCGTGTATTAACTAAGCCAGTGACGTAATAAGAGTTCGTAAAAACCGGTTTGGATTTCTGAAATAATTATAAGCTTTGATAAATTATTCCCTTTTGTTTGTGAAGTTAAGCAACTTCTATCTGAGTTTTCTCATTACGCAACAAAATCTGTTAATTTATTTTCTGGTACGTAACGAATACCTTGTCAAAACTTCTAATTAATATGAGAGACTTTGATTAAAATACATATATCAACACATTTAAGAATTCAAGGCATATTATTAAAACTCAAATTGATTAATGTCAAGTATGTTGTAATGTGTTTGTGTTGTTAGCTTGATTTTGGTTTTTGTATGTTATTATTTCAAATATGGTCGTTGCTGGCAATAAAATTTAGCGACATCATGAACAACGACATCGAGATTGAAATATATCCTTAAAAATACGAGTACCTTGTGTTAAGAGTCATTCTTAAGTCTTACGCCTTGTATTACGCCTTGTATTGTAAAAACAGCATTTTATCAAAGTGAAAATTTGTATCAGTAGCGTGGTTAGGTGCATCATATGATCATCATCTAATTACCATCACTGTGAAAGATCTAGTCATCTTTAAGTACAATTAATTAGATGATGACCTCGTTAACAATACATACCACTGTAAGTTTCTTCTGGTAGCTGGTAGCACTTTCTAGAGGGAAGAGAGGACTGTTGTGTCCAACTTGACGCTCCCACTGGCCGTGGAAGTCGTATGTCATTACGTTGATGAAGTCCTAAAATAAACAGGATTTCAAATTATCATATGGTGTGTGAAACTGACAAAAATGATCAATAGTACGGAGTGTTCACACACATAGTTGGCAAAAGTGTCTAAGATAGTTTATCATCAGAATGAAAGGAATAGAAAAAAAAACAGTTTTGTTAAAGACTTAGTATAAAGACATTGACAGAAAATAAAAAAAGTTTACACATAAGTCCTTGTATTCTGAATGCCGTAAACAAAAAGAGCAACTTACCAAGTATTTAGAGATTTCAGGGACATCATATCCAGCAGCGATAGCTTCGAAGGACGCAGGTACAGCAGCGGTGAGCAGCAGACGCGGTTGACCAGATGTCTTGGCCTCTCCCTCGAAGGCCAGACGGAGTTCTTTCAGAAGTGATACAAATGCTGCACGGTCATCAGCTCCTCTGTTGAAATCAACCATGTAAGAATAACCAAATCTATTTTTACTATTTATTCCTCATTTAGAAGAAGTCTGCTTTTCGTATTTGTTAAATAAAAATATTACAACAAATGTTATTAATGGACTGAATATAAGTAAAAATTATTTAGTGAGCTTCATCTTAGGTAAAGATTCAGTAGTAATTGTTTTAAAACTTGAAAAGCAGGAGTCTTCATATGATATACTAATAAATCGTGTTAATTAGACGATAGTTATTTAGAAAAGATTTTTTTTTATTGTATTTTCACTTTACCTGACTTACGATTTAAAGTAATACTATAACTACTAGTAGTTATTAATTTACCTAGGGTATTCCCAATCAACATCCAGACCGTTGAACTGGTAATCCCTAAGGAATTCGATGGCTTCGTACACGAACTGGTTCATACGGAACACGTTGGAGGTGAGTTCTTTGAAGGGCGTGGAGCCGAAAGCCCAGCCACCAATAGCCAACAGGATCTGGAAAAGAAAAACAAAATTAATTAAAGAATATCACAGAATATGTTGCGATGAGACTGCACTTTGCACCTGCATGAGAAAACGTAGTAATGATCTGGTAGAACGTAGAACATGAAGAAGGTGGTAGAACCCTTTGTGGTTCGACTCCGGCGCAACCACCTCCACACCTATTTCTGCCTCAAAACAGCAGTGTTAAACGCTGCTGTGTTCTGATTTGAAGGGTGTAGTAAGTGAGACATAACTTTCCAAGGCGTTCCGGATTAGTCCTCAGGGGTAGCGGCGCATCTGTGACCGACCTCAGATAGGAATATCTAATCCTATCTGGGATACATTACAGATGTCACGCGGCGGCAGCAGCCACTAACCATCAGGTGGACTGCATTCTCGTCTGATACTCCTATATTATAAAAAGAATACATAGTAATGTTCTAGTTGATGTGGTCAGAGTGTGGTAAGGAAGTGACACTTACACGGGGCATACTAGCTTAGACCTTAGGAATAACAATGCAGTTGTGGTCAACCGCAAAGGACTCTAACCCAATTGGGATTGATTACAGATGCTCAGTGACCTTATACCAAGTGGACTGTAGTGTATATGCGATTTATTATAATATAATTCACCTGTCTGAATATATAGCAATAATACTCTGCGATAACATTGTCTGTCGACCGTGTAGAAACTGTCTTATAAAATTATAATCTTAACCTATAAAGATAAGTTCACAGGTAAAGAATATTATAAAAAATATATATATTTTGTTTTTATTTTGAGTCTTACATACGAGTACTTTAATGACAGAAAAACTACTGGTTTATCCAAATCTGGCAATTGAATACAAATCGGATTAATAATTTATGGAACATCCTATCCAACCAATCCAACATTTTAGCAGAACAGAAATTAGCAGATTAAAGAAAAATAATAATTCGGAAAAAATATCCCTTAACTTAACCCTTAAGGCAATAAATTAGACACCACGTAACGTATTGCATTAGGTAATTACTTTTGTAGATATACCAACTGTTTCTTCAAGGAGTTTTAATTAAAGTTCAATTACTAAAAAAGAACGGAGTTCAAAAGGGAGTCGCTACATTTGACAGCAGTCCATGTCCAAAAATTAATAGTCTTATATTGTATCCACTTTACAATGCTACGAGTACATAATACATAATACAATGTACATACATTGTACACATAAATATGTTTCATCGCTATCTCAACTTCATGAAAATGTATTCCTTAGTTAAATAGGGGGTTTACTACCTAATTCTTTTTTCTTAATGTAATAAAAAAGTAGCATGTATTTGTAGCTTTGGCTATTGCAGATTACAGGGCAATAAAGCTGGTTGTTAAGATGTCATAGAAAATATCTTTGATCCATGATTAATCGATATTATAGGTACTTTCAAGGTAATCTAAACTTTAAACTTTTGAAAGACGACTTCTGAAAATATATAGGTAACTACTAAAAGCAATTTGTGAACGTTTAATATAATCAATTTAACAATCAAAGTATGGCAATTTTTCAAAAGAAAAAATGATTGCAAGTCTACACATTCGATGTAATGAATGTAGGTACACTCTAAGAGGCTAGTGCTTAAATATTTAGAGCTTTTGCAGATAAGGGCTTGAAGCAATTTATTTTATGTTTCACTTCAAAGGGATATTGAAATATTTTTCAATATCACTAAGTAGCTTTATAGGGATAGAAATTGTTTTCTTAGGTTTTAGTTTTATTAAACGTTACTTGTTGAAGGTTGTTACGTAATTTTTATGTTGAATAAATGTTTCATCCAAGCGTGTTAGTACTCTGTGGGTTGACTTCGGGAGTACTACTGTTATCTGTTTTTGCTGTATTGTTGCAGTGTCTTATTAGGCGCTGTCTTATTAAAAAGGTGAAATAAAGGAAGAAACGTACACAGGACATTTTAAATTAATCCTTAGGTATAATCTCAATCTTATTTAGAATTCATTACACGATGTTGTTGATTAACAGTAATGATGATCACTTACCAGTTTTCCAAAATATTAGTTCAGATAAGAACTCTTTTATTTATTTATTTATTGTAACTTATACAAACTACTTTTACAAGTATTTGTAAATAAGATAACAACTTGAATCAGAAATATTTCAGTATTCATAGGAAAAAGTAATTAAGAAAAATAACTTTAAAGCGGCAAAATCTGCTTAATAATACGTTACTTATCGATGTCATAACAGTTAAAGTAAAAGTTAAAGTAAACTTGCCACTTTGCGAGAGAATACAAACTTGTACCAAGTTATGAGCCTTTAAAAGTTTTTAGAGGAATGGGTTAATGTTATTCTCTTAAGTCTTTCCTCGCCTTACAGAGTTGCCAAGTAAGGCACATCACGCACGTGGCAATACCGTCTTCAATATAATGCCTTGCTAAGTTTCCACGCGTCAACAAATTTGTTGAATACATCTAACAGAATAACGGAGTAAGACGTCGCTAGATTTGTATACACGTGTGCGACGGCCCTTATTGTAAATAATATTACAATGCTATATTCCAACGAGCGTAACTTGTTCTATTAACTTCTTTATTCTGTTCAACATTTCCCAAGAATGATCGTTAAAAGTTGAGGAACTTTTGAGTAGGTATTTGATACAGATACGAGAGGTAATGATACAGTATTATTCGTATTACAATTTAACTTGATGTTGTGAATCTTTGTGCTTTGAAATTTTTACGCTCTACAAGTTTTCACAATTTAATTAGGGCCCCGGCAGACGTGCGACTTTTGGATTTAATTATAGATGATTTAGTCCAGTTTTGTAAGCTAGATGCATCGATTAAAACCTAACCTACGTAACTGAACGCGGAAAAAGCAATGCAGCGTTCATGCAGTCACTTTAACTTAAAGACGTAAGGACGTGATGTATTGATGTATTCGCTAAATCGTGCATTGCCGATATAGAAAGTAGCAGGTCTGAGAGAGCCGTTACCCCCGTGGCTGCACTTTTTAAGTTTCATTGTTAGACCCTTGTCTATCGCACAAGTTGCTTACGTTTGGACTTCACCATGTTGCTCCAATGTATATTATACGAGCTTTTGCCCGCGGCTTCGCTCGCGTTACGAAGTAAAATTTTCATCCCCTTGGGGGTAGAATTGATCAAAATCCTTTCTTAGCGGATGCCTACGTCATAACATCTACCTGCCTGCCAAATTTCAGCCCGATCCGTCCAGTAGTTTGGGCTGTGCGTTGATAGATCACTACGTAAGTCAGTCACCTTTGAGTTATATATAAGATTTCTGCTATCCCATCATAACAAATGGATAATAATCTTTGGAAACATTGAAGCACGAACGAGTTTTATGAACTATATATAACTTACCTTCAGATTAGGGTTTTTCTCTCTTAGCGCGACAACCTTGTCATACATGTCAGCATCTTTTTCATCTCCTTCAGTGAGCTTGTGGTCCTTGAGAGTCGCAAAGGCGTAAATGATGTGGGTGCAAAGAGTAGGGTCCACGTTATCAGGCATGAAGCGACCAGCGCTGGGCCGTTTTGATGACCAGGAGGTGAGGTAGCAGAGGACTTGGGGCTCACGTTCTGAAATAGAAGAATAGAAAAGTATATCTTTAGATTTTTGAGAATTACATTTGTAATATATTTATATAAATATGAATGATTTTGTGGTATTCATAAGCTATCAATTTTCCGTGATTTAAGTTATGCGTTTATTTTCCTGTGTGCTTTATACCAATCAAGGCGCTCATTTTTGTACCTAATAACACAGTAATTTTTAATAATACCCGACATCTGACAAAAATAAAAATAGACTATTTAGTTAAGTAATTCGTTGTTTTAATGAGTTATTTTGTTCACAAAGAAATACTAAAACTTTTATTTTCAATAATACCATTTTTTATTTCGCGCAAGTAAAACTCAATCCAACGAACTATTTCTCGCTTCGCACAGTTGCACTTCGTAAAGTTTCAGCATTCATGAAACTTCTATAGCGCCTGAAACTAATTAGCATACTGCAATAAATCTATAAGATGCATCTAAGATTCGCATTCCTGTAACAGCAATGCGCGTTAAGTATGCATATATTTTCTAGGTTGGGTTGCACCATGCAACTTTAACGTTAACAAAGGCCTAAGCAACCGTCAAATCGATGGTTAAAATTTTATTACTTTCACAATTTTAGTTACAGTTGAAATGACGTCATACAAGAACACACTTAAAAGGAAATTCCGGTTCTGTCAACGTCGACTAAAATTTGCGGTGACAGTGAAACAAATTACGTTAATGATAAATAAATTAGTTACACGAATTACAAACAACAGAATTGTTATATTCAATCGCTATCGTCAAAGTTATGTTTATTTACCTTTAACGCAAACATTAAACGGATTTTTGATTACACTTTAAGCTTATTGATTCTTTTTTGTCCAACTTTAGACTAACATATAAGTCATTTTAAAGCTTTAATTTTCCACTATTCATAGGCCAGCAACGTAACATTTTAAGTTCGATGACAGCCTTTAAAAAATAATTAAACGTTCGACTCAACTTGATAATTATTATGATTTTATATTATATGATATCAAATAATGTTTTCCTAACCCAAGTTCCATGGACTTACCTACCTAACATAATAATTTAATTAAAACATCCTTCGGAAGACCCGAGAATTTACAATCCAAATTAATATACCGAAGAAAATGGTTATTAGATGAAGACATTAATAAATTCCTAACGACATAATATTGTTCATAAAAACGTGCTTTTCTTTAATATACGCTGAACTGGGATTCCATAAATCATTCAATTAGAAAGTATTTAGGATGAAAATCTAATTTTCTTGCTCGCGAATGACATTGAAGAGTAATCTTCGATATTAAGATCTAGTCTTTCTAAATTGAATTATATTTTCAAAGAAAAATTAATGTTTGTCATATGCTATATGATAGGCAATATTTACTTCGTCTGCATTTTTTTTTCATAAGTTTGATGAAATATGTAATATACAAGACTTTCATACATTTCATGTTTTATGAAGGTTACTTAGTGATTTATATGACCTGACAGGACGTAACATAAAGAAGTAATATCGTTCATATTTATATGAGAGGAACATAAAACTATTCAAAGAACTACTGGCAGCTCTCAGAAATATGTTATTTATTACCAACGCCCACTCGAGAACGCGTAAAACTTCCAAGCACCTACTTGTAGAGATTGTCGCTTTGAGTCATAAACCTGACGGGTCTAAATCACGAGACCCATAAACTTCCTTTCTTGCTTTCGCCAAATTATCGCGACCCCTCTCACCCTTCCATTTAGCTCACACAACAAACTGTAGTTATAACATCGGGGCTCTAATACCCTGGTCGTTAAAGACTCGAGCGTAAAAGCCCTCGATGTCTCAAACTTTTAGCAACTATGTCGCTGGCTGTCGTGTCAAGCCATTCTTAGCAGTTGGAAACAACAGAGTACCTAGAAGTGACCCTTGTGACACTCCTCTTTAAGATTTGTAGCTTTTAGTGTCACGTGTACAATACTTGTGGTTTCTTTGTCGGAATATTGAAAAGTTTGCATTTCATTGCGGAGAAAATTGCTAAATTAAATTGCATGGATATCAAA
Source organism: Epargyreus clarus clarus (assembly GCA_014595695.2). Taxonomy (NCBI): domain Eukaryota; kingdom Metazoa; phylum Arthropoda; class Insecta; order Lepidoptera; family Hesperiidae; genus Epargyreus; species Epargyreus clarus. Next base: position 444,554 of record JACTTY020000017.1, on the reverse strand, counting down.
TATATTACAATGTAAGTTATACGAACGCATTGGCGAAATCTTTAGAAATTTAAGTGCAAGTATCATAAGCGCTTTAGAAAGTAATAATGGAGTGATATAAAAAATATTGTCTCTGTCAATTGGTGAGTGAAGAGTGAAAGTTGGTACTGTAATACGTACACTGGGACATATTAAGTTACGCGCAAAAAGTTAATAAAAATACGATCTTATTATCGATTGGAAAGATATGTAATACGTCGTAATATTTTATTCTACGTATTTCTTCTTACCAAGTTGTTATTTTGTGACGACTGTTCATAAATGGTAGGTAATTAACTGTCGGATTGAATGCTATTGGTGTTACATTGATATTATTTTTCAATATGTTTTTCTTGAAGGATATTTTTTATCGTTTTAACTTTCTGATTTAAGTGATTTTTATCACGCTTATATAAACTATGGTCATTTCTTTGTAAGCTTTAAGTTTTGCTCTGAACTACTTTTATATCTTCGATACAGAAGGAAATGCTCATTTAAAATGACGTGATATTATTGTTTTTAATGAAAGTCATATTTAACTGCATTTTTCAGATTTCCCTAATAGATATTTTGTTACATATTACTCAATACTCACTGTTCTTGTCAACCAAAGCATTAGCGATGGTGGGATTCTTGATCACGAGGGTTCTCGTGGGTTTCTTCACTTTGCTAAGAACATCAGTCAGACTGATCTTGATTGGCTGTGGTTTCTCTGTGACTTCAACGACTACGCTGGCTGCCACTGATGACCAGTCTACATCTTTAGCGTCTTTTCCACGAGATATTCCTCTGAGTTCTTCCCTGAAAACGAATACCGTATGTAGATTTCCATTCTGATTTGAAAAGCTTTTTTTTATGTTTCTATAATAAGTTGAAGATATGTATTTGGAATAGGTACATAATATTGGCTTTCTAAATTATGTCACTATTAAACCGTCTTAACTAGGTATGCTTTACTCAGGTTATCTCGAACAATATCCTTCTAATTACAGCGAAGGAATTTAATTCGCTTATTAGGAATATCTGAAATGCAGTATGTTGACATCTAATTAACTGGTGTATGGAGGAAGGGAAATTATTGGGAGGAATTTGGGCAATATTCAGATGTGGAGCAGAATTTTGAGATTCCTGAAACAAGGACGATATTAAAGACATATTTCTTAGCCAAAGATCACAGGAGAAGTATTTATGATGGGAATAACAAGGGTTCTAGCAAGGTGTTGTAGAGTTTTTTAAGGTTTGACTGAACTATTGTTTCGTTCTTTGTTTGTGAGTGACAGTGACAGTGATCTAAGATTATGCATAAAGTGGACCTTATCGTATGAAACAGGTTTGAAGTAATCATATAACGTTTTATTTAAAAAATATTTAGTAGTTTGCATATCTCTAAAAACCTGAAGATTAACTGTTTGCTTCTGATATTATTGTAACATTTCAAGTATTAGAACGGAAGAATTGAATTGATTGATAGATGAAGTGTTACCTCATGGCGCCGATGAGTGGGTATTTGACGTCACCACCGCAGACACTGCCGCTGAAGTCATCCATATCCACGGTCCAGACCATAGCACCTCCGAAGTTGTTGTCTTTAATCCACCTGATGACAAATTACCGTGATTAATATTAATGAATAGGGGTTCACTTAAATCATCCTCCGCATGTATAGCGGGACTTCTAAATGATTAAGAAATAAAAATTAAATGGTGCCGATTAAATTTATGAAACATTACTTATTATTAATATGAAATAAACCCGCAAGAGTAATAAGGCGTGAATAACGAACGATAATTTCAATCATGTAATGAAATGCATAAATGCAAATTTACAATTTCTTTATGAAATATATAAATATATGAAAATAAGAAGGTATAAGACATGGTTAATTATTCAATTTGTGAAACTGAGACTGGAGTATTATTAAAAGATCGGTTGATTATTTATCATTAACATGAAATCTCTCGTATCGATATTCATAAAATTAATTAATTAAATCATGTCCCAATTACACTCCGATTTATAAACTTTAATGACAAACTTGGAACATTATCAAAAAATAAGAAGTTATAATAAATTGTAATAAGTTTACATCGATTTTCTTAGCCTTTCGATATTTAATATCGATAGAAATATCACTACACAATATACAATACAATACAAAATATATATCTTTACATACATCACTGTTTACTTTAGTGACAGATATATTTAAAAATGACTTTATATCTTCATTTTTAACATAGTGACTTAATATTATAGCACATTATTTCTTATCTCTCATTTTAAAACGCGGCTGGACGATAACTTTATCATAATTTCCTCACGTCGAAATAAACACTGCTTTTTTCATAACCGGGATCGCAAATCCCGGTCATAAATTACCGGATGATCCTCATGAAGAGCGAATCGAGCAAACAAAGGCAGTTTTCAATTATGAAGGCGCGTCACATGATCATTATAGATAGGGGAATAAGGATGAAAATTGTCCTAACCTAGCGAAAACGTGAGATGTAATAAGCTACGTGCACTATCGTTTGATGGTTTGAAGGTGGTCTAAAAAGAGATCGCTAAAGCCGAAGCTTTTATAGAGATAAACTTGTATAGGAGTATATTCTAAGATAATATTTAAATAATTCATAAAATTTTTACTCTGGCCGTGAGAATTTGAATACGTCGTGGGGTCAGTTAATTACAATACTTATCTGTAAGTTTGTAAAGCATTATAATTTATATTCCTCACCTCATCTTATTTCTGATGGACTTTTCATCATCAAAACCGATCCATTGGTCTCCGTGGATAGCGTAAGGCACCTTCATTTCGTCATCCCAAACATATGCGCCTCCGTTGCGTAGAATTTCACAAACCTGTTGGATTAGAAAATATATATCAAATTTCTTAATTTATGAGGCTCTGAGCGCTTTACGGCTAAATTAGGTAATAACTTCTACACGACGTTTAGAAGGTTCAGATTATATTTATTTATATTTCATCTATGATGCTTTTATGTCCAAAAAGAAATTAATCAGTGAACACATATTTTAACAGAATATTCAACGAGAACCTATTTCGTAGAAAGCTACTGATTAAGATTTCATGTCTTCATTCCTCATTGTTTCTAAGCCGGTCGTCATCAAACAAGTTCACTTAACTGGAAAATGACAATACGGCTTCAGAGGTGTCTAGAAATGAAGATGTTATCATTGTAGACTGCTGCGACACAATATTAAGGCTTGAGTCCCTCCGATAATAACACACGTCTTACCATCAGCGACTATGATCTAAGAGATAAAATACATGTCTTATTGTTCAAAAAAAAGAAAGATAACGAGACATATATGCATGATTTATAAATTTTAAACATTTTAAAGTGGCTTACTTGACCTAATATTGGCTTGAACTTAACCAGATTGTTCATTCTGTTTATGTGTACGTATTCACAAATTTCTGTTGATTCGTTTTTATGCATGAACACCGATAAGTTTTGACAAAGTTAAGCCTATGGCTTTCTTTACAAATGATGATATGAGACATAATTGTAAAATATGTACATAATAGTAAATGTTAGACATAAAACGTTCGTTCATATACGAATGGTCAATAACGATGGTCAATAATCCTACTGGTTTATGTGCACGCCCCTGCTTGTTCAGTCATAGACAGATTCCTATAGAACAAAGCTTTCAAACTGAACGTTTATTTAGCAATTCTCTTTCACTATTGCTTCTGACTGGACCAACAATATCGTTTGCCTTTAACGATTTCATCGTTAGCTCACTCATTCGATAAGACTACCACCTAAAGGATAGGAGAATGTTTAATGAAAATCACCTCGTAGTACGCGAGGAAGCCTCCTTCCTTTGTGTACTCGCCCGCCTTGCCCCCTCCACTCGCTGGAGAATTCACTTTGAAATTGTTAACGTTGGACAGAGTGAACGTTCGTCCGTATGTCGGCATACCTGAAATTTTTAAAGATTGTACCCAAAGCCGTAATTTTGAAAATCTTTTGTTGGAAGCAAATCTTCCGCATGCTAAAGAGGTAAACCCGGTTTAATATTAAAGTCTCATAACCGCAGCGGATGCGTTTACTGCATGATAAGAAGATTAAAATTATCTAGAAGCGGTTGAGCATCCGGATATTAATATCAAAATTTAGTCTAAAATAAATTTTAAAGATAATCTGAATATTAAATATTTTTCAACATGTTAAAGATAACAATTTCTCGAATCTAATAACATTACATTAAATAAATTACGATGAAATAGGACTTTTGTTATAAAAAGTATGAAAAGTAGAACTTAAAAATGAAACATTTATATGAATAAAACGAAACTTATTAATGTATGAAAATATTTCGCTTCAAAGATACTAAATATTTTAAATTAAATTTTCTTTTAACTTACCAATGATAAGTTTCTCCTTAGGCGCACCAAGTTTAACCCAGAGATGAGATGCATGGTCTACTGAGAGCTGCTTCCTCCATTCAGAGTCTGAAGACGGGGCGTACAGTGGAGCATTGTGGCCGGTCTCCCTCTCCCATTTGCCGTGGAAATCGTACGCCATCACGTTGATGAAGTCCAGGTAACTACATATTTATAGCTGGGTTAATTTTAGGAATGTTTTAACTAATTAGTAAGTTTTGATATTACTATGCTGTGAAGGTGTTTTCTGGCTTGAATGAAAACTGTAGTAAATATGTAAATAGTTTTCAGTAAATTTACATTCCTCCAATCTATACCAAGAAAACATATACATAAAGGGTAAAAGATGTAACAGAAGAGAATACATTTTGTTGAAATTTGGACCGAATTCTTTGGACATTTTTCACGAATAGTGAGAATATCAAGGTGCATCAACAGTAAAGCTTATTATCTCACCGTTTCAAAAGTTTATTTCGAAATCGGCTTAAATATTTTCTATTCGAAATATGAAAAAATATATCGCACCAAGAAAACCTAAGAATTTTCTCGCGAAAACTGGGAAACTCCATTCACTTATTCTTCGTGAAAGATATTATTCATCTGTTATGAAACTTATGAATTAAGTTCCGTATCAAATGGTGCGGTTTTGAATGGCGTGCCGAGTTGTATAGGCATTTCTGACAACTTGATAAGGGCCCGACATCAGACACTATGCTACTCTACCACGATTTGAGTGCTGATTCTAAATAAATAGTAGAATTTGATGGAACTTATCACGAAGGAGATAAGGAAGAAATCCGAGCAGCGGATGGTTTGAAAAGCGAAACAGATAACGTTGTATTGAATACATTGTGTGTGAATGTGGGAAAACGTAGCGAATATTGAATAATAAGGCACCAATGGAAACTAAAGAATATTTTGCAATGGTAGCGCTCCTTGTGATTAATTAGGACAATATTATGATAGCGGAGTGTTGCTTACAAGTTACAAGCAATGTACAATTAAAGGATTATAATCTTTCACTTTTTGTATCACTGTCTTTGTGTATGGCTAATTGTATTAGTAATGCTATAGTCTTAACTATTTTAGATTTTGTTATCTAAGTAGCGGAAGGAGCTAATTCTCATGAACAATAGTGAGGGGAATAGGTGTTGCATAAGTTACATGTTATGAATTGCAAATACATTTTCATAATCTATCGTAAGATTATGAGCTTCGCTAGCGGCTTAAAGGCTACAGTTAAGAAGCTTATAAACCAAGTTAAATCGATTTAGAATATGTTATGAAGATGTGGATGTAGATATTTAAACAATGCAAATAGACCAGTATACTACAATGTATAATTGAATCTAAGAATAAAGTTGGAAAGTACTCTATGCACATATATACATAGTCTGTTAGAAGATAATCTCTCATAGCAAAGTTGTTGGTTGGTCGACATACATACACATAGTTATTTTAATCACCGATAGTGATATAAATTACCTGGCAACAGCAGGCACGTCATAGCCACTCTTGATGTTGTCAGGGCCCACTGGTACAGCGGCTGTGAGGAGCAGGCGTGGTTTCTTTACTTCTTGAGCCTCAGCTTCAAACGCTTCACGGAGTTCTAGAAAGAAAGAAAATTATCTTTATTATTCATTGTTTAAGAATTAAAACATTCTTTGATAGCATGAATATGTCTCTTATTGATTTTAATTCAGCATTCGATACCAGTATCCTACCTACGGTTGACTGGCTGATTTAACAATTGGATATTTTGGACCATTAAAAGAAATGAATGGTATTAATGTTCAATTCTTTAATGACAGACCAAGGTCGGCGTTATAATTATAAAGACTATAATTTAAAAAAAGAACTTCATTGCATAATAATATTACATAATAGTCTGCTGATTTAGAACTTACTGAACTATTAAATATTGGACTTAATAGTGTTGATAATCTCATGAGTAAATTATCATACAAATGAAAAAAAAACGTGTCATAGATTAAAAATTAAAATTATATTTGCAGGTTTTAAAGAAAAAACATCATAAACCATGGTCGTCAATAGACATATTAAATAGAAGGTAGGTATTCTCCAACATTGGAGATAGTGTGGGAATGCAGTCTCTTCTGTTGTTCCTTTGTCTTTATTGACAATTATTGATTTATAGCTACTGACGAACTGACGGTAAGTAGGTCTAACGGCCTAGCTCGCTTTACAATAGTAAATTAAATAGCAAATATGTAAATTGGTTGCAATAAAATAAGAATCATAAACTAGTAACTTAATATTACCTTAACTATGGAATGTGAATATAAGAGATACTAGAATATATAAACAACGAATCTCGATATAGATAATAAGATCGCCATTTAAATTTTTATTCCACTTTGTTAATATTAGATAATAACAATATAGTTTTATCGAGCATTAAGACATTTAAAATAACATGGTATTAATTTAAACATTAAAATTCAGTATAGAATTATATATTTTAGTAATAAATCCATGTAAATTATATTTTTAAATTCATTAATTACCATAATTATGACCTCGATGATGTATTCAACTTGAACCTGATATTTATTTCCTCCTTAAGTCAAACCAAAGTCAAGGTATGTAATTATAATCCATAAAATATTTTATCGAACTCTATAATTAAACAATAATATAAATAAACCAAATGTTAAATAAAAACTTTATCTAGTTTTAGAATAAATTAAATTATTCTCGATCTTTCGTTGCTTCGAACCATAAGAAATCTCCTTAAGAGGTGTCTTGTTACTTTTGCCCTAAATTTCGAGCACCACATACAGTACAATATATTAATAATTCATCGCCTCGACCTTTGGCAAATACGAAACAACCTAGCACTTCATTATAAATACCAAAAAAGGCTCCAAATTCAAAACAATCACAAGCCTTTGTGTTGCACATCAAACAAACATTTTAAAATGTAAAATACATTTTGGAATACCATTCAACGAACGGCTTTTACACAAACATCGCTCAAAGGAAATCGGTGAACAAACGCCATTTCAAGTCACAGTGAAAACAAAATGGCCGCTCGCAACTTACCAGTTAAGCAACGTACGTATGAAACGTTCTTGTTGCTTGTAAAATTAAATATTTATTGACTTTTAAAATAATTTGTCAAATATTAATGTTCATGTAAAAAACGATTTAATATAATTTTATACGCGCAAGAAATGGTTTGGTACCATGTCAGTCATTACAATAGATTTTGCGCGTATGATTTTATTAAGAGAACTTTGCTGCTTTTTATTGTAAAATAAATTATAATATTTTTTTTATAAAATACATTTATTATTTTTCATCAATATAAATTGAAAGACATCGATTCTAAAATATTTGTCATTGTCATTAAAATAGCATGTAAATCTGTTTAGAATTTTTTATATGTTTCTAATGACAATTATTAATTTGTGTTGAAGTTTTCCGTTTGGCAAGCCGCCCATTAGTAGTCGCTATTTCATATTTCCGACTGTAAATTCCAGTCCTTTTACGCAAAGTTACATATTTCATTTTCAGTCAAATTGATGTCTTTGTCAAGTTGGCGTGTAACCAAGAATGGGTAAACTTACATTAGGGGAAGCATTTCGTTAGTTTACGGTAGTTTCTTTGAGATTTTAAATGCATTTGCGGCTTTATTGCCTGTCTTTAATTTTGTTTTCGTTAGTCTTTGAATGCGGCTCGAAGGACCAAAAACTTTCGAGTGAGTCATTTCAATTTATATTAAAAATATTGTTGTATTTTGTACAAAGACATAATATTGACATACTATTCAAATAAAGTTTGAGCATATCAACTTATGATTTAATATTTTCATCATACAATAAAATACGAGTAATTCAATTTTTATTTACGTTCGAAAATTCGTTGGTGTTCGTTCGTGTGTGAAATTAATCAAAATATTTCCATTTGTCGAACATGTTAGTTAATTAATAAACAACAATGATTTTCTATTCAATATTATTGTAAGCTTGTTAAATAAAAGTAGAATACTGTTTTATCAAAATAATACGTTTAAATTGTATATTGTGTCATAAGAAAATCCCAAATTCGTCAATAATTATTTTAACATTAATCAGTTCTGTTGTCATTTAAATTGGAAGAGAAAGTAGGGTAGGTACATAAAATATAATTGGATGTCGCATTAATTAGTGCAATTAAGCAGAAAATGTTATTGTAGGTTTAATTAATTATGTAGCATTTAAATAAAAAGCAAATTAAGATTTGCCCTCATTAAATTAAATTAAAAAAAAAAAAGCTCATGTTGCTTATCCTTCAAAAGGGCATACTATAGGAATTACTTGTTATATTAAAATATTTTAGAACACACTACCAGACTTGACCTCTCCTAGAGTTAATTTTCATTTTATCTTCTCACAAAGTACTGCTAAAGTGTGGCTTGTGACAATCGGCTGAACCAAGTGTGTTCATAACTGCAGTAGGTGAAAAAATCACAGAAATATCTCTTTACCCCCAAATTTACTCAATCAGTCGCCTATGAAATCTAAGTATAGAAAAGCGGCTCTTCTACACATTGCACTCATTCTGTGTAACCACGTGACTTAAACGCACGATAAAATAATGCTAAAGATTTATGGGTCCAAATATTTAATATGCATCAAATATTTAAGCCTCAAGTACATATCCCACGCAAACTAGCGAACAGAATTGATTGTTCAACAAAGGCTCGTGAGTAACGTTCACTTTAAATGGACCATCCTTTCAAATCCTTTAGCTCCAGTGTGGGAATTGTGCTTAACGAATAACAGGTTCAGTATAAATTATACTTCAAATAGACTACTATACTAATAATATAACTATGCTAATAATACTGAGGTGTCTATCTTTAATATAAAATTTAATTGAATCTATAAAAATTAAACATACTCGTATTTCCCTATAATTATGTTAACTAATGACCCATTTTTGTAAACCGCTGACCCAGTATTGTAAACAGGTGACCCATTATTTTAAACCAATGACCAAGTGTCTAATGCTCACGAAAGATTCCGAAAATAATGTTGATTATTAGAATAATGGTATAAAATTCATATTTTCTGAGTCTCTGTTTTTATACAAATTATTCGAACAACAACACTATTTATATGAAGACCAATTACGATTCTTTCATTGCTAATACATACATATTACGTGTTTTGAATTATGTATCAAAAAGTTTAAACAACAAGAAATGCTTTACCCCCAGATAGGATTAGATATTCCTACCTGAGGTCCGCCACAGGTGCGCAGCTACCCCTGAGGACTAAGCTGGAACGCCTCGGAAAAGTATGTCTCCCTTAAACCAGACCACACCCTTCAAACCAGAACACAGCAGCGCTTAACACTGTTGTTATGAGGCAGAAATAGGAGTGGCGGTGGTACCACAACTTTGTGGAGTTGAACCACAAAGGGGTTTACCACCTTCAAGTAGCTCAATGTTATTTGTAAATAAAGATAACATAAAGATAACGCGAACCAATGCTTAAACAATAACTAGTTTACAACAAAGGACTCAAAGCAACAGTCTCGTTAGTCCATTCCTATCTACATCTAGTCTAAAATTTGCCAAATCCTCTAGGTATTTAGGATCTGAACCCGTCCTTGCGATACTTAGAGAGGCGCCCAACCTTTCTAAAATTCCAGCGTCCGACTCGGTAAACGGTGACCTACAGTCAACTGCAATTATATTCGCATTAGTTCTATATCGGACCGGCATGTTACAGCTCGTGGGACCATGGTTTGGTTGAGGAATTGAGGAAAATTAGGATTTGTTTTATGGTAAGAAGGTAAGGTTTTTGTCGTAAGAAGGCGTACTTTAAATGCTTTGGTACGAAAAGTATTAGGAATATCAAGATATTTTTGGATGTCTTAAAGCGGGTACAGTGATGGTATAATTATAGTATAGCAGCTTGAAGTGACTTAGGCCATGGTCCACTGCGCTGGCAAGATGCGTATTGGTAGATATCACAAACCTTTATTTATTGTTTGTTTCTATGAGCTCTCAGACGTTTAGGTTTCCCATGATGTTTTCCGTACAGTTTAAGTAAGTAATAATTAAATTTAAATACGCACATAACTTGAAAAATCATAGGACTGATTTGTACCTCTTATCCGCCGATTGAGAGGCCGAGTTTGAAGCACTAAACTATCACTGCATCTTAAACGCTTATTCATTTAAAGGAAAAATGCCAGACGTGGTATAAATACGTACAAAACGTGTCCTCATAAAACAGTATTATTTGGAGCCACTAGTCACAACGACGTATGAATGGCTCATAAAACATTTGTTCTTAGAAGCGAACAAGTTTCGGCCAGTAATGAGTTTCGGACATGCTAAGATATATGGCTTTTATTTCATTATACTCGTATTCAGGGCAAGCTGTTGATATTTATGATTTTGGACCAAAGGAATAAGTTATGTTAAGGTCTATTCGGGTAAATAATGTAGACGAATTTTCAGGCCATTGCCATACTTATTTTGTAACTTGCTTATATTAAACTGAAACTGGTTTTAATAATTAAGTCTAGTTGGCAGTATGTTTTGTACTTCTCATAAATTTGCCTCATAACAGCTGTTTTAAAAGCATTACTTGTTTCAAGAGTGTGGTATGGCTGAAATGGGGATTCTGATTTCGTCAGGGACCCTGTGAGCTGTTACGAAGGCTTTCAGGTGGACTGCATGTTTTTTTTTTATAATATAGGAGTAGCAGACGAGCATGCAGTTGATGGTAAGTGGCTACTGTCGCCCATGGACATGTGTAATCAATCCCAGATAAGATTCGATATTCCTACCTGAGGTCGGCCACAGATGCACCACTATCTCTGAGGACTAAGCTGGAACGCCTCGGAAAAGTCTGTCTCCCTTACCACACCCTTCAAACCGGAACACAGCAGCGCCTAACACTGCTTTTATTAGTTAGAAATTGGTGTGATTGTAGTGCCTCCGGAGTCGAACCACAAAGGGTTCTACCACCTTCAAATTGCTACTCATTCATTAAATTCAATAAAAATAAAGAATCGTAAACGGTTTGAAACTTTGAAGAATAGTGCTAATCGTTTAACTTTAACAGAAGTATTGCTCAAGGCAAGGCAAGCACTGGCCAATTCCTCCTGAGATGGAAATGATGAGGATAAATGAAAAGGGAATAGACACCTAGGGAGTTTCAGAGTGTAATTAAAGAACTTTATAGCACTCTATATTTTATGACAGCTTGCCTGGACCATCTAGGTAAAAGAAATGACATCTTCTAAATAAGTAAGCACAAATCATTTGAAACAACAAGTCATCCTAAGCCTATTGTGTAAAAACGAAAGAATTATAAGTTGTAAAACACCGCTAGCCCGACCTTAGGAGTATTTTAAGCTTATTTTGGTTAAAAAACTGTGAGTCTGACTCATAGCGTCAGTTGTCCTCGACATTTACCCGAGGTTGTAAGGATGCTCCGATCTTGTATATTTTAGTGTATAAATATCTGTATATTGTATAATATAAGAATAATCATGATTTGATATTGTCATTTCATGTTTATCGTGACGTTGGGAATGATATTGTAAATTATGCGTTCGTATTTTTGTTTCAGATCTTTTGATCTATGAGATTCGTGATGATGTGTTTTTATTTTAATTCTGACGCATATCCGATAAATAACTTCCTTCTTGTGCTACAGTATGTATTTTTTAATGAAAAGCGGTAGAGTATAGGTCACCCGGGGAGGTACCACAGCACCTTTTTCTAGTGTGAAGCAGTACCCTTAGTATAAGTTTTTAGGTTTTTACAAAAATGGCTGTTTTGGTATTTGTTTATGTCCATACATTTACAATCATCGCCCCTAACGGATTTTATCAGAACTGATTGGAAATATATGGGAAATACGTAAACAAAACAAAAACAGTCATTTTTGTGAAAATGTAAAAACTCATACTAAGGGTATAGTTCTTGCATTTCGGTGGTAAGGTGCACAACAACGCATATAGACTGACTTACATTTGAGCCGAATATTTTAATCCTAAGAGTGGATTCATATCTGTGTTGGGCTTCAGATAGAACCCTTGTTCCATATGGAGTCTACTTTAATCGTATAAAAAAAAGGAACTAATAAAAGAAACATACGATTTTTTTGAAGTTTTAACAAAATTATGTGTATATTTTTGTAAATAGAGTTAAAATAGTTTTCATTAACCTATTACTACATTTCTTTCCATATTTCTCTTCGCAATATCTGAGATCAATTCCAATTAGGTCTGCACTGTTTGGGATAATAGCCAGCAAAAACCTTTTCCCTCAACTATACTATAATTATGCCATTGTTAGTACAATTCCTACAGAAAAATCACCTAATATCTTTTGCAAAAAGGGCTATTGCTTACAATCCAATTCAAGTGTTGGGTTTGCCAATATATCAAGTGACCTTCTATTCCGATATTTTATGACCCTTTTTGTCTTAAGGGCTTTGATCGGAAATTTAAGCGAAATTGCTTTGTTTTCAAAGAAATTAGGTTATTCCTCTTTTCTTCAGAAAAGGTACCGAAATACGTACTACAAAAACAAAATACTTTATATTTCAAGGACCTAAATCCTTAGACCCATGCTTAAGCCTTTAATCTTTGTATCAAATTGAAGCAAATTGCTTTTATATTCAGGAAAGATAGTCAAATTTCCTTTAGTCAAAACTAAAGGAATATGGGTTAATCAAACTGAAAATATTCATATTAAAATTAAAAGCGTAATGATTATCGTCATAAAAATAAAATTTCATAAAAAAGCTGAGTTGTGAAGAAGTTTCCATCTCTGCTTGAACATAGTTATGTTCCTTCTGAAGAATTAAATTTATCTTCTTAGTTATTTTATTATGTAACTAACGGGTACTCACGATTTGGGGTTTTAACTTCTTTATTGCCGATATTTCGACCCAGTTGCATGGATCGTGGTCACGGCAAAACTGCGGTGGCGAGGAGAAACCGTTGACAAGATCTAGTGGTAGATTAATCTATCTACCCTACTTCTATTTCGTTTTTCTTTTCTAGGTTCCATATCACGACACAATACTAACAATATCCTTCGTTATTGTTCGTCATTCAAGTATATGTTCTGTTACACTGCTGGGCACGGGTCTCCTCTCATAATGAGAAGGATTAGGCCATAGTCCACCGCGCTGCCCACGTGCGTATTGGTAGACTTCACATACCTTTGAGTTTTTTTTATAATTCTCTCAGGTATGCAGGTTTCCTCACGATGTTTTCCTCCACCGTTTAGCAAGTGATAATTAAATTCTAATACGGACATAACTTTGAAAAATCAGAGGTGCGTGCCTGGGATTTGAACCTCGGACCCCTCGATCGAGAGGCCGAATTTCTTAACCACTAGACTATCACTGCCGTCCGTATATACTGTACATATATGCAATAAGTCATTAATATATAGCTAAATAAACAATAATTAATAACAAAGTATCAATTGAACAGAATCGTTAATATCGTCAATAGAATCGCAATAAAACTCCATACTCTCCATACATCAAAATTTAATGGCTTGTAATACAACGGCACAAAGGAATATCATTTCAGAACAAAATTCACTCAACGCTATCTGAATCATGCGTTGCACTGCCGGCGACCGAGCGAGTGGCTATAATTACTAAATAGCCAAGGAATCTATGGATCGAAAACCTTGACACTAGTATGTTAGTTGTTAAGAAGAAACATTCTATTTTTAAGACATAATATTTATATCCTCTACAATTTGGGATAAGCTGTACCTAGTAGCATTAGCAATAGAGCTTATTTTCACATGGAAAGTCTACTTTGGAAGATCTACTAATTGGTTGAGCCACTAATAAAAAAAAGATACAGATAGATAAGTTAATAAAAAAGGTATATTTGTTTTAATTTTCGGTAAATAAATCTTATATATACAATTCTCGTGTTAGTTACCGTACTCCTCCGAAACGGTTTTAACGATTTTCACCAAATTTTATATGTATATTCAGTAGGTCTGAGAATCGGCTACTATCTATTTTTCATATCCCTAAGTGATAAGGGTTGTTCACCCTTAACATTTTTTTATTTATTTGGCAACACAACGTTTGCCGGGTCAGCTAGTTTAAATATAAAAAATAAATTGTAGTGATTTCAATTTTAGAAGTAGAAGTATGAATACAAATATTACTTTGTAAGTTAAGTTAAGTAAGTAAGTAAGTAAGTAAGTTAAGTAGTGAGTATGTGCAATTATGAACATTTACGCTCAAATAGACTATTCATTTTTGAGTATTTCTTCTTAGTTCGTAGTGAATTAGCGATTATTTAAGTTCTTAAGTAGTAGTAGTATAACTTAAAATCGCAAATAACTTACTTCTCTCACTCGTCAGCGATGAAACCTGCACCTAAACCTATAAAATGCGGCGTCACGAATTTTTCCGTGAAAGCCTCTTTGAGATACTCGCCCGGGAAATTATCTCAGGAGGCATTTATAGCCGAAGTTTATCTTCCCTCAGAGATCTTTGAGGACAACGTTGATTTAATACGGTTGATATATTTTATAGTATCTTGTTAGAATGAGTGATTAACTTTAGTTGCGTTATGATTTGGAACTCTTGTGGATCTAGAAAATGACCCATATTATAAAATATTTGAGAGTTTCATATGTATTGGTTTTAGTAACCACTGAAAGATAGTAAAATGGAACAATAAAATAACAAAAGAAATATTTAGCAAAGGGTAAAATAAATAGTCTCAGCCAAGGTACGTGGTCACTGCCACCTACGAACGTTAAAATTTTTAATGTTACTTCTGAGGATTAGATTAGGAAGGAAATTACAAAATAATTTCACAATTTATTTAATTGTTATTTTACTTTTGGAAACAATAAAAACTAAGCTTATCTAAACACTCACCCTTAAAAACAAAACAAAGGTTATGTTGTCCAGATGAAAAGAAAACCATCGTGAGCATTTTAAAATATTTAAAACTTCACCCGCGGCTTCGCTCGTGGTCCGAAGTTTGTATCGTGAGCATTTTAAAATATTTAAAACTTCACCCGCGGCTTCGCTCGTGGTCCGAAGTTTGTATCGTGAGCATTTTAAAATATTTAAAACTTCACCCGCGGCTTCGCTCGTGGTCCGAAGTTTGTATCGTGAGCATTTTAAAATATTTAAAACTTCACCCGCGGCTTCGCTC
The DNA here is from genome assembly GCA_014595695.2 of Epargyreus clarus clarus. NCBI lineage: Eukaryota > Metazoa > Arthropoda > Insecta > Lepidoptera > Hesperiidae > Epargyreus > Epargyreus clarus. The sequence goes on along the minus strand of JACTTY020000017.1, from coordinate 428,926 downwards.
GTGGTCCGAAGTTTGTATCGTGAGCATTTTAAAATATTTAAAACTTCACGCGCGGCTTCGCTCGTGGTCCGAAGTTTGTATCGTGAGCATTTTAAAATATTTAAAACTTTACTCGCGACTTTGCTCGCGGTCCGAGATTTATCATCCTGCTGGAACTGAACCCCTGACAACGTGTGTACAAAATTTCATGACGCTTTTATTTAACGCTTGAAAGTATAACAAACAAACAAACTCATATTCACATTTATAATATAACGAGCTTTTGCCCGCGGCTTCGCTCGCGTTACAAAGTATTATTTTTATCCCCTTTTTATCCCCTTGGGGTTAGAATTGATTGTTTTCAAAAATCCTTTCTTACCGGATGCCTACGTCATAACATCTACCTGCATGCCAAATTTCAGCCCGATTCGTCCAGTGGTTTGGGCTGTGCGTTGATAGATCACTATGTCAGTCAGTCACCTTTGATTTATACATATTTAGACTTAGGACTAAGTTATTACTTGTTTGTTGAACTCTTACCTAATTATTGATTTCGATTCCAACTTCGTAACCCGGATATCCAATAAAACAACCTTCACACCACTTAACTATAACTTCTCCAGCTACTGGACTCCACCTGGTATTTCGATTAAACTTTCTAACCACCCTTTGTAACAAAGAAACTATCAACCAAAAACAAAGACACGCTCAAACGAGCTTCCATTACGAAGTTTCAGTACTTTGGACACGGAATTAAGTTGTAGATTTGCCCTACCGTAATATAACAATGATTTGATATCTTTAAATCCCAAAACATTATTTACGGGATGCTTATTTTTTGGCATTTAAATATATATGGAATAGTATGTAGGTATATGAAATAAAATTCGCTTTGAATTTGTATAGGGTGTTGAGTATAATTTATTTTGAGATGTTTTTTTATTTAACTACACTTTTAAATATAACAAATACCGTTTTAGATGGTAAAATCCTAAGCCGGTCTTACAATAAGATTTTTAATGTAGGGGCACGATTAAATTGCCCTGTAACTAAAATCCGTCTGCATAGAATTGGGAACCACTTTTTGGAAGTAGAGGCCGCCACAATACTAACTACAGGAAGGTATATTCATATTTTAGAGAACTACTCACTATGTTACCGTAAACTCTTATCACATAACATTTTATAATAATACAGGGTATAATTAAATCCATTATTGAATTGACTTTAATAAATCCGATTTATGGCGCCTTGAGAATAAAAAACAATTATTTTTTCAAGGCGTATCTATAGATTTACATCTATGTCATTAACGTTTCCCGTTGAAACTTTAGCGGTACTAAAATACCCGACTTCGAACGAGTGTATCAATGAATTTTATATGTACTTTCGATTTACTATTTGCCCACGAAACTGACCTAAACTAACAAACAAAGCCTTGTACTTTTGTGTGTACTCTGATTAGAGTTTGTTAACGAGGTTGGGTAGAGCGGGGTAACACCACACTACTCAACTCACTCACTACTTAATTTCTCTTTATTAAATTCTCGTGTTTGCTTTGGAGTTATTAATTAAACGGATTTTAGTTATTTGATATGGATATTGTCCGAATTACAAGTAGTAGGTTGAGGACTAGTTTAATTACTTAGTCCGAAAGACATAGTTTTTCAAAAATGTTTCCCTGTTAAAATTAGTCTAATACAAAATATTTCCGATTGAATTACTAATGTAAATGGATCTTAGTTACACATAACATTGATTTTAGTTAATTTAGTGTATAAAGATTAGTTTAATTACAATTGGTATATTCTATACAAATTATATAATTATGACTTCCTTGATGATATATGATACCAAAAATCGTGTATTCATAACAAACAATTCCTTTTTTTAAATTGTTTAAATTTAAATTAGTCTTTAAAGATTACTGTCCTTAAAATCAGCGTTCTCTATTCAAACTGCACAATATTCTCTTCTTCCTTATTTAGTGGATAGACGATACCCGTAACCTGGGTACATCAGTTTCCGTCCCCAGCACCCAGATCCCGCACTGTTTGTTACTCCGTGATTAAACTGCGAAACACACTCGCACTAACGAGGTTTGGGAATACGGGAAATTACAGAACATACCAACGATTATTCTTGTCGGATTTATGGCGGGCGCCGAATTCCTTAGCCTCGTCTGAAGCTTTGTCTTGATAAAATGGAAATGACGTAACGTTACGCTATATTTTGCATGCGCCATTTCATTGCTGATATATTGTGCTCCTTAACAATTAGAGATTTGTCTTTAAAGAACTAAAGTATCCTTAAAGACCGTATTGTAAGATTCTATTTTTCTGTAATAAAGGTGCAATATGTACTAATAAAGTTTACATGGTGGTCCATACTCTAAGACCCGACCTCTATTATAAAGGACTTGACTCTATTATGGAGTCTTTATTAGTCTGCACTGCAAATGATTACTATTATTATATATTACTATATTATATATTTAAAAGGTTCCGTTAAAAAGTTATTAAAAATAGTACAAAATTACGTACAAAAATTCAATTCATTTATTATTATTTAAACATTTCGCATGAATGAGCTACGGTTATAACTAGCTTTTATTAATAAGCTACAAGCCAATTTCTTCAACAAACTCACCAGTTTACCAAATTGATAATAATTAGTAGGCCAGGGAATTTAATACAGTTAACATAGAGATAATTTTCTGATAAACTGTAGTACGGCTACAATTTTAGTTTTTGATTTTTACGATTTTTTTAATAAATTTATACTTTAAACTTATTCTACATTTATATATGCTGAGATCATGCGTGTCCGACATGGTCCAGTGCAAAAAAAAACATATCGTTGTATACAATGTGTATAAATGATGTATGACTGTATTTCCGTAACGCAATCGAGCACACATGTCTGTCAAAATGTGGGAGGTGTAACATTATTTTTAATTTATAATATAGGAGTGGCAGACGAGCATGCAGTCCACCTGATCGTAAGTGACTACTGCCGCCTTGGATACCTGTAATCAACCCCAGATAGGATTAGATATTCCTACCTGAGGTCGGCCATAGATACGCCGCTACCCCTGCGGACTAAGCTGGAACGCCTCGGAAAAGTATGTCTTACCACACCTTTCAAAACGGAACACAGCAGCGCCTAACACTGCTGTTATGAGGCAGAAATAGGTGTGGTGGTGGTGCCGCCGGAGTCGAACCACAAAGGGTTCCTTCAGAATATTGTTTGCGTTAAACATGGTTTGCAGACGTATTTGAAATCATTCACAGATGCAGTGCTATCTCAGTATTAAGCCGAAACGTCTCGCATGCCAGTGTTTGTGGCTTACCACAGTTCAATTTGAACCGCATTTGCTTGGGGAACGAAACATACATAGAGAGAGAATTATCAAACTGTTTTAACATAAATCTGAGAGATAAGCGAAAATACTTGGAAAGTTTCGATTGATTAAAATTAAACATAGACTAGCAAATGAGACTTAGAAAATAGTAAATTTGGTATAGGTACTAATTTTGAAATTGCGTGAAGATAGCTAATTTGCTGTTATTTATTTTTATAAATATTTTAACAACCACAGTCCTTTTTATTTTGGAAAATGACGTTATTTTTGAGAACTTTTCAAGAACTAGTAAGAAGACCAATAAGTAATTTATTAGGACAAAATTTCGTTTGGTTGGAAAAAACAGTTAGTTATTAAATAAATGTTAAAAACTAGGTACAAGTTAATTTCCAGCATTTTCTAACAGTAGCAAAAATATTTTGTCCTTTAATAAATAACTGTTTTTCTCCAGCAAACACAATTTTTATTAGTTTATTTATGCTATACCTATATTTTACTTTAAAATAATTATTAAAATTAAGTACGTTTTACTCTTATTATATAATGCCACGAACCCGGCATGGGCTATGTAATAGGGCGCTGAGTCGTAAGAGAAAACCTTATGAGAAAGTAGGATCAAATGTTAAAGGTTAAGTTAACCATTACAAGTAATGACCATTTGCTTTTCCTGTAATAATAATTATAGTAGTATAACATTTTTGAGAGAATGGTATGTTACTTGGCTACAAATCATCATCATCAACCCATTACTGTCCCACTGCTGGGCACGGATTCATAATGAGAAGGATTAGGCCATAGTCCACCGCGCTGGCCAAGTGCGTATTGGTAGAATTCACATACCCTTGAGATTTGTTTTTTTTTTATAAATCTCTCAGGTATGCAGGTTTCCTCAAGATGTTTTCCTTCACTGTTAAGCAAGTGATTATTAATTTCTAGTACGCTCATAACTTTGAAAAATCAGAGGCGTGCCTGGGATTTCAACCTCGGACCCCTTGATTGACAGGCGGAGTTTCTTAACCACTAGGCTATACCTGCCTTACTTACTTGGCTACTGTATTTCTGAAAATGTTACATATTTTTCAAGTTGACTGCTGGGCATGAGTATCTTCCCAAAAAAGAGTATAATTCAATGTGAATTCTTAAATAAAGTTAAAGTTAGTGATCAAATCGTAATAGATATTTCGCTGCCGCACAAAACTCCACCAAAAAGTCGAACGAGTGCATTTAAGAAGTGCGACTAATACATGCTAATACGATCCTTATCACCTAAAATATTTATTAAAACGTTATAGGTATATCCATAGATTAGTAAAGATTACTCACTCCTAACAAGAAAATGTATCCAGTTTTGATAATTGAAACAGTTGCGTAAAAAAGTTTTGCCACGTCTCCGTGCTAAAATGTCCCTAAAATATTTGAAATAATTATTTATTTATTACGTAAATTACGCAGGATTAGTTATTTATTCGTAAATTTTCTCTAAATATGTTTTTATTTGTCAAGAATTCAAAAAAAGAACTTACTAAAATAAGCCTTTTTTGGCTTCATTCAATTTCAAGGCGGCGAAGTATCTTTACTAATCTACGGGTATATCAAACAAAACCTATTAAAACTGTGAGTCATTTTATAAACTAGTATTAGTAATAGCCGGTATATGAAAACGCAAAACTTGTTTAAAGCATCAACAAAAACAAACGAAACTGGAAAATTACAAAATTTCAGTCCTAGTTTTTTACAACGACAGCCAGTACACTTACTTATGTTGCTTTAAGGGCTATACACACGTAAACAGATTATATCGTAACGCATTATTTCCATGGAGATTTTCATATGATTACTAGCTGACTCGGCAAACGTTGTGTTGCTATAAAAATAAAAAAATGTCAAGGGTGAACAACCCTTATAACTTATGGGTATGAAAAATAGATAGTAGTCGATTCTCAGACCTACTGAATATGCATATTAAATTTGGTGAAAATCGGTAAAGCCGTTTCAGAGGAGTACGGTAACAACACTGTGACACGAGAATTTTATATATACTTAAGATTATCTTGTAATTAAAGGTATTGAGATCCTGTGTTACAATTGGGAACCTCACTGCTCTACACCTATGTTTGCCTTATAGCAATAGTGTGGTTTGAAAGGTGTGATAAGAAAGTGACATGAGTTACAACTTAGTCAAGTTACAAGGGTTGCTACCCTTGTTGCTGTTGCTGGTATCTATGGCCGATATCGGGTAGAGCTTCAATCATATTTTGGAGTCGATTATAGATATCTATAGGCAGCAGCGATCACATACCATTAGCAGAATTGTGTGCTCGTGTGTTACTCCTATTATAAAAAGTAGGTATATCTGATAGAATCATTTATTCTGAATTGAGCTTTCGTAAGTATCATTAAAATATGTATATGAAAGCATAAACTCGGATAAGACTATCGTCCTGAGTTCCTGGCGCCTTCCTCACAAATGAGATACCTTAAGAAGTGGCGCAAATTTATTCGCCTTCAAAAACAAACGTAAACAAAACGACAAATTTATGTGAAAAATAATTTTGCCGAAAATGATTTCAATGTACATGAATTGTAGTAAACATTTATACCAACTACTATCTGTCAATTGTTAAGTGGCCATTATGATCTATGAACATTTGTTTTTATCCGTAAATAAAATTAACATAGATTAAAAATTAGACTAAAATAAACTTGCTTTACAAATGACGGCCCGTTCGATAAGATTTAATATTTACAAATATGATAATAAAAAAATCATTTACCTTCATAAATTGAATACCTGTTTTACACGAAGATCGTTCCTGCATAATATATTTGAAAGTTCTTACAAATGTATGAAGTTTATCAATCGGTAAATGGTTTACGAGGTATATTATTTATTTCACAACATATACAATTACAACATAATTAAAAAATCTATGATTATAGACTACCAAAACACTTCTCTTTCTGAGACAAGATCTATACCTAGAAGTAGACCCAAATGCATCGAGGATGCCCTAAAAACCTTTCAAATCGGAACAGTGTAAGATGCAAAGCACAAATGTGAGCCGTAGAATGTATGCTAGCCTTAACTGGTGTCACAAAGGACGGTCCATTTGCATCACAAAAAGCCTACAAAGCCTTTGGTCTGCGAGAACTGCCAACAAATTTGCAACATTAAACAAAATCTTTAACAGATTGCAAGTTATGTCGGTATGGCAGTGTTTATTAACTTTTTGTTGTATACCCTTGGTTTAATAGTTGTACTAGTACTAGACAACAGTGATAGCCTAGATGTTAAGAAACTCGGCCGAGTGGACCGAGGTTCAAATCCCAGGCGCACACGTTCGAAGTTATGTGCGTATTAGAAGTAAATTATCACTTCTTAAACAGTGAAGGAAAACATCGTGAGGAAACCTGCATACCTAAGAAATCTTAAAATATTTTTTTCAAAGGTATGTGATGTCTACCAATTCGCACTTGGCCAGCGCGGTGGACTACGGCCACTTGAAGCAATAATTTGAGATTGAGATTACAAAACCCAGCAGTGATCACTGACTAGCAGGTGGCCGACATACTTGTTCATTTCAAATTTTTCAAATTTTGCCTGGCCGAGGATCGAATCCGGAACCCTTTACATGTCAAACTGATGACCAAATATATCGAGTCTTTACATAACGGTTACTAACTATGTACAAAAGGCAGTGTTTTATATTCGTATGACAATCTACGTACCCTTCATAATTAATAAACATATTCTTGACTTATATCTTTATTAAGGAGCTCTACTTATCTTCCAGTTCGTTTAAACTTTCTTTCCAAACAATTTTCTGACATAATCCGTACCAGCTTACTCTACGTAGAGTCTACATCACTTTATTTCATACTCTACACCTGTATACGGTTAATTAAATTCGCCAGGAGCTAAGCCTCCTGAGGTCTGACCTCCAATAAGGCTTTATTAAAGTTTAGATGAAATTGTGAAGGTAAATAGAGATTGCAATTTTTTCCAAGATATTTTCTTCAGACAATTTTCTGCACCTTAAAAAGGTTTTATAGGTGTTTTCTGATTTATTAAATGTTTATTATTAATTTAAAAAATATTAAATAGCAAAAAGAAGTCTCGGAAAATATGTATTTGATTTTAACACAGATTTTCGATATTTTTGTCTTTAAAGTAGTAATCAAGAAATGTTTATAGCTAAATATATAATGTCAAATGTTTAATTTTATGTTTAAAATTAATAACAAAAAATGTTTACCATTTTAACTGTAGCGTAAGTGAATGTAGTGTTTTTTTTTTATTTTTAATTAATATCAGTTACAAGTGATATGGTAGTGATAAGAAACTACTTACGGAGTATCTACTCCTAAAACGGCTATCGTAAATTAAATTCATAAATTGGTCGCTTGCCAAAATTATTCGCAAATAAATTTTGCTTTACTAACAAGGACTTGTTATGTTGCAATTGTAATTAATAAAACTGTACAAAATCATTGCATTTCATAAAATTACATTAATTTTGAATTTGTGTACAAATACTTTAATTTGATGTTATGATTATTACATCAGACTACTCTCGGTCTACTTTTTACATAACGTTAAGTAGAAAATGTTCAATCGATAACATTAACTAACTAGTTATATTAAAAACATTAAGCAAACAAGTGAAGTTGAAAACGTTAAGATGACAAGTTAACAAATTCTTATATTATGTTAGAAATGTTAAGTTGAATCCTTTTGCTGCAAATGTATCCTAAAATTACCATGAAATAAGACATAAGTTTTCCTTACATGTCGCAAGATTACAGATATTCTCAGTATTTTATTCCCAAGCCATATACGCTGTGTCCTACATTCTATACCTAAGTTTGGTGATTGGTTTCTACTAATGAGTCAGTGCAACTAATAAGTCATCTAACTAATACTTACCATGATTAAAAGTGACAAAGTTCCTTATATGTTTCGTAGAATAAACACAAATAATAAGTACAGAACTTTGTATCCTTTAGAGGGCGCCATATTGGTCTTACTGAATAATAGGATAACCTGCATGGTTCAACCTATTTCTATTTATATATTTATGTGAAGAAGTTCGCATTTCTGTGGGAAGATGTGGCTTATTTACAAATTATGGTGCAACCATGTTAGTCTTCAGGAATCCGCATCTATGATCTGTTTACAGTACCTGCTGTTATCCAAGGGGGTAACTTAGTAAATAACATCAATACCCTTAATATGAGTTTTTACGTCTTTATAAAAATGACTGTTACAAATTTGCCTATACATTTCCAATGAGCGCCCCTAGCGGATCGTATCAGAACTAATTGTAAATGTATAGGAAACACGTAAACAAATATAAAAACAGTCATTTTTGTAAAAACGTAAAAACTCATACTAAGAGTACAGATGTATTGGATGCTCGTTTCTTACTTATAAACCTTATAAGCCTCAATATAAATGTATGTATGTTTGCGTGACCGGGAAATCAAACCCACAACTTCGTCACACCATAAACCTTATCGTATTTATTTACAACCGGCCTCAAAATATATGACCTACAAACTGTTATCGATCTAACGAAGGACGCCGGCCTATAAGCCTATAAAGTTTTATTCGACCGTGTACAAATCAAGAGAACTTCAGATTGGTTTTTTTTTTTTTTTTTTTTTTTATAATATAAGCGTAGCAGACGAGCATGCAGTCCACCTGATGGTAAGTGGCTACTACCGCCCATGGACATCTGTAATCAACCCCAGATAGGATTAGATATTCCTACCTGAGGTCGGCCACAGATGCGCCGCTACCCCTGAGGACTAAGCTGGAACGCCTCGGAAAAGTCTGTCTCCCTTACCACACCCTTCAAACCGGAACACAGCAGCGATTAACACTGCTGTTATTAGGTAGAAATAGCTGTGGCGGTGGTGCCGCCGGAGTCGAACCACAAAGGGTTCTACCACCTTTAAATATTGAATAGATTGAATTGAATTGAATTGAATAGATTGGTAGTAAAGGCAGTCAATTTTATAGCGGTAGTTCTATAGATTTCTATAGAGGTAGTATAAAGCTGTTAAGAAAACAAATGATTTCTTTGTAAAAATAACCTGTTTTATACAGGTTTATGTGCATATTATAAATGAACCGGGAGGGTAAATGTTAAATAATGGCTATAAAAACAATTGAAAGTTACTCTGTCTGTATTTATGTATATGGATTTATCACAGTTGTTGGTGTGAATGAAACTAAAGGTTAAAGGTTAAGGGTAAAGGAAACCTTTGTAGTCCTATGAACTTTAGTTTTATTCAACGCTTTATTTATTGCTTTACCTGTTATTAGGTAGTAGTAAAAACGCTGGGATGTTCTAGTTTTGAAGGGTGTGGAAACGGAAGATAGTTATCCAAGCCGTTCCAACTTGGTCCTAAGGTCTTAGAATTAGAAATTTGTCAAAATGAACATTGTTTTTGTGTTTCTATGGTACTCATAAAATTCTATATACATATAGACTAAGCTGTTTTATATATACGAGCTGTGCCTCGCGGTTTCACTCGTTTAGAAATGAGGATTCAAGGACACTTATTTAGTTTAAATTTATAGCGTGTAACTTATTATTTTTATATACCTGCATACGGAATTAGTAAAAAGTCGTTATTTAGAATCCACAAACAGACAAGTTAATTTTATTTGTTTGTAATTTCTATTTGCACTTAAAAAAGGATATACATATGTGCTTATCTAAGTTACATTAATAACATATTATGTAAGGCATGTGAAGTCATCTTTACCTTTGCCTTTTAGCCGCTGACCAAACATGTAGATAGGAATTTGTTGAATTTTATTCATATGTTTTTTGCACACTGTTAGATTCTTAGAAACATTTTATAATAAGTTGTGTGTATTTAAATAAATATATGTTTATTTATGATGTAACTTATGCGGTCATTTTGTTTTATATTTCGACTAATCTCATTATATTTATTGCATTATTTTATTGATTTTGACGTGAAATAAGGATTCATTATTTATAACAAGGATCTTGTATATACGAAACAAAAAATAATATGCAGTCTATTTTATATTAAGTAAGTTATTATATTTTAAATGCATTTTAATAAAGATATTATTTTGAATCATGCGATAATAAATGTATAAAACTATTAAAAAATGACTTTTAAATGTACGTGTGCATTACGTGGATTCGAATTGAGATCTCTAAAATTAAAGATCGAAATTAATGAAATTCAATCATTACTTATTTTTTTTATATGCAAAGGGTTCTAGGTTCGAACCCGGTCAGGAAATCTAAATATTTAATACATAGTGTTGGGTCTGGGTGTTTAACTGTTTATGTATTCGTCTTTGTATGTGTTAATAACAACAACAAAGGAAAATTCGTAGTAGAGCTAACATTCACCAATTCCATACAATTACTCCATCAAATCAAAGTCCAATCCTTTACTCTACAATCAAGCGATCTCATCTAGGGGAAGTCGGCGCTTACAGCATGGGCTTTTATTAAGCTCAAGAGGGAGCTTACGTGCGTCAGACAGGTAATATTCTTAAGCTTTCTTACATAGCTTTACAGGCTTTAGGAGCTAATTTTGAATTCAATACATTTTATTTTGAAATTTTGACCTTATTTATTATTACTACGCGAGAAGTAACTAGGCGAAGAAAATTATTTTGGTAAACTTAAAACTCGATGAATAGACATTTTTTTTATTGAAATTTTAGATAAGTACACTAACATATCTGCAATTAAATACATACACTTGTTATTTTGTACCGACTTTCAAATAAATACAGTTCTAAATCAAGTTTAGCTAATAAGTCTACTTATACTTTGTAATTTTTGCTACATGCTTACCGAAAATCATTTTAGGACTAAAATGTGTGGCCACTATGTCAATCCTAAGGAGTTGCAATAAAACTGGGATCGGTTTTAGATACACATGTTCTATATGGAGTTAGTCACACGTATCCATGGGTGGCAGTGACCACTTACCATCAGGTGGACTGCAACCTCGTGTGCTACTAAAATCTATTAAAAAATCCTTTTAATTAGTTTTAACTAGAGCATATACCGGTGCTTTCAAGTAAAGTTTAAAACACCCATTTTAAGTATAATCCAGATTTTTTAAGATCAAACAGCTCTAGATTCGGCGCTAACTGGCGCTAACGAACTGCTTTGTGTACTCAGGACAAACTTACCCGTTACAGCCTCTTTGAGGAACTTGCCTAAGCTCTGTTTACTTTAATAGTGTTTGCATTCATTAATAATGTAGAGTTTGTAGAGCGCGAATGAATTTGTGCCACATAGATTTCTTTGAAGATATTTCTTGAGCTTACTTCTAGAAGCTGCTATGGGACATAAAGAGAAATGTAGGACTAAAGGTCAAACATTATATTTAGATATACCTAGCATTTTAGACAACATATCAGAGTATAATTATCCGATATTATTATTATTATTAGCTGACTGCTAAGGGTAACGTTTTTCGTGGGTATATGTGTATTTCTCATTTTTTGACGGCTTGACAGATTTCTTTATGTTGGAGTGGTCATTATTGTAGGAGTGATATAGGCTTTTAAAGGTGGTAGAATCCTTTGTGGTTCGACTCCGGCGGCACCACCGCCACACCTATTTCTGCCTAATAACATCAGTGTTAAGCGCTGCTGTGTTCCGTTTTGAAGGGTGTGGTAAGGGAGACATACTTTTCCGTGGCATTCCAGCTTAGTCCTCAGGGGTGGCAGCGCATCTGTGGCCGACCTCAGGTAGGTATATCTAATCCTATCTGGGGTTGATTACAGATGTCCATGGGCGGCAGTAGCCACTTACCATCAGGTGGACTGCATGCTCGTCTGCTACTCCTATATTATATAAAAAAAAAAAAAAAAAAAAAAGGCTACATTACTTCCTTTTCAGCTCGTTATTTATAAGCAGTTGTTTTTTTGTTTTTAAAAAAAGAGCATGCAATCCATATGATCACCACCTTAGAAAACTAAGATGGTCGACTCAGTAAGTAACGTACGTACGTAAGTACGTAAATCAGACGGCGTCTCCTCCCTTCCACCGAAACGCAAGAATTGCCATGCCAGAAATAAGTTTGCCATTTTCGTAACAATAATAGCTTAGAACCGTTACAAGGTATTTTAGTTAAAGGTAAAATGCAATTGAAAGTGCCGTCTTGACTTGTGAAATGATTCGTCAATATGGAAGCGTCACGACATAAGAAAATGGTTGGCTATTACCGGCGTTTACGCAAGACGCCATATTTAATAAACTATTATTAGAGACATGTAATCAGGTATTCATTGCGTTCACTGACGCGGACCTTTGGCAGTCCACGGCTTGTTACGAAAGGACCTAATTGTTAGAGCTGTGTGAGATTAACAGCTGTTGTGTATGTACACGACGCGTTTTTTATGATATAAGTGGGTTGTTTATTGGAATTATCTACTAACCCAATTATATACAGCGGCGAATGGAGCAAGTGAAAATAAATCTACGAATAAAATAAAATAAATTATTCAGAATTGTTTTTTTGTAAGTTCTACTTTTATATAATATAGGAGTAGTAGACGAGCATGCAGTCCACCTGATGGTAAGTGGCTACTGTCGCTCATGGACATCTGTAATCAATCCCAGATAGGATTAGATATTCCTATCAGAGGTCGGCCACAGATGTGCCACCCCTGAGAACTAAGCTGGAATGCCTCGGAAAACTTATTACTTACTTATTTATATAGTGTACATTCCTTTTGATATCTATAATATTTTAACGAATATAAGCCATAAAACACTGCGTGTCCACCATCCGTATGAAACACCCTAAGCTCTGTACTCATTGTAGTGTCTAGAACACGACAGACATCGTGACGAAGCGTCGAAGGAACGTGATTTGTGTCTTAATGAAACTGAACATAACGCTTCGGTGAGGTCGCCAGTGTCGTAAACTCGACACTCATTGAATACTATTATGACATTTTTTCAAAAGTATTTTTTATTACGCTATTTCATAGAAACATAGCCAGAATGGGCACTTTATTTTATACATTTTCCTGTCTTTTATTTGTATTTGTGTATTTTGAATGGTATTTACGCTAGTGAAATAAAAGTATTATGTATTTACACATGCACATTGTACTCGTACATACATAGAAGAAAATATTCGAATCAATTTGTATAAAAAAAACATATGATGGTATATTTAAAACGTACGTGTAATATACGTTGCGAGGTAAAGCTTCGGCCCAATCTATAATTTACATAATAAATAAATTATTGCTATGATTGCGAAGTAGTTTCATCCTAATTTTCTGCTACGAGATAATTTTGCAATTGATAAACTTGTTTAAAATGATTGACTAACGTCCATCTCAACTACATTTAATTTTAAACTAAAATAGCCGACTTTATTTATATACTATTATATATTTAAGTGAAATAAAATGTTAAACTTATTGCTCAGGGAGACAAACTTATCCGAGGCGTTCCGATAATCCTCAGGTATAGCAACGCAACTGTGGCCGACCTCAGGTAGGACTCAAATCTCATCTTGAATCATTACAAATATCCATGAGTAGCAGATGCCACTCGCCATCAGGTTCACTGCATGCTTGTTTGCTACTCCTATATATATCATAAACCACCCTTTCTAGCTGTAAAAACAATTTACGGCTAGACGTTTAAACCCGTATCTCCTTCAATATATTTTCTAGATTCAATCTTAAGTGGTTTCTTTGAACCGTGCGATCTCTGAAAGGTCAAAGGCTACTTATTGCATTTCTAAGAAGGCTTCTCTTAATATAAATCCACCGGATGCATCTCGAGAGCTTTGCCAAGACTACAAACTGAAATTCATTTCGTGTGTTTGATCGCTACGGTTGACTTTAACGGTCTTATTTATCTAATGGTGACATTTTTAGTATATTTTTGTCATAAAATATCTGATTTTATATATTAGCGAAGTGATAAACAGGCATTTATTTTATACTAGCTGACCCGGCAATCTTTGTACCGCCTCAAAATCTATTTATCAAATATATTTCATATAAAATATAGCCTATGTTACTCGTGGATAATGTGGCTTTCGAATGGTGAAAGAATTTTTAAAATCGGTCCAGTAGTTTTTGAGCCTATTCATTACAACCAAACAAACAGACAAAGTTTTCCTCTTTATTATATTAGTATAGATGGTTAATAGCAACTGTCGCTTATAGACATAATGTCTCTTATCCATACAGCGTGTATAAGTGTCACTCCTGCCCTTCAAATTAGAACATAGCGACCCCTTAACATTCTTATTATTAAGGCACAAATAGCTGGTGTGGTGGTCAGAGTCGAATAACAAAAGACTTAGTAATGGATAATTTTAGTTAATTCGAGTTCTAAAAACCACTAAAATTGTATTACTACTTTATGTTTGTTTATATTAAATATACATAGGTAGTACTCATATTAGGTAAAAGAAATTCAATAAATGTAATAAGACCTATAGTTATTTTATATACTCGATATTTCATTTATTTCAACTGCTTTTTTTAGTATAGCTCCATAAATTTCAGACAGAAAGTTGACAGAAGAATTAACTAGTACCCTAAGGATTACAGATTGAATTATAGTGGGCATAAACCCTAAGAAAAGAAGAATAAAAAAAGAACTCAGAACACTAAGCGGTTGGGAAAATAAAGGACAGGCCACCACTCTCTAGAATTAAATAAGTGCTATGTATTTAATACTCTTTTCTCCGCAAGCTTTTACGTACTAATAAGTATTCTGTAGTTCTCAACTTAAGTAGGTACATATACTACACATGGTATAACATGTGACAGAGTAGTATATGCATTACATATATATGAGCTATCTATTGGTATGTTTGTACTTTAAATAAGGAATAAATTGTGTATATGTGGTCTTATAGTAACGTAAATTTGAGCTAATATGGATTATAGATTTTATTATTAAACATCCATAATGTTTTAGAACTCTTCATGATTCAACGGCGTAGTCACCACCGCAACACCTATTTTTGCCTGTGTGTATTAATGTGGTAACACATAGATTATCCTAAGGTATGAGGGGTTCCATTATAGACCTTAGTTGAACTGCGTCCTAAATAAAAATACCGCAGAAGAAGAACTGCCTAGTTCTTTTCTAAAGTGGACTATGATTTTTGAGTTTCTTCGACAAATGTTGTTCCTATAAAAACACCCATTCTTCATGTAATGATTTCTTTGAAGAATTTTCTTAATTTATTTGAAAATCACTCGGAAACGTTTTCAAAGCGTTGGCAACGGTACAAGATTCTTTCTGTTTGCGCGGTGCGATTAGGTCTGTCTCTGCGATGCGGGCTGCTCTTATTGGGAAAGTAGTGATGGAAAAAGTAATCGATATTTTTTAAAGTATTGTTAATATAGTAACTAAGTAGCATAAATAATATTATGTTAAGCACAAGTGTTGTCCACAAAAAAGGGCGAATTATTAAACTTATTGACGTGCGACATAGTGCAAAAATTCAGAGCATAGATGTTAATAACTTATATTTTTTACGATAGAATTGGCATAATATTATTAGGACAGTATTTTTAAGTATCACTTAAAACTTTGAAAGAACCTATTGTAGCTTTACTCTAAGACTTAGGTATGATAAGACGAGACCTATTTCTGGATTATAGTAGCAAATACGCGCGTTATTTTCTCTCAAGTGCCTTAAACTTGTAGGATAGACAAAAGTATTATTCTATTCATTCAAAATTATTCCGTCACACGTGGCAACGCTAAATCATTTTCCTTTTGGTCAATATTATACAAAAAAACAGTTACTAAAATGTTGTGAGTAGGTATATAAAATGTCGTTTGAACAATTCGATATGTACACGACAAGACAAATGATTTACTGACATTAAAATATGTGTGACCTTGAATCGGACCCGGAAACTTTAGAAGATAGATAAAATCTATTCAACGAATTCAAGTAGCAAATAATTAGCATATTGATTAATATTTTTGATTCGCATACATATCAGTAAAGTTATGAAATATTAAAAATAAATTTGTATGAAAGTAATGCAGTTTTATGCAATTGAATGATAAGTTTAAACGTAAAGCTGAAAAAAGTAATAAGCTGGAAAGGTGAAAATAAAAACTTAGGTTTTTTTTAATGCAGATAAAAACTCATGGAGCCCATATGACGGTAAGAGATCAATGCCGATATGCATGTACAGTAATCAACCCTATGTAGAAGTAGAATTCTACCTGAGACCGACCACTACCAGATACGCTCCCTAAGGAATAAGCACCTCGTATAAATTATTCCTAACGTCAATTTTCGTTACAAAGTCACCGTTAATCCAATTAAAGTGTTAAAAGAATAACGGGAACTCTCATAAACCTTGTAATTACCCGTTAATTGCAATAACTTTAGTCGTCAGGAACAATATTTCAAAAAGTTTTGCCCTTTACAATTAGAACGGTCTCTATGGTATTGGCAAACTTCCTTCAGGTATTAGTTTCAAAGTCTTTCCAATTATGAAAATTACAGAAACGTGCCATTTTAGAGTTAACGACTACGATTTTGGTCACGATCCGTCTAACGTGATGATAAAATGATACTAGTTATTTTAGTTACGTAACTAAAGTGTCGTCTTGCGATTTTAAATATATTTTCAATTTAAAATATTGAAACAGACAATCTCATTTCGAATTCTCATAAAATACGATCCTATAAATCTACAATAACTAAATGGACTCTAGCATTAATTGAGAATTATTTTATCCAACGATTCCATTAAAAAATCACGATAAGTCTGCTCTTATACTTGCATTACTCGAACAGTTTTAAGCGTAAAACAAATAAATTAAAAAAAAAATCTTTAAAGTATCTATTGAAAGTTATTCAAAACAAGTTTGATTACTAGTGTCGTTAAAAATACATTGTCAAATTAAGTACTCACAAATCTATCTAACATTTTGTACGAGTATCTTAAGACTTGTTCTTCTACTATCGTCGTATGTTATAAAGTGCCTATAAATGTTATGCAAGCAATATCGATAGTTCGTTAGACAACACTAGCTGTGTCCGCGACAGGTGCAACGGCGGTCAGTCGCAGCCGATAGATTGTTCGATTTTGGGTAGACAACGAAATTTATAGAGGCGGCAAATTAATTGCATTATATTTTATGAAAATTAAGATTGTTAATCCCATTAGTGTTTACTTAAATTCAATTAATTGGCTTGAGTGCGGGGCCACTACGTCGTTTTTTAATTATTTTTATAAATATCTATAAATATTTTTTTTACTTAATTTTAAACCGGCCAATTTAAGGGCTCGAACACAAAACTGCGATGCGACGCGATGCGAATTCGCAACGCAGAAAATTGCGATGCGAATTGCTGCGATGCGATATCGTGCGGCGTAGCGTCTCTCAGGGTGACCAACAACAACAACCACTCTGCGATGCGAATCAATTCGCAAGTTCTTGCGATGCGTCGAGGGAGCTCGCAGATTTTTGCGATGCGACGTCGCATCGCAGTTTTGTGTACGAACCCTAAAAGCTGAAATAACTACTGTACAAGTAGCTGATATACCGATTTATATAGTACTACAAATTCATAAAATAAATTCTTTTTTTGATTAATTGAATACTTATAATTTATATACTTGCTATTTGTACAATACCAAAAAATAATGTTGTTTTATTATTGCACGGAATGTTTGTGACGCAATATTGAGTCAAGTTGCATTAGTTGTAAGAGTGATACGTTCACCAAGTCTTAAGTGACTTAGTAGGTACAAATATGTATTTGTAAGTCATCTTAACCATATTTGTCGTATATTTTCTCATAGATGCAGAATAAGCAACTATTCTATCTATGGTAAAGTGATTGTATAACTAAAAGATAATAAAATATACATGCTATATTACCCTTTTGTATAAAATATTCTACTGATATAAGATGAGAGAATCTATAAAACCAACTGATCGATACATCTAAATATATATAACTCAAAAATGACTGACTGACATAGTGATCTATCAACGCACAGCCCAAACCACTGGACGGATCGGGCTGAAATTTGGCATGCAGGTAGATGTTATGACGTAGGCATTCGCTAAGATTTTGATCAATTCTACCCCCAAGGGGATAAAATAGGGGATGAAAGTTTATATAAATCTTCTTAATTAATAATATTACTTCGTAACGCGAGCGAAGCTGCGGGCAAAAGCTCGTTGAGTATATAAAATACAAATAGTTATGCTATAAAATATATGCCTGATTTATTTCATAGATGTAATTAGACTACATTGGTTACGCGAAATGTTGCAAATTATGTTTAATGGTACAAATACCTTTCTTAATACTCCTTTACTAGTACTCCTATCTTATTTGAACTTAATTATGGGCCATTGTCACCATCTACTCTAGTACTTTAATCCTATAAGCGATTGATTGCAATTATATTAAGTCCATAGATGCTATGGACTATCAGGTTGACTGCATGCTTAACACTATAATTACATTTAAAATTTATCTTTTAAACCTAATATTACGAGTAAATCTTAGTAAAAAAATTCAAGCAGCATTTAACAGGCCCGCTCTAGACCTAACTGTACTCTAGAACACCTGGCCAGTCTGCTACGGCGATTGCGACACTGCTATCCGGTGCTATCTGACGCCACTCAAATAGACTCTTCCGACCGCAGTATTGGCATTCACAGCCAGGGAATTGAAACGCGACAAGATAACTCGATTGGTTGATTTATTGTCGATAGGTTTTAGAAGGATGATTGGGTTTGTTGATAGATTTTAGAGAAATGTCAGTATTTTCCGTCTAATTATTGGAATCATGTTCACTCCTAGATACTTAAATGGAATTGTTGATTTACTCCGATAGGTTTCAGGTTGTATTCATACAATAAATTGGTGGGTTTAAGGCAAGAACATTATTCTCAGTTTGATTCTTCGAATCACGTTACTTTTATAATAATATGCTTTCAGTAAGTAATCTACCTACTTGTTAATTTTTAGCATAATACAGTATGAACTATTACAACTAAAAGCATAAAATTTTGCAAGATAATTCCCTGTATAACTAACGTGTACGCTAAGAAAGGATTTTTTAAAATTAATCCGTTAAGAGCGCTAAGTAGAAGGTGAAAGCTTGTGGAATAAAAGTAGTAAACTGAGACTAGACTACACTTAGTGGTGACTGACTTTGTTACTTATTATTATTATGATACTAAATGACTCAAAATTGAATAAAGATTTGGTGTCTCCAAATAGAAGAATTGAGGATGGCGGACCATTTGCGGTTAGACACTCTGGTGTGCATGCATGCATGCTAGCATGATAGCCTCTGGGCTATCACCACATATTTTTCTCCCTAATAACAGCACTTTTAAGCACTGACGCGTTCCAAATTAGTCCTCAGGTAGCAACATATCTGTGGCCGGCGTTAGGAATCTAATCTTATCTGAGGTTAATTACAATTGTCCCTGAGTACCAGCTACTAACATCAGGTGGATTGCATGCTCCTTAACTACTTGCGTATTATAAAAAAAGTAGTTATTCCTGCTAATTGGTAGCGATAGCAAATATCGTGACTCACAGTCATTTCTGCAAGCAGGAAGTTCCGTTTCCTCGCAAATATATTTCGTTTACACTTGATTTCTTGAATGATTCACGATTTGAACTTTCTGAACTTTCTTCAGCGTGACTCAAAGGAATTTGTCGATACGAATTGATTTATACAGTTATAAACGGAATAATTATTTATAAAGGTGTATGTTTATATATGTACTTTATTTTATTTGTTTATTTACTTACTTTATTATGCCTTAACTAACACCGGTATTAAAGCCGGACTTAATGCTAGAAGCATTCTCTGCCACCTCTGTGTCTACCTTTAGGCTAAACAGAAAACGTGCAAGGCGGTATTCAAATATGTAGGAAGAGTTTTTATATAATTATATATTTATATAAAATAATTATATATACAATAGGTTACATAACAAACACACACAAAATATAATATAACATATATCTTATAGATAAAAATTCTCGTGTCACAATGTTAGTTACCGTTCTCCTCCGAAACGGCTTTACCGATTTTCACCAAATTTTATATGTATGTTCAGTAGGTGTGAGAATCGGCTACTATTATCTATTTTTCATACCCTAAGTGATAAGGGTTGTTCACCCTTAACATTTTTTTACATGGCAACACGATTGCCGGGTCAGCTAGTTATTATATATAATTACACATACACATACATAGGTGTAGAATCTCTTGCTCCGTAGTGAGTTGTCTTTAAAAACTAGATAATTATTATAAAATAAAAAATCCGACTGCTTAATGTAACCTATGACCATGGCAAACACGATACGGAAATTCTAGTGAGGCTGAAGTGTAGAAAGCGTATTTTTATTTGTTTCTCTGTAATTTGCTACCAATTAATTATATTTATTTACCTTAATCTACAATCTACGATCTGAACAGGTGGACAAATTTGAACATCTGTTATATCCGGTTTACAGTAATTACATAAGATTATTAGAGAACATGACCACTACGTAATCGTAAAATTATTTTGCTTATCTTTATGTATGTATAATAATATATGTAACATAAAGATAAACAGTGATAGCGTAGCGGTTGAAACTTGGCCGAATGTGAATTCGGGGGCCGAGGTTCGAATTCAGACGCACCTCCAATTTTTCCAAGTGATGAGCGTATTTGAAATTAATTAATTGAATGAACTTCCTCCTGAAGTATTCACTGAGTGTTGTGATATGAGGCTCTTCAAGGGGGTTGCAAATAGAGTTCTGCTCCAAAACCGGCGATGCATTGGCGACTCCTCTGGTATTGCAAATGTCGATAGGCGACGGTGACTGCTTTCCACCAGGTAGCCCGCTTGCCTTATCGTTAGGTATAAATATAAAAAAAAATATCACTTGGTATAACGATGAATGAAAACAGGAAGGAAAACGCTGAGGAAAACCTATACGTCTGAGAATTCTCAAAAACAAAAAACTTTCCTATCTAACCTAACTTCACTCACTTACACTGGTTATTTATAAACGATCTATCCTGTTTTCTTATCAGAGATCGAAATTTGACAATTTCTACATATTAGGCAGAAAATGGTCATATGACAATTTTTGGCAGGCAATAATTGGATAGATTGAATATCAATAACGGGTATTAGAGGAGACCCGTGTCCAGCAGTGGGACAATAACAGGCTGACGACAACGTAAAAAATATTCGACAAAGCTGCGGACTGCTCGCTACTATATCGCAACCATTGAGTTGAATCGCGCAATCAAATTGATTTATACCCCCCGGGTTCAGAACAATTAGCAGTTTGTGTTGTCGAAATTGGATTTAATTTATAATATTGATTCATAGTCTATTAGTTTGGATATTTGTTAAGTAGATTACAAATTGATTATAGTAGTCAGCGTAAGCCAATCTCGGAAATTGTATTATGTTTGGTCTAGATTTATGAGTTCATTAAAGAGAGGTATAACTTATAAATAGCTGATTTATCGTTAAAACTTTGGCTATAAAAGTTTGGCTTTACCTATATGAGTTTTCATATTTCACTTCTTAATATATGGTCTTAGAACTTACATACTAAACTCTGCTACATTGATGTGTGTTTGCGTCATAAATTAATAGAGAAACCCCTGAATATAGTTTTGAATTCATTGCATTTATCAATTGTATTAAATTAATATATTAAAGATCGAGAACTTTTGAGGTTACGAAACACCTAGAATTTAACTTAACTAGCATTACTAGCGTTTAACTATATAAGAATTTTTATCCTTTTGGTTTTGCTTATTAACAATTTCTGGAATATATTTCTATCTTAAAGATATTTAATCTGAAAATAATTTAAAGTCGCCCTTGGTCGATGTATTTAACACGAAAATATTGTAGTTCACTAACTACAACACGAAAATGTTGTAGTTCACTAACTACAATACAAAACATAAAATTGCTCGTAAGAATTAATATTAAATTACGAGTCTTGCTCAAGGAGCTCAAGTGGTTCGATTGGCAATATTTAACCTGATAATTCTTCATACTTGACAATTCGTCATCGCACATACAAACGTAAAACGACAGTACGTCATGTCAAATAATATATTAAACAAGTACTCACCCTTCAACAGCAGCACGAAGTTCTTCTTATCATCACCGCCCTTGGGATACTCCCAGTCCACATCCAGACCATCGAAGTTCCTGTCCCGGAGGTACGGGATGGCGGAGTAGATGAAGGTCTGCCGCGCGTACCTGCTCGCGGACATCTCCTTAAACTTCTGGGTACCGAAGGACCAGCCACCTAGAAAAGGTGAAATGATTAATTGGGTGATGTGGTCGTTGGTAAAATGGTTACAGTTTCGTTGGTGATTGCGGACACATGATGATTGTAGTACATGAATGTTCAAAAAAGTTAGGTCAATTCATTTGTAGAATCTTTGTTGGCTGTAGGAACACTATCGCTACATTTGTATTTGTCTATTTTCTATAAAATAACAATATAAGTATTGGTAGTGATGTGTACTGGTATAAAGAGTGAGGCAAACTTATTTGTGAAAAAAATCATTATTTGTAGTTAAAATATCATCAAAGGTGCTTAATGATCATCAAAGTTCTAGATTTTTGATCAGTTCCAAGTTCTTGCTTTACTTATTTGGAATTAAGTATAAATGTACATGGACAGCAGTGTTTATACATGTTGGAATGCAGCCTACAAGGTACTTCTATTCAACAAATAGTTATAGAGAGATCACAGTCGACACAAACAATAACGCAGGTGGGAAAATCAATCCAGATTTATCGCTAGCTATTTTCCTTACAATACAATATTTTCCCAACTAGTGCGAGGAACGGTCGATAAAAAGTATCGATTACGTTGTGCTCGGTTGCGGCATGCTTGCACTTATGGAAACTGGTACGGTTTTTGTGTGTCGTGAAAATAGGTGAAAATGTCGTGTAGCGCTTTGTGTCGTGGGAAAGCGGTGCGGGCGTGTTCGCACGGGTAGGGATGGGCTGTTAGATGGGTATCGATATCGATTTTATCTAACAGTAAATTCTTATGTAATGTGTGATCTTTTTATTATTTTTATTTTCTTAAACTTTACTATCTTTATAAGTTTGAGAAATGGATACAAAACAAAACTATTTGCTTTTTCAAACTGATTATATTTGCAAATCATATTTCGAGTATAAGTTAACGTACTTGTTAGTTACACATTTAGCGCCAGATTATCTGAATTACGTAATAACCTACTTAATAATCTTGCACATGACATAACGTAATTAATCTTATAAAAAGTTTACTAAGACATCACTGAGATACATCATTCTTCATTCTGTCATAAATGTCCCATTACTGTCGATTAGATGATGTATTACTAAAAGCAGGTGTAAAGTATTACGCCAATATAATGTTATTATTCCAACCACAAAACAATTTATTCTATAACATGTCAATAAAGAAAGTCTTACGTAACAATAGTACTCATATAACTTATTATGTAAACGCTAACTTTCTAAAAGACAATCAATAATACATCTAAGTGACTTGGTCCAGTATCAACTAAATCCTCATTACTATAGAAAGATATGTTAGGGTGATAGCATACGTAAACCATTGTCATCGGAAATATAATCTAATGCATCCATTTGAAGTAGCTAGTGCTGTTGCTATCAGTCTACACATACAGATGAAGGTGTTAGAACCCTTTGTAGTTCGACTTCGGTGGCACCACCGCCACACCTGTTTCTGTATAATAACAGCAGTGTTAAGCGCTTCTGTGTTCTGGTTTGATGGCTATGGTAAGGGAGACATACTTTTCGAGGCGACTCAGCTTATTGTATTGCATGAGATACATTAATAATTTTGACTTTATTTTGTAGGTATGAGTTACATTACCACTCATTCACACTTTATGGTATTTTTGTGGCGATGAATTATCTGTTCGCTTGTCCTTTACTCGTTCTTAGTAAGACAACATTAACTAGGAAGCAATTGTTTTCACTGCCTATCCCTTCGGCAATACGCAAGCGTATGTACACGTAATATTATATTATGACATCTACATGACGTTTTATGACCAATAAAGAACAACGGCACACGTGTATCGGGCCATAATTCATGGAAAATAGCAAAAATACTCAAAAAGGAACAAAACTTGCCTGAAGATATGAAAATGAAAAATTAGATTTCTGTGCCGATTATTATCATATCGTCCATGTATATCGTTAAATTCAATCATTTTTTTTATTTAAAATGGGTTCTTTACAGAGCACTTTTTGAATGTCAGTACAATTACCACCAATTCACAAGGTGTTTCGTTATGCAGAAGAAGTTGGAGTTAATTTTTTGAAAACATAAAGAATAAATATCGACAAATAAATCCACATCGAGCACATCACTAATCTCTTAGGTGAACTGTTTGCGGTGTATAGTGAAACGCACTGGGTTCTCCAGATCCATTATTCTAAGCTAAGTAAGCCAAAACCATTAGGAAAATATCCAATAATGTGATGTGACGGTAAAAAGGGTAACTAACACGTTTATAACTGAACTGAAGTGGAACCTACATCGTAAAGTTGTTTAAGCAAACACTGTAGATTAATGATAGTACCTAATGATAAAATAACAAATTCTTATAAAGTTGTTTTTTAAGTTTTAGAATAAGTAACAGAAGTAGAAAATGAAGATGCATGTTATCTTGGACATCAAAATGATTCCAATACAACAGTTACTAAGTTACTAACCAGATCAATCACAAATTAATTGTAATACGCTTGGACTAAACAAGAATGCCTCATAGTAACACCTGAAACGAATATTGTATAATAATATGAAACTCGGGCGTGTTGTTATTTTTGGTTAAGGCAAGTTTGGAATTTTGGTCGACCAATTATCTAAATGGTGTCTTGAATCTATTATGGGTTTCATTATTGTGGGATTATTAAATCTAAATATATATAACTCAAAGGTGACTGACTCAACCCACAGCCCAAACCACTGGACGGATCGGGCTGAAATTTGGCATGCAGGTAGATTTTATGACGTAGGAAAGGATTTTGATCAATTATACCCCCAAGGGGATAAAATTGGGGATGAAAATATTACTTCGTAACGCGAGCGATGCCGCGGGCAAAAGCTCGTTATGTTAATAAATTTCCTGTATACCAAGAACTAAAGTGCTATTTCTCAAATAGTGCTTAGAAAGTGTGCTCAGAATAGTGCTTGAGACATAGTACTTCACTTTAATACCTAAACATCAAAATAATGAATAGGTGCTAAACATCAAAACGTGTTGTTTACACAACTTACAGGATGTATCAATTACGAATTAGTCTCAGCGAGCAATTATATCTCAATTTCTAAATAATTAATCTACCATTAATGCTGAAATTAATGTTTATACGAATACCAACTCTTTGGTCCAAATGTAGAGTTGCGTTTAGCGGAATACTGTAGCAAAACATGATTAAACAGCTAAAATGGAAGGAACAATCCTATTACAAGATGCCTTTTCACAATTGTTTCCTTGGCGCGGGTAGAGTTAATAACGTTTTTGTGGTTTACAAACCGAATCGCTGCTTTTAAATGTAGAGTGGAAATTTCGAGAAAAAATTCAGTGTTTTTACCATTTTTGTCTGCTGTTACCGACTGTTGGTGTACAAAGTACTTTTAGAATAAATGTCCGGTTATATTTTAACTGGAATATCATATCGTGTACTTCCTTACGAGATCGAAAACTTTTATTTAAAAATTATCGAAAAAAAAACGAGTAAGTATCGATATTTTTAAGATTATGATTGAGTAAAAGTATCGATACCGTCAGTGGTATCTTACATTCCTATCTGCGTTCAGTTATAATTATCTATAAATAGTACACCGATTAGAAAACAGATAGATGCAATCATTAAGCGGCTAGATCTGGTACCGTTACTTCAAGAACATAGAACTGACTACTTAATTCCAGATTATATTAACTTTCTAAATACATAGCCCCAATCTAGATTTGTCTGAGTGTTAAGTGCCATACATTCAAAGACAAGGACAAAACACCCTAACTCTAATTAGAAATCTAAATTAAAAATGTACATTGCTTGACCGAAGATTCAGCATGAAACCATGAAATTGAAAGAATAGACAAAGATGAATAGGCTACTTCTAGGCAAGCGTCTTGCCTAAGGCTGCATCTCACTTAACATCAGGTAAGATTGCAGCCAATCGCAAGCCTATAGTAATATAAAAAAACCCGAGACAGTTATGATGGTAGCTTCGTCACAAATAACCAGAACTCACCAATAGCCAGAAGTGTCTTCAACTTAGGGTTCGCCTTCTTCAAGGAGTTGATCCTGTCGTACAGTCCGGTCTTGCCATCCTTCGTCTCATCGTTGGACTCGAAGGAGCTCAGCTTGCCCTTCTTCAGCCACCCGAAGGCGAAGATGATGTGCGTGCAGAGATCCGGCTGGATGTCCTCAGGCACGAACTTACCAAGCTTCGTCCTGTATTGGGACCAGTTGGTGTAGTAGCAAACGATCTGGAAAAGATATTACGATTTTAGTTGATTTTTTAACGTATTACAAATATTTAATTAAATGGTACAGAAGATCAAGCAATTTAACAGGTACCACAAATTTAAATCGGCGATTAACTTCAAATAGACATAGTTTCCACCTTATATTCGGTCATAAATATGTCGCTACAAGTTGTGAAAGGAGATGTTTCAAAATGTATGGGCTCCCGGCCACCTTTTGTACACTATATTAAAAACTAAGAAAACATGCAAAGAACAATTCGTAGGGCTTCATTTTCTTCAAATCATGTTCGTTTAATTGTTTAAAAACAATTATTTACACTTAAACTTGCAACACAACAGTAGAAAAACATCATGGCGGTAGTGATTACCGTAATAATGTCATCTGTCATTCTATTTTAACTTACTATATACATTATATACTTTTTAATATATTTTTACGCGAACGGGCGTAGATATATAAATGTTGTATTGTATGGATTGATAAAAAATACCTATATTTGATAAATATAAATTATGTTTACTTTCATAAATCTTGACTTAAAACAAACATACCAAAATATGTACTTCTATACCAATTTATTTTAGTTAAAACATTTAAGTGTGTAAATAAAACAACTTCAAGTACACATTTACATAATATTTTATTTATTCTTCACTTAGATACATTATTTATTCATTTTCAATATGTTCCCTTATCAATATTTTCATCTAATCATGTAGCAGGTTCTGTAATATCCTGTGACGAGCTCAGCCCAAACATCAAACAATGGTCATAATGTGACCGCAGCTAGCTACGAGTACGGTTCGTTGCCCAGCGATGCAGTTGCAATAATAACTGATTATTTTGTCATCCCAAGAATGTCCTTGTCTTGCTATTGTAGTTATCTAAAAAAAGACAAATGTAAAAAGATTAACTTCTCTAGTTTAAAATTATTAACGATTATTTCACCATTAATATAAATAACTGATGTATATTTTACCTGATGATATTGAATCCTTGTCAACACAATCCACAACGATCGCACGAAAATCACAAGAGTCCATAAAACATAAGCTGGGTAAATTAGCTATAGCTATAAGTAAGGTAGAATCAGTCCAACATCGTAAGCAGCACAGAGTAGAACTAGAAATATATTCAGGATTGAAATGGAATCTTCTCATCAGTACATATTTATTCAACGTTTACATTGGATATTATTATATAATATGTATATATCACTTTTACATATATCAAATTGACAACTTCTTCTTTTTTAATTTGACATGTCACTTACATCTATAAAACCAGATACTATTTAAAAGGTGGTTTTGTTATAATTATTATAAATAATTAATTAAATTCAGAAATAATGATGGGATACCCAAAACAAAAGCCAGGTTGTAAAGTACTAAGGTAACAATAACTTTACGACAAAAACAGCGAAATACAGAATTACCGACGCGGGGGTACACATAGGTTAACTGACCGACATCGACAGTTTTGAAAACTTGACATTGACAGTATTCCGCCATATTTAATATTTCAATGAGGAATGCTTATTTTAAATATTTTTAAACAGGAATACTTTACGTTATCAAAATATATGTGTATTTTTTTTCAATTATACAAAATATTCGTGTTTTTTAGATATAGTGTACATGAGATGGCCGAAAATGAAACATCTCCTTTGTTCTACAACCTTAGTATCAGAATACTGCTGCCGTGACAAGGCAGACATACGAGTATAACAATATATTTAGAGTTTAAATAACAGTGAGGTACAAAAAAACAGTACACTTTAGGCAGTTAATGGAAACAGCAATGGGGCAGCATATGATTTTAGAACTTGAGGATACATAATTTATCTACAAATACCATTTCATGCGTTATTTAGCTATACAGAAATGCAAATTATAATGCTTTTAAATAACTGTAGCAACTACTTTCTCTTTTTATTCTCTACATGATATCTTAATCAGTAACTACTTTCCATTGCATAAATAGGCATTTTGATAATTCACTTTTTCGAGCGATATTCAAATACAATTCGGAGTATGTGTTGATCTACAACTGTCACTAATTATGTCCATATAGCCTTTCATTTTTCTTTTTTAAAACCTTAAAATTTACTAACTAACAATAGATCTAAGTAAATAAACAGTACTATACTAAAAACAAAGAAAAGTATGACAATAGGATCTTAAACCCTTATGGAACCGATTTTAATTTGTTGTGTAGTACTAGAGCTTAACCTAATCCTCGAGACAAAGAAATTGCTCTCTCTGTGCCAAAACTCAGACGTATCGCTAAACTAGAGCAAATGCTAAGAGAATGAATCAAAATGGTTATTAACCCATCTGTCTAATGATACTTCAACAAATTATGACTGATTCATTGCTTTATTATATAGGTATATGGAAAACAGGACATGAACTATGAGCTAATTTTGGACTATTGACTCTTGGGCTGTGTGTGTGTGTGTCAACATGCGTCAAAAGTTCAAACGTCCTTGAGAAAATTATGGCTTTTTTCTTTACCGTTATATAAAGTGTATAGGATTTGAATCTCGATTATTTCCCTACTAGAGTGATATTCAATAGCTTCATCATCCCAATATTAAATTCAAATTGACGCAACTACACTTAATTATTCTGGTAATTTCTTTAGCACACCACATGTGGTGCTATTGACCCAGCTTCAGTTGCTACGGAAATTCGGCCTTTACAGCTTAGACATTGCGATCTGAATGCCACGAACATACACGATTTCGAAGGCCAACAACTTAACTTTTATTGCCTTCAAAAAGCTCAATCTATATCCGCGTTGGACCTATGCTCGCCGACTTTTGATTGCTGACTAGAAATTGCTTCTTTGTCCTTATTTCCATATCATAAGCACCAATTTAGTGTAGCTTTATAAGGACCGGTGGTAAAAGTAGCGTTGCATCTAGGTGTCCGCAAGGTTCTACTCTGAGACCGCTAGTATTTCCTGGCGTGTATCGCAAAGGGAAACTCGTGTAGCCTTTCTAAATGCGGAGACACGTACAATCCACTCTTTCCATGAACCAGTCTAATTATTAGAGGTAATTTGTGTTTCGAATATATGCGAAAAGGAAAACTGCATTTTTGCTGCATTACATTTTTTAAGAGCCTCTGTTGTCATCTCAATATCCAAAAGTTGTGTACACCATTTAAGATATTATATTGCTGTTGTTGAAAAAACACAGGTAATTAAATGACAGGCGGTTGACACATTCACTTCAATGAACACAGGTTTATGTTCCGCGTTCGATTCTAGGTAAGATCAATTAATTGGTATCGGTAAAGTACGCAATGAAAGTTGATAAAATAATATAATTCCGAACCTTCTGAACCTTTTATGGGTTATTTCTAGTAGGGGAATTAATAAAAAATCATATTATGATTGTCTATGGTACCTTTGAAGTCAAAATTTGAATAAGCTCTTAAATCATTAACCTGACAAGAACCCAAAGGGTTCGATTCTGGATCGGGCTGTCTGTTATGGGTGTTATACGGTATTTTTATTGTTATATGGGTCCATTATGGACGAAAAAACCTTATTACTATTGTATTAATATCCTTACCTTATATCCATCTTTGTCTTTATGATCCTCTGTGCCAACAGAATTGTCCAAGGCAGCTGAGGACTTGCGACTGGCGATGGTGGGCCGTCCACGGATCTTGGGCCTGTTCACGCTAGCTGATATCACTTGATCTGTGGATCTTGATACGCTGGTCGACACTGATGTGGATACTTTGCTGGGTTTTCGTAGTCTTCTGCGAACAGCTGGAAGAAAATTTCTAATATGAAAATGTTGATATTTGTGACTGAAAATTATTATTGTTCTCATCGTCAAACAATTATTTTTCCAATGCCAATCTCATGTATTTTCAATTGGGGAGGTTTGGATTACAATCCACCACTTTGGGTGATTACCCAAAGTGGTGGTCTGTAGCTAATTGAATCGACTGAGTCAATTAGCACCTAATAAAGATACTGATATTATTCTGAGAATTTCATTTAAATAAAAAAAATACTTTAACTCATAATTTACAAATTTCATTTCCTATGGAATAACATCGCCCTTTCAAAGCGTATGTCATAACAGAAAAATGAAATATAGATTATTTTTTAATTAGCGATTCAGGGTTCCAATTCTAAAACGTAACGTAATATAACATGTCACCGGCTGTACGAAATGTAGTAACCGCGTTATCAATATGCAATAACGTGTACAATCGTGCACATAAACCTTAACTTCCATTTTTCTGGATTTAAATAACAAATTTCCAATTTCACCGAAAACTCACCCTGTTTTCTGAAACACAAGGTTTGTTTTAAAGTTGACAACATCACAAATATCATGTCCTCTCTCTTGTGAGCTCTTGAATTCAAAATGTGCATAGAATTTATTATTGGTACAGGAGGTCTATTCTCTTGTTAGTGAAGTTTCGGGTCCGTACGAAAGTTTTTTGCTATCTCCATCCAACCTTCGTTAAAATTGTGATGGTGAAACTGCAGTGTTAGCCTAATGGCTTGAAGTTCGTCCTCTTAATCTTTAGGGTCCATGGTTCTTAATCCAAGCATGCACCTTTGATGTTTCTATGATTGAAACAACTGTGAAATTATTTTTTCGGATCAACCCAATGTAATATAGTGAAGGGCTTTATCACATCGTTTTTTCTACGGCAAATCCGTTCGAAACGGTCATCGGTAGCATCAAGGTGCAAATCCGAAACTTTGGCCGAAACTTCGGACTAAGCGTTCAGAATACACCCTCTGATTGGAAAACAGTTGCGGAGTTGTAGTACAAATATTTTCTTAAAGTTTCTCGCCCTGCATCTTGTATTCCAGTCACGTTATAAGTTTAAGATTGAAAATATAATGAAGTTCTGTCAAGATGGCAGGGAAAATGGAATTTGATAAACAAGACGGTGTTGTGATATGAAGAAATAACTTTTGGAATAACTTCAAATCAATAACAGAGTTATTGGTTAGCATTTCAACTCCGCGATTGTTTGTGTTGTATAAAGAGTCTGATTGTGACGTCATCGGTGATGTCATGATCGTATCGGTTCAATAGGAAAAGTCTAAATGTCTTGACAGATTTTGCTGATTTTTTTTACATAATTATGAGGTTGTCTGGATGTTTTTTAGTTACATTTCACCCGGAAGTGGCTCAGTTATCGATTTTTTATGCCGACATTTTTTTATAAACATGCGTATTTTATAAGACTGGAGCGAACAAGCATGTCCAGCAGATGATAAGTGACCGCTAACGTTCATGGACATGTCTTACCAAGTTCATATAAAAAAGGGTCTGAAGCTAATCACATTTTTAACATTAAATCTTTAATTCCAACCATTATTATAATATAGTTGTACTTACAAGTAGAGTCTGATGTGGGGGCGATGACAGCAACTATCAGCAACACGGTGACGGTCCACCGTAACAATCTGGGTGGCCACTGAAACAATAAAAAATATACGTGAAACTCAGCCAAAAAACAGATAAGCTTTATGCTGTATTGCCTTAAAGCGCAACCCCCTTAAATATTATTTATAATGTCCTTAAAATAAAAAGTAGACTAAGGTCTAACTTAAAAGTGTTTTCAAATTAAACATCTGTTTTTCTTTATTTATCATCCAAAATTGGAGACGCTTTATGTTTAAGTCGTAGATTACACAAAAAATAGATAGCACGCACGAATCTTTATAATAACCGTAAAAACGTTACAATCAAGCTTAAGCTTCATTTCAGATATAATTTTCAATTTACCATCACCACAGAACTATAATCGTCGTACGACAAAGCCCAAAAGCTTACTCCTAGCTTTAATTAAGCTTAACCTTAGATATAACTTTTTATAAATCAGCACCACTGAGCTATTTGCCCCATTTTCAGTTTTGTTATCTCATTACCGGGTAATAGCCTTCGGATATTGCATGCGCTATTAAATCTGACCGGGATCATACTAAATTACTAGCCATATATTAGACCTTAATATGTTGTAGAATTAAGGGTCCAGGGTCTCAAATTACCTTTGTTATAGGTCACGAAGGACATTTAATTAGTAATTTCCCTATGCGGGTGGAACGTGTATGGTTTTTCAATTTCTAAATAGATATATTTTGGATAGAGTTGGTAGAGATAGTTTTATGCGATGCAATAGATCTCGGGAGGACTCCGAAATTGAAAGAAAGAAAGAAATTGATTACAGATATCCATGGTCGACAGTAACTCATTATCATGCATACTCATTTCCAACTTCAATTCCATCACATAGAGAGAATATAATTCGACTTATTTACATATACGTAGTATGTAGACTGTGCCCTTACCATGAGTTTTCAAAACATCCCACAATTTTACGTTACGTATACTCCATCCATTATTCTGTTCCGTTTGCTTTAGTAGACTGAGTAATCGTTACAATAAGTAAGTGCTGAAGTGACGATAAACTTTTTGTCTCCCTCGCATGTTCGCAAAAAAGAGAAACAAAACATAAAGCGCCATTTTGTCAATTTAGACATTATGTTACGTTACTGACACTACAGTTCTGATACAATCCGCTAGGGGCGCTGGTTGGAAATTGTATGGGCAAATACGTAAACAAATACCAAAACAGTCATATTTGTCAAAACGTAAAAACTCATGGTAAGGGTACTGTATAGTCAATACGTAAAGGTGCTTAGGTTCCTTTGCACGTTTTCCCTTTGAAGTGCCGTTTGAAAAATTCTCGCATTTCTCTCGAAAACAAAACGTCTGATATCTGATAAACAGAATCGCAATAAAAGACTTGGAGCTTTTGTCTTGAGTCCAATCGATCAGTCGACTACGTTATTTCTACAACTAAAGAAAGAATAACAGTAATCAAGTGTATAGACGTCCTTATTGTGTATACAGGGTGGGGAAATTTCTAAAGAAAACTCTAACGTTAACAATGCATTTACAAGCTTTGAATGTGGAAGTAAAAAGTAAAATGTTTAAATAAACGCTGCCTGGTAATCTTTTTTATTTCTTATGAAATATGTGAAATGTAAATAAAGTTTTATATATTAATGCTTAGTAATCAGTATAAATTACTATTTATACCAAGCCCTATTGTACTGTGCGTTTTGAAAAAAGTACACAATTTTTTGATGGATAATGATCACTTCGAGTAATTTCATATTCACTTATAGTACATATACATGGGTAAAGTTAGACTTCAGAATAATGTTGTTATTTTTTTTACACCCTGTAGTGTGAAATAAGGACAACGCCTCAGGCGCTTTTAATTTAAAATCACTAGATCCCAGATACAATAGGGTTGGTAGTGGCTGCAAAAAAAGTAATTATTCCGAATACAAAGGTCTGTTTTTTTGTTTTCCTGTAGATTAAAATCCTAAGGGACATTGTGTATCAGTCTGCTCTGCTTCACTAACTGCGGTTTTGACTACCTACAGCGGTCATAATTACTGCTGTAAAACGATCTTCATTTCACTAAAGTTCTTTGGGCGCTAGAGATAAATGCCAATGAGTTAAGTTTTTCTTTGTTAGATCTGTAATGTTTTTTTTATAATATAGGAGTAGCAGACGAGCATGCAGTCCACCTGATGCTAAGTGGCTATGTGTAACAACCCCCTGGACATCTGTAATCAACCCCAGATAGGATTAAATATTCCTACCTCAGGTCGGCCACAGATGCGCCGCTACCCTTGAGGACTAAGCTGGAACGCCTCGGAAAAGTCTGTCTCCCTTACCACACCCTTCAAAACAGAACACAGCAGCGTTTAACGCTGCTGTTATTAGGTAGAAATAACTGCGGCGGTGGTGCCGTCGGAGTCGAACCACAAAGGGTTCTACCACCTTCAAATGTTTAAAGGATATGTTTTTATGGAATGGTTTTAAAGTTCAAGCTTCTATATTTTTTTATTACTGTTTGCTCTATTTCGTATCCTTATCAGTATTTACTATATCGATTAAGATTAATAAGTAAGAAAAATATTTAAGCCGCTGAAAAATAGTATACAGGTGCCGTATTTAATGATGTCTTGTGATTTTTAATGATTTTTTTTTATTTACGGTTAGTGTTTATTACTAAATATTCATGATTAATAAATTTTGTCAAATGTATTTTTAATATCCCGTTTTGTGTCTTATACATTATTGGGTCTACTTTGACTAAAAGTGGAACTGCTTCCAATAACTTAATTAAAAAGTAAACAAAAACATGAAGTTTTTTTACTAATTTCCTTAAAATCTCACAATTGGTTCAGAGCCAAAAAATGTTGAAAAATAATGGTGTTGAGACGCCAAAACATTGTTCCACTGTTCCATATTCGTTAAGCCAATGTGTTTGTGCATATGACAGCCGTTTTTCCTCGTATGCAAATTCGAAAACTGATTGCCGTTTCATTCTTTTGGCAATGTTCACGAAAACACTCAGAAGTTTCGAAAAATAAACATTTTATGTTGCGGCAATTTGCGAAATCAGTTAATCAGCAGAGCAGCATAACCTAGTCTAGGTTATTCACAAATTCTAATTGTCTAGTTCACGAATTAGGACTGTCTAGGTTAGTGTTCGTATAATTAATTGTCTTGTGTACTTGGTTAAAGAATTTAAGACTTGAGGATCTAATTAGGTAGATTTTTTTTGAGACTATATCTTAGTCCTTAATAGCAACAAGCATCTATGATTGATAGACAGATCGCTTGAATGGGGATCTTTTGAAGGATTTCCCTTGTCAACAAAAAAAGGTCTCTTGAAATATATAGAGGTGGATGCCAATGGATTTACATAGGTGATAATATCCACTTAAGCTCAGGTACAGGCTCTGCATGTTGCTACTTCTTTTATATTTAAAACCTATCCACCAAAATATACTTACAGAGTTTACATTATCTACACATACTAACTTTCCTAAATACCATTTACGTATAAGGATTCTCGTTTAAAGTTAGAATAAAGTTTGTATGCATGCTACGTTCCACCGTAGCTTCTTCAACTTTTAGTATTAACGAGTAATGATATGTATTAAAATATTATTCAGTCTTATGACACAATGACATGTTATTGTGAACGTATCATAAAAGTGACGCCTGTAAACCTTAACCGTTACATTTTGCATTCAAAATTAGTTCTACGTAAAGAATGTCTTACACATCAAAAGGTATAACTTGTTTTAAGTTATAATATCTTTCAAAATGATAATTTGTATATTTTTCTCGTTCACACATTGTAGAGAAGGAACTGGAGAAATATATAATTTTCGTTTATTTGGATTATAATCTCAATAAAATCAAATTACTTATAAAACGAAATATATTTTATTCCTATGAATAATAATTCCTATGAATTTAAATAATAGTCATTTTGTATGTCCACATGGGACACTTTCAAAAACTTACGAATTTGGGAATAAACACACAATAAATATTTTTGCGAACTGTACGCTTAGCGGGTAAGCATTATTTTTAGTTTAAAATATTTTAGACTGCAGTGAGAGCAATTTACACAGCCTTACAGCATTTTGGAGTGAAATTTATTATAATATCCTTATTTTGTTAGGTCGATACATCAAAATATTTCATGGAATTTTAGAACTCTTGTTGTAAAAAATGTTGATTAATGTGACTGAAAAAAAAAATTATAAGCGTTACTAATAGTTTTTGAATACATAAAAATATGTAAGTATAATAATTATATGCTAAGTTGCAAAAGTTTTATGTAACTTGTATTATATTTTACGTAACGGTATTTAGCGCCATCTGTTATCACCCTTAATAATAATTAAAACTAAAAATAGGTACTGAATTTGTAAATTTTTAGGTAAGTATTATTGTGTCAATATATTTTTTATATCACGGCGTGCGTAAATTGACGTTTTACGCACGCTTCGCGTGCGCAAAACCCCCATTTCCGACCCCGTAATATAAAATTTTATACAACACGCGGACGAAAAATGTTTTTCTGACTCGTGTGATTGCAGTCCTCGCCTGCGGCTCGGCCTGCAAACTCACACTTGTCAGAAAAAAATTTTTCGTCCTCGTATTGTAATGTACTATTTTTAATTTGGCTCCCATATTTTATGTCATTTAATTAAAATAAATTGAACAGTCTAGTTATTTAATATAGCGTAGCGATTACTTATTTTATGATTTTTGTCAATTGATGGAAGGCCATACGAAATAAGGCGAGAAAAACAAAAACGTTATAATAAATTATTTAACTTCTGTCATAAAAAGCATTATTTTCACTAAAAAACGATTAACCAGTACGATTAAGACTGGCGAATGAATCGTGAATCATGAAGGTTACTAAATTGAAAATACCTTTAATACCACTTTATATTTCACGCATAACTTGCATGCCTATTTCCAAGTTTAACGCTATATTCCCATCGATAACGTTCTTACGCGTTATTATGATTTAAACCTAGTATTTATCGGTCAGTTAAACTATACAGAACAACGTTTGTATAGCAAGCAAGGCCAAATGAAAGGAAAAGGAGCGAACGGCAAAAACGTAGCTCAGAGTAGCTGTAATGTAGAGGTTATTAACAAGCGGGTAAAATGACGTATGTGTACATACACGCTGGCTGTACGTGCACATCGGCGTCTAAAAATGACGTAAAAGAGATCAAGACACTTGTCCAAGAATTGCGATTTTACAAATAATTTTCAAGTATTTTTTGTTTGCATTTCGAATATTTGTTCTTATATTTATAAACTTATATATTTTTATTTCTTGCCAATTGTCGTCATGTTTTATAAAATTTGCTCAAAGTAGAATATTTTCAAGTTTTAGTAGTATATACTAAAGTAACATAGTTAAACTAGTGTTTAAAAGTTGTAAACTTCAAAATGTGCATTTTAAAAAATCTTTTTCTGAGTGGTGATATTAAATGCTTGGGCGGAAACACACGTTTTATATTACTATTCCAATGTTATATAGAGCTAATAAAATAGGAAAACGCAGATTAAAGAGAAAGTATTAATTTGTATAATGTTATTTATTGACAGGATATCTTTTATATCTATTATATATCAATTGCAGTTTCCTAAACGGGTATAAAATACAATTTGCAGGCAGAACTCGTGCAAGAGCACTTATTTAAACTTGCCGCCTTACACGCGATATGGCAATCAGTACATTTAAATGGCAATTCTCAAATAAATTAGTCTTACCTTGATTAAAATGGATTTACACATTTATATCTATTTGCGATGCTGCATGTATTGTCATTTCATATTTTATTTCGTAAAGAATTAGTAATGTATGAGTAATTTTGTTTTGAAGTCAAATATCACAGAATGTGTATTACTTACAATCTTTTATCTCTAAATCATTTTTGATTTTAATTACTTAGTCTACTGATACAGGTTTATCCACAAACGAAACCCTCTTTTGTTTTTTTTTTACAAAATAGCAGAGGGTATAAGATTAAACAGAGGTACTTTCTCACTTTATGTCTTAATAATGGTACAAATTTAGGTAGTTTCCATTTTAGTCACTTGGTTCATTTTTACGACTGATTAGTTACACTGTGTTCATTATAAATATGAAAGGTAACAAGTGCAAGTTAT
The DNA here is from genome assembly GCA_014595695.2 of Epargyreus clarus clarus. NCBI lineage: Eukaryota > Metazoa > Arthropoda > Insecta > Lepidoptera > Hesperiidae > Epargyreus > Epargyreus clarus. The sequence continues at coordinate 390,432 of JACTTY020000017.1, read as the reverse complement.
CAATAAAGTTTATTATTGGCACATAATTATCTGTTTTGATCTCTAACAGTTAAGTAATTGGTTTCTTAATTGAATCAGATGCCTAGAATACTTGTCTGTCAACGTTGCGAAATCCTTAATTGATAAACTATTTACAAAAGTATATTTTTAAAAGTAGCATTATCAGATATTATTACTTTTCAATAAAATAGGGAAAATATCGCTTCTATAGTTATCTTATATCTTAAATATTACTTGTTCAAATCTGTGTGTAAAAATGTATTTTAAAAAACCCTTTAAAACGGAACCCTTTTACTAAGCCTCCGCTGTCTGTCGGTTTATCAAGAGACTCTTGTCTCGTGAGCCGTAATAGATATACACTTGATTTTTACTGATTGTGTATAACGGTAACCGCTTTAAAAATAATAACTAAAAATTAAAGAAATAAATAAAAAATACGATAAGTTCGAGTTCGGCTCATTCTTTGTTTGTATAGGTTAATATATTTATTATTTCTATATTTATATAGCCTCTGCTGACCGCTACTCTGTGGTTATGCATACGATAAGGTCGCTCACTGTCTCAGATTAGACCTTAAGCATTATTCTGTCACTGGACACACGGTTAGCCATCACACATGTTAGTGCCATGAAAAATATGGTTTTATACCCATTACTTAACAATTGACTTACTTAAGAAAAGAAGTGTATAATAATTTTATAAATTGAAATTTTAATAAAATTTATTACAAAATCGAGCCAATAAATTTCTGCACATTAATTTAATATTTGATACTAAGTAAATATAAAACTAAGTAAATAATAAAGTATACCAATCCAAATTGGTGTACTTTGATAGTTTTTGGGTCAGACAGACACATAATTATGTAGTACTCGTATCTAATACACACCCAATATTGAAACTAATCAAGAAAAGTAATTTGAAGTTGCCTTAGATTTCAGAAGCAGAAGCATAAATTTATTAATGCGATTAATAGTAAATTACAACTGTATAGTACCCAAGATCTCATAATACTTTGTCTCACAAAAAACCGGCCAAGTGCGAGTCGGAATCGTACTGGAATAAATCTTCTGTGTATAAAATAAAAATATAGAGCTAGTATCTTAAACGTTATCTTCACAAGGTCTTTTTTAATATCACATAGTATAGTTTCAAATAGAATAACAATTTATGTCTAGAAAGCACCTCATATATAAAAAATACCTTATACGTCTGTTTGGGTCACAGAAACCATTGTACCAAATTTCAACCAACCCACAGAAACACTACAATCTGATAAGGGTTCTGTTTTTTCTTCGACGGTTTTACTTTGACGTAGAGAACCCTAATAAAAACAAATTGAAACCCCACACCTAGCCCTTGTTTCAATGGACCATCCATCTTCATTACGAGGATCATGACACATCAGTATGATCGAGACGTTCCTGTCAGTCAATGCAACAGGTTCCATATAAATTAACCTGTTTCTCCCACGTTTTGATATACGATGGCATATGGCTTATGTTTTGGAGCTTGATATATGGGATGACTCTTCAAAATCTGTAAGATTCATTTATTCCTTGGTCTCCGGATCGCTTTTTATGAGATGCGTCAGCCTTTTGACAGAATTTATGATATTGTTTCTTTTTTGGAAAAAAGTTGTGTCGATATTGATTATTGCAGTATGCACATCTGTTGATAAACCTCATAGGATTGAATGACGACTGTAGTCGACCACTGCACGATGTACCACTCCTGAGGAGTAATTTGGAATAGCTACATATTAATATCTATGTCTTATTAAGATGTATTACAGAAATTTGTCATTAGAAAAATGTGAAAGACGGCAGAGCATTTGTAGCAAGTTCACGCAACTCGTCAAGAGATGGCACCAGACGTTCCTGAATCACGCTATTGAAGTTTTATCAACATCTTGTACATATGCAATCTCTGAACTATAGCCGTCTTAGTACAGCCTCTTTCCAGATATGATCAACAGGCCTGAAGAAAGACCTCCCTTTTCTCCCGTGGAACTTAGAAAAGCCAATTAGAAGATACCCATGCCTTTCAATGAACCTCAGTAGAGAGTGGTCTACTAATGGTCTACTACTAGTAGTGACTAGTCAAAAGCCTTTTTAAGAAACAGATTATGTTTTGAAGCAGACTATCTTACCCCACACCGATTTCTATCGCTATCTCGTGTTTTTTATCGATCACGATTACAATGCATGCCATACTGTTTTGGGCATCGCTGGTATAATTATGCAGTTGTAGATGGAACATGCTTACCTTGTAACTTGTAGCCAGTTTATCCACTCCTAGCCATACAAACATATCATACAACAAATCGGATACTAATTAATTCATTTTCTAATTGAATATCAATTGAGTAGCATTAATTATTGTTGCTTAGAATAATCTTGCATCTCTATGATTTATCTTATTCAAATGAGGAATTCTTGTACAATTGTTTCTATGGTAACTTTTGTTCAAGTTTTAAATAACATATTTTAGCGCCATCTAACGACGTCTCATATAAACTAATTTTATGCATTGATTACTTGTTAAGTAAAACACAGATGGCGCTAGTAGTATCATCTTGAGTGTCTTTAATTATGATGATTATAGGATTTGGTATGTTATATACCCAAAAATATTTTTATAAATCAATAATACTCATATTAATCTTAACTTGACTTTATTACATACCTACCATGATATGACATCGTGTACATTGATTATTAATAATAAAATATTTAAGACTCATAAACAGAGTTTACGAATCTATTTCCCAATAATAACTAACTATAACTTTGCGCGCTGAATTGCCTGTAAATTTGCCTGCCGACAAGGTAGGATAAGGAAACATTAAAAATATTTTTATGAGCTTTTGTTGTAACCTTATTCTAGCAAATACAGAATTATGAACGATTACAGCTACTAAATTAGAACCCCTCTCCTAAGGCACACATATAACATAGTACATAGTTGTTACAACTAAACCAAACGTAGCAGGGATGGCGGCAAATAGCAATGAAATCTCACATTATCCTATGTATTTTATAGGATAAAACAAACAATTTTAACTCAACCCAGGTTCAGAAACAAGAAATCCAGATAGAGATACACCTGACACCATCTGTCGATCAGGAAGTGTTCGCCTTGACCCACTCGTGTAGAACTAGATCCGACCGATAAAGGTTAGCGGTCGATCGCAGAAAAATAATGTTAATAAGTTAATGTCGTTACGATTGTATAGTAGTGTTTTAAAGTTAACGTGCATCTGAAATAAAAGTAACTCTTCGTAGTTCGAGTGTGCTATGGTTTAGTCGGCAAGAGTTCGACATACCCCTTTCGCTCGGGGAAGCGATCCATGAGCATTTCTCGGCGTAAAACAATGTGGCATGGTAGCCCATAGATCGTCATTAAATACTTTTATTTTTAAATCTAAGTTGGAACGCTTGATGTGCCAGCTTAGTAATAGATCCAGGGAATAGGGATCCAAAGCAATGCGTTACTTATAAAAAATATAAATTGTTGTCTATAGGTAAATATTGTACCAGATTTTTTACCTTTAGTTTTCATTGCAGAAAATTAGTTTTTATGAAAGCAGTAAATAATTATACAGTTCTTCTGATGATAGGTAAGACCTTTAATCAACCTTATATTGGGTTGGAAACCTAAATACGTTTGGCCGCAGATGTGTAAGGACAGAAGACTACGTAAGAATGCTTATGTAATACTTAATAATGTTACTAACATACTATTTATACAAAGAAACATTCCAGAACAATTTAACCAAAATGCTATTTCCAAAAACATTATGATGATACTAAATGGTTTGCAGACCAACGAAGTCGTTAAAAGAACATCAGAGAAAAATGAATTCCAAAAATCTCGGAACACGTAACAACCAAGGAGTATATAAGAGTAATGCATAAATAATTCGGAATACTGGAGCCTCGTTAAAAATTTCATTACAACCCTCGGTGCAGTCAAAGCGCAAAAACAACATTAAGCTGTATACACACTGGAAGTTAGTGCACTAGTGCGCTAATTTATACTGGACCAGACTGCGCATTTCTGCCGTTGATTTAGGACATCTTTTTAAGTGAGATTTATTGATGCCTTCGTTACATTTAGGATATAACTTAGATCGTAATAGGATATGACTAAGATAGTTAGGATCGTAATTTTTCTACATGAGTTTCTTCTAGAGTAAACGATACTCAGCTTATAAGTTCTAGACTTGGATTTAAACTAACGGACTTGCTCGAAATATTTATTCCTTGTGATAAAATCTATTGTTGTATCTAACTTTAAATATGTATCACTTATGTAATAATGATTCTTAGAAAAACCGAAATGCAACCTAAAATACCAACCATATTTTATAGAAACATAGTCGTTTTTGATTTTCAATAAATTAATTTAAATAATTTATATTCATTATTTTACATTTAGTCAAAAAGTGCACAAACTCTTAACTTACCACGTTGCTTATTCTTGCAGTTAATTAATCTTACAATAAAACTTATAATGCTAAATTTAGCACAGTGTGAAATCAGCATTAGGTGGCTTGCCAGGGCAAATAAATTTCCAATGAGCCACCTTTTTTGCTCAACAATGCAGTGCGACCTAAAATTTCTGCTAGTGATGCGCTGGTATCGATAAAAAGTTGGACAACTTATTTCTTTTTAACTCTTTAAGATAGCAACGACACCGTTTAAATTATTAAATGTACAAAAAATAATTTGCAATTAAACTGAATATTTAAGGAACATAACGTACGTAAGAAAGTATCTTTGTATAGATACTCATCCACAAAAAGGACTAAACAAGGGATAAAAGGTTGTTTTCATAAGTTCCCGAAAAAGTGTAACATTTACATTTTACAAAATTGGGTGTATAAAAAATGCTAAACTTAATTATTTACTCCAATAATAGAATTCTAATAGAATAGAATAATAGAATAAAATAGAATAATAGAATCCAATAATAAAGTTAAAATTGGGTTTACAACCCAATTTTAACTTTATTATTGATTACTTCCATACTTATATTATACCTAATAATCGGTGTACTACTACTTATATAACCACTTAAGTACATAATAATATTACGTAGAACGATATTTTTAATATTATTTGTGACCTTTGTGTAAGGTGTCATTAACCTTGAAGGTCTAATGTTTATTTAACAAGCGATCTAAATAAAGCGTGAGCAGTATCAAATGTAATCAGATTAGTCATGTAACTAGATTAACATATCACTTGTGTTTCTACTACTAGTACAAAGACTATTCGATCTTGACATATTTTTAATCGATATTAATTTAATCGATATCAGAGACTTGACGGCCCAACAGGTACTAAAGTGATTGATTTTGATAACTGTCTTGTTTCTGGGTACTTATGTATTCGTGTTTATGACACCCGTGACAAAGAATATCTTAGTTTGGGGCTGTGATTGATTAGAAATTCTTTCAATGAAATCATTTAATAGTAATATTTAAATTACATAAGAACTTGAACTAAAATCACGTAAAATCACTAATAGCAGTTGATAAAGCGTTGAAAGGGTAACACCTTCTGGTGACATCTTAATAGTATTTCATGTTTCAATATAAAATAATGTGTGACATATTTTATAAATCATAACATAACCTACGTACAGTTTATGAACGATATCGGTATTGAGGAAACTTTTCAGATCTTTTTTTTTTTAATATAGAAGTAGCAGACGAGCATGCAGGTAAGTGGCTACTACCACTGGACACCTGCATTCAATCCCAGATAGGATTAGATATTACTATCTGAGGTCGGCCACAGATGCGCCGCTACTGAGGACTAAGCTAGAACGCCTCGGAAAAGTATGTCTCCCTTACCACACCCTTCAAAACGGAACACAGCATCGCCTAACACTGCTGTTATTAGGTAGAAATAAGTGTGGCGTTGGTGCCGCCGGAGTCAAACCACAAAGGGTTCTACCACCTTCTATTATAACCACCTTTATATTTATAATTTGCAAATTGAGGACTTACTTTCAAATGTAAGTATGACTTTTATGCAATACAAAGGTTACCGGAATCCAGGAAATTGTTTAGTAGATTATGAAGTACAAGGAAATAAATGCAACGGATACATTATTTGAACTTGCCGGATATTACGGCCATGTTTGTATATAAATACTTAGTTATATTTTTTATTATAATTAAATGCTTATTTTGTATGTGCAGTGTCATTTCATCATAATGTATCATAAAATTATCTATGATTCGTAATCAATAATAATAATAATAAAAAAATTGAAAGCCTTTCGGAGATGATATTAAAAGTGAAAAAATATTTTTATTACCATTTTTAATATTTTTGTTAAAACATTTTAAAGTGATCAAATGATATATATAAAGGAATATCAGAAATAAACGTATGTTCGCTTACACACTAGGTACTAAATTAAATAACAATAAGTTTTATCGATAAACCAACTACCCATCACTAAGCTACATGATGGCCAAAGCATTGCAGACCGACTGCGGTTGTCGCTAATTCGAAATTAGCGGCACTGCGATTACAAATGTATAGACCACTAATGGATGTTTCAGTTTGCACAGATAAACAAAATAATTTGCTTTTGGCTACTTAATTGCTTTCATTTTCAATTTAAAATGAAAAACGAATTAAGAGATGTACATACATTATAATATTGTATTGTCTATAATTTATTTGACAGATTTTGTATAGGTCAACTGTCAAATAAGTTTTGCATAGGTTATCGGGAAGTTTATCGGCAAGTGGCGAAACAGGCCGTAAATGCTAGATGTTTGATTTCCTTTGATTTTTCGATGTGTGCATTATAACACTTGTTATACACTATACACTTTTATGACGTATAAGAACCTATGTGCTTAAGCGATTTTTTTTATAATATAGAAGTAGCAGACGAGCATACAGTCCACCTGATGGTAAGTGGCTACTGCCGCCCATGGAAATCTGTAATTAACCCCAGATAGGATTAGATATTCCTACCTGAGGTCGGCCTCAGATGCGCCGCTACCCCTGAGGACTAAGCTGGAACGCCTCGAAAAATCTGTCTCCCTTACCACACCCTTCAAACCGGAACACAGCAGCGCCTAACACTGCTGTTATTAGGTAGAAATAGGTGTGGCGGTGGTGCTACCGGAGTCGACCCACAAAGGAACCTTCAGATCTATAAATTACATTACTTATTATAGAAATTTTGAAGAATCCAACAACGCCTCATATTACTTGTATGTTAAGGGCGTCAAGCCGTTAGGGCTGCATGGCGTGACAAATTATGAGACATACAAATGCAGGAAAAGCATTGCCCCCCGCAGACGGGTAAAAATAGTATGAAGTCTACCAATTTGCTTTTGATTCAGCTCGAGTAGTGCGTTGGACTAAATTTGAACTTAGACCTTGGAACTTTTATCCTAAGAGAAACCTCAAGTTCAGTAGTGGGCCAAAGGTAGGTAGATGATTCCTCACAGCCCCTTACTAGATTACCCTGTAACGTCGGTGCTACAAAGAATACAAAAACACTCAGATCCAGAAAATATATCCAAATTCATCATTCTGAAGTCTGTCTGGCCAGGAATCGAACCCGGAACGCGTCCGACCGGAATAGACCGCTTTACCACTTTGGTCTTCAATAATAGTCTGAATAAAATTAAATACGTCCTTAACATTATTAAAAAGTCTTCCCAAAACCTCGTACCGGTTTATAAGTTCCTAAATACCGTTACGGTTGATGAATCGGCATTATTGTGCTGTTCGGTCTGTTATTGTTGCTTGAGTTTCAACTTTTTGTTGATCAGATCCACTTTTATTTTCTTTCAAGCTTGCAGTAATGGAGTTAACTTTTTTGGAGAAAATAAATCTGCTTAGTACCTATATTTTTTAAGTGTTGACGGAAAATAAGAGTGAAATTTTAATATGCCTGCGCTTAAAATTACAAAAACGACAGCGAAAGCAGTTTCGTAGATAATGTAAAGTACTTACAGAAAACCTTAACATAATTTAGAAGTCCTCGTATAACAAACTATGTCTCCCTTATAACACTTTTCAAAAGGCTTAACAGCAGCGCTCAACAATGATGTTATTAGACAGATATAGGTATGGCGGTGGTGCCATCGAGTCAAACTACTAATCTTTAAATTTATTTAAATTTAAAAAAGTAACTTATAAAAGCATTTCAGTAAACCCATTTCAGCCATTACCAGCGCAATATTTGCAGCAAAAAGATAAAAGATACTAACGTTTGGTACATTTGAAATATTTGCTTAGAAATTGACAAGTGGTACAATTATAACAACTAGAGCGTGGTGGATTCCGTCACGCAGCTGTTGAGTGGTTGGTACAAGACATGAGCGGAAGCGGAAATGTTAGGTGTATCGTAGCGGTAGCGTCGTTGAAAGAGCGTGAATTGAGTGTGTTTAATTAACGTGGCTGATAGTTTTGGATAGTACCCGCGTGTAATGAACGTGTTGTTCGAAGCCGGCAAAATAAAAATATAAGTTCGAATTGAAATGCTTGGTAAGAAAACATGTAGCTACTTGACTATGCGTGTGAGTGTGTGTATCTTACACTACGAAGGAAATCCTATGAATTTGCAAATACTATTATGACGTAATCAAATTTACACGATTTTGTCAAGTCTTACAGACCTCGAAATTATAGTACTATAAAATGCAAAAACTATTGTATTTGTCGTAAATTAAATAACATGTAACTGAGTATGCTAGTCACTTGTAACTTGCACCGAGATTGTGTCGTCAAGTGCGCCTATTGGGTTACTTGAACATATGCAAGAGAGTACATTTATTTACATCTGCCCCATTTTCCCTTTTCACTTTTTCTTTGACTTTTAGTCTATCTTTTTACTTTGCAGCTCAAAACAGATAAACTTATATCGTAAATTTCTCTCTGTAGATTTGAATTCTTGAGAATAATTATGTCAATCAGAACTTTATTTAAGTTTGTACAGAAGAGGTAGTTAGCGTTGAAACTTTCGTAAGAATGAAAAAGTGAAGAAAAGATGTTCTTACATGTTTTCACTATTTCTGTTTTATTTAAAATAGTACCGTTGTTAAGTTTTGATTTTATTAATGTAATTTGTATGACTATATGAGAATATATTATTTTAAATATATTGATATTTCTCTGTTTTTTTAAAGATTATCGAAGTGAAAATAAAGCTGCATTGTGCTTTGCGCGAATACTGATTTCAAAACAACTTTGAAAAACCTCCAAATAGTTACTTATATTTGGCAGTAGTAGATGATACAGATGGATTGAATTGTGGTATGGTATTTTAAATTATTTTTATACCAAACCTTACCTAATTCAATTCAATCAAATCTTTTATTTTTTTCTTAACCTTTTGGGTATGTTGAATGCCTCAATATTATGTTGTGAAATCAGGTAAAATACTGAATGATAAAAGAAAAACTTTACAATAATAAGACTCATCACAACATTTTTTGTTAAGTCAAGAATAATTAATTAAGGTTGCCATAATATGTAAATGTCCAATGTTAATAATATCCATAAATCAATTTATTTCTAGAATAAACAGTAAAACACCATTCCGTGTACGATGGAGATTTATAGGTGTCATCGTATCTTATTTAAATACTTATTTACGCACAATTATATTATGTAAATTGAAGTTACAAGCATTTACCATTTTAGTCACTTCTGGATTTTTTTAATAGTTCCGCTTACAAGTTGTGCTTTATAATCATCATGTATTTTATCATCATCAATCTTTGTACTCTTCAATTGCTCTTGGATTGAAAAAAGACTTAGGACATCACCATGCTTTATTTACTCTTTTGATAACTTTTGAGATGTCAGCATTGAATTGTATTACGATATTTTATATTACTGTCAAACAAGTAGTAATATCTAATACGAAAATAATTTCGAGTATTAGAAATGTGTTTTTGGATACGGGCTATAAATTAGCGTTAGACATATAAAATAGTTGAATAAGGTAACAATTGTAATTTTTGCAGTTCTTTTATTAATAGATAATACTAGATGTGTAAATCAAGCTATACATTATACAATGTATAACAATTAAATGTAAGATAGATAGTAGTGCAATCACAGTAATATATGAGCTTACAAATCAACAATAGAATTGGATTTGAACAATTCAAATAAAAAATAAAAGATGTGGATGTTAAAAAGAGGACTGGTTGTTTTTAAAAGAACAAGATGCAAGCAGGTAAGGTGTATCAAAAATAGTCATGGATCACCTTAATTAGTTGAGTGTTTTATAAATAGTAATAACTATTAGTAAAATATTTTTATGATTGATTTAATTATAACATGATCAATAATAGTTGTAACATATTAAACAAAACTTCGGAAACATTTCTAGAATTTAGGAATGCTTTTCTTACTTAAAGCTGTTACCTACAACTGGTTAGAAAAAGGCAATCTGAGAATTTTCAAGAAAAATTTCAAAAATTTGCGACAAAGCAGATCATTCCTCTTATTTAATCCCTAATGCCAGTAACAAAGAGCTTTTTAAAGTGAATAATGTGGAGAATGCTTCCAAGAGCTGCTGTTCTTTGCAGACTGTTTCCACGGACGACTAGTAATCGTTAATCCTAGAAAAATTCCAACCATCTTTGACCCATTATTATTCAACTATTTAGGCTTTATTCCATTAAGCAAGGCATGTAGTATTCTTGAGAACTGTCACTTCACAGAGAAGCATAACTTTGAAAATTGTCTGTATCGTGCCTAAAGTTCTAAGTAGCGCATGAATCTTCCCGGTTAACTGTTTTTACACTTTTTTTCCGTTCTCTTCAATAGCTGAAGATTAAGCTGCATAATGACGTATCGCATGAAATCTGCTATTGGAAACAAATACCCAGGCAATAACGCCAGGGATCGCTCCCAAAGGTACACGTAACCTTCGACGTTTCGAAAATTCGTTTACAGCAAACGCTCTTAAATCCGAACACGTCGGGCACATAAATCAGTTTGCTCGTTAAAAGCAAGCAAATTTTCGCTGGTACGCTTTAACTAAAGTTTGGTTCTAATTCAACATGAATATTTATAAAACTCAGTGATAACTAAGTTATAGTAGTTGGAAAAAAATTTTGTTGGGCTGAGCGAAGTTGGACATTTGATTACAGAAAACTTGAATTCTCTTAAAGGTGTTTTGGATGAAACCATTCTTTTTTCTTTTTTCATTTTATGTAAAAGAAACCTTAATGTTACAAAGTTATATTGAATGTAATGGAGCTTTCGAGAAACGGAATTAAATTTTGGATCCCAAAAACAATCTGACAGACAATCTTTAACTTCGAAATTGTCGAATCCTCCAAAATCTTAATATTAACAATTGTGATGGAAAACATCTTGCTTATATAACATTCTGTACGCGTATTCAAGTTCAAACAAACTTCCCGAGAACAAGTTGTTTATAAATGTTTCTGCGTAATCTTTCATTTCGACAGTACAGATTTTGTGGTTCAGAATCCCCGGTGGATTACGATTGTTGGAAGATAGATGAGAGAGTTCTTTATGACGTTTATTTTATCCCTCCCGAGCGTTGGTTTGTCGATACAGTTTTATTCTCTGAGGACTCAGTAAATAAATCTTGTATTTTTACGCTTTGATTGGTTGAAGGAATAAAAGCTGTATTAATATTGGTTCTGGGTAATTCTAGGACTTATGTCTTTTATTCATAGACTACTTGATATTTATTTATCGTGAGCTATAGTCTTAACCCATCTCATTTTATCATGAAATGAGATTAACTCTTTTGCTTTTATGAAAAGATCTACTCGTATAGTCATAAGAGGATTAAATAGTACAATCTAATGATGAGACAAGATATGTATTTATCTTATTAGACATTACTTCGGTATGACAAGCATAGGAATTTGTGTTCGAACGCCAGAAAGTATTTAGAGAAATTACTAGACTGGTATGGCTGATACCAGAGTTGCGTGGCATACCATCTCCAATTAACTTGAACAAGAAGCATATACTCAGTATTTACAGATAATACATCAATTTTGATATCTTCCTTGTGCTTAGAGAAAGGGCGTTATGAATTGTCACTAACTTCAAATGTGGAATATGAAAGTATATTTGACCTTTGTGCAACCACTTAAATACAAAGAACTGGACCGTCTTTCAGATTTCATTATTAATATATTTAAGTCTTTATTATATAATCAAGCCTTGCAAAATACCTTTTTTGAACTGCGTTCTTGGGACATGTTACTTTTGTGAATAGCTACACGACCTCACACGTTATTCGTTGAAAAACAAATGACCGACCTGTCACAGTTAATTGACCATTTGAACGGTACTAGGGACCGTATCTGTGGCTTAATGAAGATTAATTTGAGTGAGGTTGTCCGTTGAGATCAATGTAATGGTACAGTGGAGGAAGTTTCACTGATGACGAAGAGCGCAAAACGATAAGTGATTTTTTTTAATCAATAGTTTTTTCTGTGCTGGCTCCTTGAAGGGACAATTATTTATTCTGTCTGTATAAAAATGTTGCATATTATAAATAAATATACAGGCATTTTCATGAAATAATAAAAATAATAAAGTAATTTATGCATGATTTTATTAAAGGTTGTTATCAATATCTAATCCTGACTGTTTTTGTCGGCGTTTAAGCTTAATCTTTAGCAGTAATAGATTCATAAGCAACCTCACATCATTATTTCACTCACAGTCTCCATTGCACTTTTTAAATATTATTTTTTTATACCTTCTCCATACTCTAGCGTAGAAATGCATGTTTAGAAAATTTTAGTCGGACTTTTACTTCATCAAAATGTAATCATAAAAAATCAAGTTTTTATCACATGACATCGATTGGACAGATAAACATTTCTTCTTTTATTTTAGTACGGGTAAATTAAAGATCGCGTATCACATCTCAGTAGGGCAGGTCAGTACAGGCCCTCTTAGTGCAACACGAGACAGATTACATAATTCCAATAGAACCTGTCAATGCGTACTACTTTTACTTTCGAGAGAAAAAAGTCAGCACCACAGTATAACTGGTTGGATAACTGTACTACATTTTTTTGCAACTGACCAATATCAACCAAGCAGTTTTGGCAACCTGCTCTGATATAATCTGGAGGTTTTACGCTGAACTTTTGAGCTTTTTGAATGCTCGCGAATGTTAACCTTTGCAAAGGTTGATTTTGACAAGCCATTTAATTTGCAAGGATCAGATGATAATAATTGTTACGGTGACATTTCAGCCTAAAATGATGAATGATGGGCATCCGAAAGTGATGTTTAGAAAATATTCCAAAAATTAATTATTTTGACGGGAACGTAAAATCTCGTGAAACATTCTTTAAGCTTATTTTCTATTATGATCCTGTTCTTTTTCCCAGTTCCATAAATTGGTGCAGCAGTATAGGACTAATACATACATATCTTCTGCGGAGGATGAATTTATAATCTTATATTTATTATAGTTTATAAGAATAATGTAAATGGTAAATAACAGATGCTGTCCGTTCCAGAATCATCGTTCTTTGAAGGACAGTAATTCAATTAATATCTACCGAGAAGACCATCATCTTGTCAAGAGATTAATTATATTATCCGACAGATATAAGGCTTCCACTGACATGATTATAATTAACAACTCTTTGAATCGAGTACCTTTGATGAATAATTCTTTATGTATAATATTTTACAGTTAAAGCCACAAGATTGGATATATATATCCGTATGAAAAAAATATCAATCGTTCGGTCTCGGTTAGGGTAAACTTTGATGAAAAGTAATTTTGTGTGATATTTCTTTTATATTTAAATAAGTTGCTGTATGTATTGAGCAGGGGATCGATCTGCTTTTTAAAATGAAGTGAAAATGCACAAGCTAATCACCTGATAAGTGGTAATGGCCTGTGTCAAAGTTCTACCTTCGGTCGGCACAGCGTTACTTTTGGAGACAAAGTATATAAGCACCGTCCTAAAGAGATATTTCGAATCTTTAGAATCTCTTCGAACTAGAACACGATACGGCTTATATATCAGAAATAAGTCTAGTTACATTGCCACTAGAGTCGAACCACGTAGAGTCCTACCAACATTAAAACGTGGTTAGACTGCATCAGCATCGTAGCTACACCAAGATATTCTGCTTCCTACTAATAATGTCAATTCGAATCAAAATATGCATGTCTAATGCAGGACCAATAAATATTATTACAGATTTTTGAACTCCGATTATTGTTATTCAAATGTAGATTCAGATTTCTTATTTCTAAGTATATTAATACTACATGAATACTTTAAATTAGATAAGTAGTTACTTAATGGTTAGAAGATGCTTATCCTACTGAAAACATTTAGAGTTACGTTATTTCGGTACTATGCCATAACGCTTCTGTTGAACTTCGTTTGACATTCAAAATGGCATTACAAAATCATTCGTTACAAAAACTGTATCTTAACTTAAATGAATTGAAACGAAAGTTAAATTCGGCTTACATTAGCCACTATGCCGCAATGCACTGCCGGGTTGGAACGCAAATGTCAACAAGATCGCTCGACCGGTTGCCCGAATTACCCGACCCGCCCGACCAGTTGCCCGATAAGTTGGCGAGCGACTGCAGTTAATGGATGCAGGTTGACGAAAATTGAACGCAGAATTGCTTATGATTTGAATTATTTGAGACTAGTGTTTGACTGTGACTTTGTACTTATAAATTAGTATTAATGTAACTAACCTTATTAAGAATAATACCAGACAGCCCATAGATGTTTTATAACAAACTCTTTATAGTTCAAAAGCCACTTATGAAATCAATTACAGATACTAAGTTGGAACGCCTTGTATAACTGAATGAACCAGCACTACACTGCTAATATATAATGCGACCTACCCCCATTCCCTCTTTCAAACCACATCGCAATTTTTAAACTTGTATAGAAATTTTATAAAAAATAATTTCACATTCATATGATAAACACCAGGTTCTTCATCCAAAACAAACATCTCTGTGTGAAAGTCCTATAAAAATCCCTTAAGTTTTTATATTAACCTATACATGCAGTTAGACAAAAAACTAAAACAGGTCCTTTATATTTAGTGTCGTAGAAAAAATCTTACAAGCTTAGTCATCATCAAGTCATTACTATCCCACTGGGTGGTTCTTCATAAAATGTGAAGAGTTTAGGGCACTATCGCTATGGATGCTACATAGCCCGATCTTATGTTAAATGTAACCGATCCGTAAAGTTAGGTACAAAGATGAATTTCAAGTGCTTCCGTGCTTTGCAATAACGTTAAGCTATCAATCCCGTAGTCAATAGATCCTGTCGGAACCCTTTTGGATCTCTTGAAATCATCCGACAATACCCACTACTAATTCGGAATAGATCAGTGTAGAATATAGGTACTACAATTCCCACCAGTTCTATATCCAACAGTGAGACATTAAACATATTGAAGCAGTCACCAGTCCTTTGAAAAAATCAAGTGTATGGCTTTAAGGACCAAAATTCATTTCACTGAGCGTATTAACTCCACTGCTTTTGAATTGGGTTCGAAAGACATTCGAATTCAAATTCAAATATACTTATTTGCAATAAGATGGATAGTACATAAGAAAACAGTATAACACCCAGATGACACTTCTATTTTTATATAGATAAATCAAACATAATTCTTGATGTAATAATATAACTTGAGTACGCAAATTGCGCTGTCGTGTTATAAATGAACGTGCATTGGTTTTAGCGAATGTGGTTATTCAAAATTGCGACATGCTGTTTGATAATAACATTTCAATATCGCAAAATTTAATTTGATTTAAATTTGCGACCTAAATCTTAGCACTCTATTACATTAATGTTATTTGTAATGTTGATAATGTTTGTAGTCAATTTGATATCCATAATTATATTTGGGGTGCATTAAAAAGTAATGTAATTGGTCCACCATCTTAGGACGTCCGACATTTTAGTTTTAGAATGACGTCATTGAGATAAATGCGTTGTTACTTTAACCAAATGTAAAATGCAAAATTTAGCTCAATTGAGGTTAAAATGTTTAAAATTCAGTTTGAAGTTTTAACCCTCACGTACGAACTAACACGACAAGTTTAATAAGCTTAAGCTAAGCTTGTAAGAATTAATGATTAACCGGATTCGTAATATCCTGTTTAGTTAAACCATACATTATAAACAAAAAATAAAAATAGGTTTTAAATATTTCATGTTCATTATTACGAAATTCACTCACCCCGAACATAAACTTGAACGTTTATTTCTACTTAAAGCTTAAAAGATTTCAAATAAAAGCCTAATTAAGCAGTAAGTGTCGTAAATTGACGTCGAACTTAGTGATTTATTACCGTAGCTATAATTAAATAATGTGAACACAAGCCTAATACAAGCGAAATTCCAATTTATTTGGTCCAATGGAATGTTTGGAGATTGGAATTATTTGGAATACAAAATGTGGTTTCGGAATCCAGCCACTGTGAAGTGTCGATTGCTTCACAACAAAATAATTGACTTAATTTAGACTTGCCGGAGCTATTTACTTGACAAAATTGCGAAAGATTTCAAAATGTGTTGTTGTTTATCCAAGCTACGAGTATAACAGTTGGTTAAGTACATATGTATTATGGAATATAAATAGTATATTTTATTTTGAGATTCAAGGTTTACGATTGTATTTTTAAATAGCTGAAATAAGCTAGAACATACAATAAGCTGAAGTTGTATTATGAATTTATCGACAATAAGAAAATGTATTTTAGCGAACGAAAAAATTAAGTAGATGATATACTATTATTAATATTTATTTCGCTATTTCGTGTAATATATCCTATTGTATTCGTATATAATTTAATCGTAACGTAATATAACGTAATAACTATTACATTATTCAGATATTCAGAGTCAAAAGGCTAATTGGGCTTGAGACATGTTAGAATACATTAAAACTTAGTATATTTTTTAATATGTATAAACTGTGTGTATAAAATTATATACGTTACAATGCACAAAATATAAAAATAGTATAGAGTTCGCAAGAGCAAAATGGTGTAATATTTTTTTTTTATTGATAAACAAATAAGTTATGGAGATCAAACATAATAGAGAATCTTGACATTAAATTAAAAAAAAATCCCAATATTCTCTATATTCATTATACTCCTACCATGATACATAATATACAACCATAACCAAACCTCGATATGTCGCAAATTCAAATCCGAATCAGCGCAGCCCAAAAATGTACTATATAATCAACAATTATTAACATTATTATATATAATATTATAAAATTATTTAAATGTTTTGTTAACGTGTTTATTATTTATTTGTTTAGTTTGTGTCTTTTTTCCATGTTTTTATTTTTATTTTTCATCTTTGTATTTTTAGATAAAAACAATTGTACTGTGTGCTGCAATTGTCTTGAATAAATTATGTTATTATTATTATTATTATCTGCTGATTAATTTGATTCCTATAAATTTACCCGATTGTCAACACTTAATCTTAGTCAAAATGTTGATGCTTTTTCATGGCATAAACCAATTCGACAGATTAGATACTCATTTCCATATGTATGTCTATATAATGGTAATATAAATATATTATAATATTAAATTGTAATATAATAATTTGCCTAGTTTAACCATTAAATTAATTAGGGTTAAACAAAACTAATTATGAAACTCTGCAACCCTAATAGGGTTAAAAGTTCGAACTACTTTACAATTGTCACGGAACTACCGATTAGGTTATCATTTTTGGTGTTGTTACGTGTAGTTTAATAATATTTAGCATCAATTTAAAAAAAACATATGACAACACCTGCCAAGACAAAATATCAACTAAATTAGATGAACTTTCAATAACAGACCTATATAATTAATATTTAACAGTATAACTAACAAATCGAAGTTAAAGCCGCACGTACTTTGTTATCCCTGAAAATGAAAATAAATGACTGACACCATAAAACTGTACTTAAAACTTCTGCAATTCTAACATTTCTGTTTCTGGTATATAAAACATTTTAACAAATCAGTCTTGTCCTAACAAAATATTTTTTGTTTTTAAAAATCAAAAATAAATTCGCCCCCGGGTGGACTCGAACCACCAACCTTTCAGTTAACAGCCGAACGCGCTAGCCATTGCGCCACGAGGGCTATGCTTCCTGTAACGTAAATCTCTATTACAAGGGGATGAAACAACCCCTGATTTCGATATACTGAGTATCTTGCGTGATTTTTATTTAATTTGCATATGTATATTGATGTATAACATTTTAGAAGTATTAAGCGTTGTTTGTACGGTACGGTTTGAAAGGTACTTTTAACCAACTTAAAATAGGACACTAATCCTTTCTGGAGTTGATCACTTATGTCCATGGGCAGCAGTGACCATTGACCATCAGGTGAAATTCATGCTCGTATTCTACTAAAACAGTTACATACCAAACTTTTTTAAGTCTAAGTCTTTATTAGTAATCAAATAATGACTTAAAAATATATAAAGACTTAAAGTGAAAAATATGTACCTTGTATTGTTGAAATATAACATGAATAGAACTTAACGATATATACAAACAAAACAGGTTATTGTTACCTAAGTCCGAAATATTTGGACTTA
Source organism: Epargyreus clarus clarus (assembly GCA_014595695.2). Lineage (NCBI taxonomy): Eukaryota > Metazoa > Arthropoda > Insecta > Lepidoptera > Hesperiidae > Epargyreus > Epargyreus clarus. The sequence continues at coordinate 371,780 of JACTTY020000017.1, read as the reverse complement.
GCTATTTTAAATCTCAAGGTTAGAAAAATAAATGGACCTTATCGGTGGTCCGTGGGAGGTGCTATAAATCATAGGTATTGCTTTTTTAGGTCCCAGGGCTGTAAAACTAAGGTTACCTTTCAAGGTTTCTGTTTTTCGATACTAAAAATAATAAACGAGTATAATTTTGAAGATTAATTTATTTTGCGTTTCAATGTTGATCCCCTTCATATATATATTTTTGTAACATTAGGCACGTCGAACACGATTTGTCCCTGTAATCCCGGGACTAAAAAAGGGCTACGGTAACCCCTGCCTGCCGAAAAAAAAAGGTCCCACGCGAGCATCAGTGAGCTACTACACTAATGACAGTCCGGTGTCTGCAACCTTACAATCAACGACTGTAGGCGATGCTCGTCGACAGTCGTCAGCGACTGTCAGTGAGGGCAACTGCTCGTATATAAACTCCCTAAGTTGAAGACAAGCATGCAGAACATTGAATGTTAATTAGCGCCATTCATAGAATGTAATACATAAACATCGTCTACATTAACATTTCTTTTACATAATATCGATCATAAGGGCAACCTTAACTCGTTACTCCTACGGACTAAGATGGAATGCCACAAAAGAGTAATTTGCATTTGACCTTTAGGTTTTAACTTTTGCAGGAAACTTCGTAACTTAGCCTCTTAAACGAATAATTTATAAAAATAAAATAAATATATATATATATATCGTATAGCTAAGTACATCCCTAACAAAAGTTGATTTTATTAACGAGTCTCAATCTACACCTACTCGTGGTAATGATCTATATCTGACCGCTTCCGGGTATCGAACAGGTTACCAAATTAATGACAATTAGTCGAATGACTCAGTCTTTAAAAAATGATCGTTTAAAATATTTGAGTTGATTATGTTGCCAATGGCATACCTATAGATATGATATTAAGTTTAAGCATACGTTGTTACCCCATAAGACGACATATGTGAGGTGCTGCCGCTGAAGATAAATGCTAAAAGACATATAATATTTTTAACATTAAACACATTATTTTCAAAATGTTTTGGCAGACAGTGATGAAACATGTGTCAACGGACGTTATGTAACAATCAATCTTAACCAATTGTTGCTTATCAAAGCACGGAATTTGACATTTATTGCCTAGAAAAATTGCCAAATTTGGAGCTTGGAACAAAAATGGACAGATTACTTATTAAAAACGGGCATAAATGATCACACTCCAAAAGGAAATTCTCTCCGAAACTATTAAATTGATTTTATTGAAATTTTGAAAAATGTGTATTTTACATGTCAGTTTTAAAAGCTTTGCCAACATCTAGCTAATCTAATGTTTATACGTGACACATCACAACCTACTCATATAGGTATATGAATTGTAAAATTACTTCTCTAAGCACCAACAATTAATTTTCACGTGCACCTACATTCATTTATTGTTTATTCGATCAAAACACTGCATTTTCGTGTTTGTTTTGAGCTACATAACAAATTAACTGTCAAGACGTTTCTACGTAAATTTCAAATAGAGATAAGTGCCAATTCTACAAAGGTCATTTGATCACTATTCAAATTTGTGTTGTGCATATATTTTAGAGTTCCGTACTAAAAGAGTATAAACAGAACTCTATCGCTAAGCCTCCGCTGTGTATCCGTCTATGACAGTACCCATACCATGAGTTTTTACGTTTTGACAAATATGTCTGTTTTGGTATTTGTTTACGTATTTGCCCATACAATATCCAACCAGCGCCCCTAGCGGATTATATCAGAACTAGGAAATCCTATGGGCCAATACGTAAACAAATACCAAAATAGTCATATTTGTCGAAACGTAAAAACTCATGGTAAGGGTACAGGCCTCCTATGTCTTGAACCGTAATACATAGACACTTACAGAACTAGAATTTACAGTGTGTATTGCTATGGCTATGTCACTCCCACGGCGATGATACCCTAGTAGATAAGAAACTCGGCATCTTAATCGACGAGTCTGAGGTTCAAATCCCATTCACCTATGATTTTTAAAAGTTATGCGCGTTTTAGAATTTAATGATCACTTGCTTAAACGGTGAATGCAAACATCGTGAGGAAACCTGCACACCTGACAAATATAAAAAAAAAGTTTTCACAGATATGTGAAGTCTACCAATACGCACTGGAATACCCGTGCCTAGCACTGGAACAGTACTGGGTTGATGATGATGTCACTCCCACAACTTTGACGAATCCAACGAAACTTCATACGTTAGAAACTGTCAAGTCGTTTGAGCTGCAAGGCGTGCTTTTTTATAATATGGGAGTAGTAGACGAGCATGCAGTCCACCTGATGGTAAGTGCCTACTGCCGCCCATAGACATCTGTAATCAACCCCAGATAGGATTAGATATTCCTACATGACATCAGCCACAAATGCGCCGCTACCCCTGAGTACTAAGCTGGAACGCCTCGGAAAAGTCTGTCTAACTTACCACACCCTTCAAAACGGTACACAGCAAGGCCTAACACTGCTGTTATTAGGCAGAAATAGGTGTGGCGGTGGTGCCGACGGAGTCGAACCATAAATGGTTCTACCACCTTCAAAATACTAAGACTGCTAAAGACTAAGGAATACCAGTACACACATACACACAAAAATACTAAAAGAACATTACCCTCCGCAATCAGGCAAAAAAGGAAACTCCATCAAATGATAATTAACACTACTGATCATTTTGTGATTAACAAGCCGTGAAATAATGAGCGGTTAAATTCTTTGTGGGTATTTAATTAACAGTAATTAACATTTTTGTTAATGTTCGAAGATATGAAACTGATGACTACTTCCGTTTACTCGGTTATGATTATGATTATTGTGTTACTCATTAAAATTGGTAAAAAACAAAATTATTTTGTAAAATTACATTTTGATTGGATATTCGTGAACTTTGCCTCTATTTTTTCATTATAAAGGCTATATAACGAATTATTAGTACATAAGCTTGGCATATGGTATATGAAACATGTTGCCTCCGAAGTTAGTCCCGAAGGGTTGTATACCACCTTAAAAATTATGTTAATTCATACTTAGTTATTCTTCATTAAAAATAATTATATTTTTTATTAACTGTTAATCGAATGTAAAACTAACTGTATTTTAAATTTTAATTATTATAAATATTTCGTTTGACTTATGTTTTTCATGTATAATTAAATGCACTTCTCATGTAGTGTATTTATTATTAAGAATTTCAATAATCATTGACCGTATCATCGTAAACGTTGGGAATGTATGAATTACTGTTTGTATGAGAACTTCCTTTTCTGGTGTTATGTAAGGTCAGTTCCGTTGTTTACTTATTTCGACTTATTATTAAGCAGCTGATTGCATTGAATATAGTCATGTTAATTTTAAGACATACTTTTTCGGGGCATTCCAGCTTAGTACTCATAGGTAACGGTGCATTTGTGGCCGACCTCAGGTAGGAATCAATCTTATCGGCAGAAGCCATTTACCATCAGATACTGGGCTGGATGCTCGTCTGCTACTCGATAATTATATAAAAATATTATATACATACGTACAAATTATGAGAATTGTGTAAATATACCCATAGATATTTGTAAAGAATGTTTACGATGTTGATGTTCTAACTCATACAGGTTCGGTATAAAGTAAGAAATATAACGGTTACTGTCGTCATAACAACGGGTCAGTTAGTACCTTTGTCCTCGAGGTCGTTGCACCGGCTGGAGGCTTCATGTAATCTCATTTTTAAGGATCAAGCCTGGCATTTAGACTTTACAACTTAAGGCCATCGGTTACATAACTTTTGATCAAAATGCAAGTGAGTGCAAGCATTGTGGATTAATAGACCCAAAATTAACGACTAATAAGTAATTTTATTATTTTTTTAATTAAAATGAAATAAGGAAAAAAAATTACGATTATTATTTGGAATGCAAGTTTATTCCAAATTCGTTTATTCCACACGTTTCACTTATTAATTATTTCGCCGTTACGCCAGTTCAATAAAATCGTTAAAATAAAAATAGATTTTTTACACATTATTTTTCTATTTGAAATAACGTAGAATTTATTTTTTACAACAGTACAGCACGAAACGTCGAATGGAGGTCGAATCGTGTGTTGAAAGTAACCCTCACGAACAAAATATGTAAAACCTTTACGTTTCACCAACTCGACTCACTATGAACGTTAAACTATAAGCGTTGAAAAGATTTTCGTTTAATATCATAAATTTTATTTGCCTACAAGTATAGTACCCTTACCAGGAGTTTTTACGTTTCGACAAATATGACTGTTTTGGTATTTGTTTGGTAGGATAATTTACCACCACAATCTCTTAAAAAAATAGTGCATTACGTACCCAAGAAAATTCTCTAAATAGGACCTATTTTAATGTGTTTAATGAGCGACCAAATTAAACGATCGCTTGTGATGTAAACTTCTGATGGTGAAACAAAAGCCTTATTCAACGTAAAATAGAATCGCTACCGAGCGGGTTTTGTGGAGGTTTATATTATTGAATATGCGATAAGAAATCTGGGATTTCTTTTTGAGCCCTTTGTTATAACATGCGAGAACCCGGCTTAGTTGGTAAATAGCGTGGTTATAAGTACAGTCAGCTCTAGAATTAGATGAGCATATGACTGTATTATACATACCTACACACATAAGCGTTCTTAAATAGCTGAACACCACTAGCATAAAAATTAGATGAACGATATAAGGCACTATAAGTAGCTGAAAACCGATATGTGCAAAATGGCTAACACTAATATGATATGTCACTGTTAAGCTACTTTTGACACTGTAGTATTCAGCTACTTTTGAAACTCTACGACGTTCATTTAATTACGGTGCTAGTTGTGTTCAGCTACTTATGAACGCTTGGGTGTATAGGTATTTTTGAAACCTTAATCTGTTAATCTACTTATGGTGCTGACTGTACAGGTGAACGTAGCAAGGATATAAGTGCGCTGGTATAAAGGTGTGAAATATTTTTGGTAAGAACAATAACATTCATTGTTTTACGGTATTCAAAGTAGCGTTTATTTTTATAATATTGAATTAGCAAACCAGTATGAAGACCATTTCGTGGTGGCTACTGCCAATGCACATCTTTAATCAAGTCCAGATGAGGTTAGATTCCTACAAATCGATCAAGACAATATCAACTTTACATGCAAAAGTAGTTGCTTTGTAGAGATTCCAAGCTTAAAATCTCTCACAAACCCATTCTCATAAGCCTTTCATGCGCCACCTCTGATCACTATTCATCTTATAATCTATACAATACTACATATTAACCGAAAGATATCCCTCTGTTTTCCAATCCAAGTCCAATCCAAATTCAAAAAAATCCAAGTTTTGAACACGTATACAGGCCGTTCATAAAATTCGTATCAAAAACTTTTTTTACAAAAACAATATTTTACTTCCTAAATTGGCTATAAAATTTGACTAATGCTAAAGCGATCAATTCGACATCCTGTTCAAACGTGTCCTTGAAACTTTCTTCGCATCCACTAGGTCAGTGTGTCATCACCTTACGGAGTCAATGACATCTGCTTCTGAATTCTGAACTCACTTTTTGTAGCTAACAATAACTTTTACTTATGCTCTCGATTTGAGCTTGGCATAGTTCCTATTCGGGTCAGTGTTTCTCGATTTCATATTTAATGGTAAATATTGCAGCTAAATACAAGAATATGAAAATACTGTGAGTGTAGATTTAATGCTTTTTTCACCTACTGACCTTCTAGTCTATGAATTTCTTCACTCTAAAAGCAATTTACTATCGTTAAAAAAAGATAAAAATAATCGAGAAAAAAATCTTCATTTATAAGCCTCGTTTTTAAACATTCATTAAAATATCTTATAAAGTTATTTTTGATTTACCAATAAAAAGAACTAAAAGATAAAGACATTTCATCTGTTCTTAAACATATTTTCCTTTTGTTTTTAAAAATAACCCGACACTCATAATTTTACCGCTGAAATAAAAGAACAAAGAAATAATCTATAAAACACTTTGTCAAAGTTACTAATTAAGAATTAGCAACCTGATCGCGGGAAGATTAAGTCATTTGACTTAACGTTAATTACCAAGACAGGGTACTGAGTCATAATCACAGGGTACTGATGTAAGACAAGTTGCTTAAGAAAACTTGACCGCTTTTGCGTAAAAGGTTCTTATCTTACTTTTCTAATTATTTAACTTCAAAACAGTTGACAACCTGATGCCAGTAATTTTGACTTGGTATTTTTTGGCTGAAATTAATTAAAAATGTACATTATGCAAACGCTTCTCTCGTAACATCTCTATCAAGTGTAATTAACAAAATACTCTATTTTAGATCTAAACAACAAAAAATAATAATAACTACAGTGACACATTGGCAAGGGACTGAGTCGAGAGTCTAGTTAAATTGTCTTCTAATATAACTTTGGACTAAAATATGACGAAGAATGAAATAACACTATACTCGTAAAATAATGTACTCATCCCCAAACTTTTTCAAACGATTTTTTTACTTTGCATCATATTTGCCTTTATAAGTCTACATTCCTACTGAACTTACTTTCCGGTCAATGTCTGCCTTATGTTGGTAGCTTAAACAATTTTCCCACTACCACCAATCAACTCTTTCCGTAGACATTAAAGAAGACGACGTAAAAGATAAAATAAATCCAACCCCCACCTCCTACAAAACATATCTTTTACACGGCTTTTCAACTTATCTTTTACACATTCCCTTCAGCACCTCAAAAGTTTAACCTAACCCGCTTTCAAATATGGATGTAAAATTAAATTCCACGTCATAATGTAGCCGTAAAATTAATTCCAAATGGACCCAACTCCGAATTCGTATACCGCAACTGTACTCATGTGAAGTAACTTCGTAGCGATACTATTGCGACAGTACTGCGGACATTGCATGTTACCCTGTGGCTGTTCACACGTACCACAACCACAACTGTGTGGGCAGGCAAATTTGTATGAAAATGCAGTTTTATTCACATGGACCACAAGCTTGACACAACTGTGTGGGCGGAGCAATTTGGCATCAAAATACATAGTTTTATTCATACGAACTACATTTTGTTGCCTAATGTCTGTTAATAATAATCGATCTTTTCCAAATATTTACTTACAAAGAAAATTTATATTTGTCTAGGCAATAATTGTCAAACAAACTTTGGTAGGCAAAATCGACAGCTTAGAGTCTAAACTTTAGACGACACTGACCACATCGCAACTAAATCGACATCACGGATGAAAAACCGATTCCATATAGAATAGATACGTTTTGTAGTTACCGAAACGCAGCTATACGAAAGAAGCAATTCACATGTTACAGTGGTAAGTAGTTACTACGGACATTTCGTCACTACCGTGTGGTGTTAACTAATGCCGTTGTGGTACGTGTGAATAGACACTTAGCCGCTTAGGCAACTGTGTAACTAACAAGTAAACCACAACACACAGCCCTAATCCTTTACAATAGCATTCAAAGTCAATCGATAACCCTTCAACTAACGGCATATATAAAATTGTCGGATGTAACACGGAATACGAAATCGATCGTACTACGTTAAGTCTGAGTTGGTATTCGTTTGTGGTGAACATTGCCAAAATTCTGGACCGGTTTATGTGAGTCGGTGGCTCTCAAAGTGAGCGAAAACACCACTTTCAGGGCGAAGAATAGCCTAGCGAAATTAAGGGTCATTGAAGTGTTTTAGGGGAGACAGCTCATTAGTGCTTTTTAGCTTTCTGAAAACCAGATAAAGGGGCCCTTTTTAGAAACTAATTACCATAGACATTTGCGACACCAGAGGAACCACCAAAGCTGTGGCTTTGGAAGAGAACTCTTTTTGAAATTATTTTGAAGAGCCCTATTTCATGGCATTCCGGGAATACCTCAGGAGGAAGAACTGTTTTGACCGCCTTTTCTGAGAGCAAAATTTTGATATATATTTTTTTTATTTCGCTGACCTTATTCCCAAAGAATGAAAAAAGGAGACGCGCTGAAAAATAGATAATTCTAGAAGTGGTTGTTTTACGAAAGAACTTTGAGAACCGCTGATCTAAGTGATGAATCGAGTTGTTGATAGGCTGTGGAACCCTTCGCCAATACACAAACAAGGCCTGTCAGAGTGATTACATTCAAGACCTTCCATAGTATCTCTAGCTAACAGGCTAAGGTTGAAAATTGTATGCACAAGGGCCTTCGTCAGATGCATGACCACTTAAACCTTTACTGCTTCGCAACCAACGAGCTGCGACGAATAGTACTTCTGTTTCGACACCGACAATATTCTAATACCTTAACAAGAAATTCTTGTTTAAACATACATAATTACTATAAGTTAGTGAAATTACTATGTACGAAATTCGTGGTTTGATACTTAAGTATCAGTTTCCTACGAATAATTATTTTTTGCAAAGCCATCTCACGGCATCTCGTAGGATATATTTAGACGCCGTGTGAATCTCTGTCAACTAGTTATTACATTACTAAGCTAGTTATCACATTTACTAAGCTTACATTATCCATTAAACTTATTAGGAAGATTCGAGTCGCAATGATCGCATCCACTCGCGGTCTTACGACACACTAATCAACCTCTTGTTGAAATCTATGTCTAAGTGGAACGAATATTTTTTTTAAATATTTTTATAAATAAAAAAAATATTATCTACTAACATGGTAAAATCTTAAGACCTTACAATTTACATACCTGGGAGTGAACGTTTTAAGCTGGTTGAAGCTTTCGTGATTCAAAAACATGATAAGAAAACTACCAAAAATTACTAAACAGTTACAAAACACCTATAAAGGTATTGTAATTGTTGCAAGTATGTGCGAGATTTCGATTTCCTAACCAACCATTAACTAGGTAATAACTATTTACTTCACTACTACGTTTGCTAATGAAGGATATTATGACATCCACTAAATAAAGATAAATAATAAATTAAATTGCATTTTGAATATAATAACTACTGAAATTATTCTTATTTAAATGTCTATGCGTCTAAAGAAATATAAGAATATTTAGGTAAATGGGTAAAAAAAATTGAAAAATTCAGCTTTAAAACTTATAGGAAAAAATATTAATTTTATAAATAATCGTTTTCAGAATTTTGAGACCAAAAGTAAATTAGGAAAACCGAAAAATAATCAAAATTTTGGTTGCTGGCGAAAAACAGTTTAAGAAAACTTCAATACTAATTCAGAAAATAATTTTCATCGTTTTCGAATAGAGGCAAAAAGTATTATTAATTATTAATAATATCCAAACACAGTTTCCCTAATATTCATGCATTTTATCTCAATTTATTTAAATTCATTTATTCAAAGTCATATGCCAATTTTTACTACTGCCTTTCTCCAGCATAATTTGCAAGTATTTGCGTATTTTAGTCCGCAAACATTATCTTAGGTCATATGTTTAGAAACCGGAACTTCTGCTTTCACCACGTAATGGTTTACTCTACGTATAATAATTTTTATGACTAGACTTTTCAAAATAAAGATGAAATTCAAAAAGAATCGAAGATGATATTTTAACGGCAAAGTAAAAGCTTTCTACTAAATTAGGTAAATGAACAAATTTATTATTGAATGATGTTTCCGTGCTGCTCTTTGCCTACAAAGTCTTTAGAGAAACACTTTGATGTTATTGTAATCGCAAAACCAAGGATTTTAAATAATATTGGAGTGGCTAATAAGCATGCAATTTACCTGATGGTAAGTGGCCACCGCCGCCTATGATTATCTGTAATCAACTTTATTGATATAGAGGTTCTACCTGAAGCCGTTTCTCACAAGTGCATTGCCACTCCTGAGGAGTTAGATGATCCCCTCGTGTCATAATTCATGGCAAAGTATTAGGTAAATAAATCAATGAATCATTTAAAAAGGTGCTATAAAGCTCTATAAATTATCGAAGACAATATCTCTTTAATGGACCAACCAAAAAGAGAAGATAGAAATAGTAGTAGAAATAGAATAGAATAGAATCAAAGCCGACAAAGTACACGAAATATTTTCAACCAAATTAAAAGCCCCACGGGAATATGAAAATGTGTAAGTAATACAGGATATTAGTAATGAATATTGAACGAGTGAACTAGTTGAAGACTGGTTTTGAAATAAACCGCGTTATTAAGGAAACTAGTGAATCACTCGACCAAAGTGCGGAGGTGTTGACTTTTCCTTGTTTTTTTTAAGTATAATACTAATAGATTGCTAATGATATTTGAATAGAAAGCTTTATTAAATAGATGCTATTTTACACTTAGGTCATAGGATGCTACACCAATTACACCGTCAATGAGCTACACTGTACTTTCAAATTGGATTCATAGAAATTTTTCAATGAATCACAGCTCTAGAAAATATCTCTTTGGTAAGAAAGCTTGTATGAAGGTCAATGGGAAATACTATACTTTATTATTATTTAGAATGAAATTTTACACGAAGCTCTTTGTGCATGCTCTATATGATAGCAGTTTAATAAACAAACCCCATTTAAAATGACTCAGACCCTTCAACCCAGAGAACCGATGTTTTATACCGCTATTATCTTAATCTTATTCTTATCGACATATCACGTATAGCTGGAACGTCCAAAGAACTAAGCATATTTAAACATAACGTATTTGTATACATAGAATCAAATTTTGAAATCTCATCCCCTAAAGGGCTAAATAAGATATGAATGTCTATAACGGGAGTGTTGGTGTCGCAAGCACAGTTATACAATTTAAAAAGGCTTAATTGATTTCTGATATTTATTTTATCGTTAAAAATAACAATAAAACGTATTTAACAGAATACCGTTAACGGGAATAGGTCAGCAAAATAAGGTTCCGCACTGAAAGCTGTACCGTAAATCATTACATGTTTTCTCAGCGATACCAGCTTCCTGTATTGTCTTGGAAGTTAACAAGTGGTCAGCAGATCTGTTAAACAATGCCCTGTGGATAGGGTTGACACTTTTAAATTATTTAAATTGAGGATTATAAAATATGCAATCTTTTTTTATTTAATTCCCTTGAGGAGACAAATTTTCTTATTGCTTCCTGCAAGCGCTATAGCACTTTATGTTCCTCTGTTACGGTGGCACTCATACTGCTGTTGAACCACTAAATTATTAATAAGTTAATTTTTCAGCGCTGTTAACTCATTGTAATGTAATCTAACAAGTTGTCAAAAAAATCGTTACTAAAGTTGCGTTAAGTTTTGCGAAGTAGCTTTATTAACTTAATCGTTGCTTTGTTCTTACTAAATGTAATGATAATAAATACAATTCTATATTTCCACCAATTTTCCCCACATCGCTTATTTGTCTACACTGACCAAATACTGCAATTTGTTATTACAATATGACGATATACTGCATTTTGTTTTTCGAATGTGACTAAAAACTGCAGTTCGTAATTCGAACGTGACTGATACTGCAATTTATTGCTGAACCTCTAACGTTTTAATTATAGACTGAATTCGCTAAATACCAGCCCTATCCTTAACAGTTGTATCCAGTTCTCTTTGAGCGTAATGACTGGTTGATGTGTGCAATTGTTCTCAACTCGTTAGTCATGGGACCGACCGCTCATTTGTACCGGCTTCAGTTGTAGTTAACATTACCAGGGGATGATGGGAGTAAAGTCTACAAATAAAGGTGTGCTAGATGTTACTAATAAAACTAGTGAATTGGAACAAAGTGAGTTGACTTATGGCTGTAATACTTTACCACATACTTTGTCATGCTGTTTCATTGCGGATTCTTGTAGGAAGGTATCTACAACTAATACGTCTTATCCTATAGGATATATTAGTTATATTAGTATAGTATAGTATAGGATATATTAGTTAGATATTAGTTAGAGCACTTGGTAAAAAATATTTAACTAAACATCCATTAGCTCTATGACATGTTTTAACGACTGTTACCTAATAATAACAATATCACGGAAGCGCGCAAGAAATTTTGCTGCTACTTAGTGCACTTAGTGCTAGTTAGTAATTTTCACCCATCCAACTCCTGACCGCTCACGACATTACTTAACTTTGATCAATAACGATGTATTATAAATTTAAACAATATTAATCTCCGACAAAATCGACATATTCTTACTATATATATTACTATATTATAGAAACGTAGAAATATAAATTTAAGAAAGTGACTAACGCTAAGTCACTTGGAATAATATTTCTTTCATTTTAAAGTCACGTATATATTTATTACTAAAACGAGAAGCAACTGACATAAAGTAAACAAACAAACAAAGAGAACATTGAAAAGGTTTTAAGATGGAAGATTGCTTCCGTAAATGGACGAACATTGTGAATAAGAATGCGTTTTTATAAGTTCCTACGTGTATCTATGTGTATTCATTTGACCTGCGTAAAGCTGTCATTTAATGCCACCGGAACAGGTTCCTGATCAAGCAGATATCTATATATCATATTGCTCTATCATTTGTGAAGCATTCCACTATAGAAAAAGAAAGAAAAAAAGAAACGAACAAACATTTTTAATAATAAAGTAGAATCAAGCGAGCATGCAGTCCATCTGATGTCTAGTAGCTTGTGCCCATGGACAATTGGACATCTGTAATCGTCCCCAGGATAGATGCGATTCCTACCATAGATGCGCCGCTACCCTTGAGAAATAAGCTGGAACGCCTCGGAAATATATGTCTCCCTTACCACACCCTTCAATCCAGAACACAGCAGCGCTAAACACTGTTGTTATAAGGTAGAAACAGATGTGACAATAATGCCGCTGGAGTGGAACCACAAAGGGTTCTACAACCTTTGAACACACAGTACAAATATAGTACAATATTATAAAATGAATAGAAATTACTTTTCATAGTAAAAATGTACAAAACATCGCGCAGTTTCCAATGCATTTTAAGTAAACATAGACAATAGTTAAGCACTTAACAAGAGTACAATAATAGGTACAGAATCTCCCAGTCTTTGCACAATTGCAGGGAGCATTAATAATGGAGCTTTCTCTATGAGCCTAATTGAAATGTCTCACCATTTATGTTGTTTAAACAGATATACGAATTTAAATTTATTGTACGGTTTGAATGTTAATTTTGGAGGAAATTTCTGATATGAACCCCAAGAATTCTACCGCCGTAGCTTTTTCTGCTTTACAGTATTGCTATGCTGTATTCTGGTTTGAAAGGTAAGGTAAGGTTATTCGAGGTCAATATGATCAATTTCAGATTGGACTCCTATTATATATGTGGCCTGAATTAGCTCCAGCTCTACATGTTCTATTAGCTTAAATTGATATTACTCATGAAACTTCTAAAAACATTAGTATGGACTTATTTTCTCTGCTATAACGAAAGTGTTGGTAGAGTTCTTTTGGAAATTGACTTGATATTCAGGTGAACTAATCACATACATACCAATTTTAATAACAACAATGAAAACAATAGCCAAACGTTTAGTTGCAAATATTATAATTATTAATAAATGTATTTTCATTGACAACAATGATTTGTTATTTGTTCTTAGAGAAAGTCGTCCATGGCCCGCCCACAGATCGCGGTCAACCAATCTCTTATTTATAGAACTAAAACAGTCTGCACAGTTTAGTGGCAGAACAGCCCATGTTTTAGCACAAATATTGCTATAACTTGAAGACAAAGAAGGAACGCGTCGCTTGATACTTAAATTTTATGTTTTTGTCAACACAAGAAACCTAATCGTGTTCTACTGCTCTCAAAGGGTTTAGGCCATAATCTACCACATTGACCGATTGTTAATAAACATTAAACATCTTTGAGATTTTTTAGACAACTGTTAGATATGTAGGTTTCCTTATGTTTTCCTTATGATAATTAATTTCTTCGTCACATACATACTTTTGAAAAAAATAAACATTGTGTTTGCGATGCAAAATTCAGATTCAAAAGTTCAATTTAAAACTTTGACGACCCGCGTGGCGGAGCGGTCATCATACCGGTGTGACACGCAGAGGGTTCCGGGTTTGATCCCCGGCCAGCCAGATTACTAAATGAGATTTCTGTTTCTGGGTCTGAGTGTTGTGTCTCTGTGTGTGGCCATAACAGTCACGATACAGGTAATCCTAGTGTGGGGCTCTAAGTGTTAAAAGCACTAGATTATGACTGCTTTACTATTATTTGTTTCTGCAACTGTATTCGTTTGTTCATAATAAATGCAAATTAATGTGCATAGATAAATATATGAAATTCCCAAGTTAATATTGCCATTTAACTGGAGATGGGGTATAAAGATAGGGTAATGTCTCAGATGCTGACTGTGTTCAGCTTGCAGTTATTGCATGAGGGAATTGGGAATTTTGATTCACTGTTTTCCCGCAAAGCAAAATGTGTTATGAAATATTGTAGCTGTATAGAAATGAGGTTCTTCTTAGTTTTGCGAATTCCTATTTACCTTCAAAAGATATATTTTTCATAGAAAAGTTTTTAGAGAACAGCCAAGGATAGAACAAGATGTTTTTCACGAGAATTATTTCTTATAAGAGGTTATTTCATATTACAAATATTAACATAATTATTTTATTTATTAAAGAGTATATACTACTGTTACATATATCCCGGATTTAATTCCTAAGTCATCTCTTATGATATACAAGAAATAAAAGAGTGGTATTCGAAAATACTTTTTAAGAACGTAAACAGGTAAAAAATATTGCGTTATTTTGTTCTTCTTATATTTATATTATGCAAATAAACAGAGATTGAAAACAAGATAAAAATTCGTCATCTTAAGGACAAGGAGGTTAAAAAAGAGTTAAAAATTCAATATAAAAATGTACTAAATGGAATGATTATACAAATATTTCGCTGAAATCAACTATACTATAAACAAGGTTAGGCAATGTCGGTAAAAAGAGTTTAAGATAGGTTTACTAAGAATGAAGAACATTGACCGCGTGGTGGAGGTGCCATATTGATCAGCGCGTAAAGGGTTTTGAGTTCTAACCCCGACTAGACAGATATCTGAATGATGATTTTTTTTTTTATAATATAGGAGTAGCAGACGAGCATGAAGTCCATCTGATGGTACTGCCGCCCATGAACATCTGTAATCAACTCCAGATAGGATTAGTTATTCCTACCTGAGGTCGGCCACAGATGCGCCGCTACCCCTGAGGACTAAGCTGGAATGCCTCGGACATGTCTGTGTCCCTATGGAACACATCAATGCATAACACTGCTGTTATTAGGTAGAAATAGGTATGGCGGTGGTGCCACCGGAGTCGAACCACAAAGGGTTCTACCACCCTCAAAATTGTTCTATAATAACTGTTCTGGGTCTGGGTGTTCGTATATTCGTCTTTGTATATGTTCATAGCTACGACACAGAGAAATCTAGTATGAATTTGTGAACGTAAAAAGTATCTTTTAACTATCAAGTCTTGTTCAGAATATTTTTACCGACAACGAGTTTCCCTCAAAATTACGTATATTTTACGTATAAACGTATATTTTATCCATATATAAGTTAACACTGACATGATTTACGTACATAAGTTGCATTTAATAAGACAATAAGTCCGTTATTCACCAAGTTTCAGCAGAACTGCACTAATGAAGAATGCGGCTAGATGTTGGGCCAAATGTTTGTCCACTTTTGTATGAATGCAATGACTAAAATTTCAACACTGCTCCATTTTTTTTTACTTTTATTTATACATACGTGTTTTTTCAATTATACATATGTATACCTTTTTTTTTTTTTTTTTGTTGACGGGGGGGAAACCTTCAAAAGGTACCCGACGCCATGGGAGTGACGCCGGGTTATGTGGGATTTTTACCACACTAAAACCCCCCCGGTGGCCGTCCTCAGCGTTTGGTGGAGAACTCCGGGATCTCCAACGGAACACAACCGGAGTCCTCCTAACGCGATGCCCTTTTATCGGGCTCTGCCCTGGGGGGAGCAATTTACGCTCCTCTCACATCCCCTGGTGATTACAGCGATATGCGACCACACAAACCGCTGTCCTTCCCGGGGTCGCTTGCTGGACGGTTTGAGCTCCCACTCTTGCCGCCCGCAATCCCGGAAGCCCCTTTTAGTCGCCTCTTACGACAGGCAAGGGTTACCGTAGCCCTATTCTGGTCCCGGTACTACAGGGACAATACATATGTATACCTACAAAACTAAAAAAATAAATCCATTGATATAAGCTACTCGTTTAATGCAGCTTATAAAATGAAAAGTAGTTCATTGTTTGAGGAATTATTTGAATCGGAACTGGAAAGAAATTTACTGGTAATGAATGTTTGTATATCTTGGAAAAATAAATAGGTACCTCTGGCTCTTGTCAATAGTGTGTAAGCGAGTAAGATATGTAAAGTCGCCCAATATACTAACGAAACCAATAACTACACAACGTAACACAAATTAAAGAAAAAACAAGCAACAAACTAGAAAAAACTATGTTTAATAGTGCTTGGATTTTAAATAAAACAAGACCAAAGTGACAAATAATGTTTGTAACATATAAACCAACATTGGTAACAAATATATGAATGCGTGTGAAATATAAACCAACATTGGTAACAAATATTTGAGCCAACAACGTAAACCGGAGACATGTATTATGACTTGTGAGAATTAAGCTAGTTTGTTGTTCATTAATTTGATAGTTCGTAGTTTTCCTTGTTGCAAACTTCGCAACCCCAACGGCTCACCACCCTTATGTTTCACCCCTTTGAAGTATTTCATACTTAAGTTACATAATTCGCTATGTGAATGTGACGTGAATTTAAATAGATGACGCCTTTGGAATCGTATAATTGTATTTAGTGTTTTTGATACAAAACACACACACACGTATACGCACACACAAACACATAAACGATACGAGTGTATGAACACACTTATACACACATACGATATATGAATATATTTACCTGACCTTACCTATATTATTATCATTAAGAATTCTGACAAAAATAGACACTGAATATAAAAACAATATTTAATTAAGCTTTAATGTAAGCCTACAAATTTTATTAGGAAGGATTCAACGTCCTATATAATTATATAATGTTCTCTGAAAGACATATAAAATTTATTTTAACTATTATTAAGACTAATCGAAATATAGAGAAAAATAACTAAAAAAATTTTTGGTATTCACCATAAATCGTAAGAACTACAAAATTTACTTAAATCCACAGACAATTTCATATAAAACATAGACAACGTATTTTTTATTCTAAATTTAAAATTGTTACATGGCCGTTTTATCGTAATGGCGATAAACTGCTTTGTTAGTCTCTGTCAACGTTATGTCACTTGCTTATTTAAATAAGTCGTAGAACCTTCGCGGTGGTGTCGTAAGCCTTCGTCGTTATTCAAATTTGGCTTAAAACTCGTATCTACGTACGTTTGTTCTTAATAAACAATCTATCTTGTGTATCAAGGATCGGGGTTTGATAATTTCTGCCCACTAGAAATTATCTTTGGTAGTAAAATTATGGATGGATTAATTATTAATATAGGACGATAGAGCTTTCATTTACAATCCATTGTCCAACTGCCAAACCTGGTTAATTCAAAATTAGAATTTAAAAAAATGGTTCTGGCCATACAAATTTGGATTGGTAGACTTCAAACATCCTTGAGATTTTTTTTGGAAAAATTTCAGCTATATACCATTCCTAACAATTACTTACACTATAATTAAAATATGTGATAATTAATTTCTAATACATGAATATTAAATTTACTTCATATGTTATTTAAACCTACGCGAAATATATCAACCCTACAGTGCTATGCGGTAGAAATAGCCATAACGGTGGTTCCGTAGTAGAATAGTACTTTCCACTTTCAAATAACGCTATAATAATAACGCTTTCTACACTCAGCCATAAATATAGTGTTTTACAACAAAACTTTAAATTGATAGTGCAGTTCGGGCTTCGTCAAGAACCCCTAAGGTCTGCATAGCAGACTGCTATGGCACATGACACCTGGGGGTTACTACCATCTCCTAAAACAATATTATTTTAATCATACATTGAAATTTCGTACCACGACCTGTTTTAAGGAGGTATGGTACGAAAATGATGTTGATGCAATATTGAATTAAAACTTTTCTGAACTATGATGGTTTTTAAAAGATGGCGGTAGGCCCCCCTGGCATTGTAAAACAGTTGTAAAATATTAATTATAGACAGAATTGGTGTCATAATCCTCAGCCACAGATAAGTTGCTATCCCTGATGTATAAGTTGCAACGCCCCGTATAAGGAATATTGATATATACGAGTATATTGATAAGGAATAATGCTTATCTCCCTTTTACACTCATTAAACCAAAACACATGAACACTTAACACTGATATTTTAACTTAGAATTTACCTATTCCTTCTCTTTTACAAAAGGTGAATTGTACCAAATATTGTAATTTCCCAAACTTTATGCTTAATTAAATCGATACTTGATTGTTGTAAACAATACAGCCGAATTCGATATCAATATTCGAACAACGTTCAATATCTTATGAATATTCAACACGAACCATTAATAGATGTTACGCAGTGCCAAACCAATTAAAATTTCGACTGTTTTATGATTTATTCACGTGACCAGCTTTTTAGGGTTCCGTACCCAAAGGGTATAAACGGAACCGTATTACTAAGACTACTGCCTGTCCGTTTGTTACAAGGCTCTATATCTTGAACAGTAATATATAGACACTTGAAATCTTTACAGAATATGTTAATCTATAAAGACAAAAACTGAAAATAAAAATGTTTTAAATAATTTGGGATCGCCATATAGAAGACGGCTAGTATTGTTTTTATAATATAGGAGTAGCAGACGAGCATGCAATCCACCTGGTGGTAGGTGGCTACTACCGCCTATTGACATCTGTAATCAACCCCAGATAGGACTAAATATTCCTACCTGAGGTCGGCCACTGATGCACTGCTACCCTGAGGACTAAGCTGGAACGCCTCGGAAAACTATGTCTCCCTTACCACACCCTTCAAAACCAAACACAGCAGCGCCTAACACTGCTGTTATTAGGCAGAAATAGTTTTGTGTTTTCGCTTTATCTATTTAACCTGAATAGGTAAACAGTTAATTTGCTTTTCAATGCATTTACTACGATAGCTGCTTGATAACAGATGAAAAATAAATGAAAATTTTGTGGTACGAAACCCTCCGCTCGACTCGCACTTAACCGATTATTAATATTTGACCTAAAAGGTCCCGTGTTATGTAAGCGACATCGCGTTAAAGAAAGATATTCATTTTAGTAACGATGTTTGGATCGTATAAGCGAATGGATCAAAGGAAATTTTATGATAACAGTCTCTTTGTGACTTTAAAATCATTTTCTTTTTTACCTGGCCGCGGAGGGTAATGTTTTCAAGGGTTTTTATGTATAATATGTGTAAGTATGCCTCACAATTTGATACGCCCTACAGTCCAAACGGCTTGAAGGATTTTGATATAATAGGTGTCGTCGGATTCGTCTAAATTGTAAGTTTGACGCAGAATATATAAATTTCCCTTTCTGATTATTATATTTAAGCATCGTGTTTCTTATTTTGAAAATAATTTATTTAATATAAGAATATGCTATTTAGTATAAGAATATGCTCAACATAATATCTTAGGAGGGCACGTTAAGGGTCTGTTTATATCTACATTTTTTAAAAGTGAATACGAGTAAATTTTAAATGTGTTAGAGGTAGAGTACTCCCTATTTCTAATGTAAAGCAGTCGTGTTTTTAGTAAAAGGCACAGCATCTGTGATCAGCAGTGGCCACTTTTTGTCAGGTGGACTGCAAGGCCTTTTGCTACTCCAGTTTCATAAATAAAATTCCCGAAGCACGTGTCCAACTCGCACATGGAGGCTTCCGTACTACCAAATGTTTGTTGTTTTTTATTTTTTTTTTATTAATTTTATTATTTTTAACAAAACTTACTTATATGACACAATAATAAATGGCGTTGGGATAATGATGAACGATACGTATACAACGTAAAATAATAATTAATAATTTGTATTTATTGTAATACCAGTTATAGTTGTAAACGGATTGTAAAAATTTCATGTGTTTATCTATTACGGTTCCGGAGATATAGCCCTGTGACAGACGGACAGATCGACAGACGGACAGACAGCGAAGTCTTAGTAATAGGGTTCCGTTTTTACCTTTTGGGTACGATGTCCTAAAAACCAAGTACCTTCCTATTAAGAAATAGAGATTTTCTTTTTCTAAGTAAAATTGATTAGAGATAAACGCATTGCAATTCTTCATGCTCTGAATAACAAGATATCATCACAAACCATCTGTCTAAGTTAGATTCACGTAATAGTGCGAATTAGCACATAATCATAGTGCCTCCTGCCGTGCAATGCGATCTCTATCATAAATCATATGCAACTTATGCGATATATGAAGAAGTTTGCATGCATATTTTATTTACCCATTTGGATAAGCTTTCGTATTTATTTAGGTTTATAAAAATTTTATGTTATATATAAAATTGGATGACATTTTTCGATGCTTTGTGAATTTTCGACGTTAATTTCTATACTCTGTAACGGTGTAGGAAAATTTTAAGAGATTAATTACATGTCGGAGAATTAACTAAAAAGTTCTACTTAGTTAACATGGTGTACAATTAAAAAAAATAACTTAGAAAGGAGGTTCATACCCAGAACTGGGCTACCTAATGATATATCGATCATAATATTCGAATGTGACTTTGTTTATTTATTTGTTTGCTACGCTTCCACACCTATAGCTAAATAACCGATTGTCATGACATTATGTACACATGTACATAATTCAAAATAAGACATAGGGTACCTTTTATCTCAAAAGAGGTACAGTTACCGCGGGATAAATAAGCCTCTAAGCACAAGCAAAGGTGCGGCTAAAGGTTAGTTATTTATATTTCCTAAACGTCTGATTTTCTCACATATTATGATAACTAATTTGACACTCAAGCAATATTTCGTTTCTTTAAGCTTCATACACGTCTTTATTTAGACCAAAAGCTTTGAACGATATAAGTACTCTTTGATCCTATAAAAAGGGTTAACCTTGTTGAAGAAACAAAATTCTAATAAAACATTTTTGCCATCTTACCTCGGGCTAAACTGTATGTATTGCATAGAGTAAAAAAGGCATAGAAATGCCCCCAACATATAAGACTGAAATAACAATAACAATTAGTTATTCCTATAACATATATACATAACATTAAATTATTGTGACATATGAAAAAAATGGCTTGTACTTAACGATTAAGAGATTATTTTTTTTGATTTACTTTAGATCTTACTAAGAAGTATAAAAACATTAATGGTGATTTCATGCCGTTATTTTATTGTTTTACTTTATTAACAGAAACATATACATAAAGATAAAAATAATATAGAAATAATAAAGTAAAGTCTATCCTGCAAATATCAGGTTAATGGTGTTTAAATAAAATACTCTTAAAATTTTTAGTAACGATTGCGTTGCAAAGTAGCAGGATTTATTTTCCCCTCTCGCTTAACAGCTATTTGAGATTACAATATTTATTAAGTCGAGTTATACCTTATTTACATACACGTGTTCATACTATTGACATGTACAAAGTATTTACGAATACAATTTGTTTATACCTTAGCCCTTCACGTGCCTCGTTTATCAATCATGCCCCGTTCACGTAAACGTAATATTTTAAAGAAAACAAACTTAATATTATTCACTATTGAAGTAGCTATTACAACCTTGATATTATAGCGGAAAAGATAATGTTATCGTGCTTTAAAGTTAAGAATGCTTTGTAGTTTAACTTCGCAGTTGCACTTCTTTCTGCTTTATAAAATCAGTGTTTATTATGTTTTAGTTTTAAAGAAGAAAACTTATACGGTATGCGTATACGTATATTACAATGAACAATGTAGTTTTCAACGCGTTTAGTGGTGTTCAACCGTTATCAATGTGGGTAACAACAAATCTGTGACCTGCTTGCGGCAAAACTCTAATCCTATTTGGAGTCGATTACACGTGTAATCGAAGACTTTTGTTTATAGCTGTAGTCGCTTACCAACAGACGGACACTGCTCATTTGTTACTTTATAAAATATATATGTTCAAATTTTTACACATCATATTTGTACGCTGTTTATTTCACGTGCCATGTCTACATATTACTAAGACAAACTCGTTACAAATACAATTCCGTCCACACCTTTGCCCTACGCGCGTGCCTCGTTTACCGATACCATGCCCCGTTCGCGTTAACAAGCGAAGAAATGGTCATACTTTCTTTCTTTTCGCGAAAGTGCTCATTTGACATTCACGACCAGTCAAAAGTGCTCTCACGCATGTTGTTGCGAGCCTCCTACACCTAGCGTTTAAACGCAGAAGCGGCTAACCGCGCGACTATTTTTTAATTATATTGCACTAGCTAGCTAAGTAGCCGCCCAAGAACATCTTTAATCAACCCCAGACTAGATAAGACGTTTCCATTTGAGGTTGATTGTAGATGCGTTGCTAACCCGGATGACTTAAGTTGAAACGCCTCTGATAAATGTGTCGCCCTTATTCCTCTTCGAATCTGAACACAGCAGCGCCTAACACTGCCATTATTAGGCAGAAGTAGGTTTGGCGGGGGTGCCGACCGAGTCGAACCACAAAGGATTCTACTCCCTTAGAGCAACTAACCGCTTTTCTAATTTAATATGCAACCCCTGCGTTTAACCGTTAGTTTGTAGGAGGGCTTAAGGCTTTATTTGTGGTGGAACTCGGAAAGGATACTCGAAAAGGTCGAATTTCTATTTTGGGAAGGGATTCCGTGTCCCTTTTGGTATCCTGGACTTATGATTTATGCGAAAGTTAAGTGCTTTAGATATTTTAACATTTTAATAGTACTGTTCTTAGTCTCAGAATATCGTTTTCAGAATATAGTTTGCATATACTTACGGTTACAGTAAAATATTTATTTAGTTTTAATAAAGTTTTCGTCACTTCTTAATTATTAATTAATTTATATTTTTTTTATAAAAGTATGTTTACTTACCTTCTTAGAGCCGTAGAACTCGTAGAACCGTAGCTTATATTATAATTCCCAATAATCATATTTCGGAATTCTAAAGTTACGTAAGTACTTGTATGTTTATCTGCAACTTACCTGAAACAATAAAAAAAAAATTAACATACGTATTCTTAAATAAATCGCGTAAAAATAACTAAAATTACGTATAGATAAGTATCTAAAACATTGCTTTTACATAACTTATTAACACATTAATACGAGTATAAGGTTGTAATAATAAAATTGTTTGCAAACATATTTTGTAACATAATTTTACTGTGAATATTTATAAAAATGTAGAAGATACCTAATTATTTTTAATAATACAAGAGTTTGTTCAGGGTGTTTAAAAAAGATGTGTTTATGTAACATACTGCTCTAGATTTAAATAATAAATATAGTTTAAAAAAACTAAAGTACACGCTTTTATAGAAATCAAACTAAAAAAATATAAAATAAACTTAGAAAAAAATTAATGAAAAATTCTATTAACAACAAAAAAATTGGTGAAAATCGGTAGTCGTCTTGGAGGAGTACCTACGGTAACTAACATTGTGACACGAGCATTTTATATATAAGATTTTTTTTTTATTTTCAAACGCTTATTATACTTCGATATAATAGTGTGTAATATGATTACAAGTGTAAAACTTAATGAAATTCAAACTTTGATAACCTAACTTCTTACGTGTGTACATCCATACATAAACTTTTTGTACCCTATAAACAAGCATACAAGAAGTAAGCTATTAGCAGCTGTTACGAGCAAAACGATTTAATTAATCGCATGATAAAAAAATCACTTCTCAATCAGCTGTAATTAGAATATAATTAGTGTACTAGGTGTAAGGTGGAGTCACTTAGAAGGTGAAGTTAGATTTTGCACCCCTATTGTCTGATATTTTGACGCCTTCAAGGGATCTTCAAGGCCCTTTAAGACATGTACTCTTAGTGTAAAAAAAAAAATTAACAAAAAAATATAACCGTAGAAGTCGGTCACACCAAAGTAAAAAATAATTCAAATAAATGTTGGTTTGGTACATAGTTCTGAAGTCGGCGCTCAATATATTTCGATAGATAGCGGCCAAAACAGCGTGTCCAATGTGAGAAGAATGATACTATTTATATCATTAAATTCTAATGTTCACCAACAATACAGTAATTCCAGTAACTTTCATACGGAAAAACAAAATAACATCCAACATGTTTCCTAAGGTTCCGTCCGATCTCACGCGAAGCTTATAGACGCGTGTAACGTCACGCTGGATTGCATACTCGTAGCTTTATGCAGAAACCGGTATAAACCGGAAACGGATATCACTTTCATTGTTTGTATTGACAGTTCAACATTCAACTGTCAATCACTTATGCATAGTAACACCATATCAATGATTGATCGATCATAACACTGTTGGTAATAACATTGTTGTTTGCATGTTGAGAAACTACATGGTTTTTTATACGATTAAAGAATAAAGAAACAAATGAGCATGCAGTTCGCCTGATGGTACCTACGTGGTCATTCATGGACATACCTACTCCATATAGGACAGAGTTACTACGTGAAGCCGTTCACTGTACCCTTACCATGAGTTTTCAAAATATCCCACAATTTTACGTTAACTCAATCCATTATTCTGTTCCGTTTGCTTCAGTAGACTGAGTAAACGTAATAATAAGTAAGTGCTCAAGTCTTTTTGTCTGCCTCACATGTTCTCAAAACAGAGAGACAAAACATAAAGCGCCATTTTGTCAATTTAGACATTTAATGTTACGTTAATGTCACTATAGTTCTGATACAATCAGCTAGGGGCGCTGATTGGAACTTGTATGGGCAAATACGTAAACAAATACCAAAACAGTCATATTTGTCGAAACGTAAAAACTCATGGTAAGGGTAGAGATACGTGGCTACTCCTGAGGGCTAAGATGGTTGTCTTACTTGTAAATCAGACACCAACCGCACCAATCAATCAAAACGTAAGAAGTCTAGTAAAAATTGTGGCAACGGCTTAACCTATCCGACGAACCACATTGGTTCTAATCTTCCTTATTATTTCATCTTATTTTTTTTTAAATAATATTCTTAACAAAGAATTATGACCGGACGGACATGGTGTTCTTTAAAACTAAAACGAGATTTTAATCAATTTTAATTTGTACCGGTGGAAAATTCGAGCGAAACCGGTTATTACTAAACAAATTCACATTTACGCATCGTGCGCAGATTTCACGCCAATACAGTCATTTGTGGCACACAAAAAGGGCGAATATTCCGTGTAAATTCCATGCATATGCATACGCGGTAATGAACGACGAATTCGACATTCGAAATTTCAAATGGATATTCGAATCGGCCGTGACTTTTTAATTTTTTACGAAGACGAATGCATCGCTAACTAGGGTTGTGCAAAGCGTAAAAAAGATTCACTTTCAAGTTTCAACGTCCATTTGCAATCTTTCAAACCGTTCTATTCAACGAGTCGATTTTTTCACACCATATTTCGTTCGCTCGCGGTTTAAATGGAAATATAATCTAACCGCAGTATAAAATGTGAAACTTGGAACATTTGTCTTTGAAATATTGACGTTAAACAATAAATACTTAAACAATAAGAACTTTGTATTTATTTCAATTAATTCAGCATAAATACCCGCGTAAAATGGCAGTTCAGCATAAATACCTTTGGTAATTATATTAGAAATTTGTCAAAAATATAGAATATACGATATTCTGCCGAACAATATGGTTAAAGGAAGTGCGATATTGTAGTGTTTTTTTTATAGAGTGTAATATAAGAGATACATGCCCGTAACCATAGAAATACTTCTAATAAAGACGTTAGTAGTATATCTAAGCCCGTAACGTTTTAATTTAGTCCTAAAGGGTAGCAACGTATATGTGGCCAATCTCTGTATTATTGTATTGTATTGTTTTGTCTGTGTTGTATTTTATTTGACGTTAATTATAGATGTCCGTGAGCGTCCTATTATTTTTAAATAAAAAAAAATGTTGCAATTATGCAACAAATATTACAACATTTATCTACCCATTAATGCATTGAATACAACTTATAAAACGTCAGCCACTAATATTAGTTTAATGGAATGTTGCCATCATCGGGTACGTATCAGGAAAATAACCTCCGCGAACCACGTGAAAGTTTTGCGGGAAAGTTGCCAGTACTCACAAGTTTAACCATAGACTAGAGAACATCGCACATACCTAATGATAGAGGACTATACTGGCAGTAGTGGCAGTATTTTTATTTTTTTATTATAGACTCAGATTTATTCGTTATATTTATTGTAGATGTTTCTATATCAATTCTGTTCTTTTTAGAGATTCACGTTTATTAATTTGTCAAAATGATTTTTTTATTTTTTTCAGCCAGTAAACCGTTTTTTAAGTAAATTTAACATTGATATAATATAAGGGTATACGGCTTTGTTTTCCAAGAAAAAATAAACCCTGGGTTCTAAGGTAACCAAAAGGTGAAATTCGTAAGATTAAATCTCTTTTAATTCATAGGAAGAAAGTCACGGATTTTTATATAAAATAAATTAAGGCTTTTGCCTAACCATTGAAACAAATTAATACAAAACTATATTCTTCTTCTTTGTCTAAAAAAGTGTTATGTCTAACCCATAACATTTTATTAGACAAAGAGTAGTATGAAAATGTGTCCCGATTTAGCTAGCACTTAAATATAATAGAGTAATAATTTACGTCTGTATGTCACTTATAATTTGGGTTGTATATTCAGGGAGGTCGTATCAGGATAAATGTAGCGTTGGCAGAATAAATTGTCTTTTTAATGGAACTTGCGGCTTATCGGCCCGTCCACCGCTCAGGCTAAATTCTGGATGACATTAGTACTGATATAGGCACTAAGTCTCGAAGTAATTTGCTATATTACTAAATTTAACAACCTTGTTACTTAATAAAAGATTTTTTAAGTTATCTGTACAAATAGGAAGTAGGAATCCTGCCTAAGGTTGGTTACTAACGTCCATGGGTTCTGCATTATTAAGAAAAAATAAATTAAAAGTAAAATTGCCGCAAATTAAATTTTTATTTTTTTTATTTAATACGTTTAGTAGCTCGCTTGCAGTCCGCCTAACACTTTGCCCCTGTCATCCATGGACCTTTGAATGCCTTGTATAAGAGTAAGTCCTTTATCTTTAGGACATCATAAAAAAGCTATTTTAAAGAAAAATGCATTGCAAGAAATTGGGTCCATCTTTGTAGATAACTGAAATCCCTATTAGATAGTCTTTCATATTCTGAAATCCTAGTCTGAATGGTTGAGCGACATATAAGCGTATAACTAATGGTGTTGGTTATTTGTCTTACTCAATGATTTGCAGTTTTGACTGTCGAGTTTAAAACTATAAACACTTAAGTTTACTAGATCTCTAACTTTCTAAGTCTTAGTACTAGTCTTAATCTTTGTCTGTTTAAGTCTCAACAGTTTTTAGGGCAAACTATTGAGTACGTTTTTCTTTGTTATCGTTTTCTTGTCTTTCCACACAATTATAGGTATAATAAAGCGTACTTCATCATGGTGCTTCAAATCGGACTGACATGATATAGTATGTATGATTATTTTTGTCAACTGGTAAGAATATAAAAAAGCTTTGTTCTCTAACAATACCGACTTCTTTCGCCGCTTCTTCTCCATAACGAAACACCTAGTGAAGTGGTGGTAGATGTAATGACATTTAAAAGTGCTCTGCAAAGAACCTATTTTAAATTTAAAAAATGATTTTAATTTTGAATAACTAATTATAACATTTTGTATTACATTAAACTCTACATCTGTTATGGTTAAATCTACGCTATGTTATAACAAAATTGAATAAAACATAATGTAAAACCTAAATCGGACGTTATCTAAGAAGTTTCTCTACTGTAAAAAACGAATTTCCAGCAACTTTACGCTAATTTCAATGCGCGTACGCATGTAACGCAATCGTATAAAAAGACAGATATATTACGCATTGTTGCTTCCTCCACGCCCAGTGTAATTGTGTAACGTGGGGCATTCCGCATTTCATGTTGGTAATAGGTGCTATTTTTAATAACAGTGTATTTGCTAATCACTATATTAGCCAATATTATCCACTATAGTACCTTAAATATCAGTTAAAGGTTGTATTGTACTTATGAATAGAGGTGAGAACCTTTTGTGGTTCGGTTCCGGAGGCACCGCCACCACACCTATGTCTGCCATTAGGCAGGCTGTTATTAAACAGCAGTGTTTATTGCTGCTGTGTCCCGCTTTGAAGGGTTCCATAAGAATAACATATTTATCTGAGGCGTTACAACTTAGCCCGCAGAGACTCGCGACATCTTTAAGGTATTTACTTATTACACGGTTAGAACCATTAAGGGCTTACAATATAGAAAATAAAAGTTTCCCAAGTTATGAGAAATCTACCAATACGCACTTAGCCAACGGGGTGGACTATGGCCTAATCCTTCTCATTTTGAGAGGAGTCTTGTGCCCAGCAGTGGGACTACACAATAACAAGAGGTTGATGATTATGATGATGATACAATATCATACATAGGAATAGTAAGTCGATTATCCGGACCTCGGTTATGCGGATTCGCGATTATCCGGACTACCAACCGCAATCAGATATGTATAATGTATATACGAGTAATAAAGAAAATAATTATGCATGTACGTAAATACATCGTTTGTTGGAAAATGTACCATTTAATAATTCCTAATAAACATTGTTTTTCGTTATGTAACATTAAATACTACATGTGTACAAAAGCGACTATTCATACATTCGATTATGCGATTTTTCGATTATCCGAATGCCCAACGACAATAATTAGTCCGGTTAATCGAGGTCCTGTACCTAACTTAAATAGTAACAAGCTTACATTTTGTAGCTATCTTACATCATTTAACTTAAGTATTGTGTCACAGTAAAAGGCACGGAGTACGGAATCGCTATCTATTACCTATTTAGTAACCTGTTGTTAACTTAATGTGGCCGCAAAACAATTTTACCGTTATAGACATTACGAAAATAATTACGCATGAAATCGTGATTCTCGTAATAACTATTTATGTTTATTTTAATCATTGGAGTGGTTGAAGGAATGGAGTACGTTCCAGATTTCTTCCAGACTCATGCCTAGCAGTGGATATATAGAGGTTACATCCAATTATAATTTACTGATTGTAATCTAGTTTAAGGGACAGGAGACTAACTAAAAGGCGTTCTAATTATGTCATCAGCGACATCAACGCATCATGGACTTCAGTGAGGACTTGAAGACTATTTAAAGTTGAAGATAGTGGGCCCTTATAGTTATGTTAACTGTTAGCTTGTTTGCTATTTAAATATCATTAAGGACATTTAGTGATAAACGTCTTTTAATGAAATTTAAATAGCTTATTAATTACAAAATATAAATCGTTGTATAGACAATGATTCTACATAACAATTTAATATAGTCGTCTTCTAGAAGGGTTGTTTATGTATGAAAATTTGTATGATTTTTGCTGTATTTCCATCATATAGTTCGACACAATATAATTTGTTTATTATTATTTTTAATAGCGAAAACTTATATTTATTATCCCGATGAATATTAAATAAGTTATGTTAAATCATGTATTAATGTTTTCGTTGCATTAACTTTCTATAAACATAATTTGTAATCTAATGCAGAAAGGATGCAAGTTTCTAATGAAGCTGTCAGCATGATATATTGAACCTATTATAAACAGTTTGTGCTCGCAAAAACATAATCAAATGATATTAACTAAAATATATTTATTACGTGAGTAGCTTTAAACGTAAATATGGTGAAAAAATGAAAGTGGAAATAAAAGAATATTCCATAATACACACATTGGTATTTTTGGTGAAATTGGATCTTTTTATTTATCAAATAATACATTCATAAAATAACTTTAACATATAAAAGACCTAAGAGACAAGACACATATTTTGTTAGACACATCACTACTCTTGATGTCCAGCACTAGCTGTCTGAAAAAACAATATGGAGGATTCATAAGTTCGTCGTACTTATAAAAATTAAATAGTTGTTGCAAACTTATCTAATAATTTTAAGACTAACTTATAAGAAGTTGTGTAGTAACTTATTCTTATTTTTCAGAAATTGTAAAGTACCTAACTTATTCTTGATTTTTAAGATTTGTAATATTTTACACGGTTCAGTTGAATTCAAAATTATTATTCAACAAATTCATATTATATAACCGCAATTTATTACCGAATGCAATTAATTTAAGTAACATATTCGGATGCTGTAGGTGTTCCTAACCACTGACCTTTGGATAATGTGAAATATATTAGGAATCGTAAAATAACTAACAAATCTTAGTTTATACGCTATAAAGTAAATTATAAGATATGTTACGACCAATTATATTGAATCTCGAATTCGTTTCAAATTGAACAATCGTTGTTTATGAATGATCTTCAATTTTAACAGTTTTTATTAAAGTTGAACAAAAAAAGCTGAACGAATATAAATAAATAGCATGAACAAGTAGATTAATTAATTAAGTACAAATTATCAAAATACAAAATAACCAACTAATAATTTACTCAAAAGGCAATTAATATATGTCACCACATATGTGAAAATTCGACAAACATTTGAATGATTGAAGGATTGAATGGCGCGCTAAAGAAAGCATAATATATTCGAAAACATTAACCTTACCAAAATAAATACTTACAAATCTAAGTTATAAATTTACTAAGCTTAACAAGCTGAGTGATTTACAATGAAGTTTTATTTTTTTTGTATTTTTTTGCGTGACCTGCACGTAAAATATATACGCGACGAATAGATAACCTCTCCTCTTTGGGAATGAAAAATCGATCTAATAGTAAAAGGTTACAAAAAGTACACAAGTACAAAAAGTATTTATATTTCTTCGCTGCATATCAAAATCTACGTAAAAAATAACATATCCGATTTAAACACTTTATTTATTACTATACAGTTAAAATCAAATGCAAATTCCGCCTGTAAATCGTTTTAAAGAGAATCAAAATTAATTTAAGATGATAATCAGTTGCCGTAAAATGACCATACTTTATGCCTGAACTTCGAAATGTCACGGCGTACAAGTTTGACCCGAGTTTCATTTGTTTGTGGTACATTCGTAATGCTAAAGAGCTTATAATGGCTGGTTTGTGTGTTGCGAGCAACTGACCTAGGGTTGCCAACCGTGGTAGTAGGTATTGCATTATATTTCGCGCGCGATATATTTATAATATATTTATATTTTTGAATAAATATATGGAACGCAATGATACTATACTATATACTTTTGACACCAAAATGTAATAAAGTGTCCATAATATTTATAGTACCTTTATATTAAATTTGATGCCATAAAATGTATCTGAATGCTGAACCAATATCTTACTGCATTCAAAACTTATCAATTTCCAATTGACAAAGAAGTTGGTTAAAATGTAAGAATGAATAAGCAACAGAACATTGTGGCAGAGTTCTCCCTTTTCTCGGATCTCATGTACTATGAGATGATTGAAAAATAGAACAAAAATAGAAAAACAGCATGACCCTATACAATCCTTTGATGATACTGTAACTTTTGTATTGAACAAAATATGAATCTATGATTGACCCACGTGACGCAGCGTTCCGTACCAGTACAGAGAGTATCGGGTTCGGCCCCGGGCGGGCGTCTGCCCTTCTGTCTGACTGTCTATACTTAATATCCAAATCTGTTTAAAATTGGCTACCTAATAAAATGCCTATGCCAAATCAGGTCAGTAAAATACTGTATAAAAATCCGTGTATAATATTACATATGCTATCAAAAATTTGATCATAAATGAAGTAAAGTAACTACATAATGTACGAGTACATTCATACGTGGAGATAAACGAATGTTCTGCGCCAATCACTCCAATCAAATTGATCAGATTATACAGGCAAACCTGAACACGAATACTTGTGAAAGGCGAAAGATTAACGGTAGCGTCAGCATACAAGTTATGTGGGGTATTTTTTATTTTGTTCTAAATATTTTTTAATTTAGGTAAATGATTTTAAATTTGTGCATATAGTATACATTCGATCGAAATTAAATGTTAATTGTATTCATTTTTCATTTGGGTTGTACTTGTGTTTTAGTGACTGTTAAAATGTTGTTCATATAAATCTATAATTAGTCACTTGAAGTACGATAAGTCGATATAGATGTCGCTACTTACTTAAGTACCAATTTGAGGCTCCACAAGAAAGTCTTATAAAACCACAGACAATTCTTGTATGAAAGTTGCAACCTTTACAATGCAACACTGTATAATATATTTTATTAGTGATTAAATTCCACTGTCCTTACTTAGCAATCTAATCCTTGGATATAAAACTCCCCTCTCACCCTCGATGTCCTTCAATCAGAACACAGGTAAAAACAGAGAATTCTATCGTTTACAACCTTCTACTTACATATTTCTCAGTCTCTATTGGCACTAATAAGCCGTTTTTGTGTCCATTGAAAACCAGATTAGCATATTTACCATTTCGTAACCAACCGGTTGAAACCGGTTTTCTAACGCAATATTTTAGGTTATAATTTATACCTTATCGTATGTTATCGTTATAAGAACTCAAATGTCTCTCGAAATATCCTAGCTTTTGCTAATGGCCTTATTTATTTGGCAGCATTACGACATGTCTAGTATTTATCACATAAATGTGTCATTAATTTTATGTTTTTTATTCTCTACATGAACAAAATTAAAGTATCTATGTCTGAGATCAAAATAGCGGCTATTTTCTACGCTCGTATACATTGTACAATAACATATAAACCCTAATATTTAACTCAACATATTTTATTGATCGTTTATTAGGGCTTATCTTAACAGAAACCCGACTAATAGTAAAGGAGCTTTCGTCTATGAATTATCTGCTCACGGATTTACATAAGATAAGTAAATAATAGCTAGGTAAAACTTTGTGTAATATTTAATTAACTAAAACAATTGACGTTGCAAATCATTTATACAAATGTTAAGTGAAAATCTACTTGGACACTATTTTTAATTTTTTTTAAGTGGCTTTTTTTTTAAAATAGCATCACTCCTCAACAATACCTACTATCAATCACCTTAGCTTATAAAATCTTCGATTCTAACGTTTTGTCGTAATTAAAATGTCACGCAAGACAAATTGCGACTATTACGAAATTGACAGGTAATGACGTGGAACCCGCCGACCTTATTAGTTGATTGACTTGGTACTTACTACTGGTTTAATGTGTTTTATATTATTTTGGTTGATTTCTAACTTGTTTGCTTATCAATAATTAATTTTAAATCGATTATAGTGTAGTTAACCTTACATTAGATGTTTAAATTAAGAAATCAGTAGGCTGAAATGGCGTCAATACATGTATATACCTAATAACAATATTTTAAAATACAAGAATAATTATTAATTTATTACTAAGATAAATATAAATTTACTAAGCGATTAAGTTGTTAAAAATTAATTAACCTTAATCGTTAAGTCTATTTAAACATTTAAAAATCGTGTTGCTACGCTTCTTTTTCTTCAGCAATACAATATATTGGATCAGCCTTCTTTGGAGATCCGGGAGTCCTCTACGCAGCGCCGAGGACGGCCAGGGGGAGGGGGTTAGTGCAGTAAGAGTCCCACATAACCCTGTGTTTTGAAGGGTTCCCCCTCGTGAACAAGGATCCAATCATAAAGTACGAGTTGGACAGTAGCGTATAACGTATAAAATTGGAACGTTTGACGTACTTCATAATACCAAACACTACTTTAAACAATGACTAGCAGTTATCCGACTGCTTAAAATATAGCATATGGTCACTCCCACAATTTAAACGAATCCAACTTCACCTATATTAAAACCCGTCAAGTTGTTTGGGTTGCAGGGATTGCCAAAAGATGAGACATACCTAAATACGCTCGGACAATATAACCCTTTGAAGTCGGGTAAAGAAGTAAATATGAAAAATCGTATTTTTGCTGACGCTACGCCCCTAATAGCATGTCTCGCGCAGCACACCGCTCCAACGGACAGACCGACGAGCCATGAATATTGGCACGGAGGAACACTATATGCTGTATTATATTCTTAGCTGGTTATTGCTATTATGACATATTGTTTCTTGGGGATAATTGAAACATGAAATTTGAAGTGGTTCGACTCCTGCGGCACCAGCGCCACACCTATTTCTGCCTAATAACATCAGTGTTAAGTTTTGCCGTGTTCTGGTTTAAATGGAGTAAGGGAGACATTTTTTTAAAGGCGTTCCAGCTTAGTCGTCATGGGTACATCTGTTGCCGACTTCAAGTAGGAATCTAATCGTATGTGGAGTTGATTGCAGATATCCATGGACGGCAGAAGCCACTTACCATTCGATGGAATGTTCGTCTGCTACTCCTATATCAAAGAAAAATATATAGATTGAATTATGATATGATAATAAAAACCGCCAGTATTAATACCTTTAATTAATTTAAAATTGAATTAGAAGGCAGTAGAATTTTTGTGGTTCCATTTCTATTACATCATTGCCACGTAAATTGCCTTACAACAGCAGTGTTAGCTGTATTACCACGTAGCTTAAATTAATCAGTCTTAAGTAAGTATTAGTACTAACATAATCTTAATGGACCTTAGGTAGAAGCAGAGAGGAATTCTAACTAGGGTTGGCTGTTGTGTATGTTCGATAGCGAGCCCTTAACGGACTACATATTCTTTTGCAGTTCTCTTACAAAAACCTCACCAGCACTCCTTTTTAGTACCTAAAAAGGTAATTTACGGATGTATTTACCTATAATATATGTTATACAGTATGCATAACCTTTCAAAGGTCATTCATATTTATGAGACCCAAATTATATAACACATTACACTAACTAGCGAACTTTCTCCAACCCAAACAATGATTACAGAGACAACATGCGTAAACCTACATGTCCAATTGATACATAAACCTACTCCTGTAATACCGGAAAGGACAAAGTTATATGCAAATACCCTTTCGTCAGAATTACATAAGCTGAACGTAACGAGGCAAGCCGTGCACATTGCCTAAGCTACGATCGCAGATTGGCACCGTTATTCAATAGGTATAGCCTTATCAAATGAGTACACTTCAATTTAGACGGTTAGAATCTTCAGGCTGAATAAAATGTTAGTAACTTTGTAATTGTAAGTCATAAATACTTCTAATTATTGAAGATTATTTTAGGATTTCAAGATACTTAAATAAAAAATATTACTTCACTTGTATCCCATTTTTAAATGGTCTCTGTCGCCCGTGCATACGTGTAACTAACTCCATAGGTTTAGGTGTTTTAGGTAGAGCCGTTCATAAATGGGTTGCTACCCTTTGAAATTAAGTGGGTAGCTTCATAAGTAAGTTAGCGGGCCACCCCTTCCACCGAAACACATAGATTAGTAAAGAAAATGTACCCAGTTTTGAGAATTCAAATAGTTGCGTAAAAAAGTTTTGCCACGTCTCCGTGCTAAAATGTCCCTAAAATATTTGAAATAATTATTTATTTATTACGTAAATTACGTAACTATTACGTAAATTAGTTATTTATTCGTAAATTTTCTCTAAAAATGATTTTATTTGTCAAGGATTCAAAAAAAGAACTTACTAAAATAAGCCATTTGTGGCTTCATTCAATTTCAAAGCGGCGAAGTATCTTTACTAATCTATGCCG
The DNA here is from genome assembly GCA_014595695.2 of Epargyreus clarus clarus. Classification (NCBI taxonomy): domain Eukaryota; kingdom Metazoa; phylum Arthropoda; class Insecta; order Lepidoptera; family Hesperiidae; genus Epargyreus; species Epargyreus clarus. The sequence goes on along the minus strand of JACTTY020000017.1, from coordinate 335,910 downwards.
AAACACAAGAACTTCATGCTAGAAATAGGTGTGGCGGTGGTACCTGATCGAACTGTACTGGTTCTACTACCTTTCAAATGCAAATGGTGACGCCACTGCAGTTCAGTCACATAGGGTTCTACTACCTTTATAGTATAAACTAAAGACCTTTATAAAGACGGCCTTATGATATAAGGAAGTAATGGATAAATTGATCAACTTATATCGTAAAAGTTTTAACATCATACTGTTAGAAATATATTCAGATTATTTAATTATAGTATTATTTTAAAATAATTATTTTGGGTTATTTTTATAATAATAAGTGTCCATTTATATAGTCACTGGCTGTATGCGTTACACGATTGTATGCATTGGCATAAAAAAGAAAAAAACGCTCTTGACGTTCGAGTTGTATTTTTCGCGGGAAGAATAAAAAGTTGTAAATTGGATCAAGAAAAAGTTTTATTTTATTAATACTACTACTACTACTACTACTACTACAAGGGCTGTCTTTCTGACTAAACATCTCATAACTTTAATACTTAATAGCACTTTTTGTGTACATAATATTGTGTAGTGTATTAACGCTAATGAGGGATTTGACCTTTTATTAAAGCTAACATTGAATTTTAGATAAAACATAATACTAATAGCATTTTTTGTTGAAACCAATGCATTTACTCGTATCGTTCGTGTAATTGAAGTTTAAAATAAGTAATAAGTGCATAATTAATTTTAATAACAATTTAAATTGAATGGCTAATCCTAACTCATAATATAAATGCAAATCTAAGTTTTTTGTTTTTTGTTTCACGCCTTAACTACCTTTTTTTTTGCTAACGAGGGCTAACCTTCAAAAGGTACCTGACGACGAGGGAGCGACGCCGGGTTAAGTGGAATTTTTACCGCACTAAAAACCTCCCGGTGGCCGTCCTCTCAGCGCTTGTTAGAGAACTCCGGGATCTCCGATGTAACGCAACCGGAGTCCTCCAAGCGCGATGCCCCGATCGGGTTCTGCCCTGGGAGAGCAGTTTTCGCTCCTCCCACACCATATAGTGTTTACGAAGGTATGCGACCACACATACCGTCGTCCTTCCCGGGGTCGCTTGCTGGACGGTTCGAGCTCCCACTCTTGCCGCCCGCAACCCCGGAAGCCCCCTTTTAGTCGCCTCTTACGACAACGCCTTAACTACCTAACCGATTGTCATGAAATTTTGTACACACGTAGGCTGGAGTCCAGAAAAAGATATTGGATACGCTTTATCCCAAAAAGAACTACTGTTTCCGAGGTATAGATAAAAACAACTTGTCATCGAGCAAAGCCTGCGGTAAGAGCTAGTATCTTTTATATTTATATTCGTAAGCCGCGTCATCCATACAGATATATAAGAATCCATGACTAAGTGTTGCAGATAAAAACAACATAAATTTGTTTTTTCGTCTCGTTTTGATCATTGTGTCTTTTGAGTCAAATCGGCCAATATAATCCGAAGCCGATTGACCAAACTTGATAACGAGATAAGTATGTGTAATTGATTCAAACTTGAAGGATAGGATATATTTAATCTAAATATAATTATATTCATATAATATAATGTAATTATAAATATATTATTTATTTTCTAAATAAGGTACTAAAGGTGTTAAGACAATATATAGTATCCTCTTATTTTGCCTTTAAGGACTGCATGTATATTATAAGCATATGTAATTGATTCCGACTTGAAGGGTACTTTTGTACCAAATTACGAGTACCTACTTGCCACTCTATATTTACTTACTCTGTGACTAAATCACAGTTGCATTACGATCGTGACTCGCGAGATGAACCGTTACTCGCAGTACAAACCAGTTGGCGAGGATCCGTGGATTCTAACCGTAAAACAAATTTGCCTCTTATCAAGCTTCCCGTGTTCCTGGAACATGATCGTTATTTATCCAATAATGTAAGTGAATAAATAAATGTAGAGCGATCATTCTGATCAGCTAAATTCATTAAATGTAATTTAATGTCTCTATATCAATGTTTTTTATATTATTCTTCGTAAGTATTTTGCCAAACTGAATCAAAATAGAATTCTTCGCATAAAATTTCGGCTAAATATTAATTAGTTTGACATGAAACGGGTTTCGGGCTCGATTCCCGATCGGAGTCATTACTTTACTTTAGATTTATTTCTTAGGTCTGGTCTGGGTGCTTATACTGCTATCCTGCTGTCCTTGATTGCTCATAGCAATATATTAACATATAGCATAATGTGGAAATATGCATAGAAATTATCAAATTATCGAAACATAGCCTATTTATTCATTTACGACTTACATCTAAAAACCGATTCATTATTAGCCAAATGCATTGTAGTTTAATAAACAAATGAATGACATATTAATAAATCCAATAAATCTTCGCCTTCAATTACTATTAAAATACCGACTCTCTACATTTATATAATCTGTGGTTCAATCAAATGCAAGAGTAATGCAAGAGATGGACCGTTACTCGGGTGCAGTGGTAGGGCACTGTGCTTATCCTAACGGTAACGGTAATGGTACGGTATTACCGCAATCACAGATAAGCTGAAATAGCGTGATCATCATGATTTGTACCTTACAAAGGGATAGTAACGGGATTTCGATGTCAAATATCTGCCGATATGATATCTTATGATGCGGATGTCTGAGGATATGTCATTGTAATTATGTTGAAAGGTAGATTTAAGGAAGTTTAAACAGGCTTACATTTAAATTAAAACTAGAAATTCAATTAATGTAGGACAAGACAAACCTAATATAGAATTCGATAAGAATCGAAAGGAATCACTTTACCTATTGTATTTGTATTAACTCAAACAAAAAAAAACACAAAATAAAAATAAATGTTCCAAATCACTGCACACAAAAATCTAATACGTCATGTTTTAAAACATTTCTAAATGCCATAGAACTTCGTTGCATTTTTACCAATAAATGAAAGAACTTGTATAAGATATACTCGTAATATAATATAAGAAAAACTAATATAAAATTCTAAACACGATTTCAAGCTTTTCAAATAACTGTCACAGTTGGTTTATGATTTCCGCAAAGGTTTCAATATTTTTCGTTCAGTGGACAAATTTATGAAATTTGGCGAAAACTGCATGAAGAATTTGCTGATGAAAGAATGATTTCATTTAATTAGATTTCATAGTTCATTATTACGTTGGTGTAACACATTTTCTGTAATACATTTTTATGATTTTTTCTTACAAAATCAATTTTATGCTGTTATATTTTTTAATATTTTTAGGTAACCACATCATAAGTATAGCTTAGTATTATGAATTTCAGTGTTTTCGGAACTCCGGTTGACATAATTGTGAGGTGACCATCTTGGTTAGTTTTCAGGAGTCTCAATGCAACTGTAATCGACTTCAGGTAAAATTATTTGGCTATATGGAGTTACAAGATAAAGGTTTGGTTTTGAAGTCAAGGTAGGTACGTTTTTGGAAACCATGTGCTTCTCGACTGGGCTCAGGTTTGCTTTTGTGATAGGCCTTAATGGTGAAATACCCTAAAAGTGACTTTAAATGTTTATAAAGCTATCAATCTACACTTGACCAATGTGCTGGTCTATGGCCTAAACCCACCACATTCTAATAAAATACCCAGCAGTGGGACAGTAATGTTGAACTAAGTTACTTTACACAACTTGTAAAAATACATAGAGACAAGAATAAATTGGACTAAGTTGGAACGTCGGGTGAGTTTTAATGAAAGCTTACTAAGTAGTCGTACGAAGGCATAATATTTGAACGCATTCACAATCCTCCAGCCATGTAGAATGTAACTACTAAGTAAGTTAAGACTGTTAATAAGAAATTCAACTAAAATCCGGATAAGACGAACTTTGGAACTTTGAACATTTGTACTTGCAAAAGAGGTTCATCATTAGTGATGTTCTTTTATCCCGGGATTGGGATAGCACGGGATTATCTTCTTAACGTTTCTTAACAAAGTTAGCTTTTAAAGGTTTATAATACCATGAACCCTTACAGTCAGACATTGTGGTCAATCCTTGTCTAAGTATATTAATTTTCTATATGATTTATTTATTAATGTTCTCAGTTATTTTATAGTTATTACTTAGCATTTTAATTACATTATTCACACTTAGAAACTTGTAATTACTAACCGAACTGACTAATTGTAGATTATTATTTTATAATAGATTAAAGATTACTCATCTATGAGATGTATTTAGTAAAAGAAAATTCGGTATTTTTATTTATCTTATGTCAACTTAAATTTGTAAGTCATAAATAAATCGCACCCGTCGAAAATAACTTTAAACATCTCATATCCGATAAATACATTGTAAATTTTAAAAATAAAATAAAGTCCTTTTTATAACCTACAAATACACTTGTTTCGCCAATTACCATCAGAATAAGAGTCGTAGTTATATTAAGATATCAATAAATTGTAATAAAACTTTATCGTTAAGCGATCAAGTGTTACCTTGCCTCATCAATGTTACATAAATGATGTACCAACAAACACTTAGGAGATATTACGGTACCTAAGTTTCGTGTTAACATTGCCTCAAGATGTTTTAAACTAACTGTAACGTTGGTTAAGTGTCGGAAATCGACAGCGCAATACATACAAAAACTGCGTTGGTAAATCTGAATTTTAGACTAATAGTAAAACTGTTGAATTTCGTCATTATTAAATTTCGCTTTTTATTTAAATTGAAGCGATATTGAAGTGTCGGGTCTAAGGCCAATATTTCTTTGTTGTACGCTTTTTATTAGCTTGTTATGTCAGTACGTATGGGTCAAATTTGGCAATATTTTTGACTACTTACTTACATTTAACCGATTGAACTAAAATTTGGAAATAATTTGGAATATTTATATAACTTCGATGACAGTGCAATAATATTATTATGATACTTAGTACTATCTGATCAGATTATGGACCCGATTGCCCATTAGCCCGTAGCAATACGTCAGTTTAGAAAACATCCTCGTCGTATTTGGCTTGTTGGACTCATGTTGGTACGTACCGTACATTTAAGTAAATAAGGTTAAACGTTATTAAAAATATCCCCCTTTTTTATACCTCTGATACTTTTAAATTATTATACTACATAATATTTTACGGTGTTTAAGATTATGGAAAAAAATAAAATAACCTATCCACATAACAATAATCCCGAGTGCGGGATATATTTTAAAATTGCACACAGCCCATCACTATCCCAGGCATAATACTTCAGACTTAAAATAATTTCAAATGCACATACATTCGTAGTGATGTTGTAATCCGTGGAATTCTCGGCGCGTGAATTTTAAGTTGATAGGACGTGACGATTCTTGATGTCCTAGCGACTTGATTTTCGACTGTATTTTGACCCCAGCGAGCTGCTTGAGTTACATTCTCGGTCGTTAGTTGCGGCTTTTTTCTTGTTTTTAATTTGAACTAAATTTTGTATGTAAATCGGTGCAACGCGGAGTTTTTGGTATGAAAAAAAAGTAAGTAAAGTGTGACTTTTATATGCATGTTTGTTCTACCTATTTGTTAAGAAGTTTTTTATTTTAATTATCTGTGATAAAATATTATAATGAAGTCATAAAATTTTAAATATCATTAATGTCGACGAACCGCGTGGTTCAGTGGTCATCATACATCAAATGCAGATGTAAGTGTTGAACTTACATTTCTGTAAGGATTCATTAACTTCGAGTGTGTCCATGGCAACCAGAGACCAAGAAATCTTACAAAAGCCCTATAGCCTACCTATACTAGTGTAGAAACGGTAATTTTTCAAACACCTTAAAATTAATTGATTAACTATTACAAAATATTTATTTGTAGAGCATTTAAAGAGTACGTAAGGTTATTTATGTGGAATAAAGCTTAATACCGGAAAACTTAACATCATTAGGAAATAATTAAACATAAAATTAATAGACATATAACTAGTCCAATTAATATGATCTATTTAAAAAAATGGGCAAATTATTCAAAATAAGAAGTGATTTGTAGGCAAAATCGCATGTAGATTCTAGTTATAACCGGACGTGTATTTCGTAATAGCAATTACCATTACCGGTAATTACCGGTATAAATAGAGCCTTATTTTTACATGTAATTCGGTTAAGGCCGCTCTACTTTAAGGTAACAGAAATCTTGTTCGAACCCGAATTTGTTAATGGGCTTATTAATCTTACTCATTGATAAGGTAGTGTTAAACATGCAGTTCACTTGTAAATATGTACCTACTGTACGTAACTGACTGTGAAATTAATCATATGTGTACCATATGTATCATATGTGTATCACATGTGAGTTCTACCTAAAGTTAATGACAGATATCTGAGATAATATTAAAAGTGAATCCCTTTCTTGTTCGCAATACCACTATTTTAGCCTTTTCTCTGAAACATGCAAGAAGAGCTCTCCTCTAAAGCTGGCGATACAGTGACTACTTTCCATCAGGTAGCCCGTCTGCTCCCAAGGTCTAAGTATAAAAAAATAAAAAACAACGTATCATGAGATGGATACTACTCCATACTCCTGAGTTACCTCAATTTCATTAAGTTGTGGGTAACTAAATAAAAATATAAACGAATTTATATACATAGTTGAAGGCGTGCGGTGTCGTAAAATTTTAATAGCAGTTCAATATTCAAATTAGAGGCTCATCCTCTGATAAACATGATTTAATTGCCTGCAAAAAATGTGTGTGTGCTAATGACACCGACACAAGGCGCTAGTGTGGGGGCTGGAATGTAAAGTTTTATAATATTTATTATTATTATAAGTAATTAGTTATCAATTGATTTAACGGCGTGTGAAAACATCGCGATGAATTATATTTATGTCAAACTTCTCTATAATTCTCATAGGTATTAAAGTCTGGCATTTCATACTTCAAAAAATTGTTACAAAAAAATCATAATAGAAAAATCTAATTCAAATCATTGCTAAGAATCATATATGTATCAAAAACCTTCATTTCCAGTACATTTTTTCATACAAACCTCTACTTAAAGGCAACATGATTGTCTGTTGCAAATGTATCTGTAACTATCAGAACATAAGGCGCACGGCGCGGCGTGTGAACCTCGCGATTTCTACAAGACGTTAGCTCGCCACTTTCTCTTGGTGAAACTGTGTTTTTGTCCATTGTCAGCTAACGTTCGACACCGTGGATTTCCAATGGGATTTTGTTATGGGGTTTTGATGATGGAACTTGGATGTAATAGATTTAGAGTATAATTACGGCTGTGTTCGAATGCCATGTCTAATTTTTGACCGACTTCCTAAAAAAGAGAGGTTAACTATTCGACGCGTATTTTTCGAATTCATATGTGTTAAAAATTAAATATCATTTACGGTGAAAGAAAATTTAACAATGAAATAATGTAATGGATGCACTTTACTTCCGCCGAATTTTGCAATCTGGTGCATTGAGGCCAACAAAACACCGTCCTGTGTTTAGGTTTTATCGAAAATATCTACTGAAGTACCGAGACAGTACGTTGTTGGTCTTACCAATATATATGTTCTTTTAACTTAAAACCTTGATCATCCATCACAATTTGCAACTGTACCACTATCACCTTCGCAAGTAATCACTTCTTAAATACAGATTTACAAATTGCACCTTCACAAGTAACACTTTTACATATCCAGCTTCACAGATATAGCTTCAAAGACAATAGCTTCATAACTAACACCTTTACAAATAACAACTTTATAACGTGTAGCTGCACATATATTTGATTTACTACAAGCAGCTTCACAAGTAACAGCTTCATAACTAACAAATTCGCCACTATTAGCTTCACATCTATTTGATTTACTACAAGTAGCAGCTTCGTAACTCACAAATTCACAACTATAAGCTTCACATCTATTTGAATTAATGCAAGCAGCATCACAAATAGCAGCTTCGTAACTAACAAATTCACAATTATTAGCTTCACATATTTGATTTACTACAAACAGTTTCACAAGTAGCATTGATAACTTAATGAGCTTAACGTAACGACGGAAACACTATAAAATATTAACTGTCGTCCACGATTGATTGATTGATTATCCCATCTAATTCCATCCATTCCATCTAAGATCACTTTCATTATCACTTTCAAAAGTTGAAGATAGTTCCAAGGCCGTTATAATTATAACATTATCTGTCACATGAGTAATAGTGTTTTCAAGGTGTTATTATTAGAGTAGTAATTATATTATTAGAAAGAATTTATATATTATTAGAATATTATTAGAAAGTAATTATTAATTTGATAAAACTTTATGGTAAAGTAGACTTTATTTAATTATTAGCATATTTTGATATAATATTAATGATAATAAAGTAAGGTTTAAATAAAAGTTTTCACATAAAATAAATTTAATTCCAATTTATTATAATCATTGTCACTCAGCAAAAATTTTATCCATAAAATCATAAAACAGTTTCGGAATTAAATGAGAATAACAAAATGTTTTTCCTGAATAATACTTTTAAATAAATTCAATAACGGCTTTTTCGTCGTAATGGGATAAATATAAATTTCCACTTTAATAAAAACTTGTCAATATATTAAGAGGAACTCTAACAACGTATGAAATCACACACATTAATCAAATAAAATCAAACACATTCATATATACATACATAAATAATTCAACACTGAACACTAAGAAGTAGTGTTTGAATAAATCCAACAAAGGTTCATTTCGTGATTTTTACATCTGAGTCCAAAGTGATATATCGGATTCGTATAAAAACTTGTCGTCGAGACTTGTCAAGTACGACAACTTATAAATGCGGTTTCTTTGCGTTATTTTTATTTAAATAAAGCATAAGGACTCGTAAATGTGAGTGAAGTCATTTTGATAATGCCGTCCAATCTTTTGTTCTAAAGTTCATACAATTTCAAACTTGTTTCAGTTTTAAAACTAGTTTACAGTTGAATAAAAATGTTACAGGCGGCACCGTCACAGCTATTTCTACCTAATAACAACAGTATTAAGCGCTGCTGTGTTCTGGTTTAAGGGCTATGGTAGAGAGACATCTTTTTCGAGACATTCCAGCTTAGTCCTCAATAGTAGCGGCACATCTTCGGCCAACTTCAGGAATATCTAATCTTATCTGGAGTTGATTACAGATGTCCATGGGCGGCAGTAACCACTTACTGTCAGGTGAACTGAATGCTCGTCTGCTACTCTTATTGTAGATTATGGGTTTTCAAATAAAACTCCAACTTGAATCTTCAGTTCTTTTCTTCTTGTTTTTATTCCGAGGCGTACACATTTTTCCATACAAAAAGGCGAGCTTAAGTACTTATTTTGGGTACCGCAACAGGCGCAGGCTCAGTCAGCAACCGCGTCCTATTGCCGTCCCTTTCTAACATAGCCTGTCTTACTCTTACAATTCTATGCTTACACTCTATTGCTATCCTACTCTTACATATCTATTCTTATTACGTAGGACTTATATCTATTGCAATAAAATGTCTTATTTACATAGTCTTAATTACATACACAAGTTACATTAATCAACATTTCCATTTAAATTCTTAGGCCGTTGTCGTCCGTAATACTTATGTTATAAAAAACCTTTTTATGTACCATTGCTCACCAAGTATTCTTCACTTTGAATTTATATTTATTGATATGAGTTTGCTACATAAGGCCTCTTAAAAAGTTCGTGTTTGATGTAGTTAATACCATACCGCTACTGACAAGGTTTACTGACTGTTAACCAAGGATAACAACCGAAACCGGCAATAACGTGCCTTTCAAAGCACGGAAACGTGTATGAAATATGGCCACTAGCAACTATCCATCCAACTCTTTATAATTACGCCCTACGGTTTTTTACTTACGCCAGTTTAAAATAATAAATCTATATCTATCTATAGATCTATAAAGATTGAAACTTGGCGAATTCTAATAGGCAGAAAATGTCAAACGGCAATCGACAAAACGTTGAAAGATTGAATATAATAATAACCGGCTGTTAATAGATAAGTTTTGTAGATCTAGACAGAGACAGACCATGATTACAATTATCTATCACCTAATTACTGTAACACTTTTTAACCAGGAAGTTTCCTATTAGATTGAGAAAGTAATCCACTATTTCAAATTGAATTATTAAACTGATTATAACTTAGAGAATTTTCTTGATTTATCATCCATTAGTTTAAGATATTAATCATTTTTGGTGATTATAATCAGTTGCCTTGAAATAAAACTTGTTAAGCAATCTTCGAACGCTTTGGTATCTACAAGGACTAAGTTAGAACGCTTTGTGTGTTATTATTTGCTACGTTTTACGTGCTTGCGAGCTTTTGTGTGTGACATTTTTTAAAATAAAGTATTTTGAGATATAAGTTCCATTTTATTCTCCGTAAGGTCCTTTACAAAGAACATAAGTCCTTTTAAAATCAACTAACTAGTTTCCAAGGTAAAGTATAGATAGGCAAACGTTTTAAAACAAGTTTTTATGTATTGGTGTTATGAAAATACGCACAAGAACTTTAAAACGGCAGTTATTTTGTAGATTTCGTTTATAAATGTTATTTGTACAGAATTGTCAATATCTTTTAAAATAATAAACCTCTGGTAATGTTGTTTCGGCCTTGTCTTGTTATTTTTTCAGATTTGAGTAACCATTTAGAAAATGACTTCGTTGTTGTGAATTAATAAATAAAAAACAGATATTATTTTTTTTTCGTGCACAGTATTATTAAAGTGATAATGTTTATATTTATTTTTATAAATTTTATTAATTTATCAACTTACGCACTATAGCAAAACTTTAATAATATCCTAGTTTTTTTTTTCAATAAATCATATGTATTACACAATGATACGTTACGTTTAAATTTCAATCAATTTAATAATTGAATTCTCTATTAAATACAGCTCTATACGATTATCTACATTGGATTTCAATAATTATCGTTATTAGTGTATTATTATTTCTTAATAATAATACGCTTAATAGCCTAGTTGGATATCGAGTTGTTAAACCAGTCGGCCGAAATATCCTTTAGTATCGTATTACAAGGCTGAGGAAACTTATTTTAGTTGCTATATGGACAAAGAATAGTGTTGTAAGATTAATTTTATTTATACAATTTAATTTAAAAAACTATTGCACTATTATTTAAATTATTATCCTATTTATTTTACACTTCCTCGGGGCAGCGATTTGGCAAATCTATTTTGTTTATAAAATAATGTATAATGAAGATATAAAAATATAATAATTGCATTATTAAAGTTCTAATTTGAAAATTGATTTAAATTATGATTTTAATAATGTCGTAATTGTCGAAAAATTATTCAAACTTTGACGATAAATAATATTGTATTTTTTGTCATAATTAATAACGACACTGAAATGTTTATTTTAATTTATTTTGTTGTTATTTTTGTAAAATACCGCAAAAATAGTAACAAAATCGAAGATTTTATAACATTTACATTATTGAGTTTTCTTTATTCCGCGTAATTTTTTTTACGCGCTATCTGCGTTTTTCTTTAATCTGTGCTTTGCCAATGTAGTAACACCGCAACACAAAACTAAAACAGTTTCTTAAAACAACCTTGATAACTTACTCTCTAATTTTTCAAAGTCATATACTTTCTATGAACTTTCTATTTATTGCTGTAATTGAATTATTAAAATGCAGTGAAAGTGTTCTGCGCTTAAAAATTTCGTTTCATGACGAGTTACTTGCATGTGTGGAATAATTATTTTAATTTTATTACCTACCTACTTGTATGCTATCTTTTTGGTATTAAGCAAAAGCATTTTTTACGGTAGCTTTTGAATTATATTATTAAAGAAATATACCTCACGTGACTTTTTTTTTAAATTATTTTTTACGACTTTTTTTTAAGGTATATCACTTTTTTTTAAACCTTTTAGTTTATTATTCATAAATATTTTTTTCGACCAATTTTGAAATTCAATAAAATTGACACGTCACCGACCCCCAAAAGAAATCTAAAAAAAACTCACCATTTCGCCGTTTCCCGCGAAAATGGTACACTTGAAACCAAAAATTACTCCGGCAACACAAAACTTGCACAAGTACAGTCGGTCACAGAAACACGGTTCTCAAATCCACAACGAGCAGATCACTGCCATACAGATCTTGTCGTTAATCGTTATCTATATATAAAACATGTCTGTCCTGTCGTCTGTCACGGTGGAGAGACGGTCGTGGACTGAATATTCGGTCGAAAGTGCGGTGTTTCGCCCCACAGTTACCATTCAAAAGGTGTGCGTGCGCGCCGATCGCGGACCTAACTGTCTTGATACTTGGACGTGAATTTTAATTCGATTTAAAAACGAAAGTGATTTATTTCGTTTATGATTTCTTGGGAACGCACGCATTGATATTTGTTTTTGTTTGCCGATTTGTGCGTTCAAGAAATTATACAACTATGTATGACAATGATAAAACTACCCACATATAAATTAATAATAAAGCGCTATTATTTAGTCGGAATCAGTAAGCAAAATATTTAATTTTAAGATTTTAGCTCAATCAGCTTTGATAGACTGAAAAATACGACATCATAACTACTTACCGGAAATTAAGTTTTTTCAATTCTGTATTGTCATTGGAACCTAAAATTACAGCTATTCGGTTAGGCTTAAGTGTCTAAAATTCAGTTGTAAGATCCTCATGAAATTTGTAAAGTAACCAAGCAAGAATAATAAAAAATATAAGAACTTATAAAGTTTTCTTACCAATTTAAACTATTTGATTTTATAATATAAGTGTTAAAAGTAAATACTTTTAAAAAGACAGTTTTTATATAAATGCTAAATATAATAATGTTGTCATCAATAAATAATTATACACTGTAAGTGCGTTATGTCAATCAATAACCGATTAATTAAATCTTTATTGGTAAATAATATCATTTGTCATTAACGTGAACAGAGTTTCCTCGTTTAAATATATTAATATCAATTTGTTTGATGAGATCACTAAGAAAATATTGACAATGCGTTTGGTGCCTCTCAAAAACTTATTTCCAATCGGAGGATAGCTTTTAATTAGAGATAGATTTACGACCTACAGGTACTAGAGGCTTCGCAAAAAATATCAGCTTAGTAATGAAAGGTGACATAGGCGATCAGTGAACGCTACATCTACCTTATTCTAATTTCTAAGTAAAATAGTAATGAAATCTTATGATCAAAAACTACAGTACATTATATTAAATCATTAATATATCCGAAAATCCGAAAAAAAGCCGAGATCCAATCTCGGTTTTTTTCTGAGCTCCGGAACCTTTTTCACAGACTTTAGCTGCAACACTCGATTATGTATTTTGTTTGTTTTTACTTTTTTATTTAATGTAATTTTATTTCTTAAGAAATTTTAGTCAATAAGTTCATAATTAAGTTTGTGTTTCCATATGTGTATTTTTGGATTTCATTGTTTATTGTGTGTTATAATTTGTTGTTGTTGCTTAAGTTCTTGAAATAAATAATCTATCTATATAATGTTTATCATTGATAATAATGTTAAAATTTCCATGATTTTCGAATCAATTCATGTTTTATTAGTTAAGCTCTCCAAATCTATAATTAATTCTGCCGTGACTTGTACCAAGGACGGTTAAGTAGCGTAAGTCAATATTATGTTTTGTTAACTTTGACTTAAGTCTCCTTGCCTTTCGTAGTATCGGTAATATGCGATGTAGCTGTTTTTCGGAAGCTATATTATGTAGAAATTACATGCTACCTCTCCTACACGTTTGAGCAATGGTCCCAACTTCTTTTGGGCGCTCGAAAAGCAACTTAACCCAAAAACGTGACGTAAGTTTTATGTACTAACGACCTTAAGGTACTAACAATGTGAAGGTGGTAGAATCTTGATTCGACCCCATCACATTCACCATCTGGTTTTAATGTGGTAAGGGAAACATACTTATCCGAAACGTTAAAACTGTGGGTAGCAACGCATCTGTTTCCTACTTATGGTAAGAATTTAATCTTATCTGGGGTTGATTACCGACATCTATGGGCAGCAGCAGCCACATACCAACAAGTTGAAGACACGTTTTTTTACTCCAATATCATAAAAAATCAATATTAATTGCATTTGCGTTACATACCGCGACAGCGAATTACCAAAACGTAGTTCAGTATCAATACAATTGCCAATACGCGAAACCCCGAAACTAAAAGCAAGTCTACTACAATTTCAAAATTCGTATTCACGCTGCCCAAGCAATAAGTCCGGGCCACCAACACATCGGGTTCAGTATATTTTACGACCTTAACTAAGTTATGGGGCAACATTGTGGACGATCGTAAATGAGTCAAGAAAATAAATGTCGATAGGCACGATATATTAGCGTGAGTATGTTTTTCTTTTTGTGTTGATTTCATACAGCTTTAAGCTTGAAGAACTCTTTGTACTTTGGCTATGACATCACTGCTTTCTACTTATATTTGGTACCATTAAACTGTAAAATTGACCGATTGATAGACAAATGCAGTTGAAATTAATGAGTAGATGAGTTTGCTACCTATCTCCTGGATCTTCCTCTTCTATTACTTATTCGGGAAGAATGGAACTACCCAAATGCGTCATTATCCGATTCTATTATAAGTCCGATATATAATTCTATTATTCCAAAATGCTGTCCCTTATCAACATCATCTTTTTATAGTGCGAAATCATCTTAATGAGATTGAACGTTTTCTCTAAAGACAACAATCCCTAGGTAATTCAGATTCGGACTGGAAATACATGAAAGCGCAAAAAATCTTTAATATTTCAGTTAATACTAGCTTCTATCTAAGCTTCGCTTTATTTTCACATTTTTCTTACATGTCTTTTAAGCAAATTAATTGCTTATCGAATTGTCGGTATGTTAAAAAATTTTTTTTCGACAATCAATAATGACAATGGTCGTGACAATCGTGATTCAACTGAGAGGTTACCATTTACAAATACTTATAAAAGTAGAGTTAGTCCTGCTGAAATCTGGTTTTAAAATTGTAAGAATCAGGTATTATTCGGAGTTGATTTCAGTTATTTATGGTTGACTCAGGCTCTAGATTTTCTTATGATGAAAGGAGCCCAGAGCTCATCAATAAGACAGAAAGAGGAGGTAATGAAGATATTTGTAAACTACAAATAATATAAATAAAAATAATAAATAAGGCCGACAAACAAAGGAACATCAGTTTTGTATATGTAGAAGGCAAGCTTCAACATCTTAATTTCAGAATATTGTTTAACGTTTCAGCAATTCCATCTTTTCAGTACATTATTAGGATTACGTTCCTTAGCATAAATTAATTGAGGGTTCAAAGACATTCCCTAAGTCCCTAAGGAGTTTTCGGAAGACGATGTTTTTGTTAATCCTTTTGAGATATTCTACGCGTTACACGAGACTGGCTAAATACCAATTTTCTCGGAATTTTCCAGCTAAAATCAAAATAGTTGCTCCAAGACGAAATCTTCCAAACTTTTGCCATTAATTAAACTTGATCTCAGTGGTACGTTCAACAAAAAGTTGCTGTTGCTAAAATTATATTAATTTATATAAAGAAAAGCTCTGTACAAAGAAAAACATAATTGTTTATAGGTTATGCTAAGATGAAATAATTATTAATGGCATAAATACTTTGTATAATACAAAAGTAAAAAGAATTAAGAGTTCTTAAGTTACAAATAGTAGTATACAGTCAATAAAATTATGTTTTGAGCATTTTTAAAGCAGTTCATATAAATCAAATCAATTTTCTTTATTCAAAATAGGTTCTTTACAGAGTACTGTTTGAATGTCAATACAACTACCACCACTTCATAAGGTGTTTCGTTATGGAGAAGCTAAAATGATATTTAATAGAGATAATATTAACTTCTTCATTATCTATTAATAAAAAAATATACTTTTTATCTAGATCACAATATCAAGACTGTTTAATCAAAAAAACGAGGTTTGCTTATTATTAAGATTTTTACGCACATTTCCTTTCACCCCATATGAATGTCAGTATGTGAGAGCGAGATAACACATATGAATGGCTGCAATTAATTAGTTTGAATTGCTTCCTTATTAGTCTTTATCATCTTTAAAAATATGGTTTGCATTGTTAAATATTATTTTGAAATTTATGGGCGCATCATTTTGACCTAGTAAGAAGAGATGCCAGATTTAAATCCTTTACTAATATAGTTCAAAACTATCTATAAAACTCAGAAGAAGAAGTATTTTAATATATTTTGGCACACGGATATTGCCAGGCTAGGTGATAATGCCTGGGAAGTGGTTCTAACTATCTCAGTTCGGATTGTGTATGCGCAAGATGATGAGAAAACTTCGACAGCGTGATTCAGAATCGTGTAGCGCCATCTCTTGTTAAGTTGCTTGAAATAGCCACAATATACATTTTAATTTGAAATCTGTTAAGCTCAATTTCGACACCTAAATGGTATAGTATGGTGCCGAAAAGCTATACACCTGTTTTTACCGTGTGTAATGTTTGCGTAATTTTTAGGATGTAAACACACGAGCGCACTGATATAATGCGACATTCATGTCGACGACAATAGACGGCGATATTCGATGACATTCGCTGATAGTCTCTGCTGACAGACTCCCTTACACAAAACCTATCGTAGATTTGGTATATCTCAAGAAAATTACAATTAGAGTGCCTTTAAACTTTTCCATTCAAAACTCTTTTTGTTCGGATGTTTTTAATAATTGGGTTTGTTACATATTAAAATGAATAGGTTACAGTGACAGCTAATAAATCCAAGCATTAACTGCAATTCATTGTATCCCACTGCTGGTACGAGTCTCTTTGGAGTATGTTTCAACGTGGATACTATCCCAACCTACCTACTCGACATACCTCTTACAAGTTTAAACAATTTTTATTACTTTTGCCAACTTCTATCGCATCGTACACGTTTCTATTGCCCAATTCTCGTAAACACGAATATTTCACCGGTAAATATGACATACATGCGCTGAGCCTAATGTGGTTACAGAACAAGATGGTTCCTTATTGTGTCACAACTATTGGCACATCGGTGTCGCAATCTAGTCTAGATTAAATATCGGCTGCTATTAGACCGACAGATATTATTAGATAGTGATTAAGTGTGGGTGCAATTCGCGGTGTAAGAGTCAGATGAACGTATGTACATTTTGTCAATTTTACAGGAGAGCAAAAATAGTGTTAAATTCGCCACTTCAAACTTTACCAGATTATTAATAGAGATAATATACACTAGTTGAAATAAAAATATTGAATATAACGTTACGTCGTTTTTCCATTTCATAAAAGACTACATTGTGGACCATTTGTGAAAAAGAAACCATTTTAGATTTTTTGTACATACGTTCATCTGACTCTTACACCGCGAATTGTGAGCTAATAGATGTATGCTTGAACGAAAGATACCTTAAATGGATAAAACCTGAACTTCTCATCAATTATTTTGGCCCACAGCTGGGCTTTGAGCATTGGTGACTGTCTAACCATGGATAAGTGGTCCTTGAAGGCGGTAGAGCCACACCTGTTCCTGCCTAATAACAGCAGTGTTAAGCGCATCTGTGTTCTGGTTTGAAGGGTGTGGTAAGGCAGACATTCTTTTCCGAGGTGTTCCAGCTTAGTCCTCAGGCGCAGCGACGCATCTGCAGCTAACATCAGTTAGGAATATCTAATTCCATCTGGGGTTTGTTACAGATGTCCATGGGTGGTAGTAGCCACTTACCATCAGGTAGACTTCATGCTCTTCTGTTACTCCCACATTATAAAAAAAACACACTTTGCAAACTCTTTCCTAGAGGTTTTTCTGGCATATATTCATTTTTTCCCACATTGTTTTTCTTCGCCGTTTTATTCGTACCAAACAATTGAGTACCTTTCCCAAAATTCTTCCACGCTTGTCTGTCGACATCTAAAGCAATTCTCACACTAATTCTATCAGTTTTCCTACAAAGCCTTAGGTCGCGGGTTATAAGGAAGTAGCTAAGTTCGTGATAGGGCAGCCTAGCATATGAAGCAAGTTATAGGGCTCTTAGTACCGTCAGAAGAAAAAGCTACATAGTTGGATATTTTTACCCGACAGTGGATAATTTTTTTCGAAATGTGTGTGTATGTGTTCTTTTGCAGCCCAGACAAATTTTAAGAAATGAGATGTCATTGAATTCGAATGGAAGGAACATATAATGATTCTCTAATAACCTTTTTCTTTGATATAATTCTTAGTGGTTTGACTCTAAAATTATATGACTATTTCAGTCATCTTATTCTTTTAGAGTCGAGATGTAGAAGTACGTGTTAAATGCTACTGTGCTCTCGCTTAGAATGTATGCTTAACTTTGCACTTTCTTTATACAATGCAGTCCAAGTGACGTTAAACGGTCTCTTCCGCCCATCTGTAACCACATCCATATAGCACAGAATTCTACTTGAAATCGATCACAGATATGTTGCCACGCTTGACTTCTAAAATATTAACTTAATGTATCTAGTCCCCACGATACAGGGAATCCCACTGGGCCTAGAGGTTCATAATCTGTAACTTACGAGTACATGCATATGCACTACAAAATTGTGTATCCCTTTATCTATTGTATAAATCCTTTCTATATTGTACTAGCTTGTAAGTTTACTTCATGTTTTTATTTTGGTGTAGAAATATAAGTTATTATTATTATCAAGTCGGTCGGTCCAAGTCCTCAAGTAGAAATGCATCTGTGGTAACAGTTTAAACTGAGTTCTTTCTTATTTTTTTTACTGTGACTGTAATAACAGTGAATGAACGACATTGAGTATTTATCATTAGATAGATAGATAGAACGGTCCTTAATACTTTCATTTATTACTAGCTGACCCGGCAAATTTGTACCGCCTCAGAATTTATTTATGAAATCTATTTCATATTTACTAACCTTTTAAACCTTCCCTGGACTTCCACAAATTGTTCTGAACTAAAATTAGCAAAATCGGTCCAGACGTTCTCGAGTTTTAGCGAGACTAACGAACAGCAATTAATTTTTTATATATAAAGATTTTACAGGACGCAACTCATTAAATGTCTAAGAATACGTGTAAAACAGATTACATCTTAAGATGCATGCAAGATCAATGCATCTCATCATGCAATCGATACATCTAAACAAATAATAGAAAATTTAAATATCTTTATTTGACTTATCTATGAAACTGTCGTCGTTTAAATATATTTTTTAAATATATACATTACGACGAATTTATATGTATATTACGACGACAATATAATAAAGAGTCTTTATATTTCTCTGCCTTTCAAAAGTGTTCTGGTTCGACGAGATATCTTACAAACTATATTGTTTACACACAAGATATTTTAAGGTCCAAAATAAAAATAACAAAAAAATACTGCAAAATTTGACCTATAAAGGACAGTCTACCTGCGGTCCGTAAACGATCCTCACTGATGATCAACATGATAGGATTGCGTTTCTATTTTTAAGAATTAATATTTGTTTTTTTTATATTAAAACCTAACGATAAGGCAGACGGGCTACCTGCCGTATCGTTATGTTTAAGCTAAAGGAGTTTTTAATAATAAAGAAGTAGTAGAAGCAGCACTGCCGCCCATGGACATTTTCAATCAACTCAATACACTAAATTCCCACTTGAAGCCGGCCACAGATGCGCCGCTACCCGTGCGAACTTAGCTGGAATGGCTTGGAAAAGTGTGTCTCCCTTACCACATCCTTCAAACCAGAACACAGCAGCACTCACAATTCTGTTATGAGGCAGAAATAGGTATGGCGGTGGTGCTGCCGGAGTCGAACCACAGAAAGTTTTACCACCTTCAACATTTTTTTTTTTATAATATAGGAGTAGCAGACTAGCATGCAGTCCACCTAATGGTAAGTGGCTATTGCCTCCCATGGACATCGGTAATCAACCCCAGATAGGATTAGATATTGTTACCTAAGGTCGGTCACAGATGTGCCGCTACGCCTGAGCACTAAGCTGGAATGCCTCCGAAAAGTCTGTCTCCCTTACCACACCCTTCAAAACGGAACTCAGCAGCGCCTAACACCACTGTTAGTAGGCAGAAATAGGTGTGGCGATGGTGCCGCCGAAGTCGAACCACAAAGGGTTCTACCACCACTACAGATTACACCATTAAGATACAGCTACTGCCGCCGACGAAGACTGTAGCTCGTATATTAAAGCCCTAATATCACGTTAAAATGCTAAATATTAATACCTTATTTATGATTGCACTTCTGTCTGTACCGAATGATAGTTAAGCTCATGTAGTAACAAAGTGGAAAGCGGGGATATAGATCTAACAATTCTCATTACGATTAGTCCAGTGTTATTCAACTTTAAGTTCAGATAAATACTAGTACATAGAGTTAGTACATTAAATAAGCTTCATAGTATGCACTTATAAATTCATTCATTCGTTCATATCTCCAGCGCCACCACCGCCACACCTATGTTAGTCTAACAACAGCAATGTTAAGCTCTACTGCGTTCTGGTTTGAATCGTGTGGTAAGAGAGAGATACTTTTTCCGAGGTGTTCCAGCTTAGTCCAGCATGGGTAGCTGCGTATCTGTGGTCGTAGTATATCTATCCTATCAGAGGTTGATTACAGATGTCCATGGGCGGCAGTAGCCACTTACCATCAGGTGGACTGCATGTTCATCTACTTCTTTATTATACAGAAAAATCTTTCGCCTAGAAATTGCCGTGGTAGTACTTTAAAAACGTGGCAGACTTTTTCCTAGGCTAGAATTTTTTCCCCCAGTTATAAGAAGATACTTTTACAAGCAGTGGGTAAAGAAATATTTGAATGTTCCCTAGCACTATTGTTCCCTAGCACACAATTTGGAAACCGCTGAAGTATGTAAGCCTTACGACAGATTCAACAGAAATAAGGTGAGGCATTTAGGAGAGACACGACAATAATATTTATTGTTATAAGGATCAAAAGACACCTACAAATGTTAGATATATTGTAATTAGTCACTAATAATGTCTAGGAATATTTAGAAATGTATTTTTACGTAGAGGACGGTGGGGATAAAAGGAAATCATCAAAGAAAATGCTACATCTTTGTATATATGCGAGATTAAGAGATTAAGGGCAAAAATACCAGTAGAAGGATTATAGGTATATACGGATACTTTGAAAAAACAAATAGAACAATTCTACCCAAAGTCTGTCACGTACGCTGAACCCAAAATTCTAATCTAGAACGCCTTATGTCTCTGTACATGACGTCTGCGAGACCGATAAAGAAAGAAAATACATCATATACTTACGTCCATTATAATAATCAATCTATCCTTAATTATCTACCAAAGATAAAAAATTTAAAAGTATGAAGAATTAGTCAAACTTTTTGGTTAGTAAATACATCAATTATTAAAAACGACTTTTGTAATTTTGAAGGAAGTAGAACCCTTTGTGGTTCGACACCGGTGTCATCACAGACACACCTATTTCTACCTAATAACAGCAGTGTTAAGCACTTCTGTGTTCTGGTTTGTATTGTGTGCTAAGAGAGACATACGAGTACTTTCCCGTTTCAGCTTGGTCCTCGGGGGTAGCGGCGCATCTGTGGCCGAACTCAGGTAGGAATCCAATCCTATCATCGGTTTACAACAGATATAATGGCTGAAGACACTTCTTGTCGCTCGTCTGCTACTACATTATAAAAAAGAAATTGGGATAATGTATCATACCTCCAGTACAAAAGTACATTGATCACTGTCATAATATGCTATAACTCTTAAACTCTGCTTTCTAATGAAAAAAACAAGCTACCGAGTACTGTTTTTAATTACCGTTTATTATAACTTATAAGGTGAACTTGCGAAATCACCAATCATACGGTTGGAAGTGAAAGTTGTACGCTTCCGACAGTGACGAAAATGGTAGCAAAATTCCTGACATATTCGTAATAATAACTCGTACTTGTATGGGTTTTTACGAGGTTTTCTTTAGGGTAGACCCTTCTGCGGCCCAAAAGTCTTCTTTAGGGTTGATGCTTCGTTATACTGCTGCGGTGCCGTACGTACTGGTGCGGATCCGTAGTCTTCTGACTCTTCATGGGTAGCAACGTAATCGACGTTAGCAACATCAGGAAGATTTATGTCCTCATTCATTTTCGGTGGTTAAATTCCATTTTAAGTTGATCACAGATGACAATGTTTATGACGGCACTGCCTCTTGTCAGCAGGTGAACTGCATGCTTGTTTATTAGTTCTATTTCCCAAATTATATCAATGTTTGTCAATTAATCTACTGCAGCCAAAATCGTAAATTTTCACTCTAGTTAAGATTCAAAATTCTATAAAATATATCATACTTTTTTACATTTTTAATCTCGCATTACACAACTCGAGTGGTATCAAAAGTTTGTGTCATAACTGTACGGCAGTGCATTTTACATTTTCTTACCGCAAACGTGCAAACTTCCCTCAAAGCTATTCCCAGTGTTATAAAACTTTAACACATTTACTGTTCAGCAGATACTAAAATACCCACACCGCTACGTAGGTAGTGTCTCACATTTTATTCCAACATTAGTTAAATGCAACCTTTTTGTTTCTCGAGGGGGAAACCTTCAAAAGGTACCCGGTGCCGTGGGAGCGACACGGGGTTATGTGGGACTTTTACAGCACTAAAACCCCCCGGTGGCCGTCCTCGGCGCTGCGTAGAGGACTCCGGGATCTCCAAAGGAAAGCGGCAGGAGTCCTCTCAGCGCACTGCCCCTTCGGGCTCCGCCCAGGTGAGTTTGTATCACCACACCGTCTGGTGTATACGTTGGAATGCGACCACACATACCGCCGTCCTTCCCGGGGTCGCTAGCCGAGCGATTCGAGCTCCCACTCTTGCCGCCCGCAACCCGAAAGCCCTTTTTAGTCGCCTCTTACGATAGGCAGGGGATACCGTAGCCCTATTCTGGTCCCGGAACTACAGGGATAAGTAAAATGCTACCTATTAAGATAGCAGCAGTGATAGCCTAGTGGTAAAGAGACTCGGCCTCTTGATCGAGGGATCCGAGATTCAAATCCCACATTTGATTTTTCAATGTTATGTGTGTATTAAAAATTAATGAGTCTTCAAAAGTACGTGAAGTCTACCAATTCGCACTTGGCCAACGCAGTGGACTATGACGTAATCCTTCTCATTCTGAGAGGAGACCCATGCCCAGCAGTGGGACAATAATGGGTTGATGATAAACCTATTAAGATAAAAAAAATATATACTGATCCCACTCGGCTAGCATGATGGATTTTGGGAATTAAGTGATTTCGGTTCAGTTTGAGGCGACACAGCGCCCATTATCTAATAGGACAGAAATTGCTTAAAAAATGTTAGACTTAAACGTGAACAGTTTTAAGAATATGAAGTATCTAGGATAGAGCACACGAAATATAGATACCGTATATATACGAGTACATACATACGTTCAATACAAATTAAGCTAATAGCTTAGATATGTAATCGCTTGGATCGTAAGCTATGATGGTTTAGATGAGAAAATATAAATCGACATTACCCAAAAAAAGTTCACATTAAAAACATTCACATAATTTACTCTCCAAGTCACATATTCAAAGATCTTTGTCTCTATCATACTGAGTTCCATACACAAAATCTATGTCTTATACACCTGTTCTAGCAGTTATACTCAGGAATGCTCAACACAGTCCAGAATGCCGCAGAACAAACTAATTACATTATTCGATAACTGGAACCCTTCGTCTAATACAATCGTGGAACCAGCCACATATTTCTGCCTGCGAAGTTATTCGACAAATGACCAGCTTAACCAGACCCCTGTACCGCCATACATTCACCACTATTTCAAGCAACAGCTGGGTAATAAAGAGGGGAGTGGAAGGTCTTAGCACTGGTCGCTAAGAACTACTTTCACCAGACTTGGAACATTTTGCAATTGACCTTAATTCTCATGTTGCTGCAAACGCATTGGAACAATTATTTTACATCTGTAGGTATTTCAGAACATTACAAACTTGTTATTGCAGTAAATGGTATATATGTATGTTATGTAATTTGTTATTTTGTCCAATATTCGCAATATATAATGCTATATAACATCACCGTGATTGGCGTATTATTGACACGAGACAAAGACGTTTAGCAATAGATATCTGTTATTAAGTAAGAATATCTAAATTCATCTCTGGGTCTTAATCAGGGCCAGATTCTGGATAAAAGTTAAAATTATCGCTAGTTTTATATAATTTTAGGGTAAACAACTTAAATATGGTGCTTCACTTTGGTGGCACCTTCGCCACGTCTCTTCCTGCCTTGTAACAGCAGTGTTACGCTTCGCACTATTTTGGTACTAAAAGGATGAAAGATTTTTTTTTATAATATAGGAGTAGCAGACTAGCATGCAATCCACCTAATGGTAAGTGGCTATTTCCCCCCCAGGGACATCTGTAATCAACCCCAGATAGGATAAAATATTATTACCTGAGGTCTGCCACAGATGCGCAACTACCCCTGAGCACTAAGCTGGAACGCCTCCGAAAAGTATGTCTCCCTTACCACACCCTTCAAAACGGTACACAGCAGCGCCGAACATTGCTGTAATGAAGTGGAAATAGGTGTGGCGGTGGTGCCGCCGAAGTCGAACCACAAAGGGTTCTATCACCTTCAAAAACAAATATTAAACGGGGCATTCCAACTTCGTTCTCAGAAGTAGCGACGCATCTGTAGCAGATCTTTAATAGATTTAAAATCCTATTTTATGTTTATTACTTATTATTGCAGTTATTATATATTAGTACCGCATCTTACCGGTCTGATACGTTATGAGTATCATGTCAATTCCCCGGCCAAACAGCTGATATCTAGCATTCTGACTGGGTGTTTTGATTCGTCTTTGTGTATGGCACCCACAATACAGGAAAAAACCCTAGTGTGAGGCTATGAGCGTACAAAAAGTTATTGTGATTAATAGCAATCCATAATTATAAGTCCACTACTGCACCTTTTCAAAACTTGATGCCGACTGTACTATGCTCGACTACATTTAATTTTAATATTTACCAGTTAACTACAAAGACGACCTAGACAACAACGAATTAATGAATATAAATAATGAATAAATTCATTAATTAACAACGAATACGTAAATTTCGAATGAATTGATGAAAACATAATACGATCATTAATCAATTGATTTACGAACGACTTTAAAATGATTGCTTATTAATCTTTTTCCTTTTTAATAAATAAACGTTTTTTCTTACACAACATTGCTATTATTTTTTCTAAATTCTATTGGATTGTTGAGGAATAATGTAACCGCTGTGTTCTGGAGATATTTATGCCCATTATTTCTTTTTCATCATAGCAGCCACAGAAATAAAGGCAATTGTGCAATTTTTAACTATTCAACGTATTATAGTTCCATAGTTATGTGAAAAGCGCCGAAAAATAATGTTTTCTTGTATGGTGACCAACAATTATTTTCATCCTTTATATTTATTGTTAGTATTTGTTGTTATAGCGGCCACCGTTATACATACGTACATTGTAAATAAATCAAGTGTCTATCTAATAAATCAAGTATGTATATAATAGACGAGATAGAGCCCTGTGACACTCGGATAGAGAGCGAAGGCTTAATGATAAGATTCCGTTTTTACCCTTTGGATATGCTACCCTAAAAAAGCAATAATAGTTATAGTATTTTAAATCGAAACTTAATATCATTTGTAAACTTTTTTTTATAATATAGGAGTAGCAGACGAGCATGCCGTCCACCTGATGGTAAGTGGCTACTGCCACCCATGCAAAACGGAACAAAGCAGCGCCTAACACTGCTGTTATAAAGTAAAAATAGGTATGGCGGTGGTGACACCGGAGTCGCACCACAAACGGTTCTACCACCTTCAATAAAGCTTTAGTTAAAACACCCTTTCAACTTGGTCCCCAACACAGTCAACCGCCAAGTCTTGAAGCATATTTATGTTTTATCCGATACAATATTTATGCAAAGCAAGCCGCATTCTTACGTAATGACAGTTATGAAACAGGAATGAAGTCAGTTATCTTTTGAATAATAGTTACTGCCTACTATATTCATTGACTATCAAGTACGGCTCAATTGTGTCTGAACTTGTTGGTAAATAGCAGGTATATAAGGTAAAAATAAACAAGTCTATTTCTTCTGTTTCAATAGCGAAAAAAACTATGTTAAAAATGGAAGGTGGTAGAACCCTTTGTGATTTGATTTAGGTGGCACCATCGCCATACCTAATAACAGCAGTCTTCCGCTGCTGTGTTCCGCTTTAAAAGAGTAAGAGAGACACTTACCCAAGGCAGTTAAACTTAGTCCTTAAAGTAGCAAGGAGTGGCAATCCTTAGAGTAGAGTAGCTTTAATAGCTACTCGTATATGTGGCGACCTCAGGTAGGAATCTAATTTTATCAGTGGTTGATTACAGATGTAAATGGTCGGCAATGGCCACTTGAAGCAGTGATAGCCTAGTGGTTAAGAAACACGGCCTCTTGATCGAGGGGTCCGAGGTTCAAATCCCAGGCTAAATGGCTACTGCCACCCATGGACATCTGTAATCAACCCCAGATAGGTTTGATATTCCTACCTGAAGTCGGCCACAGATGCGCCGCTACCCCTGAGGACTAAGCTGGAACGCCTCGGAAAAGTATACCCTTACCACACCCTTCAAACCGGAACACAGCAGCGCCTAACACTGCTGTTATTAGGTAGAAATAAGTGTGGCGTAGGTGCCGCCGGAGTCGAACCATAAAGGGTTCTACCACCTTCAGATGAATGGCCACTTACCATTAGAAAGACTGCATGCTCGTTTGCTACATCAATATAATAAAAGATGTCTTTGGTTGAGTATATTATTGACTTTGAAATTTTAGTTTGATTAAAACATTAATTCAGTGGTGCTCAAATTGAAGAAATTATAGAATTAATAGTTTTATGATATAATCCAAGTGTAATTTTTATTTTTCATTGAATAAACGTTTAAATAATAATCAAGTGCAATCTCTACCAATCGACCTATTAAGCTATAAAGCAATAAATGAAATATGATTAAGAAAAAATAAAATATTTACAAATAAAATAATAAATAGATTTATTTTTGCATACCTTTGAAAAATCTCATTCCTTGTATTTGTGCCCCAAAAGTTTTATTGAATTTTTATACATCGTCGAAATTTGAAAAATAGTATTTTATATACTTTTTATCCCAAAATCTTCACGGGACAAATCACTCTGAGCTCACAAAGTATGGCCAGATTTTGTAAGTAAATTTCATATAGGTATTTTAAAGGAAAACTTAACCAACTCTTAACCCCATTTCAATATGATTCCATAGTTTTTTAATGTAATTTTCAAAGGGCATTTAGCTCCTTAACGGCTCGCTGGCCATCGCGAACTTCGTAAATTAGTTGCTCCAACTTCGTGTCCACAGCAAAGTGCTGTAAGTAATTTAAAGTAGATGGTTTACTCTGTGGCACTTTGAATACTTATCGCTAAAGAGACGGTCTTATCGTGAGTATTTAAGGCTTAAAATTTATAAGGAAAATTTAACTCTTTTTAACATGATATTTTTATAAAGTTATTGTCATAACAACATATTATAGTGTTTTAATTAAATTGTCCAGTTAGTTTGTAAGATCTATACGAGCTACGCTTGATATTAATAGATCTCGTTTGAAATAGTTGTTTTAAGAATCTTTACTACTATTTATAGCACCTTAGTTGTTGCTAAATATTATGACGACTTCATTATAAGAAAAGATTCACGTCGTCAAGATTTCGTCCATTAATATTTCTATGATATATTAAATTAAATTTGGAGATGTAAAAAACCGATAGTTATGTTGATACAATTGTTATTGTTTCTCTATAAGGCCCCGTAAGTTACAAAAACATGTACATATCATTACACATTCGTAGGCGGATATAGGTCGACATTTACAAAGCACAGGAAGTGAGCCGACCGGTTCGCCGTGAAAGCCTTCGGACTGGTCGAGGAAAAATGCCATGAACGTTGAGTTATAGACTTAACGAGCATCCGCGCTGCCCTTCCACAAAACATGCAGGATTTTTTCAAATTTAGGTACCCTGAATATTCGTGGTAAATTGGCTAATTTAATTAATGTTACAAGACTTATCACACATTTAAAGATCTCTCAAAATCGGTTCAGTCTACAAGATCAACGCCCAAAATTGAAAAAAAAATGTTTTTTTTGTTTTGACTTTGCGCAATTAAGCGTAAAACGAGCTTTTAAGAATTGTTTTTTTGTTGTACCCATAGACAGACATTTTTACTTCATAACTATGTGTACATAAATGATAAGTGGCTACTTTAAATGACTTTAAGGCATTTCTGATAGGTACTTTGATAAGACAGAATGTGTATGATATAAAATTTGCTATTCCGTATTCGATTTAGGAAGAGAATTATGGAAGAAAGATATGTCACTTATCATACTTATGTAAATTGATTTTTCTTTATAGAATCAAGGCAGGAAATATAGTTGAAGTATGCAGTGTACTTATTGTAAGTAGTGGATTGCAAGGAAATCTATTTTTACCCCCAAATAAGTCCTAACGGTACTAACTAAGGTCTATATTGAAAGACTCCACATAATTGTACCTACCTTACACCCTTCAAACGAGATTACTTACTAGTAAAACGAAGACTGCTTTTATAGATAGGATTAGATGTCAAACCATGAAGAGTTGCACCAGCTGCAAGTCAAGTATTAAGCCAAGCTATTTGATTTCTAGACAAATATTAGGGTAATTTTGAGACCAACGTAATTCTTAACTCTTTTACGCAAATATAGTATTCTAAAAGTTGCCTACAGCAAAAGAGAAATATATATTGTAGGAAATAGGAAGGAACCGAGCACTCATCTTAAATCCAAAGTCGTAAAACAAATTTCCGTATAAGGTCCGACTGCTGAAAACGACAGCCATATTCATTTCTACCTAAGAACCAGCTAGGACATGTTTTTCTGACCTTCCATATTATAAATGAGGCTTCCCTATTTTTAACACGCTTTTATTAGCTTGGGTTGTATGTATGTATGTATGTATGTACGTAACAGTAACGGAATCTTTGAACCCGATTTCTGTCCACTTTGAACGTTCAGTTTAATTCAAAATTTTGAAAAATTATCAAAAACCGATGACAATACACGATTTTAATGATTTTGTACCATTGTCCTTATCGACATCCTCAGGATTTTCGAGGCGAGAGAAAGCGCCTTAGGGAGAGCTCAGGCAAAGTTACTAGATAGATTTTTAGTTTTGAAAAATAATAATGTTATTTCCCTATAACTCAAATGTACTGAAACATATCTATAATGCCATCTTGTAGAAAGACGTATAGGATTCTGTACTCAAAGGATAAAACGAAACCCTCCGCTGTTTGTTCGTAAGTTACAGGACTTTATCTCTTAAACCGTAATAGGTAAACACTTGATTTTTTTACAGACGATGCATAATGATGGTCGCTATAACAACAAATACTAAAAATAAATAAAATAAATATAGTTCAAAAAACTAAAAAACACGCTTTTAAAAAGCGTGGAGTGCTCCACTTATCAATTTTCGAAAAGCACCCCACACTTTTTTCACAATTATACAATTTACTGTTCCTTAATTGATTCGTCGATTGAAAATTATTTTCTACTCTTTAGTTGATTTTATCATAAAAGCGTGTTTTTTAGTTTTTTGAACTATATTTTTTTTACATAATTCTGATGCTTATTTGCATGACGTCTTCTAGCGTCTTCATACATATATTTTCATAGATATTTTCTAGTTATGAGCACTACACGTGGGTCGCGAAAAGACTGCAGCAAAATCATGCGTGCAGGTGAGACGATCACACATCCGATCGTTTCATAGATATTTCCTGTAATGCGTAATATATGCTCATGGGTCGCGAAAAGACTGCAGCAAAATCAAGCGTGCAGACATGTACGCGGTCATAAACCCGTTATACTATTTAAGTATCAATTTAAGATACAATTATTTAGAGAATTATCTATGAAACGATAGGATGCCAGTGGTTCGCATGCCGACCGCATGACAAATCCGCCTAGAAAATAGGCCTTAAGGGCCACCCTGCGCAGATTCGCGCATGCGCTGTAGCTATTGTTTACAACCAATAGGAGTTTTCGAGATTTAAAGCAACAGCCTCCATAGCTCAGAGGATAGAGCAATGGTCTAACAAGCCATGGGTCGGGAGTTCGATTCTCCCTGGAGGCCTTCTATCACGTAGGTTGTCCAATTTTGCTATTTTTAGGCGTTTCTTCTACTTTTTGTTTTTATAATATTAGTTTTTATATTAATTTGTGTGTTAAAAAAACGAACACACGTAACTTCTGGTATAAATTTTACAATCAATTATTTATTAATAACATTAACCTGTTTCAATAAAAAGAAAAACTAAGAAAGCACGCTTTTATTGCTAATCGTACTAAAACTACAAAATAAATGAATCAATCATAATGAATCGCCTCGAAATAAAATTATAAAAAAAATTAAGTTATTAAAATAATAATTTAATTCAGAGTAAAAAGTGTTACAAAAGAGCCCGTATTTTCGAATTTGTATGTATTTGGTGCCAATTTTAGATCCCTCTGAATAAGATGCTTTTTAACATTCAAATGTTTGACAGTACCATGATATTTCACTTCTATCCATTCGTGATAAAGAGTGAACATAAACCCGCTATTAAAAGAATCCATTTATGATTATTAAATTATGTTATTAAAGTACTAGCTGACCCGGCAAACGTTGTGTTGCCATATAAATAAAAAAATGTTAAGGGTGAACAACCCTTATCACTTAGGGGGATGAAAAATAGATGTTCGCCGATTCTCATAGATACCGGATAAGCACAAAAAATTTCATCAAAATCGGTCAAGCCGTTTCGGAGGAGTATGGCAACGAAAACTGTGACACGAGAATTTTATATATTAGATATATCAAATGATAGGATGCAAGTGGTATGCACGCGGAACGCACGTGGATACAAACCCGCGTGATAGAAAAAATGCCCTAAGAGCCACCCTGCGCAGATTCGCGCATGCGCTGTAACTTTTAATGACACTCAATAGGAGTTTTCGAGATTTAAAGCAACAGCCTCCATAGCTCAGAGGATAGAGCAATGGTCTAACAAGCCATGGGTCGGGAGTTCGATTCTCCCTGGGGGCATCTATCACGTAGGTTTTCCTTTTGTGCTATTTTTATGCGCTTTTTTTCACATTTCTCTTTTTAAAATATTAGGTTTTTGTGTTATTTCGTATGTTAAAAGAACAAACACATACAATTTGTGGTATACATTTTATATTAAAAGAGAATTTTATACATAAGATTACTTATTAATAAAAATAACATTAACCTGTTTCAATTGTTTTTTTTTAACACGCTTTTATTTCTAATCTTACTAAAACTAGAAAATAAATCAATCAATCATAATGAGTCGCCTCAAAATAAAATTATAATATTAAGTAAGTTATTAAAATAATAACTCAATTCAGAGTAAAAAGGGTGCGTGGATTTATTTTCTAGTTTTTAGTACGATTAGCAATAAAAGCGTGTTTTTTAGTTTTTTTAAACTATTATTTAAGAAGGACTTTACGTATCGATAGTGCCTAAAAATGTAAAAACCTTTTTAAAAAAAATTGGTGCGGTGATACAAAATCATGAAAATATCTGGTCTTTTTAAGGACCAAAATATTACCTTTTTATTGGAATACTTGGACATGTTTATCAAATAAACATTATAACGTAGAAAGACATCAAATACTGATCAGAACGAAATATAATTAAATGTTTTTGGAAATAATTACCATATTATTTATTTATATTCTTTTTCAACATTTCCACTTATCTACTTAAGTGTTACTTACTATAAGTGTTATAAAGTTGGTTAAATGATTATAATCATTTAACGAACTTTTGCCTACGAAACTTCGAAATCTGCCCATTTACCAAAACAGTCGAATTTCAGAAAATTGTTTAAGATCTTTTTATTCTTACTAACGACGATTGTCGATCAAATAGTCTGCAAGCGACAAAGACAGTATAAAATATAATATTTGTTAGTAGGTAACAAATGTTTGTTTAGGTGTCCGTGACAAGGCTTTGTGAGAACGGCCTCGACGTGCTCGCAAACCACTTTAATATCTAGTGGACAATCTGACACGGAATATTGTTGCCGAAATTGTTGTTTGATTTTTATTATTATAGAAATAGCGAAAGGAAATATGATTTGTCTATTTGGTGTTAATTGGGCATTGGTTATAGATGGGTGCAGCTCGTTTAGGTTCAAATATGAAGTACCTACAAGTCATTTTCTGAACACAACTGAAGTTCTGGAGTATGCTCTATCACGCTGCGCTAGTATAAATTGGTGGAATAAAGGCCGACTCCAATCGCTTTGCGTCAAACCAAATGTATGGCCTCCTTTGAGGGTTTCTTGTCGTCAGCCTTTTACTGACACACTGGTAGGCCCTTTAAATAAGAGTGGTCTAGGTTATAGTCCAAAGCGCTGGCCATGTGTGGATTGGTAGACTCGACACACTTTTGAGATTTTTTTAAAAGCTAACCTTCGCTACTTGAGCTAATGATATAAAAAGGGCAAGTATCAAACCACTAGGCCGCTAGGCTATCATTGCTTGTTTTTAACTGTCACTTATAAATTCTTTAACGATGTATAATTACAACTACTATTTAATGATTACAACCGGATCCAACCCTTTGAACTGAAGAACAGAAGCGTGCATAGAATTTGGCTATTACCGCTCAGCCGGTCACCCATTTTGAACCGTATTACTTACGATAAGGAATAATGTAAGAACAATTTGTACAATTCACTTGTAACTGGTGCTACCATGCAGATTTTATTTAATGGGACATACTGACAACTTTTAAATCGCGTAGTTTAAAAATAAAGTAGAATGTCAATGTCGTACCACAGATAAAATATATCACGTCAAAGGATATGGACTGAATATTTTAGTGAGCAGAGAATTGAAAGTAAAAAATAAGATTTTGTAGTTATTAGTAAAGTTTTAATAAAAGCAAAAATGTCCAAAAAAATTGACCCCACGAAGAGCATGTTGGTGTTTGAGTTAGACCCAACTGAGTGCCCTTTTAGAGAATTCAGGGACAATGAATTGGGCCCAGAATTTTGGGGATTGGTAAGTAGAAACAAGTTATCTTAAATTTAAAATTCTCGTGTCACAATGTTAGTTACCGTACTCCTCCGAAACGGCTTTACCGATTTTCACCTAATTTTATATGCATATTCAGTAGGTCTGAGAATCGGCTACTATCTATTTTTCATACCTCTAAGTGATAAGGGTTGTTCACCCTTAACATTTTTTTTATTTATATGGCAAGACAACGTTTGCTGGATCAGCTAGTAAGTCTCTAAAAACATTGGCTAAACTTAGGCAAAAAAATCTATAGAATAGAACACAGTCACTGCTTTCAAAATAATTTTAATTCTTTGCTCACAAAACAGCTTTGTAAAATATTACATTATATCTGTACCAGAAGTGAACCATTAAAACCTCAAAACCGATTTTGGAACTTGTTAAAGTACTCTAATAATCCGGGCAAAGATACAGATCGTTACAGGACGTAACCACATTGATTTTGAATCAAATTTTGCTCAGAAATAACAACTTAACTGTGGTTATTTTCAAGTAAAACTACTATTCTATATGGAATTGATACAGTCCGCGTAAAACTGCTAATCCGCTCTGAATATAGATGAGAATCGCCTCGCCGTAGTTATTGTATGACTACCTGCTCGCAAGAACTTCAGGGCGCACTAACAGTTTGGAGCGGACTATAACAGATATTCCTGGGCGGTAATTATTTATTATTAAGTACTTAGTTTGTGCAGTTTTGAAAAAACATTTTAGGGTCCCGCAGCCTTCAGAGCAACCCTTCTCATTAGTAAGGCAGTCTCGAAGCCTCCAGCCGACTTCGTATGGGTGGACGATCAGACCCAACCCTTACCGCGGTCTGTTAGGCAGTACCTGCATGGATGGGTCAGAGCTGAGGACTTAGCCTTGAGGCGATGGGAGGCTGAAGTCATGGTTTTTGAGGTTAGTGGGTCCGAGAGAAAGATAGCTTCTTCTTAAATTGTATGTGAATGTGTCCCATACACATCGTGTACTCCTATGCTGCTAGAAGTTTAAAATATATTGAAGATTATTGTATTGTACAGGGAAAAATAACAAAAGCTTTTCAAATTATAATAAGACGACTTTTTCTATGAGAAGCAGTCATTAACCCAGTTTATTACAACTAGTAGCTAATGCCATTCGCTTTGATTGGCGAATCAATATGGTATTTAAACCCAAATAAAAACTTAGCTTTATGTTCACCGATGTATAACATGAATTGTCATTAATTTTAATGGATTGTATTTTATTTTTGAAGCCCTCACTTCAAAAAAATGCAATCTTTACACTAAATCGCGTGCAACAATAATATTTAAAAGCAAACAACAAATTAAAATGATCCTCTAATCTTTATGAACCGTCTAAAATTTGTAAAGCGTAAGTTTACGGGCGGTTATATAGCAAAAAAAAAAAATAACAAGAGCTTTCGAAAATCTCGCCATATTTTCAGTAGCTCGCCACAATGCTCAGCTTCCGAGGTTTTACGTATAAATTTAAAATGAGGAGCATCTGGTGCGGAGTGTACGACCGCCACTCCGGTACACTCGCGGCGGTAAGTTATAGCCGATACGCTGCGAAGACTACCCAATATGTAAAATTTACTTGTTGTCTATGCTTACTTAATATGAAATAATGTGTGTTTGCCTGTTCTTTTGTGCGGTTGTAACGTGCGTATCATTTATCTAGGTATTCTCATAATTATTTGTTTTTAGGCATGGTTCAATTTTAATATACAGATATACAAATTTTATTGTTAGAAAATGATAGTTACAAAATATATGCTCTAGCACCAAAATATCCTTGGTTGATTTTTTGTATGTATTTTAAAATTTAAGGACAGTTAGGAATATTTTATAATATTTTACTAGCTTCCGTTCAAGACTTTGTTCGCATATGCTTTAGATATTGAGTTGCATAAAGGGGCCAGTTATAAAATAATTATTACAAAGAACTTCCTTCAATTTTTTTCAGATATATTCACCAAGTATCATATCGTTGTCCATATGCTAATATAGCAGCATATAGCTAGCTAATATGCTATAATAGCAGTGATAGCCTAGTGAAATTAATTATCACTTGCTTAAACGATGAAGGAAAACATCGTGAGGAAACCTGCATACCTGAGAGATGTAAAAAAAATGTCAATGGTATGTGAAGTCTACCAATACACACTTGGCCAGCGCGGTGGACTATGGCCTAATCCTTCTCATTCTGAAAGGAGACCCTTGCTCAGCAGTGGGACAGTAATGGGTCATTGATGATGATGATGATGATGATGATGATGATGATGCTAATATAAACTATCATTTACCAGGAAAACAACGGCAGTGGTAAGATATCAGTGATTGATATGCAGCTGAGCCACGCCCAGGTGCTGCTCAGGTCCTCCTTCTGCAGGAAAGTGCTGTCACACTGCTTCATCCTGGAGAGAGTCGAGAGCCTCGCTGTATGTATTATGCCGCCTTACTAGAGTTATCTCATGCGCATTGATTTTATAACAGCCTTTGAGCAGTAGGTACCATATTTGTAAAAAAAATTGATAACGACTTTTGATGGTTAAAGTAAACTGAATTAATTAATGTTTGAGAAAGTTTTAAAGATAATCTTCTATTTACACTCAGAAAGAAAAAAATATTTTTATTCAAATGAAAATAAAGTTATATTGTTAAAAGTCTTGTATATGACTTTTTAAAGCAGAAACCAGAACATCCGCCCCCTTACCTTTTAACAGACTGATTACAAATCAGATGACAGGCTTGACGTTATATTCCTTACGTGGTTCCCGCGGAGTGTGATGATGTAGGGGAACTTATAATATACAATTAGTAAAAAAACCTATCACCAGATTAGGTATAGTCCGCGCCAAACTGCTAATCCGCTCCGAATATAGAAACGAGTCGCGTCGCAATAGCACATCGCATATATTAGCGGGACGAAGGCAGCGCGGGATCCTCCCGGCACCCTCCGCTGGGCCTCCGCTCGCCCCCCACACGCGCGAGTGCGACGACCGGCGTAGCCGGCTAAAACTTACTTGGCCCCCCAACACCCACCCTTTGATAGCAAAGGGGCCCGGTGTTGGGAAGATCCACGCAAGAAGATCGGCTGCAAAAATAAGGCGGTGGCGGAAGAATCTGCAACTACCCCCGAATGGACCCTGAAGAGGGCGAAGGCGGGAAGGAGCGAGATGGGAAGAAGAAATCTCGCCCTACCCTCAAATTGGCGGCAGAAGAGGGAGACGGTGGCAAGCGAGACGGAAGAGGAGTTTCTCGCCCTACCCCCCAACTGGCGGCAGAAGAGAGGGAAAGTAGTAGACGAGTGAGCGGGACAGCCGCGGAACTCGGTAAACCATCCCGACTGCCCCCCAGGAAGATCGTGGTGCGTGATATCCTCACAGGCGCCCACGTTCCGGTCTCGAAACCCCTGGGGGCGCAGCTCGATGAAATCGTGGCGCGAAGAGGATCCGGGAGGCCCCTGAAGTTCGCCGGCCAACCCAAGACGGGAGAAGCCGGCGCAACAGCAAGACCCCCGAAAACCCGAAGGGAGCCATCGTCATCACCGGAGTCCCAACAGCTCCCGGCCAAGGCCATGAGAGTGGGCGCCGCGGATGATGAAAGTTTAAGTTCGAGCACAACATCCACTCCAACCGAATCCGAATATGAAGAGGCGAAGGAAGAGGGCGCTGGCGTGGAGGCTGATACTGCTGTGTTTGTGGTAAGACGTACACGCACTGACAGGACTCCCCCACGCTCCCCTACCCCCCAATTTCAGTCTACAGGGATCGCGACCATGGACGCCGGGCTGGACTCGACGTCCTACGCCGCTCTGGCACCGACGCCGTCGCCGGCGCCCAGGGCCGCGACCCCACCAATCCGACCACCGACGCCCCTTGCTCCCGCGTCCCCCGTAGCTGCTTCATCACGGCTGGGGTCGTATGCGGACCCGCAGCCAGGGACGTCCTATGCCGCGGTGCTGACTACGCCAGCACCCCCGCGCACATCGTCACCGAAGGCACCAGTACCTTCACGAGGTAACCCCCCCTCCCAGCAGGCCTCGAGTGCTGCAGCGGCCGGGAAGGCGTACCCCCCCCTGGTGGTGGAGCGGATGCCGAACTGGCCCACCCACTTCGCGGCGCTGCGGGACAAACTGGGTCGCGCACCTAACGCGCGGCCCTTCGGACAGGGCATAAGGTTTATGCCAGCGACGGCGGAAGAGTACCGGGTTGTCCAACGGTACTTGACGGACTTGTCCGCCACGGAACCAGGGCTCTCCTGGTTCTGTTATACTATGCAGGATGACCGCCCCACAAAGGTGGCAGTCAAAGGCCTGCCTAGTATGACGGACCCGGATGCAGTCACCGAAGCCCTAAAAAGGCTTGGCTTCCCGGCTCGTTTCGCCCGTCATATTCCACCTAGGCGAGGTAAGCCCGGCTGCGTGTACTACGTGCAGCTGGACCGGATGGCCGAAGCAGAGCTCGCGCGCCTCTACGGGGTAAGCGAGCTCCTGTTCATGCCGGGGGTGGTCATCGAGGCGTGGAGGGGTCGTTTCGGCCCCCCCCAGTGTCACCGCTGCCAGGCGGTGGGGCACTCCTCGGTGAACTGCCACCGGCCGGCCAGATGCGTCCGCTGCGCGGGGTCCCACGTCGTCGGGGACTGCCCAGAACCGAGGGACGCGACCCCTAAGTGCGCCAACTGCCGCGGGGCACACACGTCCAACAACAGGGCGTGTGCGTACCTGAAAAAGATGGCGCGCGTCAGGGGGATGAACGTCCCTCCGCCCCGTCCACCCGTCCCAGCATCAACATCCGCCCGCAAGCCATCCGCGACCGCCGCCAGGGAGCCAGTACCCCAGCGAGTCGTGGAGGAGTTCGCGCCCACCGAGGGCGCATCACTCATGGCGCCGGCCAACCTCCCTGCTCCGCGCGGCACGAGGGCGCAGGGCAGCAGGAGGAAGGCCAAGAGGCACCAGCGGAGGTCCGAGCAGCAGGTGGAAACACAGGCTGCGCGGCCTCCGCTGCCTAAACCAAAAGCGACATCTCAGCCGCGCCCCCCGGTGGTCAGCGCTCAGTCCGCTGCCGCACCGGCACCGACTCCGGCAGAACACCGGCCACCTCCTCCAGCACCGACTCCAGCCCCGGTAGCTGCACAGGCGGCCTCCTCCTCCCACAAGGGAAAGGGTAAGGGCAAAGGCAAAAAGTCGCAGCGGGAGCCGGAAGTCCCCACGGCCCCTCCGAGCCCCACTCCTCGCCCACGGTCGGTTTACTTCCCGACCCCTGCTCCTCGCCCACTACAGGCTCTGGGGATAAATACGCCGGCCGATGAACTGGTGGAGGCAATCGCCGCCATCAGCGAGGCCATTGCGCGGTACCCAGAGCTTGTGGGGGCGATTAAAAGTGTGATCTCGAACGCTCTCGGATTCCAATATGGCAGTACAACTTAGGCTGCTGTATTGGAACCCGGGAGGCAACCTCCCAAAACACCAACACGGGCTCAGGCGTCTCGTCCAGGAGCAGGACGTTCACGTGGTGCTCCTGGGCGAGACGAAGCTGCGCCCGGCCCAAGACTTCCGGTTGCCCAACTACTTCGTGTACCGCCGCGACGAAATATCACCGCAGGGCATAGCCTACAGGGGCACCGCCATAGCGGTTCGTCGCGATGTGGTACACGATGTACTACCGCTCCCGCCGTTCACTCACACACGTTCCATCGGGGCGGTGGTGAGTGCGGCGGGCCAGGAGCTGCGGCTGTTTGCAGCCTATAGACCGCCTGGACCCCTCTTTGACCCGCAGGACATCCATACCATCCTGGACGATGGTGCTGCGACCTTACTGACCGGCGACCTCAATGCCAAGCACAAGGCTTGGGGATCCAGAATCGCCAACCAGGTGGGACGCAAGCTGTACGAAGACTCTGAGGCGAATGGCTACGAGGTGATTGGGCCAGAATCACCCACGCACATTCCCTCGGACGAGTCCCATCGTCCCGATGTCCTGGACATAGTGCTCCACAGGGGTCTCCGTTGTCCCGTCCATGTGGAGGTGCTGTATGATCTGGACACTCAGCACCTCCCCATACTCATCACGCTTGGCCTAGGGGCCGATTCAGTGGCATTCCAGCGCCAGTCTCGAAGGGTGGACTGGGGAGCTTTTCAAGCCACCATGGGTGGCGTTAAACTCACCCATTCGCTGCACACGCCGGAGGGGGTGGAAGCGGCGGCCAGCGCCTTCTCGGCTTCAGTCCGGGAGGCGCTGGACGCAGCAACCACCCTCACACCGAAGACGCACAGACGCGCGCGGCTCCCAGCCCACCTGGAGAGGAAACTGGCATACAAACGTTTATTACGCCGTCTATGGGCGCGCACCCGCTGCCCCCGGGTCAAGCGTGACCTCAATGCCGTGGCGGAGGAGTTGACTGCTGAGATGGCGGAGTACCGTGGAGCCACCTGGGAGGCGAGAGTCGACCAGGCTGGCGAACACGAGACCTCACTCTTTCATCTCAGCAGGCAGCTCACCCGAGCCAAAGCACCCGTCTGCCCACTTCTAAATGGGGCGGGCAGGCGGTGCTACGCACCAAAGGACAGGGCGGAGATCCATGCGGAGCATCTAGAAGAGCAATTCTCTCCTCATCCCGCATCCGCCGCCGTCGCCGAACACCACGAGATCGTGGAGGCGTGGGTAGAGGACTTCCTCGGGCGTCCGACACCGCCACCCCAGGGCTTGGAGTTCATCTCCCCCTCGGAGACGCGGAAGGTCGCCTTGCGCCTACCGAAGCGCAAGGCGCCAGGCCCCGATGGTGTGCCGAATATGGCGTTGGCAATGCTGCCAAGAGGAGCTCTAGTCACTATGACTAGGCTCTTCAACGGCATACTTCGCACGGGCTACTTCCCTTCCATCTGGAAGTTGGGGAAGGT
Organism: Epargyreus clarus clarus; assembly: GCA_014595695.2. Lineage (NCBI taxonomy): Eukaryota > Metazoa > Arthropoda > Insecta > Lepidoptera > Hesperiidae > Epargyreus > Epargyreus clarus. The sequence continues at coordinate 295,748 of JACTTY020000017.1, read as the reverse complement.
GATAGTTCTCCCGAAGCCGGGGAAAGACCGCCGTCTCCCGGCTAGCTACCGTCCCATCACGCTATTGCCCACCATAGCGAAGCTGTTCGAGAGGCTGGCGCTGAAGCGACTGCAACCGTCACTTGTTTTAAGGGACGAGCAGTTCGGCTTCCGCGCCGGTCACTCGACTACGCTTCAGCTCACACGGGTGATCCACCACCTTACAAGCGAGGCCAACTACGGACGACACACGGTCGGCGTCTTTCTCGATATCGAGAAGGCGTTCGACCGCGTATGGCATCCTGGTCTCGTTTTTAAGTTGTTGGAGTCGCCCGTGCCGGCTTTGCTGGTGCGGTTAATAGCGTCGTTCTTAGATGGGCGGAAGTTCTATGTATCGGTAGAGAACGTCGCCTCAGACCCCCGCCCAATACGTGCGGGCGTGCCGCAAGGCAGCTGCCTCTCGCCACTACTCTACGCACTCTACACAAACGACATTCCCACCCTCGAAGGTCACCTCGAGGAATGGGAAAGGGACGTGGAACTCGCGTTGTTCGCGGACGACAGCGCGTACTTCGCGTCCTCTCGTGATCCTGTGCTAGCAACACGCAGGATGCAGCGCTTGCTGGACCTGCTCCCAGAGTGGCTGGACAAGTGGCGTATGGCCGTCAACGTCGGTAAGACGGTCGCGACACTTTTCAGCCGCAGGCGTACTATGCCGCCGCCGCTACGTTTCCGTGATCGGGAAGTAGCTTGGCAGCCCACAGTTAGGTACTTGGGATGTCACATTGATCGCTCGCTGCACATGAAGCCCCAGGTGGACCACGCGATCCGACAGGCCCGTGCTGCACGAGCGATGCTCCGACCAGTGCTGGCATCCCATCTACCGACCCGCACCAAACTAAGGGTGTACAAGTTGTACGTCCGATCACGCCTAACTTACGCGGCACCAGCATGGTACGCTCTGGTGTCAGAGTCCAATCGCAAGCGTATCCGTTCCGTGCAGAGCCAGGCCCTGAGAACGATCGTGGGGGCGGGCCGCTATGTTCGGAACGACGTGTTGGAGCGCGACCTCAAGGTTCCGACCGTGGACAGGTTTGTGGCCAGGTTGGCGCATCGTATGTACGCATGCGCCGACAATGGGCCACATGCCCATCTGAGAGGTTTCGCGCCCCTTCACGCTCGACCCCCCGACGGTCGCCCGCTCCCTCGTGAACTCGAGGGGCAGGTGTCCTCCGACCATCTGGAGGACTGAAAATCTGCACACGCAGCCTAGCACAGGTCACGTTAGGACCGACAGCTGCACCGCTGCCTCACGGCAGCCTACAACACCGGTGGGCAGTGTACCCACTGAGGAGATTGCCCGGGTAAGGAGGGATCCCTCGAGGCCCGTAGACCCTGCGCCAAGCGGCGAAGTCACGCCGCGGCATAGGACGACCGCTTTCGTTCGTTCCTCCGCTGGGCGCAACAACTTCAGAGCGGACTAGAATTTTGGCACAAACTATACTAAGAAAACGAATCATACAATCAATAACTACAAAAATCAACAAGAAAACAAATCAATGGGCGTAGTTGCAGTTGCGTCATTTAATTACTGAGCTTCCATAACCACAACACCAACTCTATATATCATCTTGGATCAGAATCCTTGCGAAAACAAATGAAACGAGTTTGCTTTCAGACGGAACACCAGTGGGAGAATTTCGTGTTTAGTTTCGCTCCGGAGGGCTGGCGGGCGAGATACCATATTTATTCACCCGGGGTGAAGCCTGGCGGCGGACCGCAACACCGCCCCGGACTGTCCAAAAACGGTTTGTTAAACTATTTTCCTTAAAAAGCGAATGAGCTTTATGATATGTATTTCGGCTATTTACGTTGGCGGAAGATACTGGATTGAAATTCCAAGTATAGTATAATTATATGCATTTTGGAAATTCATTTTCACTTGCTTAAACGTTGAAGGAACACATCTTAAAGATTTATAAAATCTACCAAACTGGACTAAGCTATGGTTGACTAAGTCCTAATCTCCTTTCATTCCTAGACGAGACTCCTGCTGGGCTTTTGGTACAAAAGAAGTAGGTACTTAATGACCCTCATGTCTCAGCGTCATCATTCCGGTGTTACGTCTAAAAAGTTCTGGATTTGATCCCCGCCCAGGCATCTATATAATAATTGTTTAAATATTTTCCGGTTCTATGTGTTTATGTTGTTATATTATGCAAGAAATTACGTTGCAAGGCTATTAGAATGTAAAAATAATTTATTTAATAAGTTTTGTGTAAATTTTCACTCATTCGGGATTCAAACCTAAGTCATTTCACGTCAGAATGTCTACGTATCGTGTCGTGCATGTCGCTAATAATAATAATACCCACTTTAGAACAATGTTCCCATAAACTTATATAATACTAGAAACTAGATTTTGTTGATATCTTTATTATATAGCAACGTTTCCTTCCGGCGCTCAGTGGGAAAAACTAACAATATAATTCTCTGACTTAATCTGACATCATGAATGCGCTTGTGTAGTATTGTTCTAAACTAACTCCTTTATGTTATAACGTTATTTTTAACCGACTTCCCAAAGTAAAGAGGTCTTTAAAGATTAATAATAACTTCTGAATTATGTATTGACCAATAATTTATTTGAAGTGTGTTTTTTTCTTTTCTTTGTAGTGATGTTGACTAACTAAATTCGATACACTACACTTCAATTGATATTAGTTATTTATATATTAATGTGTAGGTAATTATTTGATAAGGTAATTATTTTTATTTGAACCTTACAAAACTCTCAAATCGCTGGCCAAGTGCGAATTGATGACTTCACACACCTTTGAGATCATTTGTTATCCTATAAAGGTTTTCTGGTGTGTAGGTTTCGTCACGACGATTTCCTTTACAGTTAAAACAAGAAATAAATAATATCTAATATGTACATAAAACTACGGATAATACGGATTCGAACCCCTCGAATGAGGCCTTATTTCTACCACTAGGCTATCGCAATCACTCTTATACATACCTATGGAAATGTGACATTACCTTAAAATTATATACAGACTTACAGGCTGTCCACAACCCTTCGACTTTCGAATATTTATGTTTTAAAATCAATATTTATTTATTCTTCAATCATGAGCATAATACACTAGCCAGATCGTATGCAATCCTATTTATCCACAGACAAACCGGATTACTTCATTTGCTAAGCACATAATATACGTATTGTACACGTGTTCAGTGTCACTGATGTAAAATACAATTGGATTATTTAACTGTATTCTCGTTTATATAATAAAATTGTGAATGACATGGTCATTTATTTCTTAATACTAATAATAAGGTGGTAGAACTCCTCTTGGATCGTATAGATTTTTGGAAAAGTAATCTCTCTCCAAACTAGGGCCTTTTGCCCTTTGCTTTGGCTAGCATCACAATTCTATCATCATACCATCAGAATTTTAATATCTACATACAAGATCTTTAATTGTTTTAAGTTTGTTTGTAAAAATTCAATAGCGTGATTCAGGATACAGGTGTAGACATTTCTTATCTCATCTTGTGCACCGGCATCGTCAATAAATGAAACTATTCTGTCCGTTTGACATAATATGTTGAATCTTTTTTTAATAGTACAATTATCTTTATATCATTATCTATCATGATGAAGGTGGTAAAACCGGCTGTGGTTCCACTCTGGAGGCACTATCACTACACCTAATTCTGCTTAATAACACTAGTGTTAAGCGCTGCTGTTTTCCGCTTAAACGTGTATGGTAAGGGAATTCATTCATCACACATCTGGAATTTACCAAAGACATCCATGAGTTGCAGTAGCCACTTAACATCAAATAAACTGCATACACGTTTTCTACTTAAATTTTATAAAAAAAAATCTCTAAGGTTGCTACCTCGTCCGCCTATACTACTTGGGCGCGTGGCGTTGCGTGTGGGTCAGCGACCAGGTGCCGGTGGACGCGACGGACTCCCCGCTGCTGCCGTTCTCGCCGCTGCTGACCGCGACGCCGCCGAAGGCCGCGAAGCAACCACCGGCGATGGCAACCACGCCGGTGGTGCAACTGTGGCCGCTGTTGATTTGTAAGGTGAGGTCATAGATCAGTAAATATTACTCACTCCTAACAAGGAAATGTAACCAGTTTTGACAATTGAAATTGTCACTGTCAACTATTTTCGTGTTTGAAAATTTTAAAAAAATATAGTTTTTAGAGCATTTACGAATGAAACGATATTTCTCCGCACTATTTCTTCGATTTCGTGACTTCTTCGGCTTCCTTCAATTACAAGGCCGTAAGATATCTATACTAATATATGTGTGAGATGCTATTAGGTTTGTTTTACTTGCTGCCGTAAAACAAGACCTACTTATTTATAATATAGGAGTAGCAGACGAGCATGCAGTCCACCCGATGGTAAGCAGCTACTGCCGCCCATGGACATCTGTAATTAACATCAGATACTCCTACCTGAGGTTGGCTTCCGATGTGCCGCTACCCTTGAGGACTACTGGAACGCCTCGGAAAAGTATGTACTCCCTTACTTACCACAATCTTCAAAACGGAACAATAAATATTGCAAACCTAACCACAATCCACCACCTGGCTGTCCTTTATGTACCTAACCAATACTAAGCGCTCTTTGATTCTTACTTAATACTTAAGTTCATGAAAAATGTCACCCGGAAATCTAGTCAGACATTAATATAAGTCCTAGTCTAGCGCTACAGTATCTCAGCGAGGCTCCGTTAACGAACTGTTTCATCCCTCGTTATAAATAAGGATCAACTATTGTGCCCTGTCCCTCACTCTATAAACAATGCCCTGGAGTCTAAGGGCTGGAAGCGATTTCTCCTTTTTTATTTTTTTACTGCATCCAAAAACGCTGTTACGCTTCCTACACTCATAGACTCACACTATGATTTTTCGTGTGTCTTAGGTGCCATGAACTGATACAATTAACAAATTGAAGGTAGTAGAGCCCTTTGTGGTTCGACTCCGGCGGCACCACCGCCACACTTTCTACCTAATAACAGCAGTGTTAAGCGCTGCTGTGCTCCGTTTTGAAGGGTATGGCAAGGGAAACATACTTTTTCGAGGCGTTCCAGCTTAGTCCTCAGGGGTAGCGGCGCATCCGTGGCTGACCTCAGGTAGGAATATCTAGTCCTATCTAGGGTTGATTACTGATGTCCATGGGCGGCAGTAGCCACTTACCATCAGGTGGAGGATCAGCTCGTCTGCTACTCCTATATTATAAAAAGAAACATTATTCAGATATCTGCCTAGCCGGGGATGGAACCCTAAACCTTGTTTGTCAGACCAGTATGGTGACGGCTTCGGAGCTCATTTGGTGACGATCACGGGCACCATATTCTATTAGTTTCTTCTTTTTTTTGTTATTTGTTTACATTATATATTTCCCTCATCATAAAATCACAATTAATTTATTTTGTCGATTTTATAGGTAGGTATACTTAATTAAAATGTCATATTAAATACTTCAATACTTAATTTTATCATTATCTTTCACTCATTAGACTATCAGCTGCATTAATATTAATGTTTTATGGCATCGTACTGTCGATAATGAACTAAATAAATAAAGTTATGTTCATAACAACGCCTACCAGAAACAGTATGGCAATCGTGTGTAATGGTCTCAATAAAAGTTCCGTAACACAAAGGAGTCACCAGTACAATCGTTCATTTATATTATTTCGAATGGAATCGGTACATACAAATCAAATCGTAGTGTCTGTCTGTAGTTTAAAAATACATCCTTCTAACTGGATATAACTAAATTACGTTCTTCATCAATCCGAAGTATGATTAAGGCATCCGTCAATAGTAGAGGGCAACCCATACTTTGTAATAGAACATGAAAATATTTACATTCATCTTACATCCACTACCACCTCACGTACCATCCTAAGTTCTTCTGTGAACCCTATGGCATGCAATTCATAAATTTAAATTTCTCCTGTTCACAGGAGAAATTTTAATTTATGACTTCACAGGAAAACGTACTTCAGTAAGTTTTCCTGTGAAGTTATTCGTCAAACTGCGGTTACTATATGCACAGTCAACGTCAATGACCACTGCATACCGAAAAGCATGGTTGCAAGGACACACGCGTACACAATATTGAAATATAAAAAAAAAAATAGAGAATTCAGTGGCTTTTCCACACTCACAGCTAGAGGATAAAATGTTTCCAATTAAATATAGGTCAAGTGACCACTAAAAGCTAGGCGAAGTGCATCCGATTGCCACTTCTATTACATAAAATCAAAAATTCAAGCATAGGCACGCGCGAATACTAGTTCTAAATAATTCGACAAGTACGAGTCAAACTTGCAGGAGATGCTTGCATGGAGGCTTCCGTACCACCAAATGTTCATTATTTTATGAATAAGAATTATTTATTGTTCTTATTTCTATTTATTATAATAGCAGTTATAGTAATAAACGGATTGTATAAAAATCAACTGTCTTCCTAGTACGGTTTAACCGTTAGATCGAAAAATACCGGTTTGTTGCATGGAGACCCCCTTTAATATTCAACTTTTTTATTTTAGTATTTGTTGTTATAGCGGCCACCGTTATGCATCCTCTGTAAAAATTTCAAGTGTCTAGCTATTACGGTTCCGGAGATAGAGCCCTGTGACAGACGGACAGACAGCAAAGTCTTAGTAATAGGGTTCCGTGTTTACCCTTTGGGTACGGAACCCTAATAAACGAATACTTTTATTTGCCTACAAACAATGACGTAAAAAATAACCCGTCTTCTGGCACATACGCTTCTGGTATTCTACGGTCGATTCTTGTAGTAGTAATGTATTGCCGTCCCTATATTTCCTAATGGTGTTAGAAAAATATAGCCTTGGGCCGTTTTTGTCCCGACATTACGTGTATGGTAAAACAAATACCATTGCGAAGTTATTTTTCGTGTAGCGTAATGAAAAATAAATGTGGGTCATTTCGACCCCATTAGCGAGAATGCGCGAGCGAGGTCAATCGCGTGTGTAACATGTTTATTGTGTTTTAAATTGTTTTTTTTTTTTGTTTGTAACAGATCTGTTAACAATAGTTTCACGCTATAGGCAAATATAACGATACGATTTTATACAACTTGTATCTACCTAATTAATCTTAGAACCGTAAATCCGTATCCATATACAAGCTCTGTATAACATAATTACTTATATGAAGTGTATCTTTATATTTGATCGATTTTTGCGTAGTATGTCACTTCCATCAATTATTAATCAAGCGCCTGTCCTGCTAAAACATTCTCAACGCGTGAATGTTTAATTACTAATCAAAATGAACAGGCGCTGTTGAAGTTGGCCGCTCCTGACATGAATTCCGACGAAGACCTGGATTGCTGGGAAGATGAATTGATGGAGCAGTTTGATATACAGCACGCCCTCACTGGGGGGATGAACTTGACTTATCATATCTCTGGTGAGTCTGTGGGTGGATGATTTATGTGATACTTCCGTTCCGATGCCAGTTTTCGCTCCGTTTAGCAGCTGGCATACGCTACAGTGTTGGCTTTGCTTGTAGAATAGATATTTTTGTACAAAGCAGAATATATTGTGTATGAAATCTTGGTGGAGTTTATTTTGTGCTATATTTGAAAGGACGCGTAGTGAGCCAAATTATTATACAACTCGCTCTGTTCATTAATATAATAATACTTATTGTTCTTTAAGCTACAAATCTAATATCCTATGTCATTTGCAAATCAATATTTCTCACAACATTTTTCTGTCATCTGTAATTATAACCAAATATTCAGTAAGCATCAAAAATATGAAATGTACTTGAAATTTCTTTACGTAAAGATACCAAAAATAAAAATGTTCAACAACGCCGGTTCTCAGGACAGCAAATAATTACGTCTCCATAAAGTGCATTATTAACTGTCAGCGCCTGGAGTATAAATGTCGCAATTGCGGCGCGCCCACTTTTATAAGCGCTTATTAGCTAAAGTCAGGCGCTTAACGAAATAAAATGAACGCTGTCGTCTTTTCTGTGTACTCTATTTTTTAAAATACCTTCCAGTTTTGGTATATTTTGTTTCTTATTTGTAATTCTGAGTAATGAGCTGTCTGTGTGTATATTTTGTCATTATGTTAATAATACTGAAGTAAACTGACAATATACTCTATCTAATATTAATAGGTCACAGCTGTCCATAGACAACTGCCATCAGATTCAGATAGGATTGGTGGCCATCGAAGTCTTACTATGCGTTTAAACTAAAACACAGCAGAACTACTCTTCTGTTATATTTATAGCAGTTATAGTTAGGGGGTTCTTCTGGAAACTACCACCTCTTATAGAAGGCACACAATTTAGGAGACTTAGCTGTGCTTGTCTGGGATTCAAACCCTGAAGACTTGGTGATATCAAAATTCGACAGTCACTGATATCAAACTTCATGCCACTAAGCGTAAAAGTAATGCTTAGATGCCGAAGTCCTCTGGGATCTCATAACGACCGAAGTGCCGGTGTTCTCCTGGGATGAAGATGATGACACCCTGACCAGCACCATTCGATCTAAGAGTACCAAGAAACCGACAACCAAGGAAGTGTCAGTTGTTAGGGTATGACAGCTTTATTAATTAACTTTAACAAGGTATGTATTAGTTTTTGTAATATTTTGTCGTAACGGTGAAGGAAAACATCGTGAGGAAACCTGCATACCTGAGAGATTTATAAAAAAAAAAATCTTAAAGGTATGTGAAGTCTACCAATACGCACTTGGCCAGCGCGGTGGACTATGGCCTAATCCTTCTAATTAAGAGAGGAGACCCGTGCCCAGCAGTGGGACAGTAATGGGTTGATGATGAATATTTTGTCGTATTAGGCTGTTTGTCCACCGCCACCGTCACCGAGCCGTCACCGAGAACGTGATGACGGCGCCGAAGTAGCGGTACATAACATTTACTATAGCAGCTTGTCCACCGCACGTCAGTCACTCGAGCACCGTCATCCCGGCCGCCGATATTTCGAGTAGATCAGCGTGACCGCTAGATCGGCACTGAGATTTTGACGGCCCGATGTGGCGGCAATATTAAACACGTTGGAACTTGTCCATACAATGCCGTCACACGCGTGCGACAGCGGGAACAAAACAAACCGCCAATATCGGTCGCAGTGGACAAACTATCACCGTCACGTTTATAATCGGCCCAAAATAATCTTGTTCTCGGTGACGGTTCGGTGGCGGTGGACAAACGGCCTTAAGGTGGTTATATTCTGTTTTATATTTGGTATTATGTGTGAAGTCGCCTGTGGAAAAAAGATTAAATCATTCGACGTGATGACGATACTCGTATATTGTCGCCGACATGGAATAATGTCGTAAATCCATATTAAAAAGCTTCAAAATATATTCAGGTGATCAGTGTCGGCCAATGCCACCAGTATTGGACAAAAAATAATTGAAAGTCCTATCAAAATCAGCATAGTTTCTTGCAACGTTGATTCATAAAAAAAGTTATTAAAAATAACTTATAGAGACATGGCAATTAACCACAGATCTGTACTGAGGTCTTTGATGGTAACTTATATGAGATTTCCTTACCTAGTCCGTTTTAACTTACAGTTATAATTGTTCTCGTATATAATATTTTATAGCATTGTAGTATTAAAACTCGTCTGGAATACCTGTAAAGTTCATAAATCTACGCTTAAAACTTTTAGCGTAGCTCACTGACGACTCTCCTGCTCGAAGACACGAAGAACAAACCCCCTTACGCTTTGCCGGGTATTACCCCTGGACACGAGATGAACCTCCTCGTCACTATGGCTAGGGATCTGCCGCTCAAAAAACCATTGCCAGAACCAGGTATATCTAACACTCATACTAGTTAGATATAGAAATAGACATAGAAATACATATACAAATACAAATAGAAATAGAAATGGAAATAGCAATAGAGTTGAAGTAAAGACAACTTTACAGGAGAGCGTTTCAAAGTTTCGAATACGCTAAAATGCGAAAAATACCTGCATTTCTGCAGGTACATCTATGAAATTTGGTATATGTATTTTATTTTATACTCATTATAACGTTACTTTTGTCTATAAAACGCATTAAAATAAGGCAATTTATACAATAAAAACGAAAAGGTACTTTCGTGGGTTACGATATTATACGTAGAAGGGGTCGATATAGATAGCTCCCATCCATGTATAACATATTTCACACAAAAAATTGGTTTTAAATGAAAATATGTTTTCAGATGTAGCACTATGGAAGCACTATCGTTGGGTGGACTGGGCCCGGAGACACGGTTTGTATGAGGCCTTCGACTGTCCAAGGACGCGATACCTCAAAGTCAACGGGCTGCTGAAGCTGTCTCATGCACCACATCTGTTGGATGTCCAAAGTACTGAGTCGGTAAGTGAGAATTTATACAACAAAATTTATTCCAAAAATATTGTACAATATATTATATTACATTTATTTATTTACACATTCTTCTTATTCAAGAGCATTAACGTATGCATATTTATCTCCATACCTTATGAATAGAAGAAAACACGACTTCTCTGATTATCTTCTGCTTTTGATCTCGAAACATAAAATTTCGAAGTATGGAAGAATATAATTTTAATTTCAGAATTACGTCACGTATAATTATTATAACTTTACCTATAGAAAAAATTCTGTGAATAATTGGACGTAGTTATGCAAAATAGATCCAACAACAAAAACTAGCTTTTGAAAAAATATGTTTTTTAGTAAAAGTTAAATTGCTTAATTTTGGTTGGTATCACTGATATCTGTATATTTCAAAAGAAAAATGTACCATGCAGCTTGAATATTTTTTGCATATACGAAAGTTGATGTGGAGATGCCATTCGTGATAATAACTAAAAAAACGGTTTTTGTGGGTTGGATCCATTTTGCATAACTACGTCTAATTAGCCTAACCTTTATAATTATAAAGAATACAAAGGTTCAATAAAATGGCATGCATACTTAATATAGTAAAGTTGAACATACGAGTAGTTACTGATTCTTTTTCAAATAATTTTGTAAGTCTATCTATTCTAAAAGTTTCTTAGTTAAAATTATTTTTTTTTAAATTGAAAAATGTAGGAATGAAGAGTACTTACTACTTCTAATTTAGAACAGATGCGTTGTTTCTCTGAGAGCTGAGTTAGCACAATAATATAAGCTTGAGACCCAGAATATAAAACAGACAGAAATAGCTATAGCAGCTTCATACCCATAACCGATCCATAAAAAGTTCAACACCCTACGTTTGTTCAGCATGAGAATACTTAGAATTGCCAAACAATACGTATCGACGAGTTTCAGCGTCGCAATAATTGTTTTTCCAGATAACATTTCAATTTCGAGAAGAGCACGACAAAACGAACCCTCCGGTGAGTTCTTATTGCTGTACAATTTCACCGGACGCTTCCCATTCGATCCAATAAATATAATATGATATACCGCTTATTCGTGGATAATTTAAAATTGTATAATTCTCGGAGCTTTTACGGAACAAAGGTGAATTAATTGTTGTTTGCGATTGCTTTTGTGATACAGTGAATATTATATTGGCTGAGTTTTTAAGCAAAGTTTAAGTAAAGTATGGCGAGATTTTCTGCCTTTTTGAGTAACATCGACCGCGTGGTATATTAGGTACGAACAAAAGTGAAAAGTGATGAATTTTTACTCAAAATTTTCATTTTATCTTGTACGAATTAAATTAATGAGTTTCCAAGAAGGCTTTCTTATGCTATATATAAAAATAATGAAGTTTACTCTATTTATTGTAAAATAGTTATGCTAATCCAAAATATTGGTAGACGTGAGAAAAACAAGTCCTCAAATTTTCATAACAATGAAATAAATACGAGTACGGTGATGCATACGAGATAAACACATACTTGCGCTATTTAGATTTTACTTTTGTTGTTGTTTCTGTAGCTCAAAAAAGTAGGCGGTAAAGAAATGAATAGATCCATGACAGCCAATTCTACAATAGTTCAGCAAGCGAAGGAGGAGCTACGGGAGTGGTTGCAGTACAATGCGGTAATGAGCCTTGTTAACTTATTACTATCCCACTGCTGGAGCAATGAGGAGGATTAGGCCATAGTCCCACGCGCTGGCTGAATGCGTGTTGGTAGTCTTCATATACCTGAGCACTTCTGCAGATATTCAGCTTTCCTCGCGATGTTTTCATACTACGGTAACGCAAGTGATAATTGATTTCTAATACGCACCTATCTTGGAAAAATCAGAGGTTCGTGTTAGGTATTCGAACCTAGGATCCCTCGAGGCTAAGTTTTAAGCACTAGGCTATCATCTCTGCTGTGTGATGTCAGTGAGTCTCAATTTTATTTGACTATCTCGATAATTATATTACATTAGTTAGACAAATCATATCAAATGATTAAAATTTTCTTCCCGTCAGATACAAGAAGTAGTAAAGAGTATCAGCATAGTATACTATCCCTCAATGTTTCAATACACATCAGTGGCAAGCAGTCCACCTACGAGAGTCACAAAAGCGCCAGTGAACAGAGCATTGGACATTCCAGCACCTAAATTTGCTCCTATATACCTCCAAGTAGATGGGCCTGATGAGAATATCCTTAGAATATCACTGAGTACGCTTCATCCGAGAATCCTAATGAACAGCGGTGTACACGTTGTCGATCATATAGAGTCTGCGTATCTAATTCTGGAAGTATTCGAATGGTTTGTTAACTGTGATCTTCCATTGGCGAAAGCTTTTGTAAGCACGAGAGGCTATGACACCGTTGAAGTCAAGTTTCAACCGGGGAGACATGTTTGCAGGTGACTAATAAATTCAATTTTCCCCAAAAAATCTTTTTATTTTTTATGTAATTATGTGGAAACTTTTGTAGCGAAATGGTTATATTTTGTTTTTATAAAGATATTGTTACATAAATACTTGTTTTTGGTATTTTAGACTTTGGGTCCATTCTCGCATGAACTGGCACGGGGCATTGCTTAGTGAATCTACGCTCCTTCTAGGGTCAAGGGACACTATACTGTGTGCTGCAGTAAGAGAGTGTCCCTGGGCATCTAGGTTTCTAACTAACCTTGGATCCGCTTTCAATAACTGGATCCGAGTAGTCAAATCCAGTACAAACATGGTTTCAACGGATAGAGAATTTTACAGGTTGGTTTCCAAAATATAATAGCTCTCATTTTAAAATATTAACATTATATTATATATTAACATTATATGCATCGTTGCGTAACGCTAGATAAATAGAGTATAAAACAGTAAAATAATTTGTACTTGTCTTCGTCTATGAGCATTAAGACATACTTATGAGGACAGGTACCATGAGATACCGTTCACATCACCAAAGCTGAAAATCTGCTACTTTTCCCGCAGTTCCTATCAACCAGATTTAGAATGGGATGAGGAAGTTGTTGGCTACGATATACACTTGCGTCATTGGATGTTTCGACAAGCGCTTCAAGCCGTGCTGAAGAAGAAATTGTCAATTGTTGATTTTCGGGCTGTCTGCCCTGTTCTAAGACGTTACTTTTGTGACCCTGACTTCGGGTTACCGAATAAGCCATTACCAACAAAGTCCTTGAGAGACATTGCCACTGCCGATCCGTGTGATTGTGTTATGCCGGAAACTGAGGAAGTTGAAATATTTGGAGAACAGGTAGAAGAACAGGTAAAACAAAATTGTTCCTCTTATTCAATGTTTTTAAAAATGTATGCTCTAAGGACTGCACGGAAATAATATAGCCCTCTACAAAATAGTTTAATTAGTATATCAATTGACTTGTAAAACAATTAAAATCACTTTTAAAAAATTAAAATACAATTCTCAAATTATAGTTTTTTTTATTCACAACGCTTCTTTATAACAATCAACTTAAGGTTGGAGAAGAAAGACCATTAGTCAGCCCATCAATTATGGATCAGCTACTAAGTTCACCAATTGACCCAAATTCATCAAAAGTTTGCGAATTGGCCACAGAGGAATTGCCCTGTGGGTTATTGAAAGATGAGAGGGAAAAAGTAATCCAAAGACATGAGGCAGCAACAGTTATTCAAGCTCATTGGAGAGGGACCTGGGCGAGGAAGTGTCTCAGTAATCATGCTTTTTTTACTCCAGAAGCTTTAAAATTGGTAAGTGATTTCTGTTTGAAGTAATATAATAACATAATTATAGAAAGTACTATGTGATGGTCAAAAGCTTGACCATTTGGAAAGGTACCTTGGGTTACTCGAAATTTCTAGTCATTTTGTAACACATTGTTAAATTTCATTACCGATACTACTAGTTCTACCATTTTTCAAGACGATTTGATATTTAAAACAAGCTAGGATGACTAAAACAAGGTTTCTTCTAGGTAATGGAAAACGCCTTTGGAAACTTAGAAGCTTTATCAGCGTTGATGAACAAGTTCTTCGAAATGTACCCGAGTACCAAACGGGCGTATTCCCTATCATCTGCTCTGACCGGCCTTTACGGAGTACAGCAGCACAGTGGTACTATCTACGTGACACCGAAGTGCAAGTGGATACCATTCTTCCAAGGCGTATTCCACTGTCATGCACCAGTACAAGCTCACCTGGATGTCCAGAGCTCCTTAGCGCACAGTACCCTGGCTGTGTACAATAATGATACTGGGGATAAAATGCCGCAAGTCTACAACACGCATATAACTTTTGATTTCAAGCCGAATGATAACGGGTATTTGGTCATAATTTTTTGGTTATCTGTGTAAATAGCCAACTACAAAATAGTTAATTGTATCAGGCGTTACTTTGCGGAAATCCATGCTATTAAGTTAAGATTAAAACTACTTCGCAACAATCCGCTACAAATATGTATGATGGTATATATTTTTTATTTTACATACTGCATGGTTTTAAAATATATACCATCATACATATTTGTAGCGGATTGTTGCGAAGTAGTTTTAATCTTAACTTAATAACTACAAAATAGTTTATTGCCGTTGGCCCATTTCTTATTAAAAGATGTTTTGTTTTTCTTTATTTTAATTACTGACGAGCTTTATATGTTACCAATAGAGATCCTTAATTTTTTAATAATGATTATTGTCGATCTTCGACGACTAGACAAACAGCAATTGTTTCAAATCAAACACTTAAAAACAATAATCATGATGATTTTGGATAAATATACAAAAAATGTATTCGCGACGAATTAAGATTATCTTTCCTTTAAGAAGAAGAACCAAAGAAGATAAAACCACTATAAAATCAAATTTCCCTCCAGATACACTGTCATGGGCCACGGGTCTCTCTTTCAAGCAAGTGGCACGAACTCTGAAACACATTGGCAAGTCACTGTCCTGTCTTCTATTGCCAATATGTTCCACGTTTGTGACAACGAAATCGAGGGTTGTAAGGAGCAGCCGTTACCACATTCCAGCAAACTGCACATTGATGAGATTTTTATACCGAATAGACGAAACATTCTTGGTGGAATAGAATTTCTCGTGACTAAACACGAGATAATTAGCTTTAGAGCCGCTTCTACGTCAGAAGAGGTTTGTTTGTTAAAGAAAATATCACTTAAATATTTTGAAGAATTAAGAAAATGAAATTACAATTTGACTTCGTGTATATTTTAATAATCTAAAATGTGTTATGTACGAGTCATCTTGTAAAATTACATTATGTGATTATTTTTAATTTAGCGTATTTGATTTTTGTATTTCTGTGCAAGGAGCTAGTTATATGATTATAACAATCGTTTCTTCTTAATTAATTTTTAATATTTGGTTCATTTCATAGTTGGAAATGGAAGCAATCCTCCGCACGACGTCATCCCAGCATGAGGTGGAGGAAGTGGCCAGGTGCTCCGGGAAGGGCGAGCTGTACTGGCCCTACATCAGGCTGGAGCCGACGCCGCCCTTAGCGATGTCTCCGTTCAAAAAACGGTCCAACTCTCAAGCTTATTTGGGAACGGTATTATATCTATGGTTTTACCCATCTTGTATTGTATATTTATTAAAGGTATTCCCCAACATATTGTGGTTCCAATGCAACATCTTGAAGAGTTAAGCGAGGCAGAGGAACTTACAAGGCGCTTCAAATTAGTTTTTTAAGGATACAGTTTACCTGTCACCGACCTCAGTTGTGACTTCAAGCAACTTTTTACCATCATGTGCACTGCATATTCGATGATTTAGTAAATTCCCATAAACATTCAAACTTTTGTAAATGTTAACGGTGACAAACAATTTTGTAACGACCAAAACTATTACTGAAATTATTTTCATCTACATTTTAAAATGAAACATCAAAGCATCACGTCCAATTTGTTATTTCTGATAAATTATAGGTTTTTTTTGTAAAAGCGTAGTTAAACCGAGTCCACAGCCTTTATATCAAATAGCACTCTCGAAAATGAAAAGTTTCGCTAACATATTGCATCGTGAAACCGTCCTGCATGCGGTCCGCTATCGCTGGGAATCCTCGTGTTGTTTTTATGTTATTTAATTTATTAAATGAAAGAAGCTGTAGCTTGAAATAACAAACTGTATATTCTACACGTTTAGAACAAATAGCAAAGCCAAGCATGTTTTCATAGCATATTTTTGCGCATAATAGATAATTTTGTAGAAATTTTGCTAGGTAATTAAACCCAGACGAGGTTTCTAGTTGACTTTCACCACAGGTGCGTTGTGCTACATTTGAGAAATAATTTGGAACACCTAGGATAAATAGTTACGCCGTTTGTCCACCGCCCCCGTCACCGAGCCGATACCGATAATTAATGACGACGCCGAAGTAGCGTACATACATTTACTGTAGTGACTTGTCCACCGCACGTCCGTCACCCGAACACCGTCATCCCGGCCGCCGATATTTCGAGTAGATCGGCGGTGACCACTGGATCGGCACTGAGATTTTAACGGGCCGATGTGCCTGCAATATCAAACATGTTGGAACTTGTCCATACACTGCCATCACACGTGATAACACGTGATAGCTGAAACAAAACAAACCGTCGATATCGGTCGCGGTGGACAAACTATTGCCGTCGCGTCATATTGAAATCTGTCCGAAATAATCTCGTTCTCGTTATCGGTTCGATGACGATGCGGTGGACAAACGGCCTTATATCTTCCTAACCACACCCTTTAAAGCAGTAACACTGCAGCGCTTAACCACAACTAAGGTCTAACACATTCACGTGTTTTATCGACTAAGTTATTTATAACGTATAAATAATTATATCTATTCTAGAGCATTCGTGAATCAACGGTACATTCCAGTGCCCGGTCGTTAAGAAACGCTAAGCCGGCAAAACCATCGAGTGCTAATCCTAAAACAAAATCCACTACTAAGGTAAGCATTTTTCGTTGTACTTTTGGATAAATTTCGCTGCAACGCTTTTTTATGTTCTACTACTGGGCAAGGGACTCCGATGTAGCTGGTGAAAGCTAAATTATACTGTAACAAACTGTAATGATAGCCTAGTAGTTGAATCTCTGCCCCTGGTTCCTCCCAGGCGCTATTTTCAAAGTTAAGTGCGTATTAGAAATTAATTATCATTTGCTTTTTGGTGAAAAACAACGTCGCAAAGAAACGTATACGCCTGAGAGTTCTTTAAAAAAACACAAAAGTGTATGCAATCTACCAATCTGCAATTAGCCACCAAGATGTACTAAGGCCTAAACTATCTCACTTGTAGAGAACTGACGCAGACTGCCTGACAAATCTGGGTCCTTTTTACTTTCCCCATACATCCCGTACAATCCTCTTGGATTGATGGATGGATGCACTAGTCAGTGACCAAATTATTCTAAACCGATAAAGCCGATAACGATAAAGCCTTCGTTAAAGTTTAATCGTTACTAATGTCAATTCCAATGTCAACAACCAGGACGGACTTAACATACCTTTCGAATGTCGACAGCTGTTTGCGACCACTCACATAAACGATTTGACTAGGCCACTTATCAAACATTTCCCGGGTGATTTTAGATCGAAATTTAATGGACCATGATAAAAAATCTTCGCAACAAATCGCTGTATCACTCTGGGCCCGTGGCGGCCATTACTCCGGACAGATGCTTATTTAACGTCACCATTCAAATTTAATGGCTCAAGCTTTGCTAGTTTTATTCCACGGCAGTCGGTCTGCGGTTGACAATGGCCGCTGTAATTCTACTACAGGGACATTCTAAATTACCTACGCATTTGTATTCTGGTAGGTTTTGCTTGCGGATTCGTTCGCATGGACGATTATCGAAGCACTATAAAATATATGTAAAATTGTATTTGGTGGATATCGATTAGTCATTTAGTAAGTGATCAAAAGTTTTGCTCGGAATATTTTCGGTGTAAAAGCTAGCCTGTGATATATTATGAAAAGTCCTCTGTCTGCAGTTACATATCTCGTTAAAATGAGTTGAGTTGTTTCAGAAATCAGTCCACATTACTGAAAATACACAGTTTCAAAATACGCTTATTTATATTAGTAAATAACAATAAGAACTTAAAAAAGTTTTATTCTAAAATACTATTCATATAGTCCAAACATAATGGAATAACTTGTGACTAAAGCAACATTTTTAATACTACTACCTTTTTGTAAAGTATTTTTAAAATAGTAAAAAGCTGGGAATATTTTGTATCCATATACGTAGTAGTAACTTAATGAGTTCCTACTTTCTACAGAGCGTCTTTTAAACGAAGCGCTATAAAATTAATAGGAATTCCTCTTTTGTTCGTTTGAGAGCGCCCATTATAAATTAAAAGGCAATACAGTGAAGTACAGCACGAGAAAATCTTTTCAGCTGAAGGATTTGAAGGCGGCATTCCATGAACCGAAGCACTACTCGATACAGTAAGTGATTTTCTTTATTAGGACCAAGAAATGGGACTTATTCTACTAGACTGTTTTCGTAATGCAATTGTATTTTTTTATAATATAGGAGTAGTAGATGAGCATGCAGTCCACCTGATGGTAAGTGACTATTGCCTCCCGTAAACATCTGTAATCAACCCCAGATAGGTTTAGGTATTTTTACCTGAGGTCGGCCCCAGATCCACTGCTACCCCTGAGGACTAAGCTGGAACATCTCGGAAAAGTAAGTCTCCCTTAGTCCCCCTTCAAACCAGAACATAGCAGCGTTTAACATTGCTGTTATAAGGCAGAAATAGGTGTGCGGTGGTGCTGCCGGAGTCGAACCACAAAGGGTTCCACTATCTTTGATTTATGTATCGACTGCATTAAACTTTATATACAGTGGATGTAGTTGAAAATCGGTACGTAAACAGTTCTGTGTTTGATGATGGTACTAAAATGAGAGTGGATAACCTCAGGTAGGAGTCCAATATTATATGAATTTTTAATTTTTGATTTTGATATATGGTAGTGACCGCCTACCATCATGTGAACTGCTGATTCTTTGTTTAATTCAGTTTCAAAAAGTCACTGATTTATCATCATATACTTATTGTAATTCTCTTTGTTATTATTTGTTGTAATAGAAACTTACTGTAAATTTGATTTTGTAATGTAAACATTGTTCATGTGCACTCTGGTACAATTATGTAGAGTTTATGATTTTGTTAGTGTAGCGTCGAACATGATACGGACAATTTACCTGATTAAGTGTGCAGTTTAGTAGAGTTTACAGTTTCACTGATGTAGAGTAGAATATATTACGGAAATTAACCCGCTAGCCCGCTATGTACAATTTAACAGTAAGCGCAACTTTTAATATTCAGGTACGATTTTTTTTTTTAAACAGAGGCTTTCACGATATTTCGTTTTTAATACTTTGTACACTTTAGACCAACGAATTTCCTGGAACGTACTTGCCAAACGAAGATGAGTACTTTAACACCCTGACCTACAATAAAAATGTGTATTTGACTTTGTGTGTAATCATGGTACTCACGATACGTGGGATACTAATGGAGCTTCGAGTGTTAAAGCTAAAGCATCTAAAGCTTCTTTTAAAAAATCATCACTTACGTATGGCTCAGAATCGAACTCCGAACTCTTTACGTGTCATCACGGTGGCCGCCGCATTGGTCATTCACGACCGGTATTAATAATAATTGATATATCTATCCAATTTGTGCAAAGATCGTAATTTGACAATTTCTTGTAGGCAGAAATTTTCAAAAAATTGCAATAGATCGTTTATTGAGAGTATCTGTTCAAACGACGTAACAGTTATTAGTAGAATCGAGTTCTGATGGACGTTCATTAGAGGGCGCTTTTGTTGTTTTTTTCCCCAGCTTACCCGACAAAGCGCAGTTCTCAGGCGCGCAACAAAGCCTCGCGACTAATTGACAGCTGATTGCACGCTGCACTGCTTCTGTTCGATTTCTATCACTGTTCCTATTTCTATTTCTATTTTTTGTTATGTAAAGAATTGTTTTATCTGCTTACCTAGTTCTGTAAGCTCATGTGTTCAATTCAAAGACAGGCATGTGATCAGGTTGAGTTCTGATATTTGGTTAATGCTGTCTGACCCGATTTTTAAGTAATCCATTTTTGCTTTATACTCCACGATAAGTCACGTAAGTAAAGAATATATTATTGAACATATTAAAAAACAAATGAAACAAGATGGTTCTTTTTTTAAAACCAAAGTACAGGTTAGATGAAATATTTGCCACATTTCATAACAAACCCTAAGCACATATTAGAATCAAGTGTCTTAAATTTCTTCATCAGACACAATAACTAAATTAAAGAAAACCTACATAGCTTACGAATGTTATAGAAAAAGTTTACCACCATTTTGAACAGGGTAATAGCACCACACGGCTGGCCGCTAACTTTGGCGCAATGGAGCAGGGTCGACGAGATCCGTAACTCACCAGAGACTATGAAGCTTGAAGCACCGTCAAGCAAGAAACCGGCCAAAGAAAAGGTCTTACTCTTTTATCTTTTTTTAATGTTTTATGCTACTAATTAAACGTTAATTTCATAGTAGCTTAGGTTATGTTCAGTGCAAAGTTCGTTGCGCAATGACATCCAATTCCATAAATTCAAAACCAAAACGGCTTCATATCAGTTCAGGTCAATTTATCAGAGATCTGATGATGTAAGTTTATAATAGGCAGTATAGTATGTATTTTTTTAACAAACACGTAAATTAGTTCTAAAATATGAAATTATCTTATAAAATAGTAAATTTTCTATAATAAGAATAGAACTTAGATTATTCATGATCCCTCAATGCAAATTGGAGTGTAAATATCGATGAAAACAAACGAAAATAAATCTTTAACAACCACTTGTTACTAAAGTTGTTGGATCGTTTGCAATTTACCACTTCCATAAAGCTGAGTGCCATACGCGGTTTAATGGTCAGTTTACTGTTTTATCATCACTTACGACCTTAGATAAAGATGCTTTGAAATCTTAACATGGTTTATTCTAGCCGGGTTCAGCGAAAGAAAAGGAGAAACTGTCCCCGCCGCCCATGCACCAGCCCCAGCCAGGAGATGCTTACGTGGAGCTGGAGTGCTCCCTGGCTGTAATGGGTGGATCCAACGCCAGGCGGGATGATGTACGGGATCTTGAGTTTGCTGCAGCCAGGCGAGCGTGGGATGCTAAGGATCATGGGAGGAACGCAAGAGGAGCACAGATCAGGTCAATTTCATATAGTCTTATATTTATCTATTGACTGGGTAGTGGTATGTTTGAGGTTCGACTGTAGAGGCATCATTCTTATTTTTGCCTTATAACAGCAGTTAATTATGAGGTTTTTTATTTTAGAACAGCGGAGACTTCACGAGATATCCCAATTTCAAAATGAAACCCTCGGGTGTAGAAACATAGTAACTCCAACAATAAATTAAAATTTAGACTATCTATTGGTCATAAACTTGTTTATTTTTTTGTAACAGAAAAGACTTTAGGGCGGAATTCCTCGAAGCTCTACCTCCACCACCTTCAGAAAGTGAACGCACCATCGCAGAGGTCAGAACTTTCGTATATTTAAAAATTTAATTAATTTTCCTGGTATTTCATCAATGTCTGTTTGTATTTCAAATCTTCAATAAAAATAATTAAAAAGTTATATGATTTCCAGGAAATGAATTTAGGCGAAGAACTTGAAGGGGAGGAAAAAAGTAAGGAGAATTGTTGTGTTGTTATTGTTTTGTTTAAAATAATGTGATGGTAATTTTGTTTAATTCGATATGAGCACGTTTTAAATTATTCATTATTGAATTACAGAAGTCCCAGAACCACAACCACAGCAAGGACCCACGCCAGCCACGGAAAGCGGAAGTAACCTCATTATAGTCATGCACTATTAAATTGCATTTTAATTAATTTATGTTCGCAGAGTCGAATTGAATTATAGTATTATAGTTCCATTGTTTATAATAGAAGTATTAAACGAGTCTCTAGATGGTAAGTGGCCACTACCGCCCTTGAACGTCTATAATTGACTCAACATAAGAGGTTTCCTGAGAAGGTCTACAGATCTTACTCCTGAGCACTATCTTGAAACGTGTTTTTTTCTCTTAACATGCTACTCAAGTAGCGATGAACTGTGCTGTTATATAGTAAAAATAAATGTAAATAAAATTACTATAGGTACTTATATAGCATGATCTTTGAACATCATACTAATCTATTTCCTCCTGCAGTGCTTGAGATGTCAATAGAAAGCGAGGAAGAAGCCAGATATCTTGCAATGCCTGAGCAGTTGAAGGACAAGTTTGTGTCGCTGTACTTCATACCTTTCTGCACCAAAGAGAAGGCTGAAGAACAAAGGTTATATAACTGTCTTGTAACAACTACTGCAAATAATAAACTGCTAAGCCCTATATTATATGTTAAAATAATGAGGGTAGAAAATATATGGTTCTCGATAGCGGTCGTGGGCAAAAAAGTTAGGTGTCGGTAACCGGCCAGGTACACTAACTTGATGGAGTAAACAAAATATATTTAAATAATCAAAACAGCTAAAATACAAAGGTTTACAAAGTTTTATGTCTAGCAATAAATATAATCATATTTCTTAACAATACAAAGCAAAATAAATGTTAATAACTACTATTTCCAGTATACTGATCACGCCAGATATGGCAGAAGCATCCAGACGGGATCGCGAGTTCCGCATCGAAAAGTCGCAAGAGCGTAAGAGGGAATTGCAGACACATAATGAGGAGTTTGTTCTGGGAAGGCAGAAGAAAAGATGCCGCTTGCTGGAGAAACTATTTATTGGTATGCTTTTGACCTAAATATTTAGCCACGTTATCCCCATTCAATCGCTTAGAGCGTGTTGAAGTTTTTTATAGAACTTCCTTAGTTTTGGAGGAAAACCCTTTGCGCATTATCAAGATAAATATAGTTGCAGCCAATTTAGAAGATCTGGTGCGTTTGGGCAGAGATCTGAAAGAGAGCTAAGTTTGATGAATTATGCTCCTCAATGCAATGAGCTAAAACTTTCAATAAATAAAGGGTACCACTGCAGCCATTGTTGTTAAATTTCTGCTTTATAACAGTAATACTGACACTTGTTGTGACGCTATAATATACATAGCCAGTACAGTGTATACAGAAGACACGATGATGATGATAGTTTGCTATTTGTTTTTGCTACGCTCATCACAGCTAAGCTCTTTTTGTAGATTCCCAGTGGAGTGAGGAATTAACCAGAGTTCTA
Organism: Epargyreus clarus clarus; assembly: GCA_014595695.2. Lineage (NCBI taxonomy): Eukaryota > Metazoa > Arthropoda > Insecta > Lepidoptera > Hesperiidae > Epargyreus > Epargyreus clarus. Next base: position 272,084 of record JACTTY020000017.1, on the reverse strand, counting down.
GAAGAAAGAGATGAAGCAATTGCTCGCGAAGCTCTAAATCGAACTCTTTCAGCAACAAAGAAGAAGCAAGAGGCAAAAAAGAAATAATTGATGAACGGAATATAATAAGTTTGAATATTAATAACTTTTAATTTTTGTATCTCCATTTTGACATTTTCCAGTCTTGAATCATTTTCACGATTAATTAATGTTCACCAACCTCAGATAAGAATAGATATTCGGTCGTCGGCCACAGATGCGCCGCTACCCCTGAGGACTAAACTGAAACGCTTCGGAAAAGTGTCTCTCCCTCACCACACCAGAACACACCAACGTTTCACACTGCTCTTATAAGGCAGAAAGAGGTCCCAATTATCATCATTATTATCCTGAATAACAAGTAGTGCGTAGCCTCTGTATTGTTTAAAATAATTTAAATTTATCCCGTATTCCAAATTATTGAAAATTAGCATTCAGTTTTCGTTTCATACCTTTTTCATTACAGCTTTTCATTTTGCACGTTGAATTTAAAAGCTTTTGTAAATACATAAACAATATCATCAGGATTTTATCCGTTCGTTACAATAATTAATTGATGCGGGCTTTCATTGAATATTCTTATAATAAATTCATGTATTCATAAAGCGATCCTTAAAAATGCAAGCGTTTTCCGAAGGTATTTTCGGAATCATCACGCTTCACTGCACAGTGTACATGTTGGTGATTGCAGTGGAATAATAAAGCAAGAATACTGATATTCATCTCTTGAATTACATATATTATTGGTGTTCTTTTACTAAAAGTAAAAAAGTGGGGAAATAATGCAGTATACTTATATTAAAGTCGTAGAATAATTAGACTGGTGGTACCACCAATTCAAATGCGCCTCATAGCTGCAGTATCAAGTGCTCTTGTGTATTAGTTTGAAGCTGTAACATGCTCACAGAGCATACCGATATATTTTTAAGAGCAACAACGTATTCTTCAGGTTAGATAAAACCAACTTCAATTCTATTCAGAGTTGATTGTGTCATTGGTTGTCAATCAATTACTTACCTACTGTATGCTCTCCAAATTTAATAGTAGATAGTAATTATAAGAAAAACCCCGGTTTAAAAATGCCTATGACACATTCACAACTTAGACGAATCTAACGACATCTCATATATTAAAATGCGTCAAGCCGTTTTGGTGGCAAGGCATTCCAAAATATAAAGCAAACATACATACCTCCGTACATGCTCTCGAAAAACATTACCTTCAGCAGTCGGATAAAAAATAATTCCGACACATGTATAACAGAACGGACACGGATTCATACCTCAAATAAACCTTAGTTTAAATTTATCTTAGACTGTACAAATGTTTACTGTACCTTTTAAACTGTCAATAAATGCAAACAAATTCGCGGGCTTTGCATGTTTGTACGTTATAGAAGCAAAACTCCGAGCTAAGCGTGTTTACCGAAATGGTGGAGCTTTCCAAAATGCTTAACCAAACAAGTGTTGCTACGCGAGCTGTTTGTACACTGTTCACTGTTTTCCTATTTACTTCACTAACTTCACGATTTTGCGCAAACTACATTAGCGTAACGAAGGTGTATGGCTATGCCTGTCTGAATTTTGTTTGGGTGAGACCATACTAAGTTATTGGTATCAACATTATTACTGTCTCACTGCTGGGCACGGGTCTCCTCTCAGGATGAGAAGAATTTGGCCAGTGTCCACCGCGCTGGCCAAGTGCAAATTAGTAGACTTGACACACCTTTTTTTTGCGATTTCTCAGGCGTACAGGTTTCCTCACGAAATTTTCCTTCACCGTTTTAAGCAAGTGATAATGAATTTCTAATACACATATAACTTTGAAAAATCAGAGATGCGTGTCTGGGATTTGAATCTCGGACCCTTCGATCGAGAGGCCGAGTTTCTGTACCGCTAGGCTACCAAGGGTACGATCATCAACTCATTTTTGTCTCAATGTTGGGTACGCGTCCCCTCTCAGAATGAGAAGGATTAGGTCATTGTTCACTACGCTGGCCAATTGCGAATTGGTAGAATTCACAGGTCACATGCCTTTGAAATCTTTTTTTTTTAAGATTTCTCAGGTATGCAGGTTCTATCCCTATGTTTTCCTTCACCGTTAGTACAAGTGATAATTATTAAAAAAACTTAGAACTTATTAAAAAAAATAGAGGTGCTTGTGATTTGACCTCAGACCCCTTGTACAAAAAACTATCGTAGACTAAAACATGCATCTATGTATGTTTGTTTACACAAGAGCAACCTAGACGTGTTTACCAGAATCCCTAAACTTCAAACAAACATGATTAGCAAACCGTTCTATTTACATGCAAACTCGGACGTTTAGCAACTAAGCTGCGGAATATGGAAATGATACAGATATCTCCATATTTCGCAACTTGGAGTAAACAAGTACAGATATAGGTACAAGTTCGGTCACTATATCGGTCTGACGCGCAAAGACTTACTGGTTCGATTCCCGGTCAGACAGATATCTGAATAATGAGTACAGATTTCAGTTCCGTGTCTGGGTGTTTATGTTTTCGTCTTTGTGTGTGTGCATAGTACCCATGACACAGCATAGTATGCACGACATAAGGAATCCTAGGGTCCTGAAAATTTGATCGATTCAGTGACCATACCGTTCTATAACGGTGCGGTTTCCGGGTTCAATCCCGTCCAGACTAACATCTAAGTTAATAGTAGAAAACTCATTGGTTTTGATTCAGAAACTCCATTGCCGCCAGTTTTTATCCTATAGAGACTGATTAGTGCGATGCTCTGATTTGAAGAGTGCGATATGGGCGACTCACGTAGGCTTTTTCACAGGGGTAGAAATAAAAACATCTGAACCCTACCTTAAGTAGGCCCTCATATAGAGTTGATCACAGATATCTTAGTATAGCAGTAATCACTTACCATCAGGTGGACTGCATGCTCCTTTGTTTATGCAGCCTCAAATTTGGAATCCAAAACTCATTTCACTGGAAACCTGTAAAGCCAACAAGGTTCTGCCTCATTAGGTACAACACAATGATAATTAATTCGCCCCACTTGTCATACATTTGGTTACGGGTTTACGTTTGACTAATTTCAATGAATACGTATGTATAACTTGGGTCAGTAAATAATGGAATCAAAATTGCAACTCTCGTGTATGTATCCTGTTCATGTAACAGAAATAATAAGAGGCTGACTGGTTTTAGCAGTAATGGCGTAATGGTTTGAAATACATCCTCATATTGAGAGAGAGTTCAAATCCCAGGAGCAAGCCATGATTTTTTGTAAAATAAGTGCGTATTATCATCACTTCTTGTTATAATGATAAAAATATCGCGATAATACCGAAATATCTACTTTAGATTTGTTAAAAAAAATCTCTAAAGTTTATGAAGTCTAACTTTTAAAAAGTATAGAAAGTTTATAAAGTTCTAATCTTAATCCTTATCACTCTGAGAGGAAACCCGCGCCTAGACAATGGACCAGAAATGGGCAATGAGTAGCTAACAAAAGTATTGCTAACTTAGGATACAATCTTTAATGAAACAAGTTGTACTCTGGCTTGTATTGAGTTAGGTCAACATGTCTAGCCGTTACGTTTGCAGAATATTCAATTGAGGTGTAATTACATTAATTAAACCACAGTGTATTAGGAATATAGTTACAGGAATATGAGTGAATTTAGTATTAAATGCCGTAGATGAAGTAACGGAATAGACTGCTAATGCAAGATTTGCTTCATATACCAAATGATCATGAGATGACACACACATGTACAGTTCGGGGTATAATTCTCAGCCAAGCAGTTATAGGGGAATCAAAATATTTTATTCAAAAGAGATTCTTTACATAATTATTTTTGAACATCAGTAACGTACTGCTTCTCAAAGTGTTTTGGTATACAGACCCAGTGGGGTAAGAAACTCTATAAAAGATTTTTTCATAAAAGTTTAATATACAATGTTAATTTACGATAATGGAACTATAGACCTAGAGCTACTTCAGGAAATACATTTTTATCTGTTTAATAAATAATGTAAATAATGACTTTTTAGATGTAATCTTTACTTCTACTCTTAATCTAAACTTTAGACTAAGTCTGGGTTTTGTATATTTGTACTTCTTTTTTGTATCCTGTACATCAGCGTTTCCCAGCCTTTTTAAGTCCACGGACCCTTAAGAAATCAAGCACAGTTTTCACAGACAGTGAAAAAAATGGATTAGGTATTTGTTTTAGTTATTACAGATACAAAAAAAAAACAAATACAGAAGGTAATTATAACTGTTTATTATGAAAAATATGAAAAAAAATAATTCGAAGTTTGGTGTTGCTTTTTTGCAACTAAATCAGGGATATTCGGGTCGATGTTGCTACTAAGCTGTTATCTCAAATCAGATTCTACTTGTAATGTGTTTCTGTATTTGTTTTTTGTATAAACAAGAGTAGAGAATTCCTTTTCACATAGGTATGTGGTTGAAAAAAGCAGAAAAGCGTCCCTTTTGCATTTAATGAGCGATTTATGTATGGTCTAGAGAGGGCACCGCGGAACCCCGTACATATACTCCCTGGCCTCCAGGGGTCCGCGGACCACAGGTTGGGAAACGCGGCTCTACATTATAGAGTTTTATATGCAGCTACTAGTTTAAAAATTGTCTTATTTACAGATAAAATTTGTCACTGAAAATTATTTCCCTTAAGGACTATAAGTTAGAAAGTCGCGTGTACCGAGATGAATCTTCCACATATATTATTCCATACTATAAGTTTTGATGCAAAATTTACTGCATAAATTACATACTAAGTTACAAAGTTATAACACAATTTCTTAGATTAAAAGTTTTCTTTAAAAATCTTACTAAACAGGGTGTTTTGAAGATTTTATGGGTAGAATATAAGTAAACTTCAGGAAAATAACCGAAAATAATAAATGTGACTTGCACAAAAATCCTTTACATTTTAACCCCAACACCTTTCTGCTTCTTATTCTTCCACGAATATTTGCTTCTTTCTTCCTCATCACGAATATTTGCTTGTTTTTGAATTTGTTTGTCGGCATTATTCTTAAAAACTACTGATCCAATTTCTATGGGGTTTTGGTTATTTGAAAGCATTACAAGAGAGATTTTAGTATATAATGCTATAGTATATAATGGTTTTTCCTTATCATATTTCACCTAGCATTTTCTAGCTGATAGTAAACTACTTTTTTTTTCCAAATTTCATAACACATCAATAGTCTATATATGTAAATATACGAACAGACAGAACGTATGGCCTGAACAAATTATAAGATACGATTATGTTTTTGGAGTTACTACGACCTAAAAACCTTAGCAACTTCATAAACACTTAAATTCACAAGCAATTGTGCCTCTCAACCCTTAAAAACTTTTTCCTCCATTAAAAGCGTTAAATTTAAGACACGCTGGTTCTTATTAGGCTATTACGAAAGTCCATTAGGACTAATATCGGCAGCCTTAGACCCTTGGCACACTATCGACGATTAACTAGTAAAAAGTGGGATAACGAGTAAAATTATAGTGAGATCGTACTTCTCTGTTATGGTATCACTTAATAAAGTGAAGGTGGTAGAACCCTTTGTGGTTCGACTCCGGCGGCATCACCGCCACACCTATTTATACCTAATAAGCGGCGCGTCTGTGGCCGACCTCAGATAGGAATATCTAATCCTATCTGGGGTTGATTACAGATGTCCATGGGCGGCAGTAGCCACTTACCATCAGGTAGACTGCATGCTCGTCTGCCACTCCTATATTTAAAAAAAAAAGATCACAGATGCGTTACCATTCTTGAGGACAAAGATATCTGCCGCAGCATGTGTGTAAGACATAATCCATATCCTTTCTGGAGTATCTGTGGTACCTCTTCGATCCAATCATACTGGCGAATATAAGGTTTCTATATCACTGGATATTCTTTGCGTATTAATTACACAATAACATAGTAACATCTATGTATTACATTTTGTACGTTATTTCATACATTACTTTTAATACTGATATTATGTTACAATACGTTTAAGTAAAAGTTGCTTTCTTTTTTGTACCATCGCTATATTATTTAATATTCATTGTTCCTCGGAGAATAGTTTTTTAACCGCTATGCAGATAAAATTGTAGTGAAAATTGTTCATCGCTTCTAGCTTATCGCGTATCGTACAACCAGTACCTAATACGTCACTTTGGCGTCGCAGCTGCTTACGTTACTTGTAGCGCTCATTAGGCGAGGCTTCTTCGGAAATGTTTTCTGACGTCACACGTTAAATACCGTATAACGTCTTGTGACGTGACTTTTTTTACACATGTATAGTATAAATGATGCTTTCTACAGTCATAGCCCCACAGTAGGACGCCATGGACACACACAACGATAATCATATTCAAACCCAGATAGAAGTCCAAACTGAAGTTGGTAACGCTTGCGTTGCTACACCTGGGAATTAAGATGGAATTCCTTATGTACATGGGTCCTCCAGATTTACGTTGTTGCATCAGTCTAATAGTTACTTAATATGCTTTGTGCACTCAGTATCCACAGTAGGATTTGTGACATGGGTACTATAACACACATATAAGCTGATTCCGTACTCATTCATGTGTGCGTCCAAATAGAGTCAGGTCAACTCGGTCAGGTACAAAATGATAAAGAATATTTTCTTTATCATTTTGTACCTGACCGAGGATCGAACCTGGAACTGTGACGCTGTATACGTTGTCGTTTAATAACCTGTTCATAATAAACTTAAAGTACTCCTACAAATAGTATTGCGTGACTGAACATAATATGAAATAAGTTTTGGACACAAAAATATGAGTTTGTTTTGTTAAAACACATTTCTTTGTTTCCAACTGTTTTTACACCGAAAAGGTTTCATGCACTCAGGACATTGACATTTTTAGTACAGAAGAGAGAAATACATTTATTATTTACCAAGAAAAGCGGAGAACACGAAAAATATATTACTCGTATGTTTAAAATAATATCTTATATATAAAATTCTCGTGTCACAATGTTAGTTACTCCTCCGAAACGGCTTTACCGATTTTCACCAAAGGTTGTATGCATATTCAGTAGGTCTGAGAATCGGCTACTATTTCTTTTTCATACCCCTAAGTGATAAGGGTTTTTCACCCTTATCATTATTTTATTTATATAGCAACACAATGTTTGCCGGGTCAGCTAGTATTTTTATAATATTGAAATAGCAAACGAGCATGCAGTCCACCTGGTGGTAATTGGCTACTGTACCCTTACCATGAGTTTTCAAAACATCCCTCAATTTTACGTTACGTTTACTCAATCCATTATTCTGTTCCATTTCCTTCAGTAGACTGAGTAAACGTAACAATAAGTAAGTGCACAAGTCTTTTTGTCTGCCTCACATGTTCACAAAAAAGAGAAACAACACATAAAGCACCATTTTGTCAATTTAGACATTTAATGTTACGTTACTACACTATAGTTCTGATACAATCCGCTAGGGGCGCTGATTGGAATTTGTATGGGCAAATACGTAAACAAATACCAAAACAGTCATATTTGTCAAAACGTAAAAACTCCTGGTAAAGGTACTGTTCCTCATTGATATCTGTAATCAACCCCAGATAATATAAGATTTCTACCGGAGGTTGGCAACATATGCTTTGCTGAGTAAGTAATGATAAGTATGTCCCCATTACCACATCCTTCAAACCAGAACACAGCAGCGTTTAGCATTGCTGTTTTAGGCAGAAATAGGTGTAGCGGCAGTGTCGCCGGAGTCGAATCACAGCGGACTCTACCACAATTAAAATTATTTTCCTTGTTTCAATTGTTTACAATTGTTTATCCCCTAAAAACTGTCAACATGCACTTAGTACATTGAAATTTTTAGTATAGAACAGTGAAACTTGAAGGTGGTAGAACCCTTTGAGGTTCGACTCCGGCGGCACCACCGCCACACCTATTTCTGCTTTATACCAGCAGTGTTAAGCGCTGCTGTGTTCTAGTTTGAAGGGTGTGGGGAGACATACTTTTTCGAAGCGTTCCGGCTTAGTCCTCAAGGGTAGCGGCGCATCTGTGGCCGACCTTCGGTACGAATATCGAATCCTATCTGGAGTCGATTACAGATGTCCATGGGCGGCAGTAGCCACTTACTATCAAGTGGACTGCGTGCTCGTCTGCTACTCCATATTATTATAAAAAAAAGAAACACACTTAGTACTCGTAGCAAGAAAAGTTGGAAACGCGCGAAATATAATAAAATGTTGAAAAATAATATAATTAGGTTTTAATCTAGCGAAGGACACTCAAATGGTATTACTGTCGGACAGGTGACCTGCAAAATTATTATACGGCTTCAGCAGCCCTTATTACAATGTGTTATGAGTCGAAACCGCGTATTTAGGTGAAGGCGAAGTTCGGTCTGAATTAACTGGAATGGTTCATCCCCTACTATGTTATTATATAATTTTTATATTATATTTACTTTAGTTTTCGTCGCAACCTAAGGTATATTGATAACACAGTGATAGAGACTCGGCCACTTAATAGTCTCAGTCAGCTGTAATTTTTCAAAGTTATGAGCGTATTATAAATGGACACTTGATTTAACGGTAAGTAAAACAACGTGAAGAAACCTTCATGCCTGACAGTTCTTTTCTGCTGCTGCTGCTGCCCTCCTACTAGTGGACTACCTGATGATAAATGGGTACTATCCACGAAAATCTGTAATCAACATTTACTCCCCTGAGTACTAAGTTAGAATGCCTTCGATAAATGTCCCTTACCTTCCTTTAAGCTTTAAAATGGACAACTACATCGCAACGCGGCTGTTATTAGGCAGTGCAGAGGAACGTCATCTATCCGGGCCGATACGGAAGAGTCCATGAGAGGGGCGTCGTGTTCGGGATTCCGCAGGGGTCAGTATTAGAGTCAGTGCTTTGGAACCTCGCATACGATATAGTGCTGCGCACAGCGCTTCCTGTAGGAGTCACCATCGTTTGCTACGCAGACGACACCTTGGTCCTGGCGGAGGGAGAGTCCTATGAAAGGACGGCGAGGTTAGCCGAACTGGGGGTGGCACGCTTTGTCGACCAAATAAACGCCTTAGGTCTTCGCATAGCATCGAGCAAGACCGAGGCGTTAGGGTTCCACGGCCTAAGGCCGAATGTGAGACCACCCTGCATGTCAGTGCGGGTAGGTGACGCAGTCATTGAAGTGGGCAGATACTTAAAGTATCTCGGGCTAGTGCTGGAAAGCCGGGGCAGTGTAGAGGTGATACCTCCGGAGTTAAACCACAAGGGGTTCTAACAACTTCAAAATGCGCACTATCGAGTTCCATTCGAGAAAATTCTGAACCTATAGTAATCATACGAGAGGTTTTACTTAAATTGGACGAGGTCTAGAAAAATTGGATATATCACATCACGAACACGACCGACGACGTATGATCCGACGCTAGGAGCAGATGCTGCGTCTTCATATTTTATAAGATGCACGTGGTTTTAAGCCACTTAGGATATTTTACGACCATGGCTCTTATGTCTTTAACCTTACATTTTTGGAGTCATACTTCTTTTCTTTTGGAAATAATTATCGGATACGAGTCACATGTTACCTGTGTACCGCATTATACCCGCACTCCTTTGTAATTATTTTTATTAAGTAGAACAAAGAAGTATAACTTCATTTTATTAAATACGTCAAATAAGTTTAACTTCTAACATGTAGACATAAGTACACACATACGCTTTTTGTATAAATAGAAAACGGACTTTGGTTCACGATGGTTATTGACCACTGCTGCTCATAGATCTGTAGTCAATGCCCAAGGATTGCAGTCTGCCAAATGCGTTACTGTCTCGACTTAAGTACACTCCTGCAAACTCAGTAATTTTACTGTTACCATTACCATTATCAACCCAAGAAAGAAAATATTTCTTTCTCGAGTTCGGATTAATCTCGACCCCTGAAGACTAAGTTAGTACGCCTCGCTTATTATAAGTACCTCAACCTAACAACCTTCAAACTAACAGTGATAAACAGTACTGTAATATGGCAGAAACAGGAGCGGTAATGAGTTCTGCCACCTTCAAATTCTACCAATATAATTGCAGGTGTAACTTTTGCAACAACTTCAATTTTTCACAAATAATATTAAAATTCGAGTTCCTTCGAGCAATAACTAATTACGTTATACAAAATTAAGGGCAACGGTTAATTAGTAGCTCTTAAGTTATGAATAGGCTTTTCGGGACAATATTTTTGGCGTTCCAGAAGAGCCTTCATTAATTCTACGACGTTTTTTGTTCACTTCCTACTGTTCACGGTAATTTGAAAATTATGCAGTAAGTAGGTACTTTCAAAATAATTAATTAGCACTTAAATTGTTTTAATTATCTGCCTTTTTACAAGGAAGGAAGTTCTAATCGAATTACTTTAATTTTGTGTGATATTTAAGTGGAATAAGGAGCTTCAAATTCACTTGTTAATTGATCCCAAATGGGTTGAAATTCTACCTGAAGTCGGTCACATATATATATTTAACTGCCTGAGGACTAATTATGAATTAACCACTTATCATCTTATCAAATAACTAAAGAGGAGTGACTTCGATCGGTTCATAAAAAATAAGACTTCCAGATAAAATTTATCGCAGTTGCGTTGCTAGCTGTAGTTTACGTTGGAATGTTCCATAAAGTGTCAGCCTTGCCACTCTTCATATCACAATATAACAGCCTAACACTATTCTTTTATAGCAGGCAAAAATACATAATAATAGCACCACAGTCAAACCAAGGTGGAAAATATTGTCAAAATTTCCATTTTTATATTGCCTAGTAAAGTATCACACCGAAACTTTAAGTGCCGAAAAGTACCGTGAAGGAAAAGTAAATAAACACTTCCATAAAACACTTTGCGTCACTTGCGCCGCTAAGTGATCTTTGATGAGCGGTCTCTAATGGATGTCCTCGTTATCAGATTCTGAATAGTTACAGGTTATATTTAAGTGTTATTAGTTACTAACTTAGTATCAATTTGTTAAGTTACTTCAGATGGATGGGAGCACCATCTAAAGTTGATCATAGATGTGTTTTACTTGAGTATTAAGTTGGAATATCTTCTATTTTCTATATCATACTTGACATAACTTTTTAACCCAAACACAGCAACCATTTTATAAAGTACAAATACCTATAAGTAAAATATTCTATTTTTATATAGCCTAGTAAAATGTCTTACCAAAACTTTAATTGCCGAAAAGTATTGAAGGAAATGTAAATAAACACTTCCATAAAACACTTTGTGTCACTTGCGACGCTAAGTGAACTTTGATGAGCGGTCACTAATGGTTGTCCTCGTTACAGTATCCCAACTTGTTACAGGTAATATTTCAGTATTCATTAGTTATTAACTAGTGAAATACTGTAATAAAAGCTTGTTTACTACTCCAATCTTTTTAAAAAAAATCTAGTTTTCTATGATCAAATATATAAATCAAATCAAATATATAAATATATGATCAAATATATATGTGTTAAAATACGAGGCGAGTTTCTTCTGATTATCGTAGTAAACTTTTTTGATTATTAATAAGACTTGTTAGACTTTATCCATCCATCAATTATCATATTAGGCACAATGATTAGGTTACAGTGCGTGACAAGGCCTTAAAAATATTGCTCATTAGAATCATACATACTTATACATTTTTATATCTGTATATATCCTTCCAGGTATAAAAAACCTAGTGCTACTTCGGCGCTTAATTTTACCTTATTTTCGAGTTTCACGACATTTTGCGACGCTTTCACGACCTGATAATGATAGTTGTAATGTCTTTGAGCGCCTAAGACACCTGTTCTACAAAATTACTTAGGCCTTCATCACTTTAGGTCTTTATCACTCTGACACTTTTATAACTAACGTAGGTTTAAAATTACACGTATTTTTAGACCAAGTGATCAATTTAACACTGTACTGCCTGGATATGAATACTCATCGGGCGGTATTGTAGCCCATCATTATATTGTCATCGGGCTATAAAATCGAATTCATTAACAATAGTTTCCCACCTCGAAACTCAGCCAATGTGTACATACTATTACATATATTGTCCGACGATCATGTAGCAATATAATTTTTTAAGAAAAATGACGTCATATTCGTTAGTTGTTAGAGTTAAAAAGCCATGTGTGGTCACCCTCAGATAGGACTACATTGTTTTTGATTACAAATGTCAATAGGCCCATGATTACTAGTTTAGTACTTAAATTACATAACAAATCTACTTGTTTATTCATCTATGCTAAGCATCGTTCCATATAACTAGATTTACATACTTTGTACGCAAATACATACATTTTATTCCTTTTGGACGATTTTATCTCACCTAAGTTAAGGTTTGGATTATTACGAAATTTTCCCAAAACATCAAAGGTTCAATCCAATGGCCTTGGCGGGGTGGGTCGGTAAGGGTGGCCCTTGTAATATACCTGGATATTCACTCACCCTGCACTTGATTAAAAACACGACCATCTGAAGTCTGGGGCACTCTATAGTGGTCACATTCGAAAGATATAAAATGAGTAATTTTATAAATTGAGTAATCCATTCACGTTAGTTGCTTTTTTTTTAATTAAATTGATATTTTATGTACGTAAAAATGTTGTCCTAAATTTAGACCCTTTAGGTGTCAATTTTTAAAAGTCCTTCCTTATTGGTCATCTACATAATACAAGGAAGGATGTCGTTGACATAATTACGTGACAAGTCCATACATTGGTGTGGACACACCAACATACTTAAAAAGCGTCATACTATGAGATCATATCAATCAGTAGTAATGTTATAATTTTCTAGTTAAAAAATCTTAATTCATCATTTATGATCCTTCCGTGAAGCTGGGAGTGAAGTTTCAAATATCGTATTCGCTGCTATTAGTTTTACAAATAAATAATTAAGCCTTAAAATGTCTTAATTCTAAAATATAGCTCAAAATTAAAACCGAAAGTACTAACAATTTAACATTGAGACTATTTACACGACAATAACTTTTAGAAAGATTTTTTTTTTCAAAACTAATTGTATTTTACAATGTCACCATTGTAGAACACCCCGTCTCGTAGTATGCAGAGTTGCCTCTTTATAAGCACCTCTATGAAAGCTAGAGCCGACTTAATTGATTTTACACGTCTCATACTGTGTTTAATCTTTGCCGACACAGCGACAGGGTTGCCAACTGCATTATTCTCTGTTTTAACGAAATTGCTTTTTTAATTATCCATGACTGTAAGTTGTATATTTGGAATTCATACTTTTTTTTATAATATAGGAGTAGCAGACGAGCATACAGTCCACCCCAGATAGGATTAGATATTCCTACATTAGGTCGGCCACAGATGCGCCGCTACCCCTCAGGACTGAGCTGGAATGCCTCGGAAAAGTCTGTCTCCCTTACACCCTTCAAACCGGGACTCAGCAGCACCTAATACTGCTGTTTTTAGGTAGAAATAGGTGTGGCGGTGGTGCCGCCGGAGTGGAACCACAAAAGGTTCTACCACCTTCAAAGTTCTTTGTCATCGTCTTCATCAACCTTTGCTGTACTATATAATTCACCCAATATTCCCAATATTGTAATTGTAAATAAAATAATAAAACTAAGCATTCAATATTTTCATATAAACATTTGATATAAAGTAGTCTGTAACGCAGATTGATAGTCGACATTTTGCCGTGCGAAGGGTCTCAATCGGTCCTCAAAGATAGATGGGCGAATCTGATCCGTTTTCCCTCAGGCCTTCTGATGGCCTTTTTTACAGATCTCTGAGATTATTCTCACGTGATTTCTAGGTGCTTAACATTAGTGAAAATATATCTTCTACTTTTTCTTACAAGATTACAGTAGTTAATGGGAATGTAGTCCACCTGATAGTATGAGATCACTGCCGCCTAGAGACATCTGCAATTAACTCCATAGAGAGCAGGAGTGCCACCTGAAGCTGTTCATATCTATTTGATATGATATGATAGGATATTTATATCCATATAGATATGTTACTCTCGAGGCATATATACCTCAGCAGGCATCCATTACCTTGTTACCTTCGCCTTCGAATTATCTTTCAAGATCTTCCTCTTAATAATATTAATACTACTTGATACAATTATTTGTGTTATGTTAGTATATTGTTTTTCAAGAAGATTGAAAAGAACCAAAAGGACCAGGATACCTTTTCTGAAAATAGTCTGGGACGAAATAATCTACTGTAAAAGATCCAAGCTTTGCCATTGTTATCTAACTAGATGTCGCGCCTCCCACTACCGCACGCGACACCAGTACTTATGTCTATGTTTAGCGTCTAATTATGAGTATATTTACTAATAAACTACATGAAATACTTACCAATTTTTTACATTATTCAAAATTGTACAAATTGTTCTTCTCTAAATAATAATTGACACCTGTCAATTACGTTACCTAACCTAAACTTCGGTTTCATTAAAATACAACCAACACAAATTAGTCCCTAAAACGGTTAGGTCGCCGAACAAAAAAGCTGCGTAAAAATGTATTTACCGTCGTAATTTGACAGAAGGTTAACTCCCCCGGGCTGGATCAATTTACCGTAAGATCAACGCCTCTTAATTTTTTTTTCGCTATTTTCAACACTGAAACGTCATTTTTACAGTTCAAGCTTTATTTAGGATTGACTGTAGATCAATTAGCCCCAAGTAAGCTACACGCTCGTTGACCATTTTTAATTTATTAACTTATCAAATAAAAAATGATCTTCAAATTGATAGTACACTTTAGAAACCGAAAGTAAAATTTTCAGTTATATTGTGTAAATAAGATAATGACATTTTCAGTTTCATTCTTTCATAAACACAAACACAAATTAGTATAAAGATTTTTTAAACAGGTTTTTTTTTTAAATATATACAAAAAGGGGCGGTACTTATCATAAGGAACTTAACAAGCTTAAATAAGACTTGTTTAGTGGAATCTTTGCTATAACCAGCATCTTGATCCATTGTCAGAGCGGCTTAAAAATATTTCATAAAATTATAACACTTTCATCTTAAAATCGTACATATTCCAATTTTCAGTTTAAGCAGTTAAGTAGAAGTAGTTAAAAGAAATGGTTTTTATATTTTTGTTTTTCATTTTTGTATATATGTAAATTTTATAATAAGTTATTTTATATTTATAGTTTAATTTATTATTTTTAATATTCTGTAACTTTTATTATAATTGTATATATTTTTCAGTCAGTAAAAGTATTGTACCTTATAAAAAAAAGACAAAAGAAAAGTTAAAAATATATTAATACATTTAACCCATATACGCACTTACTTAGCAAGCTTGTAAAAAAGACGTCCAACAAATCACACGAAAATGTTTCATAACCCACTACTGTCATGCCTTGAAAGGTTAACCCTCCAGGGCTGGATCAATTTACTGTAAGATCAACGCCTGCCTACCATTTTTTCCACTCACTTTAACCCTCAAACGTCGTTTTTACATTTCAAGCTACATTTAGGAGGCAGTTCTCGAGGGACTGTGTGTGTAAAAAAATTGGATTGTGAATAAATGTTTTTTCGTAATTTTGTGTGAAATTTAGTTTGTTTATAAACATAGAGATAAGTATAAATATGTGTAACTTTATTTGAATTCAGCGTAAGAAAATGAATATTCGTAACGCTAATGGAAATCGTGGGCTAATTTAAAAATATACGATTAACTGCCTCACATAAAAATACAAATGGAATGAAATAAACTGAAATATAATTAATTAAACAATAAATATATCTTCAAATTAAGTATCATTCATTCAGCAAGCAGTGATAGCCTAGTGGTTAAGAAACTCGGCCTATCGATGGAGGGGTCCGAGATTCAAATCCCAGGCACGCACCTCTGATTTTCCAATATTATGTGCGTATTAGAAATTAATTATCACTTGCTAAACGGTGAAAGAAAACATCGTGAGGAAACCTGCATCCCTGAGATATTTTATATAAAAAAATCTCAAAGGTATGTGAAGTCTACCAATACGCACTTGGCCAGCGCGGTGGACTATGGCCTAATCCTTCTCATTATGAGAGGAGACCCGTGCTCAGCAGTGGGACAGTAATGGGTTGCTGATGATGATGATGATTAAGTATCATATGGTGTCGTCCGTGGAAATCTGTATTCACCCCCGAATAACATTATATTCTTCCCGCAGTTAACCACAGATGCGTTGCTACCCTTGGGAATTAATTAGGATGTATGTAAAACTATCTTACCACACCCTGCAAAGACTGCAAACCTGAATACAGCCGTTATAAACGTTACTATTATAGGGCAGAAATAGGTGTTTCAATGGTGTCCAAGTCGCGAAGGGTTCTGGTATTTACACGTAAAAATGCGATAAATGTATTCTAAACAAATCATTATGAAAATAATATTTAAAATTCTATAATTTAATTAGTCGACTAGTTAATAAACATTATCCTTTATGTATTATGTACATATGTGATCTACTACAATGTAAAGCAGTCATCTTTCTTAAGGCTCATACCTAATAGAAACGAAACAAAATATTGATGTGTAAATTTCTCTGTCGTAAACTTGTACAGTTTATTATTCCGGGTGTACAACTGTACATACTCGTGGATATACGTCCAAATAACTCTCTGAAAAATAAGGTGTATATAAACGCTATCCATGACAAGCGCGAAATCTTTTAATTCACTTTAAAAAGCCTACATTCAACGGAGACCTGATGAGTGGCGAGCGGAGTATCGAGTGGGTTATTTACATATTTCTATTTGCCTGCACTCGGCAAGTATCTAAACCTGGCATTAGCGTTCGTGTATCAAAGAAGAGGGAAAATTAAAATAAAACACACGCCCAACAATACTCAATGTATTTATTGTTAATTCATGTGTGTCTTTTACTCTTACGAGTTCTCCTGGTTAGTACTCGGGCATTTCGGGTCCATTCTCCATTTGCCCGAGTCCACATATGTAATATTAACTTATAGCAAGTAGTTATGGATTCAACGGTGAAAACGATCATGTGATATCTTAGGGTAGATATAGACATAGAGCGTTTCAAACACGTAACGTAGCAGACAAAGAAGTATTTCCCTATACAATATGTATAAGAATATTTATATCTACCGTAACACAACCGCGCATACAGGGGCCGTGCCCGTCAAAACATTTTTTGAAAAATAAGCATGATTTAATCTGCTACTACCCATGTCTGACACGTTCGATATCTGTACAAATATATTTATAAAAAAATATTAGAACTTTAGCTTAAAATTAGCATCACAAATATATTGGTCTAATACATGTATGTGTAATTAATAAATGCATGTGTAATTGCACTTACGTTACCATAAATTGGCCAATCAACGAGGCGTTTCATAATTTATTGACCTTCACCGCGCAGTATTATATCGATCATGGGATCTATTTTTACATATCATTATGTATAATTGAGTGTGGAATCATGTTAATGTGAAACATTTTTTAAACTCACATACAAGCGTGTATTGTTAGCTCAGTAAGTGACGCATGGTCCAATATCAATCCTTAATAGGGCTAGTAAAACTATACGAGTAAGTTTATACATAGCATAGGTTTTAAAAAAAATATTTGAAGTCTTGCCTTGCGATTGTAAGCGATTTGCAAAGTAAAGGAACATTGGGCTCAATCGAAAGTTAGATGGGTGACCGCTGGGGGCTATATTTTATTCTGTCTTCCTTCGACCGTACTCCACGAGCACACTCTTATTGGAGGCCTTTAATCGATTTAAATATAATTGCCAGCCCGTATCTTTCTCCGCAACTCCATAAATACCGTAGAGTATGCTTCAGGTTTCCCCACATTTACATATTGCCCTAATATTAAAATTTATAGAATAAACACAGGTACATTGCTACCTTAGAGGACTCAGATGCCTTACTATCTTAAAAAACTAAGTTGCAACGCCTCTGATAGCTATCGAGATATCTCACAGCACCAAACCAGAACACAGCAGAGCCAATGCTTCTATCAGTAGATAGGTATGGCGGTGCTTCCGGAGTGACACAACAAAGTATTGTTGTTCTACTCCAACTCAACAAAACTAGTGATACAAATGACACCAATAGCAAGTGTTGTGTAACAATAGCCCCTATGAGAATCATATACAATTTTTGCACCTGTACGTGGCATGTGTCCTCTGGAATTATACATTTATAGTGATGTCGGGTGAAGCGACGGATCTGTTTCCATTGCACTATCGTTTTATGATGCAAAGGAATTTTATAGTAGAGTAGCATGTAGTCCACCTGATGATACGTGGCTGCTGCCGCCCTGGGCATCTGTAATCTGTAGTTATCCCCAGTCAAGATTATTTGAGGTCAGACACAGATGCACCGCTGTCCCTGAGGACTAACGTGAAACACCTCGGAAAAAGATGTCTTCCTTACCCCACTTCAAACTAGAACACAGCAGCACTAAACACTGCTGTTACTAGTTATTAGAAAAAGGTGTGGCGTTGGTGCCGCCAGAGTGAACCAAAGAGGGTTCTACCATCTTCACATAACATTATTTAAGGGAAAAACATTGTAAACGTGGTTTGTTTTACTGGAACCTAAATATAACACAGACGGATTACCTGATGAAAAGTAGTCACCGTCGCCCATGGACATTTGAAATACCACAGGAGCCGCCAATGCATCGCTGGCTTTGAACGAGAGCTCGTTTTGAACCTATTTTGAAGAGCCCCATATCATACCAGGAATACCACAAGAGGAAGATGAAGAAACATTTTTTTCGCCGTATCTATACCGTTCCGTATGACAATGGAAAAGCATACACCCAACTTATAGGCATAGAACGGTCAATATGCACTGATGCACGTGTGTGGGATTCCTAGCGATGTGTGCGATCGTATGTAGAGGCCCTTGCTGGCGTGATGGTGTTATGCTGTTAAGAACCAGGAATTAAAAAAATACGTGAATTAAAAAATATTATATCGGTAGGAGTAAGCAACATATTTCATAGGCAATTTATTGCAGTATTGCAGAAATATTTACAACACAAAAATACTTTTTTATTATTTAAACAAAGAATACAATTCACAAATCATTATTAAAATAATTTGCTGTTAATGCCTTTTTTACAAAATAATACATAGTAAATTTATTTATGTGAAAGTAAAAATAAAACTTACATTACAAAATATTATTTCATTGTCTCTATTTGAATGTTCATATTCTGTATTTTTATTGAAGTGTCTTAAAGCGTAAAATTCCTTTAGAAACTGGCCGTTGGAACTTTCACAGTCAGTTTAGTTTAGTTTCTTATGTTTCTTAATTATTATAACATTTCTTCTCTTAGATAAATATCGTATTATTATAATGCACCTTCCACAAATGTTAATACCTATACGCATTGCAAGAAATAAAATTTTAGTTGAATAAAATAAAACTACCTCATATTATAACAAGCGCTTGAAAAAAATAATAAATATTGAATAAAAATGTACGCGTGTCGTTAGTATCGACAATCAAGTTAATCTTTATACACATCACAAAACAAAAACTAATATTGACATATCAAAACTTTCTACATTCCGTTATACACACGCAAACAAAAAACCTAATAGGCAAATGACAGTAAATTGAGTTTAACCCACTAAAGTATTATTAATTGTCTTCTGCATGATACATTCTCACTCAAATAGAGCGTACCACGGTAGTGAACCCATACTAGGTTTGTATTACAGTATTACACTCGTACCGGCACTCAAGTTAGACGCTTGCTTTACGCTGTTCCATTCAAAAACGGTACGAAAATTTTAAAATTTGTAAACTTTTAATCGGCTGTATAAGTTGTGTTATCGTGCTTTGTTTATTTTTTTTTATTTGTCGCACAAATTCGCGCCAAAGTGACCTGTCAGCTGACGTGTGCTCTTATTGTTTTTAAACTAAAAGCTATTAATCCGTCTATCACAATTTGCGTATACATCCAAAATAGTTTTATTTTTATTCCAAGTTTTTGAGTTTGGTTTTATCTATGCGCAGTGGACAGGCTTACAGATAATATAATTAGCTGTAATTGAATTACATTGACCCACGTAAGTAACTCTAGTCAACCATAGGCTGAATAATGTATGTCTTAAAAGACTGAAATTAAACGTTAGTGTTTGTTTCAATTCGTTTTAAATTTATACAATGTTTGCGTATTTGAATATTAATTAGTTTTGTGGCATATGCTTCGGATCCGTAATTAAATTACACGTGAGTACCAATAATTTCTTAATTAGAATATTGACCTACTTACATAATGTAGTTAACTAATTAACAGGCCAAATAAATAGCTTATACAAGATTAGTTAAGGTTTTTGACTAGAAATTTGATATTTTAAGTTAATTATAAAATATACAATTAATCCATGTTCAACGTGAAACAAAACAATAAATGTAACGTATTCGATTTTCAAATTGTAATTTAAAAAATGTTATAATTTTTTCATAGTATTCGACCGTTCGACGTTCGAATTCAGAATTATTAAGCACAAATTTCTTAGCCGTCCGGAATGCCAAAACCACTACCGTATTAATTCAAAAACAAAATTCTGTAAAACCGTAATCATATTGAAGTGATTGACATTTAATAATATACTGTTATGTTATTCTAACGGGCGGAATGATTTTCAGTGTCAGTATTAATTAATTTATTATTGATTATAAGTGTCAGGTACTGGTTTTATTTTGATTGAAGTTCAATCAACTTCTAAACGTTATGACCAGCGTAAAATGGCCTACAATATTAATTTATTCGTGATAATTTTTAAACCATTTTTTAAAGAGTAGCCACCGACATGCAGTTCGTTGTTATACGTGATTATTGTCGCTCATGGACATCTGTATCCACACATTTCCATGTAGAACGGAGGTTCTACCTGAAGCCAATTACAGACCAGTTGGCACTGCTGAAGACTGAGATTGTCACCTTATACGTTATTCAGCGGGTATCCACTCCCTCCGACCGAAACAGCGTTCTTACGCTAAAAATGCTATGCTGCTACATTTAGCAGTGTTGTCTTATCAAACCATATTAGTCTACGACGTTTTAAAATAAATTTGAAAATGGAACTATTATAACTATCGTCTTCGAATCCGTTCCACTTAACTGGCGTGACGTCTGCGCTCATAATATTATTATGATATTGTGAAAGGTTATTTTTTTTTCAACAAATTGTATTTGTTGTGTATCTATTACTTACGACACATATTTTTTTTTCTTAAGTTATGTCCTAGTATGGAAATCTATCCAAGAGAGAAACATCCTCCAATGAAACTTGCGTTTAAATAAGGCGTTCCAACAAATCAAATGAAATATTTTTTTTTATTCAAAATAGCTTCTTTATAAAGTACATACTTTTTTAATGTCAATATAACTTGTCGCCTCTATGTCACAGATAGTATAAAATTTCATTGCTCTATGTTAAACAATAGAACGGACTGCAACCCTTTTAAAATGTCTAGGGGTTGCAATGATTTATTGATGTCAGGTGGATTGCACAAATGAATAAAAAAAACTGCACGAACTGTATTTACAATGGAGGTTGCGTGCATACAGCATGCATTAATAATAATAAATCTTCATAAATCATTATTTGATACGAAGTAATAGACTCCTAAAAGATAACTATTTTATATTTTTAAGGCTCTTTATTGGTAGAGTTCACAGAATCCTAAGCGTCTGCTTACCGTCTTTCCTTCTTTTAAGGGTAGCCTTTTGAACGATTATAAGAGAAAACTGCCTAATCCTTACTATCAATTTTAAATAACAAAATGAAAAAAAACAATGATTAAAGTCATCAAGTCTGCGCGCATATTACTTCAATGTATACTTGTATAATATTACTTCAATGGTCAATCATTAACTGATGACATTTGGAATTGTGTGCAAACATAGGGAATCTCTGATTAGGTTAGGTTAGGTTATATTTCTTCTGAAAAAGGCAGGGTCCATCACACAACCGCCGCCGCTCAAATGAAGTTGTGATGGAGGAACTCCATCCACATAAAGTAGGGTCAACGCTGGCGATTCCGTGGTAGAACGGAAAAGCACGCCTAGGGTGTCATAATTTGGGATAGCGAGGAATACCTTGGTGTATTATCTGGTTGGATTATGGCATAGACGGAATGTATACATGATGGATTGACGGAAGAGTATACATGATGGATTTCCCATGACGCTTAAGTGTCTTCCCTGAAAGTATAGGCATTAGGAGTCTATAGTTTAGTCGATCGAAGGCTACACGTGCGAGCAGGACAGTCTATATATCTGCACTATTCACAGCTTTCGTGCATATTAAGTTTGCGTGTAGATAACAAGGGGTCGCCACTTGAGGGATTTGACGACGGTATCAAATGTCAAGACAATTTATGACATACATACGTTTCGTTTTCCCTTATATGTTGAGTGAGGTTATTACAGTATAATCGTGATTGTGTCGTGTGACAACCTGAATGTGTTGTCTAATGAAGTTTTTATTTATAATTGAAGGAAATAAACGTGTAAGTAATGTAATAGACGTTGAAAGGTCACAACGATTAACTACGATACAATAGCGCTGTTTGAAGCCAATTACGTTATTACCTTTGGGAATTAAATTGGAACATTTTATATAAGTAATTTTACCGCATATTACTAGATAAAATATAATATCATCATCGCCACTCCGATTTTTGCGTAATAACAGCATTGTGAGGCGCTGCTGTGTCCTAGTTTGAAGGGTGTGGTAAGGGGGACTTTATCATTAGCTACTCTCATGTTATAAAAATAATAACAGCTACACCACACCATCTAACATAAATGTCACTTACATATGCATATATTATACGTATATATGTCATGTGAAGGTACAGTACCTTCACACGGCATTTCATTAATTATTTTCGTATCGTATCTTACGTTAAGTGAAATATTTCTGGATAAAACCAAATAAAATTATTATAAAAAAATATTTATCTATTCATAGACATTTTATAATGGCAACTATTCGAATATTAAAACCATAGAGCAATTAAAGAAACAAGAAAATTGTAGATAAAAAATATAATTGTGTTCTGACATTTTTATGTTTCATTTACAGGAGTTCATACCGATCTCCATTGCTTCGACGAGTCGAAGAGTTTCAATCATAGAGGAAGCAATAAAGGTAACATTTTTTTTAAATAATTATTATTAATTTAATATCAATCATTAAAGTATAGTTGGAATGTAAAATCAGTAAAGAATTTCATATAAAATATTTATTGTATAAATTTCCTATAAGTATATAATTTTGATTATAAAGTGCTGGACGTAGACGTAATGAAATTAACTGTTAAGTTATTATCTTAGTTATACGAGTACTTAACAATTTTAAAGGTGTTAGCCCTTTGTAATTTTAATTATAATTTATCAGTTAATGCCTTAACTGATAATTTATACTTGAAAATGAATAAATATGTATAAAAAAATAAATAATGACTTTTTATGAGTAAGAAGGAAGTGTAAGAATTAATGAAAGAACGAAACAAGAAACAAAATATACATTGAAACAATTTATTACTCATTTACATTAATCATTTAATTATAATATTATTACAATTAATTAAAGTATTAAATAGTAAGTATCTTACCACTACCATCATCATATATTATTATAATAAGTACTGAATACATGATTGAATGAAGCAATGTTCTATATACGGCAACGAACTGCATCTTGTAGAGTCAAATACGTTTTGAATAAATTTATAATAATTAATAAGGTATTGTATTCAGTTTGTGAGTCATGCCGTCGTACATTACGTGTACGATTGTGAGGAAGTATGTACGAGCTCTCGTACATTACGTGTACATGAGGAAGTACGTACAAGCTTGATATATATATATCGGATGTAGGACTTTTCAACTGAGTATAGAATTATTTGGTAGTACGTAGTACTCCTAGGTTATTTATTTATTTATTTGACACGCCAACAGCATAACATACAGAATTTATACAAATAACATTGTGATATAATAAAATACACTGGTATGCAAGCCAATTATAGGCATGTACAACATTTATAGAAATAGAGACGTACTATGTTTATGCAAAAATGTAAATTACAAACAAAATAAAATAAAATAAATCTATACAATAAATAAACATAATTTTTCATTGTTCTAGTTCATCCTTAGTCGTGTAGTAGAAATGGCATCCTGTTTTTTTTTCTTTAGAAAACTAACATGACCATACTCACATATTTCTGGAAACTAAGAAAAAAATAGTAAATTACTATTCCCTGATAACTGTCTAGTGGCATATTTAGGTATAAGATTAATTTCTCATATACCCAGCTGTGACAGTCATACAAATTATTGTAGCTCAGAACAAATCAGGACTTAGGCGCAAATTCTCCTCCAAACTAGCCAGACAGGAGATTACTTTTCTTAGTATCTAGCCTAATAATAATAGATACATTCGTATTGACATAATTATGTTAGAAAATAAGGGTATATATTATATCCATTGAATATTATCGCTAGTAGTGACAGCTGGTGACAGAAAAGCGCATTTCACTTTAGCAAATATCTAATTAGGCATTCAGATATATTTAATTAGATCTCTTTGTTCTATGTGTTTGTGATACAATACCAAGAAACCTATTATATTTAAGAGTAACATGAAATAATTTTCTACAAAAAATATCTAACAGAATCTTATAAAAGTTTTTTGCAATAACGCTAAATATTTGTTACTTATATTTAATTAAACAATATTCATCCTTGTTTAATTAGTCCAGTATATTTCAAAATTGACTGATAGTATATGCAGAAATAAAGAAAAAATAAAAAATTGTAATTTTTGACCTCAAATATTCGACGGTCCCTACGTATAAAGCGACATGTCAAAAATTGCATTTATTTTTTTTGCACATTCGGCTTTAGATTGTCCATACGCTTATGTCTATATAAGATTTTTCTTTAAATATGATGTATTTTACTAGATTGACCATTCGTATAAGAGAACAAGTATAACAATTACAGGAAAATAAAACGATCACAAACACAAATATACAACTATTTCTTTATATGTATATATTATGTATAACTATTCGTCCGTCTGTGACGCTCGTAACAAGCATTACGTGTTCTAATTAATGAATAACTGACTCATTATGATCTATTACGTGAAATTCCGGATGCAACTTCACTTTGTAAATTTAACTCTGGGCCGACGAACGAAGGTTTAAATTGGTTTGTATGAAACCTTATGTAAGTGTTACGCTTAACAAAAATATGTTTTACGTGAATGTTGCTTAAAACATCTGTTTTACTTTATAATGTGTTTTAAAAGGAATTGTTATCGCAATATTTCGGTAGAAAAATATTGCCTACCCGACGCCTACCCGAGGTTGGTCACAAATGGGCCTCTGAGATCGGTCACCTCTGAGAACTAAGCTGGAACGCCTAGGTAAAGTATGTTTCCCTCACCACACCCAGCAGCACTTAAAACTACTATCATGAAGCAGAAATTGGATTATTCTGTTTTTTTTTATGAAATTATAACAGATACCTAAGCATGCAGTATACATAATTTGTAACAACCCTAAATCGGACCCCAAAAGGACTCTTATATGTATCAGATACCTTGCATCCATAACATAATTGGTAAGCCTTATAAATGGCTTCCTAAGCTTTTTTAAGGAGTATTCTTTCAAAATTGTTCTCTAGTTACTGACACACATCTCCCCTAACAACAGACACTCACAAACAAATAACATTTGGCCTAAGAACGTAATTTGAATCTTGCATATCTCGGCGGGGTCAAGTGCGGGCGCTCTGTGATTCAATTAGGATGCAACCACTAATAGTAGGGTCTTGGGCGCTTTCTTCGTCACATATAAAAATATTATTTTTGGTTAGTTCAAAAACAGAATAATTTTACTGTCATTTGTAATTTCTTATAGTAAATCAAATGTATTGTATTTAAATTTAAAATAATTTAGTATATGCAAAAATTACTTTTCAGGAAATATTTTAGTAATCTTGCAATGTGTAAGAGGTATGATTTTACGATGATAAATTTGTGCTTAAAACTGTCCATTGGTTACTTGTTGCATCAACTACTAAACATTTGCTCTACCTGTTAATGTTGTACAATGTGTTGTTTTCGCTATCAACGAGTGGTATATGTTTGATTTTGTTAAAAAATCGATGAGTCCATGCACCTTTGTACATAATTAGTATACTATAGTAGTATAAAAGTACTGTATTATTGTCGCCAAGCTATTTTAATGGTTGTGTTAACTCTACTTAATTGTTAAATCTACCAGTAACTCAAGTAATCATGAAAGGTTAACCAAGTCCCCAGTTTAACTGGTCCCACCCATAAACCAAAAGGTTAAATGAATTACTCATGCGCTTCACGCACGGTGAGCGCAGTCGAGATCTTGATAGCTGTATAGAGATGAACTGTTTTGGAACGTATGTACATACAGACAATTGTATTCATATGCCATGTACTTAAAAGGAAGTCGAAAGTTTTTGAAGTGGTTGCATTGCGAGCGCTTTTGTGCGACATTTCTTTGTTTTTACGAGTAGTTTTAGTTCTGTTGTGGTTGTAAGTTACCTAATTAAATAAGGGTGGTGACACATGAGCGACAATTAAATTTGAGGACTGTTGGTCATCGACTTGTGCTGTCACTATGTATTGCTACTTTGGAAAAGGGAGATCTCCCGCCGGGCTAGGTGATCGTGCCCGGGGAGCAGCCGTGCTCGAACAGTCTCAGTTCGGAACTTGTATATATGCCAGATATTTAGAAAACTTCGATAGCGTGATTCAGAATACTCGTGGCGCCATCTCTTGACGAGTAGAGGGAGGTCGACATTGACTGAAGGATAAACGAAAGTTGATCGGTTAAAGCATGAAAATGACATAGAAGTTCCATTTAAAGTAGATGATTCCTATGAACGGATTTTTGAATAATCATCCTCTGAACACCTTAGAGAATGATTACTCATATATTTAATATTGCCATTTTTACTACTTGATTACTTTTAGTACTGTCGTAAAGCCTCTTTGATGACCTCGGAAGTACTGTCAGGTAGTTTCATGCCACCATCTTTATATGTGGTTGATATTAATTCTGTGTTAAAAATTCATAAGCATTTACGTGCGAGGATATATAGTAAGTTGCCGCATTCCTACTTCATCCTCCACTTAATACAAAATAGGTAATTCATTTAAATTTATTGTAGTAGTAGAGTCATAATCCGTGTCGTGTCGGTGTTGTACCGTGTCGTGTTATCCCAATTAAGAAGCGCCCATTATATTAATACTTGAATCATACGGACTGCAATTACTACTTATTTATTTATTCAATTATTACAAAATCCACAGCTCTTAAAATCATACAAATACATTTCTTATATAGTATTTCTTACAGCCAATTACGGATTTACAATTTTTTAAACATAAATAGTATATATTTTTATATATGTCATGTCCTACAAGCAATAAGAACTCTACAAAAAAAACTCTACAAATGAACTATTCCTTATAACATTTATTTATTACGATGTAATTATACATTTTACGATATTTTCTTATCACACTATTTCACATCCCATAAAAATTATGATAATAAAAACTAATTCATTCGTTCACACGTTACTCTTCCCATCATTGTTAACTGAACCTTATATTTTAACATAAAAGTAATTACCTGCTTTGCATGGTAGACGCTAAATTAAATCCATATTTATGTGGGTATGCAATTTATTTTCTAGAAAAAATTACCTACTACTTAATGAATTGTTCCCAACATCTTATCTTTTTTATAAAATTAAAGTACCAAAGAAGTATGCAGTCCATCTGATGGTAAGTGCTTTCTACCACCCATGGACATCTGCGCACTAAAACCCCCCCGGTGGCCATCCTCGGCGTTTGGTGGAGAACTCCGGGATCTCCAACGGAACACAACCGGAGTCCTCCTAACGCGATGCCCTTCTATCGGACTCTGCCCTGGGGGGATTACCCATGGACATCTATTACTAACTCCATATAGGGTTTTACCTGGAGCCGATTACAAATGTGGTGTCACTCCTGAGGACTAAGTCAGTCGCCATCCACAATCTACTACTAAAAAAAAACGACTTCATAATAAACATACATAGATGTCATGATAGACTCACAAATCGAACCTACTCCCAATAACATGGAAAATCATCATTTTTGACGTAATTTCTATTGGACGAAATTTATCAGAAAAAAAAGTACATTCCATGCATTTTTACAAGTATTTTTCAACATTGAGTAACATTCAGAAATATGGACCCAATAAACGCTTGACTGACTAAAATAATAGCTGGACGCTTATATGAACTTGACCTACATATCAAAGGACGTATGGATTAAACGCCCTTCCATCCCTTTTGCAAAATTTGTATAGAATTAAATGGGATCTTTTGAGGGCTTTAATCTCTTTTCAAATTCGCGGATTAAAACATAATACTATTCATTTCAAAATGGAACGTACTCGTAGTTTTTATTTAAAAATCAAGTACTCGTAGTATCAATTTAAAAATATTCTTTCTAAATATGTACTTATAATGAATCTGGCTACCATTTTTTGAGCTAGCTACTAAATAATAGCATTATGATTTATAATACTAATTCGGATAATAAGACAGACAGAGGTCAACAGACGGTCAATCAGATATAACCTCCTGTTCCACTGGCAACTCGTAACGATAAATTACTATACTTCACCATACTTTTGTTTTGTTACGTAAATACATAAAACATATTTTGTACTACAGAATCAGTGCGCAAGGCATGCGATTTTATATGTGTAGAAATACTAAACTGAAGTTCTCAAAATAGTGTAGTCACTGGTATTAAAACACTTCGCAGTTCACAATTTCTCACTGTTCTATAACTATTGTTCAGTGAAAGTATGTGTTCGCTTAACATTATATAATCTACATCAAGTTGTATTGCATCCAAAAATTAGGCATTTGTCATCGACACTAGGGTATTTCAACAGTCCTTGCTACTCGGAGTAGCAAAGAATCTATGGCCAACCTCTAATAGGACTTACTATCACTTGGATTGCATTCTCGTTTACTATTTCAATTTCATTTTCAGCGATCTTCATTGATGACTTGCCAAAATTAACAAACAAGTTTAAACATACAATTCGATAGTGCTTAAATATAATATCCTTAGTGATTAATATATAATCATTATTTACTCTGTCTACTAGTAGCTACATTGAGACCTACTTTGTAGAGAAAGCGATTAATTTCTTAATCGTCTATCGTTCACCCGTTCACAGTGAGACTAAACAGTTATTCCGGTAATATAAATACAGAATGGTCTTGAGAAAAATTTAATTAAACCAAACAATGAGCCTCAAGATGTTTCCACGATAACAAAAGACTGGTGGCGTTTAAAAAGCGACTAGTCGTAGACAGTCGTGTTATCTGGAAGGATATTAATCACTCGAGTCCTTTTTCAAGTTTTTAGGGTTCCGTGGTCAAATTGAAAAATACTTAGCACTTAAATAATAATTGACGAAACGCCGCTGCGGTCAACTAAGCACTAATATAAATAGACAACCGTGTAGTGAGGTGCTTACCGACCTGACACAAACAGTTCTAGTTCGAATCCTGGCTAGACATGAGGATTTAAAGTTTGATTCCCGACTAGGCAGACATCTTAATAATTGATTTACATTTATGTTGTGGTTTTGTGTGTTTAGAAATGTGTCTTTATGTGCATATATAGCATTCAGGACATGAAATCATTATTTAAATAGCGCAGGATCGCTTATGAAAAATCAGATGTAGCTCATGAAAATTTTAATATCAAAAAATATGTTTCATGAAAACTGGATGAAATGAAAAAATGTTGAATATTACCCGAGTTTATTAAGCTCTAAAAAACTTTTCAAAGCTTGGGATCTGTGCTCGGGATATAAGCGAAACAACCAAGTACCAATAACTTGTACGGAACACAAATTAAGCGAGCCCGACTTTCACCGGCCGAGCTTTTGAAGTTTTCTAGTTTCTTTTTAGGGATTGGAGTGAAAAGTACTATGGAAGCTCGTTCGTTCCTACCCTTACAGTTTTCTCTAGAAAATAATTTCACGATGTGTAATAAAACACTGTAGTATCGCTGGAAAGACGAAGTGGAGAAGGACCAGTGCGACCTCTGGGTGGACGATTGGCGAGAGATGACGCAGGACAGAACGAAATGGAGGCTCTTATTGTCGGAGGCCAAGACTCATTTTGGGTCCTCGCACTATCCCACTAACTAACTAAGTAATAAAACTATTAGTAAAATTAAGCATACATCTCACATGTATAGATCCCAATTGATCTATTAAGCCATACTGGGCGTAGTCGGTAGTTGTATGGGTGATCGTTAGTGGCTAAGTTTTCAGTGCGTTATAGTAAACCTCTTCGTAGTTCGACTTCGAAGACACCACCACACCTCTTTTCATCTTCATTCTTCGTAGTTCGACTTCGAAGACACCACCACACCTCTTTTCAATTTATAACAGCAATTGTGCTGTCGCATCTAAAATACGCTAAAAATGTTAGAAGGTGATGATCCAACTACTTTTGTAGTTCATCTGAGGTGGTACCACTGCCATACCTATTTCTATCAAATAACCATTCCAAACGCTGCTATATTCTGGTCGAGTGTGGTAAAGGTGAGACAAGGCGTTTCAACTTGGTCCACGGACTGCATAAATTAATAACCCTTTGAACTATGTACTTATTACTTTACTTCTTTCCAGTTTCAGTCAAATTTGCACGTTCAAGCTACACTTAAAAGTGTAGCCGCTTGGTACAACTACCACGTCTTAGACTAGAATTATTAATGAGACTGTAGTCAATTTCTAATTACTTGTAGATGGACCAAAATTATAATTTTTTCCAAGACTCTACCATCTTAATGAGTAGAAAGCTTTCATCTTATTATTAGCCTCCCTAGACGATGAAAGAAATAAAAAAATATATTCTGACCTCTTACCTCAATATTCTTAGCGCCTATATATTTACGCATTATATTACCAACTCAACTGTAAATTATCACTCCCTCCAGTGGTCGACACAGGGTTATAGTTTAGGAGAGGGCTTGGACCACTCAAAAGACTCAGGATTAATCAAAGTATTTAATGACAAAAATATCCTTTAAGCAGAAATATAAGATGGCAATCTCCTAAATAAGTCTAAGTCGATAAAAAAGGTTCTCCTACCTCCTAAGAGTTCACAAATGGACCTAAAGTCATCATTTCAGGTTTCTTAGGGAGCTTAGGTCTTCCTACACCTTGTCCCTGTAGTTCCGGGACTAGAATAGGGCTACGGTATACGGTATGCCCGTCGTAGGAGGCGACTAAAAGGGGGCTTCCGGGGTTGCGGGTGGCAAGAGTGGGAGCTCGAACCGTCCAGCAAGCGACCCCGGGAAGGTCGGCGGTATGTGTGGTCGCATACCGTCGTAAACACTACATGGTGTGGGAGGAGCGAAAACTGCTCCCCCAGGGTAGAGCCCGTTGGGCATCGCGCTTGGAGGGCTCCGGTTGTGTTCCGTTGGAGATCCCGGAGTTCTCCAACAAGCGTTGAGGACGGCCACCGGGGGGGTTTAGTGCGGTAAAAATCCCACACAACCCGGCGTCGCTTCCACGTCGTCGGGTACCTTTTGAAGGTATCCCCAAAAAAAAACGGTCTTCCTACACCTAGAATATTATTGACTCCAAAGGTACTTAAGTATATACCCGGTGCCTTACGAGTATTTACGCAAGCAAAATATAAAGTAGCTATATTAAAAGAACCAGCCCTTCTAGGGCTTCTTTCAGGTTGAAGCGTCGTTTTGTCAATCAATATTAAAGTTAGTACAAAATTCTGTTCATTATCCAATTGTGTTCAACAATTAAACTCCAAACCGAACTAAAAAGCGTATAACAATTAAAACCATTAGGACACGCTTATTAAGTAATAAGAGCGTATCCATTGAGCCAATGATTAGGAAATTAGCTCGATGCAAATTGTTTTGCGTTCGTAATGGTGTACGTATTGCAAATATTTGTCGGAAGCCAAAAATAAAAATGGTAGTCGATTTTTTTATTTTCGCTTGGTAAAGAGCACCATTGCGTTTTTTCGTGTTGTACGGTATGTTCTGGATGAATAATCAAAGATTTGAGGGTGCTACACCTGTTCAGGAGTTATATGCGTTTAAACTGTCCAAGGGGGTAGCAACTCATCTGTGAGCCGACTTCAGATAAGATTTTAAAGGTAGTAGAACCCTTTGTGGTTTCACTCCGGCGGCAACAACGCCACATATATTTCTGCCCCATAACAGCAGAGTTAAGCGCTGCTGTGTTTTGGTTTAAAGAGTCAGGTAAACGCGACATACTTTTCCGGGGCATTCCAGCGTAGTCCTTAGAGGTAGCGGCGCATCTGTAGCCGAACTCGGGTAGGAATATAATCATATCTGGGATTGATTGCAGATGTTTATGGGCTGCAGTAGGCATTTACCATTAGATAAATTGAATCTGCCATACTTCTATATTATAATTTCAATATATACGATGGAAAATTCTAGACACCAAAAGTTACTCAACTCTAGGAAACCGCAGAAAGCGGACCTGAGTTAAAAAATGGTTCAAAACCAGTAAACTTTGGCTATTTCGGGTTGAAATCGAAATGAAAAAGCTTTTGGCTTTTGGCCGAAGCATCTACCTCAGAATCCCGAACATCGCGGGAATTTCAAACCACAACCACATCAAAGAAAGACCGCGTGTACCTTCCCCTACCTATTTATTTATTTTTTACTCCGACTAACGTGGGGCGAAGTTTCTGAAATATTTCGAATTTAAGTTTTGGTGTGGTCATAAGTTATTATGACAACACTAATACATTATCCGCGTTATTAATAGATTAAAAGAAAAAATATTGTGAAGTATGACGTTCTTAATACTGAGATTTTTTCAATAATAGTTAAAAACATAATCATTATACTTTTCCGAAGCTTTCCAGCTTAGTCCTGAGGGGCAACAATGTAACTGTGGCCAACCGGTAGGAATCTAATCTTATCTCAGATTGATTACAGATATCCACCAGGTACATTATAGTCTACTACTCCTACTAACATAATTCCCTGTTTACCGTGAGAATTATATTTATATTAAGCAGCAGTAGGTACTAATAAACGTAGCACGCTAATTACATGATTTTACGTGCAATAAGAATATTATAAGGATATTTTAATTTACAGATATAATAAGTAACAATAATAGAAATAAATTACCAATTCCTAAACATAGATTATGTAAGGTGGCTAGATCTTTCGTGGGCAACTGTATTCGCTACTACAATAAAATACCCGACCACATTTTGAATCTCACAGAAAAAAAGTTTAAACATGTCGTTAAACTAACGCTATGTAAAGAAGCGTACTATAAAGTAAGTGATTATTTGACTGACAAAACGGTGTGGTCTGAATTAGCTCCAGCTCCACATGTACCATTACGTTAAGTTAACATTGTCAAAAACATTTTTTTTTAAAAAGATGTGTGTTATGGAGTTTCTTTCGCCGCTTCTTCTCCATAACGAAACACCTTGTGAAGTGGTGGTAGTTGCTTTGACATTCAAAAAGTGATCTGTAAAGAACCTATTTTGAATAAAAAAATTTGATTTGATTTTGATTTGATTTGAACAGAATTTTTTACCGTATTGATACGTATATATCAAGGATATACGAAGGATATAATTTGTTATAAAATCGTAAAACAATGATTCTATGGATTTTATATGTCTCACTCGCAATGCTAACATAAGTTGCTTAGCTTAAAACAATGGATATTTGATTGTCTGTTTGTCAATCATATTCTTTTTGTGCCGAAATAAGAAAATTCGTAATATGTAAACGTAATTTCAAGGACGGAGTACATAAACTTATTCGTGTAACCAACATATCGTTACGGTCAGAAACGACATTCGCTAAACAAAGTAGTCTGCTACATTAACCGTCCTTAGATGTCTCGGAGCGTCGTAAACACAACGCATCTCACTCTGCGTATAACTACAACGTGTACACGCCACTGGCAACACAGATCCGTCAAACTACAAGAAATGTTCACGCGATAATCACCTCTACATCTCAGGTATAAACACCCAAAACTGCGTGCCCAAGTTTGACAGATGCCGCAACACTGTGTTGGCGACAGTACAACAGACGAAGAATAATGGAATACAAAACACGGCGACTACCGGGCATTACGCCTAATTCATTAATTTTACACTTTTCACCCCAACCCAATATCAACTTTGTTTTTGAACGCGCTAAGTGCTCTTTCGAACGGGTGGCGCTATTAACTAAATTTGCGCAAGACTACTACTGTGTGCGTGGAGGGGTTGTCATAGAAACTGTAACACCATGCGCGCGCATCATTCACACACACCCACACCCCTACATTTCTCCCCTTATCGTGCGAACGAGACGGCAGATGTACAATCACAACGAAAATTCGTTTCGACAGGGAATTTATTTCCGCGTTCCATTTTCGAATTGAGTCTATTTCGGTCCAACACTTCTAATTTAAGTGCGTATCGACGCTTGTGCGTTTCACGACGAGCAACGAGTTCAATTGTTATTTTATTCGTAGAGTTAAGTCTTTTCTTGGCGAGTGTACGCGGTACGCCCACCGAGACATTGATGTATGTATACGAAACTAACTTGTGTGTGGGTGTTTTATACCACAGATTCTGCGCTATGGATCCCAGTGTACTTGCAGCCATGGACAAAGAGGCACTGAAAAAGCAGATCGAAAACATGAAGTACCAGGCCTCCATGGAACGCTGGCCGCTTTCGAAAAGCATTGCTGCGTGAGTAGAAATTGATTTATTTGAGAAATTCCAATAGTGTAGTGACGTCACACGTGAAGTGAAAATAATTGGGTTCTGGTCGGGAGTGGTTTTTAGTGTTACGCGAATTGGTGCTTTTGATAAAGGAAATGAGGTATAAAATCCCATGGTTTGTCGCTAAGTGAGCTGTTCGACGCTTATCGAATCATTTTTTGTGATCCAGACATATTTTAGTTCCTAAGCTGTGGTTGTTTTTTAATTTTCCCCTCGCATGCCTCTTGAAAGGTTGAATTGGCATAATTAGAGCTTTGAAACAGAGTATAATAACAGCCTTTTGTCTGTCTGTGAAAGCACAAAATTTCAGCATTCTGAAGCGTTTTTATTCCACTTTGTTTCTCCTTACTTTTGTAGGATTTCATATAAGTATTCATTTTGTTTTGTTTTACGAGTATTATTTTTAGTTATTCAGTGGTTACGTTTGTTTTCAGTATTATTTGCGTGGTACGGAAAATAGTAATATAAATACCTTATTTCCTTATTTACAGTACGTAATACTAAATTTTATATAATTATCGTTTAATGTTTTTATCCAGTAATTACTGTTAATGCAAAAAAGTCTATTAAGTCATAAATTTTATTGTAATTATCATTATAATAGCATCTAAGAGTTGATGGGACAATAATGCGGGTATTCTAATCCTAATGGAAATCAACCTTTTTATGTTAATTAAGATACATTGTTTCCTATTTTTAATGTTCACAAATTTGTTTTATAAATTTTCAATTTACGTGTGTTGACTTCGATTTTTGGATTCGTGTGTTTTATCTGTATTTTAACATGTGTGTGTTTGTTTTAATATACTTAATTTTCAAAGGGACTATCGGTAACATTTTCAAGTATTAAATCATTTGAATGAATGCTTCATTCAAAGTGGAGCTGGTAATCTTTACATTCGGTGTTTCTTGGGTATTTTATCGTAATGAGTTAATTATGGTTGAAATTATCCATTGGCTTAGAGTTTTTCGTTGTGTATTAAGGGAATGATAATGACAATCAAAATTCAAAGTATTATTATAACAAGGAAACAAAGTATATTAACTTTGTTTCCTTATTCTTTATATAATGAATTTCGGTAAAATTGCCTTATTTGCACTTGTAAAAATAAAACCATATTTTATTTTCCATCAGGTTTAATATAAAACAAAAAAGATTGGGAGTCATAAGCATTGCGAATGTTTGTATATAAACTAATACATAAAAGGATATTTCTACATTATGTATCAATTATATATTTCCTTATTCATATTAAAGAATAAAAAACACATTTGTATTATGTCAATCTTCAAGACAAATCTAACGAAGGCAGATAGTTAAAACCTTTTCGATCAATAAATTGATATGTGTAAATAATTAAACAGATGATATTTAAGCTATTTATTAATTTAATTTTTTTTAATAACCATCACGGCGGTGTTCAAGACAAAACCAAAGCAAAGACAAAAAATGCAAAGTTACAACCATATCGATATTATTCATATGAATATCACACAGAGAATATTTTTTACATCATTTATTAACACAATTTCTTTATTACTATGATAGAACCAAAAACACCTTTGTCGTATTTCCTACACATCAAAACCAAGGTAGGTAAGGTTCATCAACACGGCATTGTTGCAAGTTTGAAGTTGATGACAAGGCTCCCTGAGAGCCCTCCAGCATCCTCAGACTACAACGTAACCGACACAACAACGTGTCCCGTAACACCGAAATTCAGGAAAACGTATACTGTAGGTACATCTACTGTAGATATGTATTTCAGTATCTCTGTTCATCTATTGTTACACGGCTGTGGAAGGTAATGTTTGTATATATGTGTCATTTGCCACACACAGCCCAAACATACAACAAAATGTCTCGTAGTACAAAAAAATCACGAAAACGTAAACTGTATCTATCTATGTCTCGGTTCATCTATTGTTACACGGCTGCGGAGGGTAATGTCTTTAGAGCGTATGTATGTATGGATGTGTCATTTAACACACACAGCCCAAATA
Source organism: Epargyreus clarus clarus (assembly GCA_014595695.2). Classification (NCBI taxonomy): domain Eukaryota; kingdom Metazoa; phylum Arthropoda; class Insecta; order Lepidoptera; family Hesperiidae; genus Epargyreus; species Epargyreus clarus. The sequence continues at coordinate 235,112 of JACTTY020000017.1, read as the reverse complement.
CAACAAAGTATCGCGTAGCACCGAAATTCTCGAAAACGTATACTGTATCTATCTGTATCTCTGTTCTTATATTGTTACACAGCTGCGGAGGGTAATGTTTTACAAGCGTTTGTGTGTATGTATGTGTCATTTGACACACATCCCAAACACAACAAAGTGTTGCGTTGCACCGAAATTCGGGAAAACTTATACTGTAGCTATCTGTATCTCGGTTTATCTATTGTTACACGGCTGCGGAGGGTAATGTTTGTGTGTATGTATGTATGTGTCATTTGGCACTCACAGCCCAAAAACACAACAAAATGTCTCGTAGTACCAAAATTCACAAAAACATATACTGTATCTATCTATCTGTATGTTCATCTATTGTCACACGGCTGCGGAGGGTAATGTCTTTAGAGCGTATGTATGTATGTATATATGTATGTGTAATTTGGCATACACAGCCCAAACACACAACAGTGTCGCGTAGCACTGAAATTCTCGAAAACTTATGATGTATCTATCTGTATCTTGGTTCATCTATTGTTACACGGCTACAGAGGGTAATGTTTTAATGCGTTTGTATGGATGTATCATTTGATACATATATCCCGAACTGCTCGATGTAAGATCTGAGGTGTAATTGGATTTCTGTAAATTTTGGGAGTTATATGTTACCACCACAATTTAATATATTATAGGTAGTATAGGTAGTATAATAGGTATATTTTAAGCAGACGCGATTTTGTGTAATAATTCTCTAGTATCTTCTGCTGTTTTAATGCCAGTTGTGTTTTAATGTCTATCAGATATGGGCTCATTTATATACAAAGAGTACGTATCTATATAGAGCTAAAGCTACTCGTATGCAGAAATAGAGCGGACATTGGCACGATTTTTATTTTCAAACAAAATCTTCACCTCGCTTCACATTAACGCCATGTCTGATAGATTAACGTTCTACATATATTTCCGAAAAACTTAACCAATTGGTAATAACTCGTAGACACTTTTCCTTTCCATCGTCAGTCAATATAAACGAGGTCTGAACAATGGCACATAACTAAGCGTAGTAACGTTCGTACAACATTTGTATGTGCTAGAGTCTGCGATACTATACACTCCTCTCGAAATGAGAATGAGGGTTAGTCCATAGTCCACCACGCTTTTCTAAAGGCTTCTGCCTACACTGTTACGGCAAGTGTTAATGCATATCTAAGCATATAATTTTAAAAATATAAACGCCACTATTGAGAGAGTTTCACACACTAAGCTACCACTGCTTGTAAGCTAATCCTTCTTATATTTCCTTTAACTAGACTATATTTCTTTTCTTTCCACTTACTTCCCTTTCTTAAGGATATAAAACTGATTTTCCATTTAATCTTATATATAAAATTCTCGTGTCACAATGTTAGTTACCGTACTCTTCCGAAACGGCTTTACCGATTTTCACCAAATTTTATATGCATATTCAATGGATCTGAGAATCGGCTACTATCTATTTTTCATACTCATTAGTGATAAGGGTTGTTCACCCTTAACATTTTTTTATTTATATGGCAACACAACGATTTCCGGGTCAGCTAGTAACTATATAAAAAGTATAATCTTACTGTGTCTAAATCAAACTCAATCTCATGCTCCAATTGTTTTCTGTCGATTTCGGGCAAAATTTATTGAGTCAGTGTCAGTAAAGGTTAGCGTTCTATCAGTCAATATAATTGGGAGGCTTGACAGGGCATTAGTGTGACCGTGCAAGGAGATAGGTGAAAGCCCTTTACTCTGATGTAACTATTAACTCTGATGTAACTGAACTATTTGCTATCGCCAATCAAATTTTTCATTTTTCACTTACGACAGCTCGAAAATTGACAATGTATTCTTTATAATAGAGCAGTGGACGAGCATGCATTCCAAATAATGGTTAGTGGCTACTGCTGCCCATAGACTTCTGTAATCAACCCCAGATAAGATTAGATTCTTACCTAAGCTCGTCCACAGATGCGCCGCCACCCCTGAGGAAAAAGCCGGAACGTCTTGGTAAAGTATGTCTCCCTTGTTCTGGTTTTGAAAGGTGTGGACTGTAGACCCTTTAACCTGAACATGGCAGCCCTGAATATGACTTTATTAGACAGAAATAGGTGTGGCGGTGATAGTCCAGAGTCGAAATATAGAAAGTTATACCATATTTTAACCGCGTATAAATATAACTATACGAAAGTTTAAAAATCAAAACTGATTTATTTAAGTTACATTCGATAGATCATATTAAAATATTTACATAGATTTAAAATGTCACATGAGCACATTATATCCCCACTTTCAGAGAGTAACTACAGCCCCTTAACGCTATGGCTCATAAAAAATATTGCGTGTAACATTACCCCATTTAACGATCTTTTCAACCATAAGTTACTTGAAATAACAAAAGGCTACTTTAAAAATAAAGGTTATAGAGGTATTCGAACATGGTGGCAACTATACGACGTATATTTCTCATCAACAACCCATTACTGTGCCACTGCTGGGCACGGATCTCCTCTCAGAATGAGATTAGGGCATAGTCCAACGCGCTGGCCAAGTGCAAATTGGTAAAATCACATACCTTTAAAAACTATTTTTTAAGATAATAGTAGATATTTATTTAGAATATGTAAATAAAACATTAAATTCATCACAAAATAAATTTAACTATTAACTCGTATTTATGACGTGACTATTAATATAATATGTATGTATAATATGTATATATACCTATATATATTGTTTATATGTATGTATCGTATGTATTTATATATTTATCCGTATTTATAACCTTAGTAGATTATTATTTTGTTTTTGCGCGCTGAATTTGTTTTCGTATGAGATTTCCAATCTCAGGGCTGCTGGAAGAAATTTCATTGTGAAATAAGTAGTCCTTTGTACTGTGTTTCTATTATGTTATTTATTTATTACTTTCTCTGTGTACAAAAACTTATAAAATAAATAAAAAATAAATAAGGTTGCAAGCAACCACTGGCAGCGGTTAAAAATTTACATCCAGTACTCCACACGCCTTATTGCCACTAAACGTGTAGAGTATTATTATGAATATTTCGTTCTTGTATTATATATTATTATATATTGGGTAAAATATTCCTCTCAATCTACGTAATATTATAAAGAGGAAAACTTTGTTTGTTTGGTTGAATTGAATAGGCTCAAAAACTACTGGACCGATTTTAAAAATTCTTTCATCATTCGAAAGCTACATTATCCACGAGTAACATAGGCTATATTTTATATGATATATGTTTGATAAATAGATTTTGAGGCGGTACAAATTTTGCCGGGTCATCTAGTGTAAAATATTCCTAAAAATATTACTGTTTAAAATAAGTATTAACTTACCTAACTCTGACCTAATAATACTACGATGACGCACAAGCTCATCCATTCAAGCTTTTAAGCTTCTAAGCCAATGTTCGAAGCTTAACTATTATTTATTGTAACACAGTTGCTAACTACGGTCTATATATAATAAATCAATCTCGCAAAGACGTAAACATTGATTTATTGTGCTTCATAAATCATGGCATAATGAATTGTGTTGCAAGTCTTTGCATACACAACATATACATGACAATATTAGCAATGGGTACACAAACCCATAAAAGTAACTACTATGGGACCCATAAACAGAACGAAAAGGTACGAGTATATAAATAGGAAGTAAAGTTCAAAATATTTACTTGAATAATATTTTTTATTTATAATTTATGAGGTATCGAAATAACTCTACAATCTACGCTCATAGTACTAGCACTTGTGTCGTGCGTGACATATAACCATAAAATATACCTTCAAACCTGTGTGATACAAATTAGAAATAAATTTATAAAAAGTTTTTGTAATACGTTTTTAGTAACGACATTTGTTTTTCCTAATCTTCAATCTTCGCAAAACCTTTTATGTGATATTCATATCGTGGGGGTCCGTAAAAATGAGTGTCCCGTCATTTTGAAGCGTGGGCCATATTAAATCTAGAATGACGTCACTACACATTTTCATCCAAACCAAACGTGTAGAGAATAATTCAGCTCAATCGCTTAATCATCAACAACCTATTATTGTCCCACTGCTGGGCACGGGTCTCCTCTCATAATGAGAAGGATTAGGCCATAGTCCACCGCGCTGGCCAAATGCGTATTGGTAGACTTCACATACCTTTGAGATTTTTTTTATAAATCTCTCAGGTATACAGGTTTCCTCGCGATGTTTTCCTTCACCGTTTAGCAAGTGATAATTAATTTCTAATACGCACATAACTTTGAAAAATCAGAGGTGCGTGCCTGGAATTTGAACCTCGGACCCCTCGATCGAGAGGTCGAGTTTCTTAGCCACTAGGCTATCACTGCTTGTACTAGGCTGTCACTGCTTGTCGCTTAATATGAACATTAAACCGTTGCTCAAACAACTTGGTGTAGACTTTAGAAGCCCAGAATTTTGCGTAGGGGTTCCGTATCAAAATAAACTTTCTTTTACATAGATTTCTTTGGGTAGATAGATAGATTAGAAATAAATAGATAGATAGATTTCTTTAACATAGATTGTTGTCTTTATTATAATAAGGGCTTTGGAAACGCCTAGTAAACATAATGCATACCTTATTATATACATAGGAAAGGATTATGGGAAATTCATTAGATAAGCTAAAAAGGGCATAAAAGTTTGCCTCATACGCATAAAATATGTCATTTATGTGTTAATCCTGCATTATCCAACACAACCTTATCCATATTAATATAGGTGTACGAAAATAAAATTATCATATTAAACAAGCTACCCAAATAGATCAGAGCAGGTACACAATGTTATTGGGTTTAGGGGATCCAATTCCGCCCTGAATTTACCTTACAGGATAAATTTAGGGCAGGGTTACACTGGGTCATGTTACTGAAGTATAGGATAGGTGTAGGTAAAAGATAAATTGCTTTCGGATATTACTTTTAAGTGATATAATTGTGGGGGTATATTGTTTGAGTTTTTGATAGTAAGGTTATTATTGAAGGCAGTGGAATTTTTTGAAGCGTCATTGGTTATATAACTAAAGTATAGGATAGGTAGGTATAGGGTAAAATATAAATTTCTTTAGGTAGTATTATTTGTAGGTAGCATAAGTGACCATTTTTCAGTTTTTAAGTATGGTTACTTTTGTGTACCTAGGGCAACTTTGTGCATCCTGGCGTACCGCCTTATAATAGTAGTGTCAACTTACTGTTATTGGTTTATAAAGTGTAGTATGTATATCTAAGAGAGAAATGTTTTGATCTGTAACATTACCTTCCATAGACGGTTAAAAAGTCTACTTAAAAGGCCAATAAGTAATTGCTCTTACACTTTTGTGAATATCTCCCATAAAAATGAGTAATATCGATTAATATCAACTAGTACGGATGTCGTTGAAAAGCAACCTTTTCAAAGGCATTCGCCATAAATTGGTCACTAACCGGTAATTCCTCGTATCCATTGAAACGTTAATAAAATACGCTCTAAGCCATTTTGAGACATAATAACTAGCCAAGTGCAAGTCGAATTCGCACACGGAGGGTACCGACATTTTATTTAGTATTTATTATTATAGCAGTTAAGTAAAAACATTGCGAAAATTTGAACTGTCTACCTATTAAGATTCAATAGATAAAGTGAAAAACGTCGATAAATAGCGGTTTCTTGTATAGTAACCCCTATTTATTTTTAACTTTTTTATTTTTATTGACATATGTTTGTATTTTATTTTCTACAGTATAATATATATAATAATATTATAAAGAGGAAAACTTTGTTTGTTTGTTTGTTTGGTTGTAATTAATATACTCAAAAACTACTGGACTGATTTAAAAAATTCTTTCACCATTCGAAAGCTACATTATCCACGAGTAACATAGGCTATATTTTATATGAAATATATTTGTTAAATAGATTTTGAGGCGGTACAAAGTTTGCCGGGTCAGCTAGTTGCTTATATTTTTAGTATAGCTGCCACCCTTATACATACACTGTAAAAATTTCAAGTGTGTATCTATGACGGTTCAGCAGACAGGCTATGTGACAGACGGACACACACCAAAGTCTTAGTAATAGGGTTCCATTTTTACCCTTTGCGGCCGGAACCCTAAAAATAACCTCTCAAAATGAGAATTCCTCATAATTTGCGTTCGAAGGCTATTAGTTCAAGTATAAGTTGCTTACCCTTGGAAAGTTACATACTGGATTTTATTTTCTTCTGCTGGAAAATAATTTTCTTTGATTCCGCACGTTTATGGCTTTGAGCTTTCTTGAACAAGGTTCTTTTGAGCTTCGAAGCACACTGGAGTTCCGCACTTTCTATTTCGTCTTTAAGATTTACTTTGCTATTATATTTTTAACACTTTAATATTTTTATTAAACCATAAGTGCTAAAGTTGCTGTTATGAAAGAGGCTATCTGAATAGTTAAAGAAAAATCTCAAAATTTGAAATAAATAGGTAATTAAATAAATACTAAGCAGTAATTAAAAGTATCTGTGTTAGTTATATATTTTTTGTAAATCTATAGTTAATAATAATAAGGTTAATGATTAATTATTTGCTGTTATTTACTCTTATATACGATACAATATAACAGACGTGAGGGTTTGTGAGGATGGAGGATGTTTATTTCACTTTCACGCACACACAACTAAATGGATTTAGATGAAATTCGTCACATATATAGTTTATAACCTGGGTTAACACACTACATACTGTTTACTAGATAAGAACCACGCAAAACAAGCCGCGAGCAAAGACAACTTACACATTTTTTTTTATATGAAGGAAAAATCTTAAAAAAATCGCAATCAAATTTGTATTCATCGCACACAATATATTTATCACGTTATGAAAGATTTCCTCCATCACTCTTAATCACGGAGACAGGAAAACAATTGCGCAATTATCAAAGTTTTATCCAATTTCGCCCAGTGTGTCCCAAACTTGTGGAGCTGACGTTTCGAAGGTAGTAAATTACGTTTCGGAAGATCCTGAAACCGTTAAATTGTCTCAACGAGAGGGATAGAGTGACCAATTGTACCCAATTCGTTCTGACAATACTCGTATAAGCTAAGAAGCCTGCAAGCGAGCTTATTGAAGTTTCGGAGAACTTTGACTTACTATTCCTATTTACCTGTATTTGTTTAAACAATTTAATGGTTTTCACTGTTACGTGGGTATTTGAAATTAATGTATAGAACGATGACAAAAAAAATCATAAAAAACTTGAAAAAGTTTGAATTATTTAAAAAAGTATGTCCGTGTGAAGTAAACCAACGTACGCATTAACGTTTAACTTTTTTAAATGTTCAATACAGGCCACAAAACTTACTTTCCTACAACAATCGTATTGTGGCAGCGTGGCGAAGCATGCACCATCCTTAATTGTACACCAGTGCCCAGCAATGAAACATAAAGAGTCCCATTCAGATAGCCTATAGCCGCCCAACAAGACTATCAGATTTTCAAAGACAAAGTAGGTCACACACAACATATTGTACATACAAACAGATTCTTATGTTTTCGGCAACAAAGGCCTTTGTTAAAACAAATTCAGGACAAGAAAATAATACGTGGAATATTTTCTTTATTGTTAGACCCCATTGCGTAAAGAATACTGGAGAATAAAAATTAAGGGCGTGGAAAATTGAGATTTTCAGTACACGTACGGTAAGGGTGCGTACACATACATATTAGGTATTTTTTATTTTGGTATACTATGCTTTTTTTAAAGTATTTGAAATATAACATAATAAGTACAGCGGTTCCCATACTGAACCGGTCGGTTCCAGGTTCGGTTCTCAGACAGACAATTAAAAGTAAATTTATGCTCTGGATTTGGCTGTTTCCATGGCATCCACGATACAGGTATAGCCACTTCAAAAAGGGTTATTTAATATTTATATTAAAGTTTTGTAATTCATGCCTACTTTATGCCACTTTATTTCGTCCCATTTAAAAAACTTTTTAATAAATTATAATGAGAAATAACATATTTTAACGAACGAAAATACTAGGGCTAATAAGTAGCTAATTCGGTAACAACTAAGACAAAATTCTGTTTTTTGTATTATTTAATATACGCAGTGCCTGCCACTCGCGCTATGAAAATGAATCTATAGACACCTCATATGTTAAAATCCAACCAATGAGACATACATACATAGGTACTCGTACATACGGTCGGAAATCATTACGCAGTTGGGTAAAAATCTTTTTTTTTTTTTTTTTATAATATGAGAGTAGCAGACGAGCATGCAGTCCACCTGACGGTAAGTGACTACTGCCGCCCATGGACATCGGATATCAACCCCAGATAGGATTAGATATTCCTACCTGAGGTCGGCCACAGATGCGCCGCTACCCCTGAGGACTAAGCTGGAACGCCTCGGAAAAGTCTATCTCCCTTACCACACCCTTCCAACCGGAACACAGCTGCGCCTAACACTGCTGTTATTAGGTAGAAATAGGTGTGGCGGTGGTGCCGCCGGAGTCGAACCACAAAGGGTTCTACTACCTTCAAAAAATCTACTCGTATCATGCGGGTTAGACCATGCCAAAGAACTTAAAACAATAGAAAACGCTTTCTTTACTCGCAGCCCCACACTGAGATTACCTGTGTCATGAGTATCATGGACACAAACAGACAAACTAATAACATAAACATATACTCATCATTTAAATATCTGTCTGGCCGAGGATCGAACCCGGAATCCTTTGCGCGTCAGAACAGTATGGTGACCGCACCGCCACGCAGTTCAAAAAGAAATCTTGATTCTAGAACATAAAAGCAGTTATCCATTAACATAGAAACTTAATGTATGGGAACATGAAAAACTTTCAAAGAAAAACCACATTAAAACCATTTATTCACAACGAAATTGCACTTCCACGTTGCAAATTATATTATTGTGGGCAAGAGTCCTCTGAAAAATGGGACCCTTTGTGATGATTACTTCAATCTTTGTAGTTTCCTCGATTACTTTGGAGTGTGTAATTTTAACCACGAGCTTTGTAGTGGAACTTCTTTGAAACATTCAACGAGAATTGTAGTTATAGATACTTGCAATATGACGCATTATGTCATAATAACTCAAAAAGGTAAATCCTTTGTGGTTAGAATGTGGGTATTTCTATGTCGTCGTCAACCCATTCATGTCCTATTGCAGAGCAGAAGTCTCCTCTTAAAGTGAGTGGGGTTGATGCATTTGTCACCCGTTGGCCAAGTGCGAAGTCATAGACTTCACATACCCTTGAGAACTTATTTAAAACAAGTCACAGGGGTGGAAGTTTCTTCACAATTTCCTTCGCCGTTATAACGATAATTAATCTCTAACTTTTTGAAAAGTCCGTGTTACGTGCCTGAGATTTGAACCTCGGTCCCCCTGATCGAAAGACCGATGTTCAACCATTAAGCTATCACTACTTGATCACATATCTATGTATTTCTACCTCATGACGGCGTAGAGCTGCTGGAGAGGAAAAGTATGTCTCCCTTACCACACCCTTCAAACCAGAACACAACAGCGCTTAACGCTGCTGTTATGAGGCAGAAATTGGTGTGGCGATGGCGCCGCCAGAGTCGAACCACAAAGGGTTTTACCACCTTTCAAAATTGTTATTTAAGAAACTCCTTTATAAAAAAGTACATTTCTAGACTCATTGTTTGAACTATTGTCACTCAATGTTAAGAAGACCAATACAACTGAATAATGAAAGATATTATAAAAAATTTGTACAAACATTAAACATCTATAATAGGTACTTTAAGGGCAATTGGTAAGAAATAGGGCCGTTGGAAATATTACCCAATATTAAATTTACACCAAATTTATAGGGCTTATAATGGAGGAACGATTCTTTCCCACCCCTATTAAATTTGCCTTTAAAAACACCCCGTGTTTTATTCATAACATTGAGGCTGAAGAAGGCTTTTGTTTCGTTGGATACGTAGATTAAATAAAAATCTATCTTATGAAGCAGTGATATCCTAATTTGAATATCACCCTCTCACAGCCCACCCATGTAGGTATTATTTATCACTTGCTTTAACGCTGAAGGAACTAGATCCCACATTTATATCTGCTCTTTAACAAGAAAAATATTTTCATTTTGAGGTTTGTTAGGCGAGACGTTCCGACTTCATCCTCAATGGTAGAGATGCTCCTGTGGCCAACCTCAGGTGAGACTCAATAGAATTGGGTTGAGATCGATTTGTTCCAAATGAACCGATTATTAAGTGCACTACATTTTTATTTACTACTACAAACTCTTAAAAAACCTTTACTGTGAACACGCCTTAGTGTCATCAACATATCACTCCTTATCCGAAATAACTGACCCAAAAACAAAAAGCCGCTCTTGGCAAGTGACAGGGGCGGCGCTCGGTGAAGAGTCATCTGTTGGGATTGTAATGGGTTTATATGGCAATGAAATGCGTGTGACAACCCTGACGCGACGACGTCTGACGCCAGAGGAATCCGGGTTCGATTCCCAGTCAGACACAGAATGATAAAAGATTCTGTTCTGGATCTAGGTATTTGAGTTTTCGTCTATGTCTCTCCATGGCACCCACGACTCGGGGAATCCTAGTGTACTTATCTTATCATAAATATAGTATCATTTTCTAACTTGGCTCATTAGTACATGTCTTTATTTCAGGAAGATTTAAGAGTACCTTTAAGCTAGTTGAATAAAGATTGTGTTGCAAAACTCCGGATTTTGTGTCTGGCGTAGAACACGCGAGAGATAAACAGAAAATTTTAAGCGACAATCTTTTTAATCGAATTGTAGATACATATACGAGGCGTATTTGTTGTAGCAGTCTATCATTCGGATGGTCCCAAATCCGATTTCCACTCGCATAGATATGGAATAAAGAGGTTAATTGCACCCGAAGGACATTATTATTTCTTCAAAAATCATTATTATTTATTCAAGTATGCGCCACTATGATAATTTATGAGCAAACGAAAACGGGACAATCCTTCAACAAATTTATTTATAGACACTATAGCAATTAAGTATGCCATACTGTTTTCATTGGGCCAACTATATTTGGACCAATATAAACAGCTGACGATCGCAGACCATCGCCCGCGTGTGTAAATAAATCTATTTCGGAATGAAAACATTATGAAGATTGAAGATATTAATGCTTACTATCAATTTTATAGCCGTGATACCTAGTGGTTAAGAATCGGCCTCTTGATCGAAAGGTCCGAGGTTCAAACCCCAGGCACCTCTGATTTTTCAGTTATGTGCGTATTAGAAGTTAATTATGACTTGGTCAAACGGTGAAGGAAAACATGGTGAGGAATCCTGCGTACGAGAAAAATGTTAAAAAAAGTTTTTAAAGGTATGTGAAGTTGACCAATTCGCACTGGGCCAGCGCGGTGGACTATGGCCTAATCCTTCTCATTCTGAGAGGAGACCCGTGCCCAACAGTGGGACAGTAATGTATTGATGATAACGATGATGAATAATTTTCCAATACGCTCCAATACATAGATTGACAAATTTTTGTTTGTAAAACAGTCGAAATCAGAAGGATAAATATTATGCAAATGTGTTACTAAACATGGTTAGAAGTAAATTGTGCTGTAAATATCTTCAGCGTCAACCTTTAGCCGAGGGCTTTATGAAGGCCGTTACGATAAAAATAATACAAATCGATAATGCTTACTGAGTGATACTCCATATGAGAGTCGAGTATTATAATTCTAGTATGTATATTACTATTTTACTCATAATACACACATTTAAAGGTCGAACCCTTGGTAGAACCCTTTGAGGTTCGACTCCGACGGCACCAGCGCTACACTTATTTCTGTCTTATAACAACAGTGTTAGGCGCTGCTATGTTCTGGTTTGAAGAGTGTGGTAAGGGAGACATACTTTTTTTAAGTGTTCTAGCTCAGGGGTTGAGGCGCATCTTTGGCAGACCTTAGGTAGGAATATCTAATGGATGGCAGTATTTTTTTTATAAAACCTCTCAGGTGTGCAGGTTTCCTCACGATGTTTTCCTTCACAAAACAGCAAGTGATAATTAATTTCTAATACGCACATATCTTTGAAAAATAAGAGGTGCATGCCTGCGATTTGAACCTCGGACCCCTCGATCGAGAAGCCGAGTTTCTTAACCATTAGGCTATCACTGCTATAACCCTTGTTATTAGTCAGACATAAAATGGCGATGGTGCCTTAGGAGTCGAACCACCAGAATTTTTACTTTAAATGGCTCAATTTTGTATATCTTTACATATAAAAATCATTATGCAATCTCATATCAAATAATACAATAAGGTGTTATTACATGACAGACATTTCTCGGAAAAGAGAGACTACTTTTGAAATGAATTCAGAATAACATAAATAAATTTCACGTATGAAACGAAGGTTATATCGCATACCGAGCATTATATAAAACGCTGTTTTTGTGTTTACGTATAGTATATAATAACAATGTTGAATACACCGTTTGTGTTCACAAAATTTGTATAATATGAATGTATAACGAATTAAACCTGCCATGTTGCATGAAATAAAATTTGTTTATTATATATTTTTTCTTAGATATGATTTATGTCTGTGTAATTTTCAGTATTTGTGTAATAAAACTACAGTATCAATTTCGTCCTCTCATGTTGGGGCCTGGTTTTAATCCCAGGTTGTGACTTATCGATTTATATCATAAGAATTATACCATCAATTCTTTGAGCAGTAAAAAAACAAAACTTTGTAAAGAAACAACATGCTTTGTAAAGAAACAACATGTTATCCAAAAAAGTTCTCAAAATTGTATTATGTGCACCCGCACTTTTTCAATGTGATTGACTAAGGCTGAAACCTTTTTTATTCTGAAAGGGGACCCTCGCCTAATAGTGGGCGATATTGGATAACGCTTACTGCTCTCTCACACACACACACAAGGACAAATATACAAACACCCAGACCCAGATAATCTAAATTTATCACTGAGATATCTGCCTGGATCAAACTCAGGATTCACTCTCAAGTCATCAAAAATAGGTGGAAGACGGTATGGAAAATTTAGGTGGTAGAACACTTAAGTGCTACAGGAATTACATACATAAATTGTAGTCGTTGTGCCACCGTGCGAACATGAAGCATTCCAATTTAGTTTTTAAAGGTAAAATGCAGTAAACATGAGCGTAAGCACCTCCATAACGAAAACACATTTCCGTTATAATTTTGCAATACTAGACGCAATATTAATTTATCCTGCCCAAATACTGAATTATGTATGACTTGATCGATTTGGGAGAGCCATTTTCATAATAGCAGTGTTCTATCCAATAGTTTCGTTAAGCGAACACATTTGTACTGAGTTTGTTCGGTAAACAGTTTAGATTCTTATTGCTTCGTTCAAAATGCTTTTGTAAGTGGACCCTTTTAGGTCTTGTGTTATTTACAGCTGCAGTAGTGTTGTGTTCGGGTATGTAAGTTGATATAAAAATTGTGTAAAAAACGGTTTTCTATGTATTAGTAACATGAAAATTATTATACTTTAGAAAGTGACAATTATGTTAAAAGAATAATTACTGAAAAGTCAATTTATATAACTTATTTTATTGTAACGTGGGCACAATCTTCTTTATTTGGAATGCAGCCGTCTACTCTCTAGTTACATGCATCATGAATACACTACAGCAAGAAAACCGATATATACTCATAACCGATATATACATATTTCCTAAATTCAAAACAGAGTTTTTCTACAGCATTCTATTTTTGGTTTACAAAGTATCAATAATATCCAACACATCAACGATTCTAATGTATCTGCAAACAAATACATTATTATCCCAAAAGCTACTTAATTATTTTTAAGGGACTGCTACAAATGTTGCGAATGTGCTAGAACCCGTTGTTCGAATCCGGAGGCACCACCGCCACACCTATTTCTGCCTCATAACAACAGTGTTAAGCACTGATAATGTTCTGGTTTTGAAAAGTGTCGTTAGGTAATATTGTTTATTCCTAAAGCCCGTTTCGGACATTCCTTAGTGAATCAGAGAAAAACCAAGAACTACCGCTTTGGGCTTATTTCGCAGGCTTCCTATTTAATTTGATATTCACAATCAAGAAATTTATCGGCAGCAAAATTTAAAGTAGATTGGATGTCATCGTTGATTGGCAATATGCTATCGCGAACGGCGTGGCGTTAATTCCACACGCGCACTCTGAACTCTTTGTTATAAAACAATAGACTTTATAACCATTAAAAATTAATTACGCGAAAATATAAAAATAAAGCAGTCGCCAAATTAATGATGACGTATGATGTATTAATTACTTGGATGGGTACGATGGACACACCCGTACTTAATTTGGTCTTTTTGGTTCGACTTTGGCAGCATCACTACCACATCTATTTCTGCCTCATAATAGCAGTGTTAAGCGCTGCTGTGCTCTAGTTTGAAGGGCGTGGTGAGTATACATACATTTTCAAGGCGTTCCAGTTTCATCCTCAGGGGTAGCGGCGAATCTGTGGCCGACCTCAGGAATATCTAATCCTATCTGGGGTCGATTACATTATTAGTTATCTTTTATTGAAATTAATTCGCATGGGCGTAAACACCTGCGACACAGTTTCTTACTATGCGCATATGTTTACGAATACTGTATTTTTGTAACGTGTTCAATAAAAAACATCTTTTATCTTTAATCTAATTGTAAAATTTGACAATCTCATATCTCATATCCCTTCAGGATGAAACGTGGACAGGCGCTTCTTTGTTTGGTATTCGATTCGCGTTTGATATTTCATCGGAATTTAATCGGCGCTAAATTTAAAGCAGATTGGGAACCAGCTTTGATTGCCAATATCCAATATCGCGGCGGCTTTCCGCTTTAATTCCGGGAATTCCAGGAACCCTTTGTTTTATATTTAAAACAATATATCACATAACATATGTAATTGGGGTTATTCACGTTGGTAACTAGTAATAATCTCGTGGTTGGAAGTACCTTCGAACTGGGGTCCGAGGTTCGGATCCCGGGCAAGCTATGATTTTTCAAAGTTATCACTTTCTATAACGATGAAGGAAAGCATCGTAAACAGAATGAAAGCTACACTCCTGGGAGTTCTTATAAAAAGTTGTCAAAAGTGTGTGAAGTCTACCAATACGTTGGCTAGCGCGATGGATGATTAAGACGTTGGCCTTATTCATTCATTAGTAAATAATGGACTTACATTTTCCTAGATTTATATAAAAAAATATAAGCCTAAACTTACCATAGACACAAATGAACTACCTGTTTATTTCTTCACTACTTCAAGGATATTTGCAACACAAGTTACACGACACATACCGCTTTTAAAGAGAGGATTTTTAAAAAGTTATCGCGCTTGCCAAGAAATGTTATTAAGCAAACATCCAATAAAACTTGTAAAAGCCCGAAAAATCACTGCGTACTTTATAACGCAGTTCGTAACATTAAAATGTAATATTTTACGAGAGTTTTGGGGAAACCTCATCCAGATTGTGAACTATGAGGGAGCAATTACGCAAACGATGTATTTATTTTCACATAAAAGTCTGCAAACTGGAAAAGTTCAACTCTATGGTTGTAATACGAAATGTTGCTATATTCAAACATTTTAACTCGAATGCCCTAAAAGGAATGTATTTTTTTGGGTGTAGGTACGTATATAAAAGCTCGCACATCTATATCACATTATCGCACGTCTATCGCACATTTATTTACCAGCTGACCCGGCAAACGTTGTTACCATGTAAATAAAAAAATTTTAAGGGTGAATAACACTTATCACTTAGGGGTATGAAAAAAAGGTAGTAGCCGATTGTCAGACCTACTGAATATGCATATAAAATCTGGTGGAAATCGGCAAAGCCATTTCGGAGGAGTACGGCAACTAATATTGTGACATGAGAATTTTGTAAATAAGATAAATGTATATTTTTATGGGATTAAAATAGCAAACGAGCTTTCCGTCTACCTGATATTAAGTTGTTTTCACCACCCATGGACATCGTTAACTAACTCCATAATAACAGCAACAAGAGTTGCTTAACTTTAGAAACTAAGATTCTCAAATGTATATTAGTAGGCAATCACACATTTCCACCGATAGTGAAGAACTTCTACATTGTGTTCATTGAGCATGAAAGTTGTATAATACTTTAAGAGTCTAATAAATAAAATAAAAAATGAAATTGTCGGTTTGGAATACCTCCCAGACCGACCATACTGATTCTAACACCTTTCATTCAGCATTATAAGGATAAGTTTCAAGATTCATATTCATATTTTAAGTACATACTAATTGAGTCAGCTCTTATCACTCAACACTGCGATAACCGAATTGAAACAGGATTCCCATGGACGAAAATACACAGGCATAAAGACACAAAATTCACCATCATTTTCCGGGTATTTCTTATTGCCACTTGCACAACAACCATATCCGCCAAGCTCCGCATCATTTGCACGTGCGGATGCCAATGCGGATGCTAAAAGTATTGCGGAAGTTCTGTCATTGCGACGGATGCGTATATGTGCAACATCCCTAGATTGAACTTTTTAAATATAAACTGTCTAATTCCTCATAAGTGCTTTGAAGGTGGTGAACCACTGTGTCCGGCACTGCCCCATCCCTATTTTTGATAATAACAGTAATGCTAAGCGCTGTTATATTCTGGTGTGGTGAAGACATCCTTATTCGAGATTTTCCAACTTAGTCCTGAGGTAACGAGGCATCTGTTGCCAACCCTAGGTAGGATTTTAATCAAAATGGCGGATGTTTATAGATCTCCATGGGCGGCTATAGGCAATTATCAAATATATGTGTATGTATCAAGTTGTATGCTTGTTGGATACTTCAATATTATAGAAAAAAACACAAACTTCACAAGAAGGACCACTGCAACAAAAAGGCATCTGCAAAAGCTTCTACATACTTGCCTCAAATCTTGCTAAATCTCTCTCAGTTTAAGCTTTCAACATACCCATCAAGTCACAAAATAACAAAAAAAATATAACTGCACAGGCTGAAATAATGAAGCGGTAATGACCTCGACGGTAAACCATAAAAGTCCTATTACCACATCCATTAAATATGTTATTGTCATCGTATCCTCGTATTCTTTCAAATTTAAACCTCATGTCCTTATCCATTAAGCCTTATTGAGCCAAACAACCGTATTATGGAACAAACAAGTACTTTGGTATAATTTATACGGAGAAATCTTCTATTGTTTAAAACGACGTATTGTCTGGAAGCTGTATTTCATACTAACGTGAAGCGTTTATTACGTTTAAGTTATGCTAACTTGGTACATTGAAAGAAATTATTGTAGGATTAGAGCCAAGAAATCTTCTTCGTATTATGGTGTGAATTCGTATTATCTTCACATTTTAATTATTTCTCGAACTAGGTAGTTCATGAAGTTAAAATTCTATAAAAATATAGTGCATTTATATATTCATATGGTGAAAGTGTTATATATATACAATGTGTATGAATATTGATATTTATATCTTCAGTTACACGACAGCACAGACTTCAACTGTACCTTCAAATTTTGTATGGAAAAATATGGTTTACTTTTTGAAGTTCATAAATATAAATTAAGTCCATTCTACAATATTTCCTACGCTTATATGTTCATAGCATGTGAAAATGGCATAAAATTGCGCAATAAAGTGACGTTTCCATATTTATAGAGTAGATGTGCACTAACAGAATTTATACCGAGAATGCTCCATTGTTCCTATAGTCTTATTGTTCTAGAGATTCATACACACTATAAATTGTTCCAGCAGTCCAACTTTTCAGCGAAACAATATTCGGAAAGAAAATATCTTCATTTTATGATTATTATTCAAGTTCATTTTGTTTTGATCTACGTTTTAGTGCTCTATGTTGTTATTTGAGACATCTTCAAGAGGTTTAATGTTTTCAGAGTAGGATGCTCTTAAGAATATTTACGACTCTCCGTCTGATTGGTATTCTTGGTCTTATTAGTCTAAAACTAATTTTATTTTTATCAGTATAATTGCTGTCATCAGGTAATGATACGATATGATACTAAAAAATATGATTATCATTAAATGATCTAAATACATCATGATCTACTTTTTATAAACTTAAAACTTCTGTGTACTGCAAATTATCAATTACGACTCATATGTCACTCCCTGTTTCCATTAACCAACTTTCCAACTAAATATGAAAATTTGCCCCAGAAATTGCAAATGTTATCCAAACTATTTCAATTTTGAGCAGCGTAGGGGTATGGTAATTTATTACAACTGTTATTTAATATATTCCAATTCTGTTTCAGGATGAGAGAGTACGTTGAAGAAAATGAGAAGAACGACCCTCTCATACACGCTCCAGACAAGAAAAACAACCCTTGGGCTGAGAAAGGGAAATGCGTCATCATGTAACCTTACAAACGTAAAACAAACCCTAATAAAAATATCACCGAAAATTCTAAAAAGACAACACTGTTTTGGCGTGCGATCACTTTAATGATACTGGTCTGGTTATACCACTAATTGCACCAAGCTCAGTATATGATGACTAAGGAATGATATTGGATGACTTGGACGAAGCTGAACTATTGCTACTGCCGGACAATATAAAGAATAGCCACGTAGAATCGAGTCCAACGGTCGTTTTAGATAAGCCAAACTCCACTTAGATTTGTTTATTGATTTCGACGTGAATTTCGTTCACCGACAAGATAATCTAGTCCTTAAATTCTATGATGTAAAGAATGTACATTTTGACTGTGCGCGACGCAAGGATGTACTTATGAATGTTTTGTTAAAAGAAATAAAAATGGTTGTAAATACGTTAAATTTTGTATTTCTAGTAATAGAATGTTCGGTCACGAGTCTGTGGGTAGAAGTAAAGGGAAAGTAATCGTTGGACGGATTAAAATTGTACATTAAAGCGTAATTACGACAACGTATATTGACAACCAGTTTATTTTGTTTTAAATTTAATGAAAGAGATTTTGTTGTAACTTGTGTTATACGAATGCCTTGAAAATCTCCAGAATCTCTCGCGTTTGTTGATATAGAACCCGTGCGGCTCCATACAGACAGCAACTTCCTCCTAGATATTTGTATGGATTTGCTATGGATTCTGATTCGTGGCGACCGGAAGCGAAGATCTAACTTCCACGGTCAGTGGTTTTTGTGTTGATCTCTTGGTACAAGCAAAAGCTTTGCCATCGGACCTAGTTGATAAAATTCATGACTTAAATGCGAAGATTCATTGAGCTCGTGAGTCTTCGTATTTAAAAATAATACTTAATATTAATAATCTTATAGGGTTAAATCGCAGATCACAACTTAACATCTATTTGCTGAATCACGGTATCGTGGATGCTATTCAGGAATTTAAATTAGGTATTGGCAATAAAAAATCTTAGATGAGAATAAACGACGAAATGTTAAACGTAGTGCAGTGAAAACTAATATTAAACTTAAGGTAACTTTCATGGATAAATGCGACATAATCTTGTTCAAAAACAATTTAATTGTAAGCCGATTTAGGATAATTTTTTATGAGATCAGGTATATTCCGCAGTGCCATTATATAGTAATGCTTCTATGACATAACTCTTAGCGCTCTATCTCTACGCTCCAGTACGTCTATTTATACATTTGTTATTGTATCCCAAAACTGTCTTCAGGTTTCTTTCCCACCTATCTAAGTTCACGTAATGTATCGAACAGGATTTGCCCCACATTAAGCATTAAACATTTAGGTAATTATTCATCTATCGACTACAATTTTAAATCTAGCACTTGATTAGCTTAGTATTAATTCAAAATTTAAATCAAAATAAACTTCTACCTAAGTCACAAGGTTTACTTGCTAAAGCGAACTATCGTAGATTCCAAAATAAAATTCTTCTAAATTATATCTAAGAATATTGGATTTGAAATTCTAATATTCTTACTGATTGAATCCTGTTTCGAAACCTATCGATTGGACATGTACAGAGGGCATTCAATCAGAAAGTCTATTAGTGTCATCTCAAGTAGTGCTACTAATCTTACATTCCATTTAAAGGGATTGCCTATAATCCTAATTTTGATTAAAATAGAAAAGTTTAAACGTACGCACTGTAGGTAATTATAGATTTAAAGTAAAAACTAACCTAAACTTAAAAAAAAAACTTAAATTAATTAAATACCTTCCTCCTTATTACCATATCTAGACATGAACTATGAAAAATCATTCTGGCTGTGAGTAATTCCCATTCGTTTAGATGTCTCTCATCGTCATTAGAGTCAGAAAGGGTTTCTTGGACTAAACGCTACCGACAATAAAGTAATTTTGACTTTGGTTGTTTAGTTTACCTTCCCGAACCCATTACTAGCATTTGGAATCTATGTCAATTTCTTATACGTACGTCTACTTCTCCATTAGCGTTACTTCTCATATCTTGTATCTTCATCACTTCATCTTTTCTTCTTTTCTCATCTTCTTCCCCATCAAGTATAATTTTACATATGTCCTTTCTTAGCCGATATAGTTTTAAAATAGAATTAGCGAGTAATGCGTAGTGTTAGTAATAAACTAAGCGAGAATCAAAGTTGTTTGTTAACTTATACGATAAAATTGCAATTCAGAGCATTAGCCGTAGTTATAATTAAAATGAAACGTAATGTGTTTATTTAAAATGACCTAGTAAATTAATTAAGGGATGTTTTTAAGGTGGCAAAGTTTTTCCTTTATTGGCGAAGCTGTTTGGGAGATTTTCAAGGCATTTACGATTTTATTAAGTTTTATTGTATATTTTATTTCTTCATATTTAATTGTATTCTAAGTTGATTAAACCAAAGATTCGCTTGTATCGACGGCGTTAAAACCACTGCGTTGTACGGAGTAACGCTAACGTAACGTCAATAAATAAATCCTAGCGTTATAGTTTAACGTATTATTCAACTCCATATTTAATTTAAGCTACTAAGTAAAAACTTAAACAGTAATTTTTAACGGATTAATCCAAAATTTAATAACTAGGTAAGGTGATATTGGAAATGATTTTTTTAGAATCAATAGGCTAAGGTATTATATGTTATTATTAATATGTAATCAGTAATCACTGAAATAAATCAAAATCTGTAATACTTGTTGCATTTACTTCTACAACCCAATTTACCTGAAGGTGGTACAAGGTACAACCCTTTGTTGAAGGTAGTAGAACCCTTTGTGGTTCGACTCCGGCGGCACCACCGCCACGCCTATTTCTGCCTCATTACAGCAGTGTTAGGCGCTGCTGTGTTCCGTTTTGAAGGGTGTGGTAAAGGAGACATACTTTTCCGAGGCGTTCCAGCTTAGCCCCCAGGGGTGGCAGCGCATCCTATCCTATTATATACTATCCTATTACATCCTATCCTTTACTAACTGGGGTTGATTACATATGTCCACGGGCGGCAGTAGCCACTTACCGTCAGGTGGACTGCATGCTCGTCTGCTATTCCTATATTAAAAAAAATACCTAGTGATTGTCACATATTCTGACACAATTCCACGTAATGTATGATTGTACTCACGAATTTAATATTCTGTAATATGCGTCTCCTTCTTCATCACACATGCGTTGCTGTTTGAACAGCTTGAAGACCAGTTGGAACGGCTTCCATAAGTACATTAGCTTTGCCACATTTTTGCAAACCAGAGCATAGCGGCTTTACGTTGCTATTTTGACTATTATAAGGCAGAAAGGTGTAGCGAAAGTGTTACCGCAATTTGAATTAAGAAGAATTCTACAACCGTAAAAAATAAAGCGGACGCTTCTAAAAATATCTACTTTCATATTGTTTTTGAAACAAATAACGTTTAAACCAGTCATTTTGGTCTAATAGAGGGCAGCACATTGGTATATTAGTGTTATACTCAGTCATAAAAGATCATTAGTGTATCTCCATACATCCAGGTGGACTGCATGCTCGTCTGCTACTCTTATATTATAAAAAAAAAAAAAAAAAATTTTTTAGTACAAGTAACTTCTTATTGTATAAGATGTCTATGATGAAACTTATTTTTTTATATTCATACTTAAACGATGAGGCAGCTGGGCTACCTGATGGAAAATCAACGTCGCTTATGGACATTTGTAACATCAGAAGAGTCGCCGATGCATCACCGGCTTTGAAGAAGAGCTCTATTTGTGCCTTTTTTGAAGAGAGTAGAAATATCAAGTGAAATATTCTAGCAATCTATGTTTCATCTGATTTTAACTGTCCTGAATGTGATCCATAATCATGAGTCCATAAATATGAGAAATGTCAATTAGTCCCAAGAATATACAACATTCTACATCAGCCCGTTTCATCTGCAAAACTTTGAGAACGCTCCCTTATATCTCTAGGCAACGCGAAATCAATACAGATTGGCTTAATCCCCTCGATCTCCCCCGTTGTAGGATTAATGTTGTTGTCATTTAATTAGATCGCTGATATTCCTTGATTTTCGGCCCATTTCCAAGCCCTTTTCTAAGGGCTTGAATAATGCCCAGGACCAATAAAGAACCCTCAGTGATTCGTCTCCGGTGGCACAACCCCGCCACATCAATTTCTACCTAATGGCAGTGTTGAATGCTGCTATATTCTAGTTAAAGGTTGTGGTAAGGGAGACATACTTTTCCGAAGCGCTCCAGCTTAGTCCTCAGGGGTAGCGACGCATCTGTGGCCAACTTAAGGTGGGAATCTAATCTTATCAGGGGTTGATTATAGATGTCTATTGGCGGCAGTGGCCACTTACCATCAGGTAAACTGTACGCTCGACTACTACTCCTATATTAAAAAAGGCATTTCGTTTTTGATCCACTTCAGTTCAGAGTGAATACTGTATTTGGAATACCACATACTGGCCTAACTTTTTATTTTTTTAACGAGGGGGAAACCTTCAAAAGGTACCCGGTGCCGTGGGAGCGACACAAGATTTTTAGCGCGCTAAAAACCCCCCGGTGGCCGTCCACGGCGCTGCGCAGAGGACTCCGGGATCTCCAACGGAACGCAACCGGAGTCCACTTGGTGCGTTGCCCCGTTGGGCTCCGACCCGGTGAGCTTGACGCTCGCCACACCGTCTGGTGTGCACGACGGTATGCGACCACACATACTGCCGTCCTTCCCGGCGTTGTTGACCGGGCAGTTCGAGCTCCCACTCTTACCCGCAACCCCGGAAGCCCCTTTTAGTCACCTCTTACGACAAGCATGAGTTACTGTAGCCCTATTCTGGTGCCAGAACTACAGGGACAACATACTGGTCTACCTTACACATGTTTTCACCAAGACTGTAGACTTTTCATACCACCATTATACAACTAAAACAAACGAGGTCTAGAAATCTTTGTTTTAAAGGCATCCAAGCTTTACTCTACATAATAGAATATCTTTCGATCTTTTTCTGTTGTTAACAAAATCTAAGTCAATAACAAGGAACATTTATCCGTGGTTTATCCCCTCAGAAAATAGAGGAGGCTATTGATTAAGTGGTTAGAGAAATGATTAATTTTGGGCTCAAGGCCTCGCTTGGATATCTGTATATTTCCATCCGAAAAATCCTTCAACTATCTTTACTTCCCTTATTAATGGCCTTCATTAGGAGATAAATGGTAGGGTCAATAGGAAGGGAAAATTTGTAATTTGCTAAGTGTATAAACCTAAAAGCAACAATTAGATATAGATAAAATGGTAAGATACTCGTAATATTAAATGTAGGAACATGATATATGGATAATTGTAATAAGAAGCATTTTTTTAATATAGGAGAAGCGGATGAGCATGCTGTCCATCTGGTCGTAAGTGGATTCTGCTGCCCATGGACATTTGTAATCAATGCCAGATAGGATTAGATATTCCTATCTGAGGTCGGCCACAGATGCGTCGCTACCCCTGAAGACTTACCTTACCACACCCGTTAAACCAGAACACAGCAGCGCTTAATACTGCTGTTATTAGGTAGAAATAGGTGTTTTTGTAGGTTTCGGTAAGCCGATTTTATGAACCTTTTTGAAATAATGATCAAATGAGTCCATGTCAAGTACTAGAGGATAGCTTTGTACGTTTCAAATAATACATTTGCAGTAACGTCAGCAGCATTCTATCTTAGATCCTATAATATACAGGTTGCAGATATAAAACGCTTTCTACCCTCACAGCCCCACACTAGGATTCCTTGTGTCGTGTGTGCTATGGACACACAGTGACAAATACACAAATACTCAGACCCAGAATCAGAAATCTAAATTCATCATTTAGAAATCTGTCTGGCCGGTGATCGAACCCGGGACCCTTTACGCGTCAGACCGGCATGGTGACCGCTCCGCCACGCGGGTCGTCAATATGCACCATCTGCCATAGCTTTAATTAGACAAAGTTCTCTTAGATTTTACACCACATAGCAACCTGGCTAGTCAGTTCAAATTAACATTCCATAGAATTAGTTACACACACTTGAATAAAACAGACATACTTGTCATTATAATCGTAAACTGATAAGTAGCAAGTGATAAGAATACATGGAACGAAGTAGCTACTCCACAACTAATCCATAAAATTAATTGAAACGAGTTTTTTCTAGCTATCTATATCATAGCGTATAACTTTATCACTAAGAAGAGACCTGATGTTAATGGTCTCTTTAAAACAAAAAGATGATTATGAATAACACACAAGAGAAGAAAATGGACATTGCACATCCTCTACTGGTGATACTTTAAATTAAAAGATGGTAGAACCCTTTGTGGTCGACCTCAGTTAGAATATCTAATCCTATCTGAGGTTGGTTAAAGATGTCCATGGGCGGCAGTAGCCACTAACCATCAGGTGGACTACATGCTTGGCTGCTACTGCTATATTATAAGAAAAACTACTATAATAGATATACAAAATAATTAAGATCTTTTTAGCTGGAATCGAACCTTCTGCCATCTATCACTGCACAAAGGCTGTAAGAACGAGCACAAACAACAATGAATATAACATCACAGTTCCATTTGTAGCTAATACTCTACACGTGTATTTCAACTAAGCCCCTTTAGTCATTTAGTAAAGCCGAAAATCCTGCTTTGTACCGGTTGGAGCTAGTTCGAACTGGCCGTATCCGCCTCTAGCTTTTATTCGGTTTTACGATATCCAGGATACGTCCTATCATATCTTAAATTACGTGGTCTATTAGTTTGGGCTTTGTTTTGTAAACCAATCCTAGAATCATGAAATTAGGTAGGGGTGCTGTATGTCTGTTTGTGTATTAGAGATAGAACCCTTGAATACCAACTCTAAGAGACTCTAAGAGTAGTAAGAGTAGTAGAAGACCCCCTGCTAAAAATAAACAAATTATCTTTACAATTTCTGAAAAACTGTGCTTAAATAATTAAATCTAGACTATAAGTACCTACTGATAAAATTTCCACAAACGAATAATAATTACACTATTATTGTAGCCTAATTCTAAAATGTACCTACTGATAATTTCTATACTCTAGAAACTATGTTCTATATGAACTTACCATAAGGTGGACTTGATACTCGTTTACTATTTGATCTAATATAAAAACTAAATTCATAATTTAGAAATGTGTCTGGCCGGTAATTGTAGTAGGAACCCACGGCGTATCAGTCAGGCATAGAGCTTACTACAACATTCAAGACGAAAATTGCTATATATTTTTATCAGGCGTAATGAAAGTTCTATGTATACTCGCGAGATACCATCCTTAAACTGATATTTACTGTGTCCCTTGAGGTTAGTCCACGATGTGAACTTGGACAGTCCCTCGGAGAACTGGTTGGCACTATCAAGGGCACTAACAATGCATGGCCAGTGTGACTATGGCATTGTTTCTCAACCGTTTTTATATCGCGACCACAAAAAGGCAAAAGTGTAAATAAAATGAATTGTGACCGCTTCACTCCCTTTTATTTTAATTTTATTAAAAGAATTAAGAAAAGTTTTAAAAAGGAAGGTAAAAGTTTTTGTTTTCACGTTACGTTTAATTTAATAACATGAAATAAAATTAATTCGTTCTTTTAAACGAAAATATTTTAAATACACGTAGTTATTGTTTTTTTAACAGATTGCGAAACCCTTAGAAGTGACCCCAATGTAGATAAGCGATGGTCCATATGAATATTGTTAATAATAGGGATAGTAATTGTTGATTAAATATAGTAATAAGCATAATTTTAATACTAAGTAGTAAATAGAGTATACTGGCTACACCGTAATATAAATTTTGTAAGTGATTCCATTCTTTCCCACCCAGTGCCCTATAATATAATGAATTCAGCAAAAAGTTTAATCAGGTCATTAAACAATTGCTTTGTGAAAAAGCGTATTATAAAATAAATAATAAGTTAGCGATAAAAACGTGTGGTCTGAAATAACTCCAGCTCCACTTGCTCCAATTGTTCAGGTTATTTATTTGTGTGATATTTTTGTAAAAAATATGTGCAATGTAGTTTTTTATCGTTTTTTTTCCACGAAACACCGTTGAAAGTAGTGGTAAGATTGACTTTTAAAAATATTTCTGTAAACATCACTTTGTATTTTCTTTCATGATATCGGATATCTGGTATGAGCCTCAAATAAAATTGGAGTCCCACCTGAGGTTGGCCACATATAGGGTGCTATCCGTTAGGGCAAAGTTGGAACGCCTCGTATAAGTGTCACCTAAATCTAGTTTTAGACCTACACGCCCACAAAAGCACCGCTACGCTGATATAAGGCAGAACAAAATATGTGTGGCGGTAGGGGGCGAATACAAATACGCCATCTCAGAAGACAAAGCTACAATACCTCGTGCTTAGTGTCTTTCACTTACGCCGCATCCAAATGCTCGCCAAACCTAGACAAACTATTGCAAATTTAATTGTGGATATAGTATTTGACTTTGTGTTGCAAGCGCTTGTAACCGATTCGATAGAGTTACATAAATCAAAGGAAATTTGCCACAAGTACTTGCGATGCGTCCACACATTTGTGCGTTTGTAGAGGTCTGGAGGCTGCGTGCTGATGTAGCACATTTTAAAGTCCTACCACCATAGCACAAATGCTATTATAAAGCAGATATGTGTGACGATAGTACTCCAGGCGACCTACAGTACACTCCGTCTCCCCAATATGGCAAAGAACGTCAATCACAAAAGATAATTTACCGCGATAACGCTGTATATATTTACCCAATTAACCGGGGTATCTTTTCCGAGCTCCGTAAATCTTATTTCCTTTCCCGGAGCTGACAGTAGGTAATTATTTTAAGCCCGGGGATGGGATAGTCAAACGAATTTACACTGGACCTTAATTAATGAGGTGAAAATGGGGAGCGTGAGATACTGAACTGTTTGTGTAGTATTTGTGATGAGCTGAAGCGACTTATAAATTCTAATTGATATTTTAATAGAGTTGAAAATTTGGTTTGATGCGAAGTAATGCCACGACTGATATTTTGAAAGATATTTAAAAATATGGTTTATGCAGAAGTAAAGCTTTGACTATTTTTATCGTGAAGCAGTTCTTGTGTGTTGTTGAAGGAGTTTTGATACTGGCTAGTTTATCATCTACTCTTCTAGGATACATCTAGTCTTCGGAGTGGAAAGCACCTGTGATCGACTTCAGATAGAACATGTTTGATATAGAGTTGGTTACAGATGTCTATGGCCGGCATTAGGCACTCACCATCAGATGAATTGCCTCTTCAACATCAGACATAACGTGTGAAAAATATGGCTTAAGACAAATATCATTTCAAAAGAGCAATAAACAAAAAATCCAAAAAGAAATCTAGAACTCATATTCTGTGAGGAGTTTTTTAAATATGAGTAGCAGACGAGCATGAGACCCTAGATGGGTTTACATATTCCTACCTGAGGTCGGCCACAGATGTCCCGCTGCTCCTGAGAACTAAGTTGGAACGCCTCGGAAAAGTATGTCTTCCTTACCACACCCTTAAAACCAGAACACAGCAGCGTTTAACAATGAGGCAGAAATAGGTGTGGCGGTGGTGCCGCCGGAGTCGAACCACAAAAGGTTCTACCACCTTTAAAGTTTTTATTCGCACACAATACCATCTAAGGTATATTGAAGGGATTATTATTGTTGTTCTAAAGTTTGGATAATGGAAAAACCATTGGTACCAGTCCAACATTCAAACTCGAAACTGTAGTATAGTAAATCCATAAACTGGCCAGTCACGGCTTTTATTACGTTACTTTCGTATTTTTAATACAATATAAAAGTAGCAGACGAGCAAGCAGTCCACCTGATTGTAAGGGGCTACTGCAGCCCGTGGACATCTGTAATCAACCCCAGACAGAATTAGATATTCCTACCTGAGGTCGTCCACAGATGCAACCCCTACCCTACCCCTATCCCTGAGAACTAAGCTGGAACGTCTCGAAAAAGTATGTCTCCCTTACCACACCCTTCAAACTGGAATACAGCAGCATAAGTGTGACGGTGGTGCCGCGGGACTCAAACTATAAAGGGTACTATCACCTTCAAAATTTTTTTTTTTATATTTTAAGATTCTGTTTACTTTCTTACCCCGCTCTTTCCTGTCACTTGAACCAGAAACAACACAATCCCGTATTCCAGTGCGAACTCGCCGACCACTATCCAAAGTTTGTCTTTACTTTCAAGAAGTTCCACTACTCGGTACTTATGTATGCAAACAGTTCTTTCCTTGTTACAATATTTGTGTAAAATTCCACCATTGTTTTAGATATTGTGCAATTTTTATAATGACGAAGTGTATGGCAACCCTTACTGTCCCTTTGCTGGGCTAATGCATATTACGCCGTACTGGTTCAATGTGGATCCAAGAAAAGAAAAGGAAATTTATAATAAACAATACCTCGTTCATTTTAAGGGTTTTACCGATAAAATATTATTATTATACGTACTACATTAATTTGACTGTATATGGATTAAGATCTTAATTAATTTTGTTGTAATTATTTTTATAATTTTGTTACAGTTCGAAAATATCAAAATATTTTATATCTTCTTTAAGAAAATAGTAATTCTCCATTCTTTCTCTTCCAGAAAAAGAGATCTTAACACACAGCCTTTTGACTGTTTGTTCAAATAAGTTGCATTGCATTTGCATGACTCAGCGAAAATGAGAATGTACTGTCATCATTATGGCATATTCACGTAACTTGAGTCCATAAAAAGCAACCCTTCGTTCGGGCTGACTTTGAGGCGGGTAAAAAATTCAACCCTTAATCGCAGATGGTAATATACTGCGAAAACGAACAAAAACGGGTGTTTATTTGAAAATAACATATGTTGGATCCCTGTCCATCAGTTAGTATTTTTAAGGTTTTTATAGTATTATAATAGCAGACAAGCTGACGAGCGAACGTTACTTACCATTAGGTGAACTGCAACACGATGGTAAGCTACTGCGGCCAATAGAAATCATATATATTAAATTCTCGTGTCACAATGTTAGTTACCGTACTCCTCCGAAACGGATTTACCGATTTTCACCGAATTTTATATGCATATTCACTAGGTCTGAGAATCGGCTACTATCTGTTTTTCATACCCCTGAGTGATTCAGCCTTAACATTTTTTTTATTTATATGGCAACACAACGTTTGCCGGGTCAGCTAGTTTACTATATATTTTATTTTAATAGGTTTATCTTAATATTCTATGTTAGTGAACACTTGTTCATTATTATTATATTGCTATTAGTATGCTTGGATCGTTGTAGGTAATTATTTAAATTAAATAAATTAATAAATTTATCCTCAAATTTTAAATAATTTCCTCAAATATACCGTTAAAATATTTTAATTAGCGTTAACATATATTTTAAGTGATAATAATAGGGAATACGAATTAACTGGAAATATTACATACGTATATAGACCTACCTATTGCCAATGAATAATTTACATATAATTCTATTTAACCCTTCATGTGTTTTAACCGGTTGTGGAGGGCAATTTTTTAACGCTTTCTACACTCACAGCGCCACACCCTATATCGTGGCTGCCATTGACACACACAAAGACGAATACACAAACACCCAGACCCAGAGGACATAACTAAATTTATCATTTAGATATCTATCTCTCTGTCTGGCTCGCCTTACAGCCCAAACGTTGACATCTTGCCGATAAATCTGTAGTATAACTAGCTGACCCGGCAAACGTTGTGTTGCCATATAAATAAAAAATGTTAAGGGTGAACAACCCTTATCACTTAGGGGTATGAAAAATAGACAGTAGCCGATTCTCAGACCTACTGAATATGCACATAAAATTTGGTTAAAATCGGTAAAGTCGTTTCGGAGGAGTACGGTAACTAACATTGTGACACGAGAATTTTATATATAAGATTTCGCTTGTGATCTAGCATACCACGGGACTTGCAAGATTAAAAACAAAATTCAAAATAAACCTCAATCCAATTGCAAACAATTGGAAAGTGTAAACATTAAATTGCATTTTTTGACAAGAAAGATATATAAATATTAAGACCAGTATAAATTGACCTCCCCTTTCAAGTACTCACAAAACAAAAAATCTATGCACCAGTAAGCATCGTTATGATTTCATTCCCTCGCCCGAACCCCAATATTTCAACCCTTATCATTCCAAAAGGGTGCTCAGCAATGGGACAGAAAAACTTTGCTATGGGTAAAAACGCAGAGCGAATTTTGACTTTTTTGAATTTGCATAATAAACTCAACTTTTGCAAGTTGAAAAATTCATTTCGTCTGAAATTTTAAACTAACTAAAATTGCCTACAGAGTTCGTTGACTTATAAATTAAGAAAACTTGAAAAAAGTTTGATATAACATATTCATGGTTAATGGTCCTAGCTACTTTTGTGATCGACGACCGTCAATTTAACTGCTTTTTACGAGAACCGAACTTCGATTAAACCGACACGCTTTAAATGTGATGCAACATTAATGTAATATCTACAACATACTGTCAGGGTAAAGGTAAAGGTAATACATTCATTACAATACAGTAAACATAGTGTTCATAATAATACTTTTTTTAATAATTTTATATTAATAAGAGCCTGTTTAATTGATGGTGAGAGTCTAGCGGGAAAATATATACATATGTATAAGGAAAGAAAGATATGATATTGATTAGAGAATAATAAGACGACATTTTTCTATTTATATTTACCCCCACTATAAGAATAAGTAAGATTTTGTTCGTCTTATTTTTGGTGTATTTTTATAAATCAGCATGTATTTTCGTTAGCAAGTGAAATGACATTATTAAAGAAATAAATATGTTGTTACAATATCTGAGATCTGAAAACGATGACATGTATACCGTTCAGTCTTCCTTCTCTTTCATTACATGAAATAGGAAGGAATCGATAAAATCCCAGAAAACACTTAGACAAAGCCTGGCGATAAGAATGATAAACTTAATGGTGATATTTTCCCCACTTACAATAAGTAGATACCGTATTATTGACTTCTCGATAACTCTTCAAATATTATTGATAATTGCAATCAGTTTTATATCAAAGCACGTCATCTAATGACTGTACAAATGGGAATCTTACTTCAATTACAAAATTACATATAATGTAAAGATAAAGGTAGAATCCGGTGTTTTGATTCCAGAGGCAGCACCGCTACGTCTATTTCTGCCTAATATAGCTATACACTTATACTCGTACTTATATAGGCGTTCCAACTAAACTCTCAGTGGTAGCAATACTTCTGTGACCGACCGACCGACCTATAACGGTAACCTGTAAACGGTGTTGTTGATGTCTCGGTTGATTGCCACTTACCATCAGGTGGACTGCATTTTCGTTGTTCACATTCAAAATTAATGTTTATTACCTATATCACTCTCACAATTTAAACGAAATCAACAAAACTCATAAATGAAATTTGAGCTGCAAGGCATAGCGAAGAATTAGACATGCATACATTCAGACATACATACAAAAGCTCGAACATACCATTCGAAGTAGTGTAAAACTTACTTTTCCGAGGCGTTCCAGCTTAGTCCTCAGGGGTAGCGGCGCATCTGTGGCAGACTTCAGGTAGGAATATCTAATCCTATCTGGGGTTGATGTCAGATGTCCATGGGCGGCGGTAACCACTTACCATCAGGTGGACTGCATGGTCGTCTGCTACTACCATATTATAAAAAAATCTATTTAATAAAGGAGGCAAAGCCACGAAACAAATACTGTTTTACTGGTACAATATCATCCGTTGAAGATAAGGAATCGTTGAACATAATAACCGAATCATCAATCACAGAACTATTGTTGTTAGCTAGATTAATTACTTGTTTTGTTTCCAAATATACTTGTTAATGTCATCGAATTTCCACGGTCTGTTCCACATAGATTTAGAAAGCTTCTAATGTTTTCGGTGTTACATCAGTCATCATCATCATCATCAGTAAATAGATTTTATATATAGGAGCATGCGGTCTATCTGATTATAAATGGCTACTGCCGCCCATGGACATCTAATCAAACCCAGATAGGATTAGATATTACTACCAGAGGTCGGTCACAGATGCGCCGCCCTAAATATCAAGCTAGGACGCCTGAAAAAATATGTCTCCCTTACCAAACACTTTAAACAATAACACAGCAGCACTTAACACTGCTGTTATGAGGCAGAAATTGGTGTGGCGGAGGTACCGCCGGAGTCGACCCACAAAGGGTCCTACCACCTTAAAAAACCCTTCAAGATATTAGATGGAAACGAATAACAGTTTTATACAACAACTTTTAATTGGAATGTTTGTGGGACGTGTGCGTTTGACAAACGAGGAAAAGTTCCAGTTTTCCTTGTATGTTACAAAATACGACTAAGTTCATCGAATCCTGCAAAGTTCATCTACGGCATTCACAAACAATACATAGTGAAGTGCAGTAACTATGTCAATAATTGCCGGTTTTTATAGGATTCCCTATTAAGTCTGCGATATCTGTCTGTTTGTAACCGAAGGATGAAGTTCCATCCACACCAACTGGACCCGTGGCGGTTCTCCACGGTTCGGTTTGCACAGACGTTCTTGCCACGAACGTGCAAGATGTGGAATGAACTTCCTCCTGAGGTATTCCCAGAGCGCTATGACATGGGGCTCTTCAAAAAAGGTGCAAAAAGAGCTCTCCTTCAAAGCCGGCGATGCAATGGCGACTCCTCTGGTGTTGCAAATGTCCATAGGTGACGTTGACTTCTTTCCATCAGGTAGCACGTCTGCTTTATCGTTACGCTCAAAAATAAAAAAAATCTCTATCTTTTAAACCGTAATAGATAACCACTTGATTTTTTTACAGAGTGTGTATTGCCATGGTCGCTGTAACATCAAATACTAAAAATAAAAAGGTAAAAATAAAACGAGGTGCCACAGTGAGTGACAACGCCATCTGTGTTATATAAAATGTAATACATTGAACTAAAAAAAGTTTAGTAGTACGGAACCCTCTGTATACAAGCCCGACTCGTACTTGACCTATTATTTAAGATTGAAGTAGTGAACGAGGAGCCCACCAAATTCACTAGACTAGAAATAGTAAGTGTACATACATATAAACGTAATGCAGTCTAACTCTCATATATCTATCGTCATCAACCCATTTTTGTCCCACTGCTGGGTACGGGTCTCCACTCAGAATGAGAAGGATTAGGCCATAATCCAAGGCGCTGGTCAAGTGCGTATTGGTAGACTTCACATACCTTTGAGATTTTTTTTTAATATAAATCTCTCAGGTATGCGGGTTCCCTCACGATGTTTTCCTTCACTGTTTTAAGCAAGTAACAATTAATTTCTAATACGCACATAACTTTGAAAAATCAGAGGTGCGTGCCCGGGATTTGAACCTTGGACCCCTCATTCGAGAGGCCGAGTTTCTTAACCATTAGGCTATCACAATCTATCTATATAAATGTTATAACTTGAAATACAGAAAAATCCAAACACAACGTCCAACTAAATCATTCTCAAGCGACATGCAATTTATGATACTCAAACAGAAACCATACTAAGATTGTTAATGGAGCAAGTAGTGGAATTAGTGCTTCAAAAGTTAAGCGCTTTGTAAGTTACTGAAGATGGTTAGAACGTTAACGTGTTTATGTTCAGCACCCTGATCCTCCATGTGTGATAATGGGATGAGTGGCTTGCGCTTGCTCGGTTAACTCCAGACGCACCGGCCTGGAACGTGTGGGAAGATAGTATTTGCTATTCTCTCTAACTTGATGAATATTTTAAGGATTCTCTTTAATGAAACCAAAATAGAATGTTTCCATATTTTCCATTCGTTGAAAATAAGATAACGTCTATAAGATTCTGGATATACTGGATACAAGGTATGAAGATGGTAGAATCATTTGTGGTCTCTCAGTGGTAGAATCTCTGGAGGCTCCACGCCCAAACCTACTTCTTCCTAATAACTGAAGTTTTCAGCGCTGCTGTGTTCCGCTTTAAAAAGTGTGGTAAGGGTAATATTTATATGAAGCGTTCCTAATCCTATCTGGAGCTGATTCCAGATGTCCATGGACAATAGCTACTTACCATGAGGTGGACTGCATGCTCGTTGGCTATTTCTAAATTATTAC
Organism: Epargyreus clarus clarus; assembly: GCA_014595695.2. Taxonomy (NCBI): domain Eukaryota; kingdom Metazoa; phylum Arthropoda; class Insecta; order Lepidoptera; family Hesperiidae; genus Epargyreus; species Epargyreus clarus. Next base: position 200,470 of record JACTTY020000017.1, on the reverse strand, counting down.
AAAACAATAACAGTTCAGAAGATAAAGGGTAAAATTATTTAACAAAAAAAGTGATCTATTTCTATTATTTTTTTTGTAATACAAGGTTTGCTAAGGGAGATCATTTCTCTAGAAATAAATCCGCCCTCTCTCTAGCCAATTATCCTAGTTTATGTTTATAATTTATAATTTTAAAAAGAGTATTATCCTAAAATATAAGAATTCTACTTTTCAAAATCGATTTAAAATAAGAAAATAGCAATTGGAAATCACAGCACGTTTCTATTTCATTTGTGTATATAGAAAAATCAGCGCATCCAATTGCATTCAAGATGAGTAAATTTAGAATTCCAGCAGCGTTTCTGCGTTTGTCTTGGAGTCCAACCGATCTGTCTCCTGAAATAAGATCGTAATGGAAAAAGTTTGGAAAGTTATACGATCAAACCTTTATTTCTTTTTCTGTGTGTTACAATAAACTTGTCTCTGGTCTGAAATAATAATTTAATTCTTTGATATTTAACCGAATTTGAAGAAATTGTTGGCCTTCTCTGGAATAATCTTTGCTACACCTGCTTCTGTCGCTTACACATTATCTAAATGCTGTAAACGCTGTCTATATACTCACAGCCACATGGATTCCCTGCGTCGTGGGTGCCTTGAACATACACCAAGACGAATACAATATGTGTATTTTGATTCTGTCTTGCTAAGGACTTATTACGGAACCCTGTGCGTCAGATGGCTATGATGACTGCTCCGGTTGTCTATGCGGGTCGTCTTTGAGTCAGCCTAGTGTAACGCTCCCTATATTCCTACTTAAGAGATTATAACTTACGTCTGACACAGCAAGGTAATTTGCCATCATTCTTCTTATGGACAATCTCTATTCTTGTGCAGGTTACTCATTAAATACAAACAGAACAGTAGCAAAACTAAAGAAGAAAGTGTCAGCATATTCAATCGTGGAAAGAGAGCCATAAACAGCAGTGAAGTGTAAGTAGACAATATAAGCTTCAATTTATTACAGTATGTGTAACGTGTATTATCCAACCGTAACAGCCTTGCGCCTGTGTGGAGCTACTGTGAACATTTGCGCTCCATTTAGATAAGATACTGCATCGATAATTATAAAGCTATCATCAGGGACTTTTCTATGTGAAACCTACTTGTCTATATCCCAAGAAGAATATTAGTAATAATTTAGATTTAGATAAAGAGAAACTATGCCAATATTTTAAACATAAAACTTTTTTTAATATAGTAGTAGCAGACGAGCAAACAGTCCACCTGATGGTAAGTGGCTACTGCCGCCCATGATCATCTGTAATCAACCCCAGATAGGATTCAATATTCGCCGCTACCTCTGAGAACTAAGCTGGAACGCATCAGAAAAGTATGTCTCCCTTACCACACTTCTTCAAACCAGAACACAACAATGCTTAACACTGCTGTTATGAGGCAGAAATAGCTGTGGCGTTGGTGCCGCCGGAGTTGAACCACAAAGGGTTCTACCATCTTCTGAACAGACTACTCCTGTAAGAGTGTTTATTTATTACTAACCCTTTGACCTGAACCCTTTAAAACACATTTTTAATTACCCCATACTATACAGGGTATGAAATAGATTTCATATTAAGCTCCCACATTGAATTTCCCGCAGAAAACCAATATCGGGAATCCTAATGAATGAAACTAGCGCACTAATTAAAATTTCACGCATATTCTGACGTCTCGCGTGTAGGAATGCAAACATCCCGGTCTATTCAGACGTGGGTGACTATTTAAATGATTGCATCGGAAATTCTGAACGGCATAACGTCACATGGAGGATGGAATATACTCATATCTGAATAATTATCGATATTAATAGACGAATGGTGTGCATTTTTCATTTTCTCTGGGTTTAAATTCATCCATTACTCCCTAAAACTCTGTTAACACTGGAAATCGCTCCGCTAAGGTATATAATGCGTGCTTAGGGATGCGTATTCGATTTTACTTCATAGAAGTTTGTTGTCATTCACTTAAGAGTGAATGACCAAATCGAGAAGAAAGCTACATACTTTAATGTTATCCAAAATATATCAAAAACTTAAAATATCATTAGTAAAAGGGGGGAGGGTAGCTGGTTGAAAATGAATAAAAGAAAGGCAACAAAAAATTAAAATTAAACAAAAAGGGACATATCAACAAAGTGAAATGCTAAAACCTAAAAAACCTAAATTATAACGACTGACCGCCCAGAATTGTAACACATAATTTGAAAGAAATTATTTTATATATTTATTTGTAAAAAATATTACAGCATAATGTAGTATACGTAATATTAAACATGGCTTAAAAATCAGCTGTTGCTATTTCGCTAGTGTCGCATTTGTATGACAAATCCATTTTTATTGAAAAAGGAAGTAAAATTTTGGATTGTAATTTATTTTCACGTCATCATAGTCTGTGTTTAATTTTGCAATCCTACCGATTCGATAAAATACTAGAAGTAGATAATTTTAATATCTATGATAATTTCAAGGGTTGCAATTGTTAAGACTCGTTCACATGTACTATGCATGATCTAGTGTTGTGAGATAGAGATTTAGTTTCAATTGTAGTGCAAAAATCTAAATTTTGACAATTCAGTTTTATCGGGGAAGGAACAAAGTATGAGAGTTCTCGACAAGGTTCTCGAATTGTGTGGTTTGGAAGAGATGTGTAAAAAGATTTTGGTGATGATTATGATGGATGAAGATGAAATGGCTCAACACATTTTATATTTGTCGTATCCAGCTACGGCTTACTAACATTCATTCAGAACCCGCCGTGATTTAACGTTAGTGTCACCAACACTATCAATCTTGCCTTATAAGCAAATTAGCGGTGCTGCATTTGACGGAAATGTACTAACATACTCGTATTATGTTATTCCAACTTATCAGAGTCACATGCTTAATTAACAGCGTCAGAAGAGAGCAATATCGTGAGACTGATAACTTTTAAGATCTATTCTGTTCTATTAAGAGTAATTTTAGAGTCAGGCATCTTCAATCATCAGTCTAATATTCATAAGTTTCGTATTAGGTACTTCCACAGTTTCGTGTATTCGGAAGTTTAGAAGAATAACCTGAAGTATCTAAGGGATGAAGATAATTTATTAGAAAGTCTTCATTCCTTCCAGTGGGTTTTAGTCGTCAATATTTTTTATAACATAGGAGCAGCAGGCGAGCATGTAGTCCACGTAAATGGTCACTGCGGCCTATGGACTTCTGTAATGAACCCCAGATAGGATTAGATATTCCTACCTGAAGTCGGCCATACATACGCCGCTACCTATGAGGACTAAGCCTTTAAAAAGTATGCCTTTGATGATGATGATGATACACATAACTTAAAAATCGTAGATGCGTGCCTGAGTTTCTAACTTCATACCCCCTTTTGAGAGGATGAGTTTTTAACTACTAGGCTATCACTGCTATTTCCAGTGGGTACATTAAAATAAATAGAACAGTCTGAACGACGTCTTATTTCTTCAGGGAACACTCCAGATAACCGAGTCTACTTATAGCAGAAACGCAACCAGTACTTAATGAGTGCAGTGTTTGTGATAAGCAAAGATACCGTGCGAATAATGTATCGCATATACCCTTTGTTTTTCTTTGTGTGTGGTGTGTTCGGGCAGATCTCCTTGAAAGGTGAATGCGACTATGCGACGACAAATTATATCGAAACCGTCAACCTGACTCAGGTATGTTAGGTGTATCAGATGATTTTTACTGGTGGTTGTATTTTCCTCTTGTTTACATGCATTCGGTTTGCGGTTGCATTGCAGTTTGCGGACGTTCTTGCCACGAACGTTCAAAATGTGGATTGAACTCCCTTCTGAGATATTCCCGGAGCACTATGACATGGGGCTCCTCTGGTATTGCTAATGTCCATAGGCGACGTTGACTACTTTGAATCAGATAGCGTTACGCTTAAATATAAAAAAAACCACATAGATAGTATCATATAGTGAATGATTCGTGATAAGATTTTCAGTGGTTCCAAGTTAGGTGTTGTATTTCATTTAGAAAACCTAGATTTTCGCTTTTAGATTTAGATATGAAGAAATTGGAATGTTTAAAAAACAAACACAATAAAAAATTTTGACGTTCTTGATAGCCTAGTAGTTAAGAAACTCGGCATCTAGATCTAGGCGTCCGAGGCCTCTGATTTTCCAATATTATGTGCGGATTAGAAATTAATTATCACTTGCTTAAACGGAGAAGGAAAAGATCGTGAGGAAACCTGCAAACCTGAGATATTTATAAAAAATCTCAAAGGTATGTGAAGTTTACCAATACGCACTTGGCCAGCGCGATGGACTATGGCCTAATCCTTCTCATTCTAAGAGAAGAGTCGTATCCAGTAATGGCGCAATAATGGGTTGATGAAAATAACTCGAAGTTTTAATCCGGGCTAGATTCTGTGTCTAAGCATCAAAAACATGCGCAGGCTTTTTTGAGAACAAATATAGAAATCGTTGTGATTTTCCAGATGTATGGAACCTGGCACCAAATATCAAGAATCGGTAACAAAATGGAGATCGGCGATTGTTCCACTTTGACCATCTCTAAACCGGAAGGGTCAGAGGATACGCTATTTAGTCATTCTGAAGTTTTTAACAAAACGGAACTAACAATGAATGGTACCATCGGGGAACTCGAAGACTCTCCAGGATGGCTCCTGATGAAGTTTAGCGGTAAGTAAATTTGCGTTAATAAAAAGCAGTGATAGCCTAATGGTTTAGAAACTCGGCCTCTCGAACGAGGGGTCCGGGGTTCAAATCCTAGGCACGCACCTCTAATTTTTCAAAGTTATGTGTAATATTAAAAAAATAATTATCACTTGCTTAAAACGGTGAAGGAAAACCTCGTGAAGAAACCTGCATACCTTAGAGATTTATAGAAAAATAACTCAAAGCTATGTGAAGTCTACCAATACTCACTTGGCCAGCGCGGTGGACTATGGTCTAATCCTTCTCATTCTGAAAGGAGACCCGTACCCAGCAATGAGACAATAATGGGTTGATGACGTGACGATGAGGACATTATGCCTTAAGTTATGAATAAAATAAGCGGCGTAGTCGGGAGTTGGTTGGGCTATATCTAGTGGCTTAACGTCATGCACAAGAATCCATTTTTGTGCATGTTTGAAGGGGGTAGAACCCTTTGTTGTTGGATTACGGCGGTACCACAACTACCTATTTCTGCCTAATAACAGCAGCGTTAAGCGCTGCAGTGTTCTGGTTTAAGGGAGACATACTTTTCCGAGGCGTTTCAGCCTAGTCCCTAGGGGTAACGGCGTATCTGTAGCCGACCTCGGGTAGGAATACCTAATTCTACCTGAGGTCGATTACAGATGTCCGTGGGCGACTGTAGCCACTTACCATCAGATGGACTGTATGCTCATCTGATAAGCGGCGTAGTCGGGAGTTAGTTGGGTGATATCTAGTGGCTCAACATCATGCACACGATCGTCGAAAATTTTCTGACATGGGTTAGTTACTAAGGGAGGAAATGTTATTAAGCGTCGTGCGTCGGCAATCGGCAACCTTTTTGCTTTATCTATTGAATCATAATAGCAGGACAGTTCAAAAAAGTTCAATCTATAGTAAATAGATTGAACAATTTTGAACTGTCCTTTTTGAACTTCTTTGGCTACTATGATAACAAATGCTAAAATTAAAAAAGAAATGGGCCGGAAGCCTTCGTGCGCGAGATCGTCTCGCACTTTGCCAATTATTTCAATGTTATTTACTTTTCAGATTTCTCTTTGAACTTCGTGATGTTATCAACTAAGGTCCCAGGAGTTGCAGTAATATATTCATGCCACGCTTTCCAAAATTCCACTAAACAAGGTAAGTCGGTACAATTTGAAGCAATAAAATTTGTTTACATTGTATTCCTTAATGTGCTTAGCCTTAGTCCTTAGGGGTAGCGGCGCATCTGTGGCCGACCTCAGGTAGGAATATCTAATCCTGTCTGGGGTTGATTACAGATTTCCATGAACGGTAGAAGCCACTTACCATCAGGTGGACTGCACGCTCGTCTGCTACTCCTATATTGTAAAAAAACTATTTGACGTTCCAGTTTGGGCTTGGCAATACAACCGGAACGCTACACTCTCGAGCGAGGAGAGGGATACCCTCGACCAGATCGTCACCAGCCAGCCTGACTTGAAGGGCGCTGCGTGGAGAGAGACGAACCACACCTCGACGGTCTGCGGTAACACTGGGGTGAGGTTGCCCACGCCACAAGTCCTAACCGTCCTGGCTCTTGTGTTCTTAGCTAAGGAATTTGTATGAATTATTTATTTTGTGTAACCAATAAATATTATTTTAGGTATATATGGTTTTCATTTGCGATCATAGATTAGTAAAAATTACTCACTCCTAACAAGAAAATGTAACCAGTTTTGAGAATTGAAATAGTTGCGTAAGTTTTGCCACGTCACCTAAAATATTTGAAATGTTTATTTGTTATGTAAATTACGCAGTATTCGTTATTTATTCGTAAAATTTCTCTAAAAATGTTTTTATTAGTCAGGAATAAAAAAAATTACTGACAAATCAGCCTCTTGTGGCTTCATTCGATTTCAAGGCGGCTCAGCATCTTATCAAAGTGAGCGATTGAAAGAGAGTAGGTTTTTTAAATGCATGTGTGTAAGAATATACATAGTAGTTTTTTATATATTATTTATATTTTAATTTAAAATTGTAGGTTATGTTTAGGTACTTTAATTATTTGTATATAGTTTAATTTATTTTAATTAGTATTTAATTTCTTGTTGAAAATATATGTTTTTGGAGTATTTGGAGTATTAAATATACATTATATGCTGGTGACGTTGTCAGCGTCGATAGTGCAATTTAAATATATCAAAAATTCAAAAATTTCAAAAACTCAAACTGCCGTCTGTGCTTTGTTCGGTTTACGCACTTTTAGACAAAATAGGTCTCGTGATTGCAAAATGTTCACTACTTAATTTTTTTTGTTATATGCTCCAATGTACCTATACTAGTTTTTTAGTTTATTATTAATCTTACTTAACATAAAAATAGAACAGTACTTTTTTTCTGACACTTTAACCAACAGATAAACATATCTATTATAGTTTAAGTATAGTAGAACTTTACTCAGCAACCACGAAGGTCCATGTTAAAAACACACAATGACATGAACAGCATCATTCCAATATTTTTTTTTTTACGTGGAGAAATCCTCATGGATTCCCTTACGCCCGGGGGAGCTAAAGGGATATGTCGGACTCTTACCGACTAAAACTCCGCGGCGTTCCTCTGGACGCTCGATGCCGGGTCACGAGAAGCGTTAGCATTACATTCGCGGCCCGGCAACGTCGGCCGGCGCTGATGTTAACGCCACGTCCCTCTCACTGGTGTGAGGGGACCCTCTCATTGGTGTCCCTCATGAGATGAGCGTGCAGAACGCACGCACAACACCTCGAGCGCTAAAAGTGGAGTTGGATTATCATTCCAATATTAGACTATCTGGAATCGAACCCGGATCATTGCTAATCGTCAATATATTTCATCATAACACATCCTTTATCAAACGGCTTATAACCAATAATGGTATAACCACTTCAGATAATACTCATCTGACTCCACTTGTCTGAACGTGACTCACATGTTACAATAACAACATAATTATTCTAACAATCCAATTATTTCATTTATAGTAGGTATGTACGAATAGGTACTTATTTCTGCCCTTATAACAGCATTATTAGGTGCTGCTGTGTTCCGTTTTAAAGGGTGTGGTAAACGAGACATACTTTTCCGCGGCGTACCAGCTTAGTCGTCAGGGGTAGCGGCGCATCTGTGGCCGACCTCAGGTAGAAATATCTAATCCTATCTGGGGTCGATTACAGATGTCCATGGGCGACAATAGCCACTTACCATCAGGTGGACTGCATGCTCGTCTGCTACTCCTATATTATAAAAAAGGTACTTTAATTAGTAAAGTACCACTCCTGATAGCTGGAATAAAATGTTGTAGAAGCCTCTGTGGTTGGACTCCGGCAGCACCACCGCCACACCTATTCCTGCTTATTAACAGCAGTGTTAAAATCTGCTGTGTTCCGGTTTGGAAAGGTGTGAAGACATACTTTGCCAAGCCATTCCACCTTGGAACTCAGAGATAGTAGCACAGTAGGCTGTCCTCGGATGGGAATCGTATTTTATATGGGGTTGATTACAGATTTCCGTGAGCGGCGGCCACTTAACATCAGGTGGATTGCATTCTCGTCTGCTTCTCCTAAATAATAAATAAATCCATCACATTTAGTCAACTAAACACTTATAGTCTGATTCATAATTAGGTGTCCAAAATGTAAACAAAGAAATGTCATTGTCAAAATTCGATTACAGGTATTCCAAACAAGTTTTTTATATTTCTTTTTAGGGTTCCGCACTCAAAAGGTAATAATGGAATCCTACACTAAGCCTTCACGGTCTGTCCGTCTTTTTTCCATTTTTTTTATTATTGACACTAAATAAGTGTATCTAATTTCTTACGTGCTATATTTTAGAAACGTTTTTAGAGTTCCGTACCCAAAGGGTAAATACGGAACCCTATTACTAAGACTTCGCTGTCTGTCAGTCTGTCACAGGGCTATATCTCCGGAACCGTAATAGATAGCCACATGATTTTTTAAAGAGGATGCATAACAACAAATACATAAAAATAAATTAAAGTTGAATATTAAGTGGGGTCTCCATACAACAAACGGTATTTTTCGGCAATTTTCGATCTAACCGTACTAGGAAGACGGTTGAAATTTTGACAATCCGTTTACTACTGGTTTAATAAATACTAATGAGAACCATAGAACATATTTTAATACAGTTATTTTAATTTTATTATACGTTGTTTACGTTTCAATCATCATCACCCCAACACCATCTGTGGTTGTGTCATATAACTAAGTATTGTTGAAAATAATAAAATGAATAATATTAAGTAAAAACAATGAACATTTGGTGTAACGAATGCCTCCATGTGCGAGTTCGACTCGTACTTGGTGATTTTTTTATTATATTTAATTATGTCAGTTTAGGGAAGGAAAATGGAAATTTAATTAGCTCCAAATTGATAAAACTATTTATTGGCTAACTTAACCACAGACACACATATTGTTAATATTATATAAATAAATTATTTAAGTACTTTGTTTTGAATACCATATTAGGAAAACAAATACTTATTATATTATTAGTAAAGTTATTACTATTAAAGTTAATATATTTACACATTACATTATATGATGTATAGGTTATATATAGCCTGTATTCTGATGTGGTCTTAATTGAAGCGTGGTAAGCGCTCCAATTTAGTCCTCAAGGGAGCGATGCATATGTGAGCTATATATTATGTCGTCGTCAATATATTATTCTCCCACTGCTGGGCATGGGTCTCGTCTCAGGGTGAGAGGTTTTGCGTTTATGCTGAAGTCCACCGAGAGGGCCAAGTGTATTGGTAGACTTCACCCACTCTTACGAACTTTTTTAAAGAACGTAATCTGAGGATGTTTTTATATTTAACCTAACGATAAGGCAGACGGGCTACCTGATGGAAAGCAGTCACCGTCGCATATGGACATTTGCAACACCAGAGGAGTCGCCAATACATCGCCGGCTTTGAAGGATAGTTCTTTTTAGACCCCTCTTGAAGAGCCCCATGTCATAGTCCGGAGGGAATACCTCGGGAGTAAGTTCCTTCCACATTTTGCACGTACGCGGCAAAATGATCGTGCAAACCGAACCGTGGAGGACCGCCACGGGTCAAGTTGATGTGGATGGAACCTCATCCTTCGGCGATTGGTGCGATGAAGGAAGGGTGACGATGTTTTCCATCACCGATATAGAAAATGATAATTAATTTCTAATGACAATCATATGATTATATATATTCACAAAAGAGTAATAATATGACATACATACAAAAAACACGAAATAAATGTAAGGCCGTCTGGAAAGTCATAAAAAAACATAATAATACAAACATTAGCGATTAAATAATACCGAAAATAAATATAAATGATTTAAACGTAACAGATCCTCAAAAAATAGCAAATTCATTCAATAATTATTTTATATCATCTGTCACTGATCACTGTACAGATAATCATAATTTACCCGAAGCCCTTAAAACCGTCCCGTCAGAAGAATCAACAATTTTTGTCACGCCTTTATCTAACTCTGAATTACTTAATATAGTAAAGTCACTAAATAATTCAAACGCAGTTGGATATGATGAGATTAATACCAAAATATTCAAAAGCTCAGTTAAAATAATTGCCTATCCACTTTTACATATCATCAATTTATCTCTGAATGAAGGGGTCTTTCCTCAAGAGCTAAAGAAGTCTGTAGTAAAACCAATATATAAAAAAGGTGACAAAACTAAGTTGGATAACTTTAGGCCCATTACACTAATTCCGATCCTCTCAAAAATTTTTGAAAAGGTTATGTATCGGAGGCTACTACATTTTTTTGACAAGAACAAAATTATCAAAGAGGAGCAAAACGGCTTTCGTAAAAATAAGAGCACATCACTAGCAGCATTTAATTTGGTTAAATTTGTGACAGACAGTCTAGATAAAACAGTACCAATTTCAGTAATTCTACTAGATATGACAAAAGCATTCGACTTTGTTAGGCACGACATATTATTAAGTAAACTGTACAAATATGGCATTAGAGGACCGGCCTTTTACGGGATCAAAACATATTTAATGAACAGAGTACAATGCGTCGAAACATACGGATACACTGAAACTAATAAAACTCTGAAACGTTATAGATCTGGATTTAAACTTAATAACTACGGCGTACCACAAGGAAGCATTCTAGGCCCTCTCCTATTTCTTATATACGCCATATCACAACGTTGCATTATGTTTGCAGATGACATTTCTATTATAATACAAGGAAAAAACATGCGTACCTACGAAACTGAAATACATAAAGCTTTACATAAAACAATAGATTGGTTAACAATAAATAATTTAAAAGTAAACGTAGCAAAAACTAAATACATGCAATTTTATACTTCTCAAGGACGTCCTAAAGCACTTAATATTACATATAATGGCATGAAAATTGAAATGGTAGAAAGTAGAAATGCAAAATTTCTGGGTGTTATACTAGATCACTCATGCAGTTGGCGTGCCCACATAGATGAGGCATGTACAAAAGTTAATAGCTTCGTCTATGCCTTGAGAAGAGTGAGCCAAACTATATCGCTAGAAGCGGCTTTGATGGCGTATAATGGTTATGTTAGCTCTACACTTCGATACGCAATTGTTATTTGGGGCAACTCGTCTGAATCCCTAAGAGCTTTCCGAATGCAAAAAAGATGCATACGAGCTATCTTCGGTCTCGCACAAACAGACTCATGCCGTCCATTATTTCTGAAATACAAAATAACCCTAACATGTTCATATATTTTAGATGTCTGTTTGTTCGTCTACAAACACAAAGATCTCTTCCAGGAAGAGAAAAATATATACACTCGGAAAGCGCGGACACTGAACATCCATAGATTATATAGACCCATAACAAAACTATCAGTGACTGCCAAAAATAGTTTTAATATGGCTATTAATATATATAATAAAATTCCGGATGACTTTAAAGGCCACAACTATATAAAATTCAGGAATTTAGTAAAAAATTGGCTAGCTAAAAAATGCTTCTATACGATTAAAGAGTACTTTGATGATAAAAACTGACATAATTTTCCTAATTTCCTTATTATTATTATCATTATATAATGACTTGATTATCATTATTATTGATTGTTAATTTCGACATAATTGCATTCGTCTTAATCTAAATATCGGTTACCTTTAATACTTTATTATTAATTCTAACATTTTATTTAAGTTTGACATGTGTAACACCTGTAAAGGTAGCATTTAATTGAACTGTATGTATTGTTATTGACCTATTGTACTAAATGCTTTACACAATAAAATAAATAAATAAATTTAAATCATAGGCTAGGAATTCGAACTTCGGACCTTGCGATTGAGAGACCGCGTTTCGACCACTGCTATCATCTTTGTGGGTAATTTTCGTAAAAAGTCGAAGTAGATATATTACTAAGCAAAAATAGTTATGGCAGTTTCGCACCAGCCAAATAAAGAAATAAACTTATATTAAATACCAAACATAAAATGTTTGCCTTTTTCATAATATAGAAGTAGCAGATGAGCATGCAGTCCACCTGATGGTAAGTGGCTACTGCCGCCCATGAACATCTGTAATCAACCCCAGATAGGATTAGATTCCTACTTGAGGTTGGCAACATATGCATTGCTAGCTGAAGAGTTAGTTGATAGCCTCAGATAAGTTTGTCTATTTTAACGCACCTTTCAAACTAGAATGTAGCACTTAACACTGCTGTTACTAGGTAGAAATAAGTGTGGCGGTAGTGCCGCCGGAGTTGAGCCCCAGAGGGTTCTACGATCTTCAAACCGCCTACTACAATTGTCAATTTTCGACTTTATGTATGTCTCCTTCTTTGACGTGCCCTCCAATTTATATAATGTTAACATATAAGGTGTCGTCTGATTCGTCTAAGATGTATGAGTAGTATAGACTATCATTTTTAGCACTGGAAGTGTTTTTTTATAATGATTACTAGTTGATTTGAATTTATTATCGGCAAACTTGATTATTTTGTCTTACTCTGTCATTAACTTATCATAAAACATAAAATTGCTATTATTTTGTTATTATACGTGTCATAAAAATCTGAATGAAAAATGTCGGAATTTCTAATTAAGACGATAGTTTTGTAACAATAGAATATAAAACACACTTCAATTATTAACAGTTTTATTAAATTAATAGTATATTATGTGAACATTAACATTTAAATCGTTTTTACAAATGCAAAATTTTATTAAAATGGTTGGAAACAGGAATTATTTAAATTTTATTTATTTGTACCATATTTATTTAAAATATACCTTTTAGATGACATGTATGTCTTTAACATACTCTTGTAGATGTCTTAAATGTGTCATGTTATAATTGTTAAAATTATGCTTTATTGCATACTTTCATTTCTTTTTCACTGCTAAGGATTAATTTCAAATATCCACAATCAGACATACAAGTCACACGCGTGCCGTGTCAGACATAAAAGTATTCTGCTAATCAATATGTATTGACATTTTTTCCGAGGCATTACAGTATATTCCTTAGTGCTATCGGCATCTGTGGCCGATCTCAGGTAGAAATCTAATCTTACCTGGGGTTGATTACAGATGTCCATCGGGGGCAGTAGCCTTACTAGTAAGAAGTAACTTGCTTGTCTGCTATGCCTATATTATAAAAAATCCCTCTATTGTTTGAGTTTTAACAATAGAGATTCTACAAACAAATTGAGGTCAGTCCGGACATTATATCGTAAAATTATCAATAGATCTAAGTCATTGGGGCGGGTGGTCACTTCTTGCCGTCATGACTACATTGTGCTCTTACATCCTTATTAACAATAAAGCGCCCAGGAACGTCGCAATATGTGGAACAACGAATGATGCACTTGAGGTCGATTCGCCGGCAGGCGGTTTCGCGCAAGTCTCCCATTCCAATGCTTTCACGTCGTCGATCGCTTCAACGTTTGTCTTCGCGTCCTCCGGCTTAGCCTTCTCATCCCTATTAAGATAATGCGCCGAAACTGTAATATGAAAAGAAATATCAATGGAAACTCTGTTAGTTTCAGAATTAACTTACAAGTTTGTTAGGTAATTTTCTTAATATGTTTTACATGTAGTTTGTACCTATAACTGAGGTAACACTTACCAAGATTATTAATGTATACCTGCATCCAATACAATGTTATAATGTTTACGTTCTTGGTACAACTAATAAATAAATAAAGATAGCAGCTATTGTCCTTATGAAAACCCCTTTTTTGGTTGACGAGAGAAAAACCCCAAGTCTTATGCTATGAGAGACCAGATTCTGTGGGATTTTACCTAATAATGGTTGTGTCCAGAGATGCATGCGGAGTTCGCTCCCCGGATACCTCGTTTACATAATATTTTTTAGAGTAAGCAAAGTCTAAAATGTGTTTAGGTACTTACCAACTTTCTTTTTGTCTACAACCTTGCAGGCATATAAAATGGCGGTAGCTTTGCCGTCCCATTTCTTGGTGAGAACAACTGCTTGCTCTTCTTCAGAAGCTTCTACAAGAAAAAAGAACAATTTCAGTACAAAATTATGGTAAAGAATTGTAAAGCGTGGTTCTTCTCTTTCCTTTCGTGAAAGTTATACTAAGCTAAGTGGAGAACTACGCTGGAACGCCAAGAAGAAGTATATCTCCCTTACCACATCCTTCAAAATAGAACACAGCAGCGGTTAACACTGTTGTTATTAGGCAAAAATAGATGTGGCGGTGGTGCCGCCAGCTCGATCGTTCTCAAATCATTACTTTCCCACTGCTGGGCACGGGTCTCCTCTCAGAATGAGAAGGATTAGGCCATAATCCACCGCCATGGCTAAGTGGTAGACATCACATACATTTGAGAACTTTTTTTAAAGATCTTTCAGATATGCAGTGTTCCGCCACAAGTATAATTAATTATTATGGTTTGTATAACTGAAATAGCTATCTGTTACTAGGTGGAATATGGGTATTTACCTATGTATTGAACTGTAGTTTTGTATAAAACCATGTTAAACTTATTCAGGCAATTAAAATCATTTGAATTGATTTATTTCCCCCTATATTACGAGTACAACGTTTATTGGCAGTGAAAAATATACTCTGTAAATATTTATTATTATTTCTTAATTTCCTGACTTTAATATTTCTGATAGCTACGATCTAAAAATTATAGATTGACTAAACTGATTGATTTGTGTGTTTTAACAAAATTATTATTAATACTATTATTTTATAATTTAGAAATTATTTATTAACTGCCACAAAGCAACAGTTTTTAAATACAACTAAAGACTATTTAAACTAAATTTATAAATAAACATACTGAAATTATAAATATACAAAAAATTTATAAATAAGGTAAATAAGCCAAATCGCTGCCCCGTGCAAGTGTACCCAAGATACTAGCAGCATTACCTCTCAAAATTTAAAAACTAATTTGTTTGGCCGAGGTAAGATACAGCTCTTGGGTCACCGGAGGCCTCCATCAGGCGAGGAGAAAATAAAAAAATATTAAAGAAGTTAAATACTTACCACCGGTTTTAGTCGTTATTTTAAACACTCCTTTGTCGTACGTGAAGGTACCGTCTTTTCCGAAGTATTTTATTGTGCTTTTGGCTTCGTCAGTTTCCAGGAGATCAGAAGTGGCACATCCCAAGTTCTTGGTGCTTATAATTTGATGCCAAGCTCCTTTGAACTAGAAACCAAAATATCAGTTACACAATATAGTTATTCAATTTAGAATGAGCAAATGAGCAAGTAGTCCACTTTGTGGTAAGTGTCCGCTGCCGCTCATGAATATCTGTAATCATCCCTGGATAGGACGATACCATCAGAGGCTTACGCGAGATAGTGACGGATGCGCTGGTACTCTGAGGATTAAATGGAGCCAGTCCTCCTCAGGTGATCAGGTGGAAGTCGATTTCAGGTAGGAATCTAATCATGTGTGGAGCTTACGGATATCCATATACGGCAAGAGCCACTTATCATAAGGTGGACTGTGTGCTCGTTTGCTTGCTAAAAAAACACAGAAATGAGTTTAAATTCATACGTCAGTTAAGGCCAGGTCTTTCTTGTAGTCGATAGCGTCAAACTTGCATGCTTCAGGGGGTGGGTCTTCGGCACCGACTACCACGAACCCCGTGACTAACAACGCAAAACACAACCGATACATCGTTACCACTGTGTCACGGACGACTGACTGGGTACTCGATTGTGGGTCCTATAAATAGTATGTGTTATCGAGAGGAAAAACGTAAATACCTAATTAAAATAATGTAATGATTACCTTATATTTTTGTCCAAAATAATATAGTTACATACATTTTCCGGGAATTATACGTCAAAAATATTTTTAGAATTTTCGACTGGCTTTAAGGCCACACAGAAGCGACTCCAGGCGCGGACGGTCTAAACTTTTGGAAAATATACATACAATATTAACGTGAAATTAAATCGCGATAATAAAAAATGCAAATAGCATTAGCAAATGTAAATTATGTTACTAGTTATATCCTGAAAACGATTAAATTCGAAATTCGGTATAGTAATCCTTTTACACATGCTGTAAGGTTCACTGTGGCTACAGCAACTGCAAGGCATTTAAAAACTAATCTAATTATATAACCTACAACAGGCTTCAATAAACAATACCAGTTATGATTCCAAGAAAAACAGTGTAATCCTATGTTAGTAAGTTTAAATATAGATATCGCTAATAATATTTATCCAATATTTTCTGGCGGGAAAAACATTTCGTCTTATCGCCATTTTAAAATTCGCCGTCAGGAATGCAGTGTGGTGTGCGGTTAGCAAAAATAAATATTTTTTACTTATTAATGACTGGTCGATTGTGGTTCTGATTATTAATTAAAATAAGTTATAAATTGTATACGAGTTTAATTCTATGAGTAGATTGTTTCATGGGGTTTATAACTCGGTCAAATTTAAAGACGTGTCCAGAAACACTGTTCAGAAAAACATGGTCCTGATACAAAATGTCTTCAAATTATCTCGGTAACAGCACCTCCTATCGGGTCTAGAAGTATCCTACCAAGTAGCAACAAGCAACCATTCAAACTCAACCGCAATTTCACTGAAATTTATCTACGATTATTTCAGATATTAGCGTATATAACCACTGTGTTCGTACACACTGGTTATTTCAAAAAGACGAATCTTTTAGATATGCCAGGATCCATACACAAATGTAAAAATATAAAACTGTAGTAAGAAATTTCAACGGACAGTTCATTATTATTTTAGGTATTTATTATTAAAAAATAAAATTATTTTAAATATACACTATACAGAGCTATAGAGCGATATTGTCAAGATTTTCAAACAAAATCTTTAACCTCTTTCACACTAACACCATCTCAATTTGATTGATGCTCATTACCAATTAATATTGACTTTTTTAAAGACAGTTTTCAATGACAAATGACAAGTTCAAATAATATGTGCCCTGTATCTTGCTTACACGTGTTCTGCGGTCTTTACATTTGTACCTTCTGCGTAACTAATTATTGGTCATAACCAAAATTGTACATTAGCTCGTTATTTTAGTATTGTATTTAAGGTGTGGCATATTGTTTTAAATTGTAGAAGTATCAAATGAGCATTCAGTCTACCGAATTGTAGGTGGAAACTACCGACCATGAACATCTGTAATCAACCCCAGATAAGATCGGAGTACCACCTAAGGTCAGCCGCAGACGCGTGAATACCCCTGAGGACAAAGTTATTACGCCTCATATAAGTATGTCGTCTACCAAGCCCTTCAGACCAGAATACATGAGCGATGCACTGTGCTTAAGGACGAAATAGGTGGTGCCACCGGTGTCGAATCACAAAGAGTTTTACACCTTTCACTCGGTTAGTGTTTTGGAAAATGACCACTACTTACTGTTTTGAAATCCGCCCCTTTTTATTTTTTTGTTTACGAGGGGGAAACCTTCAAAAGGTACCCGGTGCCGTGGGAGCGACGCAGGGTTATGTGGGATTCTTACCACACTAAAACCCCCCCGGTGGCCGTCTTCGGCAGTGCGTAGAGGGCTCCGAGACCTCCAAAGTAACGCAACCGGAGACCTCTTAGCGCGTCGCCTTCAAAACCCGTGCCTAGCAACCCATAATAATTATGTCAAAGATATTTAATATTAACTTTAATAAATAGAATATTTATTATATTATGCTATTTAATATAATTAAAACTATAAAATACTCGTTAATACCTACGTAATTAACTTTATTGTAACCGAAGCAAATTCTTCCTCATAGTGTTATTGTTTTTTTCCTTATATATAAATATCAATGTGAACTAATTAGTGCTTATGTCGTCAATATTATTTACTAGCCCGACTTCGCATGCATGGTGGCCATCACCTTACACTATAGTGAATGTAACTTTTTAGGGTTCTGCATCCAAAACGGAACCCTATTACACAGTTTCCGCTGTCTGTCCATCAGTCATAGGGCTCCATCTCTTGAACTGTAATAGATTTTGTAATAATAATGTAATAGTTGTGTAATAATATTAATCATATAAGGAAATCAACGCCACAAAGTTACAGTATAGACATTGTTGTTGGACGTAGTTCCCGGGAATTTCCGGTGCTATTTTTTTCAGGAATTTCCAGAATATTTAAAACTAGAACAGTTATCGACAAACATAGTAGAAATAAATTTGCGGATATATTTTAACCGACCCACAAATTTAATTAACGTGGAGCGTGGTCGAGAGTATCATAACGTGGTGACCATTAGTAAGTAAATTTCAGGTAGGGATGTTAGCTTTATATAACAATGACAACGAGGCGTTCCAACTTAGTCTTTATGTATAGCAAGGCACCTGTGGCCGACTCAGACAGGATTCTTACCCTATCTGGAGTTAATTATAGATTTCCATGGGCAGCAGTAGTCACTTACCATCAGGCGGATTGCCTGCTTATCAGTTACTTCTATGATATATAACGTCAGTACATCTATGAAAATATGATGTTTGTAAGAAAACACACTGATATGTTTGAAAAAAAATAGTAGCCACCATAACTTTAATACTAAAAATAGAAATACATTATCAATTCCTAAATATAGATTATGTAAGGTGGCTAGATATTTCATGGGTAACTGTATTCGCTACTACAAAAAATATTCAAAGACATCTTGAATCTCACAGAAAAAAGTTTAAACTTGTCATTAAACAAACGCTATGTAAAAAAGCGTACTTATAGCTGTGGCTGAGTGATTATTTGACCGATAAAACGGTGTGGTCTGAAGTAACCCCAGCTCCACATGTACCACTAGGTTAAGAGGCACTGTATGAAACATTTATTTAAAAAAAGATTGTGTGTGGAGTTTCTTTCGCCGCTTCTTCTCCATAACGAAACACCTTGTGAAGTGGTGGTAATTTTATTGACTTTCAAAAAGTGCTCTGTAAAGAACCTATTTTGAATAAAAAAATGATTTGATTTGATATACAAAATATAAAAAATAGACGAATCTAACGACACGTCATACGATAAAATCCGTCTAGCTATTTGAACTGCAAGGCTTAATAAAAAATGAAACACATACACTAAAAAACATTACTCTGCAATGTAAAAAGATAGATAAACCCAGGACCGGTTGGTGCGTTAGTTTGCTTACTTAAACATAATATTCGCGAACAAGAGATTAATTTCAACAAAACTTCCCTCTCATAGTTTCTTTGTGAAGCGACAAAACAGTTAATTAGCTACGAATGTGCTTTACCGGAATGAAAAGGCGTTTTCAGTTTCAAGGCGCAAGGTGTCAGAACAAAAATAGCGCTGAGAAATGTTTCTAAAACTTAATAAGTAACTAGGTACTTGTGTTTTTTCCTTGTAGTTCCGGGACCACAATAGGGCTACGGTACCTTCTGTCTATCCTAAAAAGGTCTTCTGGAGTTGCGGGCGGCAAGAGTGGGAGCTCATACCACCCGGCCAACCGACCGTGGCGGGCTTTATGGTCACCTGGGTGGTGCCCGACGAGGCAACGCGCTAAAAGGACTCCGGTTGCGTTCCTTTGGAGATCTCGAAGTGTTCAATGCAGCATCGGAAACGGCCACCGGGAGGTTTTCAGTGTCATGTCACATAATTATGTCGCTCTCACGGCACCGGGTACCTTTTGAAGGTTTCTCATTCAAAAAAAAAAAGGTACTACGTGCATGAAAATATTCCCAAAGGTTTAACTATCTGATTGGTATCAATAAATAAATAAAATAAAAAATAAAAAGTATATTTATTCCATTAATATATAGTTTACATTTTCATTCTTGTCAGGTTATTTTTATTAGTAATTATGTCACATTGTAATTAGGTCATACAATTTTAATATGTTAATATCATTGTCATTAATATTTACTAATTTTATTGGTATTTATATACTATCGAAATAGTTTTAAATTTAAAAGGGCTGTAAAATAATAATTAAATAGTAAATTTCGAAATTATAAAGAATAGGTAAGATAAAAAGAATTTGTAAGCGAAAAGGTTAAGTAAAAGCAAACCGACATGCAGCCCATCTGATATTAAGTTTTTTATTTTTTTATAATATAAGAGTAGCAGACGAGCATGCAGTCCACCTGATGGTAAGTGGCTACTGCCGCCCATGGACATCTGTAATCAACCCCAGATAGGATTAGATATTCCTACCTGAGGTCGGCCACAGATGCGCCGCTACCCCTGAGGACTAAGCTGGAACGCCTCGGAAAAGTCTGTCTCCCTTACCACACCCTTCAAACCGGAACACAGCAGCGCTTAACACTGCTGTTATTAGGTAGAAATAGGTGTGGCGGTGGTGCCGCCGGAGTCGAACCACAAAGGGTTCTACCACCTTTTAAGTGTTCATTACTAGAAAGATAAGTATGTGGGGTACCTTTTACCGAGCGTATCTATGTACGTATCTACCTATAGTTCTATGTATGTCTGTGCGCCCTATCCAATGAAAGATTTTAACAGTGATGTCGTTGGTTTCGTATAAATTGAGTCTTGAAGGTGGTAAAACCCCTTATGGTTCGACTCCGACGGCACCACCGACACACCTATTTGTGCCTATTAACAGTAGTATTAAACGCTGCTGCGTTCTGGTTTGAAATGTGCGGTAAGGAAGACATACTTTTCAGAGGTATTTCAGCTTAGTCCTCAAAGGTAGCGGCGCATCTGTAGCTGACTTCATATATCTAATCCTATCTGAGGGTGGTTGATTTTTCAAAATTATGTGCGTATTGGAAATTAATAATCACTTGCTTAAACGGTGAAGGAAAACATCGTGAGGAAACCTGCATACCTGAGAGATTTAAAACTATCTCAAAGGTATGTGAAGTCTACCAATACGGACTTGGCCAGAGCCGTGGACTATAGCCTAATCCTTCTCATTCTGAGAGGAGACCTGTGCCCGGCAGGATAATAATGGGTTGTTTATGATGATTTTAAAGCAGTCGCATTTTTGTTTTACGAAACATTATTTTCGATGCATTTTATTCAAAAAATACACCAATAAATACAGATCGTTCGCAATAAAAGCCATTCTAAGGTAGATATATTACGGATCAAGGCGGTGTTCACACACAATAAACTTTAGTCTATAAAGGCGGTAACTATAAACGTAAAGATTCAACTTAACTTTTATGGAGGCACTAAATTACTTTTGACAGACTAGATGTTTGGCAAGATTGACTTGATTATACCGTTTTACTCGTTAAGTAATATCGTAAATTATACGAATTTAACACACAATGTAACTAAAGATAACTTTTTTATTCTTTCCATTTGTTCATTTCTTATTATTATTACTAGCATGAATAAAAAAACATTTTCGCTTAGCGTATTGCACGACTCATGATGCGAAGCATCAGAGAGTGCTTTACGATCGAAAAAAATTCTAATCGACGATTGTAGGTCACTGAATGCGAATGATTAATTAATTCAGTGTCGTTTAATTGCAATTAATAAAAAAACGAAAACTACAAGACTGTATATATCTATAGATATTATGTACATTTATTCCACCAGGGGCGCTTGTGCAGTACCTTCTTCCTACTACAGCTGTTTTTTCGGCAATTAATTTTGAACGACTTAAGTTTTTTGTTTTTTTTTTTATTTCATAATTAAATGAGCATTATGAGTCGTGCACTTTTGGATTTTCCAAACTTTTTTATTATTTTATTTATTTTAGCATCCTGAAGATGATAGGCAATAGAGTAGACTGTAGATTTATTTCTCATTGCAATTTTCTACATACAAAATTGTTAAGTCACTTAAAATTTTAATTGTAATTCAAAAATAAGACTTTTGATTATAATATTTATATTATCATTTTGAAATTACAGACAAAGGGTTGCAATTGCATAGAGTAAACCCTTTTTTCTCGAGGGAGAAAAGGTACCTTTAAAAGGTACCTGACGACGAGGGAGCGACGCCGGTTTACGTGGGATTTTTACCGCACTAAAACCCCCCCGGTGGCCGACCAATAAAACGATATGTATTTTCTAATTGGCACTTAACTTTTAAGAAATTGTACGTGGAATTCGAATTTTAGACCCAAATCGTGACGAGTGTAAACCTCATATCATTTACCTGGTACGTAATAACTAAACTACTTACAGGTAAGTAATAGTTGTTTAGTTTGTAATCCCAACCGCTCATTGGATCGGAAGTATGGATAGCAGGGAGGATCGTTTCTGAATAGTTTGCAAAATACCGATTCATAGCTGTATACATTGTTGCGACGCTACATTAAGGTGACCATAGTTAAGCTTTACTTTGGGACTATTAATATTAATAGGATATTAGAAATATAACAGGAGTTCAGGTCGCAGAAATAGGTGTGACGGTGGTGCCACCGGAGTTTTTTTATGAATAATATAGAAGTAGCAGACGAGCACGCAGTCCACCTGATGGTAAGTGGCTACTGCAGATTAATATCTGTAATCAACCCCAGATAGGATTGCCCAGATAGGAGATATTCCTACCTAAGGTTGTGCACTGATGCACCGATACCGCTGAGGACTAAGTTGGAACGCCTCGGAAAAGTATGTCTCCTGTATCACGCCCTTCAAGCCAGAACACAGCAGCGTTTAACACTGCTGTTATTAGGCGGAAAAGCATGGCAGTGGTGCCGCCTGAGGTTAACAGAGGGTTCTACCACCTTCAACGTTTAGTTCAGGACAGTTACAACATGGTCACCTTACACGTAGGCCGTTCGTACTTCCGCTCCGGACATTCCGTGTCTAATTGGATGACTTTCGGCAGAATTCCTCTTGCCCCCGTTTTACGGATGCCGAATCTCATTGTTTTTTCTTTTCATTCCGTCGGAAGGCTTCCCGTTGTTACATAAGGAAGTTTTGGTCACACTGTCATTGTTGTGAAGGGAATTTTAGAGGATGTTTACTGTAAGCCCAGAAATTAAGTGAAACCAAAAATTCTAATAGCTGGGTTCATGGTTCAAATTACTGATTTACTTCCATTATTTTTAAAATAAGTTGGGTTTTCTAAATTAATTTTGACATATAGAGTGACATAATATTTAACACTTACATTTTTTATATATATGTTTTAATGGCGTAGCAAACTCATGAACAAACATACTGCCTGAAAGATCTTTAAAAAAGTTCCCAAAGGTATGTGAACTCTACCAATCTACGCTTGACCAACATGTTACTATTAAAGACACATCACATTGATCCATTTATATTGCTGATTATTAATACTTTACGTCACTTATTAAATACTTTTCTATTTTATATTTCTCGAATATTCCGTCTTGCTTTGAGTTTTGAATTGTCAACTGATTTTTTCCATGTCTTTTATAATGGAAATGTGATAAGTGGATAAAGAGGTATTACTGTAAATCTTGATGATGTCCTCGTATTTCTGGAATCCTTCATTGCCATTTTCATACTATGGTATAATTCTTCTAATTCTTAGGAAACCCGTGCCCAGCAGTGGGTCGGTAAGAAGCTGGTAGTCGGTAAAATGACCTCCGACATCACGTAAAAACATTGATCGTATGACAAAATATAAAGAGAATATGTATAATATTCGCAAATACCAGCAAGTAAAGGGCGGATGGAGTCAGCAACGGGGCTCTTTGACGGTCTTTTATGGAATTTATTCGAGGGACACGTTTTTATTAGAAATATTCCATGAATGCGAGTATAACATTGGCTATCAATAACTGGAATAGCGCATAACTGTTTATTTATAATGTAGAAGTAGGAAGCGAAAATACAGTTTGTCTGATGATAAATGGCCACTGCCGTCTATGGATATCTGTAATCAACCATGATTGAAATCCTAATTGAACTTAATTTTATAGGTACTACCCTTAAGAACTCTGATGGAGTCGCGAAAGTAAAGAAGAGCCACCGGGGATGCGGAGGGACACCATCAGGATTTTAGTCGGTTGAAGCCTGATATCACGTTTAATCGGCCCCTGTGGCGTGAGGCACTTGTGCAGAGTTTTCCTGACGTAAAAAACCCTTAAGGACCAATTTAGTACACCTCATTTATTACTTCCTTAATAATAAATTGAATCTTGTAGTGTAATAATTAATATCAGATAAACTATTTTAAAATACTTTTTCTATACTCACCCCATGGTAGGATTCCCTGCGTTGTGGCATAACATGCACACACACAAAGATAAATACACAAACACCCAGACCCGGAACAATATCTAAATTCGTCATTCAGATATGTTATCTCGCCAATCGAACCCGGAACCCTTTGGGCTTCAGACCGATATGGTCACCACCCCGCTACGCGGTTCGTCATCTTACATTAGTAAATTTAGAGATACATTAATACTGAGATTTCAATCTTATACCTCGAGCAAACGAAAGTGAATGTGGCAGAACCCTTTTTGATTTGACTCCGGCAGTACCACCGCCGCACCTTCTGCTACCTAAAAACAAAAGTGTTAAGCGCTGCTGTATTCTTATTTGAAGAGTGTGGTAAGGGAGACATACTTTCCGAGGCGTTCCAGCTTAGTCCTCAGAGGTAGCTGTGCATTTGTCCTTGGGGTGGAATCTAATTTTATCTGGGGTTGATTGCAGTTTCCATTGGCCACTTACCATCAGGTTAACTGTATGCTGGCCTGTTACTCCTTTATTACAAAAAAAAGGAGCCAAAATTCAAACTAGTCCACTATACCCTACGTACGAGTATAATATGTCCTCTCACATATTTTCGTAACCCAAACCTTTGGAATAGCCCCTAAAAACTTATAGCTTACTTGCAAAACCCAAAGGGCAGGTAAGGCATGCGCGCACCCTTGTAACTTAACGTCTAATGCTCCCACGTGAATTATTCAAATACCTACGCAATGTGGTAGGGCCCTTTGATATCCCTTCTACATACTTACAGGGCTGAATGCTTTGCCATTACATGTTTTAAATTACGATTATTTTCATGAAATTGAAGTAATCGAAAGTCCATCTGATTTTACGTGAAGTTCGACCTTTTGCGGTTCGACTCCGGCGGCACCACCGTCACACCAATTTCTTCCTAATAACAGCAGTGTTAAGCGCTGCTGTGTTCTGTTTTGAAGGGTGTGATAAAGCAGATATTCTTATCTGAGTTGTTACTTAGCCCTCGGCATCTGTGACCAATCTCAGATAGGAATCTAATCTTATCGGGACTTGATAACAGATGACCATGGGCGGCAATAACCACTCAACATCAAGTATGCTCCTTTCCTACGTCCATACCTCTCAAACTAGAATATAGTAGCTCTTAACACTCCTATTATAAAAACAAATAACGATGTAGTGGATAGATACAGCCTTAAAAGCCAAACTATACAGAAATCTATTTTCTTGAATTCGATTTGAATTTACTATAAGCCGTAATAGCCTAGTGATTAAGAAAGTCGGTTTCATATACGAGGCGGCCGAGGTTCAAATCCAACCTTTGATTTTAAAGTTATATGCGTATTAAAAATTAATTATCACTTGCTTAAACGGTGGGGAAAACTTGAGGAAATCTGCACGCCTTAGAGGACAAAAAAGTTCTCAATGCTGTGTGAAGTCTACCAATTCGCATTTGGCCAGCGCCAACCAGTCATCTTAACACCTCACTTTGAGAGAAGACCCGTGCCCAGCAGGGGACAGCAGTGGGTTGACGACTTCAAGCCGAATTAAACTCAATAAGTCATGATAAATATATTAGTGGAAGTATTTTTTTTTATAATATAGGAGTAGCAGACGAGCATGCAGTCCACCTGATGGTAAGTGGCTACTGCCGCCCATGGACATCAGTAATCAACTCCAGATAGGATTAGATACTCCTACCTGAGGTCGGCCACAGATGTGCCGCTACCCCTGAGGACTAAGCTGGAACGCCTCGGATAAGTATGTCCTCCTTACCACACCCTTCAAAACGGAACACAGCAGCGCTTAACACTGCTGTTATTTGGCAGAAATAGGTGTGGCGGTGGTGCCGCCGGAGTCGAACTACAAAGGGTTCTACAAACTTATAAAAGTATCAGGAAACGCCATAATATTTTATATTCTACCAGAAATATAGTAGTGCTCAGCGAAGCGACGAGATAATCGCCGTCGCCCGTAGAACGCTCAAATGGTCCCCATACCTATTTTGAATATTTTATAAGAGAACTTTCTCCCGTGATTTTCTACGCGAGTATAATCTATTTCGATAAGGATTGTAATCCAAAATAGTAGCTGTTATATTATGTTTCTCGCTCACATATTATAGAAAACAAGCGAGAGGAAATGCCGCCATTTTTAATTTCAATACTGAAATGTAGTTAAAATATCTATTCTATATTTATCATTTTGTTATTAATTAACCACGAAAATCCCTTTGAGGTTAGACTTAGGAGGTGTCAACTGTTTCTGTATAATAAAAGCAGTGGGTCTGCTCTGATCTGGTTTTAAAGGAGACATACTTACCTGAGGCGGTCAGATGTAGGAATGCATATGTGGCCGACCTCAGGTAGCTCAATTAAAATTTACTTAACATCGAATTTAAAAAAAATAAATAAAACAAACTTAATAATAAATGATGGGGTAAATAGAACGCCATTTATAAACATCAGTTCACTCACCTTTGATAAGAGCGGCAATAGCGCAGTGTCCGGAAAATCATTTGCTGCGATCCTTATGGCATAGGAATAAGGTACAATATGCATTTACTTAATTTGACGAATTTGCAACATCTTAGTTTTATTACGTCTCGATTTATATAATATTTTTGCGATTAGACAAAGCGTGTAGAAAAAATGTAAAATGATAAAAAGCCTTTTTTTTGTTGACGAGGGGGAAGCCTTCAAAAGGTACCCGACGCCATGGGTGTGACGCCTGGTTATGCGGGATTTTTAGCGCACTAAAACCCCCCCTGTGGCCGTCCTCAGCGTTTGGTGGAGAACTCCGGGATCTCCAACGGAACACAACCGGAGTCCTCCTAACACGATGCCTTCCCGGGGTCTCTTGCTGGACGGTTTGGGCTCCCACTCTTGCCACCCGCAACCCCAGAAGCCCCTTTTAGTCGCCTCTTACGACAGGCAAGGGATACCGTAGCCCTATTCTGGTCCCGATACTACAGGGACACCGCGCCGGAGGGCGCTATCTACGCCCTCGGCGTCTCCGTCTCCGCGCGGGATCGGCGCGGTCCCTGGCCCGTTCGGCGTCCTCTTTTGCGAGCATAACGCGGTAACGCAGAATGTGACCACGCTATTCCACGCTTCGCCTGAACGGACCATAAGATGAAAAAAAAAATAAGCTTGTGCCTAAAGTACTAAAGATTTTTGATTGAAAATTTGTTTAGAGGCTTGGGAGATGGATAGGTTCATGTCGTTAAATTTTTTGTCGCATTATAGTACCCACCCTGTATATAGAGCTTTGTATTCAGTACATGTAAGGGTAACATTTATACCTTTTTACACAATCCAAAGGTTTAAAGGGGTGTCATGGGCACACCTAATGTCTATTAACATTACGGGCCCAAAAGTGCTCAGTTATGAAAATTTTCGGACACAATTTTCACCCCTATAAATCTTTTGCACCTTTTTAATACTCTATGTTAACCCCTTGTCTCACCATTGAAAAGTTGCTAACAACGCTGCAACAGCTTAGTGATATAAATTTCAGTCTTCCACGTCGGTGATCGAGGATTCAAATCCTAGGCACTTACCTCTGATTTTTGGATGTTATAATATTTTAATATTAAAGAAAAACATTGTGAGCAAAGCTTCATGTCCCAGAGTTCTCTAAGAAACGTTCTCAAATGTTCGTGAAGAATAATAATTTGCACTTAGCTAGCTTATATTATTAATTAAGCTCTTAAATTCTTAAAGATAACCCATATCTAGAACTAAACTAAAACTCCTCCATTACCACACCCACAGACACGGACCTATATTGGGTACAAAACAAATACAGGTCTGTGACCACACCCTTCAAATCTGAATACATCGCTGTTTAGCGCTTAACACTGTTAAGGTAGAAATAAATGTGGCGCCAGAGTCGAACCACAAAAAGTTCTGCCATTTTTCAAATTTCAATAAATATGATTATTTTATTTGCACGCGTTAAACACCGCAGTACGCTGCTGTTATAATATAGAAACAGGATTTACTAGCTACTATATCTTGCTAGCTATTGAAGCTTACTAGCTTACAGTACGACAAGCGAGTACGGTTAACTTTAGCGGAAATTAAGTGACTCAGGATTTTTACAAACTACTTGAGTGATAATGTATTTTCAGTTCAGTAAGTTTTTACACGAGAAAGGGAAATATTTATTTTAGCTTGCAACCCATATTCTTTATATCTGAAAACAGCTAAATGGTGTGTTTATTTTGTTAAGTGATAAATATGTAATAACTGGACACTGTAAGTTTTCTTATTAAAAAAAATAAAAATGTAAATGAACGGTGTATTCAACGGTCATATAATTATTATTAGACCAGAAACTGAAATATAGAGTAGGAAACTTTACATTAGACTAAAATGTCTCCCTAAGCATACCCGTTAAAGTGTTTCGTTTTAAATTGCTGCACAGCACTTCCAGGTTAAACGGTGATTTCCTGTGGGTCCTATTCCTGGAGATAGGGAATACCTGGATGGAGATTGCGTTTTCTTAATACACCTTTTGTGTGCTCAATTTAAAACCAGTAAACGTCTATTTGTTGTCATATTTGTTTTTAATGAGCAATCTATCCACGCCTTTAATTTATAATCTTAGACATATTGTCCAAAGTCTTGCTAACCAAAGATCGAAATTTGATAACTACAGCCTAATACATACTACTTCTAGTTGCACCCGTTATAAGTAGAATCAATTTATAAACTTTGACATTTCTGACAATCCTAGTAGGCAGAAATTGTCAAATTTCGTTCTTCGGAAAGCAAATCTTTGATAGATTCATCGATATACTCGTCTTTATTAGTAGTATATCTATGGATAGATTAATATTAATCATGGGATAAGTAACTCAAAAAAGCGAGGATGCCACCTTTGAAATAGACTGGATGCCTACATATATGAAGAATTGTTTCTACTGAAGAATTGTTTAAACCCGAATTGGCAAGTGAATTGCACAACTTAGAAACACGGTTAGATAAGGCGCACTCACACTGTTTGTTGCACAAGTTTCGTGCATGTAACTTTACTTAGCTTAGGAACTTGAGCTAGATGAAGTTCATTAGTGCTTGTTTTGTGTGCTTTTAAGTAAAGCGCCTGAGGTATTTTGTTGTACATGTTTGGTTTTATGTAATACGGATCTATTTCATGTAAATTATCCTCGTAAAATGAACAGCAAGGTGTGCGTCTAGCATGCAGCGTGATCAGCACGTAATGTGTCCAGCATATATCGTGTCCAACACGTAACGTTTATGACAAGTTCTATCAATCTTTAACGAAAATTTGTCAACATGTCCACAACGTATAATATAACCTTCTATAGATGAAAGAATTATCTACATCTAAAGTCACTACGGTGTCTTCGCCCTTATCTAAGTAAACGCACGTGTTTGGGTGGCAAGAGACACAATTTGATTCCGTAGAATTACCTAAACGAATAGTGTGAGAACTTTACAGATGATACAAGCATGAGCGAGCGTGGCAACGTGGTCTGATACGCGGGTTCGATCTCCGGATAAACATTTGTTGTTGATGTTGATGAATTAAGATGTCGATTCTGAGTTTGGATATCTGTGGTTTTGTCTTCGTGTGTCTCGCTATTCATTGGCGGCCGACCGAAGTGAAGAAATCCATCGGCAGCAGCCTCTTACTATCAGATGAACACCAACCTTGTTAATTTTATATCCCAAAAAAAAACAAAACTAATTGATTGTTTCAAAGTCAAAATCCTCTTTCACTTTCCTATTTCACTTATAAGTAGTGTACCTCAGTGTATTATGTATTAGCACTCTATCCTTCAGTTCTACTGCAAAGCGGTGTAGCTGGCTGCAATCCAAAGTCGTTGATACCTACTCGCAGGAGCGAGGGTTTGGGGTGTTTTGTAGCGAGTGAAACCCAAAAATACCTGAATTATTGTTACGAGTATTTAACACGTGATATTCAATGTGTACCAGAGATTGCAAGCATTTTGCTTTGACGTTTCGCATGGACCGCAGTCACCGATACCAACCTGCCACGCAGTAGGTTCCGGATTTGATCCCCGGCTAAATGATGACGATGAATTAAAATATCTCTTCTGTGTGTGCCCGTGACAGCCACGAAACGAAATTCCGAGTGAGAAGCTATGAATGTAGAAATAGTTATCGTGATGGTATTCTGGAGATACAGATCCAGAAAATAATTAGCCAAATGAGAGTCGAACTCATACAAGGAGGGTTACGGACCACCAAATATTCTTGTGTTTCTTTTATTTAAAGCATGTGTTATTATATAAATATTCTGTGAAAATTTCAAGTCTATCTATTACGGTTCCAGAAATAGAGCCCTGTGACAGACAGCCAGACAGCGAGGACATATTAATAAAATTCAAATTTTTACTCTTTGGATACGGAATCCTAAAAATAAAAAAGTCGCATCTAATCCGCTGCAACTCGCGACCCACCCCACACGTGCCAAGTACCAAGCGCGGCTCATTTATCGCGCAGACAATTTTAAAATCACCGCCGCAGGATTTGCAGCATGATGGAGTGCAGGATTCACACACGTGAAGTAACGGCAGCACACTTTACTGGATTACGTTATGTGGTACCTACTTTCGTACCGTCGAACTTATTTCTCATAACAGTAGTGTTGACCGCTCCTGTATTTTGGTTTGAAGTAAAGGATATAATTTTACACGCCGTATACCAACTTTATCCTCATGTAGCAACAAGGAGAGTATCCCTAATGCTGGTTTATACTTATTTATTTAGCAAAAAAAAATAATGCACTTTCGCTGTATATCATTTTCGAAATCGATAACTTTTCGCCAAATATTGGCTTACTTGAAAGATTAGCTTATTCAAAAAAAATAGTTGACATAATATTGATATTCGTAAAACCGAAATCAACCAGCGTAGTGACTCAAAAACAAACACCGACATAAATTGTCCAGGGATTCGCCACCGAAATTGACCCCGACACGAAACTGAGACCAAAACTTTCGTAAATCACCCTTAAATTAAGACCAATAAATTTTAATGTGGAAACACGAGCGTGGGGTCGCCCTAACTGTCATCTACCGTTATTTATGCCCCCTACCAGCTTCCGGGCGAAATACCTGCCTTTTTGAAATACACACTGCCTTCACAGTATGTACCTACACCTACCTACCTAATGTACTAAGGGCATATTTATATAACTCCAAGAAATGCAATTTTACCAACTTTGAAAAAGACATGTTTTTTTTAAAAAAGAGTCCAACAAGAAGAGGAAAATTTTATATTCCCTTAAACTAACCTGAAAGAACACTTAACAAGGTACTTATTACAACTCTGTAAAGTTCTGAATGGTAGTAATACACCTGATTATACGAAAAGTTTAAAATTCGATGCTTTTAAAGTTTCGAACTTTTTAAATAATTAAAAGAAGAAACTTTAAATAAAATCACGGAAACTTTTTTGCTATATTGAATAGCTTTCTAATTAGTAAGATCCCGTCTTGGTCACAAATAAATTTATTACAACATTTTTATCCTACAACCAACGAAACAATAGCACCAACATTACAGACCCGAACATTATTCAGCTCAATCCCGGGGTTTAGCGCTCTCGGAAGCGCCTTACATCGCCACCAGACGGTTTAGCAGTGTACACTGCATAAAACAGGCTCTGAGCGTAGCCTGTGGCGTGTAGATTGTGTAAAGTAGATCTAGCCTAGAAAATATTGCACATTGTAGAGCTAGAATAAAGTCTATTAAAAGAAAACCTTACATTCTCAAACGAACTCTTTAAAGTAACTTGCAAGAGGTGTTGTAACTTAGTCCTGCTTTTTACAATGCTTGTACTTCTCGAAACTAATTCTTATAAGACACTTATAAAAGGCATTGCAAGTTAGTTCTACGGTAGTACAACAGCGAGCGTATAAGTCCGCGATTTTCTAGATACATTTAGGCACTGTAGTTTATCTATGATTCGTGATTATCTTCATATTGTACCTCTTTTTCGTTTGACTTTATATCTTTCTCTTACAGAAAATCTGTAGAGTAAAAAGATGAAAGTGATTTAATTCAACACAGAAATTATTTCTTATTAATGTATTAATATAGTGATAGTCAATCACAAGATAAATCATGACTAATGTCGTTGGGAAAATATTTGCGATTGAATATCTTAGGCGCAAGTAACACAGTAGAGACGTCAGGTACGGACGAAGCATGGATGTGGTGTGAATTTCCAATATTTTCATACATACATACATGATTGATACGTACACGATGATCCATTACCATACATGAGCTGGAAGGTTAATGTAAACTAAAAAGGTGCGGCAGGAAACTCACTCGGTTCATTCCTTATTAATTTTTATTTTCCATTGTCAATAGAAATCAATATTTTGACATTACATCTGATGTAAATGTCACGTTGCTCTTTGCAACTTTTGTTATTGCTAGTTGCTCTTTGTAGATGCATTTTGACATAAAATACAATTTGAAAAGCACAAAACATTTGCCAAAACCCTTGCTAAAAACAAACACGTTTGCTAATCCTTGAATAAATGCTATGCTAAATCATGCCGCAGCAACGTGATACGAAATCACCATTTCTATGCCCTTTGAAGAAAATATATATACTCGTACGAGGGGTCACTACGTCCGCGCCTCACGTCCCTTCTATGTGGCCTGCGCTTAAGCTACACACTTTGTAATGTCGTCCTATCTAATGTTTCTGTCCGTCTTCGTTTCATATACCATATTATTTACTGTTATCTCAAGGCTTCGTACTGCCAAAGATAAATCCTGATTTATCCGCTGGAAACGAGTGAGCTCTAAGATAGGAACAGTAAATTGTATAATTTTGTAAAAAGTGTGGGTATTTTCGAAAATTGATAAGTGGAGCACTCCACGCTTTTTTCACAATTATACAATTTACTGTTCCTTAATTGATTCCTAGATTGAACATTATTTTGTACTTTTTAGTTGATTTTATCATAAAATCGTGTTTTTTAGTTTTTTGAACTATATTAATTTATTTATATTTCGTCTAACGCCATTTACTATTAAAATAAATAAAAAAAACATTTTGACAAAAAGTGGAGTTGTCTGATTTGCGAATTAAGGTATCGCTATAAATACTCTTATTATTCTTACATAAATGTCGGAGATATAAATGTAGGTGTTTTTGTTGTTAATAATGCAGTACGCTGACAAATGTGGAGCTCGTCATGCTAAATGGCGGTCCGAGGGAGATAAATCTTGACTTACGTCGCCACCGCTGCATCCGCGACTCTACCATAAGCCTCCTCATTTGTAATGTCGTTTTATTTAGGATTTCTGTCTGTCTTTGTACAGCATGTGGAAAATTTATATTTATATTATTTATATCTTAATATTAAACAGAGGGATGTTATTAATATAAGTTTTGTTATAAAAGCCAGATTTATTTCAAGAGTGGTTTATACTCAGCCTCTCAATCAGGGGCCCTAAGTTCGAATCCTTAGGTAACTACGACTGATTTTTAAAATGATCACTTACAGAGTATCAGTAGGTCAGTCACAAATGCGTTTTTCTGAGTGACAAGGATTGAAAGCCTCGTATTTCTAAGTAAGCATCAGCACATGACGTAAAAAAGCAATTGTGCTTAACTGCTGTTATAAGTTAAAAATACTAATAATCACTAATATATATTACTTTTAGTAAACTATCCTTATTATCCGATCCAAAAACTTTTTAGCACTTGCCTTATTACGTTATACTTAATGTCGGTATTATATAATCAAACGTAAAACCATAGCACAACACTAGTTCCTTTAATCCACTTCTGTACAAAGAACTCGGAACATCTCCATATCTCGTGATCTAAAAGGCGCAGCACAAATATTGTCAATACGATAGCAGGTGGAGCTCTTGAGGATGTAATGGAAGTGAACGTGTCTCCGCATAACGTGCCCTCTTTATTAACCGTAAGGTGCTAGTGACAGCGGACGCGGGAGCGGGAACGGTGATATACGAGATTTTTTTAGTAAGACCCTATTAGCTTTTTTTGTTACACATTATTGGCCAATAAAAAAGTGGTTCAATTTAGGACTTAATGCTAAGTAACATTTTCTACCCAACCGTCGTTTCAACCTTGAGGATGTGCAGAAAATGTAAAGGCGGCGCAAAATAATTATCCATATTAAACTACTTAAATATACATATTACATTATTCTTTGCGTCATTTATGAAATTTAAGTAGCCAACGAGTGTGCATATTTCCCATTGGTAAATGGTCGTTACAACCCTAACACCTCCTAAATTAGGGTAGCCTTAGGTCACAGATGTGTTGCTACACCTGAGGACTGAGTTAGTACGCCTCGTATGTGTGTCGTGACTTTGCCTCACCACATCCTCTAAACAAAAACACAACGGCACGTAACATTGTTTATTATGTCAACCGTCTGTCACACGGTGGGTTATAGGTTTGATTCCCGGTTAGACGGGTATTGAAATGATGAATTTAGACCTCTGAGTTGGATCTAGGTGGATATGTATCACTGTATATATACATAACACCAACAACATTGATATATAATATTTTGGGTATATAAGAGTAGATGCATGGCTTGTATGGCAGTGACCACTTATCTGGACTGCGCACTCATTTAATACTTCATTAAATAAAAAGATAATTCAACACGCTAACACTGACACCACACCTTTAGGGTTTCTCACATGTTTGGCGGTGTCCAAAAAGGTCTACACACAATCTAAAATGATTTATAACTCGTTACAAAACCGATGTTTCGGAAAATTTCGTGTTGTACTAACTTTTCGCCAAATTACATCTCGGAAAACAAATATTAAATTGTGGTAGAAAAACCGGCTGACTCAAATATGAAACGACCATATTAGTCCTCAGGAATGGCATTGCATCTGTGACAGGCGTGAGGTTTAACCCCTTTCTATATTGAACCTTTTTTTTTTCTTTTCGAGAGGGAAACCTTCAAAAGGTACCCGACGACGTGGGAGCGACGCCGGGTTATGTGGGATTTTTACCGCACTAAAAACCCCTCGGTAGGCGACCTCAGCGCTTGTTGGTGAACTCCGGGATCTCCAACGGAACACCGGAGTCCTCCAAGCGTCGCGCTTGGCTTGCCCGGATCGGGCTCTGCCCTGCTCCCACTCTTGCCGCCCGCAACCCCGGAAGCCCCGTTTTAGTCCCCTTTTACGACAGGCAGAGGATACCGTAGCCCTATTCTAGTCCCGGAACTACAGGGACATTCTATATTGAACCTATTATACATATACTAGCTGACCCGGCAAACGTTGTGTTGCCATATAAATAAAAAAATGTTAAGGCTGAACAACTCTTATCACTTAGAGGTATGAAAAATAGATAGTAGCCGATTCTCAGACCTACTGAATATGCATATAAAATTTGGTGAAAATCGGTAAAGCCGTCTCGGACGAGTACGGTAACTAACATTGTGACACGAGGATTTTATATATGAGTAAGATGACGGTGAGTACCATGGGTATTAATTGTAGTTATCATAGTTATATTTTTCGTAAGTTATTACAGCGGCCACAATTACTATGTACAAATCTCAAATGTCTATCTAGAACGGTAAAGATATATAGATCTGTAAGAGACGGAAAGCAAAGGCTTCATAATAGATTTCCGATTTGACCTCTTTGATACGGAACCCTAAAAAGGAAAATTAAGAAGCGGCATAACCACCTTTTCCAAGTTTAGCGTTACTCCATAAATTTTCACATACACGTGGGTGCACGGAGGCGTAGCGAAAGCTCGTTTTTGATAAGACCGTGCCAATTTTCAGACGGTAAAGGTATTCCGCTTAATAAGCTGCTCATAGGCATGGAGATAATTGAAAATCGGTTGAAAAATTCACGATGCAATCAGGATTTTCTGCCTTTCAATTTGAATTTGCGCTTAGTAGAATGATTCTGCGGAAGACCGCAGCATATCCAATTAATGATTCAGTTCTGATTTTTTTTAATTTCGAAATGCGCAAAAGCTTAATGATCCAATTCTGGAATCGTTTTGATTTTTTGTGTGGACTTGGAAATGTGCAAAGGCCATTACGATTTTTTATTTGCATTTGTGTGTTTTTGCAGCAATGTTTCTGAAGTGCTCTGTGTTTAGAGACTTGTCTTCAAAGTCAGAGGACAGTCTAATAACATGCAATAAAAGAACAATCTACACAAATAATTTCCTACGAGGACGTTTGCTTTTAGCGAAACTAGCGCTTTATAATACGCTTTCAAACAATTGAACATTTAAATGTGTAATACCGATTAGGCCCATAGGTCCAGTGAAACAGAAAAATGGCCATCTCTAAAAGAGGTTTTCCTCCGGGATTGTATCGTTATTCGAGATAGATAAAACCCGAGATCGATGTGTTTCCTTAAAAGCCTTTGAACCTTTCGTTCAAATATTTTTTCGCGTGAAGTTTTTATTATAGTTAGCATAACAACATATTTAGTAAAGTGTAATCATTAAAACTATTATCTATATTTTAAACAAAAACCCGCCGATAAATTGACAAAAAATCGCCGTTTTTAGTTTTGTTTATGTATTATTCCATTATTTTTTAAATGATTCTATTGTGTTACTAGTAATTGGATAACTGTAAATTTAACCCTATGTTTGAGTGGCAGTTATTGCGACATCATTAAAGTAAATAAATTGGCGATATCAAAACACAATTGAAATGAAACCACAAAGGATATCAATTCTTTTTCATGTCACGACATGTGACAGGGTAATGTGCAATAAAGTTATTTCCTTCCAATCTGACGTTATTTGTTTTTGAACCGATATTCTTTTCGCCTTGATAATATTATCATAAGTCAACATAAGTTATACTTTTATGTTTTTTATGTATATAATCAACTCCAGATAGGATTAGGTCCAGAGTACGACAATATTGATATTAGATAGAAATAGGTGTAGCAGGGGTTCCGCCAAAATCAAACCACAAAGGGTTCTTCCACCTTTATTTTTAACATGGATTCTACATGACGAAGAAGGTGTATTGCCACTCCTGTGAACTAACATGGTCGCGTCAAATGTAAGTAAGTCGGTTTCGATATCCTTGTAACAGAACTGGTTCAGGTTAGAAATAGGTGTGTCTGTATACCTGCCTTATTGACTACCAACGTATAATTTTTTTCTAAGGTAAGGTTTTGACAATTTGTGCTGACTAGAAATAGTCAAATTCGATCTTTGATAGCCAAACATTGGATGAATTGGTTATTAAAAAATATAATTATGATATTAAAATTCACATACGACAAGTCATTGACAAAACCTTTTTTGCCCTGGGTACCGACAACAGCTTAGAAGCTTATAAAAGCCCAGAAAGCTCCACGGAGCCATCATATGTAAATGATACGAAGACAATGCGCTCTAAAAACTTGTTAATGGTTATGATATGCATAGCACCCATTATACTGGGTATGAAAGATGTATCAAAGACGATGTCGCTGGATTACTTCGAAGAGAATTTCGTGAAATTCGTCTGTTTGCTGACTTGCCAAGTGGATTGTATGTATGATATTATATTTATGTACGAGTATCTAATTTAAGCTTATAGTTTTGATGTTATTGTCAGATCTCAGAAAGGACTTCGAGATCTCTAAGAAGGTCGTTTTTGCCATAGTCTCCAAGATTATGTAATCACCCAGTAAATGTGATGCTGCCACTAGTCTCCTGGATTTCCTGATCAACCTCGGAAAAAGGGAATTTTACATTTCATTTTAATTTTGTCATTCAAAATCTCATATTTTTTCTTATCTTACTAATATAAACGTGATAGTTTATCAGTATAGATAGATGTTTGTTTCTCTTTCACGCTAAAACGGCTGAACTAATTTAGATGATATTTGTGCACACAGATAGCCTTTTATCTGGATTAACATAATAGTAAAAAAAAAACTGAGCTATACATATTTTGTACGAACCACGTACAAGCCACCATTGTAGCATTTCTTTCCTATATATTACTATTTGTTCTGAAATTTTTAAACGCAGACCCAAGTCCATTAGTTGAAGGGTCAATGGCCAAAAAACCATTGAATCATCTTGAATCGAAGCCAGCTTGAGGCAATAAATCATAAATACCCAATAGAACAAAGCCGCGAACCACTGTACACAAAAGATATTCAATACAAAAATAACATACGGTTAGCTGAAACAAAGGAAAAATCACGAAGAACAGCCATGCATTATTTTGTTGGATTTGCATATATTATTCTTTGTTGGTGCCTACTGCGATGAACTATATGCGAATACATTTCTTCTGACTATTGTTGATGCCTGAAATGTATAAAATAATAATGTAATAATATTACAATAACTTATACACCAATTTTCATATTAACTTCATAAGTAAAGGATTTTAACACCTTTTTATAATAATAATAATAATATACATTTATTTCAGACAATAAAAACAAAGATACAAAAGTATAATTGTATACAGAAGACCATATCATATATACCTAACAGACCTTACTTACCTTACCTTTTATAAACCCTAATACACTTGCCTTACCTTAGAAATTGTTTTTATATTGCCTATGTCCTTCATTGGAGGTATAACTATTTGATTATTAAACTTCATGCATATCGGTGCAGTAGTTTAGCCGTCAAAACGTAAAACAGATAAATGAAAGTATCTGTTGTAAAACATTTACTATAAATAACAAATTAAATCGTAAAAAATCCATACGCAATAAAAGACGGTTCATCTTATTTCTTAACACGCTTTTATTAGCTTGATATATATGTAGGTATGTATGTATGTAACGGAACCTGTGAACTCGATTTTAACCACTTTGAACGGACGATTAATTTAAAATTTCGAACACTTATAATATTATATATTAACCGATGACAATACACAATATTAGTATTTTTTCCCATTCTCCTCATCAGGATTGCCAGAATTAACGATTTTCCTTGTGCGATTTTAACGTGACATTTAGAATTTAAACCATAATTATTATTTTTAGAATCGTTGGTGAAACAAGTCCTAGACAAATAAAATCAGAACAAATACTTTTCGCGATTGAATGGGATTCATTCACGCTCCAAACGAATTTATCGAACATAATGTTGGAATATCTGATTTTTGTTTATTCTGACGAACATTTATTCTGGGTTCATATATTCAGGTGCCATCTTTTGTCTATGTAGTCGTATAGATATTAATGTTTTGTTGTTTCGTCCGATTCTGATAAATTAATTAATAATTTTTCTGATACAATAAGTTCTTACACCCATCAAGATATTTTGTATTACTTGTAAAAAAAGTATACATAGTCTGCCTCACAAATACTGTTGAATACTTCTGGTAAAAGCAGTGATAGCCTAGTGATTAAGAAACTTAGCCTCTTGATAGAGGGGTCCGAAGCTCAAATCCCAGGCACCTCTGAATTTTCAAAGTTACGTGCGTATTACAAATTAATTATCACTTGCTTAAACGGTGAAGAAAAACATCGTGAGGAAACCTGCATACTTGAAGAAATCTTTAAAAATAAGTTTTCAAACGCAATTCGCACCAGCGCTGTGGACTATGGCCTAACTTTCTCCTTCTGAGAGAAGACCCGTGTCCAGCAGTGGGACAGTAAAGGGTTGATGATGATGACTTCTGGTAAAAATCATTTTCCATCAGATGGTATATACAAATCGTGAAGTTATTTGCAAAAAATTGGCAAAACCCATATTTTTTATTAAAACTTATTATTTACTTAGGCCTACATTTAAAGCTTATTATTTACTTAGTATTATATTTTCCCTGTGCCACATAAACCGTTTACTACAACAGAATATAAAAAAATCTTCTTCTTTAAATAAATTCTTATAAATCCTATGTAATCACTCTAATTCCGTCGAGACGGCACAATCTTTTAAGACGTGGTCTGTTGAAATCCTTTGTTAACCCTTTCAATGCTCAGACTCAACTAATATTGTAGCGTACATTTAATCCTCTTTGTGTTACTGAAGAAATGGCAAACTATAAAAAAGGACTAAATCTGTGGCTTTTAGTCCTTATAATCATCACCATCATCAATGAGGTTTAGGTTATAGTCCACAACGTTTACCAAGAGTGGGTTGATTTGAAAACTATTGAGATGTATCGGACATACAGTTTTTACACTAATTTTCCTTCGCCGTTACTCGTAATAGTAGCTAATATGCTATTAAGGATACTTGCCTAAGATGTTAGGATTGTTCGTGATTTGGCTGGATTTGACTGTGTCAAATTTCGAGTATCTAACTTTGTATCGCTAATTTCTATCGAGTTTAACTGATACCTGTTCTATTTTTAGTGCTGTGGTAAGACAGGTTTGATCATTGCATTTTCACCAGGCCTTTGGCCATACTTACAACCCCAGTCTTAGGTCTGAGAATCGGCTACTGTCTATTTTTCATACTCCTTAGTGATAAGGGTTGTTCACCCATAACATTTTTTTATGTGTATGGCAACACAACGTTTGCCGGGTCAGCTAGTGAACCTATTTAAAATCGTGAACTTTACTATTTTTAAAAATAGCTGAATAAAGCTTACTTACCTATACGCTTAATAAAGGAAATTTCATATATATATTTTCAATAACACGGCGAGTGGCTTTCCTTTCCAATCTCATTGTTAACCCTGTTAACGCCGCAGTCCGCCACAAACTAATATTGTCCATTTTCCCCTTCGCACTCTTATTATATTTCTATAACTGACTAAGTTCAACGAAAAGGTTTTAAAATGAAAATGTTACTTACGTATTACTTTTCTTTTGTTTAGTAAAAAACTACAAAATTAACTAAGTAATTATTAAGTTGGTTTAGAACTGTCAAGACGGTTAATTACTTCTTATGTGCACTTCTATGCTTCGATGAAAAAGTTACACCGCCGATATTGTTTACTATCACTGATTTGCAGTTGCAGGCTTGAAAACTTCTAACATGGGTAGGCTACAAACTCGTAACCGTTCCCTTTCCCTCCAAGCCTCATCTAGTTGTGGATATTAATCACCAGTAATACGTATAAAAAGTGTCGCAGATAGCTGAGCAAGCCTATGTATAAAAAAATCCTCTCATGGTGCTCATAATTACCTCATGTTATAATAATGAATACTTGTACATAACATGTTTATGTTAAACAATGGTAGATTTCTGTTTGTCCCTGTAGTTCCGGGACCAGAATAGGACTACGGTATCCCCTGCCTGTCGTAAGAGGCGACTAAAAGGGGTTTTCGGGGTTACGGGCGGCAAGAGTGGGAGCTCGAACCGCCCGGCTAGCGACCCCGGGAAGGACGACGGTATGTGTGGTCGCATTCCGTCGTATACACCAGACGGTGTGGTGACACAAAGTCACCTGGGCGGAGCCCGACGGGGCAGTGCGCGGAGAGGACTCCGGTCGCGTTCCTTTGGAGATCCCGGAGTCCTCTACGCAGCGCCGAGGACGGCCACCGGGGGGGTAAAAGTCCCACATAACCCCGTGTCGCTCCCACGGCACCGGGTACCTTTTGAAGGTTTCCCCCACGAAAAGAAAAAAAAAAAAAAAGGTAGAGAAGATGGTACGACCCTTTGTGGTTC
This sequence comes from Epargyreus clarus clarus, assembly GCA_014595695.2. Classification (NCBI taxonomy): domain Eukaryota; kingdom Metazoa; phylum Arthropoda; class Insecta; order Lepidoptera; family Hesperiidae; genus Epargyreus; species Epargyreus clarus. The sequence goes on along the minus strand of JACTTY020000017.1, from coordinate 158,555 downwards.
GATTCCGGAGGCACCACCGCTACACCTTTTTCTGCCTCATAACAGCAGCGTTAAGCGTTGCTGTGTTCTGGTTTAAAGGGTGTGGTAAGTTCCAACTAAGCCCTGAGAAGTAGCGGCGCATCTATGGCCCACCTCAATATCTAATCGTATCTGGGGTTGATTACAGATGTCCATGGGTGACAGTAACCACTTACCATCAGGTGGATTGCGTGCTGGTCTGCTACTCCTATATAATTTATTTATTTATTTATTTATGTTACAGTTATATGCTTAACAAACATTACAGATACATGTCCAAAGCGTTTGTTTAACCAGAAAGCGTTTGAACGAATTTGCCGGCCGTACTACGAAATACGGCAGGTGCTGAAAAGAACATATCTAGGCTAGGATTGGTGACCAAAATACCATTGAGTAAGGTCAGTGCACGAACTAAAGGAGATTCACTTACCAACACCAATCTGCAGCCAGGAATACGAAACAATTTATATCTACAGACCCTAACGGTCTTACTAGGAACATTAAATGATATAAGAGCCAATACTGAAGGGTATAATAAAAAAAAGATTGATTTTTTGCTAGTACTTAATAAATATTTTACAGGGATTTTAGATTTCACAAAGAAAGCTTCTAACCGTTCGACCGCCGTGTCCCATGCAAATATAAAACTGTTGGATGAATCAAAAATAAACGGGTGTCTCCTACAACCTGTGTCTACTGTTGGTGTTATCCTGGACACTAAGTGTGTTGGATACAAAGATGTAATGTCTTATGTTAGTACACTTTACTTTGTTTCTATCAGAGTGTGGAAGGTAAAGTTTGTCAAGCGTATGTATGTATGTATGTATATATATATATATATATGTATGTATGCATGTATGTATGTATGTATGTATTTATGTATTTTATTTTTCGATATATTAAAGAAACGGTTAGAAAAATTAAATTTTCGAGGCGTTAGACTTCAGACATTTCAACGCATTTCTTATCTGGTTCAAGTAGAATCCTTGTTCTCAGCTGTATTTATATTTCATATAAAGATATAGTTATCCATAGACAACAATCTACGTAACTTCTGATAATAAATCAGGTACAAACCACCCCGCCACCCCCTAGTTAAAATACTTAAGCGAAGTACTAACTCCCTTACCCAAATGCCTATTACCTTAAATACTTAGTTTATATAAATGTAAACATTAAACAAAAATTCTTTGAGTACTGTGTAGGCTACCTCCAACTTTAAGTTCTCCAAATTCGATTTCGTTTTGACTCAGACTAAAAAAGAACGACTACGCCTCGTAGAACGTTATATTTTTCACATAGAATTATGTGAAATAACATATTTCCTGGATGTTGCCAATTCTAAGATTTTATGAAATGTCAGATATTTGCACCTGTTGTAAATACCAATAATATTGGAGTCCGCAGTCCTAAGGTCGGCTACAAATGCGTTGCTACCCCGAGACTAAGCGGCCCTTTCCACTAGAGATCTACCTTCCTTTATCCAGCCTTTCCACTAGTAGGGTATCTGAGCTAGCTATGTAAAAATCACCTTGCTTGTTTTTCATTTAGTTAGTGAAGGTATGTTTTTTATATGGAGGGATTCGACCGCCGTAGCTATAGCATTTAAATAGCTTAGCTTAGCGTCGTAGCTTAGCTTCAACCTCACACACCGTTATTCTACCTATATATCTCTAATGCAAAGACACCATTAAGGTGGCAGAACGCTTAGTGGTCCGACTCCAGCGGCACCACCGTCACACCTATTTCTACCCAATAATAGCTGTGTTAAGCGCCGCTGTGTTATGGTTTGAGGGGTGTGGTAAGGGAGACACACTTTTCCAATCTGTAGCCCACTTCAGCTAGGAATCTAATCCTATCTGGGATTGATTACAAATATCCATGGGCGACAGTAGCCGCTTACCATCAGGACGTAGCTCGTCTGCTACTTCTATATTAAAATATAAACAACTGTAGTCTGTCTTTTTTTTTTTGTCTCAGTTTTCAGCGAACTTACATTAAATCGGACCATTTGGTAATAGCTTCGCAAATTTCGCTGAGTGGTGTGCAATGAAACAGGCTGTTCCCAACTTTTCGTATTAAACACTCGATCGCTCAAAAACGCTTTCAAATAGGTCCTTTCGATATTGCCAATTCAGGCTATTTGGTTTTGATTTTCAAAAATGTTTTGATATTCATGCTTTAGATTCATTTCATTTTTCATGCCACAAATAGTGAAAGTCCAATTAATTTTAACTGTCTGTAATCTATCCGGATTGGATCAGCATGGTGGATTGTATTCCATACATTCTAAGATGCTGATTTCACATTGAATGTACTCAAGCTTCTTCCAGTTTTGGGAGAGACCAGTGCCCATCAGTGGGATAGTGGGAACAGTCAAAGATAATCATAACTTTACCCGTATAAGCAAAGTCAAAAAATATTTGCTCCAATGATTACTTTAAAAATAATTATTTATGATATATTTAACATTGTTTTTGTATTTTTGATATTTTGATACATTGAACAATTTAATGGTTTTATTTCAAGGCTTCATCAAATAAGTTGCTAGATGCAAATCACAAATGGTTATTAGTTGATGAAATGTCTGAAAATTGTAATTTAACCGAAAACGTAAATATAAATCCTGAGAAAAGCTTTCATACGTCTGAAATATCGAAATATTTAGAAGAAATTGATATAAGTGTTAATGCTGATATCACCGTTGCTACACAAATTGGTAAGTGCCTATATACTGTATAGGAGCATACAAATATAGGAGGAAATATCTCCATCACCTTTAGTCATCGGTAGATACTATGGTACATCATATTATTGACATATCTCCATAATATTGTCAAATATTTAAATGATTTCAACGTAAACAATAAACATGTTTTTGAAATATCCTTGTCACTAACAACACTTTTGAAATTCTTCCACGAAGCGGCTGTTCACAACATTATAATTGACTGACGCTTCAGAAATTTGGGTAACGTCAATAAATCATTCATACGGTTTACAGGGACGGATAAGTTCGATCTCTTGGAAACGTTCAATTTCGGGAAAACAAAAGGCGGAAAGTTTGTTATTAGTGAAGTGGGAACTTGGGATTCTGAAACTGGTTTGTATTTGTTGTGTTTGAAACCTTTAGATCTTCTCTACCCTACTTTTGTGAGAATAATTTGTTTGTCATATAAATAAAGGTTAGCCTTTAGTGAGTTTATTGTGAAAGAAACACCGATGCGAACATACAAAGGCTCTGATTATATTTGAAGTTCATTACAAGACATGTCCAATTGGACGTAGTTATGCAACCCACAAAAACCTTTTTTTTTTAGTTACTATCACAAATGGCATCTCCACATCAACTTTATATGCAAAAAATATTCAAGCTGCATGGTACATTTTTTCTTTTGAAATATACAGATATCAGTGATACTAAGCATAAATTAAGCAATTTAATTTTTACTAAAAGACCTATTTTTTCAAACCTAGTTTTTGTGGTTGATCTATTTTGCATAACTGCGTCCAATTGTCCATTAGCGACAGTGACTGCTAAGGGTGGTAACACATAAGCGACAATGAGTTAATACACGAACGAAGGGTGTAAGAGCCGTCGACGTAGACCCTCGCTCATGTAGTAACTCCATTACGAGATTGCACACTCATATTTTTTACTGATTTTTTTTATTATGTTCAAAGCAGTTACTATTTTTACTAAGCTCGTAATATTATATTAAAAGTCGTTTAAAACATATTCATTTATACGTCTGTATAGTCAGTGTATACGTCAGTATAAATGTAATGGGATTAAAATAGATCCATTTTTAAATAGATGCAAGAGTAGAGACGTATGAGAAATACTAATTATTTATGAAACAAAACAAATTCTAAATTTTATTCAAGTTTCATTTCACATTTTTAAATAGACAAAAAAAAACAAATTATGTTTTTTTACCCTCAGGTTTGAATATTTCAAAACGATTTAAGTTCTACCGACGATGGGACTTTCAAAATTTGACCTTACGAATGATAGTTGTGGTAAGTTAAACATTTTTAATGTTTATATTCAGTCCTAGTTTGTAGTCTATCATCGATACAAATTACTCATTTTATTATAACTAGTTCGTTATACGCATAAAAAACTTATGAACATCTTTTTTTATTCTAATTGTATTATTTTAATGAGTACTTACTTTTACCGTTACTACCTAAGTACTTCCTTTTATTCCGAATCGCACTCTATGGGTCTGTGTTCTATATTACTTCCTTGACAAAAAAACAAAAATCGAACCAAACTCTGAGAGTTTCTGCGACACAACATGCATAACCACTTTTTTATAGACTTCGTGCTCCCTTTGTATTTTATTATACTTTCTTGCAAATGTTTCATAGATGTCACAATATCCGAAAAACTTCAACCGAGAAATGTTAGTGGGCCGCGTACCAGGACCCGGAGTCAACGTGGTTACACAGATTGGTACCACCATTCTTGAGGAAATTGCTAACATACATAACTTTAGGTACGTACTATTCAAACTAACCCACAGTTCCCGAAAAAGCATAGGAATTTAAAACCTTTCACTTTTTATCGGATATACTAATCCTTGTGGCAAATTCGTAAACATGAATAAGTTTACTTCCGAATTACATTGTGGTCATTTTCTATTAATCTATAAAGGATGTCGCTATCTGTGTATTTTAATGATAAATAGAAGAATCATACAAGCATGCAGATCTTAAACGTCTTCTACAGCCTATAGACAACTCAACCTCAAACTCAGATAAGATTAGATGACCCTAGGGCTACCTACACGTTAGCTTAGATGCGTTTCAACCCCTAAAGGCAAAGTTCTTCTAAGTTTCCCTTAGCTTTCAAATCAGAACATCACAGCGTTCGACACTGCTGTTATAGCTGTGTAGCCAAAAATAGGTCTGCGATACCTCTAGAAATCGAACCACAAAACTGTGACCATACTATACCATGACTGTAATATATAAATCTATATTTCAGGTACCATTACACAATAACAGACCAGTGGATTGGACTATATCAAAGAAATGCTACTCGAGTAAGTAACTAACTAAATCCTATAAGTAATCGCCCTGAAACTAGTTCACATAAGTAGTACTCGTATAAGGAGTATTTCCGGGGACGTTTTGATTTGAACAAATAGCATTAGAAACATATATAATATCTAACTTAGAATGATTACTCATGGAGCATTTTTCCGCTTCCGTGCTGGGACGCGGAATAGCATTTCCTGTTCTGAAAAAAAGCGCAAAAAACACCAACCCACTCCAAACGCTCCGTAAGGCTAAGCCTAAGTACATGAAAGATATAAAAATAAACTAAACATTTAAATTTTCGATTAGCAAAAAAGAATTTTCAAAGAAATACCTGTTTATGTAAGCAAATACGTAACTTCCAGGTTGTCTCAAACTCCTTATATTTTGGTGAACAAGATATTTCGCCCGTTCTTCGTTACTTCAAGAAAAACGCTGACTACATCGACATTATTCATCCAAGAGTTACAACAATCGAGTAAGTATTTTACTATTTGTATTAATCACCATATTGAAAAATCCTAAACGAATTATTACCCCATGTTTTTTTTTTATAATATAGGAAAAGCAAACAAGTATGCAGTCCATCTGATGGTAAGTGGCTAATGCCGCCCATGGACACATGTAATCAACCCCAGAGAAGATTAAATTCCTACACGGATGGCCACAGATGCACCGCTACGTCTGAGAACTTAGCTGGAATGTCTCGAAAAAGTACGCCTTCCTTACCACAGCCTTCAAACTAGAACACAACAGCGCTGAACACTGTTGATATTACGTAAAAATAGGTGTGACGGAGGTATCGCTAGAGTCGAACGACAGAGGGTTCTACCACCTTCATAGAAAACTCTCGCAGATAGAATATTGTAGTATTCTCACTCCGATTTGTGACCCTCTTAGGTTTTACTCTGAAGAGTAAAGATTACTCTTAATCCACCCGATCAAGTAGTAGTAGTTGGTTAGAATATGAAATAAGAATTTGCCTTTTCGAAATGTTCTTAGGATTCCTTTAACGATGCTCCAGAGTGGAAAGAAAGTTGGAAACTTTGAAATATCATTCGATGAGCGCCTTTGTTCTGTTTTAAAGTTGTAAAGCTCTTCTTTGCATTTAATAAAAATTAAATCATTTTTATGATAAAGGAAACAGACAGATATAAAATTAATGCAGATTTTAAAGTAGGACTTCCCTGTAAAACAGTCATATTTAACATAGAAACTACTGCGAAGACAGAGCGATATTCTTGTGGATTCTTCAGAGCAAAAAATATTTCAACGGACTCCCGTGATTAAAAATCAATTTATCCAAATTTTTTGTACCCAAGATCGACTTTGGACAATTTTTCCCCACTAGAAAAAAATTTGATCTATTATAAGCCAAAATGGATAGATTGATTATTAATACCAAACTTTAATCCTTTAGTCAATGTTAAAATATTCCAGAACAAGATACTATTACCGAATCTTGTCCTATGGCCCTGGAAAGCTCGAGAACCAATTCCTAAGGCCTCTCTCAAGACATGCGTGGTGGTGTGTGGTCGCCATGTCTGTCGCTTGCGGTGTGGTGCTGCTACTGGCAGCTGTGCTAGAACAACGTCCATTGTCGGGCCAGTATGCGCTGTTCTCGGTCATCGCCTCGATTTGCCAGCAATGTAAGTCAAAATTTGTAGTTTCATAAAAAATAACAAATCAATTGACAGCTTCTCTGCAATAGTTCCAACTAAAAAAACTCAATTAATATTTAAATCTTAAAGTTAAACTTGATGTCATTATGTGTTACGAATTGTATAGGTATTTAATATTGTATTTCAGTTTTTGAAGATGTCGACTCGATAAGAGTGACGCGACCGTCAACAGGTAATTACTTTCTCCACGGGTAAGATCTAGTTCCAGCGAATTTATTAAAATAAAATATAATCTAGGCAATCGTATTGAATTGTCTTAAGTAAAACTACTGCATACAATTTCTTTGAGTAAACAAACTGAATTAAGTAGTTCTTAAATAGAAGTTTTCTTCAACTTAAATTTCCACTTTCCTTATTTGTTTATAAAGATCTGATAAAAATCTGTCGAAAAAAAACCGCTAAGGAACTATAAAAGTCTGACGAACTTTGGGAAATTACTATGCAAATAAAATTTCTACCACGAGGCTCCTTTTTCCTTCTAAGAATGATCATCGTAATTATTGCTCTACCGCTGTTCATGGATCTCCTCTCAAAGAGGTTTAGGCCATAGATCACCTCGCTGGCCAAGTAAGAATTGCAGTCTTCATACCTTCGAAAACTTTTTTAAGAACTCTCAGACAAGTAGATTTTTTTTATATCTTCATTAAATCAAGTAACACCTATTCAAGTAGTGTGCCTGGGTTTTGAACCTCAAACTTATGGGTCGTTACCCATATCTTCCAGCGGGTAAACTAACAATCCTCGTGACCGGTATATTCTGCGTGCTGATCTACAACTACTACACGAGCAGCGTGGTGAGCTGGTTGCTGAACGGTCCTCCGCCGTCCATCAACTCCTTGTGGGAGCTCTTGGACAGTCCTCTCAAGCTTGCATATGAGGACATCGGGTATACTAAAACTTGGTTGACGGTAAATGTTCATGTCACTAACGTTTCAGTTTGCAGTTTGCGTTGCAGTTGTTATTTATTATATTTAGTACGTCATATTAAAAATTACACTCCGGGAGTGCCAACAGAAGTGAAAACTTTCGAAACCTAACCTGAATAATAAAATATAATAAATAAAAAATGAAACTGACCCCCATTGACATATTTTATCTATGCTGACACCGGATGACATCTTGACTTTGCAGTTTGCTTTGCTGTCTTACGAATTTTCGATCAGGCCTGTCGCGAGTTTAGCATATTTTAACCCATCACAAAAGGTGCACACCGCCGGTAAAAAGCTTTCACAGCAAAAACATTGGGATTCACAATCAAAAAGTATATAAATGCAGAATATGATTTTTTTATGGAAATCAAAATAGGCATTAGTCTCCCTTATATTGAATGGTGGTTAACACAGACTTTAGGATTCGACCAATTATTTTCAATATCGCCTAGCATAATAAATTTAGGAAAAATATTTCTGTTATTAAACAAGTAAACAGAAACGTTTATGTTACTGTGACGTTGGTAAATTATTACAGATTATAATAATTTATATTCTATTTCCATACTGATATTGTACATGTAAATGTTTGGTTGGATGTTTGTTACTCCATCACGCCAGAACAGCTGAAGATTAATTCTGAAGATTCATTCATTCAATTGTACGCCTTTCATAAAAGATGGACGAGTTGACAGGCACATCAAGCAAACTTTTTCTTTGTATAAAATCATAGCCTTAATATAATTCATAGTTCTTATCAGCGATCCTTCAGTGTTTTATGAGTACTTAAGAACCTTTTTCTTGAAAATAAATTATTCTTTCAGCTTCAATAAAAAGCCTGTAAACGTTTTAGGTTCCAGACTACAACTACAATAGAAGGAATTTAAAAGTAGAACTGGAAATGAGGAGGAAGAAAGTGTGGAATAAAAAGAAGGGCGAGCCCTTAATAGTGCCTTTAAATGTAGGAATTGATATGATCGAAAGCGGAGGTACCGTGTTGAATTTTTTGCTTTATAGTTTATGCTTTTAAAATACTTATAGTTTTTCTGCTGCACTTAAAGTAATTTCACAATATTTAAAAGTAATTCCTGGTGAATATTAGTAGCTTTAGGAAAGTCAATAATCACCTTGATCTTTTTGGATATATATATATATATATATATATATATATATATATATATATATATATATATATATATATATATATATATAATCCTTACAAACCATGAAATAAATGAATATTGAGCGATATAAATTAAATTCGTATTATTTTAAATTAAATCTAACAACATCCATGAAGAAGATAACCATGAAATATTCGTAGTATGAAGATTATATATATATATATATATATATATATATATATTTATTTATAATGTTTCTGGGATAACACGTTTATTATTAGCCTGTTTCTTATTGCGTAGTGAAGAGATCACCAAACTGATCTGACACATAGAAGGTCCACGTTCGGTTCACTGCAGAGTAAACTAAATGATATATTTTCTATTTAAATATCTTAAATTTATTTCGTAACTTCTGATCATATAGAATACGCGTATCACATGGAGGTGAATACAGCAAATAAGCTGATATCAGCGAAGTTCGACCAGAAGGAGCTGTACGAGCTGGGTTCCCTGCAGTCCATGAGCCCAACCAGCCTGTATCCGATTGTACAGAAAAATAGCCCGTACAGAGAATTTTATATCTGGAGGTAAGGATATAAAGCCAAAACTTTCCAAAAATTGGATTCATGTGTATCAACGTAGAATTAGTATAATTGAACCAGTGAGGTACCACCGCTCTACCTGTTTCTAGTATAATGCTGCGTAACAACATCAGTGTTTAAGGCTCCTGTGTTCTAGTTTGAATGGCGTGGTAAGGGAGCCATACTTTTCTGAGGCATTCCAGCTTAGTCCTCACGGGTAGCGGCGCATCTGTTGCCGAACTCAGGTAGGAAACTAATGTAATCCGAGGTTGATTACAAATGACCATGGGTGACAGTAACCACTTACCATCAGATGGACCGCATGCTCGTCTGTTACTCTTATATTATATATTTAAAAAAAAACAATCCCATCTAAATTGGATGTAGTTGTTGAGAAAATCGCGGACATACAAGCTTACATACATACATACATACATACATACATAGCGGTCGAATACAGAACCTACTTTTTTAAGTCAGTTAAAAATATAATTAAATTCTTCTCAGCATAGCGAGACTCTCAGAGCGTGGGCTACTGACCGTCATCCGTAAACGTATCCTGTCACCCAGCGTGGTCTGCGAGGGTAGCTCACCTAGAGCGCTGGCCTTGGGCGGAGCCGCCCCCGCCTTCATACTCCTCGGAATTGGATACCTTGTTGGCTTAATTGTCATGATGGTGGAGAGGTTAGTTATTAAGAAACTTTGTAGATTTTTTTATAATATTTTTAAAGCAGTACAATGATAGAGGCGGTTGTGAATTTTTTTGGAGGTAAGTGGACCGTCGCCCCTATTTACTGCTTATAACATCTATGTTCAACTATGTTTTACTTTAAAACGCATAAGGCATTCCAAGGAGTTCCAACTTAGTCCTAAGGTCAAGAAAGTATCGGCTGTATCAGTAGGACGGAAGTCCTCTTTCTCTTTTAATAAGATGGAAATCTTATTAAAAATTTATTACAGATACGAGTGCAGTGCAACAACAGGCTGCATGTTGTTATATTATTTATATCAAAGATAGAAAATAGATAAGTCAAATCTTTTAGTTCGAAATTAAAGTAGAACTGGAAATGTATTTTGTAAAGTTGGTACTTTATTTTTGTTTCGTAATTTACTTTCTTTGTTTCAGGTTCATATACAAGAGAAAGATTACTTTGAAATAATGTCTAAATGCTTTGATCGCTTTCATTAGTATTTTTATCACAATGTAAAATTAACAATACACTACATCATTGATTCCCAAAGTGGTCCAGGTGGTCCCCCAGGGGTTCACGGGAGACTCACTGGAGGTCTACGTAGGCGTGAACAAAAAATGGGGGTCCACAAGATGTTAGTGAGGGTCCACGAAAATTGTACTGCTTTTGATAGTAAAGAGCAAAAAATGTACGCATAGTTTTTACCTATTAATGTATGCCGTAGGGCCTACTTACATTTTTGATACAATTTTTATTTTTATTTTTTGGCGACTTTAAGAATGTGGTAGAAATGTAGCAGCAGGATGTCCACCGGTACGAGTAAAATTTTGAAAATGGTCCACGAGAAAAATATGTTTGGGAACTACTGTACTACATTAATGTAAAGAAAAGCGATCAAAGGTCTAAACATAATTTAGGAACAATACTGTTAATAGTCCACTGAACAACTTCAAGGAATCAAGTCATGAAGATAAATTAAAGATATTTCAGTTTAATACAGATAAAGAAATGGACCGTAGTCATTATAATGGTACAGTAGAACAAAATATATGTAAGGGCCTGTTCACACTATCACCCGTTATTTATAATCTATCCAATTTATAGCTGCCAAAGATTGAAAGTTTCATGTATCCAATTAATAGCCAAAGATCGAAAAATGACAATGAAATTATGATATTCGTAGTATGAAGATTGTCAAATGTTTGACTTTGGTAAGTAAAACGTTGGATAGATAGATTATTAATAACAAGGTTAAATCGGGCCGACACTTACCGTTCGCCAGGTGATAAATCTAGACTAGACTAGAATAGGGCTACGGTATCCCCTGCCTGTCGTAAATGGCGACTAAAAGGGGGCTTCCGGGGTTGCGGGCGGCAAGAGTGGGAGCTCGAACCGTCTAGTATGCTACCGTCGTAATCGCCAGATGTTGTGGGAGGAGCGAACGCTCCCATAGGGTTGAGCCCGATCCGGGCATCGCGCTTGGAGGACTCTGGTTGTGTTCCGTTGGAGATCCCGGAGTTCTCCAACAAGCGCCGAGGACGGCCACCGGGGGGGTTTTAGTGAGGTAAAAATCTCACATAACCCAGCGTCGCTCCCACGTCGTCGGGTACATTTTGAAGGTTTTAGGAATGTTTATGGCTGAACTTTAGAATATTTAAATTGTATGGTTAAATATGTAACTTCATAATTAAGCAAATAAATAGAGTAATGTAATTATTGTCACAATTTACTTGTACACGGTAAGAGCCATTTCCTCAAATTGAAAACTAAATAGATTCCTCTGGGTCAATAATCAACTTGGCATGTATCCAAAAGATGACCGGATTATCCGGGTATCTATTAAAGTGAAACTTTACCGAAAAACGAAACTTGTATCAGAATTGAGGACAGATGAGTTAAATTGAGATGTTGCATTGAGTTTGTTAAATTAAATTGAAGATGTGTTGTCTAGCGAACTAAGGAGGGGACGGAAGGGGCGGCTCGCCCTGGGCCCCCGATCCTAGAGGGCCCCCATACACAGTTTCTATTAGCTAAAATAATAAAGGTCGTCAGAACTAATCAATTTGTGTAATGAGTATGAATCTCATCACCATCAATGATATACATGTTTGTAGGCGAAGGATAAGTCTATGAGATATTTTTGATTTTGTAAAATTAAACCAACTTTTTACACTAGAGGCCTCCATTCAACTTTCCGCCCAAGCCTCCAGCGACCTTAGTCCGCCACTGGATGTGATAGAACATGGTCTTCTAATCCACCTCATAATAAATGATCCCTGCCGCCCATCAACTTTTACTTGGAAGTGGTGATTCTGCTTTATAATACGAGTATTAACTATTAAGTTCTGGGAAGACATAATACATCAAATACACTAATAGGATGCGTTCCAATATAGTGTGCAAACACAGCAATATATCTACGGCCAATTGCAAGTAAGATTCCAATCCTGTTTACTGTTGATTGCAAATGTCTCACAGAAACAACTAACCATTATCCTACAACATTTAGAACAACAAATTAGTATAAACGGATTTCCCAAAGGAAAGAGGTTATTTATTTGTCCTTTATTTAAACTATAAACTCAAATGTTTTCCTGTTCCAATCGCTGACGTCAGCGGATAAAACTGAAAATTCCACTATCAATATTGTAACGATATGCATACCTATACTTAGTCGATACGGGTCACATTCCCGTAACGAAATTATTATCCAATCCATAGGTATTGCGTGTCGCGACCCACGCGGCCGCAAGGGAAATCAGCTCTTGATCGCAGGTCAGAACCTAATGTTTATAAAGCCCCATGTTCACGTACTTTATTTGTCATATTCTTATTTGTCAACCTGAAATATTAAACTGAGTATATAAATCATAGGTGACTGCGAATAAAGGATATTGTTCCTTCATTTCCTTTCCTTTGTTTATAATACTTCTACGAAATTATTTCTATTCTATACGAATAATACTGGAATCAAATAGAATCGAAAATATGTATTCTATAATAAAGAAAAGAAATAAAGACATAAGAATACTTATTTGAACGTTACAATTTGCTTATTTTGTGTATGGGACACGATTGAAAAGAGGCACCACCGTTACATTTTTTGTCCCATAACAGTTGTGTTCCGCATTATGTTTACCTATTTGAAGAGTGTGTGAGGAAACATACTTATTCGAAGTGTTTCAAAGGTTCGAATTTTCAAATTCGAAGGTTTCTTAGTCCTCAAAGGTAACAAGTTAAACTCCAGCTAAACTTACTATTCTCATTCACATTATTCTGGCGAAAATAACACGGTTGCAATATACTGAAAAAAAATGTATTTAGTAATTGTAGTCTTATCTTAAATCGGCCATTACTGTTCGAAGTAGCTAAGTTGATCCAATAGCTATTTGATCACTTTGACTGTAACAGATACATCACCATCATCCCCAGTGCATACTGTCCCACTGCTGGGCACGAGTCTCCACTCAGAATGAGAAGCATTAGGCATTAACCCACCGCGCCGGACAAGTGCGTCTTGGTAGACTCCAAATAACCTTGAAAACTTTTTCTTAAATAAAGTTCTCAGGAATGCAGGTTTTTCACGATGTTTTCCTTTGCCGTTTAGGCAAGTGATAATAAATTTCTAATAGGGACATACTTTGAAAATCAGAGGTACATACCGGGGATTTGAACTTCGGACCGCTCGATCAAGACCCGAGCTCCTTAACCACTTGGCTTTCACTGATCTTATGTCGATACAGTAGCATCAAATCACCCGCAGTATGCATGCAGGCTCACAAGCAATAAAAATCGGCTTCCCGTGATATGTCAAATGTTTTCATATTGCTAAATACCAAGGAGTAACTTCCGCAAATTTAATAACTGTCATTCCAGGATAACATTTGCTTTGAAGACAAATTTGTTTTTTATATTACGAAAATGGAAATACGAGAAAGGAAATCAGACAAGTTATTTATACCTATATTCGTTTTTAAATTAGAGCCTTAAGTGTAACGCATTCGTTGTATTTACTAAATAGCCTATAAGATTTTTTTTTAGTCTAACCAAGCCCAAATTTTAGAATTATATATGGCTAACCATGGCCTTACATTATGTAAGATGGTACAACCCTGTATGGTTCGACTCCTTCTGACTATTAACAGCAGTGTTAAAAGTAAGGTGTGGTAAGAGAGCTATACTAATCCTATGCACTCCAAATTAGTCGTCAGGGGTGTATTTGTGTGCGATATCAGGTAGGAAGCGAATCTTATCTTGGGTTGATTACAGATATCCATGGGCGGCAATAGATACTTACCATCAGATGGACGGCAATCTCCGGTACCTACACTTACATGCACAAAGACAGAAATTTGTAAAATTACATGACGCTGGTAAAATTAATAAGCAACGAAAACAAAAAGATAAATAAAATTGGTTTGGTGGTTAAATAAATAATTTTATGATTAATTAGTTAATTTAGGTACATTGTTATGACGTATGAAGTTGTTACAATTTTATATTAAAAATTAATTATTATTATCACTTTATTATAATTGGATTTGCCTAAATGTGTCATGTTAATTTATATTATCTTATTCGTTTTATTTTTGTAATATAATCATACTAAGTACATATTGTACTGACACATTTCGTGTTAAATAAACGTTTTGGGTTTATATAATTAGTAAAACGTAATTAATATAATAATATTGACTTACCACAAACATAAACCTTATTTTGAAGCTGATACCACGGCCACATCTATTTCGGCCTAATAACACCAGTGTTAAGCACATACCTACTTATTAAATGCGTTCCAGCTTTGTTCTTAGGAGTCCTTAGAAACGCATCAGTACCCTTACCATGACTTTTTACGTTTTCACAAATATGACTGTTTTGGTATTTGCTTACGTATTTGCCCAAACAAATTCCAATCAGCGCCCCTAGCGGATTTTATCAGAACTATAGTGTTAGTAGCTTAACATTAAATGTCTAAACTGACAAAATGGCGCTTTATGTTTTGTCTCTCTTTTTTACATAACATGTGAGGCAAACAAAAAGACTTGAGCACTTACTTGTTGTTACGTTTACTCAGTTTACTGAAGCAAACGGAACAGAATAATGGATTGAGTAAACGTAACGTAAAATTGTGGGTTGTTTGGAAAACTCATGGTAAGGGTATTGTAAAACTCGGCCACTCGATCGAACGGTCCGAGGTTCGAGTCCACGCACGCACTTCTGATTTTTTCGAAATTATATGCGTACGAGTGTTATCAATTAATTATCACTTGCTTTAACGGTGAAGGAAAACATCGTGAGAAAACCTGCATACCTGAGAGATCTTAAAAAAGTTCTTAAAGGCATGTGAAGTCTACCAACACGCACTTGGCCAGCGCGGTGGACTATGGCCTTCTAATTCTGAGAGGAGACCTGTGGCCTGCAATGGGACAGTAATAGGTTGATGACGAAAAGCATTTGTTCTGTTCAAGCATTTGATTACATCTGTGATGTCATCAGCTGATTACAAATGTCCAGGGCACCTACCATCAGATGGACTTCGTTTGTTACTTCCACATATAAAAAAAGATAACAAACGAAGTTATGGGAAGAATAATAAACATAACCAATTTCAATTTTCCACCACGCATTGGCGACTGGGCGGCGATAAAACGGTGTAGGTATCAATGAAGACGAGAGAAATGTTTTTACAGCCTCCATGAAAATATTACGCACACAGAAGGACGAAACGGTTTAGGGACGCGTTTCACTACGAAGCAACAGAGAGTATATTTGAAGCGATTTCCTTTAAGACATACTGGTAAGTATCACAGCAGTGACAGTTGAAACTCATTGCCGTCCTAGGAATCTGATTTAGACTCTAAATAGAACAAGAATCTCTACGTACCTATTTGAGATTTTAATATAAGTATATTTCATTAATAAAAAAATTATGGCAAATTTTATATCACTGTACAATTAAATAGATTAATTACATTACCATAGATTTTTTTATAATATGGGAGTAGCAGACGAGCATGCAGTCCACCTGATGGTAAGTGGCTACTGCCGACCATGGACATCTGTAATCAGCCCTAGATAAAATTAAAATCCTACCCGAGGTCGGCCATAGACGCGCCGCTACCCTTGGACAATCTGGATTGCCTCGGAAAAGCATCGCTTACCACGCCCTTCAAACCAGAACACATCAGTGCTTAACACTGCTGTTATAAGCCAGAAATTGGTGTGGTGCTGGAGAGTAGAGTTGTATCACCCTCTGTGGTTCTACTTCAGTGACACCTTTATTAATTTTATTATCTGTAAAAAACGTGCATATATTTGGTAACGCACTCCGTACTTAGCGATATTATCTTTGTGCGTATTCTCGTTGCTCGATAGTTCTCAAACAAGTGCCTTACGGTAAAATAAAAATGAAATATGCCTCTTTTTCTTTTCAGATGGAAGTTTCACAAAGTCTGTTTTGGGACAGGAATTTATTGAAATAGAACTCGGTGTAATAAGTGTTAGTCGCACCTGATCGTTGTTATGGAGATGTAAACGCCACCTGCTCATAAGGGCTTTTGGCTAAAATTAGGGAACTTTATATAAACACATAGCCCCGATGCTTGTTCAGTGGTACAAAGTTTAGTGATGTTGGATGCGGCCGGAAGTTGGATGGGTGACCATTGATGGCTAAATCTCAGAGGATCTTTCGTACTTCAGTGACACGTTAAACCGTTAAATTAGCCGTAAAATTTCATTTCATTTCATTTCTTCATACTAGAAATAGGTAAGGCAATGGACACTATTGGGTGTACCACCTACCAGGCTCGGACCTACCTAATATTTTTTATAAAAATTAGAGAAAAGAGTGGCAGTCGGCCTACACTAAACCAGTTTATTATAAATAGTACTAAGGCTTGATGAAGATATGAGTTATTTGACCAACTTATTCCTACTCGACATGGCTTCAAGCCCGACCGTAAAACTAGTATACATACATATAAATTGTATCAGATATTGTTATCATATTTCACGACGGATTTTTACGTGGTAGAACCATTTATGGTTCAACTGTTGACTCACCACCGTTCCAACTTGGTCCTCAGGAGTAGTAATGCCTCTATGGCTGAACTCAGGTAACTCTAATTTTGTCTTGTGTCTATGGCCGGCAGAGCCACTTACGGCACTTACCATCACATGGACTGCACGTATATTTGTCACTTTTCTATTCTTAGCTTTTGAACGAATTCGAATTTTCGTGGACAAATGTAAATAGCCCTTTTAGAAATCGAGATATCTAGAAATCTAGAATTCTAAAGATTCCAAGCCTCGATATTGGAAAGTGGCCGGTGTCCGCACGTAGCGGGAGCCAAATGGAAATACTTCACGATTCATTTTGAGAATGTGAGAAGCACGAGCCGAATTTCTACAATTCTACAGAAATTCTTCCTTCATTGGATTTCTTCTTGGCTCTTTGAAAGCAAGAGCTAGATATAAAGCCGCGAGTTGTCTTTATATGTACAATAAAATAAGTAATTTATAACTATTTAAGTTCGTCCTACCATGAGGTAGTACGAACTTAATAGTTACATGGGTGCATAGCTGCTATTTTAGGTTAGAATTATTAAATTACAAAATTATTCATCCCTTTATTCAATGCTCTGTAATGTAAATATCAAAACTAAGTCAGTCGTATTTATAAGACTAGTCCATAAATGATTAGCAAAGTAAGATTCGAACAGCGGAGGGTTTCGTACCACTTAATTTTAAATGTTTGTCAATTTTCAAATCTCTTCAAGAGATAGAGTCCTGTAACAGATGAATAGACGAAAAGACAAGTTGTGCTATCGGTCTTGGTTGATAAACAACCTTAAGGGTGGTCGACTTGTAGTTTCAACTAATTCTGAACCAAAACGTTATAATGCAGGCCATTCTCAATTGTAGAGGAATCTGCACTCAGTACTAACACGCAAAGGACTGCAGCCATGAAAATTGAAAGCATTGTATTGCTTATAAAAAACTAGTACCTATCCCAGGAAAGCAAGCACAGAACTTATTTTACTATTTGCTGTGTAAAAAGTAGGACAATGGTAGCAAAACAACAGAATCCCCAGAAGTTAATTTACTGTAAAGCATTAAAGAATGGATCTAAACATAACATAAAGCTAGCACTTTTAGCCGAGCAGGGGCTGGTACAAGTTACAAGCGATTAGCGAGTATTATTAAGTGCTATTAATGTGGTTATTTTCTAACAATAATAATTTGGAACAAAATTACATAAAATAATAAATTTAGAGTGGCCGCAAAATATTTATATGCCCAATACTAAGGCCTATCAAATTGCATTGGAACAGTGTAGTGATCGGCCTTAATATTACTCTTTTTAAAAACAGTTCCTGACAAAACTTGTTGGGCACGACTGAATGGGGTCGAAAGACGTTTCCTTATGGTTATTTTCCACCAGAAGGCCATTTCTGCAGACATATAAATACATAACCATTTCCACCACTTTTTAATAGAAGTATCAAACGAAAATGTTCCTGACGATAAACAGTCACTGCTACTGAGGTAAACACTAAACTTAATTAATACACGAGCGATAGTTCAAGTCAACATCCATCGCCAACCGACGACAGGCGGCGACAATCAGCGATAGTAGAGTACAAGGTATGGCAGTGATAGCCTAATGGTTAAGAAACTCGGCCACTCGATCGAGGGGTCCGAGGTTCAAGTCCCAGGCACGTACATCTGATTTTTCAGTTATGTGCGTATTAGAAATTAATTATCACTTGCTAAAACAGCTGAAGGAAAACATCATGAGGAAACTGCATACCTGAGAGGTTTATATAAAAAAAAATCTCAATGGTATGTGAAGTCTACCAATACCCACTTGGCCAGCGCGGTGGAATATGGCCTAATCCTTCTCATTATGATAGGACACCCGTGCCCAGCAGTGGGACAGTAATGGGTTGATGATGATGATGATAGGGTACAAGCTTAAGTTTTAATACCTCTATGGTAACGACAGGCGTCGACAATAGGCAACCGTCGGCTACAGTCTTGAACTATCGTTCGTGTGTCCAAGTAGCAGCTAGAACAAATCTGCTCATACCTCATGACTCGGAACCCTTGGCACAGATCGGGCAATAAATTTTTGTTCGCGCTGTCTTGAGACGATTTATGTCGCACGAGATATGCACCCGATAGATATTGTGTTATTATGTTACTACCGTCAAACTTCGCAAACTTGGATCAAGTAGGGCTGATCTGTATCTACTGGTTACAATTTACGACGTTAAACTTTGAACAAGGTACTCCGGATTGCCCAATTTCGAAGTAGCTAGCAATACGTTTGACGCGTATGATATTGAGTATAGGATCGTGAAGGTGGTTCCCTCAAGTGGACTCTCTGTGGTTTGATTCCGGCGGCACCACCGCCACACCTATTTCTGCCTAATAACAGCAGAGTTAAGCTGCTGTATTCTGGTTCGAAGGGTATGGTAAGGGAAACATACTTTTCCGAGGCTTTCCAGCTTAGTCCTCAAGGGTAGCGTCGCATCTGAGACTGACCTCAGGTAGGAAACTAATCTCATCTGGAGTTGATTACAGATTTCCATAGGCGGCAGTAGGCTCTTACCATCAGATGGACTGCATGCTCGTCTGCTACTACTATAATAAAAAAGAGTATATTTTCAACAGTTTACAGAAAAGTAGCTCATGCACAAACGTGCAAAAACGAGTGCAACTACGAGAATGTTGCATAGACACAATTTAAGTTCGTTTTTGAAACGGTAATGCATATATACTAACAAATATTTAATTTTGTTTCAAATAAAAACCCATTTGTGCCAAAAATATATATTACAATAATAAGTCATAGGCTGGATCCGAAACAGGAAAATGTTTAATACCTCCAGTATTATGTATTTTGTAGGTATTGTAAGGTATAACTGAAATTATTACTTAATACAGAAATTAATTAATATTTTAATACGAAAACAGTTCCATTTTATTTGTAACACATACTTATTAAACATTGTACATATTTGTAACACACATTAAACCAGACAATATTACCTTTGGCTTACACATTATATGCCAAATCAAAAATGATTTACATGGAAAAGTTCCTTAAATTTTGGATCAGGTAAAAATGGATACGGTTCCTAAAAGCCAAAGTTTACACATTAGCGTACTTCAGGAAGAAATGTGGGTGTAAATGAGCGGTCCTGATTTAATTTCATCCCCAATGACGTCATAAATCGAGGGTCGTTGTTACCGACCTTGAAGCTATGACGCAATCTGACAGTATTTTTACCCGAATGCGGAAGGATATTTTTCGAATGTGTGTGTGTATGTATGTCTGTACGTATGTGTATACGTATGTATGTATGTCTCATTCTTTGGCACGTCTTCTAACCCAAATGGCTTGACGGATTTTGAGATCCGAGGTGTCATCGTATTCATTTAAATTGTGGGAGTGACAGAGTCTCTACTTTTAAGCTGTCGAACCTTTTGTTTTTGTAATAATACTCTTGTTGTAATATGCTTCACTATTTTGTAAAGTATAATATTTAATTACTTGTCAAAGTTTATTTAATAATGTTAAGTAATTCCTTTGAGGCGTTGAAGTGCACTTAAACTCATATTATGTAGAGCGCTTATGTAGAGCGTAACTGATCAATGTTAAGCAATTTCGGGTGCAGTTCACAATTCGATGCCTAATGGGTTTTTGCCTAAAACATTTAATAATTGCAATGATGTTCTTGTATTAAGATATACTAGATATACATTTATACTTATTACAGTTTATTATTTTTAAAGTTTTTGTTTTTCATCAATAAAAGCAAACGTTTTGGCTCTATTACCCAATAAAATATAACGGAGATATTTTGGGAATTTTGAATTTCAGAGAGGGTTCAAATTAACATGGCCCTTATTCTAAACCAACCAATTGGTAGGGCGTTTATCTCGGTTCGACTATTACTGCAATATTACGGTGGTATCCTAACTATCCTTTTATGGCAACTGGGGTAGCTAATGAGCTCGCAGATTGACATAACATAACAAAACATAACAACGATCGGTTTCAAATATAAACTAAGACTCTTTTTAGAGTTCCGTACCCATAAGTTAAAAACGGAACACTATTACAAAGCATCCGCTATCCGTCTGTCACAGGGCTCTATCTCTAGATAGAGATATCTCTAATAGATAGCAATCTTTACAGAGTATGTATATCGGCCGCTATGATAACAATTACTAAAAATAAAAATCTTGAAAATAAATGGGGGTAGCCATATAAGAAACCATTATTTTAAGACCACTGAAAGCCAGTTACGATCAAGTGGTCTGCGTGCTCGTATGCTGTTATATTATAAAACAGACGTTTTAAGAGGATATCTTTATAGCCATAACAAGAACTTAATTAGTAAGGAGGTTAAAATCCTATATGCATAAAAACTGGTTCCCATTAACTTGATTATACCAACGTGATTATACTAATTTTACACACAAGAAAAGTCTAGGCCTAGTATACGAATATTCCCGCAAAAACTCCTACAAACAAATATATTCAAAGGACAAAGTACAAGTTTAATACAAAACAGACTAATGGACGTTAATTATAGTTTATCTGCAGCAGAACATGGCCGTGGTGGCGAAATGAGACCGTAATTTACGACAGAAATCTCCTAACTCCCTAACTTTTTAAAGGTCGACCCATTGCTCGACCCCAAAGTTTAAAACACTTTTTATATTGCACGACACGACCGTACGACTAACGACAAAAATAACTATTTAAATATTTTTTGGAAATCTGAGTAACAAGCTTTTTATTAATATTATTAAGCTACCACAATAAGGTCAAAATAGTTTTTAAAAAATATTTCTAAAATATATAAACTGTATTGGCTGCACTATATGATGTTACAAACTATCATAATTATGTTACAAACATGGCATTATGTTATGTATGAAAATATTGCAGGCCCAGTACCCTTACCATGAGTTTTCAAAACATCCCACAATTTTACGTTACGTTTACTCAATCCATTATTCTGTTCCGTTTGCTTCAGTAGACTGAGTAAACGTTACAACAAGTAAGTGCTCAATTCTTTTCGTCTGCCTGCCTGTCTGCCAAAAAAGAGAGACAAAACATAACGCGCCATTTTGTCAATTTAGACATTTAATGTTACGTTACTGACACTATAGTTCTGATACAATCCGCTAGGGGCACTGATTGGATTTTGTATGGGGAAATATGTAAACGAATACCAAAACAGTCATATTTGTCAAAACGTAAAACTTATGGTAAGGATACAGGAAAGCCGCACCACCCCGCAATTTATGTCGCATCATACTTAAGCTTTTTAAGGGCTCGAACACAAAACTGCGATGCGACGCGATGCGAATTCGCAACGCAGAAAATTGCGATGCGAATTGCTGCGATGCGATATCGTGCGGCGTAGCGTCTCTCAGGGTGACCAACAACAACAACCACTGTGCGATGCGAATCAATTCGCAAGTTCTTGCGATGCGTCGAGGGAGCTCGCAGATTTTTGCGATGCGACGTCGCATCGCAGTTTTGTGTACGAACCCTAAGAGTAACCTGCTAGCTGAAAATGATTGACAAGTAATTTTTTAGGTTGTTGCAATCAACGTTCAGCATATGCCCAATGACATGTGTTTAAACTCTTGTAAATAAAAGCAACAAATACATACTGAGTATTAAAGTTAGGAATTGTAATGATTGTGTATTTAAATTATTTTGTACAATAATTATTAATTGAAGTTGTATGCCAATACTGTAATACTAGGCATCAATGTTTACTGTCGTCGCGTTTAAGTAAGTTTTATTTGCAAAATAGAATATTAAAGGACCCAAAAAGGGTTTCGTTTCGCCATGAATCAACAATGTTTGCTCGATTGATTGCGTTTCCAGTTCTCAACGCCTTGCGATGCCAATTATTTTTTACTATTTATTTAAGGGTAGAACCCTTTGTGTTGACTCCGGCGGAAACACCGTCACGTCACTTCTACCTAATAACAGCAGATGTTTTGGTTTGAAAGGTGTACTAAGGGAAACATAATGTTCCGAGGTATTCCAGCTTAGTCCTCAGGGATAGCTGCGCGTCTCTGTTTAGGTAGAAATCGTATCTTATCTGGGGTTAATTATAGATGTCAATGACCGGCAGTAGCCATTTACTAAAGCTGAAACAATCACCAGACTCGCCTGCATCGTCGGCTTTGGAAGTGAGTTCTTTTTCACCACTTTTGAAGAGCCTATGTCATAGCGCTCCGGGAATACTTTAGGAGGAAGTTCATTTATTACTTGATGTGCTTATAAGATAAATGTACTATGAAGTGAGGGTGTTTCACACGTGTTTTTGTATGTATATGTTATGTGTGTAAAAACTAAATTAGTTATCTGTCTTCAATGCGTACGTATAAGAAATTCATTATAACTTGCTTTAACGGTGAAGGAAAACATCGAGAGGAAACCTGAATAACCTGAAAACGTGAGAGATATATAAAACAAATAGTCTCTAAGCTATGTGAAGTGTACCAATACACGTGTAGCCAGCGCTGTGGACTAGTGTGTGCCCAGCTGTGGGACGGTAATCGGTTAACGACCAAGCATCTTAGTGCGAGACTATAAGTGTAGAGAGTGTTAAGCATACAAATTTTATAAAACCAGTTAACATTATTTGCATCGTTATTAAAATTCAAAATCAACAAATACTTCGCAAATAACGAGCCAAGAGATTAAATTCTCACGGTTTATTGAATATATACAAAATTGTGGAGCAAATTTGAAAATCAAAACAATTTGGCAACGTCGCTGGCTGCAATAGTTCAGTTGCCAAATACGCCAACCGTGTTGCAATGCAGCACAAATCATGCACCTTAACCTAGGTCTGGATTCGCCTAAGCTATGTTTTTTTTTAATCTAGAAGTAGCAGACAACCATGCAGTCCATTTGACGGTAATCGGATACTGCCGCCCATAGACATCTGTAATCAACCCGTAATCAGATGAGATTCCTACCTGAGGTCGGCCATAGATGCGCCACTACCCCTTAGGACTAAGCTAGAATACCTCTCTAAATAAGGTTGAGAAGTAAAGACTTACTTCTCTACCCTTTACCAAAGGAGACCCTTTACCGTGACTCAACCGCCACGAGGCTCTACCACCAATCAAAATTCTGTTATTGAAAAGTTGCGTTTTAATAATAAGAATAATCATTTATTTCAGACAATATAATCAAAGATACAAAAGTATAATTGAATACAGAGGTCCATATCATACACTCCTTTGCAAAAAAAACGGGCGGGTTTGATTTTTTAACATTATTGGTAATAATTTAGTTCTTCAGAGGTTTTAATAGCCAAACTATGTTACTGGCACTTAATAAAGAGTCTGGGTATGAAAAAAAGTTCATTCCAAATTCAAAACTTTTGTTTTTTAAATTATTAATCCCTTTTTCATTTTGTGACACTTTTCGCGGGTTTGCGGTTAAAAGGTTATCAAGCAACTAAAAGTAACTTTTCGTTATTTTTAGTACAACAATTTATGTTTATCGCATAATTCTGCCTTATTGTGACTTAAAACAGATATCTTTGTGTCTATCGTAATGGCAGAAAAAGCAATGAGAGCTAGTAAAATTATAGCGCTGCTGGAAGAGGGGTGTAGCCAATGTTACGTCTCACAGCGGTTAAACGTGAGTCGTTCAACCGTACAAAGAACCTGGACTCGATACCAAGAGACAGGTTCCGTTCAGAGAAGGCAAGGTTCTGGGAGAAAACGTTGCACACAGCCGCGAGACGATCGCTTTTTAGTGACTCAGGCGCTGAGGAACCGCAAATGCAGTTACATAGACCTCAAAAGAAACCTTGAAGAGGTACGAGGAGCACAAGTTAGCCTATGGACTGTGAGGAGAAGACTTTTAGCTGCTGATATACGTAGTCGACGACCAGCGCGGGCCCCCAAGTTACTCCGTGAGCACCGGATTGCGCGGTTGAGGTTCGCTAGAAATTGCCTATCTTGGACACCAGGTAACTGGAGTAGCGTACTCTTCTCCGATGAGGCTCGAATTTGTCTGCATGGTGAGGACCGACGTCGGCGAGTGTTACGAAGACCAGGGGAACGCTATGCCGATGTGTGTTTTGAAGAAATCACCCCTTATGGTGGAGGGTCCGTTATGTTTTGGGCGGGCGTAACTTCCAACTATCGTACCGAGATAGTATTCATAGAAAATGGCTCACTAAATGCGCATAGGTACATAACAGAAATCCTTTCTCAAAATGCACAACCCGCACTGACTGTAATTGGTGAAGATGCCATTTACATGGACGATAATGCTCGGGCCCACCGTTCTGGCGACGTAGATGCTTATATGCAAGAGGTCGGTATTCGTCGTTTGGATTGGCCAGCGCGGAGCCCCGACCTTAACCCCATTGAGCATGTTTGGGACCTCCTAAAAAGGCGAGTACGATCTGTCCAACCACCTCCACAAAACATCAGAGAGCTTAAACGTGTAATCTCGACTGAGTGGGAACACATTCCACAGGACACCATCAAAAGCCTGGTGGGAAGCATGCCAAGACGATTACATGCCGTAATCGCTGCAAGAGGAGGTCATACTCGTTATTAATTTTTATTTTTTAATGTCTCTTTTATTAAAATACCATAAAAATACTCGTAGTCTTAATTTCATTATACCCATAAAAATGTCCATTTTAACACGGCTCTCTGTTTACATTGACTAAAACACCGATACCAGGATAAAAGTGTTAAAAAACTAGATTCTCATTGATAATAAGAAATTTCTAGTCATCCAAGCTAATGACATACTAAAAATATAATAATATTTACCCATAGAAAAGCTAAGGTAAAGTGTGTGTGTAAGGTGCCCGTTTTTTTTGCAAAGGAGTTTATATACCTTACAGACTAACATACATACTAATATATACTTATAACTAAAACACGTATTTGCGGCGACGTGAGTCACGGGTCTGGTGACTTTCGGGGTGCGCTCCTTCCCCGGTACTTCCGGAACACAACTCCCTTCGGTCACAGGTCCTCCCTCAAGAAGGTCGCTAGATTCTCGGTTGGGAATCGTACAACAAATGAACTTAAGTTCACTGCGTTACGCGCCACCAACTTTTCGACCACCAGTCGAACCAACCAACCAAGTACTCCGTTATGTCAGACGGCTTCGTGTTGTGATGGAGTCGTGAGACATACACGTGCGTCACGGGAACGGGAGGACGTAGGAGATGATTAGTTCCTGTCGGTGCTGTGTCGGTTTTGCGTACTTTAATGTATACTTATATAATATAACCTTACAAGACCATAGAAGACCTTATCATCACTACTAAAAACTCATTCCTACCCCACTGCTGGGCACGTTTGTTTTAAAAATAAGATCGGTTATCACCGCCTTACGACAATTATGTTTAACGTAATCGCGCATTTGCTATCAACAGTGGTCAGGCGTTTTGTATTTCTGTTGAATCATTCTAAGTATCATATTAGTTTTTTTATTTCGTCATAATAAGTTATGTTTACACTACTGTAAAACGTGATAGATAACTGTATCGGCTACATTTTAAATTTGTAGTGTAACTGTAGTTTTAATTTGTAGTGCTTTTTGATTTCCGTTTATTTTAAAATTACCGTTCATTTTTTGAATAATTGTTTCAAAATCAAGAATTAAACTTCTTCCATCCGAAAATATTTCGGGCAACATAGTGGGCCGAAAATATTTCGGCAAATGTGAAAATCGGTGACGCAAGCCGAATATCATCTAAATTACTTTAGTTCCTGTTATTACAACTAAAATAATAAGTTAATTCAAAACATGGGAAGCCAAATATTTTTAAATGTGTGGTCTAAAATAATTATTATCTCTAATGATAGTGAGGGCAAAGGTGATGCCTCCCGAATTAACGAACGACGCACTTTCAATCAATTACTCACTTACAACAGTAGTGCGAAATGAAAATGTGGTTAAAGTTCCTCTTGGTTTCCATTTTTGGGTGTTGCAGCACCGTAAGTAATCCGAAATGCATGTATTATAATTTAAGAATAGCAGTAGCTTATCTGGTGGTAAATGGTCACTGCCGCCCATGGACATGTGAAATCAAAATCATTGATTTAGAGACTTAACTTAGCGCCCCGACTTGGAGATATTTAGTCCTCAGCAGTAGACACCACAGATGTGTTGCTGCTCCTAAGGGGTATGTCGAAGTACCTCATATCTATAAAAATATCACCTTTGCCACGCCCTTAAAAATAAAACATAGTAACTTTAAACTTTTTCACAATGTGTAAAACAGAAATAGATGCAGCGGTAATACAGCGGCTCTGCGGCCTTTAAAATTAAAATTAAACGTGGTAGAAAACTTTGTGGTTCGACTCCGGCGGCACCACCGCCACACCTATTTCTACCTAATAACAGCAGTGTTCAACGCTGCTGTTCTGGCTTGAAGGATGTGGTAAGGAAGACATTGTAACTTAGGCCTCAGAGGTACCGGAGCAACTGTGGCCGTAAAGTAGTAATCTCAAGTAGTAATCTCATCTTATCTGGAGTTGATTAGAGATGTCCATGGGTGGCAGTAACTTACCATCAGGTGGACTGCAAGCTCGTCTGCTCGTTTTACATTAAGGTTTCATTAAAACATTTCATAATATTATCTTCTTCCAGGTCACCAGCTCTCTGGATTTAGGGGGTGTGGTATCCGGGAACCGCATGGCGGGGGTGCCGCTTGGACTTTCCTTAGGAGATGGTGAGGTTGATGTGGAAGGCATATGCTCCATGAGCGGGTTGACTTGCCAGAACTGCACACATGAAGTCACGTGTATACCCTTACCAGTGGGGTGGCTTAAGGTAAGGGTTTTGCATGTATACAATATACCTATGTACATGTATGCATACAAATGTAGCTATGGCGTAATCGTTTGAAACTTGGCTTCATCAAGAAGTACAAGGTTTGAATTCCATCAAATCCATCAAAGGCAACCTCTAATTTTTCAAAGTTATGTGCATATTAAAATTTAATTATCAATTGATTTACAGCCTTATTCTGAAGAAACTTTACATAAGTTATATTACAGAGTTAAAAAAAGGCGTGAAAAGTCTATCAATTCGCTCTTGACAAACGTGGTAGACTATGATAAGTCATAGTTGATAAGTTCTAAGAAACCCTCTCATACTATCAACCATAATTATAACAATATGACATGTGAGGGTACCTACAGAGTTCGATTCCCGCTCAGCCGCTAATCTGAATGATACAATTTAGATTTATTTACACGTATTCGTCTGTCCATGGCATCCATGACACAAGGAATGTTAGCTAAGATAAGGAACTTGCCATATTTATTATAAAACAGATTAGACACCACGTTTAATATTTGTTAGTCAACTATATTAGCGTATTCTACGCTTCATATTATTAATATTTTTTATTAAATTTGTTAAAAATGGATTCAAAATGTATCGTTCCTTGGTTCCTAGGTCCCGCTCCAAGTTTGTCCAGAGGGCAAAACATGCAACGCTCGTAATGGAGGATGCAGTAGCAAGCCTGTCCCAGAGTGCGACTCTGTTAGAGGGAAATATAAACATACATGTGAACAGGTATCTAAATGTTGTATATTACTTTATTTATTTATTTTGTATTACTAATTGTTTAGCTACTTACAAAACATAATTACTAGCTGACCCGGCAAACTTAGTGTTGGCATATAAATAAAAAAATGTTAAGGGTGAACAACCCTTTGCACTTAGGGGTATTAAAAATAGATAGTAGCTGATTCTCACACCTACTGAATGTGCATATAAAATTTGGTGAAGATTGGTAAAGCCGTTTCGGAGGAGTACGGTAACTAACATTGTGACACGAGAATTTTATACATAAGATAAATTAAAAACCCTTAACAAATTAATAAGTGTAAAAACGAACTAACATAAGTAAGTAACTAGAAAACTACATTATTATATTTGGATACAAAAATATACAAAAATGTCTATTATAAACGGTGTCCACTGTCCATACTGTTCGTAATGTCAATATTCTGAATAAAATACAAGAGAATCACTAAATACGAGTATAAAACATAATTACAGCTATAGTAATCTACTTTGTAAGAGATCGAAGTACTCTATTCGGTATACAATTGATATGATAGAAAATTTCAATTATAACATTTTATGGTCGGCATTATAATTCGGTGTTAACGACAACAAATATTTAAAATTGTTTTAGGTAGGAATATTTCCAGACGCATACGACTGCAGGAAGTTCCACTTATGCTCGCCTCCAGCGGGCTCCCCCGGCGGTAGTCCAGCTGACCACCGCGTGGGGTTATGCCCCCGGAACTACGGATACAATCCTAGGACTGCTCAATGCTCTGTAAGTGGAATAAATTCATATGTACGATGTTAAGGCCTGAGATGTAGGTAGCAACCAATAAATGAATAAGTATAACTTGAGGAATGGCAATTAAATAGGTCGCTACAGATTTTCTTTTTGTGAAATTAAGATAATGATCTGAAAACTTGAAAAATAAAAGCAGTAAAATATCCCTCTGGTATTCCCTCAGAAATACGTTTAAGATTTTAGATTAGATTTTAGATTTAGATAGATTGACAAATTGTAAACTTAACCGTGCAACGATTCCAACAGTATTTTTTCTTTACAATCTGTACTATATAATACATTAAAAGTCTATACCTATGTGAAATATCAATTAGTTGACTCGAAGTATGAGTATGCATGTAGCAATTTACGAGTAAAAGTTGTAAAACTATTTAAGAACTGTACATAAATTTTCAATTTCAGATAAAACTAAACAAAGGCCAGTGTACATCTACTCCAGCGCCCCTCTGCACCAAAGTGGGTGACTTTGGAGTCCTGCCATCCAGCCCGAACCACTACTACGTGTGCCTCAGTAAGCAGGGAGTTCTGTACCCCCAGATCTTCATCTGTCCGCACGGTTGGTTCTTCTGGGAGGGCTTCTGCAGACCAGAGCCCGAGAACCCTGAAATATCAACAAACAAAGAAGATACCACAGAGGCTGCAACAACGGAGAAGACGACGACCAGAATCGAGAGTTTCTTCTCCACGGAAAAGACGAGTACGGTGAAACCGGACACTTTTCTAGCTGATAAGTTCGATCTAGCGGCCTATGACACCATATTCGGGAAACCGGCCGACGAGGAAATTGTAGAGACCAATGAATACAACTCGTGGGAAGGATTTGATAAATAAATTTTAGTATTAATTCATTTTATAATGTAAATTTAACGTGATATAATATAATTGTCTATTAAATAAAGTTACATACAAACATTGAATTAAAACGTTTACGAATAAGTTGGGAGAAAGCATATTCATATATCAAAAGTAGATTAGCAGTGCATCTGCTGAATTATCTAATTTTATAGGATGGAGATGGGGAAGAGACCTACACTCATCAGTGCGTGGCGAATGATTGAGAAAGAAAAAAAGAAAGATAGGATCGGAGTATAAACGAGCATGCAGTCCACCTGGTGGTAAGTGGTCCCTGCCGCCCATTGACATTTGTAACCAACTCCATATAGAACAAGCTTTACCATTCGTTTTTTTAATAAAGGTTTCTCAAGTCTTCTGAAGGTGGTAGAACCCTTTGTGGTTTCACTCCGGCGGCACCACCACCACACCTATTTCTACCTAATAACAGCAGTGTGAGGCGACAGATGTCCATGGGCGGCAGTAGTCACTTACCATCAGGTGGACTGCATGCTCGTCTGCTACCCCTATATTATAAAAAAAATATATATAAAACATTTAAAAGAATAGCATACTTGGTATGTTTTGCCAAGAGAGCCCTACATTTACATTTAATTTATTCGTATAATTATATTATGGAAAAATGATGAAGGTAAATTACACCAGCTTACCTGTTTACACTTGGTGTAACCCTGTATTATGGCCACGAAAAGGTAGGCTACTGTTTTGGCGTTTTATTTACATGTATATAATATGCTCGTACATATAGTATAGGATTCTCGATTACATAGAGTGAACGAACCTTATCACTTAGGGGTATGAAAAATAGATAGTAACCGATTCTCAGACATACTGAATATGCATATAAAATTTGGTGAAAATCGGTAAAGCCGTTTCGGAGGAGTACGGTAACTAACATTGTGACACGGGAATTTTATATATAAGATTACATAGCATAGACTGCTCACATTTATAGAGGTTATTGGTAAAAACATTTTACAAGGCTGCATTACACATTATGAGGCGACCATGTCAAAGTCCTTAAGAATTGCAACGCATGTGTGTTCGACTTCAAGAATAACTCGTTCTGAATGGTGCTACAGTTATCCATAGGTGACAATGATTACTTCGCATCAGGAAGACTGCAAGCTCTTTAGCTATTCCAGTCTAATAAAAAATCATGGCAAGTATGTATACTTTAACATTGTCACGTCTGTTAGTAAATTATATTTCAGGAGAAACGAAATAGGAAGTTCGATCTCAGTCATTGCAATAAATATAATAAAACTCAATGATTTGATTGAAAACCACCCTTCGTTCAGCTTTTGTACGTTTGTCATTTTTCCAGTTCGCTTCCCCTACAGGCAAAATATGTTGTGTACTTTGCATACATTCGGCGAAACAGCCTTTGAAATTGAAGGGTAAAAGGATGGAGCTTTCTTTGCTATATAAACAGAAAAACATCGGTTATATCTTACTCAGACTTGGATTGAGGATTCCTTACCTTTAAAAAATTGAAATTTTTAAAGGCGTATAACATAAAAGCTATTGTATATAAATTTATATAAAACCATTTCTTTAAAACAAACTTTTTCTTATTCTCCTCAGAAATGCTTAGACAATTTTAAATACATGTGCACAGAGACAGCATAATATGAATGCATGCTAATAAAGTGTTTCTGTTAGTAATATCGACTTTAGAATGACTATTGTCATGATATATTGATATCATATTCCTTTCCAACCCACTTAGAACAGTGACACGATGTAACCCAGGTTGCCGGGGTCGACCCCTAAACTATAAATCTATTTAATGAAAATTTGTTTTGAGTGAGCCTCGGAAAAGTAAGCCTCCCTTACCACACCCTTCCAAACAAACTACAGCAGCGCTGCTGTTATAAGGCAGAAATAGGTGTGGCGGTGATGCCACTGTATAAGAACCATACAGGGATCTACCACCTTCAAAACCTTTCGAACCTGTCTTCACCTTTCGAATTAATTCACCTATGAAATGAATGACAATTCGTATTAAATCTTTCTCCCCTCACATATTTTTTTCACATAACATTTCCGCTGTCAGACGGCCTGATAGATTTCTAATACGATTACCATCTAACCTTCTGCCTAGCCATGAGACTTGTTTACGAGAAAAACATTGTGGTACAGCGATTGACATATCACGCTACACGTCAATAACAATGATTCCAATATATTATGAAGAACATAGACGACATAACTCACTTCCTTTGGAATCTAAAACTCTATTAAGGATAAAACTGCTTCGCAAATGCATGTCATCATCAAATTATTGTTCCACTACTGGAGATAGGTCTGCCCGCATAATAATTATGTTTTTTGCCATGATATACTGGACTGGTTACGTGCAGTATTGTACACTTCATAGAACCCATAGTATGTACTTTCCAGTACCGCCTATAGACATCTTCCAAAGATTGTTATGTGACAATGTCTCCCTACCAGAAATTCTGAAATTTCTATGGCATTTAAATATTTAACAGATTGATTGATTGGTTAACAGACGTGAAAGCCTCGTATAACCGTCTCTTCCTTCAAACCACACATTACACAGTTATGAAGCAGAATCAGTGACGCTGGTGCCGCTGGAGTCGAACGTTCCACCTTTATAATTGAAGAGCGAACGCGAATGGAACAAACGCCCCAGACCTTTGTCACGAAACAAAGGCGCTTATCACTACATCGCGCCGGGATCGAACTGCGCGTGTGGAACAAGGTGTAGACACGTTTTAGCTGGGGTACTTTACATAAATTATGTTTTTTATAATATAGGAAAAGCAGACGAGCTCGCAGTCCACCTGACAGTAGATGGCTCCTGCCGCCCATGGACATCTGTAATCAACTGTGAGGTAGACCACAGATGCGCCTTTTCCCCTGAGGACTGAGTTGGAATGCCTCGGTAAAGTATGTCTCCCTTACTACACACTTCAAACCAGAACACAGCACCGCTAAGCGCTACTGTTAATAGGCAGAAATAGGTGTGGCGTCGGTCGGGAGTCGAACCACAAAGGATTCTAACACCTTCAAATCCATGTTTAAGTATTAAAAGAGTTTATCTATAGAATATAACAATGGTAGTCTAGTGGTTAATATGGCCTATTATTCCGGGACTTTGAAATCAAGCTCCAGGAACCACTGATTTTTCAAGATATTCTATTGATATGTTCTATATATCTATTATTATTCTATTTATGGACAGCAGCTGAAAACCCATACAAAATGTTTTCTCAACCATCAACCAAAACCAATTTATGCACCTGAAAAGAAGAATTACTTGCAACAAAGTTTTCTATATCTACTTTACAATATTCATAAAAAAACATATTTACAATAACTATATATATGTACATATATACAAAAAAGGGGAATAAAAAGAAGAATTGCTTAAAAATCGCTCATCGCTTACATCCCTTAAATTGGACCACAATCCAATTACGTGCAAATAACGGTATACTCAAATTTGATTCCCCATTTATACGAAATGATATATGAGTATAAAATTTGACGAGTAATTCGCGCAATGGTAGCTAAGATATTGGTGCTATACTGTATGAGAAGAGGACCAACTGGAACGCGTATTATTAGTACTTTTTAGGGTTCCGTACCCAAAGTGTAAAAACGCTATTTTACTAAGCCTCCGTTGTCTGTTGGTCTATCCCAGGCCGTCTGTCACAGGGTTCTACCTCTTGAACCGAAATTGACACTTGCATTTTTACAGAATATGTATAAGAGTGGCCACGATAACTACAAATACCTATAATTCCCGGCGGCACCACCGCCACACCTATTTCTGCCCAAAGGTGGTAGAACCCTTTGTGGTTCGACTCCGGCGGCACCACCGCCACACCTATTTCTGCCTAATAACATCAGTGTTAAGCGCTACTGTGTTCCGTTTTGAAGGGTGTGGTAAGGGAGACATACTTTTCCGAGGCATTCCAGCTTAGTCCTCAGGTGTAGGAGCACATCTGTGGCCGACCTCAGGTAGGTATATCTAATTCTATCTGGGGTTGATTACAGATGTCCATGGGCGGCAGTAGCCACTTACCATCAGGTGGACTGCATGCTCGTCCGCTACTCCTATATTATATAAAAAAAAATACTAAAAATAAAAAAGATGAAGATTAATGGGTGTCGCCATACAAGAAACCGCTATTATTCGACGTCTTTCGCTTTATCTATTGTACCACTGTAGTTTAATAGATAATGGAAGTTCACATTTTCACAATGCATTTACTTCAATGGCTTATGCGAGCCATTGAAGTAAATGCATTGTGAAAATGCATTTCAAAGTGAAGTGAAGATGCATTGTGAAAATGCATTTACTTCAATAAGAAATACTTAAAATAAAAAATAAAGAATATTTTGGTGGTACGGAACCCTCCATGTGCGATTTCGACTTACACAGCTTGCAAAATCCATTTGATGGTAATTCATCGCTGTTGCCCTCGCCTACGTCTATGATTGTTTTAATTAAAAGTACAATTTTTTTAAATATAATATCAGAGTAGCAGACAAGCATGCAGTCCTCCTGATGGTAAGTGACTACTGCCGCCCATGGTAATCAACCCCAGATAGGATTACATAATCCTACCTGAGGTCGGCCACAGATGCGCCGCTACCTCTGAGGACTAAGCTGGATCGCCTCGGAAAAGTATGTCTCCCTTACCACACCCTTCAAAACGGGACACAGCAGCGCCTAACACTGCTGTTATTAGGCAGAAATAGGTGTGGCGGTGGTGTCGCCGGAGTCGAACCACAAAGGGTTCTACCACCTTCAAAATTACCATCTCTTTGCAAAGTGAAAGGAGACTCTTACGCGACTGTATCCCAATTTAGTCCTGAGGGATCAGCAATGCACCTATTGTCGACCACAGGCAGGATTCTAATCCTATCCTAGGTTGATTACAGATTCATAGTTGGCAGTAAACACTAACCATCAGTTGAACTGTATGCCCGCTACTTCTTAAAACACGGTACAATGAACAGTAGTATTCATTTCACTTTATGACGCCAATAAACCAGAAATAAAGAAACACACACGTAATAATGTCTTACTCCTCTACTACTCGTGTATAAACTCTTATACAGCCATATTCTTCAGACCACGTAGCAAAAACCTTACTCAATATATTCCATTATTCAAAGTTATAAGAGAACATAAGTCTTCTGTGCTCCAGATGTTACCAATAACATACATACCGTTCTATATACGCTATACTAAACTATGCTTGGGGCTGCAACCGCATATATTTGGGCAAGCGGTTCCACGGTGGCATTGCCCAATGAAATACGACTGCCATAAGTTATAGGGTTATGGGCTTATATGAGGTTTAGATATAGCCTAAAGCTCACTCTCGTTTAGTATAAGAGATATTTTAACGAAATACATAGATTAGTAAAGATACTTCGCCGCCTTGAAATTGAATGAAGCCACAAACGGCTTATTAATAAGTTATTTTTTTCAATTCTTGACAAATAAAAACATTTTTAGAGAAAATTTACGAATAAATAACCAATACTGCGTAATTTACATAATAAACAAATAATAATTTCAAATATTTTAGGGACATTTTAGCACGGAGACGTGGCAAAACTTTTTTATGCAACTATTTCAATTCTCAAAACTAGGTACATTTTCTTGTTAGGAGTGAGTAATCTTTACTAATCTATGACGAAATATAACAATATTTTAGAGACTGCTTAGATTTTGTGACACAGAAGCAGAAATGATTGCTGTATGCTGAAACTCATCTATTTAATTGTCATTACAACTTTAAACATCCTTGGTCGACCGAAAGTAAGATCACATACTCACCCAGGTTCGGAAGCACACATAAAATTTAACCACTAGCGGTCACCCATCCTACTTCCGACCGCGCCTGATGTTGCTTAACTTTGAACTAGCATTGTTCTAAACAAGCAATACACGTTCGGAAAATTGAACAAACATTTATAATGAAATTTGAATACGTTGCACCTGACGTGTTACAATGCACCTGAGATGTAATACTCGCTACGAGTATCTAAATATCCCCAGTATCAGCACAAGTCGTTACTGGGTACAATGGCCGAATTTGGCGCGAAAACTTACCAAATAGTTGGCAACTCTAGCCTCCCAATGGAACGGGACTTGCCACAAATGCGAGGGAATATTGTTAATAATTCACAGTTTAATTTACGACTATATACAACTAAATCTATACATAAATACATGTATAATAAAAATATTCCTATATTCTCGTAACACATGAATATATTCTCCTTAATTATTTTCCTTTTTAGTGTGTGTTGTAATTGAAATGGATCGAAGAGATCGAAAATTGATAATAACTAGTGAAGAAATTATGAAATGATAATCTTTAGTAGACAAAATTGGATGGATTGATGACTACTAAAGGGCATCACTGAACATTTGTTATTTCTTTTTCAGTAATTTTTACGAAATTTCCTTTTTTTGGATTGAATTGACGCAATTTTAACAACGTATATGTATTACTTACATAATCTATAACTTAAAAACTGACTTAAATAAAATTTAATTTATTTTTGCACAATTTTAATCAACATTTTGTATGAAATCAACATGGTATATTTGGTTTATAAATCAACGATATTAAAAATAATTATAAATCAGTGAAAGATAGTAAAGCATACTATATCTATGCCTAACAGATCTAGGCAGTAGGCACTCTTTAATTACCACTACGTTGTAATAAAAATAAATGTCCATTTTAATTTACGCAAAATAATTTAACTGACCAGTTTGAACTGTGCTAATCTATCTCTCAACCAAATGTTAGATTATGTAAGTACTTTACATTGCTAAATACCAGGATTTGAACCCATGACCTTCAGAGAGCGTACTCGAAACATCGTAAACTAAGATACCGCTTAAGTTCAACCGAAAGGAGCCCAAGAATTAACTTTAATTTAAATAATAGTTAAAATTAACTTTTGTCAATTTAGTTGAACTCGTCCTGTGCGCCCGAAAATGTGGAAAGAACTTTCTTCTAAGCTATAACCATAATAATAAAACAAAACAAATTAAGTTTAAAAGGTGGTAGAACTCTTTGTGGTTCACTTCATGGGTTACATCTATTTTGGTCTATTAGCAGCAGTAGTAGTAGATAGTTCAGAAGGTGGTAGAACCCTTTTTGGTTCGACTCCGGCGGCACCACCGCCACACCTATTTCAACCTAATAACAGCAGTGTTAAGCGCTGCTGTGTTCCGGTTTGAAGGGTGTGGTAAGGGAGACATACTTTTCCGAGGCGTTCCAGCTTAGTCCTCAGGGGTAGCGGCGCATATTGTCCAACCTCAGGTAGGAATATCTAATCCTATCTGGGGTTGATTACAGATGTCCATGGGCGGCAGTAGCCACTTACCATCAGGTGGACTGCATGCTCGTCCGCTACTCTTATATTATATAAAAAAAAAAAAAAAAACTACTGTGTACCTGTACAGATTGAATGGAATGGCCAGGGAGGGGACACTTACACGGCTTTCCAACTTGGTCCTCAAGAGTAGTTACGCATCTAACTTTAAAAAGCCTCCGATACTATCTGGGGTTCTGCAGCCTCGTGCCAGCAGGTAGATTTTAAGGTAACGTACAAAACAACATAATGAAAAAATCATTCAATTTCAATAGATAAAATACTAAACATCTGCAAACAGCACTCTTCTTCACTAAATGCATTTTAAATCTCCTCTTTGTCCATTGGGTAAATTTACTTTTATTATAAGCAGAAAACGAGCATGCAGTCCACCTAATGGTAAGTGGTTACCGCCGCCCATGGACATCTTCAATCAATATTATGGCCAGATTGTGACCCCTGGCGACTAAATAGGAACGCCTCAGATAAGTATGTCTAAACTTTAGTCATGTTTATCAAGAAATACTTGCTTCAATCTATGCCCTAACGCTACCTCCCATAACTTAGTCCACACAACAGTTGTGCAGGGCTAACGGTGTACAAAAAACAAGAACCTCTGACATTAGACACTGGAATTGCATCAGAGGCTGCAGTGCAACGTGGGAAACTTACCTATCGCGCAGATCGACTGGTGTGGAGTACACTTTTGTTTAGAGGCATTGAATTCGCTAAGTAGTTGACTTCTTTGGTTATTGATTCGTCTGCTGGATTAGGATGCATATTTTTATAGTATTGAAACATCAAACGAGCATGAAGTCCACCTGATAAATGGCTAGCGTACGTAAACAGCCCTAGATAAGATTAGATTCCTACCTGAAGTTGACCTCTACTTGTTGCTACAACAGAGGACTAAGTTGGAATGCCTCGGATAGGATGTCTTTACCACACCCTTTAAAGCAGAACACAGTATCGCTTGATACTGATGTTACGAGACAAATAGTTTCAGCGGTAGTGCCTCCGCCGTCGTGCCACTGAGGGTGGTCCGCAAGCTTAAATTGCGTATTTTTAACACGCTTTTATTAGCTTGGATTGTATATATGTTTTGAACACGATTTCTGTCCACTTTGAACGTTCAGTTTAATTCAAAATTTTGAAGTATTATCAAAAACCGATGATAATACACGATTTTAATAACTTTGTACCATTGTCCTTATCAACATCCTCAGGATTAACGATTTTCGATGCGAGATTGCTCATGCGCCTTAGATAAAGTTAATCCCAAGTTACTAGATTGCAAATTATTATTGCTTTTTAGTTTCAATAAGGCATTACTGTTAAAGCGTGATTTTTAGTTTAGAAAATAAAAATGTTATTATTCTTAATTTTTATTTTTGAAGTATTTTATTATTTTAAAGATGTAATCATTTTAAATGTCTTATATGTGAATGTTTCTTAGCATATATGAATATCTAAACGTTATTATAATTTGATATGTGTTTTAGTGCGCAATCTGTCAAACGCGGTCAGGTGTTAGCTATGTGACCGTTAAAAACTAAATCTTATGCACATGCTTCCGAGGGCCTTTCAAGGCGTAGATTCCACAAAGTAATAGAACATTTCGTAGATTCGTGGATTTATCATCGCCACACAGATTTCTGTCTTATAACAGCAGCAATTTTAACAGTGCTGTGTGATAGCCAGCTGTGATAAGGGAGAAACACTCATAACATAAAGATAAGACAAAATACTCTTTATTGCACACTTACAGTAGAATTTTAACAATAAGCAATATACATAACAGGTCAAGCAGTATTAAACGGCGGTCTTATCGCTAAGTAGCGATCTCTTCCAGACAACCTATGCATGAAAAAGAAAAGAGAGACAAGCGAAGAAAGAAGGATAGTGTGCGTGAAGTTAGAGAAGGAATAGGTTATAAAGGATAGGATACATTTAGTATTAGTGTTAAAGCAACAGAAACAGAGAAAAAAAACACAAACAAAACAATGAAACGGTACACATGAAAAAGACGAAAATGAGGTGGAAAATCATAATTTCGAGTAATATTTCATATGTCATATTTTATTTCGTATTTTATATGTCATCCGAAGCATTCCAGCTTAGTCGTGACGGATAGGTCGGTAGATAACTCGGCAGATAACTCATTTGTGATTGTGTGGATTGATTTGATATGTCCATAGGTGGTTATTATCAAGTGGACTGCATACTCCTGTGCTACTAAATTAACCGTTATAATATATTCACACACTTTAATTATGTACATTGTGAACTATGGGTAAAGGAACTCCTGACATTAGACAGTGGAATTCCAGCATGAGAGGCTGCGGTGCGTCGTGGGAACTTACCTATCGCGAAGGTCAGCTGATGTGGAGTGCACTTTTGCGAAATAATTGTTTATACCGTAATTGGTATATTTCCTGAAAGTAAATTACAATAATTAAAACTTTTTGAAGATGGTACAACCCCATGGTTCAACTTAGGAGGCATCAACGTCACACCTACTCCGGCATATTAACAGCAGTTTGAAGCGATGCTGTGTTTTGGTTGAAGAGTGTGGTAGCGTAGACATACTTTTCCG
Organism: Epargyreus clarus clarus; assembly: GCA_014595695.2. Classification (NCBI taxonomy): domain Eukaryota; kingdom Metazoa; phylum Arthropoda; class Insecta; order Lepidoptera; family Hesperiidae; genus Epargyreus; species Epargyreus clarus. The sequence goes on along the minus strand of JACTTY020000017.1, from coordinate 118,219 downwards.
AGGCATTCCAGCTTATCCTCTAAGGTAGCGGCGTATCTGTGGCCGACCTCAGGTAGGAATCTAACCTTATCTTGGGTTAATCTTTTTCCGCGTTGCTTACAGCTGATGGGTGGCAGTAGTCACTAACTATCAGATGCATTGCATGCTCGTTTGCTATTTCGATGTTATAAAAAACATACTTCTTAATATTTAAATATTCATAAAATAAATTAGTGTCTTTACACATTTTTGATCAATAAAATAATGTTTGACGCCTTAAAAAGAAATCTACCTTAGTTCTCCTTTTAAACCAGACGACAGCAGTGCTACATTGTCGCATACAAAAGCATATGCAAACGCAGACGCGGGCACAAATAGTATATTATAAATAATAATATAATACTACAATGCAAACAATATTAAATAACAGCGCCCTACACGTTGCACCGCGTTATTATCAATAATTAATTAACTTATAATTTAAAACCAGTTTGTGTAATAACTAGCCAAAACTCTGGCATTATAACTTCCTGCCATAAAGCAAATGGCAAATTAGAGATTATGATCTGTTATTTGACTCTAAAATTTAATTTCTAGACGTATTTTCGTACGTGACTCCGTTTGCGTTTTACTATGATTACGGATTTTCAATGTACTAGTGCGTAAACTATTTTTCGTACTTTTTAATAAGATTAACGAAGAAACTGTCTTCAGGACGACACTTCGTTTCTTCGTTAAGATCATTGTCACCCATGGACAATGTGATCAACGCCGGGCCTCTGCCTAAAGCCGACCACAGATGCACTGAGAACTCCTGAGACTCCTGCGAAAAAAAATGGTCGCCTCACATATAAGTCAGCACACATCGACTCTCTCATCGAAACGCAATAAATCACTGAGGCTATAAATAGGGGTGGCGGTGTTACCTTCCCGGTCAAACCATATTCGTTTTACCACCTTTAAATTCTTTCCGCATATCTGTTATTTACCTTATCGTTATTAGTTTTTTGTGTTCAAACATAATTATATTCAAAAAATGGATGCACTTATTTCTAAGATTACTTTGCACAAAAAGACAAACAAATAATTACATTTAATTAAATAAATAAGCTTCTTTTTTGGTAAATATCTTGTTAACAAACATAGAATATTTCCATACAGATATTTTTATGCATAAAATATGTAAATTTTAAATTATTTGCACCAGTTTTTTACCTAAGGTAGTTGCATTTTAGATATATTTTATGTCTGTGTAAAAAGAAATTTTATTTATTAGATTTGTTTTACCACTTACCTGATTTTATTATCCCACGAAATATCTTGTCGTTCTAGATAAAAGATGCACCATATTATATTGAAATAAATTGAAACAAAAGAAAATTTAATGACGAGATTTTTTTTATCAATAAAAGAATGGAATAGCTTGCCATCAGTTGAACTGAATGCCCCTTTATTCAGCTATTACACGAGGTTTATTAAATTTGAATATAAGATTTAGATCTGCAATTTTGAGATAAGAAATGTAGCGTAAGAATTAGGTAGTTAGGCAAATCCTTTACCCAACAAATGTAATAAATAACGCGTAACGACTTTTGCTAAAATGATATACGACTGGCAATGTGGGACATTAATAATCAAGTAACATGTTTTGTGAGATTGGATCCCCTGGAAAGTTGGAAAGTCGGTCCCGATTATCTTGGATAGTCATTGAACCTTGTTTATGGGCGCTTGGTAAATATCCGACATAGATTCCCTAATAACCAATATCCACTCCGCATTAGAATTGTGTTTTTTGTGTACACGGGGGGAAACCTTCAAATGTCCCCGGTGTGATGTTAGCGGCACAGGGTTATGTGGGATTCTTACCGCACTAAAACCTCCCGGTAGCCGACCTCGGCGCTTCGTAGAGGACTCCGAGATCTTCAAACGAAGGATTGAATCCAGGTGAGCTTGACACCATCTGATGCGTATGACATTGTGCGACCACACATACCTCCGTCCTTCCCGAGGTCAATAGTCGGGCGGCTCTAACTCCCGCTTTACATTAGAACTGCCTAGTGACATATGTGTCTAGCAAGATTGTTTTTTTGAAGTTTGGATAGCCAATTATATATGATTATAGACTCTTAGACATCCGAGCTGCGCTGTCGCCTGAAAAAAAATCTAAGATTTTTCCAGCAAAACAAAACAGAAGTGTGTCTCTAATTTTAAAATAATTGGTTCTATTTTTATGTTATGTTAGAAAAAGTTAAATAGATTTCAACAGCATTTTCGCATAAAGATATTTTCCATGAAAAACCTTCAGACGATGTATAAAAAATACTAATTTTCAAATTATTATTTAATCTTTTTAATATCGATTGAACAATAAAGTAGCAATGTACAATCATGCAGCCTCCATACAAGCGAGCTGGAGCCACAAACATTTATCCGCCGAAATGCCAGCTTGATTCGGTGCGAATCTATGAACCACTACACTTTGAAGGCGCCTCTAAAGGTTTTGATAGTTTGCCGTTAGACACTACATACATAGCTGTAATAGAACATTAGTACTACTTATTCACTCTTACTTACTAATCTTCTACTAACAAAAATTTAAGATATGAATTATTTATTTGTAGTGAAAAAAGTGAGTATAAATATTAGCTTATATTTTTATTGTTTTTTTGTCTTATCGATCGTACATCCATTTTGTGAATGTCGCGTAGATATTAAAAACTAAAATCTTTTAAATTTTATTTCGTTATTGTAATTTTTCTTTCTTTTAATTTCACTAAATTTTTATGTTTATAAAATTAACGTACTTTGTACAAAAATATAACAAAATGTACTCGTAAATAAAGACATTAATGACAAATAATAAGATTGTTCTGAGGAAACTTGTTGTGAGGAAAATTGTTCTGAGGAAACTGAGAAGACAGCAAGTTCTACTGAGCATTTAATTATGTATTAAATATGTGGATGAGGATGAGACATATGAAGAATGAAGATGCATCTAATTTTTAACCTACTAAATACTATAGGAAAACAAATAAACAATTTGGAAGCAAAATCGTAAATCGAAAGCATCAACCGTCATTACTCCCGCCACATTTTAAGGCACACATTTACCGACAAAGCCGTTCAACGGGCACCTCACTACCGACCCATTCATTACAGAACCGCACTGCCTCCGACCGCGATGCAACACTAGCCGTTCCGAATTCGAATTTTTTCACCAATTCCCGTCTCGCGCTATTTTACATACTGACAGTTTTGCGCGCCATTTTTTCGCTGTGTTTTTGTTTTTTTTTTAATCTGTGAATGCACTGTTGATTTACTCGGCCTGGACGAAAAGGGTGAGTCAAAAATTTACATATTTTGGAGATACTAATTATTTTGTCTTAACATCTAAATTTCGCTTCATTATTTTTATTGTACTATGTTTTAAAAAATGTATAATTACAACCGATTATTTTGTGTAATTGGGTGTAATGATTAGTATAAATATTTAAATTTAGTATTATATTTCCGCTCTTATATAGATACTTTCATAAAGTTTGAAACAACAATTTATTCCAATTTTGTTTACAGATAACACGTTAATTTTAAAATTTTCCTGTTATACTTATATTATGTACATTTATTAAAATAATTGGGTATCGCGCGTATGGGCTGATAAATATTCGGCAACAATAACAATTGTCCAGGAGTCAATAATTCACCGCAAAATTGTAGATTCCTACATCTAATTAATTCGTATAAGTATAGATTATTATTGTATACGTTGCAGCCCATAACAACAATATTCTCATTTTAAATTTCGAATAAAGAACTTATTATTTCGTACTCCCTCCGCACGATTCGATTTTTTGTAATCTGTCAGTTTTGCGCGCATTTTTCCCGGGTTTGTTTCTTTTATTTTAATCTGTGCTACAGTTGATGGACCCGTCCACCGAGAATTCCGTTTATTGCAGAATAAACACAATAAAGATTTTTTGTTGCTGGCAACTTCTACAAAATAAATGGTATTTACTATTAAAAAGATAAATGGGCAATGGAATAGCTGTTTTTGTTTTGTTATGACTCTTGGGCTTTTGGGCACGTTTGACAGTGGTAAATAGTGGCATACATATTGCACACATAATAGATTATTTTCATTTGTTTTTTTAACACAAAAATCTATATACTATATTTTTTCTAGTTAAGATTATCAACCGAATAGTTGTAGAGTTTACGTAACATTCAGTAAAAAATGGCGTTCCGCTTCATGCTTCACCGCCTTAATGGATCTCAATGAAACTGCGCATGCGCATAGTTGAGCCACTGTTTCTTTCAATAAATATTTAATTGATGTCTTGAACGGGCCCGATTCTAAGACACAGCAACTATTTCTAATATATTCAAATGTAATATGTATGATTGAAATAATTATGCAGGAATTTCTGAAAGACGCAGAAAGTTAAATGTCGTTTTGTTCTGGTTTGTTGAATGTCGTCTGGTATACACTTAATGAAATCAACCCTGAAAATCAGTAATGCGCCAGTGAATTTAAGTAGAATTCGTATTTAATAGGATTACATATATCCATATGCGGCAATGGCTATCTACTCGTATCATAAGATGGTCACCATACTTCCTCGTCCTTTGCTGTCTTATAGACTCCAGCGGCATCACCGCCACACCTATTTCTGCCTTTTAACAGCAGTGTTAGGCGCTGCTGTGTTCCGTTTTGAAGGGTGTGGTAAGGGAGACATACTTTTCCGAGGCGTTCCAGCTTAGTCCTCAGAGGTAGCGGCGCATCTGTGGCCGACCTCAGGTAGACATATCTAATCCTATCTGGGGTTGATTGCACATGTCCATGGGCGGCATTAGCAACTTACCATCAGGTGGACTGCATGCTCGTCTGCTACTCCTATATTATAAAAAAGACAAAAAAAAACAAATCCGATAACGTATCGAGCAAACTTGTCGGATCGGAAATATGCGGTTGAACTTCATGCGTCATTTTTTACGCCTGAAATCAATATGACACAAGTTTTTGAGCGTTAAGGACGAAAGAGATTGCTCGCTACAGTTATTGCACCAGTATGTATGTAAATCAAAGTAATGTTTAATTTTACAATGATTGATCGGTTATAAAAATCTTTCGGAGACATAGCATGAACGTGTCATTTACATAAAATATGATAGAATGGTTGGTTGCTATGCGATATTATTGTAATAAATTATATAAATTGATTTGTCTGTCGAATGTGACAATACCTACGATTGTTAAATATGTATAGGTACAATGCATTTTATTAAGTTCATATGATTTTCATTTGTGCATAAGATACAATAATAATTTGTTTTTTTTTTTTTGTTGTCATAATTATGTCAATCTCTCAATCAATAATAACATTGAACGATTCATTTACAAATCAGCTTTATAAAAAAATAGATTATGTTGTACTTCTACATTCTTAGAGCATTCTTCAGTTTTTTCCGTGTTATATTTTAGAGTAATAATGTTATTTATTCTTACGATATTATTTATAAGGTCTTTATTAGTTAGAAACTAAGTTATTACTAACTTTTGGCCAACAACTATACTAAATCATAGAATTGCCCAAACTTTTAGAAACATTATCTTCGTCCAATTAGAATAATATTATATTTGTTACAAACAGGGAAAGAAATGGGAAGGAGCCCTCTTCACTATGAAATTTGTAGTACGAGTAAGACAACTAACCGTGAATTTTCATTTGTCGACTTGAGGTTTTTTGAGAAACAAATGACATATTATAGTATTCAATTTTTTTTTAAATAAATGAAAGCAATTCCAATACAATTTAAAGGTGTATCTATTACGGTTCAAGAGGTAGAACGCTGTGACAGACGGACAGACAGACAGACAGACATCGGAAGCTTAGTAATTGTATCCCGTTTTTATTCTATACATACGGAACGCTATATAGTATATTAGTTGCCATTCAATTCTAACCAGGACATCCGTGGCAATGAATCCGCATACTCGATAAAGAAGAAAAAATATTTGCAAAACCCAATGACCTAATAAACTAAGCGGCCGTGATACTAGTTTATATATTATTATGTCAAGTTAAATATTTATCTTAACATTGATCTAATTCAGGCATTTTAATAATAGCGTCAAGAAAAAACCGTTCAAACAAGTTGATCGCTTTATATTAATATAATATGTTTTTGTTAATAATCTAAGCTTCCCTTTCATATTTTATTACGGTAATAACGTAAATAATTGTAATAAAAATTTAATTTGCAATCCATATTTTATGGTCGTTATATTATTTAATTTATATCTGTACATTTTTATAAAGGCGGAAAGTCTGACTTATCATCGCAGAGTTTAAGTTAAAGGACTATGAAATTTGTACAAAAGGTTAATTTGAACCTTTGAAGGTAGTAGAGCATTTTTTTGGTATGACACCGTAAGAACAAACACCACGCACTATCGCTAATAACATCAATGTTAAGCCCTGCTTCGTTTCGATTTGAAGACACATACTTATCCAAGGCGTTCCAACTAGGTCCTCAGGGATAGTAACACGGGTGTGGATGATCTCAGGCAAGACTCTAATCTTATCTGGAGTTGACTATAGATGTTCACGGACGGAAGTTGCCACTTAATGTCAAGTCAACTGCATGCTCATTTGTTACGTCAAAAATTCCTCTTTAATTATTAAAATATCTATATTTTACCAATATTATACGTAGGTACAGAAATACAAAGTAGTATGCGTGCACATATGTGCATTTATGTGTACATACACGCATTTATGTATGTAGTAATGCATGCTTGTATACACCTTTATCTGTACACGCGTGTATGTGTGCGCGCGTTCTTACGTGTGTTTGTGCAATTAAGTATATTACCATTCTTTTATTAGCGTTCTCAAGCAGAGATGCACATATTCTCAGGCGCGTGGCTTTAGACAATGCACCCTTTTGTGTTGTGAACATTGTTCGCCATCCTTATATACTTGCATTTATTCACAAACGAAAAGACAAAGCGTGCATAGTTAAACACTGTAAAGCCTGTATGAATACAAGTACAGTACTTGTACAAGCTAATTTAAATGAAAAAGTATAGAATAAATAATACATATATCTTAAACGTCACACGATAAATAAATAACGCTACCTATAGTCACACCCACAGTAGGTGTTTTCTAGTGTCATGGACACCATAGTCGCACAAAGACAAATACCCAGAACAAATATAGTACTGGAAAAAATTAAGGGATCAAAAAAAAATTCCAATTTTTCCGAAGTTTTCAACAGGCCGTAACTTTGAGAGAAATGGTCGTACAGGAAATTAAAAAAAAGGAAATTGTAGCTCCAAGTGTCTAGTTTTTGGATTAGAACTTCAAAATTTTGTAACCTCCGCGGTTTCTGAGTAATCGTAGAAAAACCAGCAACAAAAAAATTTTCAAAATATTTTTAGTTTTTTTTTTGGTCTACGGGCGTGGAAAAAATTTTTTTAGCTTAACCACCATAAGGATCGGATACTTTGTTCATTTAGCTTTAATTTATTTTTTTAAACACCCTGATACGTCCACTCCTCGCTGAGATATCGGTCTTCAAATGGAAAAGGATCTTTTTGTCTTTGATTATCGATATCTCAGCAACCAATGATCGTACAGAAAGTTAAAGATGGCTTTCAAGAACTTGAATAAATTCCCCTTAACGACTGTCCATTGTTTTTTCGAAAAAAAAATTTTTTCTTTTTGTCACATGAATTTGAAAATGCAACAAAATAAGGGCTTTTGGTGGTTTTTTGGAAAATCAAGCGCTGGATCGTAAATATTGAGGAAACCACTAATGTTAAGTGTGCCTTTTACAGTTCAATAACAAACAGTTAGATGGAATACAATTACTGTTCAAACCAAAACGAATTACTTTGTAGATTTTTATACAATTTTTTGAGGGATTACCGTAGCGTTTTGTAAGACGTTTTGCTCATGGAAAGCGAAGGAAACTGATTAACGTACATCATTACATTTAAATATTATTTACAGACATAGATTAGTAAAGATACTTCGCCGCCTTGAAATTGAATGAAGCCACAAACGGCTTACTAGTAAGTTATTTTTTTGAATTCTTGACAAATAAAAACATTTTTAGAGAAAATTTACGAATAAATAACTAATGCTGCGTAATTTACATAATAAATAAGTAATTATCTCAAATATTTTAGGAACATTTTAGCACGGAGACGTTACAAAACTTTTTTACGCAGCTATTTCAATTCTCAAAACTGGGTACATTTTCTTGTTAGGAGTGAGTAATCTTTACTAATCTATGTTATTAAATTAGAATATCATACCAACTTGCAGTCAACTTAATCGGTTATTACCTTAGATTTCTGTAACCAACTTCATATAGAGCAGATTCTACCAGAAGGCGATCACAGATGAGTTGCTACTCTCGAAAAGTAAGATGGTCGCCTCATATGTAAGTCAGCCGGCATCTGTCATCTGGCATGTAGCATTACCTTTCCACTAAAACGCAAACTACTTTACCAACCATACCGGCTCTACCACCTTTAGCCTCTTTACTTAAAATAATGTATATATGGAGCTTTTCGTCAGACCACACCTTGTTATTATCTTTACACAGCATTTGTCTTACGATCTGTTTAAAATTATATCTTAACATGGACAGATTGTTTTATTATATTTAAGACTCAATGTTTACAATATATTTTAGAGCTTTTAGCGTAGGTAGAGAAGAACAATGGTGTTCTGATTTAACTATTTGAAAGAGACACTTGACTTACCAAAGATGAAGATTTAACAATTCCTGCTTATAAGAAATGTCCAATTTTAATTTTTAATAGGCATAATTTATAAAAATCAAAATTTGATCTTAAGATCAATTAATCAATACGTATTAATTATTTGATGTGACCTAATAATGTAGAAAAAAGCTTTTAAGAATAGTCGATAATACAGAATATATACAAACTTATCTTAAAATCAATTAAACTGTTTACTTGTACAAAAGCCGTGAACTTTTCAAAAGGATATCGTAGGATGAACAAGCAATTAAATTGGAACATTTTGAACAGTTTACGTTACCCTTAGTATGAGATTTTACGTTTTTACAAATATACTGTTTTTATATATGTTTACGTATCAGAACTGATTAGAAATGTTTGTGAAATACGTAAACAAATACAAAAACCGTAGATTAGTAAAGATTACTCCTAAAAAGAAAATGTAACCAGTTTTGACACTTGAACAATTTCAAACACGAAAATAGATGACAGTGACAATTCACTGTCATCTATTTTCGTGTTTGAAAAATATTAAAACGATATTTCTCCGCACTTTTTTTCTTTGGCATTGTTCTACGTAAATTACACCATGACAGCCATTAAACGGCTGACAGAATTGTCAGCCGTTTAAGCCATTAATGGCTTCCTTCAATTACAAGCCGGTGAGTTATCTATACTTCTACTATCTACTATCTATGACAAAAACAGTCATTTTTGTAAAAACGTAAAAACTCATAGTACGGGTACAGATTGGAACGTAAACGCTATAACTTTTATCATTAAAAGCACAATCGCTGAAATTAACGACCGAGTTACCAGACGGACATATGTAGGTACATATAAAAATTCACCCACATAATGATATTTTAATTAAAGTAACTCCAACGAAAGAAACAAATATATTTAAACAAATAATTGACATTGAAGTGTCTGTGTGCGATTTAAAAATAAAACCATTTTCAAACTTATGTTAATATTTTGAAAATTGCGTTTAATTAACGCATTTTTTTACTTCCGTTTCATTCGTAAATTATTCGTGTATATTTTATTTAATTTCTTATCCGTCTGTATTTTTGTTTGTTTTTCAAATTCACAGACCATACAGTCAGACTGATTTTGACGAGATATTTATGTAAATATAGAGATGATAATTAGGATAAGAGCCTTTACACATAAAGAGAACTTTAAGGCTGTAAAAGTAAAAGAGCTTTAAGTGTAGAACGTTATTTAAAATTACTTTTTACAAAGCTTAAGTATCAAACGAATAATACATACACAAACACACACGCGAGCGCACACACACACACACAAATGCATATGTATATATGCATTTGTGTGTGTGTGTGTGTGTGTGACATAATCAACATTTACATATTGAATCTCTAAAATACATGTTTAAAAAATAAATAAAAATAATAATAATAAAAAAGAAACACTTTAAAATAACGGTATATAATAATAACAACAATAAATAAGACACGTATGAAAGCATAGGTTTATATAAACACTTAAATAACCATAATTTCATTCACTATGGCATTAGCCTTAATAAACAATTCATTCATGCTACTCACGCGAATCACTTGCACACTTAACAAGTTACCTTTTTACACTCACCCTCTAACTAACAATAACATATTATGTTAAGATAGTAGAACCATTTGTGGTTCGACTCCGGCGGCACCACCGCCACACCTATTTCTACCTAATAACAGCAGTGTTAGGCGCTGCTGTGTTCCGGTGTGGCAAGGGAGACAGACTTTTCCGAGGCGTTCTAGCTTAGTCCTCAGGGGTAGCGGCGCATATGTGGCCGACCTCAAGTAGGATAGGATAATAGCCAAGCCTATCTGGGGTTGATTACAGATGTCCATGGGCAGCAGTAGCCACTTACCATCAGGTGGACTGAATGCTCGTCTGCTACTCCTATATTATAAAAAAAAATGGCTCACGAATTTTTTATTATTTAATTATTGTAAGTTTCTCAGTAAGCGATTTTTGTAAAATCTTTTGAGAAAATAAATGTCTTAGCGTAACCGTAAGTAGCAAACGATTGCAGTTCGCCTGATAATTAATTTTCACTCCCGCTTTTACTAAAAATGTGCCTGATATCCCTGTTATTTTGACAAAACTATGTGGATGTGGCGACATAGTCTCCACACCCAAACTCCAATAAGGGTTGTGAAATTCAAATAGGGAACTCTACAAAGGGTTCTAAAACTGCCGATTTTCTATTTTCGTATACTTATTCATAGTCAAGATAGCATGCATTTTATTTCGACAAAGTTATCAGGAAGATCTTTTTTCGCCGATGCCTATACTAGGCGGCACAAATCCAACTTCACCACTGCATATGCAGCGATTTCTTGGGAATAGAAGGTTTGATCCCCAAAACCCTCCGCTCTATATACATCTATGATCACACATAAGATTTCGAGGATGACAGAACCTAACTACAATTATCCACAAATTCAAAGAATACAACTGTTACCTTAACTGTTACACACAAAAACGCACTGCAACGCGCAGGGGGCCTACCACCATCTTTTAAAAACCATCATAGTTCAGGAAAGTTTTATTTCCTCCTTAAAACAGTAAAATATCCCGTCATACACAGTGAACAAACTTAAACCCTTATTAATTTTAGTTGCTAATATACAATGATATATAACCAACTGAAATTGTCATATTTTGCTTAAACAGTTACTGTCCTGCAAAAAAAGTAAAAGTATGATTAAAATAATATTGTTTTAAGAGATGGTAGTAACCCCCCTGAAATCGTTCAAAAGATTGACAACACATATATACAGCTCGTAGGTACATGTAGGTACTCGTAAATACATAAAAAACGAACGCATCGAATAGAACGGGAACCTCATTTTTGGAAGTTGGTTAATTAAGACCAAAGCCAGCCATTAGCCTTGAAAGCGCCACTCGCAACACTGTGACATTTCTTAAAACATTTAAACTTTATTTAATATGACTATAGTTCTGTGAAACTGGTGCAGTATTAAAATTCGGTTCAGACTTTACGTAGTGACTGCATTGTTTGAATTAAATTGAGGCTTCGAATCTTCGATCTACCTGCTCGATGAGCTAGACTTGAAATTCAAACATCTCGGATTTGGATGACAATATCAAAAAAATATATGCAAAATATTATATTTTCTTTAAAAAAAATTTCCTATGATTCTCTTCGCCGCACGACTATAAAGTATGATTATAAGATTGATATTTTTTTATAAATTTATAGTAATAATGTGCAATACAATGCATATACGATGGAACAAAGTTATAAATTAATAAAGAAACTTACAGAAAGATAACTGCAACATGAGTTCACATCATTTAGGGCATAGATATACTGCTAATAAAGACGGTAGTACATCTATGATTTAGGGTAATTTAACTTATAAATGATTAATGCATATAATTCACCAATCAGGTATTTATCTGTCGAATGCACCTCACATTTACCATTCAAATGATTTTCTACTAATTTCTCCGTCACAAAACGTGGTAAATAAAAAACAGTTTTTAATTTATTAAGCTTAAACTGTAGATCAATAAACTTAATGCAAATCTTTTGCAATTCAAACAGTAAATACATTAATTTACGTTATAAAGATTACAAAACAAGTAATCGAGGAAGGATAATTAAAACTGCGACAGTGCCTTTACACGAGTAGCGGATTTGAACCGGTTACCCACTTTCTAAAAATCTGTAGCAATGGTCGTGGCGAGATCGATACGATTTCTGAAGAAATTTCGGTGATTGGCACGCTCTACATTATTCTGGTCTTCTTTATTGGTAAAATAACTGCCACCCACGGACATGTATTGATTATACATGTCCGTGGGTGGCAGTTATAGTTCAGGATTACAGTCCTACATGAAGTCAGCCATACATGAGTTACTTCCCGTGAGGTCTAAGTTACAAAATTTAGACGCCTTCTATACGTTTTGTTAGAATACAGAGGTAGCATACGGATATGCAATCCATCTGATAGTAAGCGGCTACTGTCGAACATGGACATTTGTAATTAACCCCAGATAAGAGTAGATTCCTATCTGTGGTCGGGCACGTGCTATCTGTGAGGACTAAATTCGAACGCCTCAGAAAAGTTTGTGTATATTTCCTTACCACACCCCTAAAATTAGAACGCAGTAGCGCTTCACACTGCCGTCATTAGGCAGAAATAGGGGTTGCCGTGCCACCGAAATCGAACCACAAAAGGTTTTATCGCCATCATAATAAGTGTCTATCCCTTACCACATCCTTGAAATTAAGGCATAACAGTGTAGAAATTGATGTAGCGGTGCTTCCAGTGTCATAGAACCACAAATAATTCTACCTAGTAAAGCCTTAAAGATTTACCTTCGAATAACATAATTCATAACCCAAGCCTCCACGTATTCAGCTATAACGGTAAACCATAAATGTTTTATCTGTAATAACAATAAATTACACATATAACTATTAAACAAAATTAAAATTAATAAAGGACCATAAAGTTTACGCAAGTAAATTATAAACGTTAGACTCTAAACATGATTAACGATTTTTGTAATCACTGTTTACTATTAGATATTTTTATTATAGTTGACATAATGTTTATTATTATTATGTTATGATGCCTTTGTCTTGGGAGGTTATAGTTATATAATTGTCAATTATTTTCCTTAAAATTAGTATTTCCTGTTTGTATCGTAAATCAGTTATTGCGTTTCGGTAGGATGTTGTAGATGCCGACTAAGACACATAAGAGGGGACCATCTAAGTCCTAAGGTTGTTTGTCCACTGCACCTTCACCGAGCCGATACCAAGAACAAGATTATTTTGGGGCCGATTTTAATATGTCATGACGGCGATAGTTTGTCCACCACGCCCGATAACAGCGGTTTATTTTGTTCCTGCTGTCACGCGTGTGACGGCAGTGTATGGACAAGTTCCAATGTGTTTTATATTGCAGGCACATCGGCCCGTCAAGACCTCGGTGCCGATGTAGCGGTCACGCCGCTCTACATTAATGTCAATTCGATCTTCAAATCCATCCATAAAGTATTCTAAGTTAAGTCACATGTAATGAAGCGAAATGTATCGAAGCCTGAGCATAACAGCGCTACACTACTAAAACAGAATTAAACAAACGTGCCACTGCAGTTTAACTGCAGAATTCTACCACCTTACTTAAACACCAAAGCAAACCTATAGGTATTCAATTCAATCCAATTACAGGAAAGAAATCTCCAGACATAAATAATAGGAAATAAAAGTACATTAAGACTCAGTAATAAGTCTGTCTAGCTTTCTAGACCTGGGTTCAAAGGCACAGCTTTCTCTGCTATTACACACTCTACACAGATACCTGCCTTGTAATGAGGTATGATATCGTGACGATATCTAGCATCCAATCAATGGCAATCAATTTTTATGGTCATTTCTAATCAATACATATAGGAATCAAGTCCTAAGATCGTGGGTATATAGTAGCTAGTAATAGTGCATCTATATCGCTTTCATCTGTAACTGCTTTTTACAATATAGGAGTAGCAGACGAGCATGCAGTACAGCTGATGGTAAGTAGCTACTGTCGGCCATGGACATCTATAATCAGCCCTAGATCAGATTAGATTTCTAACTAAGGTCAACCACGGATGCGCCGCTACCTCTGAGGAGTCAGGTTTTTATTTTTATAATAATTGCCTAATATAAAAACAATGCACTCGTAGATAAATATTTAATTTAAGTAAACATTTGTCGTAAAGTCGTCTATGATGTCAGCATATTGATGCATTTTTGTCAAAATATATGTCAAACAAATAATACAACATCTCAACAATATTCTATATCGATTAAAAAAGAAATCAGGATAAAAAAAATCGTTATAAAAATCCTTATCGTGTCCTACATTAATTTATCGTTTACGTAATAGCATTTTCACTGCGGTTTTTGGAACTCAAAAAGTTAAACTTAACTTTTCCTCAATAAAATCTTTGGTATATAGCCTACTTATGTAAGGCTACAGGCAAACTTTAACCCCGGTCTTCATTGTACGTGAAAGGTTTCCGATTTTAAATTCCACTGTATTACTTTGGGAATATGTTTATTATTACAAAATATTAGAATTGAATTTGGAATTGGTCATCCATCTTAAGACTCGTCATACTCCTCGCTAATTCGTGTTGAGAAATCCGAATTTTTTTGAACAAATAATAAAAATCACATAGATAATAAAAGTGATACCTGTTCTTAATTCGCAATGTATCCAATATTTTGCCTGCCAAGAATCAACACTTGATCATTTGATAATTACTAGCTGACCCGGCAAACGCTGTGTTGCCATATAAATAAAAAATGTTAAGGGTGATCAACCCTTATCACTTACGGGTGTAAAAAATAGATAGTAGCCGATACTCACACCTACTGAATATGCATATAAAATTTGGTGAAAATTACTAAAGCCGTTTCAGAGTTGTACGCTAACTAACATTGTGACACGAGAATTGTATATATAAGGTTAGCTAAACTTTGATTGACATTAATTACTAACTGCGTATTCAGGGACATTTATCCATGATCAAGAAAAAACGAAACTATTATGTTTTATATGACTAACACGTCCTTTACTTAACTGCCAATTCAGAAATGCAACAAAATAACAAAACGCAACCACAATTACGTAAAAATCAATCGTATACCGTGACCATTTCAACATTTTTTAGATATCAACAGCTCACAAAAACCGCTATATGACTAACCCCATCAATGCCCTTACCCAGCGAAGGCCAAGTTCAAACCGCAATGAATCACTTTCTCGTGATTCATGATGAATTATGTTTTTATCCTATCCACAGTGATTGCTATTCACTTTTACTTTCTGTACAATTGGTACAACAATATAATAGGTATATAGTGTCTACGGCATGTATACCTTCTCCCTGCACGGATCTTCTTCCAGAATGAAAGAAGTTTAGTCCGTTTACTACTGCGCTGGCTAATTGATAGACTTCTCACGTATTTGAGAACATTGTTCACATTTTTTTCTTTGTCGTTTAAATAAATGATAATCTATTTGTGATATTCACATAGCTTAAGAAGTAGCATCTCGGATTTCTCGAGAAACGCTGAGTTTCAAAAAGGAGTATAAACTCTCTGTTTTTGTTTTATGGAGTTCCCTGCGTCATATACCTACAAAATAGACGAATAAATAAACATCTTTTTTTTTTAACCTTCAAAAGGTACCCGGTGCCGTGGGATGACTCTTACAGCACTAAAACCCCCCCGCGGTGGCCGTCCTCGGCGCTGCGTAGAGGTCTGGGATTTCCAAAGGAACGCAACCGGTGTCGTCTTAAAGCTTTGCCTCGTCGGGCTCCGCCCAGGGGAGCAGGACGCTCGCCACACCGTCGGTTGTTTGTTGTCGAGTACGACGGTATGCGACCACACATACCATCGTCCATCCCGGGGTCGCTGGCCGGACGGTTCGAACTCCCACTCTTGCTACCCGCAATCCCGGAAGCCGCCTTTTAGTCGCCTCTTACGACAGGCAGGATACCGTAGCCCTATTCTGGCCCCGGAACTACAGGAACAAATAAACACCTTTACAATAGAAAACATAGCGTTTTGCCAGGTGCGTAAATAGCTGACTGTCTTGATTGCATTTACTGATTATTAATTATTTTGATCGATCTTAAGGACTAATTAGAGTAATTAAATAGAAACAAATTCCCATTAACTCCGTTGAAGGGTTATAAAATACTTGACTAACAAACATTCGGCCGTAAATCCGGTCATTTATCTTCTTAAAAGGTTTAAGGGCTGTTCACGAAGGGCTAGTTAATCACTATTAATTAACACGTTAAGGTGCCCTTCCAAGGGATGCAAACTGCGATTTTATTTCGCTACTCTATTGGCACACGAAAAAAACAGCGTCTAGTCCAATCACATTAGAATAAAATTCTCCCATCCCGCGTCCCTTTTCATAGTTGTCCTTGATTTACAATACGTTTTTTTTACTTATTTATTACTGAAGTAGCAAACAAGCATGCAGCCCACCTGATGGTATGTGGTAGCTGCCACATATGTACATTATCCTTACTAATATTATATATATATATATATATATATAAAGTAACTCTGTCTGTCTGTCTGGTTGTCTCTTCTTCACACCTAAACCACTGAAACGATTTTAATGAAATTTTGTACAAAGATAGTCTGAGACATACGATACATACGACAGACGAGAAAGGACATAGGATAGTTTTTAACCCGGAAATCCCACGGGAACTAGGGATGGCGATCTAAGATCGATTAATCGGAGAATGGATCTTTTGAATCAAAAAGTCGATTATTTTATAGATATTAGTAAGAATTGAATCGTAAACTATGCATTTGATCAAGTGATGATCTTTAGCAAAGTCGTTGTCCATGAGCCCACGAAGGTTTCAGAGTTGGTACGACCAATTTTCGCCAAATGGCGCCACTTTCATTCCAATGAAGGTACGAATTTTCAGTTTTACGTATGTTAGTATATCATATTATTTTCTTTGAAACGCGGGCGAAGCCGCGGGCAATAACTAGTACATCTATAATCAACCCCAGATACATTGGAGCCCTCATTGAGGTCGGCCGCTTGAACTACGACTACGTTGAAATGCCTCGCTAGTGTCTCTCTCTTACCAAACCCGTATTTAACACTGCTCTACAAAACAGAAAGAGGTTTAGCCAGTGGTCCAGTCAAGACAAGGAACGGGTTCCTCCACCTTCAAACACATTTTACGAACACGGCCAATACCAAATTCATTGAAATTATATTATTAAGTCTTATATAGTGACGTCACAAAACTAAATAAACAAATGCAATCTTCAGATGCACTCCTCAAAAGTGTACCTTAAGATGCCGAATCGATTTATTTGAAGCGTAAATCGAAAGGGTTAGGTATCGAGTGCCACCGATCTCGATTAATCGACGTTGTTTATGGGGAATCTATTTTTTTCAATCTCGTTTTCCGGGTAATTCCATTGAAAGGGAACAAACGTCGAGTTAAGGGTTGAATCGCTGAAAGAAATTGAGTGCATTGAACCATAATAGGGGTCGTGTTTTTGCATGGGGAAAATTTGTTTTAGAAAATTAAAATAGCACCCATGGAAAAGAAAGCTTAATTAGGATTGATGTAGATACAATGCCATCGGGGACTTAGAACGCCTCGCATGTCTCTGCCTTACAGTATTCAAGTCATAACACAGCTTAATAATTTATTGCAGTCTTATAACGACAGTGATTATAAGACTGCAATAAAATCTGCATCTGGGCAAATGATGAACGGCGCCTTCCAACCAGGTATACTGATGACTTGAAGAAGACAAGAAAACCTCTGGATTCCGAGAGCTCATGACCGGTTAGAGTTGCCTAGATCACGGAAGGGTTTTGTTCAGCAAAACTCGACTGTTAAATAAAAATTTGAAGGCTATCTCTCTATTAGGCTATCTATTAGGCTATCTATTAGGCTTCAAAGGATGCTTTACGACACACAGACAGACAGCAGAAGCTTAGTAATAAGGTTTAATTTTTACCCTTTGGGTTTGTTGAATATATTGTAGAAAGGCAGGTTTATTTTAGGTATATGGATAATAAATAATTAAATAAATAAATGTGGAACCCAAAAACTGAATTCTCGTAACTAAAAAATCACGTCACCTGAATCAATCACAGTAACAAACAAACCACAGTTACCTTTGAACCGAGCTTTTGACAGAGTCCAAAAGCTTTAAATTCTACACAATCCTTGGATAGAACTAATAGTTCAAAAAGCTTCGCATGGAAACAAAACGAAAACTGTCGTACCCACACTTCCATCGAACTGGAAATTCGTTCATCAAAAACGAATATTTTTTGATTTTTTTTGACAGCTCCAATAGGGTAAGCATGATTTCTTTGCTTTTGTATTACTAACTAGCTAACCCGGCAAACTTTGTAACGCCTCAAAATCTATTTTTCAAATATATTTCATATACAATATAGCCTATGTTACTCGTGGATAATGTAGCTTTCGAATGGTAAAATAATTTTTAAAATCGGTCAAGTAGTTTTTGAGCCTATTTATTACAACTAAACAAACAAACAAAGTTTTCCTCTTTATAATATTAGTGTAGATAACAACTCACTTACTTTACAACTACCTTAAGTTACTTAAGTCAGTTACTAAATTGGAATGCTTCGTTTAAGTAACATAGCAGATCTATGTTATATTGCTAAAACGAGATAAGTGTTAAGATCAACACTAATGTTAAATGTACGATATGTACATATACTCGTATAACACATAATAAATATTCCCTTCATAAGCGAAATGGACATAATATCAATAATTTAAATCCTGATTTAATTCCTGATTAATCGGGCGTCAATCCTAGTTCAAGCCATTAAAAAAAAAAGCTCATTAAAAAAAGAACACAAATATTTTAACAAAATTATAGTTCGAGAAAGTACTATGCTTAGATTTTTATTGTCACCCTACTGTAGAGCCCGTACGATAAAGGAATTAAAATTGTCTGTGTTGCCGGGATTGAGGTATTTCTGTGACCCATATACGAATATTCATGTATAGAAGTTAGAAGTCTGGTTTTGCATATGACGGAAGCGACGAACGAACTTGCAGCTCACAAACACTACAGCAATATATCCATTTTCAAGCCAAATATGAAAAAATATTCTTATTTAAATATTATTTGAAGGTGCTAGTAGTGGAAACCCTCTGTAGTTCGACGCCAAAGGTTATTTCAGCCTAATAAATTATAAGAAAGTGTTAAACACTGCTGTGTTCTGGTTTGAAGGGAGATATACTTTTCCACGGCATTACAGCTTAGTTCTCTGGGTTAGCGGCGCGTCTGTGGCCGACCTAGTGGGGAAATCTAAGCTTTTCTGGTGTTGATTACTGATGTACATGGGCGGCAGTAGCCACTTATCATCAAATGGACATCATTTTACAGCAACTCCTACATATAAAAAATTTTAGATCTTTAACGCTCCACATATCTCTACTTCAACAGCATCTTACATCACTGATATGAAGCAAATAAACATCGAAAGAATGTCTTTAGTCTCGAGATACCATTTCTATCATATTAGAAATACAGAAATATAGAAAAATAGAAACAAGGCTGAATACTACAGCTGTAATACTGAAACATCGGTATTCCAATGCGATTCACGAGACAGAAATAATCACTACGACACAATACCATGTTCTGATTGAGTCCGGCCTTAGCTTGGCCTCTTGTCTGACTGAAGACTAAGGTTCATCCTGTTTATGAAGATAAAAGATAACTCAATGAAAAAATTCATTGATTTTTTTAAATTCTGTCATCTCCAAGCACTTTCATCTTGAACCCATTACACACATACTGTTGTGCATGAATCTGCTCTACATATGATACGAGAGGGGTTTATATTATAGCCCACTACGGTGCGTATTGTTTGATTTCACACGATTATGATTTTTTGTTTAACTCTTGGACAAGTTTTCTGTTCAGAAGAACTCCTGTTCCTACAGGAATAGAAATTCCTTCTGGAAAAAACCATCACTGATTTTTATGCTTCAAACGCCGAGTTCGTTAATAGGCAGGCTCGATTTCCACTTCAATAAATAATAAATAATTGGCCAATTGCAAGTCGAACTCGCACGCGGAGGTTTCCGTACCACCAAAATTTTGATATATTTTTTTTACTTTAAATATTTGTTGTTCTAGCGGCCGCCCTAATACATACTCTGTAAAAAAATCACGTGTCTATCTATTACGGTTCCGAAGATAGAGCCCTGTAACAGATGGACAGACGAACAGACGGACAGACAGCGGAGTCTCATTAATAGTGTGCCGGTTTTACCCTTTGGGTACGGAACCCTAAAAAACATTTATGGCCCCCATCAATGCTCCATAGACGACCGTGACCTTACCATCAGCTCCTTTCCTTAAATTCCACAAAAATCTCCAACAATAGAGCAGAGGCCTAACGAAATCCTCAAAGGCAATATAATCCCATATTGTTATTGAAGGATCGCCGGTGTGAGCGAGTCCCCAGGGGTCCGTGAATGTGTGTTATTTATCGGAAAACAGCCGTATTGTGCGCATCGCATCAAGGTCCGGACCCCGTATGTAATTGAGTTTGTCCTTGAAATATCGGATACTTTGTCCGCCTTATTAGCTGGGGTATCTGGTCCTTGTCTTCAAGTATGTTGTTTAGTGTAATAAGGTGTCTAGTTTAGTTCCATTTTCTATTTATCTCGGTTTCGACTCGAATACAATTACTGACTCTTACTAACCTCTCTTAATGACAAATTTATCATCAGTCATAAGCCATTTTATACAAGAAAATTAAAACATATTTTAATCTTCAGAAAGCCCTTCTAGTCTTCATAATAACGTCTATGATGATCCTAACTAACTGTGGTTAGTAACCACAAAACAGTGAAACTGTGGTAGCAGATCGGTTTAGCCAAACTTGTGGTTAATATGTACTTATCCCGCTAGTAATACACTAGACGTCGCCCACCTTTATACATATATGCGCGCATTTTCATATGACACGTGGCGCTTGAGATGCGATGTAAAGTCATACCAAACCACCAAGTTTCATTCACTTCCGTCCATCAGTTAATCTTTTCGGGAGAGGGTTAGAGAAGGAACCGGGGAACGGGTGAGGTGACATGCGGAGGGGAAATGCAGTTCAATTAAAAGCTTACTTTTAAAAGCTTTTATTATTTTTTAAAGCGTATTTATGTTTCATTTTTTGAATCGCCCAAACGCCTTAACTTGACGATAACGAATTAACTTGAGGTCTCGTTAGATTAATCTCAATTGTACGCGTACCGTAGGCTATATTTTAAGCAGTTCTCTCTCATTCGCTAATCTATAAGCTCCAACCATTAGCCGGCAAGGATAAGTAATTGATACAGTACCGTTATCCAACGCAACGAGAGGCTGCACCGAGACAAGTGTTGTCTATTTACGTCGCGGTACTAGACGCTCCACTAAACTCGTGTGCCAATTCCTGATGCCGCGTCGGGCCATAGCATTAGCGGTGTCCTTAGGACTGCTAGGGTGCGACGTCTGTCGAAAGATACCACGAATGATACGAATTAGTCTACCTACTCAGCCAGCACTTGAGTAATGGCTGAAGTTGGAATGGAGTGGTCGTGCTATGTTCTGGTTAGAAGAAGGTTTTGTGTGTTCATAAGTAGTGGAACGCGTTGCGATAAAGTTGGATATACGCAGAAAAAATATTAAGTTTTAGTTCAGATTAGAAAAAATCATAATCCACGCAAACCCGTGAACAAGACTAGTATGTTAAAGGAGAAAGAATTAACAGAGTATGTATTGACGCACTCGAACAACTGAACTTTATTCCTATAAAAGTCGGTTAAATATACAGATTATATTGAACCTTTCAGTAAGCCTATAAACAAACGATTTCTCTAACTCTGATTTCATCCAACTGACAACAGATGGCACTGTACATATCTAAACTGTGTCAAAAAACAATTGTTTTATTACACATTTTTTTAATTTGGTCTTCGCCGACGATAATGATAGCCCGTCAAAGTGTTAAGTGCGCTAAATCCCACTGTTTTCGTGGCCTACTAGCGACGGGAGGTTGTTGAACCGAGGCTGTGTACATCCGGCGTACAGAAAAACTTACTGTCTGCCCGTTCATCCGGTTTGGAAATATCTATTGCCGTTTCATTCTTGTAGACCGATTGAGGATTTGATTTGACCCACTTTTCTAGTAATAAGTGTATCAGGTATTTATGGGGCAAGTTAAGTGGGTAACGAGTTTGGAGTTTATTGCTAGTTTTCAACGATCCCTTAGTAATTAAGAGAAGTTTTGCCCTATATGGGTAACACTTATTGTATTTTCATTAATAATCAAAACTCTTAAACTTTTCCCAGGTTATATGTATATAATTAAAATAGATTCTTGACTATAATTACCTAAAATAAACACCGTAGATTTTTAGGATACCTAATTGCGCAAAATGCCTTTACCAAATTCCTCATCAGCTATCGAAGTATACAGTTATCATCAGTGAATAAATGTTACACCACTGTAGCACCGTTTCTATTTTGTAACTAAACAAGGTTTAGACTATAGTCCAATTGATAGCGTATATACGCTTACTACCAGCTGGACTGCATGCCCTTTTTCTATTTTCCAAAGTATTATGGAGATTACCCAAGCAAATAGATTTCCTTACTCAAAACAAAAGTCATTTACCGTTAGCGCAAGATAATGAATATCTTATCCGGATATAACTAAGTTATCCGCCGGAGGTGCGCCCACGATCGAATCCCGGACTTCAGCGTAGATTCCTACCATTGACTGTTTGAGATCAATCAGTCACGAATATTTCCGTAAGGCTGCCCACTCACGATCTACTAGCTTAGCGACAGTTGCGTAGGCTACCTACAAGTTGCTTAAGAGACTCAGCGGCCACTCAACACCGTTAATGATCAATATATGAAATGTCTGACAAATTTCGATTTTTGGTTTGCCAAAAAAATTACATATTGGTTTAATAATTACGGGTGTAAGCCATTGCCATGCTGCACGGATATTCAATTAGTTGGTTAAGTAACCGAT
Source organism: Epargyreus clarus clarus (assembly GCA_014595695.2). NCBI lineage: Eukaryota > Metazoa > Arthropoda > Insecta > Lepidoptera > Hesperiidae > Epargyreus > Epargyreus clarus. Next base: position 94,822 of record JACTTY020000017.1, on the reverse strand, counting down.
GACCGACACATGTTTAATTGTAATAGAAAAATCCGTAAACAGTCAACAAGCGTTTACTACTTACATAGTCGCTAACGTATACTTAACACCTACAGCCAGCGACTGCCATCGACTGTTGCTGGCCTTTGTAAGCTGGTGCCGACAACCAAAGACAGCCCCGGCTCGGTGTGTTACTCCTATATTAGCCCTTAATTTTTTTCTATAATATAGGAGTAGCAGACGAGCATGCAGTCCACCTGATGGTAAGTGGCTACTGCCGCCCAAGGACATCTGTAATCAATTTCAGAGAGATATTCCTGGAGTCGCCGCTAACCTTGAGGACCAAGCTGGAACGCCTGGGAAAAGTAAGTCTCCCGTACCATACCTTTCAAACTACAACATAGCAGCTAAACACTGCTGTTATGAGACAGAAATAGATGTCACGGTGGTGACGCCGGAGTCGAACCATAAAGGAACTTTCAAAATAATATGTTTCTCAAGCGATAGTAGCTAATAAGCGGTCAGCCTAACACCACACTGTCCACATGCGGATATTTGCGAATTATTTCAATTCCTAGAATCGAGTGAATGGAATGAAAACTGATAGCTACATTTATATGATATGCGTGATAAATCGTTTGTCATATTACTAACGGAAAGCGAGGCGGATATTAACGTCAAGTAAAAACTATGATGAGTCCATCCACCTATGATTATGGCACATGGTGCTACCATCGTCCACGTGTAAGCAATCTATGAAAATAGAATACCACTATCCATCGTCAACCCATTACTGTCTCACTAGGGGTGGTGGCACTGGTCTCCCATCGAAGTACAAGGGGTTGAAATCATAGTTACCGTGCTGGAAAGTGCGATTTTCTACGATATGTTCAGACAATGATGCACTATTTTTACCCGACTACCCAAAAAGGGTTATGTTTTCCGCGCGTTTTTTTTAAATTCAAATTACAAGGCATAGGTACGGACAACCTCACGGAAAGCAACCACCCTAGTTTATGGACATTAGCAACACTTTTTATATTCTTATAACAATATACTTTCACCATACGAGTATTTCCATCGCATATCGTCATTGCCGTAATATTACGACACATTGGTATTTCCTGCAGTACTTTCAATTGGAAAAATTAATCGTAGAGGCATTTAACGCGGATATTGTGAACGGATCTCTCATATCGAGAGGAATTCAATGAAACGAATAATTTCACTTAGATATACCTTTTATAATATTGTTCGCCATTGTCTATTAATTTATGTCGAATTATAATTAAACTTTAAATGATATTCGTGAAGGCATACACGCACCATTTTCTTCGTAACAGGGTTGTTATGTTATAGTAGAATTTGGTAAAGAAAATAAGCTTACCTACAACAGACGTTGTCTAGTTTTAAATACTACTAATACTCTTTCTCTATTTCTTTATTTTCTCGATGACAGATCGACGCCCATGTAATTTTGTGTTGTTTACGTTAAAATGTCACACATATAATACTGTACTTCATGGACAGGTAGTGATGTGGACACATAATGATTACTATAGGAGCTATAACGATAAACGTAACACGATAACAGACCCGTTTTTTTTACAAAATCTAAGAAATTAAACTACTGCCGGATACTTTTGTACAAATATTAACTATAATATTATATTACATATACTTATAATATTATAATTCATTACAAGATGTTACACGTATAAATTTATGATTGATAATGCCTACATCTTTAAAATTTTCGAAGCTGTTGTAAAATAAGTACGTATAGGTAGGTACTCGACAATGAAACGAAATTCTAACGTTTGTTCTATTTGTCTTTATTCAAAATACATATAGTAATATGCGATCGATATCATTGCTTATTTGGTCACAACACTAAAAAGAACTGTCATCGAGAAAATAAAGAAATGGAAATAGTATAAGAGTACACATTCTTAGAGTCCATGATAGTAAGTTAAAATTATCGTCAGTCAATATTTGTCTTCAACTCGAGAACCTTACACTTGATAGTGCGTAAAATAGATCAAGAGATGAAGAGTCCACTCCAAAAGGTTTCGGTTACAGTTACGTTGCTAACTTTGAAGACTAAGTTGAACCATCTTGTTGATCTAAGTTGAACCACCTTACAACACTCTTCAAACCAGTGTATACAACGCTTTGAAGTTGGACTCCCGAGGCACCACCGTCACACCTGTTTCTGTATAATAACAGCAGCACTTATTCATAATAACGTATTCATACTGTTATAAGGCAATAACAGGTGTGAGGTACCAACCTTTGAAATTGAACTACGAAGCATCTACTTGTCAAGTCAAAGGTTTATCACCAAATTGCCAAAATTTTGAAATATTAACTGAAACAATCTTGCTTTACCATTTCTTTTTCAAAAGCAAACAATAGCTAATCTTGAGTTCTCAGTTTACGACTTTGCACAAAGGGAATCCCCTCCAAGACTCATTTCCTGTCTCGAGGATCTGTTTGATCTCAACGGGTTGTGGAAAAGACAATATCCGCTTGTGATTTTTATTAATGTGTTTTTTGATTGTTTTGTAGACGTGTTTTTGTCTACGACTTCGCTCATATGGAAGTATGTCATAACTCCCTAACAGGTCCTTGATAATTAAAAAGCTGTAGGGACAGTTATTTATATTTCTAACCAATTTGGCAGTAAATCATTTTATCATTTTATGAGCACGGGTTTTTGTGATATCTGGAAGAAGCCTGAAGCGTACAGAATGCATCTCCTCCCCCCCGTAGGATGACTCCCAACAATCAAAAAATACTCAGACAAGATTTAACGATTATGCATAAGTAACAACCAGGACTAATGGTCTAACATATCAAAAGCGCGAATGCAATATAGCCACTAACAGTCACCTAACCTCGCCAACATAGCTTCACTTTGTAGATTAGTTACGATGTACACATGTCGAAGCACTATATAGGTATTTCCTAATCAATTTAAACTATCGCAATTTCGGACAAATGAAATTGAAATAGTATACGAGATTAGTACCGTAAACCGTCTACTTACATTTTAAACAAGAAATTTTCCAATCGGTTTCGAACGATCCAACATTCCTCAAGCCAATCCAAAAGTTCCCGGACGCAATTACAGTTGTTTTCAATGCCAATTACTTCCGAAGACAAAAACAGAAAAGTGTGCCAAAGTTAGACGTTTAATTGCCTTTGATTTGACTTCGGGGAATTGAAATGGGTAACGTTAGGTGACCATTCGATAAATCGGTTTAAAACCCAAAACTTAAAGGTCCAGCACATTTCCCCTCAGTTGTGAGTCCTCTCTCCTCCTAATCTCTTGCAAGACCCATGCATCTCTAAATGCTGTATTTTTGTTGCACTGCCAAAGCAAAAGGCAGCATTGTAGAGTTGTTGGTCTGGCTTGAAGGGTGTGAGAAGGTAGCAACCTTTCAATATTCTACTCATCTTATCTCACCTCATCTAAGGACGGAATGCATCTGTAACTAATATCAGGTAGGGCCGACATTAACTCCATTACAAAATGTCAGAATAATTAGTCGTCGTGGTCAACGGATTGCTGTCCCACTGCTGGACACGTCTCCTCTAAGAGTCAGGGTTACACCGCTCGTCGCGCATGCTAAATGCACCTTTGAGGACTTTTTATTGAAGGTGATAACCCTTTGTGGTTCTTCTCCGGCGGCACCACCGCCACACCTATTTCTACCTAATAACAGCAGTGTTAGACGCTGCTGCAGTTTAAAGGGTGTAAGGGAGATAGACTTTTCCGTGGCGTTCCAGCTTAGTCCTCAGGGGTAGCGGCGCATCTGTGGCCGACCTCAGGTGGGAATATCTAATCCTATCTGGGGTTGATTACAGATGTCCATGGGCGGCAGTAGCCACTTACCATCAGGTGGACTGTATGCTCATCTGTTACTCCTATATTATAAAAAAAAGAATTCACTGATTTTCAGTCGCCCATAAAGCAATTCTGATAATAACCTCTAATACGCACATAACTTTGAAAAATCGTCCTCGGATACGACCTTCGGACTCCACAACTGAGACAAGTTCCAACCAGGCTATCAGAAACAATTAGTGCTTTCATAATTATCGCAGACCTAAAACACGGAATTATCGCACGGAATTCCCACGACTCGGTGTCCCGATTTCATTACGCGAACCCGGATGTGGTCAGCTACCGTTACTCCATTCATAGAGCAAGATTGGTAAATAAAAACACTTATAAATACAGCCACCAACATTATTTACCACTCTGTGTGTGTTTCGCTTTATTAAAGTCACATTTAATTTCGCGTAAGGAAGTTTTAGTACGGTATAAATCGTAAATAGTGTAATTAAATAATTTGTGGTTGTACAAGTGAGGAGTTGAAAACTAAGGATTGTTAGTGTGGTGTGAAATACTAAGTAAGTCTAAGTGCCTTTGGGTTTTCGTATTCTTTAATTTTAAAACATACTAATTTTCACTTTAAACACAACTTCTTAAATTTAGATTTCGAAACAAATTTGCTGTGACAGTTACACAGACGAATGATCTTATAAGGAACCGATTTTCATTATGACATATGAAGAATCCACATCATCAAAAGTTATAGTGTCTAATATGTATCCCTGAGGACTAAGTACGATTGTGTCGTATAAGTGGTTATATCTTCTTCACCACAACTTGCTACATTGACTTCACCATAAGTTTTGTTGATGCTTTTGCTATACCTATACTGAAGCGGATGATAAAATAGATAGATATTACTACTAGACAAAGCGTCCCAACTTAGTCCTTACAGTAAGTCTCCAATCCAATTAAGATAAGAATTGCAAACATTTACCACTACAAATTCATAAAAACCGTTATCCAAACATAAATTACCTTAAATTACCACATAGCGTTGATGAGCACAAAAACTCAATAAAATATACAATTTTTGATGAACAACGCGGAGATTAGGTATATCTTAACAGACGCTGGTGTCTATTTGCAACAATCCTTTGATCTCCGTTTCCATAGATTGTATAATGAAGTCTTTGATAAGTAAATTAGAAAGATACTTCACGGCCTTAAAATTGTATAAAGCCACAAAAGGATTTTATCATTTATTTCTTGAATTCTTGACAAAAATTTTATACCTTTTTAGAGAAAAAATACATATAAATAATTAATACAACGTAATTTACGTAATAAATAATTAAGTATATCAAACATTTTAGGGACATTAGAACGCAGACGTCACAAAACTATTTACGCAACATTTAAATTCTCAAAACTGATTACACTTTCTTGTAAGGAGTGATAAATCTATGTATTTTACTCATCTTAGTAATGTTTGTACAGCGGATTACGCGGGTAGGGGGATAATACGGTATTAACGTATTGTGACGTTGTTTCGTAATATTTAAAGCCTGTTTGGATATTATTTTGTTTTAACCATAGCTAAGGGCTTAAGGTTCGCGGCTGTATATGAAAAGGTTTGTTAATTTCACTTTAAGAAGGTACAGCCCTTAATAATTAAAAGTGACATCACCTCTTAAAATTCAAACCGTGTGACATAATTGTAAATTATATTGTATGAACAATATGTATATAATATAATAATAATAGTTAATTATAATAACTCTATAATAATAAGAATATTGTATAAAAATTGCACGCCCTTAGGGTATACACAGAGGAACCACTACTATTGTAAATACCATAATTTTATGTACCTGCTCTTTTAGCAATAAGTTACTGATTACTGATTACTCTATGATTACATTATAACAACGGTTGGCTGCTGAATTTGAGTTTAAAGAGGTACTTAGACGAAAGGTTTTCAGTTAGTCGTCAGGGATAACAATCCAATCGGGACCACGGAAGAACGCTATTAGCGTACCCGTGGTCCCGACGATGTGCGTCCAGAGGAACACCATTGGGCTTTAGCCGGTAAGAATCTAGCTAATTCCCTCCGCTGCCTCCTCGGTGTGTTTCCCCGCGTGAAAAAAGGGATAACAACTCAACTAATAATGCAAGCCTGAGGATTGTTAATTATGGGCAAAACATTCAGAGGATTCCGATTGCGTTCTGTTGGAGATTCCAAAGTCCTCGCAGTGCTGAGGATGGCCACCGGGGGGTTTCAGTGCGGTAAAAATCCCACATCCCATAACCCCGTGTCGCTCCCACGACACTGTGTACCTTTTGAAGGTTCCCCCTCGCTAACAAAAAATAATTGTTAATTTATAGATGTCCATGGACAGCATTCACGACTTACCTTCAGGTTCAACTAGTGGAAGCAATCCAATGCTCATCATACAATGCTTGTAAATGTTTGTTTTGTCACTAGAAAAACTGAATCCCGAATAAACAAATTAAAAGCATAATAATTAAGTAGAATTAGGCGAACCTTTATTAGGTAAAAAGGTAATGAATCGTTTATAACTGATTTGGTGAAATTCATCATCACTAAAAATAGCTACATTTTTAACCGACTTCAAAAAAGGAGGAGGTTTCTCAATTCGACCGTACATATATATTTTTATTACAATAGACAAACACTTAAATTTATTTATGTACATAAACTAAACAAAGGAGTCTGCAAGTTCTAGTACCGGTTCAGAGGTATTTGTATCAATGGGTCACAGCGCATCCGGATTCGATTCCGGCGTCCAGTATCTAGTGTCGATCTAGAGCAATGTCCGTCTCTAATAAATGTATTCAAAGTGTCTATTGTATAGACACATTTATTTTATAGGTTTTAGCTTTGTAGGTTGTAATGTATGGTAAGGGAGATATACTTATCCGAGGCGTTTTAATTTAGTCTTCAGGGGGTAGCAACGCATCTAGTGCCAACCTCGGGCAGGAATTGTAATCTTATGTGGAGTTGATTAGAGAACAGCCCATGGGCAGCAGTACCAACTTACCATCAGGTTGACTACTTCAAACCAAAACACAGCAGCGCGTACCACTGCTGTTATGAGGCAGAAATAGGTGGGGCGGTGGTGCCGTCAAAATCGAAACACAGAGGGTTCTGTCTCCTACAAAATGTTTATATTGACCGTTTGAAGACTGAAGAGTTTAACAAATTGAGTTAAATGGTATGTCAACATTGAAATAGTTCAATATACTTATCAAATAGCTTTAGTCTATCAAATAGTTTGCGTAAATTAATTTAATAGTTTGAAATAGTCAACTCCGTCACACTATTATAACAGAGCTTCATCTATGCCTTCCCCAATCGTCGAAGAAATCCATACCCAGTTATCAACAAAAAAATATTACAGTGAGGCATTATCTCATTCAAAATAATTATAAAAGCCAATCGAGCACAAAGCAATAATCGTAATATGTCAATACAAACAAGAGCATTTGCGGCGAACGCGCCAAAAAACGAAAAAGGCCATTTATACAGCTCTAAAATTAAACCAACGTAAGTAAGTTAATTTTTTACGCAGATTTAATCAAACTCATTATGTATGTAGATCATTGTAAGGTAGCAATGCGGTAACTTCGAGATCTCGACGAATAAGGCCCGATCTCAAAATCCGGTCCGCTACTTTGTTATTGCACTCATTATATATCGTATAATAATAGCGTTTTGGTCGACTTTTTTTTACCGAAACCACAAAATTCTTTGTGAATTCGCATGTAATTGCTCCATATTAAATTTGCCCGGCCCTTTCAAGGTTTTCGGTTGCGATGTTGAAGTTAAAACCGGTTAAATATGTAAGTACTTTAGGTATATGTTAACAATAGTGTCCTATGGTGTATGATTGTCCTTCATTTGATTTATAAGATTGACAAACAAAATATGTACCTGTCATTAAAATGTGCATACAAATCATATGCCTTTCACCCACGGCTTCGTTCATCTCCTTGAAGAGTTAAAATGTAAAGAGAAACGAAAAGAAAAAGATCAGGACAAAAATTAAAAAATAAAATGCAAACCATATACCTTTATGTCATGACGAGAAATTCTTCAACAGTTAGGCATAGTAGGAAAATAATAATAATTTGAAAATGTAAATCTCATAAAATCCTCGTGTCACAGTATTAGTTACTGTACTCCTCCAAAACGGCTTTACCGATTTTCACCAAATTCTATATGCATATATTCAGTAGGTCTGAGAATCGGCTACTATCTATTTTTCATACCCCTAAGTGATAAGGGTTGTTCACCCTTAACATTTTTTTATTTATATGGCAACACAACGTTTGCCGGATCAGCTAGTTAACACTAAATTATCTTTTTATTCGACAAAATCGCCCACACTAATTTGTAATGCACGACTATTTAAGTTATTTTTATACATAATTAGTTGTACCTAACATTTTCTGTACTAAGATAAGTAAATAATAATTACTTGCAATTCACACATGTCGCTTATAAATCTACCTCACCTTTATGCGTTAAATGTCATTTTTTTTCTTAGCCAGATAACGTTAGTACCTACGATCTACAACAAACAAAACCGCCATTTGTAGAGTCCAATTAATTTGCAATATGCCGACGGAGTATTAATCACTGGCCGGTATACGTGTGATGTATAGCAGGGCAAGAAAATGGGTAATCCATTTTGACTGAACGCCGAAAAATGCCCGGCGAATATTAAAGGCTTACGTCACAAGCGGATAGCGTTTTTGAAAATACATTTTTCTTTTTTTAAAACAGTATAGAACTAACAGACGAGCATGCAGTCCACCTGATGTTAAGCTACTGCCGTCCATAAACATCTGAAATCAACTCCATTAAAGACCACATTCCCGATGTCAAGTCATCCGTAAATACGTCGCTATCCCTGAAGCCTAATCTGGAGCCTAATTGTATTAGATATTCCTACCTAATTAGACTAATTCTATTTATATTAAAATCTAATTGTATTAGATATTCCTACCTGAGGTCGGCCACAGATACGCCGCTACTCCTGAGGACTAAGCTGGAACGCCTCGGAAAAGTATGTATCCCTTATGTCTCCCTTCAAACCAGAATACAGCAGCGTTTAACACTGCGGTTATGAGGCAGAAATAGGTGTGGCGGTGGTGCCGCCGGAATCGAACCTCAGAGGGTCTACCACCTTCAAAATTTTCAATGTTCTACGTAACCGCTACCGGTCGTGCATTGCACCGCACGCTACAACGTCCATCTCATATTACGTTTACTGTTAATAACTGTACTGACTCAAGTTGCTACAATTTCGGACAGCTTTTTTTAATTACTTGCCGACCACGAAGACAGGCTGGTGTAACCCGTTTCAATAAATAGTGGAATTAAGAAGTAGCTTGTTTTCAAAAATTAAACCCGACTGCGTAAATACTTTATTGTTTATTATCAATCTATCCAATGTTTTGCTAACCAAAGATCGACATTGACAATTTCTGCATACTAGAAATTGACAAATTTCTAGGCGATCTTTTGTAGGCAATAGATAGATTGAGTATTATAACGAGGGTAATGTATATACCGAAAAAACAAAGAATTGGAGATGCTATTTTGATTTTGTTAAATTCTAATTTATCCAAAGTCACTCGTGCTATCAGAGCAATTTAACAAATCTCATATTTTAAAATTTGTCAAATCATCTGGGACCTAAAGCGTATCAAAGAATTGGCAATCCATACATTCACGACCGAAAAACATTACCCTAAAAATAATTTAATTTAATTGTCGGGTAAAATAGTGGCTATTGTATATCCTACTTACTCATACAATATAAAGAGAACAAAAACAAAAGGTAAATATTGAAGTCATTTGCCATTTTTGATTACAATTTTTATTGGAACCAGTTACACTTACCATTTTATTAAACAACCGCTCTACATATAAACGATCATTGGGGCGCCATTTTTTCGTTTCGACAGATAAAAAATGTCTTTGTATTTGCTTCTCGCACGTTTAATTCGGTTTTTATAAGTTTTTTTTTTTTGCAAAAACAGTAAAAAATAATCCACTTTTTATTTACCTACTGTACAACTTTTAAAAAACATCTGCTCAGTTTTTGTATCGCTACTGGACATCTTCATTTGTTTTTGTTAAGCTTTCGAGAAAAGCTATTTCCGAAAGCTCAATCGTTACTCTATAACTGTGTTTTTGGTACCATAAATGATATTTTGATTTTAATGTGTGCAATATTTTGAAAATCCCTTCGACGCCACGGTTATCGTATTAGTTCGATCTGTATTAGGTTTCGGTTCGTTCTCGGGTCAGGTAAATGTCTTAATAATAGTATTTTCTGATTGTTCATTTACTTTTTACCTAAATGGGGAACGTTATGTTTTTCTAGGATATAGTATCTATCTACGTGCACCTTATCATTATTTCTCATAATACTCATGATTTTAATACGTAAGATATCGTTGGATTCTACTTAATTATAGGAGTGACAGGCTATATTGTAAGGCAGTCGGTTTTTTTATAATAATGTCATAATAAAACTCGTAATGTCAATTGTAAAAGTAAATTGTAGAGCTCTACAATCACTCAAATAGAAAGTCAGACAAATATACTTATATCCACAATCATATCTAACTTCTAAAAATGCTAAATAAAGAGCACTTTTTCAAACAGCAAATATTTAGCCAAACTCAATCCCCCCTCAAAATTTCCAGATATACAGCATGTCCCAAAACTGCAAGTCGACGTACACGGCGGCGACGACTCGGGACGCGAACAACAACACCCTGTACCATGGGGCCGCGGGCGCGGGGTACAACGCACGGGGGTACACTCCCCCCAGCGTCACCAGTAATGGGAATTACCAGGTAATTACTGTAGCTGTAAGGTATTATTAAGCTTAGGTAGCAACGCGACTACCGACCTCATTTCAAGAAGGTGGTAGAACCCTTTGTGGTTCGACTCCGGCGGCACCACCGCCACAACTATTTCTGCCTTATAACAGCAGTGTTAAGCGCTGCTGTGTTCTGGTTTGAAGCATGTGGTAAGGGAGAGATACTTTTCCGAGGCGTTCCAGCTTATTCCTCGGGAGTAGCGGCTCATCTGAGGCCGTCCTCAAGTAGGAATATCTAATCCTATCTGGGGTTGTTTACAGTTGTCCATGGGCGGCAGTAGCCACATACCATCAGGTGGACTGCATGCTCGTCTGCTACTCCTATATTTAAAAAAAAAAGTTTATTCTAGTTTATATTATTTGAGGTAAACAGATGCCTATGGGTAGCACTGACATACTATCAAGTGAACTGCATGCTCGTTGACAATTAGTATTTTTAAATATTAAAGTGGCAAACGATCATTCAGTTTATCTGATGGTAAGTGGCATCTGAAGCTCATGGACTGTAATCAACCCCAGATAAGATGAAATTCCTACCTGGGGTTGGACACAGATGTGTTGCAACCCTAAGGACTAAGTTGGAACGCGTGGAACGAGCTCGGTTCCTTTTAATCACTTTTCAAACCAGAACACAACAACGCTTAACACTGTTATTGTTAGGCAGAGGCAGTGGTGTCTCCGGGGTCGAATTACAATGGGTTCTTCTACATTGAAAGCTTTAAGGGTACCAACGGACCTACTGACCTTAGATAGGACTTTATATTATGTAGAGTTAATTACAGATGTCTCTGGGCGACTTACTATGTGGACTGTATGCTTATTTGCAAGTTCAGTCCAAAGAAAAGCTATAAACACTGCTTTCAGCACATTTTCCATCAATTTATCATTGATGGAAAAAACTGAATCTATGAATAGATTCGACCTCGCGTAACTAAATCTATATAGAGAACATATTACAAGCTATTAAGCTGCCATAATAACAGGCATGTTGCATTATCCACATATTACAATTAGTGAGTAATAACGTTGTTAGCGATGACGTCAGCGACCTCATTAACGTAACGTATTTAACGTGATAACGGCTAAATCCAATTATGAAACGAAAATCCCTATTGTTCCGTTGGATTTTTTAATATTAAAGATCATAAATAACTAATGATTTGTAAGTAGATTTTGTAATATCATAAAATTACTGTCCCACTGTTGGGGACGGGTTTCCGAATCAGAAGGATTAAGCTATAGCCTACCGAGCTTGCCAAGTGCGGCATGGACCTTATACATCGTTGAAAAGTCTTTAAGACCTCTGAAAAAAAAAAACATTTCCTCACGATTTTCATTATCATTAACGTTACTTATTATACGCACGTTACTTCTAAAATCTTAGGTTTGTGGTTTAACCAGGGAGTCAAACCTCGAACTACGAGATTTAAAAAACTAAATTGCAATTTCTAGACTATCACTTCTTATAAACATATGTTTTAGCTCTACACATTATTATTTTAAATACGGAACCTTTCGTGCCCAACTCGCACTTGACTGCATTTTTCCATCAGTCATTTTCTCGCAGGACGAACCATTTATACAAAACATATATTATTATGTATCGTATATTATATCGTTTAGAAAAATTATAGTCCTGCAGTTGCAATTAATTTATGTAGAGTGTTACACATAGCACGATACCCATATATCTAATTTATTTATACTATTTTTTTATAAGATAGGAATAGCAGACGAACATGCAGTCCAGTGATGGTAAGTACTACCGCCCATGTACATCCGTAATCAACTCCAGATCGGATTAGATCTTCCTACCTGAGGTCGGTCACAAATGCGACGCTACCCCTAAGCACTAAGCTGGAATACCTCGTATGTCTCCCTTCAAATCAGAACGCAGCAGCGTTTCACACTGCTGTGTTCTGGTTTGAAGAATGAGGCAGAAATAGGTGTGGTGGTGTCGCCGGAGTCGAACCACAAAGTTCTACCACCTTCGTTAATTAATGTAGAATGTTTTACAGAGCACATTACGCATATATCTAATTTATTCATAGAAATCCGAGACCTAACCTAAGGTAATAAACTTTACAAACATTATTATTCTAAGCTATTTGTAATCGCTATCAGTGGTATCATTATATCATATTTTTATCAATATAATTTATTTATCTTAACAGGAAATTGATGTGCAGGCGTGTTAGTTGATAATGTGCATACATTAATTCATTATTACTAAGTACTACGGTTAAGGTATGGTCTCACTTTGAGCGAGTAACGAGCATTGAAGTAATGCCTATTTTATCGTAAGAATTTTTCTTTCTATTCTTTTAGTGGACTACGATTACCTATAGGTACGTGGCGATTTTTCTTTTAAAAGTTCCATATAGAAATTTAACTAACTTTAACGAACCGCTTACAAACAATACAAGAAAGCCGAAATGTTAATTAAAACTTTACATGATCATTATGTATTATATCAAATCACTAGCTGACCCGGCATACTTTGTAACGCCTCAAAATCTATTTATCAAATATATTTCATATAAAATATAGCCTATGTTACTCGTAGATAATGTAGCTTTCGAATGGTGAAAGAATTTTTAAAATCGGTCCAGTAGTTTTTGAGCCTATTCATTACAATCAAACAAACAAAATTTTCCTCTTTATAATATTAGTATAGAAGTATAGATAACCGAGATTCTGCGTAGAAGCAAAAAAGGAAATATAAGGGACATTTTTTTATTTTTGCTATAGATTTTGGGCTATAATCTTCTGGAATAACAAAACAACATAGTTAATTCTACTATTTACGTATCGCTTGTATTTCACCAAACATCGCTTACTATCAAACAAGTGCTAAAACACTTAACATACAGTACAAGAGGTACATTAATAATTTATAAATACGGAAATGCGTTACATTAGACCTGTCTGTCTGTGTGTCAATAATTGGGAATGGAATTGGGTTACGTTGTGCAAGCGAGCGACCCAATCACTAGCGATTGACAGTTGCTGATAAGAGATGGCGCTGCATTAAATCTTGGAATGCCACAGATAAAATATTTATACGCTTTTTTTATAATAAGGTGGTATTTTCTTGTAGATAAGGTCTGTAGTGTAGAAAAACATAATAATTATTATATTTTTTTACATTCTTACTTAGTGTAAAAATATTTTGACGACCCGCGTGGCGGAGAGGTCACCAGTCCGGGTTCGATCCCCGGTCAGACAGATATCTAAATGATGAATTTTGATTTCTGATTCTGGCTCTGGGTGTTTGTGTATTTGTCTATGTGTGTCCATGGCACCCACGACACAGGGAATCCTAGTGTGGGGTAGTGGGGGCTGTGAATATAGAAAGCCTTAATAGCGTTAATATTTTTAATTGAATTACCCATCCTCTATGAATTTCAATAAAATAGTATAGTACAGCCTTTTTTTTTTGTCTATATCAACTTTGGTAAACCTAAACAGTAACTGGTGAAAAACATAATCATTGGTCACGAAAGACTTAGTATATATTATTTAAAAAAAAGTATATGCAAGAACAGGACTAAAATTCGTATACCCCTATCAGTTGTATTAAAATTTAGTAGAATATTGAATTTTTATCCGTTACAAAGCCTATCAAATTATCCTTTATGTTAAAGAATGACAACAAAAAAATTATACATATTCAAATCGAGAGCACATGCTCTCATAAAAAATATTTTTATATATTATTTCGAAAGTGTAGTGATTATAAGGTAGCACGGAATTTTGTTTTTTACACCGGTAATTGGTAAATGAACCGGTCAAGCGCGTTTTTTGCACGGTGGTTCCGTACTTGCATACTTTGATTTAAATAATTTGCAAGTTAAATTAAATATTGCTTTAAATAAATCTAATTATTTTCATATTACCAGTGGATAATATCTGAGCTAAAAATGGAAACCAAAACAAAATTACGAGACTTTTTTGAATAAGATATTGATATACGTAAATATTTGTGCGTTGTGTTCCTACAGACAATGAACACGCCAGATACATGAGTACTATAAGTAGCAAACAAAATAATATTTTTCGATAGGATGTTTATTAAGAACTGTAAATAAAAACGGGCCAATAATTTAAAGGGAATAATATCCTTTGATCCCGCATTCCACCCGAGGGTCAAAAGGACCATGTTTATTATTTTCATTTTCATGTAAAAATTATAATAGTAATTTACGAAACGAGATAGAATATATTAAGTCATTTATCCGTACGTATTAATTAATGGATTCGCATAAAAATTAGGAACTTTGATGCCAATTGCCAAATGTAATTATCATTGTGAAGAAATAAAATTTGATTTTTTTCTCTATTTAAGGACTTTCTTATGTACACACATTTACTTACTTATTTATTTACTTTTTAATTTGGTCTGTTCCCTTGTTATTGTTCGATTCCAATTGACATGACTGCGACTCCCAATTTTGGTTCCAATTATCGCATGCAGATCCCTAAGTCCCGTTTCTGTCGATGTACCTTGATTCCGCTGGCCGGTGCTCTGCTTAAGATGATAATTACGAAATGTAGAGCGACGCCGCCGTGCAAAATGAGTTAAGGCGGAGCCGAATATTTTATGTTAATATAACTTATTCAAATAATTAATAACATATCATAAACAAACTCAAGAAAGGTGCTATGGAATAAGTGACTGCATAAATGTGTAGTCTAAGTAATTTCCAGCTTAATGAACTGGAGAAATTGTGTTATTTGATATTTGTAGGCAAATGCACAAATACCTGAAACCGATAGCCACTAGGATATGCATCTGCAATCTGTTTCGGGTAAAACCTACTCTACAGATGACTATGAGCAGCAATGACAATTAACCATTAGCTGGCCTGCAAACTCGTTTATTACAATCTTATTATCGTATAAGAATAACATAAGGTTTTTAATATTATTTGTATATTTTAGGAATTCTTTAAAGCCTCACTCCTTTAATTTAGATCCAGTAGGTACGCAATTTCCATAAGTCGTAAGTACGCAATTTCTATAAACCTTCAAAAGGAGACGACGAGTTATGTGGGACTTTTACCGCACTAAAACTCCCCCGGTGACCGTCCTCAGCGCTGCGTAGAGGACTCCGGGATCTCCAAAGGAACGCAACCGGAGTCCTCTTGGCGCGTGACCCCGTCTGGCTCCGCCCAGATGATTATGAAGCTCGCCACTCCGTGTGGAGCGTACGACGGTATGAGGTCACACATACCATCGTTCTTCCCGGGGTCGCTAGCCAGGCGGTTAGAGCTCCCACTCTTGCCGTCCGCAACCCCGAAAGCCCCCTTTTAGTCGCCTCTTACGACAGGCAGAGGATACCGTAGCCCTATTCTGATCCCGAACTTGCTGAAAATACACCTACCCTAATTATACGTACACATATACAATTTTTCGTAACACGTTAAAAAAGTACAACACAATAGTTTTAAATTCATTTAGTTATTGAGCTTAAAATAGTTGGTATTTTATAAGTTTCGGTATGAGCCATGAAACAGTTAGCGATGTAATAACGAAAATTGTTTGAGCTAAGAATTTAGTTTTTGCATCGCTTAAGCGAGCATTGCAATCCATAGAATTTCATAACTATTTCAAACTCATTGAAATTTAATATAACTATAGATCTTTATTACTCTGAGAAATCTAGAATCTCTGTTACACTGATTATAGCCACATATATTCCCAGCAGTTCAAATTCATTGTAGCGGAAAAATTTCAAACTTTATGTTATTGAAACTTCACACATAAAATAGTTACTTTCTTTCATTAATTCGATAAAATAGTCCACCTGATTAGACATCACAATCACTGTAATGAACCTCAAATAGGATTGGAGTCCTGATATCATCTACATGTTTTTCTACCCCTGAGAACAAGTTGTAACTCCTCCTATAAGTGTTTCTTCTTGTCACACCCTTCAAACCAGAAAACAGCAGCGTTTAACGATTTTTTTATTATAAGGCAGAAGTGGGTGTAGCGGTGGTGCATCCGGAATGATACCACAAAAGAAAATCCGGTACGCGTGCCTGGAATTTGAACCCCGGACCCCTAACGTGAGAGCCTTTACATGCCACTAAGCAATAACTATTATTAAATGATGCCGTTATAAAATAAAACAAATATAAACAGAGAAATTCAAGCAGAATTTTGGAAATACGTAGCTTTGAATTAGCCCCATTGCGCTGTAATGGGAGAGGTTTATAAATTTTTAGTGCAAACCATAAAATAATGAGTAGCGTCAAAGCAGTGCCTTAACAACCTTTCTCCAATACCATAAACGGAATAGCGACCCTAATTAGGGTTGCCAAAACCATCTACATTGTATTTATTTGTTTTTTTGGGGCAGTAATTTTGTTGTTCGACAGAGATCAGATGAGTACCAATGCCACACATACGTGTCTTTCTTACTCGTTAGAAATTTAGTTGTTTTCTTCTGGTTTAAAGAATGTGGCAAGGTAGAGAATACTAAGATGGAATGCCTCATCATTCCAACTTTTATGGACTTAACCACGAAAATGAAGGTGAAACGTCTTAGTAACTAATGCAGGCACTATTTTCATCCAGCATTATTTTCATAGACCTACACTAGAATTTTTACACTACACCTTACGTCACACAAACACCCAGACCCAGAACAGAAAGTCAAATTTAGATCATTACCTGACCGGGAATCGAACCTAGAACCTTACGTATAGTCATTTACACTTATACTTAGTGAACCAGCATCATTTAGGTACAGTTTAATTTGTACATGTGTTGTGACAGCCCTGCCTAATTGTGCTCGTTGTTAATTTCGACAGAGCGATCCCCTTTAACGAGGAACACCTCCGTGGGGTAACATTCTGCTACTGAGCGGCTCGTTTACACGTGCAAGTCTACTTACTTGTTCACTGGCTTTAAATTTGTAACGTACTCTTTATATTATACAAGTAGCAAACGACTACACTACTCCTAATGGTTAAAAGCGATCTCTTTTAACGAACACCTCCATGGGGTTGCATTCTGCCGCACGGCAGCTCGTTTACACGTACCAGTTTTCTCGCTTGTTCACTGGCTTCAAATTTGTGACTTAGTCCCGTTGTTCATTGTAGAAATAGCAAAGAGAATCAGTTCCCCTGATGGTTAGTGGTGTCTGCCGCCCATGGACATTTGTTATCAACTTTAAATAAGATAAGAGTCCAAGGATTGAGGTCACAGGTGAGTTGCTTCCCTGAAGACACAGTAGGCTCCACACACGCCTCGAATAAATATGTCTCCTTTAGTACACCCTTCAAATCAAAACACAAAAGCACTTAACACCGCTGTCATTAAGCAGAAAGAGGTGTAGCGTTGATGCTCAAAAATCGGACTAAGTTTGTACTATACACGCTTATTTACTTTATATTGATGTGTTTATATGAATCGACACATAAACAATGTCTTAATTCATTTGGAATTGTAAACCAGCTTACTGGCCACTGCCGCCTATTTTTATCTGTTGCCCATCCCATATATAACAGGAGTTTTATCTAAAGATCAGGTGCATTGCTATTTCTAAGAACAAATATGGTCGTCTTGGTAAATATAGGCTACAGACGTCCATGGATGACAGTAAACATCATCATCATCAACCCATTACTGTCCCACTGCTGGGCACGGGTCTCCTCTCAGAATGAGAAGGATCAGGCCATTGTCCACCGCGCTGGCCAAGTGCGTATTGGTAGACTTCACATACCTTTAAGATTTTTTTTTTATTATAAATCTCTCAGGTAGGCAGGTTTCCTCACGATGTTTTCCTTCACCGTTTAAGCAAGTGATAATTAATTTCTAATACGCACATAAATTTGAAAATCAGAGGTGCGTGCCTGGTATTTGAACCTCGGACCCCTCGATCGAGAGGGCGTGTTCCTTAACCACTAGGCTATCACTGCAATATAGTCTGTATATATTTAACTCAAAGATGACTGACTGACATAGTGATCTATCAAAGCACAGCCCAAACCACTAGACAGATCGGGCTGAAATTTGGCATACAGGTAGATGTTATGACGTAGGCATCCGCTAAGTAAGGATTTTGATCAATTCTACCCCCAAGGGGATAAAATAGGGGTTGAAAGCTTGTATAAATCGTCTTAGTTAATAATGTTACTTCGTAACGCGAGCGAAGCCGCGGGCAAAAGCTCCTATCAGATAAACTGAATGATACGTATACTAAATCAATCTCATACGAAAACTGTAGCAACAAGCAACTCGCCCAACCACTAACCACACGTGAACACACCTAAAAGTTGTTGTTTGCTAAATTACTGTAATAGGATTTTGTTCTTTCGTGTTAGGTGATTAGAGCCACACTGCCTTGTTACGTTTAAGAGCGGTGTAGCATTTACTAAACCTCCTTTTTCAACGAATTTACGTGGAGAACGTAGTTAGTTGTTAGTGGTAGTTTGTTGCACACTTTTGAGCTATGTTTTACGATCATAAACTGAAACTGCTGTAAGATCCCCAGGTGTACAGGAGAATGTGTTTTGTATGTATTATGTTAGTGTGTTAGTAAAATGATAATATGTACCTACACTATACAGTGTACACTTTTTACCGTAAATAATGTACTTAATGTAAATTGACGGTATGTACGCTTCTTATTTTCACATAGTACCTATTTAAAAATGTAAAGTTGGTTAGCAATTAAACAAATAATTATGCCACTTAGACACACTAACACAAATTATATCTACATCGTCTGCCAAAAGAAAATCAAAATTAATTGACTTTGCATAGTCGCCATTTTTCATAATTTATTAAATACTATTCAAAGACTGCGGTGGGAAATGTGTTTCGAGCACCCTCCCCCAAACGACTTAACCGATTTTAACCTATGAGGATATTTCATCTAAATTGTGAGAGTGATATAAACTACATTAGTTCATTTCTTACTTAATTAAAGCAGTGATAGCCTAGTGGTTAAGAGACTCGGCCTCTCGATCGAGGGGTCCGAGGTTCAAATCCCAGGCACGCACCTCTGATTTTTCAAAGTTATGGGCGTATTAGAGATTAATTATCACTTGCTAAACGGTGAAGTAAAACATCGTGAGGAAACCTGCATATCTGAGAGATTTATTAAAAAAAATCTCAAAGGTATGTGAAGTCTACCAATACGCACTTGGCCAGCGCGGTGGACTATGGCCTAATCCTTCTCATTATGAGAGGAGATCCGTGCCCAGCAGTGGGACAGTAATGGGTTGTTCATGATCTACATTTTTTGGTCTGAGTGCTAGCATAACAATTTAGTTAGCAATATTAAACTCGAGTCTGTTTTTTGTAAGTTACAAACACAAAGATGCACATACATGATGCATCATTATGGCGCAACGGTTCCTCTGATTTCGCCACTTCCACTTCTGTGCTAATGTCATTCAGTTTAGGTGTATCTTGCATCTGCGAAACTGTGTCATCGAACGTGGGTATCATCGGAGCCCCTACGCCCCTGTTAGGGTTGCCACCCTTTTTTAAAAATAGTATTTTTTTATGCATTACAGATCCAAAATCTTATATATAAAATTCTCGTGTCACAATGTTAGTTACCGTACTCCTCCGAAACGGCTTTACCGATTTTCACTAAATTTTATATGCATATTCAGTAGTTCTGAGAATCGGCTACTATCTATTTTTCATACCCCTAAGTGATAAGGGTTGTTCACCCTTAACATTTTTATATTTATATGGCAACACAACGTTTGCCGGGTCAGCTAGTAGACAACTCAGTAATACACACTCGTATATTAGTTACTTTCACCGACACCCCTGTCACTAGGGTTGCCACCCTTTCTATAAAAAATAGTTTTCCTTCTGATGTATTACAGATCAAATAAAATGTAAATGATATACTTTATCCGCCGACGTAATGTAATTTATAGACTAACACTCGTTATAGAAAGTCTATCTAATACTTTACTTACCAAAAATCGACATATGACAATTTCTTTATGCTAGATTTATCTTGTAAAATGACTGTCTTTGGTAGGTTAAATGTGAATAGATTGATTATTAATAATGGGCGGAAGACTAGATACGTTTTTCTGATTACTTTTTGCTATTTCAAAATATTGAAACCAGTACTGAAGTTTCGAGGGAGGGCCACGATCTCGGAATTACCATGAAAATATGGTATCTTTTATAGTCGGTTATGGTATCTATCTTATATGGATGGCAACCCTACCTCTAACCTAAATACATAAATAGGACGGCCGTAGATCCTCACGCTAATATGAACGTTTAGCGATGGGGAAAAAGGCTTTTCTGTTACGGCTCTAGCACGCATATGTCTGCTTCAGCATCATCATGCCAATACCGACTCACTGCTGGGCCCAGGTCTCCTATTATAATAATGAGACTTTATCCATGTTGTCTTACCATAAGGCTCCAACTCTTCTAGGATCCTTTGAAATGGTGTAGGAAGATCGGTATATAGATGATAGGATGATGACTTTATGATTCGACTCCGAGACATTACCTCTACCAATCCCTATTTCTACATAATTACAGTAGTCATAAGCGCCACTGTTCTGATTTGTGTGGCAGTGATAGCCTAGTGGTTAAGAAACTCGGCCTCTCGATCGAGGGGTCCGAGGTTCAAATCCCAGGCACTCAACTCTGATTTTTCAAAGTTGTGTGCGTATTAGAAATGAATTATCACATGCTATACGGTGGAGGAAAACATCGTGAGGAAACCTGCATATCTGAGAGATTTAAAAAAAAAAACAAAAATCTCGAAGGTGTGTGAAGTCTACCAATACGCACTTGGCCAGCACGGTGGACTATGGCCTAATCTTTCTCATTATGAGACCCGAGACCCGTGCCCAGCAGTGGGACAGTGATGGGTTGATGATTATGTTTTGATTTAAAATGGATGGTAAAGGAGAGGCACTTACACGAGCCAACATAGTCCTAAGAGGTTGCAATAAATCTATGGCTGACTTCAGACAGTCCTTAAGCGGTTCAAACTCGCTTACTACTTCAATTTAAGAAAAAAACATAATTACTTAGAAAATTATTTGGAATAACAATGCATTGTATTTGCTTACCGTTAAAATTCCAAAATATTTACTTCTGTGTTCTGACCAATTACGTACATCTATTACGCTATTAATCTTTGTTCGGCGGATAATATTCGATTCTATTATTGACTATTGTCTAACCAAATAAATAAAAAACGAGTGCGTAACATGTGAGCAAATATTAAATATCGTCATACCATTACACAAACGCACAATCTAACATACATCGTGTATTACAGCATGTGACGGCGAAAGTACTCTTCGGGAGCGTGAGCGCGATCAATGACCTCAAGCGGCAAGAGAAGGCCGGGCGTGACGAGCGGCGGACGCACTAGCGACATCTATCCACGGGTACGTACAACTATTTTGTGTAGTAGTGTCGTAAGTAGTTCGTTGTGTTGTTAATAGATGGCGTTGTAAACAATGTAAAAAAGTTTATACAGTTCAGAAAACTATACAAACTTTTTATACATTATTTGTATACTCTTGAGAGAGACAAAAATATTAACGTATAATAAAAACAATCCATTAGTTATTACATAAATTAAAGTATTAAACTTTCTCTGTACTCTTCATTACATTAATGTTTTCTGAACGCCATCTAGTGTCAACTTTGGAAACCACGTCGATCTTCTGCTACTTACCTAGTTAACTTAACTGCTACTAGATGGCGTTAATACATCTCACTTGTAATAAATTTTGTTTTCTTTATTTTTTCAGGTTCTGAAAATGTGATAAGAAAATTAATGGAAGCTACGGTGTGATCTCGAATGACAGAGTAATGTTACGTCCATAAAATATATATTTGTGTTTTAGATATAAAATAAATAACTACCTACTGTTAAAATTAAATACTCTGATTTTATATGTAACTTTAGTATAGGACTTAGATTTTATTGTTTAGAGAAGTGAACAATAAATAAAATAAGTTTTCTATTCCTTATTATTTTTATTCTTAGTTACACACGTACCTACTTTCTTATTGTCTTGTATTATAACATTATTATTATATTGAACTTAAACAAAAAACAAAAAAATAGAGGCGAAGTCCTCAGAAGTTTTAATAGGGCTTATTAAGAAATCTTAGGGCGACTGCACTTCCTGCTTTCCCAGATTTGTCCTAGTTTAGAAAGCACTGGATGCTGCATATCTGAGCGATATCCTATTTATACGAACTAGATATAATAATATGGAAACATAAAGCTAATTCTGTAAAAACAACATATAGAGAGGTACGTACGCACCTAAATAGGTACTTGCACCTTCATAATGCACCAAGACTAATAATATAAATTAAAGAAGTAGAACCCTCTGTGGTCCCAATACAGAGACACCACCTATTTCTGCCTAGATTTACAAGAATACAAAAAGAGTTTATTTAAACTTTAATGTAAATCTAGAGGTTACAAAGGGTGAACTTAATGCCTAGTGGCATTCTCGGTGTTCTGTTTCAAAGAGTGTGGTAAGTGCAACACTACACTAATACTACAAGGCGAAGTTGGTCGCATATGCATTGACTGAGCCTGATGACTAAGTTGAAACTCCTCAGGTATCCTATATAGGTACCACATCCACCAAAGCGGAGCATAGCAGTGCTTCAATGCAGTGGAGTAATTGTAAATACTATTATATGAAATTTTACACAGAAATTCTGCTCTCACCGCTTTACAATGGTCTAAAGCCTTTTAGCCTTCATAAGTAGTACTAACTAAGGGAGTTAGCAGCATCGCTAGTTAAAAGTTACATTATTAAGGTTATGCGGATATATCTACGGATATCTGGATATGAGTACCCACTGCATAGATAAGTAAAGATTACTCACTCCTAACAAGAGAATGTACCCAGTTTTGAGAATTGAAATAGTTGCGTAAAAAAGTTTTGCCACGTCTCCGCGCTAAAATGTCCCTAAAATATTTGAAATAATTATTTATTTATTATGTAAATTACGCAGTATTAGTTATTTATTCGTAAATTTTCTCTAAAAATGTTTTTATTTGTCAAGAATTCAAAAAAAGAACTTACTAATAAGCCGTTTGTGGCTTCATTCAATTTCAAGGCGGCGAAGTATCTTTACTAATCAATCTATGACCCACTGTAGAATAAGGCAGGACTTTTTTTTTCTTTTTGTTTGCGAGGGGGAAACCTTCAAAAGGTACCCGACGATGTGGGAGCGACGCCGGGTTATGTGGGATTTTTACCGCACTAAAACCCCCCAGGTGGCCGTCCTCGACGCTTGGTGGAGAACTCCGGGATCTCCAATGGAACACAACCGGAGTCCTCCGAGCGCGATGCCCCAATCGGGCTCTTCCCTGGGGGAGCAGTTTACGCTCCTCCTACACCGTCGTCCTTCCCGGGGTTACTTGCTGGACGGTTCGAGTTCCCACTCTTGCCGCCCGCAACCCCAGAAGCCCCCTTTTAGTCGCCTCTTACGACAGGCAGGGGATACCGTAGTCCTACACTACTAGAGACTACAGGGACAAGAATAAGGCAGGACTACGTTCAACTGCGTTCTACTACGGCAGGATTATGTTCAAATATTTTAATAATGTACTGCGTAACACGTTTTTGGGACTCCGTAACCAAAGGGTAAAAATGGAACCCTATTACTAAGCCTCCGCTTACTGTCCGTCTGGCTATCTGTCCGTCTGTCACAGTGCTCTATCTCCTTAACGTAATAGATAGACATTATCTACTATTATAGACGTTTTTCGCAAAGTATTGTACCGTACTATCTACCTAGACAGTTCAAATTTTCACAATACATTTACTACTATAGTACAAACAATAAAAATAAAAAATATGAACATTTTGGTGGTACGGAACCCTCCGTGTGCGAGCTCGACTTCCACTTGGCCAATTATTTTTCTTAACACGGTTCGAAAATTCGACAATGTAGAAAGAAAACATTCACTTCCGAAATTTTGTAGCCAAAACTCAGTTAAGATTATTTATAACAGGTCATTAGCTATACACTTAGATAGAAAAACTCGGCACTATAATAGATTAAGCAATTAAGACTCTGTGTAATCAGCCCAACGCCAATAAGTAAGCCATAAAAATAGAGGGTAGGGTCACGCCACTAATGAAATAGGCAGCTCACGCACGCGCACGCAATACAACCTTCGTACCACCATAGGCCGTGTAAGTATGATATAATTTGCAACATGGCTTAAAGAAATGTAAGTGTAATGTGCGATGTTAAAAGCCTAGTGGATTCACGTTATCTTTTAGGTAAGAAAAGTAATGTAATTTGCAATGTTAAAAGCCTAGTGGATTGAATTTCATATTTTCGTTAGGGGTCTAGGGTTCGAATCCCAGACATAAACCTCTGATTTTTGTATTATATTGTGCATATTGTTAATAGGTGATTGTTAGCTAGCTTATTTGAAATGAGTTATCACTTACTTACAGTGAAGAACAACGTGACAAGACCTACATGATTTAGAGATTTGTATAACAAATTGTTATCGAACAGACAGTATCGATACCGTTCTTATGAAGCATATAAGCATCGAAACAAAATTACCGATACTTTTCCGTGTACCTACACCACATGCCTCCTATTCTGATAGAGAATCTGTGCCCAGCAGTAAAACCAAAAATAATAATTTGATGAAGATCATTACTTACTTTTCTATCAAACAAATACAAGTGTGTGTTGTCTATCCTATCTTCGTAGTTAAATTCGGAACACCTCTACAAACACACACTCACACACACACACACACACACACACACACACACACACACATAACATATCTAAGGACATGTTGCAATAATAGTCAATCGATGAAATTGTCACAAAATGAAATGCAAAAATATATGATGCATTGAATTAAACATAAGTGTTCGATGGTTGCAGGCGGCTCGTGTAATGAGTGGCCGCGGTGACCACTGCGCGCCATCACATGTAATCATGGCGACAGAAATAGAACTTTGAGGCCGATTGCATTTACAGTACTAGTTACATTTAACTACAAAAAACAACTACAAAATAAACCTGCATTATTAAAATACGCAAATGTCGTGTCTATTTTCATCATTCATCATCATGAAATCATTTATTCAGATTCAGATAGGACTTATTCTATGTATATGTAGTTCATACGAGATACTGGAAGGTGGTAGAACCCGTTGTGGTTCGACTCCGGCGGCACCACCGCCATACCTATTTCTACCTAATAACAGCAGTGTTAAGTGCTGCTGCATACTGGTTTGAAACGTGCGTTCAAATAGACAAACTTATCTGAGACTTTTCAACTTACTTTTCAGGAGTAGTAACGCATATGTTGCCAACATCAAGTAGGAATCCAATCTTATCAGGGGTTGATTGCAGATGTCCATGGGCGGCAGTAGCCACTTACCATCAGGTGGACTGCATGCTCGTCTGCTACTTCCATATAATACAAAAAAAGATGTCAATAGGCAGGACGGTGGAGATCAATAAGCATACAGACCGCAAGCTGCTGTTATTTTATAATATAGAAATAGTAAGCACGCAGTCCACTTGATTGCAAGTGGCAAGTGCCGCCCATAGACATCTGTAATCAATCCCAGATATCTCCTACCTGGGATCGACCACCGATGGGTTGCTACCCTAGAGTATTAAGATGGATACCTCTTGTGTAAGTCAACATCAGAACACAGTAGGTAACGCTTAAGAATTCGTGATTTCAATTCATATTATTTAACTAAATATTATTAAATGATGCGAGGCGGAAATTCTAGGCTATAAAGCCATACCGTCCTATTTAATTTTAAAATTTAAAATTTAATTTTTGCACCTGCATGTATCCTTTGAGGGAGGGAGGGTGGTACATACTGCATGGTTTAAAATATATACCATCATACATATTTGTAGCGGATTGTTGCGAAGTAGTTTTAATCTTAACTTAATAGCATGGATTTCCGCAAAGTAACGCCTGATACAATTAACTACCATACCGTCCACTCGTGTCCAGTCAAACCAGTTTAGGATCAGATGATTCAAATATAAAAAATCGTCTGTTGATTCAATAACAATCGCTAAGATTGTTTAGATCATAAGGTCTTTAACCGGACCACATTTAGGCACCCAGTCGATACTTGCAAAAATAAATAATACCTGAGGTAGAGAGTAACTTTGAAGAGCTTTTTAAATAAAAGTTTTTGAAGGTGGTTGAACCCTTTGTGGTTCGACTCCGGCGGCACCACCGCCACACCTATTTCTGCCTAAAAACAGCAGTGTTAGGCGCTCCTGTGATCCGTTTTGAAGGGTGTGGTAGGGGAGACAGACTTTTTCCGAGGCGTGCAGCTTAGTCCTCAGGGGTAGCGGCGCATCTGTGGCCGACCTCAGGTAGGAAGGAATATGTAATCTGGGGTTGATTATGGATGTCCATGGGGGGCAGTAGCCACTTACCATCAGATGGACTGCATGCTCGTCTGCTACTCCTATATTATAAAAAAAAGTATACTTAAAAACAAAAGTAATGTTATATTTTTAAACTAATTCTTATATTGGGGTAATCGAATGTAAAGGCAACGTTAGAAAACATTCCCGTATAGGGAGATATTTGGGTTGTTTTATTTTGGAGGTAAAAATATGTCATTTTTTTAAAATCTTATATATAAAATTCTCGTGTCACAATGTTAGTTACCGTACTCCTTCGAAACGGCTTTACCGATTTTCACCAAATTTTATATAGATATTCAGTAGGTCTGAGAATCGGCTACTATCTATTTTTCGTACCCCTAAGTGATAAGAGTTGTTCACTCTTAACGTTTTTTATTGATATCGCAACACAACGTTTGCCGGGTCAGCTAGTATAAATCTATAAATTATCCACCTCCGAAAAACATATCCCCATGTTTTTATATAATACTTCAACAGAATTAAACACTTGAATTCAATCTCAATTTTAAGGAAAAAACCCTTTATTTTCGTATTTGAAAGCCATTATCACAATAATTGCGTTGTTTTTTTCACACGTTGAGGCACTTGTCCTACTGTCCACGACCACGAACGAAATAACAACTATATTTACAAAATGTTATTCAATCAATCATGCCAACAAAATATTCGCTATCAAATAAATAGAACTAATTTGTAAGATAGGCTTATTTCTAAAAAAAATATATGAAATTCCTTTAATATGAATCTAAATAATGAAAAAAAGTAACTTAACACCAGATTAATGACATGCCACTTATTTTTTTGTGTGATATAGAATTATCAAATGATTATGACATCTACCTGAGGCTAAGTTGCTACTGTCGTTCATGGAAGCCTTCTGGCCGCAGATACGTTGATACCATCATCATCAACCCATTACTGTCGCACTGCTTGCCACGGCACCTTGAAACCCTCGATCAAGAGGTCGAGTTGTCAATATTACCATACTCTACCAACCGGAATACATGAGAATACTACATTAGGCAAAAGCAGGTGTGTCGGCGATGCCTCCGGAGTCGAAGAAAGAGAACCAATTGTTCCGTCCAGGCAGAAGAGAGATGTGACGGCAAAATCTCCGAAGTCGAACCTCAAAATATCTCTCGTCGTTTATCCCTGCATAGTGGGCCACGTGGCTAAGGTCTTTAACCGAGCCTCAAATCGCTCGCGTCCGGTCCGACATCGGCCAGATATCTAATGATATGGCCGCTGATCGGAATGCTGTCACACCGATGCGAATTAAAGACAAATAAGAAATTAATTAAATTATTTCAAATCGCATGTCGAATGCGTTCAGATATGCTGAAATATATGCTGATATTCTTTGGGTACCTTTTATATTTCTTTAATAGACATATAATAATTCTAGCACTAACGTTGACAAGAAATATGATAGGTTAGGTTAGGTTATGTTACTCGTTGTATGTTTGGCAGTGAGGCCATGCTACCACTACGCCCATTTCTGAATTATAGGTAAGGGTTGAAGGATGAAGTATATTGAAGTATATTCTAATTTCAAGAAATAAAATACACATCTGTGATTGATTTAGTAAATATTCTGTCATACATGACATCAGCTGAAAATGTACCTAATTTACAAAGGTACTAATTTGCTAAGGTACAAAAGATTTAGTTAATCTCGAGGACATACATCCCTAACGACGTATTAAGTCATTGAGCGCCAAAACGTCAAAGTTTGTTCATGACAGCGCTCAACGAACAACCCTACAACTTCAAATTCGTTCCGTTAGTTGTAACAAAAAAGCGGTCAAGAAAGCTCATTTCGCTACAAAACAAGCACGCGAACTAAAGATCATCGCTCGAGCGAGGCAACATAACAGTACTCCACAGCCACGTTATGTAAGAGTTAGTCCTCGCGCGCCTGGCAACACTCCATCACGCGGGAACATTGCCAGTAACTCCCTAAATTGTAAAAAGTAAAAATAAAACAAATCGTTGCGCCAAAAATCAGGATTCCAAATCCCTAAATTAAACGTGTTTTCTTTTTCGTGGGACGAAGAGATTCAAATTCAAATCAGTTGCGTTCCACGTTCAAAATAGCGCGGGTTTTGTGCACAGCTTATAAACTGTTTATTGAAGATAATTAACAACTGTTGATTGGAGATTAAAAATAATGTCTTTGTCTCTGTAATCTAATTTTAATCATGGAAGTGATAAGGTTAGTATCGTCAATGGTATTTATATTTTTTAGAAATGATTATGTTTAATATATGTTTTAGAAATTTGGTAGTCTACGAGTACTTCCTTTTGCGTCATAATAGAATGATAGCATAGACTAATAATATGTTTTGGGAATCTACCTTCATTTTAACGCTTTTTTTAATACTTAAGTTTAAAAACGACAGCTGATATAATTCAATTAATAAATAATATAAGGTAAGGCTTATTTATTACTTTTTTAAGAGCAGTGTACCTATGGATACGATTTTATTAATTTTGAAGTTGGAAAGGACTATGGATTTCGACTCCTAAAGTGGCACACTTATTTATACAAATTAACAGTAGGTAGTGTTAAGCGCTGCAGTGTCCCTTTGAAGGGTGTGGTAAGGGAGATATACATATTTATCCAATATGTTAAAATTCAGTCCTCAGGGGTAGCCTCTTTATTAAGATTTAATCACAGAATTTCATCAGTAGAAACCATTTCACATCAATCAGGGGTAGCCCCGCATCTATTTAAAATTAATCACAGAATTTCATCAGTAGAAACCATTTCACATCAAGTGGGAGTCCACTTAGTTATACATAGTTTACTTATTCAATTACATAAAAACTTATTCATAGTTCTTCCCACTTTACTCAGACCAAAAAAGAAGGATAACGTTGTTTTGAAGCACAATTTTGTATATTGTAGCACAATATTAATAGGTACCGAGTTGTGTAATGACTATGAACTTTTTATAAGATATCAAAGTATATATAATTCGGGAGTGCCCGATGCCACTTATTTATTTTATACAAAGCATTAAATATTGTATAAAATTTGCTTGCGTGTTGTGCTTTATAGCCATAGGAGAGAAAAGCAAGCTTGTTTTTTCTGTTTCATGTTTATAGTTATGTGTGAGAATTTTTTACACATATACATACGTAGTACATATTACGTACGTAGTATATATTTTTAATTATAATAAATTTTACTAACATAGGTTTTTAAGTACAATGTAAATACTAACAAAATATGGACTATGTCTGAATTAAATGGAAATAAATAAATAAATAAATTACCAAATCGGCAAAATTATGTATGTCAATTATGTATCAATATTTTGTTTTCATTGGCTTTGTCTACGTTTTACAGTCTGAGTCGTGAATAAACAAAAATGGCGGCATTTCCTTTAAAGTGCGTATTACTTCACTTCAGGATTTCCTTATTTCTAAACTGGCATAGTTGGCATTCTCTCGTGGAGAAAA
Source organism: Epargyreus clarus clarus (assembly GCA_014595695.2). NCBI lineage: Eukaryota > Metazoa > Arthropoda > Insecta > Lepidoptera > Hesperiidae > Epargyreus > Epargyreus clarus. The sequence goes on along the minus strand of JACTTY020000017.1, from coordinate 64,159 downwards.
TAAATCGCGTTAACTTACATAATGAGTAAAAAGAAAACGGTTATGTACTGACTTATTTGCTTTTCTACTATTTGTAAATACTAATAAAATTTTACTTAAACTGCCAGACTCAAACAGAAAATGACGTAAAAAAAAATTAACTCTGCTACCACATAAACGTTTGTTTTATATAATTTAGGAGCATCCAGTCTATCCATAGCATCTGTAAGTGTCTATTGCTACCCGTACATATCTATAATCAAACTCAGATAAGATTAGATTCCTACCTGAGGTCGGCCGCAGATGCGCTACCCCTGAGGACTAAGTAGAGTAGAGTGCCTCGAAAAAGTATGTCTCCTTACCACACCCTTCAAACAAGAATACAACAGCGCTTAACTATCCTGTTATTTGACAGAAATCAAACCGCAAAGGGTTCTACCACCTTCCAAAAAGAATGAGAAAAAATGTTTAAAGTATTAGCGATAGGCGGAAGCCTATCGCTAATACTTTAAATCGTTTATATGGAAATATAAACGCACTCTTGGCAATAGTACAAAAACCCACTTAAATCGTTTACAAACGAGTAGTCGATAATTGTTTAATGTCCGTGTATGTGTATTTTGGAAATTGAAAGCTAACTTTCACGTTAAACGGTGTTTGATGTGATTATTACGTTAGAAATTTGAATGGCAATGGGCCGCGGAAACTATTGTACGCAAACACCTAATAATCTTTTAGAGTCTGTAATACCAAAAGCGACTAAACCATTGTTAACTCCAAATTAAGGCACTTTTTGCAACTATTATGGACAGCCTGCTTGATTTAATTTAGCATCGGGGAAAATCCTCCGTAAAGTTTCCACATCTACTAGGTAAGCGGGTAAACCCTAGAGATTGCAATCCTATTTGACCCGGTTCAGTCTTATTATATTAAAATTCAAAAGACAAAATACAGTTCACTTCCGAGTAAATTATCACTTCTTCTCATGGATTATTATTCTTCTTCTCTCAGATTAATTGAAATCTTCTTCTCTCAGATTAATTGAAATCAAGTTCAAATAGGATTCTAATCCTACCAGAGTTCGGTCATTCTTGATTACTGTGACTTTTATAAGTTTCTCCCTACCTTGCCACACCCCTCAAACTAGAATATAGCAGCACTTTAAATCTCCTGATAACAGCATTGAATACAGCTGTTATAGATCAAAAATAATTGTATGTAATTGTGTAAGTTTTGCTTATACATTCGTTATTTTTTAAGTAGTTTATTTATTTATGTATGGCGGTGTGTATACAAATATTTAGTCACCTGATAAGGATAACATGATAATTTATCATGGGAACTCAATTTTGCTCTTTACAGATACAAATACATCTTCATATTGGTAGTTACGTTCGACATCGTGTCGTCTATAAATAAAAATGGGACTTCCATAGAAAAATCACATAACTGTCCCTTTACAAGAATAATTGAAGACATTTTCAAAATTAATAACAAAACATCTGATAGTATTTATGTTAACGACGATGATCGCACTAAGTTATTTCTAAATTCAATAAAGAATTTTACTTCAACCGAGAATAATACTAGTAAATTGATTCAAGAAGAACTAGTGAATGATATAATAGCTTCTATAAAGAGGATAAAAGAAAATATAACAGCTGAAGAAAGTGCAAAGGAATCTTCACTAAATGAAGCAATAATATTAAATGTACCAAGAAGAAATAAAACAACGCATAATAATAATAATAATAGAAAAGTAGTCAATCAGATTAAGAGTGGTATAGAAGACAGAATTGATGTACATAAACCGAAAAACGTCACAACAAAAATAAAAATTACAAAACGCGATGATGCGATGCAATTAGATAACACAAAAAATATAAAAAATGATATGAATAAAAGCGAATACGTAGAAATATTAACAGTAGAACCTAATAACACAATAATTAATAATTCCTCTTCGAACACAATTTTAGAAGTTTTGAAGCAAATTATGCCTATGTTGAACAGTTCGATCAACAAAGAGTTGCACAGTGTGACAATAATCGAAAGGAATCAAAATAAGAATCAAACATTTTCTGAGACGAAAAATATATCAACCGTAGTCGTGAAATATTGCGATAAAAGTAATGTTACACTATCCAATAACAGTTCGAATATAAAAAGAGAAGTAAATGATACTCTTGGCTATGATGATTTTCACATAGAAACAGATAATACTGACTACAATAATGCTAGCTTAGAAAAGAAGATGGATTCAAACTTATCGACAAATGGACACCAGAATATTTTAGAGGCGGCTGAGTATGGAATGCAGAAGATGCACGAGCTCTACACAGTTCTGGAACCGAAATTATACTCTATGGGTAAGTGGCTAACTTAAAAATGTTTATTATAAATATTTATTGAGTTCCTATATGGTTATATAGGAATTTTTAGTGATCGAAGGTTTTTACAAATAAATATTGTTAGAAATAAAATGATTCTATTATAGAACTATTTTAATTTTTTTTTTTTGTTATTTTCATGACTTGTTATTTTTATAATAATAATCTCATTTATATAGTCACTGGTTGGTACGATTGTATGAGTTAGCATAAAAAAAGAAAAATAACGCGTCTTGACATTTGAGTTATATTTTGAGCGGGAATTTAAAAAAAGTTTTAAAACTGTTCAAGAAATAGTTTTATTCTTTCAATATGAAATACTGCCACGACTCTATATAATTCAAGTTCACTTATTCTAATTATTCTTTAAATCTTTAAATCTGATATAAATCTTTGATGCTCAATTCTGTGCTATTATTGTAGCGTTGCTGTGTTCAGGTTTGTAAGGTTATCTGCAATTATTGGCATATAAAAAGAAGGACTTAAAATTGGTTCTACGACAAAACACCTTAGAAATAAAATAATATGTTCATGAAACCTATCTTACAACACCTTTCATATCAGAATATAACAGCGCTACGTCACTGACACCAATAAGTATGAGTTCATACTTGTATCCATAGATAAGTAAAGATTACTCACTCCTAACAAGAAAATGTACCCAGTTTTGAGAATTGAAATAGTTGCGTAAAAAAGTTTTGCCACGTCTCCGTGCTAAAATGTCCCTAATGTATTTCATTTATTATGTAAATTACGCAGTATTAGTTATTTATTCGTAAATTTTCTCTAAAAATGTTTTTATTTGTCAAGAATTCAAAAAAAGAAATTATTAATAAGCCGTTTGTGGCTTCATTCAATTTCAAGGCGGCGAAGTATCTTTACTAATCTATGCTTGTATCCTTTAAAAAATACCAATTAAATTATGGTTCCCCAGGACTCTGGCTGGACGACAAGAACCCAGCGCGTTACGTAGCAGCCTTCAACGCGCCCTCTGAAGACATAGCCAAGTATTCCCGGTACGGCTACGCGACTATGCAGGCCGCCGCTAAACTTAAACAACTTACTGGGTAAGTGGATATTAGTGATTGATCAGTAATAGCCTAGGGGTCCGAGGTTCAAATCCCAGACTCGCAGCTCTGATTTTTCAAAGTTATGATCGTATTAAAATTTAATTATCACTTGCTTAAACGGTAAAGGAAAACATCGTGAGAAAACATATATCCCTACCTAAGACATTTTTAAAAAACATCGAAGGTATTTCGATTACCATTACCATTTGGCCAGCGCGATGGACTATAACCTACTTCTCATTTTGAGAAGAGACCCGTTCCCAGCAGTGGGACTGTAGTGTGTGGACAACGACGTAGATATTACAGCTATGTTATCCGACATATATTTCAACATGATAACAGGAATGTAGAAATCTCGTTTAACAAGTACGTCAAGTATACGTATGTGGAGTTCTAACAGTATTTGGCCGTAGAATTATTATGGGTCATAAAAGCCGACGCCGTCCGTCCATATGCCCTACGTTTAAATAGCTGTATCTTTTAAAATATCTTGTCTTTCGTAATCGTCAGCCGAGTGACGTCATTACATAGCCAACATCTTGATAAGTAAATATCTTATATATAAAATTCTCGTGTCACAATGTTAGTTACTGTACTCCTCCGAAACGGCTTTACCGATTTCCACCAAATTGTATATGCATAATTGCATATATAGTAGGTCTGAGAATCGGCTACTATCTTTTTTCATACCCCTAAGTGATAAGGGTTGTTCACCTTAACATTTTTTTATTTATATGACAACACGACGGTTGCCGGATCAGCTAGTTAACTATAATTACTAAAAAATCGAGTACTTCAAAAAGATGTAGCCACTCACACGGTCACTCTCACAATTTAGACGAATCCAACGACACTTCATTTTAAAATCCGTCAATCCGTTTGGGCTGCAAAGCGTGCCAAAGAATGTGACATACATACATTTAATAACATTATAATTCGCAGTCGGGTAAAAAATCGACATATTATAAATTCCCACCCATTGCAAAAGAAAGAATATTACAAAGAAGTAAAATGTATAGTACGCGTAAAACTGCTAGTCCGCTATGAATATAGAAATGAATCGCCATAGTAAATTGTATGACAACACTCCTAGCAACAACTTCAGAGCGGACTAGCAGTTGGGCGCGGACTAGACCTTACGATAATTTTTAATATGTGTTGAAATTTTAATATTTAAAACGTCAAATAAATTAAAATTAATCATAAGAGTTATAAGCAAGATTTTTATCGACTACTTGAATACTTCCTGGCACAAACTGCATTCCGTGTTTCTAATTAGTAAGCCTCTATCTGGGTTTTGAATGTCATTACAATTTTAAATTACACTAGCTTTTACCGGCGAGTTTTCTTAAGTTTTTGCTATCACGTAATAATTTACGTACTTAAGATATGTTTACTAATAAATATACGATTTGAATGTTTACAAATTTCATGATTAAACTATAATCTTACCTATTTTTGTCTCATAGCCGTTGCAATGCAGCATAGTTGCGTTTCCATAGAGATGTAACTTAATCCTAAAGATGCAATCATCGGTTGTATTAACCGCAAATTCCATTATTCACTTTCGTACCTTAAAGATATCTAAGAGTATCTATTTATAATCAGTAAAGACAACCAAATATAATTTGTGAAATCAAATTAATATACCAATAACATTTTACGACCGATGTTTCCTCTACAAAACGGTCATTTAACTTAGTATTCAGAATTTCCTTACGTACAACCTGAAAACTAAAATATTTAATATCTATTTAACTGCGTACAGGAATTTGTCACAAGTTGCTAATTGCTGCCCATCACCAGCGTTGCGAAATAGAAACATTTATCACATAGTACGCTGAACGTTCTAGGAACCACTTACTGTACTTGTTTACAAGTCGGTGCACGGCAGAGAAAACGCCTAGTTGAGTTATTTTTAACAGGTTTAAATTTGGATGCTTAAAATTAAAATTTCTGTCACAGGTATACATTCAATGTATAGTATAAAAATTTAGTGAATATAAACTGTTGATTCGACAATTTTATTAAATCGAATCGATTGAATTAGATTTTAATTATGTAAAGTTATTTTATAAGTTGCATGAATAGGTAATAGTCACCTTTATTCAATAAATTTATTTTTACAGTCATAATTATCTACCTAAAAATAATTACAATGATTGACTGATCAACAGCTTAAAACATCTTAAGTATATATTCTGAAATGAAATGAAATATATTTATTTTGTATAGGCCACCGGCGGCACTTACAAATTGTCAGTTACAATATTTTTCTCAACCTACTACCGTTCTGATCTACATAATACGTTGTATACAAGTTATACCCAAGTGCGTAATGAGATGATTTTCGAAAATTAATTACGTAAAATAACTAAATAAGAAATGAAAACCTTTTTTATAAACCGCATCTGTATTAATAACATTATTTATTTCATAAGCCCCGTATCACATTTTATAAACATTATTGCAACATGTTTCATCCTTTAATTAATTTTTAAATACTCAAATTGCGAGACTCGTCATAAATTTGTAAAGTGGAACCCGAATATTTAGTATAATAATTACGGCAGTTTTACAAAATCGATTACAATAAATTGAACATTTTTATTTTCATTTGAACTTGGCTTGTTTTTACGAATTTTATCGGATATCGTAACTGGTTTGGTCACCCGCTGGTTTGATCTTTAGTGAATGCAGTAAAGGTTTCCAATTGACCAGCCAATGTTTTATTTATGTCCGATTGGATGTGCTGTGATTAGATATGGATATGATGCTTCGGCACGTACAAGATGTGGAACGAATTACCATTGAAAAGATTCGCAGATCGCTATGGCATCGGCACTTCAAAGATAGTGCAAAATTAGATTTTTTTTAATGAAATTAAAGTTGCAATTGAGCATGAAGTCCTTTTATTAGTAAGTGGACTGCCACTCTGTAATCACTGTGCCGCATAGTATTGGTCAAGCACTGATTGAAGCAATGAAAAGGATTTAAAAATATGAAAATTTGACTAGTTTTACAAGTCTTCCAGATTTTTTTTATGCCAAGTTTTATGGTGATTACAGCTACATACACCCACCTACTACTAATGCTACTATCGTCAGATATTCTAGAGTTTCTACGCTGCTTGTTCCGTTTCAGATGTTACGTGAGATGTGAGCTCGATATGATTCGGAATACAATGAAACTTTCGAATAATCGCATTATCATTTATTCCTTAGTACTTACTACCAATGAAATGATTTATTCTATAAATGGATATGATATAAACAAAAAGAATTTTCCTCATTAGGTATAATATTTTAGTACCTGCTTATATTTTTAGATAACTAAACCTGACTATTAACCATTCGTAACCATTTTGAAGGTGGTAGAACCCTTTGTGGTTCGACTCCGGCGGCACCACCGCCACACCTATTTCTAGGAATAGTAGCCACTTACCATCAGGTGGACTGCATGCTCGTCTGCTACTCCTATATTATAAAAAAAACAATATGCTTGTTTATAATATAAATACAATTTACAAGATAACAAATAACAATTAATATACGTGTATACTTACTGTATATTTTTTAAACTAGATACCATACCTATTCCACAGATGACCGTGTTGCTACTTTTTATATATGGATGCAAAAATACGTAAGAAAACGGAATCTAATTAAGATTACAAAAAGTAAAATATTTTATAATCATGAAGTTATTCGTACATCCACGTCACGTTAACATATTCAAGTGCCAATGATGCGACATCCTGCATAAAACCGCGGATGTGGCGTAAGACTGACATTAAAATATTTATGTAATATAAATATATATACACACGAAAGATAAAGGTTTAAAGGTTTAGTTTACGATTCTATGGATTGTATTGACCCTTTCTTGAGTCGTCCGCAGCATCTCCGCCACACATAGGTATTTCTACTTTATGCATTTTGTACTAAACCCTACATAAGATTAGATTCTAACTAAGATTGGCAACAAATACATTGCTGTCCCTGAGGATTAAGTTTGAATGCTTTGGATAAGTATATCTCTTTTACCACACCCATCAAATCGACACAGCAGCTCTGAATATTGCTGTGATTAGGCGGCAATAGCTGGTGTGCTGGTGCATCTGGAGTCGTACCACGAAGGTTTCTACCAACTTCAAAAAATGGTTCTATTCTGTTCTGGTTTCAAGGATATGCTAAGGCTTGTTCTTTAGTTCTAAGTTAGTCGTAGTAACGACATATTTTCGCTGACCTTATGACTTCAGTCTTATATAGACTAGATTTTAGACAGAAGTCCATGGACTGGTTAACGACCAGTTAAAATTAGTCGGAATGAACACGTTAGGTATATCAATTTTATAAAAGATCTACCTACTTACTAACATTTTAAAATTTTCTTATTAATGTATTTCGAGCGCAAAACTGAATTTCATATTTTTGTCATTCAATTACTATATCCCAACGCAATATTTGCCACAAAAAGTTAGTAAAAATACTATCAGATAAAACATAGAGAAACAATTACAATAGTTCGCCGAATATATTTTCCGTAAAATATATTTTATCGAAACATCCAATTTAGCACCTTGTCTTACCATAAACTTCAGACGATCATTTTGAAAAATCGTATTCAATAACTACAGTAAATAAAATTATTATTCAATTACATATTACATTAATACATTACATATTTAAAGAATACCATATTTCAGTCAAGCGGTAAGTTGTTGTAGGTCCGAATTATATTACTGTCCTAAACGCATTAAAATTAGTTAGGTTAGGTTAGTTTTCTGTCAAAATACACATTATGGATAACTCTGATTCATCTCATTATGACTAAACTCTTTAATAACGATTGCAAACAATAAAAATACCTATTTTATTAAGTATTAGGTATATCAACTTGCAAATACTATGGACCAGGTTCTTTGACATATCAGAACTGTTCAGTTCGCTCAGTTTAGTTCAGAATTATTCTCTCGCTTATACCGTGGTAGTGAGAGAAGTGCTTTAAGCATTAGCAACGCACTGGAACGTGTTTGCAGCGATACAACAAAAACTTACCTTACATTGTGTTGCTGTAATTCAGATATCGAAAATCTAGCGAAACTATTAGATAGACTTTGAAGTGGATTTCACTTCACTTTTACCCAAAGTGGTTAATTATTATTTATACATTATAATTACCTGATCATATTTCTGAAAAATAAAACTCATTCGGCACTGACATATCTATTTTTGTCTTAAATTGTGTTGGAATACCTCGTAGTTTCAATTTAGTGCTTAGGAATATCCAATATACTTTTCTCTAGATTTCATCTTTAAATAATTCTACCACCTAATTATTTATCCCGTTACTGTGAGACTGCTGGGCACAAGTCTCCTCTCAGAATGAGAAGCGGAAGGCCATAGTCCACCGCGCTTTTCAAATGAGAACTTTTTTTATAGATCTCTCAGGGATGTAGATTTCCTCACGATGTTTGCCCTCATCTTAAAGCAAATGACAATGAATTTTTAATACGCACTAGCTATGAAATCACAGGTGCCTGCGATTCGAACCTCGAATACTTCAATCATTCATTTATATCACCAACACACGGCCAAGCACAGTGACACCGATCTTTTTAGAACAGCCCAATATCCAGCTCACCAATTAACAGTTACAAATTACGTGATTGACGTAATAAAGGTATTTGGATATAACCTTTTGAGAAATAGCGGAAAAACAAAGCCCCAGTTACTTCATGTTTGTAACGATTTCGATAAAACTTTATGTTTTCTACCTGCAAACCTAATGCTATTTATTCAGCGGTGGCTGCAGAGTAATAATTAATATAGAGTGCGTGCATGCCGCCAACGCCTTAGTACGGAGCGTAGTGATATGGCTGATTCAAAACTTAGTTGTAAAATGGACTATTAATTTTCTGAGCACATAATACTAAAAATCAGGATATTACCTATTAAATTACCGAAATTAACTAACTTACTTCACTTCAACTCAAATTACGACCGTTCATCGTATTACAGTGATAGTGATCTTACCTGTGTTTCCTGTTCACACTCCAATAGGTTCGCTCTATTCTTATAGTTGCTCTAAGACTATAACGGTTATGATAAGGCATTAAGACTGATTGCAAAGGTAGAAGTATTTACATAAAATCATTTAGATTTATCTGGCAGTGGACCCAATCCGGGACCCCGTGCAAAGTGAGTCGTATTCATTAATTGAAGAACTTATTCGTAAATAATTTCAGGGACAACTTCCTTGGTCTAAATACTAATCCTGATAACAAATCGTTTCTTGCATACGTATATTAATTAATATTACAACATTAACATTTACAATTTAAAACCTTGATGCTACAATATTTATTAGCAAATAGTATATATTTTTTCAATGTGCGGACCGTTTTTTGATGGTAACAAATGAAAGAGCTTTACATCTATTTATCACCACCACCGTTTCGCAAGCTGTTTTTGCAATAGAGAAGAAACTGCTAAAGAAAATCTGCAATATAGGCGGCGGTAACCACTTAAAATCAAGTTGATTGCATGATGATTCGGTACATTTATTGAAGACTACTTAAATTAATTAATAGCATGCAAGAAGTAGATATACAATTTACATAATTTCGTGCATTTGAGAACTTCAAAGAAAACAACATTTCGAAATATGCTTATTATTTTAACACGCTTTTATTAGCTTGGGTTGTATGTAGGTATGTATGTATGTACGTAACAGTAACGGAATCTTTGAACCCGATTTCTATCCACTTTAAACGTTCAGTTTAATTCAAAATTTTGATGAAGTATCAAAAACCGATGACAATACACGATTTTAATAATTTTGTACATTGTCCTTATCAACATCTTCAGGATTGACGATTTTCGAGGCGAGAGAAAGCGCCTTAGGGACAGTTCAGGCAAAGTTACTAGATTGATTTTTAGTTTTGAAATATAATAATGTAATTCCCTATAACTCAAATGTACTGAAACATATCTATAATGCCATCTTTGCTTGCTTGGGGTGCTTTTCGAAAACTGATAAGTGGAGCACCCCACGCTTTTTCACAATTATACTATTTACTGTTCCTTAATTGATTCCTAGATTGAAAATTATTTTCTACTTTTTGGTGAGTTTATCATAAAAGCGTGTTTTTAGTTTTTTGAACTATATTTTTTAATATGAAAGTAGCAAACGAGCATGAAGTCCACCAGATGGTAAGTGGCTTATGCCGCCGATGTACATCTGTAATCAACCGCAGATAAGATTTGGGTCTTACCTAAGGTTGGCCACAGGATTAAGTTGGAACTTGCCGGACAAATATATTTTCCTTATAACATCCTACAAAGCCTTAGTACAAAGCGGACCTCAGCAGCGTTTAACACTCTTATTATAAACCACAAATAAGTATGACTGTGGTGCCTCCGGAGACGAATAACAAAGGCTTCTACTACCTTCATTCGCACACTCAACGTCAACATCCTATTATTATTACACCTACTTGATACTCGTGAACATTTCGACACCACCACATGTGTAATTAGATTAAGAGTAATTAATATTCTACAAAGTTTTAGACCAAGGATGAAACGTCCCACTATGTTCTGTTGTCTTCACGTGATAAATGTCGTAAAACGTATGTAGGTGCGATAGAATGGTAGCATTGTTATTGTTAAGTTAAATGCATATGTGATGCTGGTAATTGGTCCATCATCATCAAGCCACGGCAAATACCATTTTATGATTAATACTTTTCTATCCCATTGCTGGACAATGGCTTCTACTTAGTATGGTTTTAGGCAAACAAGTGCAGTTAGTTCGGATTTGAAATCTTTTTAAAAGAAGTCTCAAGCCAATGATAAAATTAATCAATATGCTGTTGCAGGTAGCTATGAACGTGGTGACTCTGTACGTAAACCGCAAAACATTCTCAACTTAATCTTTTTTATAAATAATTTCCAAAACATTTTGACGCTTGGGTGCAATCCATTTTATATTCCTTTTATTTTAAACAGCTGAGCATAAGACTTTCTTCATACATGAACAAGGCCTAAAGAAGGTCTCCTACACACTGCTTCAAAGCGGATTAATGGATTGGCACACTAAAAAAAAACACACCTTAAATTGAAATCAAAGAGTTACTTCAGATATCAAAACGATGCTGTAATGCCTGATAATGAGGTCGCTAATTATTTACCGTCATTACGTAGTGAAAAACTTGATTTCCATAAATTGATTGTACTCAGTCTAACCGTGAAATGATTAGCGATATAATAATATGCACGTTGGTGTATTTGAGATATTGACAATTGGTTACTTATACTTTATGTTCTGGAACGGAATGGTTGCCCAAAATCAAAACGTATGATAATCTTATATAAATACATATACCACCGGTTATATAGATTATACATTATTGATAAATTTTAACAACATCTTGCGCGGTCGGGAATTGGATGAGTGACGGTTTTTGGTTAAATTTCATATACATTTTCACTTCCACATTCAAAGCACCTATATGACAAGTGGCGGATGGTCAGGACTCCGGCACTAGCTGAGTCCGCAACCTGCTCTCCCTCTAGCGAAGGTGGATGGTCTAGGGAACCGGCAACGGCGACCAAAGCTATCCTTCCCTTGCAGCCCATAGTCTTCTTGTCCCGGCTGAATTTTAGTCTCGCCTCCAAAACCCGGTGAACCTGTACAGGTCGCTAGGGCCAACAGTAACTACACAAAACTAAAAAAAAATCAAAGCACCTTAAGAAATCGTTATCATCGGCTGCTTTGTTCGCTGTCTGGTCACAGTTTGACCAGTACCTTAGTCAAACTTACTTCCGATGACCCAGTGGTCATCGGAATCGATTTCATCTCATTCATGATCAAATTTTATTTAAATCAAAACAAAATTACTACAGCATCTCAATCAATTTGAGGTTTAAAATTAATTCGGACTTTAGTAGTTGTGCGCGCAATCAATTGTTACAATGAAGCAATAATGATTTTTTATATTAAATGTCATTGATTATGAAAAATTACGAGCATTCCACCTGATGGTGAGGGGCTATTGCTATCCACGGACATCTGTAAACAACTCCAGATAAGTTTACATTTCTTCCTGAGGTCGGCCACAGATGCGCCATTACTCCTGAGGACTTAGTTGGAATGCCTCGGAAAAGCATGTCTCCCTTACCACACCCTTCAAACCAAAACACAGCAGCGCTTGACACTATTATTAAGTAGAAATAGTTGTGGCTGTAATGCCGCCGGAGTTAAGACACTTGGTAGAGTAACTTGGTAGAGTTCTGTGTGGTTCGACTTTCGTTCGACCTTTAATTAGTTTCGATTATCTATAGTTTTATTTAATCTGAACATCGAGGTCTTAAATCCAGTCAGGCTGTTCTTTTTGAAACCAATTTATTTTAATGTATTTATTGAGTATAAGTGTCGTGCTTTAGCAAGGTCATGACCGTCATGAGGAAATGTACAAATCCAGAATTCGTAACTTTTTAAAGTAAGTAAGGTCTATCAATGTGCACTTGGTCAAGGTGTAGTCTTTGGCCTAAAATATAATGATTTTAAATTAAATAGTAGTGACTGTAAGTAAACTTTTCTATTTGATAAATAAAGTAATTCAATTTTTAAGATTGGCTCGTTATCGTGTCATAAAACTTATTTATTTTTTAGTAAAACAAACGCTAGAAATAACTGCGAAAACCGAAAGTATATTAATGTCTATCTTATACAGGGTGAATTTTTCAAATGGGGCCCTCAGGACCAAATCCGAAACTATAAGGATTAGCGAAAAATGATGAATGGAGTTACGAGGCCGGAGAAGATAATTACACAAAACCAGAATGCGTCTGTTAGTCTGTCTAAATACATCTATAGACCCCTTATTAAATGTGCGCACCTCGTAGTTTTACCCATTAACGAATACGCACAAAGAATGTATAAAACGTCACATGATATCATGCTCACAATGTCATGTTGCGAAATTGACAGTAATTTAAGGGAAGGGAAAGTAATGAGTACAGGGTCGTAAAGGAAGTATAATTTAAATTAATTACTCACACAAATAGTCCTTAAGCTCGTCGGTTATTCAATTCCGAATGAACCGAAACATTTACCACATAATGTACTGGTTTACGAAGAACTCTTCAAAATGCTAAATATACTATTTCTTGTCTCAGATTTTTCGTTATAATTATGTATTGGAACAGCATGGTAGAGTCCGGTTCAGACCTCTTGGAATTGTGGGATAGACCCATTGTTCGCGCAAAAACTTTATCTTTGCCTTTTTTATAACCTGACAACTGACAGACATAAAGCGTGGACTTCCGGAAAACAATATGTTCTGTTTCCTGATGACTTTTATTTTTGCAATATACACAGTTACATTTCTATCGGTTTTCAATTGTATAAATATATTTTCTTCTTGTGTTGCGGGCAATTCGGTAAACATTTAATAAGGTATCCCAATTCATAAGCAGCAGCGACCACTTATCAAGTAATTGCTACATCAGTGCCATAAAAAAACATCTTCCTTTCAAAAGCCACCACTGTAAGTTAAAGTATTCATTCAACACTAGTTCTATCAATTCGAACAGCCATTACCGCCGGCAGCATACATACGTACATACAAATGTGATGTGAAATGACGCAGTACGAGGGTCCGCCACAATGTCACGTTGCGAAATTGACACTGAATTTTGGAAGAATAGCCCACTACTATAGTGATGCTGAATAAGATTGGTTAATGTAAATTACTGAAATATGACTGAAATTAAGTGAGACTTTCTACCATACAAATCTGTGGTTTCAGCTTTCATAACCAAATTAAGACTATATTGTAGGTGCCAAGGAAAAATATCCAAATTCATACACTCGAGATATCCTCAGTAGAGGCCTGCCTACACGGGAATCATACCTGGACCTCTCTACGTATCAGACTATTAAAAGTAATGAATCGATGAAAAAATTTAAATAATTACTGTGTATAGATAAACATGTCATAAACAAAAAAAAATATGTGCAAAGATTTATATTCAAATTTAAATTACGAATCCGTGCAATTTTTTTTTATAATTTTTACAAATTAACATCTAAATTAATGCCTTTTTATCAAAGCAACCTATTTCAATGCTTTCTGTTCTTAAACTGTGTTTGCGCAATATAATTTATTTAATGCAACTAACATTACAAATAGCTAACTATTTACATATAAAAAGCAGAAAAGTATTGAAATACAACAATAAATCATCCAATCTATTGTAAAGCAATTGGTTAAAATGCAATAAACATTCCAAATAGCTAACTATTTACGAAGAAATATTAAAATAAAACAATAAATCATACAATCAATTGCACGCTTAACCGCGTAATTTCCATACAGCATAATCGGAATACCTAATCACATCACTTGTCATATCTGCACTTTCACCGGCGAAAGTGGAAGTGGCGGAAGGAAAACTGGATTATACAAGTGCATGTCGCGATCAAAACAGGAAATTATTACCAGTGGTAACAAGCACTTGAAATATTATATTACCACACGCTTACAAAGTTTCTTAGCAATGTTGCTAGCTACAAAAATTCGTGGCGCTACAAAGACTCGACATCAATACTGATTCTACCACAATCAGAGTTAGTAAGTTCAGAATTAAATGGTGAAAACGAAAAAAGACCTAGAAAGTCCAGATCAAGACCAGAATGTTATCGACAAGTATTTAGCTATGAGTAACAAGTATTTAGCGAGGAGGATGTTATGAGGAACAGGTCGTACTTTCGAAATCTCGTAAACATGGATTCAAACTAACAAAATTGTATAAATTTTGTACTCCATAAGTCGTTAAGAAAGTCACTAAATTATTTTTAGAGCCAAGTCTTTTTTTGTCACTACGACCATATTGTTATTTCTAGTCACAAATTCGCTAATGTAGTAACACTGGTGCTTAGAAACCCATGCTAATTTGACATTGGTAAACTACCAGTTTTCCCTAACAGGCGTTGACCTAAGACCCTGGTGCTTAGCTCGCTAAGTTGTCATAATTACCAAGTTGAACTGTGACGTCGACCCTTGACTCCGAGACTTATCAAGAATCTTAGAACCATTCAGCTATTGGGAGATATTGGTATGTCGCGACGGTATAGAATTTATAATGATGAAAACCGTAGACGAACTTCTAATTAGTTAACTAAATAATTAAAACAAAAACGGCACAAGTTTTTTGAAAAATAATTTCAATTCATTCAAGAATCAATTCAAGTAAGAAGTATATTATCAATCTCTTCCAGGAGTTACGGATTAGGTTTTTTATAATGAAATGTAAGCAATAAGACAGATCATATAATGACAAGTAATCAACGACGCTTATAAACAATTGCAACACCAAAGGAGTTGTTTTGAGCTACGTGCGTGCTTATAAGAGCATACGTGCTTCAGAATTTACGTCTAGCGTCGCTCAAAGTGGTTACAACATGTAATCTTCTTGAAATTAAATCACGTCTGAACTTCCACGAGTCAGTCTTTATAAAAATACGGCTTCCTCGTGTCTGTATAATGGATTAACATGAATTTTATGCCGAAATTTCTGGAAAGTTTAAGGCACTTACGAATTTATGTTAAGAAGCATGCTGTAGAACCGTCCATGACACCAGAAATACCACCACCACACCACTTAAATAATAACAGCTGCAGTGCTAAACGCTGCTATGTTCGGCGTCGAAGAAGAATTATTTCTCCCTTGCTAAAGTACTCACTAAAGTAAGGGAGAAATAGTTATCCGAGGCGTTCCGACCTAGTCCTCAGGGGTCTAGGTCGGAATCCATCTGTGGTAGACCACAGGTAGAACTGTAGTTGATCATAGATAGGACGACATTACCTGTTTACCATCAGTTGGACTACATGTTCATTTACTACTTCAATAAATTAAAAAAATACAATTCCTCTAAAAAAATATTTTTTGGGCTATATATCAGTAACAGAAGTTTGTACATAGAGTATATCAACTTCATGCCAATTCAAAACAAGCGGACTACAATTGCACAATAATACTAATTCAATTCAACATCTATCGTATCGCAGTCCAGCTGTAAATTAGCGCAGGCCGAGGACGCGCTCCCACGATTATATCAGCTTACCTACTTACCGTAATCATTGTCTAACTTCAATCTGATCTGCCTTAAATTCCTTTATGAGGTCACAAAATATTTACTTGTTAGTATATTATACGTAAGTTTAGAATTATGGAAATACGTTATCTACAAAAATATTAGAGTTGTAATTTCAACTGTTTCTGTTGTCGTCGAAAACTAAGCCTATGATAGAAATTCACAGGTTTTAATTAATTTTATTACGATGTAATAAACTACACAAGATAAAACTAATGGTACTTAACTGTATATAATATTACAATTAAAATAATATCATTAAATAATCCCAGCGAAACATCGTATATAGTCTCGTATACCTCTACCATGATATATTGTGTTGTTGAAAGGTAGAATCAGTATGAATTGACCGGACAGGTATCACCGCCACACCTAAATCTAGCGTAAAATAGTTCTTGCGTTTTTTTAAGAGTTTGGATATCGACTTACATGCCACTCAGTGGCAACGTAACTGTCATAGGAATCCGGTAGAACCCCTGTATATGGTAAAAGTTACAGATTTTCATGAGCAGCAGCTGCCTATAACATACTGTCTGGATGAATGCATTCTCGTTTGCAACTTCATTCGTATAAAAATACCAATGTACAAGACCTTCGATTTTAGTGATGGTACTTCTATCCACAATTTGACCTAGGGTTGGCGATATGAGATCGATTAATTGGAGAAACGACATTTAGAAAATCAAAACTTGATCTTTTCGAAATTGGTTGAATGTGTTATACACATTTTTTGCTGTCGGCTTTTTTATCTCTATCTTCACCCATTTTCCTGAAAAGATCGAAAGTCAATTTTTGGAGAATCGATTCCTTTGGCCTCAAATTTTTTTGGAATCGATTTATTTCACTTCGATCCGAATCTATTCGATCTTTTTCGGAAAGAATCACCATCATTAATTTCACCTGGGCTTCTGTTAAATAAAGAGTGTTACCAAATTAAAAGCAGTCTTTCATATTAATATGATTATGCTTCTCGAATCCTTATAAGCTCGGTGGAAAGAAAGCGCTTTAGAAAGCCCGATGGAGACATTACGACTGGTTTTCCGTTAACGGCGGCTTGTAGACGCACTAATAAAATGGAATAGATTCCCATTATCGTCGTTGGTTTTGATACTGTTCTTATGTAAGAAAAAAAATCTAATTATCATAATCAAATTGCGCCTAAAAAAAAATGCAATTCAGAATATGGAAATTTTTACTTTTTCACGCAGAATTTTTTTGTTCTTTATTTTTTCGTAAATTTGTCTTGGACATAAAATCTATTTTTTAAGGTTACGTAAGAAATTGCAGATGGCAGAACAGATTTCTTATTTATAAAAACAACATGGAAGACAGAAGTTTTTTAATATTTTACTACTTATATTTTGGTACCGAATTTATTAAATACTATTTGGTCTTATATGCCGAGTATGAGTGAATTAGTTACAGCTTCAACACCAAACGCAGCCACATTAACGGAACTAACACTAGCAAGCTATTCACGGGTTTAGTAACAAGAAGTTCGATCAAGTCGGATCTAATACGGAACATCGTATCTCTTCCTTTCATTAGTCCTTAACGGGTGTGAGCGACTGTAATTAAAGTACAGTTGGTTCGTAGAAAACAGTTTTGTAATCTTCTTAAAGACTAGTATTCGATGTTACAGAGTTATTTATAAACTACATGTAACGGTTACTTAAAACAGCTGTTATATTTTATTAGAACTTATATCTTATTATGTGGAATGAATTTCCTTGAACGGTATTTCCGGAGCGTTATGGTATGCTATTAAGCTTTTGAAAAAAGGAACAAAAGCTGTAACTGGCGATGCATTAGCAACTCCTCTGATGTTGCAAATATTAATAGGTGATGGTGACAGATTTCTATCAGCCCGTCTACCTTATCTTTAGGCTTAAATTTAAAAAAAAATCTCATATTATCGTCATAAATACATAAAGAAGCTTAGTTCAACGTACTAAGTGGAACGTGGAAATACCAAACTGCACTGTTGTCTGTAGACGTAAAACATACTAAACGTTTATTTTTTTTAATACAACCTTTTATTTATTCCAATGCCTTGGTGCACTCTCTACTTTAAAGTTAATTCGATACAATACCAATCAGTGAACTACAGACATGTGCAATGAACACAGTAACCGCATGGCTGTCTACTGTCATTATTTCTCTTAGACTACTAACTAAATAGACTCGAAATTAATGGACTTCCTGGAAATTTTCTTATATTAATAAATCTTATGTGGCCCATTTGTCGTAGCACATAATTATCTGATTCGGTTCACGTGTTTTCTGACGCACATGCAAATTATGGCATGGCATTAGGGTTTACCTACATTTCATCAAAAATGAAAACAAACAAAATATAGGAGTCTACTCGCTTCATTTTACGTTGTTTCTCCCTTTAAGTTGTCTGTAAGAGTCTCCCTTTATTTTAAACTATATCTTTGAAAATCAAAAAGTATTTTTATAACATAAAACACTTAGTTAATCGGTGTCTATTTGGTCACTTCTTCTACGTTACTCATATAGCACAGTACCGAGGGTGTTCATCAATGATACATGGTACCCAATGAGGTGTCTCGGGCTGTATCGCCTTTCCCTTTCAAGTGCAAGGCCACCTTTAGGAGTCTACTCAGATAATTTTACATTACTTTAAAAGATACATTTTTGGATGAAGAAAAAAAATAGGTGTCTATTTGCTTACCTCTTCTACGTTATCATACAGTACAGCACCGAGGGTGCTCATCAATGATACATGGTACCCAATGAGGTGTCTCGGGCGTACCGGCTTTCCCTTTCAAGTGCAAGGTCCGCTTTCGCTGCGTGTGCGCACTTTCGATTTTGCTCGCACGCTATTGCTTATGCTAGGGCTTATCTGGGTAATGAGGATTTCTAGTGCTTTGGAGTTTTCTTGTCGTGGAATTTTTAGGTTTATCTGATGTTCATTAGAGAAGGTGAGAACAATTACTTTCAAGTGACAGACAATTTATGTTAGTTGACAGACGATTAATGTTAGATGACAGACGATTAATGTTAGATGACAGCCGATTAATGTTAGATAACAGCCGATTAATGTTAGATGACAGTCGATTAATGTTAGATGAGAGACAACTTTAAATGATAGAAAACTAAGATTGAATTAAAGACGATTAATGATAAGTGACAGAGATCAGGTAATTGTCAATTGATGTTTGATGACAGACAAATGTACATTGTGAGTAGTAGCTGTGTGTATGTGATTAACGAATTTTATGTCTCTTGATGAAGACTGGTCTAGTCTCTACCGTCAGTATCGTCGAAGGTTTTCAACGTATTCCACCGCGCCACTTTATTAGTAAAAGAAGGTATAAGTTAGTTAGAAGGTAAGTAGTGTGGGATATTTTCAAACAACCCATAAGACCTCTAACAAGATTTAATTCTCCAAACCAATAATAACAACCGATACCGACGGCCTAATGTCCAAAGCACAGAAGTTCACATAATTCGAAATGTAAAAATTTAAAATTCGAAAAATTGGCCAAGTGCGACGAACTCGCACATGGAGGGATCCATGCCACCATTTATATTTGTTATTTTTCAGTATTTGTTGCCACAGCAGCCATAGAAGTGTCAGCATTGTGAACATTTCAAGTGTCTATCTATTACGAGTTCCACAGGTAGGCTCAACAGACGGACAAACGAATAGACAGCGAAGGCTTAGTAATACGGTTCCGTTTTCACCCTTTGGGTACGGAACCCTAAAAAGCGCAAAATAGCACAGTGACGCAATTTCTACATATACGATTCAGAGAATCTTAATTAAATCAGAAACTAAATTTCAACATAATCTTAGCACATATCAAGAATATTCACAATAGAAATCATGTAGGCTACATAATTTTCAATTTGAGCAGAGACAATAGACTCTCTCTATTGTCGTAATAACAATACGAGACATTATGATTCCGCCTGCATCTCGGGACAGATAAGCCGGCATTGTGTCTAAGCAATGGAATTACCGTTAATGAGATTATTATCTTAAATAACGTTAGACTGTACTGTAATTTAAAGACTTCAATATTATTCAGTTTCTAAGCCATGATATGCCGCCGAGTTAGGGATGCAACGGCTAAATGTCGATATTAGCCACTGTTTACGAATTTGTCCTATCGAAAATTTTAAATATCTTATTTAAAACAAATAATAGTAATATTGCAAAAGAAATGTCGTCAAAATTATATAATTTTTGAGTGCTTTAGGCGAAGAAAAGTCCTATCTAAATATGTTTTGTACAATTTGAATTATCGATCATATTGTGAAATGTTCTATATTATTGGTATATCGATATTTTAAGACTTCGATATAAGGCTAGGCTAGGCTTTTTGGCGACGAGGGGTAAACCTTTACAAGGTATCTGGTGCGGCTATGTATGCGGCCACACATACTCAATCAGTCAATTAGGAGGTTCTAGCTCCCGCCATTACAGTCCGCGAACCCGGAAGTCTCCTTTTAGTAGCTTCTAACGACAGGAACAGAAAGCGTAGCTCTATTCTGGTCCCAACACTAAAGGTGCAATAAATATCGATACTTTCGAAGTATTGCAACCCTGCAATACTTCGAAATTGTCTGCTTCTTTGTAAAGTGACAATGACCTTTAAAACGGGAGTGTAAAGCACGTGGCCTTAGATCTTGGTATCGAAGTCGTTATAATTTTGAATTACACTTTTTGTTAATGAAAATTGGCGTTCAATGCTACGTCTTAAAGCTTTATACGTTACACAATTATAAAGCGCTTTGTATTCTCATAGTTACAGTTAAGTTACAGTTATATAATTGAATACTTTTCTTGTAAGGACGATTATTAATCGATTTGCGGTAACTCAGCCGACAAAGGTTAACTTATAAACAAGTTATGATTATGATAATTGCCGTTAAATTAAATTTTTGAATAGGTTAATTCGCTAAATGCATGATCATTTAGCGAATTTAGCCCACCGAATTGCTGACACTCTTTGTTTTTTGACTTTGTATTCAGATGATGCTAATGTTAATGCCAACCACGTCCCGACAAGAAAAGGTTCCTTTCAGTAGTGTTCCTCATGCAGAGCGCAACGCACATTCGTCAACTCAAATCCTATACATTAGAATTGGAATCCCCTTAATCGGCCTCCTTGGACACATAGACATGAGCTTACTCTGGCTTTTAGCGTAAATTAAAACCTTGCACGTGCAATAAATGGCGGGGTGGGAAGATACATTTCCCTACCCCTCTCCGCGACATCCTTCGCAAGCATCATTGCTTCGCAGAAGGATATCTGTATCAACGTAGCTCATAGACATCTATAAGGAACACCGGATAAGATTAGAGTACCATGGTCACTAATGCGTTAAGACCCCTGAAGACTAAACTGGAACACCTCGGATAATTTGCTATGTCTTACTTACCAGACTTCTTCTGAAGTTGGTAGAACCCCGGGTGGTTGGTTCGACTCCGGCGGCACCACCGCCACACCTATTTCTACCTAATAACAGCAGTGTTAGGCGCTGCTGTGTTCCGGTTTGAAGGGTGTGGTAAGGGAGACAGACTTTTCCGAGGTGTTCCAGCTTAGTCCTCAGGGGTAGCGGCGAATCTGTGCCCGACCTCAGGTAGGAATATCTAATGTTATCTGGGGTTGATTACAGATGTCGATTAGGATGTACAGAACTAACCACGCTGCGTTCCACATTCCTCACACATAAATCAATAACTCAAATACACTCGATTTAGATCACAATAGGACGAATATTATTTCATGCTAATCGACAGAAAGTATAGGTGTATACAATGTAAAACGTCTGCAGTTATAACAGATTTACCATCAAACCTCCACGGTTTCACGGAAGATCTATGCGCATAACAAAAAATAGCATAAGTTGATATCATTAAAGTGATCATATGCGACATAATACGCGCTTTCTCGGTAGTTTCGCGACTGCGCATTATCGCAGTTTCCATTCCCAGCATTGTGAGATGAAGAATAAACAATAAGTAGGCTGCTTTGCTTTTTGTCTGATTCATGCAGAAATTCCAAGATTTCTATGGGTTTCTAATCACTCAATTATATTCGAGTCAAGTTACAATGTATTTTTCAAAAAGAGTGATTTTAAAGATGAAACGATCACTAGCCCGAAGACTGGCTGAGGCCCGCCATATGTCTCATATGTATAAAGCAATGCTAATTAGAAGCCTTTATTTTATTTAGTTAAATATTTATTAATGACAAATGTTCTGAGTTCGTAGAATTCAAACAGGACTTGTCTTATTAGGTGTCGGTAGGAATGATAAAGTAAACATATGAGGAAAACATTCCAACGTAGTCCTTAAACTCTAGTCTTCCTTGGAGTCATTTGTCTTCGGGACGCAGGAGATAACTACTTAAGATCTGAATTGCATTCTCGTTTGATTTTAACCTTAGGCTAGAATAATAAGCAAAGCTACTGTTTAATGTGTAATCGTTAACAGATATCCATTATATAACTATTAATAGTCAGGCAGATTACTCGTTGACGCTTTAGCCACATAAATATTTATCTAAAAACTAAAATCAATAAGTGATCAATCATTACATAATTTCCCACGCATTGTCACCATGGGAATCAGCGGGTCACATTCAACACGGTTCTCTAAAAAGAAGGCATTGTTACTTGTTCGTAATTATAGATCCAGTTCAATTAAAAAATTGCGTAAAGTAAGTGATCTAATGCATGTTTGTTCTATACAATGGACAGTATTGTTCTTTTTGTCGGGCTTATAAAACATTTTACAAAGACCAAAGGCCGACAAGGACAATGAGATATAGACGCTAGAAAAGATATTTTGTTTTTCAGAAATTACTCCGATATATAATGATATTATGAGTTCATTCAGATGAATCTGAGAACACTGCTTGTAATAAAATAATTGTGGCATTTTTTTATTTAAGTTTTACTCGACCATGGAGGATAATGTTTTTCGGTTGCATTTATGTATGTCTCATTCTTCAGTAGGCCCTATACCCCAAGCAATTTTTGGCATGGTTCAAACAGCCCAGATTTGTAACATGTGACATGTCGTTAGGTTTCTTCTAAATTGTGGAAGTGTTCAAACATTAAATAAAGATATTCAATCATCAAATAGTTTCATAATGGATGAACCATATCTCACATAATAGAAACTTCTTAAAATACCTCTTTAGCAATGAGACTTCCCGATCGTAACCGTGTGATTTGTCACGTCAACTGGCGTCACGTCAACTATTCATGACAAATGTGAGTAAAGTGAAAGAAAGCGATCACTAATGAACGCACACTTGACGCGATCGCGTTAGCGTTACGTAACGCGGAACTAACGTTCTGCGTCATAAAGCTTGATACACTGGGCACCATTTTTCTATTGCTGCTGATTTATAGGTGATAAGGCTTTCCTTGAGGAAGAAATGGTAACTTTAGGTTTACATATTATGTGTCGTACATTATACTTAATTTGGTGAAATATTGTGTTCTTTTTTGTAAACTGTTGGAACCAGTCTAGTTCGGTCGACGCTTATTCTCCATAACGAAACACCTTGTGAAGTGGTGGTAGTTGTATTGACATTCAAAAAGTGCTCTGTAAAGAACCTATTTATTTGAGGAAATAATAATACTAAAGAGATCTTAAAATTCGGTAGAACGGTATGGATAGCGGCTGACACAATTCAGCCGCATACATATGTATGAGGCAACAAGATTAGTTAACTGACTTTTTTCAGGAATAGCTACTTGTCTGAGATCCACCTTAGGTAGACTTTAATCTTATCTGGAGTTGATTACAAACATCGATGGAAGGCAATGGCCACTTACCATCAAATGAAGTGATTGAAGAAATACCTAAAAGCAAAAAAATACTTTGTACCCAGTGTGCCTCAGCCCTGTGGTTTACACGCGGTGCTAATTACATCCGATGACGTTTTCTCAACGGCAGTTCATTGACGCTGCTCGTAATATCGATCACGCTACACGAAGATCTAATCTTTAATTATCGTACTCTATGCTATTTTAATTAAGGGTTGATGTATGGAAATTATACACACCTATAGTACACCTTGTGTATAGTAGTTCTGGCATATGGGTGGAAGGGAATGAATGAGTGAATACCATTCTTGCGCACTCGCAACGAATCTGTGATCGGTTCAGAAAGAACTCCGGTTTTATATGGAGATGGTTTTGGTTGCCAGTAAGCGTCAGTAACCCCTTACCACCTATACCACGTGCTCTTTTATTACTTACAATGTAATTTAATTAAAGTAAAATTTGAAATCAACCCGGAGAGTTGCACGGCGTACCTCTTGTACTTTTGTTACATAATAAAGTTAATTCGTCTTTTCTAAGCACAATGAATCTGCAATGAGATGTGAATGCACTTGTGCATCGATTTCGTTTTCCAGCCGCGTCTGGGTTTGAATACCGCAAAAAGTTCTACTCACTTTTTACTTCCGCGGAGAAAGCGAAAGAATTAATATGTTTGGAATTCGAAGAGTACTTTGTAATTTTATATTATAATTAATAAAATTTGTTGTAACGATTAATTATTTCCATATCCAGCAATAAAATGTACATGCAAGAAATTTATTTTAATAGTAATAGGTATTTCTGCATTCAATATACACTATACCCAGACGAATTTAGATTTCAGTAATTCATCTTTAGATTTAGATTTCTTGTAATATAAGTTTATCTTTTGGATAAAGCACTGACTGGGTATCGAACCCCGAACTCGCTACGTGGTAAATCAGTATACCACCGCAACGCCGTCAAATTTAAAATTCCATTTTCGTTTCTGATATCGTATAAATAACTGGTAATAGTAAAAATTGTAGTTTTAGTCGTTCCTTTGTATCATAAGTACCTATCCTTGTACGTTGTTTATGTTCAAACTACATGTACCTACTCTCTGGACACAATATAAACTCCCGTTGGTCATAACGACTTCAAGACAAATGGGATGTTGATTATTTCCTGGGATAATAATAACGGGATAATGATCCTTCACTTCAACTAATTTGTATAGATTTCTGTCGGCGACTGTACTGCACAAAGCTTTGAATTTCACATTTGTAAAGATAAGATCTTCTACGCTGTGTAGCTCGTAATTTCATAAAGTGAGATAATTTAACGCAACGTTGACAGTAATTAACGATCCGTTAACTTTACGTAATGAAGAAAACGTAAAGAAATCATTAAGATAAAATGCTACTCAAAAACTATTGTTGTTAGAAAAGGTTGGAAATATTTAAGCGTGTAACTGTATTGTTAGAGCAGGTACATTACTTAACCCAACGGGCTATGGTATTGCTATATATGTAAACTATGTATAACTACTATTTACGAGTAAGGTCATCGATGCTACGCGAGTGAAATCGCGCGCGTGCACGCTGACGTAACTTACAGCACAAATTTTAAATTTTCACGCAAATTGATGTTTTTAATGAAATACACACAATAAAGTTCTTAAAATAAACATAATTATCCAAAAATAATTCCATATTCAAAAAAAACTTAAAAAATCATAATATATATTATTAAAATTCATCATCTCAACCTCCCTTTCATATTTAAAACAATTTCCCTCGAACAAAAATATTTAAATGAACAATTCGCTTAATTTTTATTTGTATAGCACTTGACGTAAACTACTCATTGTGTTTGACAAAAGATGAAAAATTAAACTACATTTAACCATTAATAACAAGCGGTGAGTTTTGAAACGAGTCATTTGTTTCGTTTAAAAATATTCGGCAAAGAAAGACGTTAAAGTCGTTTGTAAAACTTTATGTAAATGGGCTTGACAAATTACCATTAAGATTTGAAACAGGGACAATTAAAATCTCATTTGAATCCGTTTAGTAGATCATCTGTCTGGAGAAGCGACGCTGCATACTCATTATTGTTTACTAATTATATGTTTGACTTTTATCTTATATATAAAATTCTCGTGTCACAATGTTAGTTACCGTACTCCTCCGAAACGGATTTACCGATTTTCACCAAATTTTATATGCATATTCAGTAGGTCTGAGAATCGGCTACTAGCTATTTTTCATACCCCTAAGTGATAAGGATTGTTCACCCTTAAATTTTTTTTATTTATATGGAAACACAATGCTTGCCAGGTCAGCTAGTTTCTTTATACAATGTAAATAATGTAGTGTAAGTGCTAAGGACTAAGTAGGAACGCATGGGGTTGGAATCTCTACTTAGAACATACGTATGTCACTGTTATAAGGTAGGAACAGTTGCGATAGTAACTACTAATATTCTACCATTTACTAGATAAAAAAATACTTCAAGATTATATATAACTCTTTATGGTTCAACAACCGAAACTCTACTGGTATATTATGGTAAAGTAGTTACTGTGATAGGAAGCCTTATAACAGCGATTTACTGTTCTGAAGAGTGTGGGTGTGTAGATTAGATTAGCAGACAAGACTTTCTATCTTGCTTAGGTATTAATCCATAATACTAAGCAACGCTTCTGTAGCCGACCTTAAGTAGAAATTCAATATTATTTGGGAATGACTATAACCGTCGATGAGCAGTAAACGCGTATCATCTGATAGAACGCAAACTAGCTTGCTGCTTTAATTTTATAAAAAGCAACACAAATAAAATATACACTTACTAAGTAACATTATTGAACAGAGAGAACCAGCTATAAATAGTCGAACGGGTGCAATTAAAAAAAGATAAATGCTTTCAGAAATATCAGGTTGGAAAGCTCTAGAAAGCACGTAAGCTCGGAGACTCTCGCTCGGTTGCAATCCGCTCAATTATCCAACTTTCAGCTTTCCTTAACTTTCGCTATATAATCGTCTGGCGGATAGCGCTTTTTGCTAAGTATCTGATGATATTTGCATGCATACATTATGATTTTACGCACGTGTTTTTACAAACGTATTGAATATTTTCATTATATATATCAGAGAATTATGAATTAATTAATTAATTAATTAATTGAAGGTGGTAGAACCCTTTGTGGTTCGACTCCGGCGGCACCACCGCCACACCTATTTCTACCTAATAACAGCAGTGTTAAGCGCTGCTGTGTTCCGGTTTGAAGGGTGTGGTAAGGGAGACAGACTTTTCCGAGGCGTTCCAGCTTAGTCCTCAGGGGTAGCGGCGCATCTGTGGCCGACCTCAGGTAGGAATATCTAATCCTATCTAGGGTTGATTACAAATGTCCATGGGCGGCAGTAGCCACTTACCATCAGGTGGACTGCATGCTCGTCTGCTACTCTTATATTATAAAAAAAAAAAAAATATAAATAATGTTTTTTTTACTAGCATACACTGTAATATGTAGTATGCCATGGACACTTAAATTTACATAGGTGCTTTATTACACGATTTTCACTTATTTTATATACACACACAAAGAGCTAGAACAATAATCTAATATAATTAATTAAATGATTTGCCTTAACATCGAACTCGGACCCGTAATTAACACGACGGTTCTGACGAGCGACACGGCGACAGTTATACTGCACTATGAGCGTTGAAGGTGGTAGAGCCCTTTATGGCTCGACTCCGGCGGCACCACCGCCACACATATTGCTACCTAATAACAGCAGTGTTAAGCGCTGCTGTGTTTCGTTTTAAAGGGAGACATACTTTGCCGAGGCGTTCTAGCTTAGTGCTCAGGTGTAGCGGTGCATCTGTGGGCGACCTCAGGTAGGAATATCTAATCCATTCTGGGGTTGATTACAGATGTCCATGGGCGGCAGTAGCCACTTACCATCAGCTGGACTGTATGCTCATCTGCTACTCCTATATTATAAAAAAAAACATGTTTCGATCCAATTTAGTCTTCAGGGGTTATATCGCATTTCTAATCGACTTTAAGATTGACTCTTGTCGAATTTGGAGTCGGTTACTAAATATACCCATGGTGGTTACCAAATTTTCACTGATCAGCCCCTGGCTACCAAATATTAACGCAGATTGTAGAGAGCGACAATTAAATTATTATTATTATAGTTCGTTACATACTCATTAAATATCTCTGTTACAAAAAAAATGTAAAGAAAATAATTTTGTTTAAAATATTATGATTTCGAAATAGATTATACCTTTACAAATTTACATATGAGTTACGTAAGATCTCCATCGTTCTATGCAAATGTTTATTTGTTATATTCGGAGTTTGGAGATGACTTTCTCTTAGAAGTATGGGTCCACTAACAAACAAGTATGGACAGGTTTTCGAGGTTTCTACAATACGATGAAATTTCTCCAACTTTCTGGCGTTTACAAGTTAACTGTTTGATGTAAACATATTTGTAAACAAAGTAACACGCTGTGCTACTCTAGTGCCTATTGTCACGGGTTGCTGTTTATCAAAAAGCCCTATTTTCGAAGAAAATATGTGGGAGATGCCTTACAATTTTTAACCCAAAAGCTTATCGAACATACTATCGACTTATTCTATCCTAATGTTCCTATGTCGAGGTAAATTGGCAACTGTATACTATTTTTAGTATGGATTCGCTATACACGTATATAATTAAAAATGATAGTGATTTATGACATAAACCAACTACTTAATTATAAAAAAAAAACATTTTATTATTAGAAAGCCAGCACATTACAAATTACCGCTTATACGCTTTCTGCATTCAGCCCCTACACTAGAATTCTCTTTTTTATGGGCGTAACAAAGTTACGTACAAAAAAGACACATCCTAGATAAAAATATCTTAATTCGTAATTTGGATACCCATGTTATTAGGGTTATGTTATTTTTAACTTTAACAAAGAAGATAGTAATATTATAATACAAACTACAAAAGACTGTTACACTTTTAAACGCATTCCAACTTAGTCCTCAATTATACAATGCATCTAAGGCCGACTTCAGATACCTAACTCTAATCCTATCTAAGATTCTAAGGTTGATAATCCCACCAAGGAGTAGCCACTTACCATGAATTACCTCTCTAATTATATATGTTGAAAACCCGGAATCATCGTAATAACAAAACCCCATCACAAAACGAAGTACGCAACTCTAAAAAACTGTCTTATGAAGGAAGAGAAGACAATACTACCAAATCAGTTCACAGATAATTAAGCCGGCGATAAGATTTATTACATCAGACACGGTAACAGTGCAACATCTAAGGTGATTCTGTGTTGAATATAGAAAATATGGTGTAAGATTAAGCAGTAACTAGTAGTAAATAGAATTTTGAAACGTTTGATCCCAGCTTTCATTTCAACTGAGCTAATTTTCGCAACTTTTCCTCAAAATCATTTGACAACTACCACTGACCGCATTCTTTAAGCACAATGTTATTACCGCGCTGTTAAATACTTTAAGTTTTCGTTAGACCATAGTAACGTATAAAGTTACTAATATACAGATAATTCTGCCTTACATTAGGGTAGGGCTACTGTATTATGATTTGAAGTGTAAAATGGTATGACATTTAGCGTTCCATTTTGGTTCCTAACGGAAACCAAGTATCAAGCGTTACCATCAGATAAAACTACAGCCGCCCATAATCTCCGTTAAGTAACGTACAGTTAGATCACATGCGTAATATCGCTAGTGAGTAAAGTTCATGCGAACTTACACGCTTCGGAAGACGTTTGTCCGTTCCCATCGTTATTACTGGAAGGCAATTATTACACATTGCTAAAGGGCCATAAGGATAATTCATCAAAAAATTAGCAAGAATTGGCCATAAATCCGTATTTAGAATAGCACAATATCCTCCAGACCTCCCTAAGTTGCCCAGTAGCAAAACTTAAAAAAGGGCTACAACTCCTCACGTTAATAATACCCTAGGAAGTTCATACCACATCTCGCACGTGTGGGAAAGAACGCAAAAGTATCGCATGTCGTACATCGCGTGCCGGCGCCGCTTCCCGTATGCCAACATTGAAATGAAAGTTGATTCGAATACACTTTTTGCTGGTTTTACTTAAATTAACTAGTCACTTGTACAGTAGTATTGCCCTCCAACAAATTGTGTTGGTTAAATACTGGGTGCCCACTTCATTCTTTTACGTTGAATTTTGAACATATGAAAATATTGACATTCAAAAAGTGATCTGTAAAGAACCTATTTTGAATTAAAAAAATATATTGATTTGATTTGATTTGAAGATGGCCGAAATTTTCATGAGATTCGGGAACAACAGCTTTCCTATTTTTTTTATTATAAAGGCAATAATAAACGCTGCTGCGTTCTGGTTTAACGAGTGTGGTAGGCCAAGGATACTTACACGAGGTACTCCAATTTAATCCTAAGAAATAGCAACATACCTATGTATAACCGACCTCAGGAGTCTGATCGTATCTGCGGTGGATTGGCACCTGCGAGTGGCAGTGACCACTCTTTCTCGTGTTTACAACAAATTCATAAGAAAACCTAGAATATCTTACAAACATTCAAACAACATACGGTCTATGTCTCATTATGTAGGACAATAACTACGCACACCATCAAACGCTTGCGTCCTATCCTCATTTACGATTTCATAAAAAATCTTTACATCACCCTAACTGACCTAGTGAAAATGATACAAGAATTTCGCTACAAAACTACTAATCTTTATTAGAAAATATCGCAATGACCACGAAAACGCAACCGATCAGCGTGCGGTCGGTTATTTGGAACATTGCATCGATTACGGTTTAGTTAAGAGTACATAACCATAACCATTGCTCGGCTGTCACGTAACGCGTGGAAATACCTTAGCCTGCGATTACTGTGACGATAAAGGGTAAGGTTTCGTTATAATTCAATTGAATACTGACACAATGATTACAATATCGATCTCAAGTGCACAGAGTTTCGAGTTCGGGATTATTACATCGCTCTGACAGAGTTCCCGGCTTCATATTATATAGATTGATCCCAATTTTGTAAATTTTGATTTATAGAAATACTGATGACTAGAAAATAATTATTTGATTGTAGCGAGTGTTCATATTTAAGTTTTCATTCGTGTTTTTGTTATATCCACTGCTGGGTACGAATCTTTCCTAAAAACTTACTGAAGCTTGGAACGAACTCTATATTGCTTCAATGCGGAACGTTAGAGTTAAATTCAACAATAAAATAGTTTAATATAATTTGATCTTCCAGTCACCAAGAAAATAGAAATAGCAAGTAATTTACAACGTATCTCACCTTGATTTTCAAAATAACCTTCGAATGTCTATCAATTTTTTCAAGGATTGCATTGTCCAAGCACTTGCGTCAGGTTAAGCAAGGATTACCATTTAACACTAACTCAGATAAAACACGCGGTCAGACATGCAACGTTATGAAATCATCTTTTTGCGATAGAAACTATTTGCTAAAAATCAGTGAACAAATGAAAAACGTCCACCTGATTGTTCACAGTTCAATTGAATTGGCGTTATTTTGTGAAATGACTAGCTGCGCATCGCGGATTTTCGCGTTAATAAAATGTTTA
Organism: Epargyreus clarus clarus; assembly: GCA_014595695.2. Classification (NCBI taxonomy): domain Eukaryota; kingdom Metazoa; phylum Arthropoda; class Insecta; order Lepidoptera; family Hesperiidae; genus Epargyreus; species Epargyreus clarus. The sequence goes on along the minus strand of JACTTY020000017.1, from coordinate 32,091 downwards.
AATTTACATTTACATCTGCACTTAAATACACATACGTTGCAAAGCCAGTGATTATGTTAGAAACATATAGCACCTTTGAGTAGTAGTTAAACCTTGGGACACTCCAAAAGTGCCGGTCGGACTCAAAACACTATTTGAAAGTCAGTGAATTCGAAGACAGGATGCGAAAGGTCTTCATATTTAAGTAGATTTATATCACATTAAAATAGTAAATCGGTGTGCAACTGTGCAATCCACCTAACTTGGTCACTGTCGACCATAAACAGCTGTAATTAATACTATACAGAGTCCTACTTAAGGTCGTGCATACATTTTACGTTATCCTTCTGAAATTAATCACTTTGAACACCCTTCACACCAAATCACAGCTCTTAACATTACTATTGCAAGCAAAATAGGTGTCGTTGTAATTCTTCTGAGTCGAACAAACAGGATTCTACCACTTTTACACCTACCTTTTATTAATTATATAGATAGAATGTCATAGATCACTATTAATTTTACTTAAACTATTTATATTACCATGTCGTGTATCCAAAAAACATATTACACTAATTCAGACATTTAGCAACTTGATAGAGAAACTTGCCAATTAATAACTTTAGCACTTTAGCGTGAAATCGATAGAAACAAACGCACAAAAAATATTTCTATTATATAATTCCAATTGGGCTCAACGTTGGTGTAACACTAAAGGTATTGTTCTATTAATCATTGCTAAAGGGATTAGGTATTTTTACAATGTCACAATTTTCTATGAAATATTTATATAGCATTGAGGTCACTGTTCAATAACTATTGCTAAAACCCCTCTGTTTGAATTATGTTTATAAGCTAATTTTTCGTTGCAATTCATTGCATGGTTCTGGATTTAAGATCACGTCATTCAACCATAAAAATATATAATTATCTATCATTAAAATAATAAGAAATAACAACATCATATTAACTTGTCTTCTGTAAAAATATATATTATGGTTATAATACAAATATAATTGCTCTCTGCCAGCCAAACTCAAAAGGGATTCGATAAACAGACATAAAATTAGGCTGTAGCTGTCGCAATAATATTTCTGACTGAAATTTGCTTATAAGGGATATTAAATACCAAATAGTTTTACTTTTTCCATATCCAACTTTTATGATATAAAGCGAAAAACTTGAATTGCATTTTACTTATAAAATGAATGACTAAATGAAATATTTATTTAAATTTAATCATACTTAATTATATTTCTATCTAAATAAATCGAATGAATAACAAGATTATTTGTTTTGACACGAATACTTATGAAACGCGTTGAAGTCTTTTGTACGTACGCTTTGGCCGTAGTTTGCCATTACGACATTTGTTTATTTTTATTCTTCTACGAGTGTTTTACGTAGACGGTACACATGTTTTCGTTAAAAAAATTGAGGTTTTCTACACTATGCAACATGGCTATATCCCTATGGGGTGTATAAGGATAATATTATTTTAAATAGTATACAAATGGCAAAGTCCTAGCATAAGCGTACTTTCCTAGTTCACCAACCACCTACAATAAATTATTGAAGACATTCTACTAGAATGATCTTCACTGGAAATATAAGTTTTTATTTCAACAAAATTTAGACACATCCAACATATACCAATCGCAAACATCAGAGAAATCTGCGTAAAAGATCGGCTCAGCGGCGTCGCGTTAATCAATTCCGTTGATTAAAGTTTGCTTGACAGATGTACTGCGTACAGTCGCAATATTTGTCAACTCTCTTACGAAACCCCGACGGGTAGAAGTGGAAGTATATGAACGAACGTGGATCTCCCCCCACGACAGTTCCGCGCGGTCGCGATGGCGGCCCGACGCGCACTGGCGTTGCGCGCCAAATTCAAATACTAGTCAATTCTTTTTTACAAGACTGAACCGTATGACCAATATGACTCCTTTGACTGACGTGTTGTGACAGTGACTGACATGACTTTTGGATTGACTGACTGGCGACTGGACTTGACAATGACTCCTGGCTGGTGCGTAAAGGTCAGTATAATTATGTTTTTTTTTTCAAAAATATGTAATTTTCAGTTACATTTTCAGTTTTGAAATTACTAATACTAACAAAATCAATTAAATCTGTTTACAGTAAAAACGAATATTAAAAAAGGAACAAAACACCAATAAATTACTTTTGTAATATACAGGGTGAATTTTTAAAACGGGCCTTCAGGGCCAAATCCGAAACTATAAGGATTAGCGAAAAATGCTGAAAGGAGTTACGAGGCCGATTTTGATAAAAACTAAAACTGCATCATTACTTTTTTAAAATAACTTTTTCCCTAGCCGGGAATCGAACGAGTTCATTTTGAAAAAAAATACACCCTCTATATTATTCCACTATCTGATAGTGTTGCTTATAAGGATCAAAATCTGGGAAGTAATGATAAATGACAAACTAAAGGAAAAGCCTCAATTTTAAGAAAATACATATTTCTTTATATTAATTTGGCAGTTAAGTTCCCGCCATTCATCAATTTAAACATTTCGCGTATTAACAATTTTTTGGCTCAATGTTTCAAATCATTCGAAATGAACGTTTTGTTCTTCAAGAATTTATATTTTTATGTCAGACTTAGTTAAGGTTACTTTTAGGACCATTATAATAGATTTAACTTGCTATGGGCGGAGTTTCGTTTAATACAGATGTAAAATTGACAATTTGCGAGTATGTCTTTTTCGAGTCAAATCCGAGTGAGAGTATAAACAAAGAGATATAGAAAATCATATTTACTGTTGAAACGTAGTTATAAACAACAAACAATAACAATTTACTATTTAATCACTTATCTATTTTTATTAAAAAATAAATCCTAAAAACGGGGGTAATTTACTTGCCAAACTATTACTTTCTCATACTAAGCCGTATGTCACGGTTATAACATCGAATAATTAGTTGATTAACCAACAAATTCTTCAATGGTATAACTTACGTATGTTTCTAAAGAATTACACATAAATCATTTGTTATGTATAATCCTTAAGGATTAGTATGGCAATGTATGGAAAAATATGTATTTTCTTTAAAAAAATCCTTTTCCTTTAATTTGTCACATAACATTACTTTCCAGAATTTGATCCTTATAAGCGACACTATTAGATGGTGGAATAATATAGAGGGTGTAATTTTTTTCAAAATGAACTCGTTCGATTCCCGGCTAGGGAAAAAGATATTTTAAAAAACTACTGATGCAGTTTTAGTTTTTATCAAATCGGCCTCGTAACTCCTTTCAGCATTTTTCGCTAATCCTTATAGTTTCGGATTTGGCCCTGAAGGCCCGTTTTTAAAAATCACCCTGTATCTATAACGTATATAAAACGATGTGTGCATGTTGTCGCATTTGAATATAAAAAAACTATCAGAACTATCAGAGTGGATGCAGACGCCCTTGAAACACTTAAAAATTTGCACACGCTGAAATTTTTATGTTTAATAAAAAAATACGATCAAACGTTTCACGAAATCATCCGTATATTAACCTTAGGCGATTGGCATTTCCGGGGGGGCCATAAGTTCGGAGCCTTGGGTACGGGATCGCGTGTCCTTAAATTAAAGACAAATGCAAATAGGAATATTTAAGTAAATACATATTTATGTACCTATGTAGCTACACATACATAGTTATGTAGGTACAAGACAGAAAATAACTTACATACAAGCGTTAGCCAGTAGATTACCAATTAGATTCGCCTTAAAAAATTAAACAGGTTCTCATACAGCTCGTCGAATTCCGCATTTCTAATTCTAAGATATATCTCGCCTCCTTAATTTTTTACTTAATCTGAAGTACAAAGCATGTATTATCGGCTCGTACCATCCTGCAACTCACGTTTAAAAATAAATTAATTCGTTGTATGGAACACAATTGTAACAGAAAATCAGTTGAGAGTGCAAAAACCGGTTCAGTAACCTCTAAATTGCTTTTGCCTGAAAATGTTAAATTGAATAAGAATTTAACAATCCTTTACATTGAATTATTTTGTCACATTGGATTCGGTGCGATTTTTGTAACGATTCAAAAACATGTTTAGGTTTTGTAATTCGCTTCGAGATAATTTACTTTAAAGAGTCGATTTCGAAAATTCTAGTTTGCTTGTCCTTTTGTTAACAAAGAAATCTTATTTATATTATGTGCCAATTATATAAAGCTTTCCAACTTCATCTACAAGGGTCGCAACGAACCTGCGATCAACTTTAAGTAGGATTTCTGTCTTATGTATTTGCATGTATTTATGGACGACAGTGACCACATATGTATGTTTTAGGGTAGATCCCTTTTCTCGTGTGATTTTATTACTAGAATTCCTGTTAATATAAATAATCATGTCTACATTTAATTTTGAATATTAAGATTTAAAAAAATGTATTCATATGACCAGCATAGCATGACCAAAATTTTATTTCTTGAACTTTTAATACCAGTGTTTTATCTGCTTTATTATATCTGTAAATTTTATTATAAACCGGAAATGCATTATAAAGAAAAGGGTGCATTTTGCGTCAATTGCAAGAAAAAAAACAGAAAAAACTTAACAAACAAAATTAACAGTAAATTTCAAAACAACTTTAGCGTAAATCGATAAAGAAGTGCATTTTAATCAATGATTAAAAATAACTTGGAATCACTCAGCTCCACCAAGCGAAAGTTCTTTTCACTTTCTCCGCGGGTCAACAGTAGCTTAAATTATCACATACTCGTACGTACGATTACTTGATACATTAGCGGCTATTAGCGTACGTATGTATGCGCTTGTAAACCTGTGCTCGTTTGATCATGCTAATAGATTAGCAAATCTTTTTTCATAGTTAGCTGAAAATCTTGTTTTATACATTCAAACTTTGATAAGGTCGCTTATTGACATTTACGACACGGCTGTCGCCAATGCACCAAAATTATTTGAAATGTCTGTTCCGGGTATATTTTGTATTTTTCTTTGACCGTGGCACCCACAACTTCTCGGTACGGGAATTTAAATGTAGAAAGCGTATAAATAACAAGCATAGCTTATTTTTACAAAACTCTCGAAATGAAAACATAAACCCACTTCTTGCAACACAACTACATTTGAAGAACAATTTCGTATCATTTAAGTAAGCGTTCAATTCACACCGGTAGACAAATGTAGCGCGGAATTATTATTATTAGATACTATTACCGTAGAGCAATAAAATAAGTGACACTTTCGCTGCCACCGCCTCGTATTCATAATGTATATAACCATAACACTCCGTAATAGTTATGCGTGAAGGTATTAGCGGACAGTACAGTTACGCAATTCTATTTTGTCTTCTGGTAATAAAAATAGAGTTACAAAATAAAATTATTCATTTGTGTAACAATGTGGAGCATTATGTTAAGACAAGATAATATGTACATTAATTAACATTTTTGCTTGCGATATAATTTAATTATCACTTTTTAAGCGAATGAATTATATAATCAGAGATAACAAGCGTTACACGCTTAGGTTATTTATAATAAAAATATACTGTGCTTAGTAGTAATAACCATAATAATAAAATGTTATATAAATAATTATAGAATTTTAATAACCAAGGAAAACATTGCGCGGAATACTTCATTACTAATAATCACACAAATAGATTGAAGTCGTAACATTATAAACAATGTTTCAACGTAAATAACAAAACTAAAATATGAAATATCCATAACATAACAACACAAAGCAACTTTGAATACTTAACTGAAGATTTGAATTCAAAATAATTCAAGATCGAGCTAAAAATGCCAAAAATATTACCGAGTCGCTTGTAGCCTTTCCATGATTAATTTAACTTCTACCGTACCTAAATAAATTTAAGTAATATCCTAATGCAATAGTAATCATATAAAAGTATGTGAAATATGTCCAATCATTGGTACTAATGTGAATTTTAACATTTAATGATTTATTGATTATCCCGTACCGTGTGAAAGCATCGATATCATTGCAACCATTGCAACATTGTAGTCCAAACGCAATCAGGCAGGATGGTGCACAACTGCACTTAATGAATCATTACGGATCTATAACATGTCGCAAGCAATGAATATGCTAATAACCTCCGCTACCAAATACAGATATAATTTATAACGCATGATGTAACGTTACAAAAACAGGGATCACTTTCACCTTTATCTTCGGTGAAATTCTCTCCAACCAATAACGCTTCATTTACGTAACAACTTTCGCCAAACTCTTGAGCTTTTTGTGATCGCATCATCCAATATTTACTCCAAGATTATTCATTAACGTTTCAATCCCATGCGTTTATAGAGAAAGCTAGATGTTTGCTCGGCGGTTTGTAATATTTATTTTTTATTTGCTGTATCTAATCAAACTGGAACTAAATGTATGTAATTATTTTAATTGATAGGTCAACTTTCAATGCTATTATGATTTGTTTTTCTTTGCATGTTTAGACACACATGAGCATAGACAATAATATTCATGAACGTTCTTAATTTAGAGTACGAATAAAATTTTATTTCAATCTTCAATTGTGGTCGGATCTGTCATATAGCAGCTTTGTTCAAGAGTATGTTAAGACAGACAAAGTAAAACGTTAGGTACAAGTTCTTGATAACTAAAGGTGGGTGGGTGGTATCGAAAGCCCGGTTAAAGTTAAATATAACAGTAACTGATGGCATGTCAAAATTCTGTGTTGCATCAATTGATTTGTCATTAACGTCATTTGTGTCGCTGTCTACCGCTATTTATAGTGGACGTTGAAGATAGGGAAGTTGGCAAATACAGTAACTTTAACCGATCGAATTCGAGCGGTTAAAGTTAAGTATAAGTTATGACATAATTTCAACCTCAACTAAAATGGTGCAACTAATTATTTTTTAACCAAGGATTTGGCGGTTGGTTAGGCTTAGCTTGGCTAGGCTGTAAATGTTAAAGTTACATGATACAACCCACCCTAAGCAACGGTACCGATTGGTTTATGTTCGCTTTGTTATTGTTAATGTCAAACTACTGTTGGTCTCAATTAATGACGATGAACATTATGTGATTTTAAAATTATTTTGTTCCAGCGTTGAGGATGAGGATGGCCTAGAAAGTCGCACGGAGGAGACGGTGTTCCCCGCCGCCACCGCTCTGCGACAGTCACCCCTCCTGGACGAATGTCCTCTAAAGGGCCCTCCTAAATGCCCACCAGCTTCTAAAAGGTAATTGATAGTATTTAAATTAAAAGAAAAAAGTGATTTAAAAAATATATTAACAAATATATAAATAAAATATTCGCTAAGGTGTTTGTTATTAGCCTAACATGAAATACCAAAATTAAAAAGGCATTTTCATTTAAGATCTTTTTAACATTTAATGTTAAGTGAAATTGTTTATGCAATTTGTTTTTTCTCACTTCTAGATACCGTACCCACGATGGAACTTGCAACAACCTAAGCCGCCTCCGATGGGGTTCCACAATGAGCCCCGTCCAACGCTTCCTCCCCCCCGTCTATTCCGACGGCATCCAAGCTCCCCGAAGGTCGGTCTTCGGCTCCCCGCTTCCATCCGCAAGAGAAATCAGCGCCCTTATCCATGACGACCATAACGTAGAAAATCCTAGTATCACCCATCTTCTAATGCAATGGGGACAGTTTCTGGATCATGACGTAACGTCGACGTCACAATCACGGGGCTTCAACGGATCCGTACCACGGTGCTGCAAGGATGGTGGAAGAGACTTCATTCCTAAAGAGTTTCTTGTAAGTATCACCCCAAAAATCTATTATGAATTTTTTTGCTACTAGACTTTGCCTAAGCGTTATAGTACTATTTACGATTTTTGTAATAGTTAACAAAGTTAATCTTAACTGTAGCCTAATGAACATTTTGTTGTCAATAGCACCCAGAATGCATGCCGATCCCAGTACCTCAATCAGATCCATTCTACGGTCCTCGGGGTGTCAGGTGCTTGGACTTTATTAGATCGTCTCCAGGTCCTCGGGATGATTGTGCCTTAGGCTGGAGAGAACAGATGAACCAAGTATCTGCGTATATCGATGGATCTCCATTGTACGCGAGCTCGGCAAGACAGTCTGATAAACTCAGGCTTTTTAGGAATGGTAAGCCAATCTACAAATCTAAGAATATTTTTAATAGGGCCACTTATATTCCCAATAATATAAGAACATGTTTTAGAACTCGATAAAAAAATTATCAAATCAAAATGTTTTAATCAAAATAGGTTCTTTACAGAGCTCTTTTTGAATGTCTATACATCTACCGCGACTTCACAAGGTCTTCCGTTATGAAGGGGAAGCGAAATATTAATTTAATTAAACTATTCAATAGTAAAATTTTATGAACCTTTTTTATGAAACTATTCAAGAATAAAATTTTGGACTTATTTCATAGGTATCATTTTACCGAGTTAATCGTAGTTGAATGGCAGTGATAGCCTTGTAGGTAAAAAACTCGGCCTCTCGATCGAGAGATCCGAGGTTCAAATGCCAGGCACGCGCCTCTGATTTTTCAAAGTTATGTGCGTGTTAAAAATTAATTATCACTTGATAAACGGTGAAGGAAAACATCGTGAGAAAACCTGCATATCTGAGAGATTTATAAAAAAAAACTCAAAGGTATGTGAAGTCTATCAATACGCACTTGGCCAGCGCGGTGGACTATGGCCTAATCCTTTTCATTATGAGAGGAGACCCGTGCCCAGCAGTGGGACAGTAATGGGTTGCTGGTGATGATGATGAATCATAGTTGATTAGGTTCTCAACATGAATATCTCAGGTATGCTCCAATACGGGCGGGTACAGCAGCGCCGGCCGTTGTTACCGCGGGAGCACCGCGACGAGCTGTGCCGCGGCGGCGCGGTCTCCACTGATTGCTTCAAGTCTGGTGACGGTAGAGTCAACGAGCATCCTGGCCTGGTCGCCGCGCACATCGTGTGGTTACGGCAACATAACAGGTAAATAAAAAACAAAAACAAACAACTACAGATAGATACTTTACGCACGGAAGGTGGTAGAACCCTTTGTGGGTTCATACAACAGACATACTTTTCAGAGGCGTTCCAGCTTAGTCCTCAGGGGTAGCAAAGCATCTATGGTCGACCTCGGGTAAGAATATCTAATCCTATCTGGAGTTCATTACGGATGCCTATTGGCGGCAGTAGCCACTTACCATCGTCGTCAGCTCGTCTGCTACTCCGATATTATAAAACTTAATAAGATATACTAACAAATCGTCAGGATATCCTGCCTATCTTCCATCATGATCATGATTCTTTGTACTAGATACTGAAAATACATTTTACATCACATATGAGAAAAGTAGAACATGAAGCGTTTAATACACCATGTCTATGGTGTAAGATAACCGTATCACGTTGAAAATCACTATTTGTTTTAATTTCATTGATCATAATAAAAAAACAAATCTCTAAGCATAAAAAGCAAGGCATATGTTTCTAATGCTATAACTAACGTTATGTTTAGGATGGCACAAGAATTAGCCCACCTGAACCCGCACTGGAGTGATGAGAAGATCTATCAGGAGACGCGCAAGATCATCGGCGCCATGCTGCAGCACATCACCTACAGGGAGTTCCTGCCTGTCGTGCTCGGTAAGCATAGCATAAGTTCATAATGGACGGTTCCGATTTATTCAGGATAGCCAAATTTAGCATAGTGGTAGATTCGCATGTAATCAGTTGCTTTATCCAGAGAAATTTAACTGAGTAGAGGCGTTACTTTGAATTGAAATAAATTCATTTTTTTTTTGTACAACCAAATGTAATGTTAAAGGAAATATGCTCGCAAATCGCAACGAGTGAAGTAAATAAATCAAAATGGGAATTTTTTATTATTTTTAAAATCAATTTTAAAAACTAAAGAACTAACTCCATAATACTCACGTTCCTTAATTATCGTCCCTCTAGGTACAGAAGTAATGAGTCTCTTCGAGCTGGAACCCCTGAAGAAGGGCTACTACAAGGACTACAATCCCAAGATCAACCCCAGTCCAGCCAGCTCCTTCGGATCCGCCGCCTTCCGCTTCGGTCACAGCCTCGTGCAAGCGTCCATGGTTCGATTCGACAGGTTTCACCGGCCACTCAGTAACAGTAAGTTAAAAATAGTATATTCGCGTTTATATGTTACGAAAAACACAGCTTCGCATAAATTATTCACATGTAATTTCCCTGGCAAAAAATCCTTAAATGAAATCCTCATACAATCAATCAATATTGTTAAATATTCAATCGGACTCTCCTTTATAAGGAAGTTGCCATTTCTAGTACAAAATGCAGCGTGTTTGTCTTATAAAAAGATATAAGTGCCGAAGCCATATTTTCTTGTCTACATAAATATATGATTTATCTCTGTCTCCAGACGTTTCCCTCCACGACGAGCTGACCAACCCATCCAACATTTGGAGCATGGGTGCCGTGGACCGGTTGCTCTTGGGGATGCTGAACCAACCAGCCCAGAGGCGGGATGAGTTCATTACCCAGGAGCTCACTAACCACCTCTTCCAGACCCCACACTTCGACTTCGGTATGGATCTCGCTGCTATCAACATCCAGAGAGGCAGAGACCACGGAGTAGCACCCTACACGGCGTGGAGGGAACCTTGTGGGCTAAGTGCTATCGTGGACTTCGATGACCTGATGCGTGTAATGCCAATGAGGGTTGTGAGAAAATTAAAAGTTCTGTACAGGTAATTTCAGAAACCAACATTTAACCATCTTTAAATAGCAAATAGTAGCAGGAACTAGCTTTTTAATATTTCCTGAAATTTATTCTATGATAACTTACTTAAAATACAAAAATAATCATTACCGTTTTTTGTTTCTGCAGAATTTAGTGGTGTCTAAAAATTAATAATTCCAGGCACGTAGACGATATAGATCTGTTTACGGGAGGCATGGCCGAGCGACCGGTAGTGGGCGGCTTGGTTGGACCCACCTTCGCCTGCATCATAGCGCAGCAGTTCTCCAATGTGCGGAAAGGAGACCGTTTTTGGTAAGTTTAATATAATCCAGCTGATAATATTATTTATCATTGTTCTAAAGACTGTTGTAAACTAACAAACGTTGATATTATACGAAATTGAACACGCAGAAATATTTTTCAGGTACGAGAATGGAGGCTTTGAATCATCGTTCACACCAGCGCAACTGCAACAAATCCGTCGGATATCTTTAGCGCAAGTTCTGTGCCGAACTCTAGACACTATTGACAGCGTCCAACCATTCGTCTTCCTATCCCCAAATAACCCTGACAATGAGAGGATTTCCTGCCTCAATGGACTACTAAACAACTTTGACTTATCTCCTTGGGTCGAGATAAATACTGACACTGACTTTAACAACATTAAAAAATCTGACGATGACGTACCCATTACAGAAAAATCCAAACGACCTAAATCTACTACAACTGTTAGACCCACGACAAAAAAACCTCCGAAAGGAGGGTTTGCACAATCACAGAAACTCGTACAAAAGAAACCAGCTACTGACTCTAACTCGACTAAATCTATGAACCATAACAAACCTAACAAAACTGATACGACTGTTACTGACAAAAATTTTACACATATTAATCACACAAAAACTGACACGACAAAATCTAACGTAACTATAACCAACTTACCTAAACCCAACGTAACTCAACCGATAGACGATAAACTAGACTTTAAAAACAAGAGCAGACGTTACGACTTTGAAAGCGATAGACGATACAGTAGACCAGCACAATACAATGACTATGAAGACGATGTACAAAGCGTTCAAGCTGTTGTGGTTAACAACTTACAGAATAAACGACCTTATAACAGACCTTACTTAACTGTGACTGAGAACATTGACAAATACACTTACCTCATAAACTACGTACCGCGACCTACACAGTCCTGGCGACAGACGACTCGAAGGAACTACGACAGGGACGTGGTTAAAGTGACTTACCAAAACTATGACAACACTTACAGACGACCCAACAGACCTTACTACAACAGACATGAATATGACAATGAGGATGTTGACTCCCGAAACAGCAAACCGACTCAATTAACTGACTTTGAATCTAGATCTAACGACGACGCTACTTCCACGACGAAGGCTCAACAGACTACTGAAAGCAACAAAATTACTTCGACTACAGAAAACTTGTACAAACTTGTGACTTTCGGATACATAGGAACGTATAGAGGCGACATGACTGATGACAAATTAAAATCTGACTCATTGACTAAAACCGACTCTGACAATGACAGTATTAGCAAAGACTTTAATACTTATGACACTAAGAAACCCGATGTTTCTGAAAACGACGACATAACTGACACAAGTAATACTGGAAAACTCTCTACTTTCATCTTATACGACACGGTAACGAAACCATACAACATTAGACGAAGACACGACGACCAAACAAACTTAAAGACTAATAAATATTACTACTTAGGTAACGTTTTACACAAATACCCTGACAATGACTCTGACATGACTAAAACAGACTTAAGTGAAAAGAAAGAAGACACTAAGAAAAATACGACTAAATCCGGAGTTATTGAGGAAAATTTACAAGAACGATCGGTTTCTGACAAAATGGAATCCTTTGATGACATAGAGCCAAAATCAGCAGATCCTGATAAAACCAGACCAAAAGTCAAGAAACCTTCTGGACCAGCTAAAACTCCATCCGTGGCGTTCCAAATAATTCCGAGTGAAAACAGGCAAGTATCCCTAACTTCATACTTTAGAATAATCGAATTGCTTGGTTCAGAAGTAGGTCGATTCAGCATCATCGCTAGGAAAAATATTGTTTTCTCTTCGCGCTGTTGTATTACGGTATGCAGCTAACTTAGTGAAAAATAGTCATTATAAAATAAATTTTATATCGGTAATTTATGGCTGTCTAGGAAAAAACAAGAAAGAGCAGAATTTTATTACTTTATTTTTGTGGCAATTAGTCTAATTTTGAGCGATTAAACTAGAGTTTATTGACACGGTTTTGGGCGATTATAGTAATTGGCATGCAAATTAAAAGTGCAATTTCAAGTCTTAATAAGATATTTAAGTATTTTACACATCATTACCCTCAATACATTGCATACGTTATAAAAATACTTTTATTGACTTTTTATTATCTCAAAAAATGCACAAGTTAATAGTCTACAGTCTACACTACATCTATTTAGGTACCTACAAGACATTAGTCATAGGTGCAATTCTTTTGAGACAACGTCTGCTTGACAAATTGTTATTTTAATCAATTGACAATGACAAGGATGCATGTCTCAATACTCATTTCATAGTTATAATTTAATTTTATTTTTATTATCTTTCAGTCCATCTCAATGGGCGGTGTATGACGAGAAGGAGGATCTGCCAGATAGCTTGCCACACAAGATGCCGATCGTCAACGTGGATCCCTACGCTTTGAGGGAAATCCCGAGACCTATGAACCTCAACTCCATTAGACGACGACCAGGAAGGGCTTAATAATATATTTTTAGGAAAGAAAATTGATTATAAACGTGTTCTCTTCTAATTATTGTTAAACTTAATACACAAACTAAGTAGTTCATAAGCATTAAAATTATTTTGAGCGCAATACATAAGTACATAACATGAATAATTGTGTACCAATAGGTACATAAGTAAGTATTAAAAAAGGAGTATTTTAAAAATAATCACAAAATGGCCTAACTTGACCGACATATAATACTGAAGTATGACTAATAAAACTTAACTGAACTTTTAACTCACGACGTTAATGACTGACCTTGAATAAAAATCAAGTAGTGTCGCTTCAGACTCACATGAACGCAAAATGACATATACTTATCGACTGACGCTTCTAAATTATGACAACTTTTATAACTATATATTTATTGATTGACCGACGCTTCGAAATTGTGGCAACTTGACTAACTCCTGACTTCAAAATATTGACAATGACTAACAAATTAAAATAGTACAATAGAATGACAAATCGACATTTAACTTTATTATACTTCTTTACAATAATTTATTTCATGTCACATTATTTTACTAATGAGCTTCGACTAAATAACGATGACTTGACCGATTTTAAACGGACTATAAATTTTGATACTTACTGACAAAAAATAAACCTTAGGTATCTAATACCTGACGATCTTGACAAAAAATTAAAATGAATCATTACCGACAACTGATGAAATATTTGCGTAACTCTTATGTAAAGGAATATAACATACTAAATGGTAATAAATAGATGACATAGGTTCAAATGAAATTACGATAAAAGCCGACCCTACAGTGAATGACAAAAATTAAGAACGACGAATAGACTAGACAACTAGACTATAGGACAATGAAAAAAACAATTGTAATGAATACCTACATACAAAACAGACAATAATGACTTAAATATGTATTTTTTGTACATCTTCTAACTTGACTTATGACAAACGTAAACTTAATCGATTAACTGAATAAGTACTTACTAATTGACTAACTATAAACTATTGACGCAAACTGACTATGACTACCAAGGTAAATGTTTAAGTTAATTTATTAAATCTGATAAGTTTGTAGTATCTCATAGTTTAATTTATAATTTTGTTTAATTTAATACTTTACAAGACTGAAGTTTTCTTAAAATTATGCTACCAGTTGAGGTTTACTCAAAAAAATATATGCATACCTGAAAAAATAAATTCACATACTCTGTATAAAAATGTGTAACTAATTGACTACCACTAACTTTGACTAATGACTCAATTTGACAACAATTATTTTTAAGTATGACTTCTACAAAATATTTATCAAATTAAATAGTAATCCTATAACTATAAGCCAGGAATGACAATATACCTAAAATAGTTATTATCATGTTTAATTAAATAATGTTAACCTACCTATATTATATCATAGTACTATCAATAATAAGATTCCTGAACTAAAAGTAATAGTGTAAAAATTATATTTTTATTATGTAGAAATTCAAATTATTTCAGAATAAAATAAATGAAGCATACCACCGAACACTACATAAGGAAATATATATAAGATACCATTATGTTATTGTCCCATCTTTGTTCAAAATGCTGCATCATGATGTGTCATGTACTCGGGTTGAAACAATCAGACAACAGAATACTTATTTGAATAATTTATTATTAAGTACATGATAAGGTTGCATATCAACATTAGTATGGTAATACATAGATTACATATGATTATGTAATAAAATTAAATACTTAATGAATATTTATATTCATATGAAATATTTCATGCCTCGTCCTAATGCAAGAATCATTTAATTTAGATGGAATAAGTAGTTATTTTTAAGATACATTTCAGAAAAGAAAGAAAGAAACAAATATTATTTGTAATATGTTATAGAATATATTTATAAATGATTCAACAAAATACTTCATAAATACACCAGTGAATTTTCTATTATTCTGTATTTATTTCATAATATAAAGACACTTTAATATATTTAATCAATAAATAATTGCATAAAATATGTCTTTTACTTCTCTTTTATTTAATCTTTGGTTTAAAGATGTTCTGCAACGTCTCGAGTTTTTAAATTATAATAATTAAGTTTGCAAAATGAACTATTAAAAGTTATATTGTCAAAAGTGTTATTGATTAGTATTTAGTATTATTGATAAATCATTATTTAAAATATATGAGAATGAAAATGATATCTTGTTAATTTGTTTCCATAATAAATATAACAATTACTTACAGTAAAACAAACATTTACAAACAATTAACACAATTAAGTCAATAGGAAAATAACATCAATGTAAATAAAATAAGCATTTGTTTTTAACAATAAGATCTATATTACAGAGATACATGTAACAATGTCTAATACTGATAAGATATCAGAATTATTAGTACTACTCGACCAAGCCAACTAGTCGAACAGGTGGAAAGCGGCCTTCCTCCTCGAGTACCACCTCATGCCCTGCTCACATCCTAGTACTATTCACCTTGAAACAAATTTTTGTTGCCATCACAACTACATACTTAGTGTATGTGAAATGAGTAGTTGAAGACTAAAATAACAGAATATTTACCATAAACAAATTTATAAACTTTTTCTATTATGAATTTACTGAGCCGCTCCAGAGAATTTACCATATTTATTCCTTTACAGAAATTTTATTATTAGTCTAAGGTAAAAAGTATAATAAGGACTTTAAATTAGTATTTAGAAGTAGCATTGAATCTATGGCCAGTCCATTGAGCTCATGGGAACATGAACCCTTTGCATTTTAGTTACTTATAATCATAGTTACATTTCGCAGTGTAAGAGTCAGATGAATGTATGTACAAAAAATCAAAAATGTCTCCTTTTTCACAAAACTGTCCACAATATAGTCTTTTATGAAATGGCAAAATGACGTAACGCTATATTCAATATTTTTATTTCAACTACTGTATATATTATCGCTATTGATAATCTGGTAAAGTTTGAAGTGGTGAATTTTCACACTATTTTTGCTCTCCTGTAAAATTGACAAAATGTAGATACATTCATCTAACTCTTACACCGCGATTTATGGTAACCATAATATAGCAGATTGTATTTATAAAAAATACATCTAGTCCCTTTCGGGGTAGTATTGATGTAGTTCTTTAGCTAGCTCCTGGGCAAGCTCCATTGAACTGGCACAGAGGACTCTCCGTGAAAGAATATCAAAGGGCCCTCCAGCAGGGTCTATGCACACACCTCCTGCCTCGCGGACTATAATATCTCCCGCAGCAATATCCCAAGCATGAATACCAAACTCAAAATAGGCATCAGAACCCCCGAGAGCAACCATTGCCATATCTAAAGCTGCGGATCCCAAGGATCGTATGCCGTGGCCCTTTGATGTGATCATCTTGAAATTATCGAGGACACACTGCACCTTCTCCGGGTCGCGGCTGGTCCCAGCCTCGTATGATAGTAGCGCGTTACGGAGCTCCTTCACCTGCGACACGTGGATTTGTCTACCGTTCAAAAAAGCTCCTTTACCCTTCTTAGCGGTGAAGAGCTGGTTCACGATCGGATTGTATATTATACCGGCAACCGCCTCCTTGTTGATCGTAAGGCCCAACGAAATGCAACTGTGAGGGAATCCGTGAACGAAGTTCATGGTTCCGTCCACGGGGTCGATGATCCAAGTAGGCTCGTCGGTTAAGATACAATTGGCACCGCCAGCAACCGATTCCTCACCTATAAACTTATGGTCAGGAAACTTCTTCGACAGCCCGCTGATAAGTGTGTGCTCTACCTTCTGATCTATTTCAGTAACGAAATCAATGTCAGAGGCCTTCATATCAAATGAAGCAAAACCGTCTACATGCTCCTTTATAAGGTTTCCCGCAGTTTTCACGATCTCCAGTGCGACTTCAAAGTATTCATCGATTGCGTCAGCCATTATGAATGTGTGCAGAAAAATATATTTACAATGATCTTCGCGGTCCGCGTAAAAGATATTATCGCTAATAAAAAATATATATTATTCGAAAAATACTGAAAAATAATTCACAAATACACTATCCTAACCCCTTGGAAAACATCAACTGAATATGTCAAAATAGTTGTCACTGTCATTATATAGAATTCTCTTATCTGTTTATGTTTGTGACCAAGATAAATAAATATTCAGCCTGTTGCTTG
This sequence comes from Epargyreus clarus clarus, assembly GCA_014595695.2. Classification (NCBI taxonomy): domain Eukaryota; kingdom Metazoa; phylum Arthropoda; class Insecta; order Lepidoptera; family Hesperiidae; genus Epargyreus; species Epargyreus clarus. The sequence goes on along the minus strand of JACTTY020000017.1, from coordinate 14,411 downwards.
CCTGCAGTTATAATAAAAAAATAATCGAAAATGGTAATTACATATGATAATTAAACAATAACCAAATTTATGTCTCCTTAAAATGTTTTGAATATAAAAATGAAGAGAAAGAGTTTCATAGAATGTTGGTTTACTTGATTTTATTCTACCAAGATACATGCATTAAATTGATTATATAAATGTTGGGAATCATTTTTCGGTAAATAAGAAATTAAAAAAGCTGTAAGTACGTATAAAATCAGTTTTCAATCGAAGTCTCGAATAATCAAATCGAGAGCTCGACAGCTCGGTCTCGTATATTACAATGAAAAATTGTTTTTTTTATATTATAGGAGTAGCAGGTGACCGCGCAGTCCACATGGTGCTAAGTGGCTACTGCCACCCATGGACGTCTGTAACAAGTGCCAAATTTCTACCTGAGGTCGGCCACAGATGCGCCACTATCCCTGAGGATTACGCTGGAACACTTCAGAAAAGTATGTCTCCCATACCACACAAACCTAGTTCCTAAATGATTACCAGAGGTGCTGCACGTAATTTGTATGAGCGATCGAGCTGCCAAGGATACCTGCAGGTACCCTGCATACTAAGAGTAAAGAACCTACAAAGACGACAAATATGTGACTGCGTATTTTTTTTATTATATAGGAGTAGCAGACGAGCATACAGTCTACCTGATGGTAAGTGGCTATTGGACATGGACATCTATAACCAACCCCCCCTTGGATTAGATATTCCTAGCAGCAGCGCCTAATACTACTTTTATTAGGTAGAAATAGAGGTGTGGCGGTGGTGCCGCCGGAGTCGAACCACAAAGGGTTCTCCCACCTTCAGAAGTGGTTTTATTTGATATACGGAACCTGTAAAGATTCAATAAAGTTCTGAAAAACTGTATATTGTCGTTATCTAATTAAAACAACAATTAGCTACAAAACAAAGGTGTCGAACACTTATCGGTTTGCGGTAAACAACCACTATTCAAATGAACATGGTTTAATTTGCATGTGGTAACAAACAAGTGATAATAAAATTGATATTGAATGTTCCAATTATAATTTGAATTAACACCAATGTGCCAGTTTATAATTTCAGTGCAATGATAATAGTGTTGTTATAATTTCTTTATTTCACAGTGTTTACTCTGAACAAAAATGAGAAAAATGCATTTCAAGCTCGAAAGTGTTAAATACCATTTGTTATCGACATATTTTCTACAAATAGGTATATCTTTAAAGTCACATGCAATCACCAATCAAAGGGATTATACTGGCTGGAATAGTTTATCTGGAAGCACGGCAGTATATTTGAGGCAAAATAAATAAAACAAATGATATTAAAAATTATGAAAAATTGTTTAATTGGCATACCAACTGATAACTTGTTACAACCTATGGCCAATTTTACAATTATCAATATTGTTAATAATTAAATATAATATTTATGTAAAATATGTTTATGCTTCAATGGTTTACTTACATTTAAATTTTATATTATTATTCAGAAAAAAAAACTATATAATAAAAAGGAGGTCATTACAATAATTAAGACTTCGTTATATAGTCGTACAAAATGTTCGCAAGATACAAAGATACTTTATCAAACAGTGGTGTAGAGGCGACAGGTGTCCGCCGTTGACGGAACGTATCGTTTCACGCGTCCCACAGTGAAAACCTAAGGCCACGATTTATTACTAAGTCTTACCTAAGTCTAGAATAAAGCAAGCCGTGTTCTAGCGCGTACCATCGCAACATGATAATACCACATTCAAGTGTAAACAATTTACATGACGACCGCCGTCGACGCATATTTACATTTCGCCGACGACACTCGCTGTACACAGTTTGGAGAAAAATATAAAAAAAAGAATCCGTTATACAACAACCTACGCGGGACGTATCGGCAGTGTTCGATGTTCGAATAGTCTTTGTACTGATACGACGCAGCGATAGATATAATCACATTGTAAGATGTTACAAAACTATTCTCAAAAAATATTCTCACTTGTATTACCTCACTAGATTTTAAATAAGTACACGCGTTACATTTAATGAAGATTAATATCAAAATGCGATACGTCCCTCACACCGAAAGCTAGTCCTTACTTAATCTAGGATTAAAAATTTTATGGCAACTAAGCGCTCAGTGGACCACACTGATATTATTTACATGATGTATGTATGATGGGAGAGCTTCGCTGAGCATACTCGGATATTTGTGGCATAAATACGCTCTGCCGATGGAATAGGTAATGATTTGTTGAGCACTGTCATATGCGAGCACGATCAGCCAAAGCGTTCTCGATCGAAAACCCGGGGGTGAAATATTAAAACCGGCTCACGCTAAAGGGGGGGTATAAAAAGTGTATATTGTCGCAACACCAGTCTTTCTTCCTCAGTCGCGATAAATGCAAAAAAATCCGAATTTATCAATTAGTTTTTGCCACAGATTATAATACTTTCATTTATTACTTCCCTTTAATTTTTATTAAATTTCATCACAATATCACCCAATGAGTAAAATTTTACATGCTACCCGCTCGACTAAGTCTAGGTAAAATTGAAACTCGATTGCTTAGGAATGTCTCGTTGTTTAATACTGGTTGGGAAATGCTTCCAATCATTACGGATTCGTATATTTTATTGTGTTATCAATGTCGGCGGCGCGCACACCGCGACGACTGTCGAACGTATCGTATTTACTCATATATCCATTCTATTACTAGGGTTATTTATGTTATCGATAAAATGAAATAACAAGTAACAAATATTTCATGTAGCAATCAAATTTCATCTCAACAATAATGGAATTTCAACAAAAAAACAACAGATTAAAAATACGTCCTATACGGCCGTGCGGCGTCGCCGGCGCACGATGCCGGCTCGCAGTGAAATACCATAAATACAATAATATTGAGCACCCAGCTTGTTAAATGTATCAAGAAATTTAATTTCGGGGGCCGCTATGACATACATTCATACATAATATCGACATACAAAGTATACATAAGTTACAAAGCCGATGCGTTTCATGTTCTCCACTTGTATTACTTGTTTTAAATTTAAAAATACGATTTAAATATGCATGCAGAATTATAAATACTGCTAGTTGTATTTCGATACTTTTTACTATTACGAAATTATCGGCAAATAATGGCCACCGTCATTCATAGAAACAATTCAAAACATAAGGACGATGGCAACATTGCGCCGTCACAAGCCAGCTGGCAACACAACTGTCTCCATTTTCGTTCAAATCGGGCAAGTAATGTTGCATTTGTTCCTATGAACTCTCCTCTATAATTATTTTCAAGTTAAGTATGTTATCAAAAGGTAAACGCAATATTTTCAAATTTTCCATACATATTTAAATCGCCAGTTTTACTTAAATTAATTTTAAATACGCACACATGATACTGTAGTTTCGAATTACGATAAACTTGATTTTTACTTAAGTTTTACCAAAATCAAGCAACATTTTTAAGGTGATACATAGTGTACTCCACAATATCATGTAGCTCACAAGAATTTGAAACAGCGATTTGTATTGGCAATAATTTGGGGCTGAAATGTCACAAATTAAACATTCATAATGATCAAGCGGGTCAAAATATAAAAAAAAGAAAGAAAATTAACTAAAATAATTTTCAAGCGGACAAACAATACTCAGTTACATGTAGTAGGGAAAAATAATAAAATATATACATATACAAATCGCTAATCCAAGTAAAATTTACAGAGCCATTCGAGATGCGGCGTGGCACACGACCCCTGCCGCCCGCTGCACTGCCAACGAACGAGGGCCCATATGTTATTACAGATGATTCAATGTCGCTATATTTATATCAATAGATGAAGGCTATTTTGTTATTTTCAGTTTCAAGTAATAGAGATTAATTAATTTTTTGCAATATAATGGGGCCCCAACGAAATTAATTTAAAATATTCATTAGCGTAACGATCTAAAAGTAGCGAAGGTATTTGTAAGGCTTTTTCTTGATTTAATTATTGTTTAACAGTGAAAGTTAATAACTTTAGTTAAAATTGCTACTTTCGTGTTTAAACTACATTGTGTGAAATTTGGTCTAATATTTAGGTGAGATAGTATTATCAAGAGACCCTTCTAAGATCTATTGAAATGTGAACTTTAACTTATTACGTTTACGAATGTAATCGGGGCCTCGAATCTAGACGGCGATCGTTAGCTTGAAACATGAACTTCGACGTATTACGTTTATGAATTGAATAGGGGCCTCCAATCTGTACGGCGATCGTTAGGGCCCCCGTCGTGACGGCGTCGCAGCGGGCGTCCCCCCGCGCTCACTCGACGCTGTTGGTGGTGTCGTTGACGTCGTCGAAGGACTCGTCGCCCGAGCCCGCGCCCGGCGCCAGCGACGAGCGCTTCATGCGCGACGACGACGACGCGCCCGACAGACCGATCGCGCCGCCCTGCCGCCTGGAACACGACACACACACAAGCTCTCATTATAGTTCAGTATTTTTAATGTATAAAATGGGATTAAATAAAAATAAATAAATACTGTTTATATATATTTCTAAATAACAATACACAACTACATATGAACAAAAATAATAAGAAAATAAATAGATTATTATTTACTTTATATAAATCGAATAATAATTAAAATAAATTAAACTAAAATAAATAAGGATTAACGATGTATGGAAGGTTATATTTTCGGATAAGAAATGATAAATGTAATGTAACTTTGAGTAAATTATGGAATCTGATAAATTACAATCTCATAACTGTAAGAAAAAATACGAAAATATTAAATTATGTTTTATAATTAGATACCAGGTGTTAATCACAAACACAAACATGTTAATGGCCCACATGTAACGTATGTAGTATGAAGAAGACAAACTAGTCTGGACAACACAATACAGATGAGAATACGATCGAATGCACAGACCGTACTGCAGGATGATACTGAATAGATAATGTAGATGGCAGCCGCTAGGGGCGCCACAATGCCATGCCACTATTAAATAATATCTCGATATTTCTAATAAATAACAGATCGATCTACTGAAAAACATAATAACAGCCTTAGATCGCACTTACTAATATTGTACACGTTAATATAATATGTACTATTGCGTATAAATGTATAGAGAGACATAACGTAGGATTATTATTTTTATTCCTCTTGGCTTGTTATATAATTCATCTTGCTGAATTTATATTATTATTCTTAAACATGATATTTATTATCGAAACTTATTCCGTCTTCGCTATTAACATAAGCAGTCTTATAATAAGTAATGACCCCAATGTTTCCTCAATCTCTAAAACTCAATACAATATTGAGACGAGAATTGAGAATGAAAATGCAAACTTACAAAGATATCATTAGAAAATCACAGAAGCACGAACGGTAAACAATAAGTCAAAAAAATCTAAGCGACAGTTTCGAATCCGTTAAAAAATCACAACAAAAACATTATCATTTTAACGAACGCAATCTTGTTAATTTTGTTAAATGATGAGACAATATGAAGAATAAAGTTAATTTCCAATATGTAATAACGCAAACGATAATAATGATCTATTGCCGAGGCATGGAAACACTCAAACCTGACATATATGCAGCCTAGAAGAAGCAATTAACAATCCAATAGACTTGTAAATTCTCAGGTATGTATTTGTTTCAGTAACTATTACAATATAAAGTGAGTACTAACTTTTTGCAGCCTATTACGACATTAAAAAGATATATATATATATATATATATATATATATATATATATATATATAATCATATTTTAATGTTATATATATATATAAAGTAAGTTTTATAATAAAATGGAAAAGCATTCTAATACTGAATATTCTGTTCATTATAAGAGAATTTTGAAAATTCTACTTGTAACTGAAACGGTTTAATGTAATACATATTTCACATAAGTTAACACTGGCATTCATATTTTTATAATAGTTAAATCCCCACATTCAATCTGACTGTATGCATAATTAGCTAGCAAAATTATTATAACGAGTTAAGATTTTAATTGCGAGTATCGATTTTCGAAATCGATTAAGATTAGTAAAAAAATCATGCAAAAAGGTTTAAGTATATCCAACCCTCGGTCTTATCGCAGGTTAAGAGCTAGCGACCTTGATGATCAACATTTATAAAACTCGCGTGCTTGTAAAGTAGTGTTTGTGTACATACGATATTTTTTTTTCAGGATAATTAAAATCCTTCATGTGGCCTTCCGGATGTTATACCCTGCGAAAAGTGTTTACCAATTTTAAACTTACTAGTTACTCCCTGATATTTCTAGCTAACAATTAAACTAAATCAATACGCGATAACTGTGACATGTATTTAATATGAAAATAAATTTTAATTCCTAAGCAATAATGATTTCTTATATATATATTTTTTTGGAATGGTTAGACATTGTATGACCATTTTATAATTCATATTAGAATGGACGAAAAAACCCATTCGTTCATCTTCCAGCGATCAAACACAAACTGACAAAAATCCCTATTCTTATAATACCTAACTTTGGAATCAACAAACAGTTCCAAAAACATTTCGACGATCGCTAGCTCTATCAGTTACATAGATTAATGATTGCGTTGAATTAAAATGTATCTAGAGAGCGGTCATCTGTTAACGGTTCGAGTTGCTACCTCCGACCAATCACCAACACCACCGGTTACCTCTCGGATCCTCCGCCACACTAGTCACTATTATCCTCAGACAACGACGGCCTACGGAACCACACATAGATTAAAAACAGATGTATACAAGTTTTAGATAGTCGGAGGCGTAAATAGTACAGTTTGTTAATCACAGAATATAGTGTTAATAATGTACAAATATTCGCACTTTTTGGAAAATTAGGAAACATAAAAAAGTAACGTAAAGCAGACAGACGTATATTGTCATAGGCCAAGATTGAAGGTTTCATTAAAATAAATATAAAAATAAAAGTTGCAACTTAAAACATTTTGTTACAATATTCATATGTACGAATGTAAAATAAATATTGTGCATTGATGAGTTTTAGGATATTGTAAGCGTATTGTGTGCACAATATGTTATTTTTAATCTAGTTATATGGAAGACTATTTTTATAGAATAGTTAGTAATAATCGTAAAAATAATAATTCATATACTAAAAAATCTAAATGTTATTTTTATCACTATTAACATAACACTTAAATTTGCTAATAGAGGCAGAAATAGGTTTAAAATACTTCAATTGAATATATTTCGTGAGGTAATTGTTAATGTCTTGAATTTTTCGTGGCTGTTGTTGTATCTGCGTGTATGTGTGTGTTTTTTTTTATAATATAGGAGTAGCAGACGAGCATGCAGTCCACTTGATGGTTAGTGGCTACTGCCGCTCATGGACATCTGTAATCAACCCCAAATAGGATTATATAGGAGGAATAACGTGGAACGCCTCTGATAAGTATGTCTTCCTTACCACACCCTTCAAGCCGGAACACAACAGCGCCTAACACTGCTGTTATTAGAAATAGGTGTGGCGGTGGTGCCGCCGAAGTCGAACCACAAAGGGTTCTACCACCTTCAAGTGTGTGTATCTGTTTGTGTCAGTGTCTGTGTCTGTCAGTGTGTGTGTGTGTGTCTGTGTCTGTGTCTGTCAGTGTGTGTGCGTGTCAGTGTGCGTGTACGTACCGCAGCTTGTTGCGCAGGTTGGCGGCGTCGCGCGCGAGCGTCTCGTGCGCCTCGAGCAGGTCCTCGAGCTCGCGCTGCGCCTTCCGCTTGCCGACCTTCTCGCGCTGCACCTCCTCCTCCGCCTCGTCCAGCTGCCGCTTCAGAGCCTTCACGCGACCGTTCATCTGGATGTACACAACAAACTAGCTTTACTTTTTGCTCTTTACTTTCGGAAGACCTATCCACTCACGAATGATCTTCAGGCATCATGATTACCGTCAACGTTTATTACAAAATACAGTAACTCACTCACTGCTGAGCGACCATTTCTCTAAGTAAAAAAAATAAATCACAGTCCTCCATATACACCAAATTGGACCAAATTTTGCAAATTTTTACCAGATAATTTCGAGATATGTACGCTTCTTTGCGATGTTTTCTTTCACCGTCAAACCACGTGATAATTAATTTTGAATATGCACATAACATCAAAAATTCAGTGAAGCGTTTCTGAGACTCCCGGACCAGCGTAAACACCAAATACTATTAAACTATCACCGCTTTATCCTAAACCTACTCATCTTCTCTCCGAACTAGCGTAAAACTCCAATTACTAATCTATCACCGCTTTATCCTAAACCTCGTCATCTTCTATCGTTTTCTATTACCTTCTCGATGTGCTCCTTGTACTGGTCGGCATGCCGCCTCTCCTCGTCGAGCTGCAGCGCGAGCTCCTTCATCTTCTTGTCGAGCTTGCGGCCCGCCTTCTGCTGGGCGAGACGCTCGCGCGACTCCGCCTCCAGCTGCTCCTCCAGGTTCGACACCTTCAGCTCCAGCGATGTTATCACACCCTGGGTGGAGAGAACACGTCGTAAAATAACTTTGAAGAAAAGTTTTATTTTTTGAATTTTGTACATTTGTACTAAAAATGTATTTAACATGAAATGAGAAATGTCTTAGAACGATATGTCTAAGTATGCTACTCCAATGCGTAAATTAGACAACCCATTATATGCTATATATGAGGCCTTCAAAGTATTACAAAAGTCTCTTGCCTATAATAATTACACGAACACAACAACAGACGCTTTCTTCTAATATATAAATAAGCAAGCGAGCAACTTTTAAAAAGTTTATTTTTCATAAAACATTCACTCTTTCAAAGCACGTGTAAGCAATGCACTTAATGTTCAAAGACAACAAAACGGCTGTAACGATTCAAAATTATAGCGCGAATTACATCATGGAGAGTTTCGAGTAGTTTATCCTTAATCTTGTCGTGTTTTACCTTGGTCTTGGCGCGTCCAGCGGTCTCCAGGTCGGCGAGCTTGGCCTTCAGCTCCTTGTTCTGGCGCTCCAGCACCAGCTTGCCGCTCTCCAGCTTCTGAGAGCCCGCCTTCTCCGTGCCCAGCTCCATCGTCAGCTGTTCCACTTGATTCTGCGGCACAAATGAAAATGTTGGTTTTTAAAGTATGCCTTGGGATACCGTACACCTAACTGATAGTATTCAAATTCAAATTCAAATTCAAATTCAAATTCAAATTTTTATTGCTCATGCATACAGTACATAATTATGGTGTTACAAGTAGGGTATTCGAACATGCATGTACCCTGCTAGGGCATTGCAATGAAATACATTCACATTAGCTCATATTTATCTTAACTTAGAATCGTCATTGTTTATATAAAATGGAAAATACATTATTATTACATTTTAATAGGTTCATATCAATAAAATGTCAATATTTATACAAAGTCAAATTAATCAATTATATAAAATTAATATTAATGTATGTAAATTGTATTTAATTAAGTATAGGAATGTCAACATTATCATTATTTAGGTTAAAGGTGAGATTTTTTTGAAGTAGATTGTAGGTATAGTCATTCAAAAAATTCTTGTAGTGAATAATAGCATTTACTTATTAATAGTTTCCTTAGTTTGTTTTTAAATGTAAGCGAGTCTTCATCTTGGATTTCTTTCGGAATTTTATTATATATTTTGACGCACATAGAATAGGGTCCGGAGCCATACATTGCTAGTCTAGATTGTGGTATTGCGAGTTTGTTCGGATTTCGTGAACTATATTTTTTTGTTTCATTGGAGCAGACAAATAGATTATTATGTTTTTTTACAAAGTTGCATATTTCTATAATGTACATGGACGTTAAAGTTAATATATTGAGATCTGTGAAATATTTTCTACAGCTTTCCGATTGTTTAATGTTGGCTAATATCCGTACGCATTTCTTTTGTAAGGTGAATAATTTGTTAGTGTCTGTGCTATTTCCCCAGAGTATTATGCCGTATTGGAGCCACGCGTGCGCATATCCGTAATAAGCGGACTTAGCTGTTTTTAAGTCCGTAACCTTTTTTAACTCATACAAAGCGTATATAAATCTTGATAATTTTGTTGATATGTATTGGATATGATTTTTCCAGTTGATATGTGTGTCGATGTGTAGGCCTAATAATTTAACGCTATCTACACATTCTATATGTGTGTTATGAATTTGATAATTAACATTTAAGGGGCATTTCTGGTGAGGTCTAAACTGTAATATTTTTGTTTTGTTTATATTTATTTTTAAATTATGGTCGCTTAGCCAGGAATTCACGTTATCCAACAGGGTGTTTAACTTTTGATTCAGTAGCGAATCATCAGAGCAAGGAAATACTAATGAAATATCGTCAGCAAATAGAATACTTGTGGTGTTTACGCATTTGGGCAAATCGTTGATATATATTAGGAATAATATACATCCCAGCACGGATCCCTGTGGTATTGATTTTTTAAGTTCTATAAATTTTGATTTTTCTTTTGTTATGATACCTGTTTGCATGTCGTAATGTTCTATTTCGGTGTATTGGGTACGGTTATTTAAATATGAAGAAAACCAATCGTATGCTGTTCCTCGTATGCCTATTCCGTGCAACTTCTTTAGGAGGATATCATAATTAACCCGGTCGTATGCTTTACTCATATCTAATAAAATACCTACGGCGTACTTTTTTTGGTTTAATAATTGCAAAATTTGTTGTATATATTTAAACACTGCCAGTGTAGTCGAGCGATTTTTCCGGAAGCCGTTTTGACTCTCATCTAGAATATTATATTTTTCACAGAAGGAATAAAGCCGGGTAGTCATTACTGTTTCAAAAATTTTTGAGAAGCTTGACAAGAGAGCTATAGGACGAAAGTTGTTGCAGTCAGTTTGATCGCCTTTTTTATGGATCGGTGTGATTTTCGATATTTTTAATAGATTCGGTACTACACCTTCCGAGAGAGATTGATTTATTAATATAGTAAGAGGAGGGCTTAACTCGTTTATGCACTTTTTTATTAGTATCGGGGGTATTTCATCCCATCCAAAACTATACTTGCTTTTTAAATTTTTAATAACAGATGTAATTTCTTTTTGTTGAACAGGTCCGATATATATAGAATTTTCAGTGGGGTGTATAACGGGTCTTCCTTGAGGAATGTGATTTCCGTCACTTTCCCCCGTTGTCGCAAAGAATTCGTTGAAATAATTGGTTATAATTGAAGGATTTGTTATCATATTGTTATTTATTTTAATTTTTAAATTTTGTTTCGGTTTCTTAATAAATTTATTTGTATTAGCTTTTATTATATTCCACATAGTTTTTGCAATATTCGTTGATTTCTTTATATTGTTTATATTCTGTATGCTTTTTGACTTTTTTATACTTTGTTTTAATATTTTTTCATATGTTTTATAGTGATTATGTAGTATAGAGTTTTAGTTTGTTTGTGTTAATAGTTTTAATAGACGTTTATGTTTACATGATACTTTTAGTCCACGTGTTAGCCACTTTTTTTCGTGATATGGTTTTAATATTATTTTTTCCTTTGGTATATGATTGTTTAAAATATTTTGTATTTGCATGTGGAAGATTGTATAGTTATGGTTTATATCTTTGTCGTTTGTTAGGAGTTGTTTCCAATTGTCTTTTCCAACTGGGTTTTAAATTTTTTTATGTTATCTTCATTAAATCGTCTTTTTTTTGCATACCAAATTTTCTATGTCCTGATCGTGTTTGTGTTTCATATGTATATATCACAGCTTTATGATCCGAGAACCCGTAATCGTATACATTTATTTCACTTTTAACGTTCTGAAAATTTGTAAATAATAAATCTAAACACGTTGCACTAGTTTTTGTAACCTTGTGGGTTTTTTTACAAACTGATGAAAGTTATATCCTATCATCATGTTCAGTAAATTAAGACTTTGATTTGACTTTTCTAATATGTTTACATTAAAATCTCCTCCCAAAATTATGTTCCTTTTGAAATAGTGTAAGGTTAAATATTTTAGGAGTTTCTCCAAAGAACTATAAAAAATTTCGGAGTGACGGTTTTTTTCTGGCCAGTATATGACTATTACAACTAGATTAAGATTAGAAATTTCAATACCACACGTTTCAAAAACGTATTCTACTGACATTTTAGATACTTCTTTGAGAACAGTATAATTTAGAGGTTCTTCTAAGAATATACATACGCCGCCGCCGCGTCGTGTTGTTGTCTACAGTATGATGCAGCACAAATATAGTTTGTTAAACAGTAAGTCTCTTTTAGCTTCTGTTATCCATGTTTCCGTGAAACAAATAATTTTTATTGACTTATCGTTAGCCAATTCTGCTTCTACTAGATGTCGCTTGTTATTAATACTTCGAATGTTCTGGAATATTATTTTCAAATCAGTCGCGAAAAGTGTGATGTTTTAATGGTGGTTTTGTGTTATTTCCTTTCGGAGTTTGACGTGTGATGTCTTCATCGCTGTGGGCAAGTCTGTGGCTATTGTAACTGTTATTTGAAGATTCTTCTATGATACCTGGTCGATTTTGTTCTAATGTTTGCGTTTCTATACCTTGTGTTTTATTTTTACTATTGTAGTGCAATGTGTCCGTCTCGTAGGTCCGTTTAGTCTCTTTTCCATTGATAAATAGTATATTATTTTTTATTATTGCGTGGTGTCCGTTTTTCCTTGCGTCAATCATTGTATTTCTTAATTTCTTGCGTTCCAATAAGGTCGATCGGTCCAGAAACTCAGATATGGCCAACCCTGTGTTTCTTAAACTTCCCTTGTTTCTAAGCAAGAATTTTGTCATACTTTTACTTATAAGTTCTATCAATAGTGGCCGGCGGTAGCCCTTTTTTCCCAATCTAGAGACATCCTCAATATATCCAGTTAGGTTCACTGCAAAAAGGTCTTGGAAAATGTATATGATTCTATCGTGGAGTTCAAAATCGTTTTCCCATTTGTGTTCATCCAAGCCGTAGAGTACTATGGTTTTTTTATCTGTCTGTTTCATTATTTCGGGGAGTGATTTTACCAGTGAAGTCTCTTGCGTTTTTGATAACTTGTGTTGGATTGTATTTATTGTACTTTTTAATTTATTGTATTCGTTTTCTATTTCTTTGATTTGTGTTTTTAAGGTATTTAATTCCTTTTTGATGTTATCTTGTTCGTAGCTTAAGTTGTTAATGTTTTGCATTAGTTTCTTTTCTGTTTTAGTTAGAGCGTTTGTAATTTCGGTTTTAATTATTTCCTTCAGTTCTGGTATTATAGATTGTCTATTTTTTTCCAACTTTTTGTCTAATAATTTTTCCATTTCCTTTATAATTACTTCAGTTTGGGTCATTTTTTGCTGACTTTTTGGCGTAGATATTGTGTTCATATTCATGTTATCTAGAGTATCACCCAGAATGCTTGAATCATCGTCTGAGTGTATGAGATTACTTTGTACGGTTGGCGCAAATTGGTTTTTCCTGATTGTTATATTCATACTATCTTTGCGCCTGGGAGAAGGTGAGGAGCATTGTGGGATTGCTGTATTATCGGAGGAAGTAGTTGCTTGCTGTTGTCGAATTGGGGTGTTTGTATTATCCGTCTTTGGTAACTTATTATGGCATAGTTGACAAATCCACGAGTTTAGTACATTTTGTTTGAAAAGTTTACTTTCAAAATGATTTATTGAAATATTGGCACACTGTAAGTCATATTTATCTTTACACGATCTACATGTAAGGTGTTGTTTCTCCATAATTGGTTGTAGACATCCTGCGCATGAGTGTTTATGTGACGCCATCTGGATTTCGTTGCTATAAAGCTTGTATAAGTTTCGTTGATTACTAAGCTGGTATACTAGCTAATTAAATAGTTCCGGGTCAAGTGATAGATGTCGTGGTTGACAATTTTTAGAAATAGTTTTTGGGCGCTTCAATAGGTGTCGTTAGTTGTACGACACGACGTTGTATGACAACTAACTAGAGTTCAAAGTCCAAAGTGCTTGTTGTGATTTGAATTAGTAATACGTTGAATGAAAATTTAGTTTTTGGTATTGTTCACTTTTTATCTGATTTTTTAGGCACTTTGCAGCGATTATTTTACACTTTGACTTCAATAGTGCCGTTTCCTTGATGGGTTTTCTTGTATTGTCGGTTTTTCTTGTAATGTATTGTCTGTTATTTTTAGTTGTATTTTCTCACTTCACTATAGTTTTACACTTTGATAACACTTTCACAATAAATTTAGTATTAGTAAGGTTGATTGCGCTATATTTCACTGACTTATGTATTGATGTCTATTTTTAAGAATTATTTAACACGGAGCTAATGTTTACAGTGGCACAGCGCCATCTATCATCCTGATTTTACTCCTCATAAAATTTCCGTACCGGGCCTTATAACTCAAATCGTTTCTTAAGGAGTAAACTCC